>JAPCWY010000002.1:11753000-13054000 GCA_028455895.1 Rhodomyrtus tomentosa | reverse complement strand
TTAGAAATGCAAAGCAAATCAAAGGAATGTGATTCTAACATTTGGAGATGCCCCAGCTCTAGTCTTCGGGACATGACTTTAGGATCACCTATTCCAAATCGTCATCTTCATTGGACGAAACTTCAATGACCTTAATGGATGATGCTCCTCGACCACCTTGTTCTCATGATAGAATGGCACAATCTTTGTCTTCCATCAAGAATATTTGAGAGATAATATCTCTATCTACCATCAAAATGGCATTTAATCCAATCACCAGAATTATGTAATGAATGTAGTGATTATGAGCTATAACAAGTTTGAGGGATAGAAAAGTCTTACCAACCAAACCTGAGAGAAAGTCAAATTTCTCTGGGTTTTTTGGCAGTTCTAGGTATACTAACCATCCATAAACATGCGCATGAGATAAGTGAGGATAAAACTATAAAAATCAAAAGATAGGGTTTGGAACCTAAGGCCAAGGTTCCCACCTTGAGTTCTAGAAAGGGTTGATTCAATTGCACAACTATCGTTACATTAGGACCCAATCCATAGTTCGATGTGAGCGGAATTTGGAAAGTGGATTACCACATGTTTCTCCTCAAGGAGATTCCATTTCCAATTCCTTCTATAGGTTTCCTAAATGGTGCGCCCAGGGTTTTAGGCGCGGTTGTGTGTGTTCATTGTGTCGTGCTAAAGCAATAGACATGCATTTTATTTAACAACCACCGCTTCAATACAAATATCCACACAATCATACTATCTACATAAAACAAAGTTAACAAACACTTCACCCTTTATTTTTCACATTTGCAAAAACATCTAACAATTTCGTTAATATACGTACCTCGCCTTCGAAAGCATCTGCATAAAAACAGGTTAGAAGAATCAATCAAACTTTTAATCGGTTCAAGTCCACAAAAGGGTTAAGAATCAAGTCCCCAATGGAGTCTCCAGTCTGTCGATACCCTCTTGAGGTTGTCGGCTCTCGAAGGCTAATAGGTCGTCCCTTCTGGTAGGACGCAGGCTTCTCCCCAGACCCATTACTCAAATCACAATGAAGGTGTACGTGGTCGACTTTCAGCATGGTCTAGTGACATGTGCAACATGTGCATGCTATAAAGTCGTCACCAATCATTTTCAGAGGGTATGATTGGACTACCCTATTGAATAGTCAGGAGTTTCTATCCAATTCTACGAGAACCAGAGAAAGGGGCTCGGGGACTTAGTTACGTCAACTGTCAGAGTTGACGCCCTTTCGGTACCTAAGTTGACTGAAATTTCTCACTTGAGATTTCATGCAAATGAGTGGGGTACGAATCATAAATCTAGAAGTTCATGCAGATAGGAGTAATTACCCTAGCAATCATATTTGATAATAAAGTGCGCAAATCAAGAAATCTAGATATGTAAATAAATCACATTGCATTCCTAGTAAGGCCCTATTAGCTTAGAGAAGTATCAATCACATCTCAAGAATGACTTAGGCATGATTTTACCCATCAAGGGCAAAGTCGTAATTTTGAGATAATTTGGGACAATTTGCCCGAAAGGGTAAAACCGTCATTTCAGAATAAATCCAGAGTAAAAAGGTGTCGAAAATAGGTTTGGTCGCTCAATTGACCCATCCCCTATTTTTACAATTTTCTGAATTTTTAGGAATTTTAGAAATCGCCATTTTTTAAAAGGAAATAAAATGTGAAAAACCTTAGACATAAGGTTTGGCCATCCACCTGACCCATCGCCGAATACTAAGCAATTTCCACAAATCATTGGAATATCGAAGACTATTTACCCTTTGAGGGGTAAAATCGTCATTTTAGATTATATGGGAGAAAAAACAATCAAATGTCCATGGTCATTTTTTAACTTTAGGAATTTTCTACAATTTTTTTTAAAAAAAATTCCGTAATTTTTTCCAATTTTGTGAAAATCTTTTCTTTAATTTTCATTTTTTAAATTTACTTTCTTTGATAGTGTTATAACAAATACTTAATTAAGCAAATATGCTAAACACTAAACTGGAATAAACACATGCAAATCAAATCTATAATGACGATATTTAAAGAAAAATAACTCCGATACGCGGATCGAGTGCACAAAAATAAACCTGATTGGACATCGGTCGTCAATTGCCAAACCTTAGTGGACAATCATCTCCGTGGGCATGACCGTTGATCGCCACATTAGAATTTTGACGGTCAATTTTACGAGTCAAGATCGACAACGATCCTAAAAAAAAAATCCATCGGCACGAACTTTGGATTCGAGCTTGCAAAGCTGGCCTACGGACTTAACCACTTAACCTACAATCTCGGCGACGAACCAGGCAAAAATGACCCACGGATCAAGCACAATGGCCCAGTCACTCGGCACACGGGCCTGGCCAAGGCCTAGGCTCTCGGCCAATTCCACAGGATGTGGCCCAGGTTGACACGGGCCTTGGCCCAATATTTTGGTCCACTAAATAAGGTGCGCTGATAAGCATAAGGCAGAGCATGGCTGAGGCGGCTGTTTCACAGTTCCAGCGACATCGAGTGGCAAGCTGGTGACGGCAAACAGTTCTGGTGATCGGAGGGAGGCTGTGGTGGATGGTAATGGATGGAATAGCAGGCCACAAGAGTGGGACTGCGTAGAGCAGGGACTAGAACAGCTTCTGATAGAGTTGTTGAACAGCTACTAGGAGAGCTCCTTTCAAAGATCCGAACGGTAGAGATTAAGAAGGCGTTAAGGCGACCTTGGACATAAAAAAATCATCTCAATCTAACAGTTCAATTTGCCAGAAACTCAAGACGAGCTAGCGGACGAACAGTACCGCGGCCTGGAATAGCTTCTGATTGAGCTATTACACAATCACCAGGAGAACTCCTTTCAAAGATTCGAACGGTGGAGATGAAGAAAGGATTCAGGCGACTTTGGATATAAAAATTTTGCTCAATCCAAAGGTCTAATTGGCCGAAAACTCGAGACGAGCCGATGAAAAGCGACTAAAAAAAACGAGAAGAGCTCCTGGTTCCTCTTCCTCTTTATTCTTTTTTTTTTTCGTCCTTCTAGGCTGAGCTCCCTCATGAGTCCCTCAAACTCTCTTTCCCATTTTCTTAACGTGAAATCTGCTCTTGTATGTTAGGCTTTCAAGTCTTCAAAGTGAGTAATCGTGACCATTCTTCTCTTCAGATGCTCTTTTCAAAAGTCCCCCCTTTTCTTTTTGCCTCTCATGATCATGTCCTTCCTTTCATCATCTTTCCTCCTCTTTTTAATGGAGTCTCCGTGTCTTCCTCTTGCATACTCGAGCATATTTCTTTTACATCACCGAAAGGATTCTTCATATGCTCCATTTTCTTCTTTGGATTCCTCTTTTGACATTTTAATGGGTGTTTTCTCAATTGAGTGCTCCCAAAGTGCACTCTCCTCTCTTCTTCGATTTAATTGTGCCATGAAATACTCCTAATCCAACACTTAAGAGCTCGAAGGTATTTCGATCAAAAGGGGTCAAGTTGTTCCTTGAATGTTATTCTTCTCAATTCAAGCTATCATTGCACTACCAGTCCAGCTAAACAATGCATGCTAAAAATATGTAAGATGATTTTTTTGTTAGAATTAAGATTAATTTTTATACATAAATAACTGAGAAAGATCAGTTAAAATTTTGGTGTCATTAGATGGCATGATCAAGAAACCGGCTTATTGCACGATGATCGAAGAAGAATTCGATGAAGAAAAAACTACATCTTAAAATAAGAATTTCTTGAAGGATGTCAGGCTGGAGACAGAAAATACATAGGCAAGATGGCCACTAAGTTTTTCCTCAATGGTCAAACTTTGGATGAGAGGTCATTTGACTCAATGTTGTTAATATGCATAAACGTTAAAGAGGCGAACACACTCATGAAGGAGATTCACGAAGGTGTGTATGAGCCACACATGAACGGCTATCTCCTCGCAAAGAAGATCATCGAACTTAGTTATTACTGAATGACCATTGAGTCAGATTGTAGCCAACACGTGAGATCATGTCATCAATGTCAAGTGTATGGCAATAAAATTAACGCACCTCCTCATGAGCTTCATCAAATGTTAGAAGCTTGGCCGTTCTCCATGTGGAGAATAGATATGATCAAGCCAATTAACCGAGCTGCATCGAATGGTCATCGCTTTATTTTGGTAGTGATTGATTACTTTACGAAATGGATCGAAGCCAGTTCTTACACCAATGTTACGGCAAGGAATGTGGCGAGAATTATCAATAAGGATATAATCTCTCAATATGGGGTTCCCCAAGTAATTATCATGGACTATGGGTCCAATCTCAATAATAAAATTGTCGACGATCTGCTAGATTACTTTGGTATTCAACATCTTAATTCATCTCCTCACCGCTCACAGATGAATGGGACAATTGAAGAGGCAAATAAGAACATCAAGAAGATCTTGGCAAAGACAGCCGAAAATTATAGAGATTGGCATGAAAGACTACCCTTTGCTTTAATGGCATATCGAACTTCGATTTGAACTTCAACCGGGGCAACTCTTTATTCCCTAGTTTATGGCATGGAAGCCATCCTGTCCGTGGAAATGTAGGTTCCATCCTTGTGGGTATTATTAGAAGTTAAGCTTTCTAAAGTAGAATGGATTCAACGCAGGTGTAAAAGTTGAACCCGAATGACTAAAATCGTTTTAAGGTAATCTGATATGGTCAGAGTACCAGAAGAGGGTGGCCAAGTAATTTAACTGAAAGGTTAAACCCAAGAAATTTTGAGGTGGATGATCTAGTTGTGAGAAAGACTATACCGAACGCTGCTCATCCAGAGGCAAATTTACTCCAAATTACGATGACCCGTACGTTGTCAAGAAAGTCCTTGTGGGATGAGCTTTAATTCTTGTAAACTCCGAAGGAGAGGAGCTGGGATATCCTGTGAATTCTGACGCAACGAAGAAGTATTAGCCCTGAAATGAAATCATAAGCTAATTTGGCTTTCTCTAGAGTGATCTGAATCGCCATAGAAATCATTACATTACATATCATGCATCCATACATACATATAATGTGTTATGTATTGCAAGATTCGAAGAGAAGCACCTAGGGCAAATTTGTTCAAATGGAACTAAGGGCTAATTAATCCCAATGAATGGAATCAAGTGACATGTATCTGTTCCATCACCCTTTAATATGCCATTCACTCATTAAAGTTTTTTTTTTTTTGGTCTAGGAACGACAAATGAGACAAAAACAACCATCATCTTTTAGAATAAAAAATGTCCATGAATATGGGTAAATCTTGGGAGAATCGAGTTTTGAAAGCTAAGCCTCTTACTGATTGCATTTATTGACTACATGTTAGAATGAGAGGTTATTCAAACATGACTAAAGCATGCATGGGGCATCTTAAATCCCCGTGGGGTAAAATTTTTAGAGAAAACAAAATGAACTTTCCCGACAATGGTTGTTTAAATGGTCCAAAAAGATATTTCTTCAGACAAGAGGTAAACCTAATCCAAACACGTCCTACATATACTTGAGCAATGAGTGGAGTGAAAGGACAGAAAAACCTGGACTTATGGATGTAAGAGTTATTCGCATCGATTACATGGATAGAGATGACAAAGTCATTCATTCTCTACCCCAAACACTACAAGTAATCATTGACACTCTCTTTGAGCGGTGGTTTTCATTCTTTAACCATGTCAATAACCGCCCCACATTGGGGTCGTATAGAGATAAAGTCCAACAATATCGAGAGGAAAATTGTTAGAAATTTTCTTGCTCGGATTAACATCAATCTTCGTGTGTTGATAAACATTGATTCAGGTGCCATAGGATGACGAAAAGACATTTGTTTCCCTATCCTATAGAATTTTTCCATTTGCATAACCAAGTCAAGCCTACATATTCATTTCATGAACCCCGTTGGTGATCATTGCACACTCCAAGGCGGAAGCAGCAAGACTCCCATGGACAGAAGAGTTCAAGAAATATGAGTTACAAGAAAACTACTGATCAAATGCTCAAACATAATAATGTTCAAATCGCGTATCTTACATGATCATTAAAGATCCTAGCTCCAAAAGAAAAAGGAAAAGGCGAGATTTAAAAAGGGAGAAAAAATCCAATCTCTACGTATTAAAAGGGGGGGGGGGCAAGGCGCATAGTAAAAGCAAGGCTCATAATACTTGAAAATCATGAGATTGATTTTGTAAACATCAAAAGATTACTAGACATCTCGGTCCCCAACAAAGTCTGGAGGAACACAGAAAGAATCCCTAATGGAGCTAATCAGCAAAAGGCTACTCCTCGGTTGAGTCATAATCAGCTGGTAAAGACAAGACGGCAGATAGTGTTATTCAAAGATTGGTTGTGTTTTCCTAGAATTGAGGATACACTTCCAAAATCAATGATGTTCTTAGAAGACTGAAGATGCTCTTCGAAGAATCACCAATTATGGATAGGACAGGTGGCAAATCGACAATGATCACCAATGTCAAACCCTTCGCGATTTTTGGGTAAAAAACAAACCTTTTTCGGTCCTCATTCCTACCAATATTATAACATTTGACAGTCTTTTCCGACTAAGACACTTGGGTTAACATATAGCTTAATTCAATGAAGTACGAGCAAGTTATTTCTTTCTCATTTTGCAGGTTTCTTGACATGTAAACTTGGAGCTGACGATGAAAACTGTTATTCAAAAGCCTCGATTCAAAAGTGAGTCTCCTTGGAAACCGCATCCAAGCCCAACATTACAGTCCCGTGGAAGACCTCCTAATCGATCGAAATGTTTGCACTACGAATGATCTTAAAGCCCAAGTACAGGTTAGTAGGAATTCGAGTGCTTTTTATATAAAAGACCAATGTCAGAGAATTGGTGGGGTGCCCTCTTTGATGAAAATACTCAGATAAGAGTTTCAAACAATTTTTTTTGGAATTTACAAATTGTTTGATCCAAATTTTCCTTATAAGGAATTTTAAATCACCTTTGCATATTGCAAAATGCTTTGGATAACCTCTAACGTCATAATGCATTATTCATGACCACATCTTAAGCCATAAAGCTTTGTCAGTTTGACGATTGTTATCACATTAAGATTACTAACATTTTCTTGGTGAAGAAAGAACTTTCCAGGTTTAAACTTATGCATGACTCGTGGTAACCCCAGATCCCAAAAGTACACCTTTCTTTCTAAAGAAGAGTTTATTTGACTAAACTTTTGACAAATTCCTGATAATCGCAGATCCCATAATGCTATCTTTTTTTGTTTAAACTTCTACAGGACTCATGGTAACCCCAGATCTCAGAAGGACGCCCTTCTCTGTGAAGAAGAGTTTATATGACTAAACTTATGTCGGATTCATGATAACCCCAGATCCCAAAATGCTATCTTTATTGATTTAAACTTCTGCAGGAGTCATGGTAACCCTAAACCCTAGAAGGATGCCTTTCTCTATAAAGAAGAGTTTGTATGACTATTATTCTGCCAGATTCATGGTATCCCCATATCCCAGATTGCTATCTGTTTTGGTTTAAATTCCTGCAGGATTCCCGGTGCCCTCAAATTCCAGAAATGATACCTCCCATGTTATGAAAGATTTCTCTTTGACAAACCTAAGAGTTAGGTATACCTCCTCCCCCTTTATATACCCCTGATGGTTCCCCAAAACGTAGGATAAGCCACTCCATAGGTAAATCAAGTGCTAGGTTAACCTTCTGAAAGTTTTCTAGCAAGTTCCAAAAAGTAGGACAAGTCATCTTGGGATACGACATCTCTAATTAAGACCTTCGGATATGCAATCCTTTTTGTTAAGTGACCCTTTCTTGAATTCATGGCAAGTATTCAAAGGTAAGACGAATCATTTTCTTAGGTAAGCCTTTCAATATGCGAGCTTTTTTCCCGGACAAATCCACTGACGGATCGAATCCATGGCAAGTCTTCCAATGTAAGATGAACCATTATATTAGGTAAGCCTTTCAGAAGGCAAGCCTTTTTTCCGGACTGATCCACTGACGGATCGAATTCCTGACAAGTTCTCACAGGTAGAATGAGTCATTTCCCCTGGTAAGCCTTATAAAAGGCAAGCCATTAATGGTCCAATCCACTCTACGGATTATAAAAGGCGATTGGGTGCGTCATCTTTAGGTTCCTGTTAGATAAGAATCTCATTCTGATTTGGCCTACCATACAGGTTAGAGCTTAACCCTCCTAGGACACTCCGATGACGAGTCTCTAGGTATCTAGACACTACGTTTGCTACACGAGCATCAGGAAGGCAAGTAGCATGTAACTCTTTCTGCTCTTTCTCTCTCATCTTATCCAGAATAGAATAAGCAGAGCATACACCGGTAGGGCATGAAAGATTGAATATCATGATTCGTTTACTTTCTTTTCCCCAATTGAGTCAGTCAAGACTCAAGTGTCACATATCTTTGAGAGAAATCTCTCACAAGATTCCTCTCAAAGAAGTGCAACTGTTGACACTTGATTTTCGATTAGTCTTTTTTCTTTTTCTTTTTTGTTAAAACTATAAAAAAAAATTCATAAAAAAATTGCAAAATCAACTTTGGTGTCCTTGACCAAGCCTAGGGAACCATTTTTTATCAAAAAATAATTTTTCATATTTTTAATATTTTCATAAAATAGGAAAATGCATGAAAAATCAAGAAAAATAGCTTTCGAGATCATACAAATACAAAAAAAAAATCGTCAATACTTTTATTTAAATTCTCTTCTTATTTTGAACTTATAAAAATTCGAAATTCAAGTTCAATTGTAGATGTTCCTTTGTTGCACATATGGTTGAACTTGGTAAAAAAAAATGTCATTTGAGTCTTTTTATTCGTAATTTTTGAATTTTTAGAATCATGATATTCAATTTGATTGCCATGCATTGAAATTTAGTCTAATTGTTCATCAAAATTGCACGATTGCATGAATTTGGCAACATTGCATACTTTTATTGTAATTTTGTCCCTCGGTCTCACCAAAAGTGAAATTACTTTTAATCTAGGGACTGCCATGAAAAGGCAAGGCCTCCTTATGTTTTTCACCCTTTCGAATCAATTGGCATGGTTACTTTGATTTCATTTGGCCATTAAGGGCTTCAATTAGGGAAATTTCATTTTCGGACCTTAAGTCAAATTTGGGGTTTTTATGCAATTTCTTGTAAAATTTTGGGGAAAAGGGATTTTCTTAATAGAATTCATGTCCCAGATTTCAATTTTGTCATTTAATTTGACAAATTACAAAGAATTGAAGGTCGATTTCAAGAAATTACATCGACTGGGTCTACCAGGTCGGACCGAATCTGACCCCGCGACCTAGTTGAACAGTGCATCTTCTTCCTCTCGCTTGCGCCATTTTTGCAGGTTCAAAGAGAAAATTTCAATCGCAAAATTGGAGGAGCAATTGCCATAATTGATCAAGCAAAGGAAGGCATTTTAACCCTTGGATTAAGACCCGTCGATCGAGACTGGCCTCGAGCCAAATGGCCGCCGAATGAGCTTCGGCGAAGCCAGTCAATATCTCAGCCCAATAAAGACAAAATTTGGTAACCATGTTAGATTGACTCACATTGCGCTCAACGGAGACATCGACGGATCTCCAACTGACTCTGTCATCGTCCAACTACCGTTTAGCACATGGTAGCACATGAGAGAGCTTGACGAGCACTCACAGCAAAATTCAAAAATTGGGATATAACATTCTCACGGATACTAGAAGAGAGGGGCCTCATCCATTCTGTTAGGAAGATACATAGAAAAATAGAGAAGGGAGAGAAAGCGAGAGAGAGCTTGCTCTGTGGCCGCCATTGTCGCAAGCTTAAGCTTCAACTGTGAAGTGCTTGAGAGGAAGATCTAGACCAAATCGAGCTACAAGTCTACTTCAAGAAGTTCACTGAAGTTTCGAAGAAGTGATCGCGCCTACTCATTCGGCCTCAAAATAGGTACTTCCCGAGCTCGTGCTCTTCCATTGAGCATCAATGGTGCACCCCAACCTCCGCCGTGATTATTGAAATTGATGTTTGCGGTTTATATTTTGAACATCACCGAGCATTTTCTTGTGTTTTGATTGCATTTAAATCGAGTCGAGCCTTGCATTCGAACCCCTCCGCCATCGCCGATTCAGTCGAAGCTTGTCTAGGTTATCCTAGACCTAACCAGGTCAATCTGACCTATAGGTAAGTGTTCTAAACTCATTTAGATGCGACCTATGAAGGAATTACTTTGATGTGCTCTTTGTTGTTAGATTCGAGTCGTCATTGCCGAACTAGTTTTTGCTTCTTATGTGATGATTTTGTGGATAATCAGGCTTAGAACTTAGATATGTTGTGGGATCTGGTTCATCCCAATCGATCAAGGTTTGACCATCGATCGGCACCGAAAATGTCTCAACCGTCCGTTCGACGGCCAATCTGTCCAAGGAAGAAGATGACCATGTGGCGGTCAAAACGTCAATGGGCTAACGTTGCATTGATGTGGCATGCCACGTCAGCGAGTCCTTTGGTGGGTAATCTGAGTTTGTTACATGATTGGACGGCTCAGAGATGGCCACGTGGAGGCTTCTTGATCGTCCGATCATTAAATGGAATTTTTCGAATTATTAGTTTTATAAAGAAATGATTTTTCGAAAAAAAAATAAAATAAAATAAATAAGAGCAGGTGGGCCAGCTAACAGTGGGCCATTTTTGTGGTGGGTGTCACATGGGTCAGACCGGCTAATAGTGGGCCAAGCCTTTCACATTTTTACAAAGAGCAAGCCCGATCTATAGGTTTCAGACCGAGCATCCGTATCTTGGGCCCGCATGGCCTGCGTGAGACCAATAGGGTCTTCGCGTGCTAGGCCGAGTTCACTGACCCGACTTGGCCCGGCCCCTTTTTTTAATAAATAAATTTTTTTTAAATGGTTTTTAAAAAAAGCATAAAAAAATTCTTGAAAATTCTAAAAAATGTTAGAAAATCCTATAAAATTAAAAAAAATGTAGGAAAATTTGTAAAAGATTCCTAAATACTTCTGAAAATTTTCAAAAATTGTGGAATGGCCACAAACAACTGGTTAATCCTATTTTTGGGATTTCTTATCCGTTCTTCTTAAAATTGACGATTATACCCTTTAGGGGTAAATCACATCTGCTTTGCATCTGAGATAAGTCGAAAATGCCTAGATCGGATTAAAGTCAGTTAGGTGGCTAATTCTTCTGCTTAGATTTTTGAATCTCATCCTTTTCCTGAAAAGATGATTTTACTCCTTAAAGGGAAAATCGTATTCCCTATTCTAAGGAGTCATGAAAATTGCTCAAAATTAGGATTTGGGTTAGGTAAATGATCAATTCTTATGTTCGGGATTTTCACGTCTTATTTTCTTTTTCTAAAATGACGATTTTACCCTTTAAAGAATAAATCACTCAAAATTCCAAAAAAATTTGAAAATTGTCAAAAAAAAAAAGGAAAATGGGTAAGTTGGGTGGCCAATCCTATTTTTTTTTTTTTGGTAAGGAGCCAATCCTATTTTTAATCCCTTTTGATTCCAAAACTCTTCTGAAATGACAATTTTGCCCTTTTTGGGCAAATTGTCCCCAAATTTCCTCGAAATTATGATTTTTCCCATCATGGGTAAATCAAGACTAAATCACTTTTGAGCCTTGATTGACACTTCTTTAGGCCAATTGGGCCTTACTAGGGATGTCATGTTGTGTTCATGTGATTTATCCAGATGTCTTGGTCCTTGATTTGCACATCTTCTTTTACTAATTGTGAGTGTTAGGGTAGTCACTCTCATTTTCATGAACACCTAGATTTAGGGTTCGTACCTCATTCATTCGCATGAAATTTTATGTTAGATAATTCAATCAACTTAAGTACTAAAAGGGCATCAATTCTGATAGTTTGCGTAACTAAGTTCCCGATCCCATTTCTCTTGTTCTCGCAAAATCGAATAGAAACTCCCGACTATTCGATAGAGTTTTCAATCGAACCTACCATGAAACGATTGGTGACGACTCCTTGGCATGTACACGCATCACATGTCACTAGACCACACTGAAGGTCGAACACATATACCTTCATTGCAATGTGGGTAATGGGCTTTAGGAGAGGCCCGCATCCGACCAGACTCAGACAGCCTATTAGCCCTTCAAGGGAGAGGGTCACGATAGTCGGACCCCTGCATGGCACGTGCCTCACACGTGTCAGCTCAAGAAACCGGCCACAAGCTAGTCCAATCGATCCGGTCCAACCGCCTGCCAGTCCGACCACTCGGTCTGACCTGGTTACTGGTCCAATCGTTGACCGATCGAACCAGTCGACAGGCCGAGTCAGGTCAACGATCAACGATGGTCAATCGATCAGGTCGACCTGGTCAAAGGCGGTGGGTGGCTAACATCGACAATGACATCGTCCTGACACGTGGTGACCTCTCGTGAGGCGGCATCTTCCATGCCACGTGTCGGTCGCCTGCAAGGCGGCAATTGCCCCGCTAACGTCAGTAATGATGTCAATAAGTTAGGTGGTTCAATGAGACGCGCATGCAACGCACGTAACCGCCTGTGGGGGCACGATATATGTGCTGTTTCGTCGCCCCGCCGATCCATGGGCTCGTGCGGTGGTGTGCGGCCTCCTCCAATGGCCGACGACCACTCGTTTTGCTCGTCTCGACAAGTAGATCACAAATATACAATAAAATTCAAGTTTCACCGAATGAAATTTCCAAAAACAGACATAAACTGTAAGTTCTAGTTCCGAACTTTGGCGAGTCATGCGGCCGCATACGGTCTCATCCAACTGCATGCTACCTCTCAAAGCGCTTGCCTCATCGATGAAAATCAAATTTCATCTGTTGAAACTTCTGAAAACGTGCAAAGACCAATCGTTTCAAATCTAAACTACGTAGGCTTTGATGCCACATGCTAGCCTCTATAAACCCTAATACGGCAATCACAGGATCAACATAGTTAAAATCTAAAAGCACAGTAATGCTTTAAAGGAAATTGTGCACCAGATTTGGGATTCGTCGATCTTCATGCAAAATTTTGACGAACCTATACTTAAGCGCTTACCCTCTATGACCCTCCGAAAGCCTAGCGTCGATGAGGCGGCCTTCCTTATTATCTTCTAACTCCCTCATGAGAAGAAGTGGCGTATGGAATCCTTAGGATTAGAGGTAAGTTGTCTTAGCCTTATTTATAGAGTTTCTGGCGGGCCCTCTCATCATGAGTTGGGTCGAACTCGGTCCACACTAGCCATACTCATTAAGAATTATTATATCCAATATGTATTAGATCCAGCCAGTAATTACAATCTCAATTAATATAAGCCCACATTAGTATAACTCTAGTAGGTTACCAAGTACATATCAGCCACTTAAAGCCAACTTCGAATAAGGTGAAGAAGAGGGGAAAGGTCATCGCCGAGTTTTTAATGTGGAAATGGTAACTACACTGCCAAAGTTCTTTCGAGCCGAAGATGACTGATGACTGTGGAGATCGAACTAGTTGCCTAACCTTTCGAGGAACCTGGCTTTTGGCTCTGAATCATTCGTCGACTCAGTTCGTGTTCCTCTTTAAGCTATAAATCGTTTGACCGAGTGAGACGAGGATCGAACCTTCTTCTATTGGCCAATTCTGACCTTGGTCTTAGTTGACAAGCCTTCCTCCAGGGGCTCACATCCATTTGGCGACGTTTTGGGGTAGCAATTTTGTAATTATACTTTAATTTAAGGACCGAATTCGCATTGGGCTCGAAACGGGGGACACGAAAGTGCCTATCTCAAGCTTCAATACGCTACTTCTTGGGCTTTCATCACTGGCCATGGCAGGTAATACAAGATTAATCGAGAAAATTATTAAGAAGTTCATAAATATATTGCATTTACGTAAATTCAGTCTTAATTTTTTAAATTTGATCAATTTAAATATAAATATTTTAATAATTTACCAATTTAATCCTAAACTTTTCAATTGTATTAATGTAATTATGAACCTTTTGTCGATTTGTCAATTTTAGCTAGAAATTGCCAATATGAAATAATTTTTAAGTTCTTTCAAACATCTTTCGATATTCTTGTTATTTTTTCTTCTTTTCCTTTTCTTTTTTTTTCCTCTAACTGCGGTATGATCAAACCAATAAAAAAAAGAAAAGGAAAGATGATGGAAAAATTAGAAAAATTTAAAAACTTAACAAAATTATCCACGTCAACGCATGTCGTTTACGTAGGACGACTGACGTTGACTAGACCTCAACGCCAGTAATTTTCGAGCAAAATTAGTTGGAATGAATAAATTAGCGAATCATCAAAATGATTTAGGTTGATATATCGTCAAAAGATTTAGGACTTGGCATAGCGTCAAAAGTTTTAGAATTAAATTAGCATAACTAAAAGGATTAAGACTTACTTGGCAAATTGTCGAAATGTTTAGAACTAAATAGGTCAAGTCAAAATATTTAAGAGTGAGTTGCTATTAGTGCAATAGATTTTACGACTTTTTTTTGTAATTCTCAACATTAATGAAATATTTCATTTGTTTCATGGTTGTTATTAGGAGCGTTTATAAAAACATTGTCTTTCCTTTACCTTACTCTAAAGTTATGAAAATCCCCACCTTCTTTTTTCGTTTCCTTGGTGAAACGACGATGTCCAGATTCAATATTGACTTAATTTTGCGGGTTTGATTAGAAAAAAATTGAAATTGGGCCAGTAGGCCACTCAAGAAAACGGGTTGTAAATTCCAAGCCAAGCCTAAGAGCTAGCTAAATTACTTTTTCGCCGGATTATAGCCCACAGATAAAAGTAACAATCAATCTGATTTCAGCATCTTAATTTTAAACATCGAACTAAGAGAGATCTCACTAACTCATTAAATATAACACATTCCTAAAAACAATTGATTGTGTCGTTTAGAACAATTACTTGATGAAAAATATTTTCACAATTGATAGCAATCTATATTTAAATATTTTCGTAAACGGTACAAATGAGTAATTTGTTTTTTTTTTCTTTTTGGTCGGATAACGATTACTTTGTTTAGTAACAGATAACTAAGGTAAACTGAGATTTTTTCACCACAGGTTTTCTTAAACCACATGTAATCATTTTTCTTAAGATTAAATATATAAAAAAAAACTTCTACACTAAATTGTTTACGATGTGCGTGTTCCAAAGTGCAAAGTGGCTTCAACAGTTGGAAGTCGAGCGGGGCCTTAAAAATTGAGGTTGGCAGAGACGCCCGATGGGGCACCGGGGGATTTTTAATGATGTTGTCGGGGAACGAAATAAATGACCATCACATCACATCACATCACATGGGATGGCGGTGCTGGTGGAGTCAGAAGTGAAAACACCGTCACGTGCGATGATCCAGTAAAAACATCTATTTATTGTACTTGCATTTAATACCGCCCTCCACCATCCCATCTCGAAATTAATGCACGTACTTTACCCCCAAAAATAATAATAGTACAAAATTAATAGATACATCAATTACCAATATTTATATACAAATGTCATTATATTTTTTTTAATCACTTAAGGATTAATATTTCAAATAATGTTGTTGGAGAATTTTTCTCCGTTGACACTAAAATAATTAATTTTTTATTTAACAGTTAAGTGATATGAAAAATAATATTAACACACTCATTCATGGATAGCTAGAGCGTAATTGGAGCTAGAGCGTAATTAGAATTGTGTAGTTAGGCGTACTAGTTTCAAGTTCGATTCTTCAGATGAGCACTTGTGAATTAAGTGGGATCCATGGCATTAAGTTATTGTACTAATTTATCTCGAGGAATAATCGAGGTACGCGCAAACTGACTCGAACACCTTGTTATAAAAAATAATAATATTATTATTAACACCAAATTGATTATCGTATACAAATGTTCTCGCCTGATAAGTCCTTATGCCAAAATAAAGCAACTCCACCTTGTTCACTCCCTTGAGTAACAAGATGCCGCAAAAATCCTATTTTTGAATTGTAAGATTTTGTGAGTCCATTATCAATTATTCTCAATATTTTTACGAAATATAATATAGTATCAAAACAGGAGATCTTGAGTTTAAATATTTTGAGACCCCAATTATTTATTCAATTAAATATGTTAATCATTAGTACTAGGTGAAAGATCAGACTATACATGGAGTAGGAATACAATAATTAAATATCAAACAACACCTTTAACTAAAATCTTAATCTTTGAGACAATTGAGAGTACCAAAAAAATTCACATGGATCATGAAATGTAATCCTTTTTTTATTCAGATAGTTTCAGTTTCACTAGCCAAATTGAACCGAATCGAAAAACAACTTAATCCACTCAGCTAAAACAAAGAGAGAAAAATGAATCGGATGCGCTCTTGATACAGTAGGTTGAGTTGAGTGGGGCGAAAAAAAAGAGAGGAGTAAATTGAAAAAGTAAATCGAATTAGGTCTTCGGTGCGGTTTATATTCTATTTAGATCGTCGTTCAGTTTAACACTAGATCCGCACCTAAGTGGTTCAACCAATTCGAATTTTATGAAGAGTTGAATCGAACCGTTGACACCCCTTGCACGCATGAACTTATAATCTTCATGATCATGAATTCTCATATTTACAATGATTATCTATGGAAAAAATATATAAATCTTCTACAGAAAATGCCAAAATACTGCTCATTGGGCAGACCGATCGTGATTACCTATAACCTTCCAAGGTGGTGTTTTGGAATTTTTAGGGTCTGTATGACAACTATTCTGATTTTCTGATTCTGTTTCTTCAAACAAAAAGAAAATATGAATCCTCTTTGACAATATAAATTATTCTGATTCTGATTATGTTCTCATTAACAATTTTAAAGAATTAGAATCTGTTTTAAAGAATCAGAATCAGTTTTAAAGAAAAAACAATAATGAAAAAAAAAAGTTAGTTCTTAAAAAATAATCACTTTTGAAAATAACAAAAAGAATGAAGTCACTTATTACTAGGGGTAAGCATGGGCCGAGTAAACCGATTCCAGATATAAACCCTGAAACCGATCTTGTTATAGTCGATTCCTAATTTTTTGAACCGAGAACCAACCCTATTTGTCTTGGAACATATTTTGGAACCAACCCTGTTTTTCGGTCCGATTCAAGAGTCTACCCGAAAACATGTTTTCCTTTTTTCACTTCGACTCCATGGAATGACAATTCCATCATTTCTCTAAGTCCATCCACTTCCACTGATATGTC
Organism: Rhodomyrtus tomentosa; assembly: GCA_028455895.1. Taxonomy (NCBI): domain Eukaryota; kingdom Viridiplantae; phylum Streptophyta; class Magnoliopsida; order Myrtales; family Myrtaceae; genus Rhodomyrtus; species Rhodomyrtus tomentosa. The sequence goes on along the minus strand of JAPCWY010000002.1, from coordinate 13,036,829 downwards.
ATTGTCTTGGTCCACCCGAAAATAAATTATACAACAATAGTAGGATCCTAATGAAAACAAAAAAAAAAAATCTTCAAAGATATCGTATTGTATCCTTGCATTATCTTCATCGCGCTTCCAATATTTACAAATGATTACGCATTTAACGAAACTATGAACGGCTTTAGTGGTGGAGAAAACAAAAATACCACTACAGTCAAACTAGAACAAGGCAAGTTCATAAAGAAGAGAACTTCAAAACGACCAAGTAGAGAGAGAGAGAGAGAGAGAAAGACTAAAATCAATTTCCTACTCACTCTGCAACCGATAATTTTGTTCCATATCTAGCCCAAAAAACACTTATATAGGTATCGAAGTAAGAAAATCAAGCAAACCTTTTGAAATTAAATTGACAAACACAAAGAGCACAAAGAGCATGAGCAACAAAGGCAACGACGCATTAGGGAGTCGGAACCTAGGATTTTTTTTAATAGAAACTAAAATCGATTGTAAAAATCGATCTAGGTGGGCCTACACTTAAAACCAAAAATCAAACGGATTCTCAAAATTTAGAATCGGTATCCATACCGATTTGAACGAGAACCGATTTCCGACCTTGTTTTTGAAGTAGGTCGATCCGGGTTCCAGATCAATCAGGTCTAGTTGCACACCCCTTCTTGTTACTTAACTTAAAACAGAACAACAAGATTTTATTTATAAAAAAATAATAATAAAAATTAAAAATAAAAATTAGAAAAAATTGAAAATTTCTAAAAAAAAACAAATCACGAAAATTTAGAAAATTCCTAAAAATAAAAGAAGCTTAGATTAGGCTAGTTTGACCTCATTGTTATAAATTTGAGCATAAATTTTCTAAATTTCATAAATTTTATTTATTTTTAGAAATATCATAAGCATCTTTGAAATTAAACCCTAAACCACATTTTTCTAAACCCTTGGGGCTTCATTAGGATTTTATGATGCGATTCGTCAATGTCGTGATTCCTTGATTGTACATTTACGTAGATTTATGTACTTTAGACTTATTCTAGTTTTAGAAAATTTTGAAAAAAAAAATCAGCGTTAACACTTAGCAAACTTTCGTTAAAATTAAGACTAAGATTTGATTTTCTTAAACTAAAAGTGCACATCAATGCCGAATAGTGCAGTATATTTTTCTTGCAGAAACGAGGGTGTCGCTTTTGTTAATTATCCGTTCGTTCAAAAGAGTTAGATGAAACCTCACAATAAATTGTTAAAATGGTTTGTGATGATTTTTTATACTTATTTTTTCATTTCAATATGAATATATTATATAAGATAATTAATATGAACTAATATTTGATTAATTTGAAATGTATGATGAAATTTCATAAAGTAATTACATAATTATTTCACTTAATTGACAAAATTTGAAAAGAACAATTCTTTTCGCAATAGAAATTATGTGTATTTATCAAACACATTTATGTTTTAAGAACGCAAATTTTATGTAATTATTAAATATGTTTTGATTCTCTAAAACTCATTCAATTGATACCAAAATCCAACCACCCCAAATCCAAAAAAAAAAAAAACAAAACATTTGATTTTATAAATTATATATCATGAATTATTTATTTTCCCAAATAGGGCCTTATAAATTGCACCTACTTGCAAAACTCTACCTCCCCAGCAAACCCAAAAGGCAAAAATGACCCACCCGTTTCTTCTTCTAGCTTTCCTCCTCCTAGCCCCACTCCGCATTTCAACTCTACCCCCTCCAGCAGCACCGCCTCCATCGCCACAGTCGCCAGCGGCCCCACTTCCTGCCGCCACCCAGGAGTTCTTGGACGCCCACAATCAGGCCAGGGCCGAGGTGGGCGTGGCCCCGCTCCGGTGGAGCCCCTACCTGGCCGCCGCCGCGAGCCGCCAGACCAGGTACCAGCGGGACCGGATGTCGTGCAAATTCGCCAACCTGACGGCCTACAGGTACGGCGGGAACCAGCACTGGGCCGGCGGGGCGGGGACGGCGATGGCGCCGCGGGCGGTGGTTGGGGAGTGGGTGAGGGAGAAGGCCTACTACGACTACGCGAGCAACACATGCGCGGCGGGACACCAGTGCTGGGTGTACACGCAGGTGGTGTGGAGGAACAGCTCGGAGGTGGGGTGCGCGCAGGCGAGGTGCCCCAAGGAGGCGGCGAGCTTGACCATCTGCTTCTACAACCCTCCGGGGAACTTCGTCGGAGAGAGACCTTATTAAGTAAAAGATGCAGATGAGTTTGTGCCTTCTTTGTTAGTCTGGAAGATGGTCGGAGATGGGTGAGAAGGTAGAGGTCATTTTCTCAGTTGAAAAAGTTGTAGGAAGCACCGGTCGATGTTACCCGTTTCAGGGTTCCTTTCTTTACATCGTCAGGATATATATATATATATATATATAGTCCATTTCCTTAGTTCCAATTAATCCTTTGACTTGTTGAAGACATTTTAGTGACCCTCATCTCGATTCGGGCAAGGATTGGGATTTTCAGTTGCGTCCCAAGAGTTCGAATGTCAAATTCTTGAACATAGGGTTTAAGTTAAAAGAAGGTCGAGGTTAGAATTGATTCTTGCTTTGAGGGAAATTAAGTAAGTAAGCAACGAATTATTAGGAAACTATGATGTTATTATATTGATACTATCTTTCACGTGCCCCAGAATACAAATAACATTTCAATATTTTTTTAACTGCAATCTACTTCTGGATGTTTCCGCTGGCCGGAGTATACGATCTGAACTTTTCAACATAACAATTCAAGCAAACACAAATTTCCGCGGCAATTAACATAAGCAAAAAATATAAATAGTGTAATAAACAAACATGAAAGATAGTCCAATCCAAAGATTACGAAAGGTCAGTTGATCGTGAAGCCAGCGATCCTCGTACAAACTCAAGCCAACTCGGCTCTATACCTCACGCGAAGTTATTCATTCCTCGCACTCGATCTACCATTAAATTTGTGTAGAAGAGGTTTCTCGCATTTAGATGTATAATATGTTCTCTAGCCAGCAACCCCTGAGATAGTCGTTAGGCAAACTTTAAATGGCTAATTATTTTTAGGACAAAAGCCGTCAAAATCCCAAACTATTCTAAATATGATACATTTTTCTTATTTTTTTTTGTGATGCAAAAAATATTAAATTTGTACATGTGTAATATATTTACATGGACACCGGAAAGCAAAATAAAATTTTTCCGAATTACTTAAGGGCCAAATCAGGAAAAAAAAATGATCACTCAAGCACCTCAAACAAGATTTTCTCGCCAAAAGTATTACATGACATTTGTAATTGAATTTTTAATATGTGGCATTATTTAAAAAAAAAACAATTAAGTTCACATGGATTTCTCAACTTTACAAAAAAATTAAAATAAGATTTAAAAATTTGCTAAAAAATATTTTTTTAAACATAATTTTTAATTTTTTAAATTTTAAAATAAGCTTAACAATTTAACAAAAAATTTAAAGGGGGAATTAATTTTTTAAAAATTTATTAAAGGGGTGGAAGCTAAACTTTTTTAAAAAACTTAAAATTTTCGAAATAAATTTAAAAAACATATAAAAATTTAAAAAGAGATTAAAGTTTAAAAAAAAAATTCTCAATGTCTGGTTCTTCCCCACCCCCCTTTTTTCTTTTTCTTTTTTTATCTTTTTTATGTTAATCTTTTAAGCCTATTTTTAAATTTAATTTAAATAATTTTTTATATTACAATAAATTTTTAAATAAATTTTTTAAATATATAATTTTTTTAAAAGTGTATTTTTTGGAACTTTTAGATTTTTTATTTTTTAATCTAATTAAGCTTTATATATATATTATGTTTTTTTTTTCACCTTTTATCATTTTTATTGTTAATTAGACCTCCAACGAACCACATCATCTTTAAATATTAAAAAAATACCACGTCGAATTTCCAGCCAAGCAGATTGGAGTTGGTGTTTAAACAATTATTTTTCAAAAAACTTAATACTTAAGGGATTCGAAGGAAATTTTTGTACTAAAATGAGTAATGCACATAACTTTTGACACTCCTGGTGTTCTTCTCGCTTTATTCATCGTTTGAGATTTCTTTCTTGATGCACAAGTTGTTTTAGGTAGTCTCATCCATGATAGGTATTTCAATATATTGTTGCCTATTTGAATTTCTTTTTTAGAAAATGTAATCTTTTGTTTACGTGGAGATGTTCGACCTGGACTCTTAGTTATAAATACAATTGAGATATTGAATAAAACTTCATTGTCAACAATTGTCCAAGTCTCAAGTACTTACCCGTTGTCATGACCTAAAATTAAAAATTATAGGCTAATGAATTATTATGTCAATTAAATTAACTAACCTAACTCAGAACCTGTCACGCCCGAGCCCGGAGGGCTCGTGAACGTCCCACCCGGCCATAACAATTCAATAATCTCCCAAGATCCCTCAGCCAATTAATCATAGCTCCAAAATGATACAAGGTCACGAAAGCAATAAAAATAATTGCTATATAAATTGATAATCAGATGATTAAGGACAATAGGGCACACGCTTCTTATAACTAATGTTCCCCTCAGAAGTTATCGCATCAAGTACCTAAACTTCAATTCCTAATTCCTCAAAATTCAGATACAATCCCTAAGGCCACAAAATACATAACCATTACTTCATCGATAGCTCATCCTCATTATGCCTGTATTTCCATCTTTAAAGACCTGAAAAATTAATCCCCCACCGAGGTGATATATATATATATATATATATATATATATATATCAGCAAGTGAAACCTAAATTTATACCTCAATATCAGTCCTACTGGACCACACACAATTGCCACTCAAATGCAAAATGACAAACAATGCAATGACACAAGACATCACACGATAGCAATATCAATTATTGGGCATGGATAATCAGTATAAATAATCATGCTCAATTCTAGGGTCCCAATATGCAATCACATGCACCACATACACCACAGCCACCACTTTCTCATTCATCTACATACTCCTTTGGCACTCCTACCACTTGACATCTCTGGGGTCATCAGACCAAACGATGTCCACGTACCACTGGGGTCATCAGACCAATCGGTACTCTCCAGGTTTACAGCCACTCAATGCCACTGGGGTTATTAGACCAATCGACATTCTTATACTCATTTAATTTCACCACCCTCTAATACCACCGGGATCATTAGACCAATCGGTATCCTCCACACTTCCTTCATTGGATCCACAATGCCATTACACATTCACAAATCAATTCATAAAAAGTTCGCCAGTCAATCATTTCAATAATTCACCCAACAGTATCCTAATATTCAGATAAAGATTTAGAAGACACTTACCTCTTCAAGCAAGCTAGCAGTTTCAATCCAAACGACCCTCCTAGGTCAACAAGCTCATGGCTAAACAGGGCACCCATGGCGTGCCTAGGAAAACCATATCGAAACTCGATTATTTCTCAATTCCATTGCGTCAATATCTCAATAACACCGATAACACCTCATTCTCATGTCGTCGCAGTGTTTAATCAATGACCCTAAGCATGCCTATTGTCGTTCTAGCAAGGCGAGTCATCCAAAATCTCAATTCACCAAACTGCCCAATTTGAGCCCCTCACAATTAGGTTCAGTCTCACGAAAACTGTAATTTTTCTATTGAATTTTTGAGAAAAAAATTTCATAATCTTAAACTTCAAGATCTTACGGACACGTGGGCGAAAACGGAGCTCAATTCGGATATCGAACAACTTAGAACGACCCAATTCAAAATCGGTGCGCGTTATGGGCAGATTGGACGGTATATCACGTTTTTCACCTCAAACAGTCCCTAATTCATCTTTAAACTTCCATTCACCACAAAAAAAAGTGCCATAATCTCAATCTACATGTTTGGGAAGCTCACCAAGAGTTTCGGAGCAAAAACACCTCTTTTGGTCCTTTGATCAGCCCATTTCTTTCCGGCGCGTAAACGGTCAAAATCTGTCCAGTTTTAATCATCCACAGTTAGCCATGAAAACTTATCTTAACACCATCAAACTTGCAACCACGGACCATCCAACATTAGTACTAGATGTTATGAAGATCTCCTAAAACATTTGAGGCCAATCGGAATCCCTAAGAGGTAGAACAAAGACCTTATCTTAGCTCGTGCGATTTTCGTCCGCTTTTGGTCTAAGGGTTGGTTAGGAAAAACCGTTCAACGAAACCTCGATCTACCACTTGGAACTTGTCGGGGACACGTCAACCTTACTCTTGGTGGTCGGCGCATGGCGAGGCAGCATTGGAAAGGTACTGGCGATCTGACCGAATAGAGATGGTAGAATTTGTCTTATGGGCAGTTTTTCGATTGAAGCAAAATGGAGAGTAAAATGCAAGGAGAGGATGGTAGATAGTATACACAGCTGAAGAGTTTTTCAAAATGGTTGTCTCACACATATAATTGAGGTTAATTTGATTAGACAAGTTTTGGTGAGAGTCATTAAATCATGGGGCTTCAATGGTTGACATGTGGCATTTGTCCAATAATGCATTTCCAAGCTTTGACTCATCTTTGACTCTTGCATATCAATTTTCGGCAGCCTATGGGTAGGGGAAATGTCCATTTTGTCCTTCTTGAGTTCTTAAGGCAAGGGCAATTGATTGAGGGACAAAATGGTAATTTTGCACTTTCAGTCCAAACTTCACTTTTTCAATTCGAAATTATCATTCAGCGAGACGTCGTCAAATTCCTGTTTAGAATTGGAATTCTCTATTTCCAATTGCCACTTTTGAGTTTTCATTTCATGATCATTCGTCTGTTGATCGTAACTCCAGTTTGTCTCGAACTAATGGGCGGCTTTTGCAAACATTATGCGTATCGACTCTGTGATTCTCATCACACTGAGAATAACTCAAGTTATAATGGCTTTGGTTGTCATGTAATTGCGAGGGTTCATCGCTAGCTCCGACGGTTTCGATCGTCATCGTTTGATTTAGGAAGATTTGCAAATTATACATTGGTTAAGCGGCATCACCCGTGACCCAATCATATAACGCTAGCATTGTATTCCTTAATCGTTATTTGATCGACTTTATTGGCTCTAAATAGTCCCTCGATAATCCTTATGGTCAGAGCGTTATTTCATTTTTCGAGTTTCCTAGGTTCACGTACCTTGTCATGCGTTAGCCTTTCTCTTTTTAGTCAGTTTATTCGAGATTGATCAGATCTGAGCGAGACAAGACTGAAATACATCGACGATACTCCTTCAACAGTCTCAAATGGCAGGAGATTCAGAATGTCACAAAACCTCCCAAGTTTTACCAAATTGCAACTTATGTTTATTTATGAAAAAATATTCAACTGGATCCATCATTAATCATTTACGGTTAGTTGATTAGAAACCTATATAAAATAGCAGGAGAACTATTTTATCTCTACGAACAAGAGAAAATGAGTTTGGGGACTTGGTTGCGTTAATTTAGGAAAAAACTAACGTCCTTTTGGTACCTAATTTTCATGAAAAATCCTTAGTTTGATGATTTGAATTTTTTTGGTTTTCTTTTGATAAATGCAATATTAATGTAATCTATCTATATAACATACAAGATGATATGACATGGCAACATTGCTGACGTGGCAAGATGACGTGGCAAGATGCGTGACATGGCAAGATGACGTGGTAAAATGCATGATTATATGAATTTTTCAAAAATATGATGACATGAGATGCATGAATGAGCAAATTTTTTACATTTTCTTATTAGCCATGAGATATGCAAGGGGATTTCAAAAATATGGAATATATGAGGTGATATTCGAAAATATGGAATGCGAGATATGCAAGAGATAATGCAAAAATAAAGTTAAGATATGCATGGTATTAGAATGCTATTCTAAACTATATGAAATATGCAAGATATGCATGAATGAGATTTTTTTTGCTCTTCCCTTTTGAAATTTTCAGCCATTATGGGGATATCCGGAAGATTTTGCTATCTTGATTTAAATGCCTAAAGTTTTATGATATGAGATTTCTTGGAAACCTAATATTCCTAAAAAAAAGTCAATTAGATAGGATTTCTAGGAAACCATATCTTACTAAAGTTTTTTTAGGAATTTTCAGGATGTGGCAAAGAAAAAATCAAGATAGTAATCCATCAATGAGATAAGGAAAGACAATCAATAAGATCATGACCACAGCCCTTCTTCAATTTTTTCGAAAATTTACGGTACAACTTTCTGAAGATAGTAGATTGGACCTAAGCGACGATAGATCAAATCAGCTAAATTCATGATTTGTGAAAAAATTAGACTTTGGCGGTTTAGATAAAAACAAAGTGGTTCTTTGATTTTTTTTTAAAAATTATACTTTGCTTAGATTATGGCGTCGAAACATGCACAATGGTCACCATAAAATTCAAAACATTGTCTTTTAAATTCTAAAAAAAATTCTGCAATGATCAATGACATAAAACATGCAAAAACGGGGTATTTTCGGACAAAAATAACATGCAAATCATGCTAAAACAGCCATTGAATAACAACGAATCACCCGGCAAAAACACTCGAATTGGTCCTCGAAGTGTAGATATATTACCTCAATCTGCAAAAGGTGAAAATCGGGGGGATTTGATGCGGAAGTTCTACGGGATAGCAACAGCGACAATGACGGCATGGAGAACAGGCGACGTCATGGAGCGACGGCAGTAGCGGTAGGCTTCGGGAGCATGGCAGGGGCGGTGGAAGCGACGAGAGGAGCGGCTCGAGCTGGTGCAGGCAGCATGGTGGCGTCGGAAAGGGAGATTCGACGGTCGTGGTTAGCTGCCGAGGGAGAGAGAGAGAGCGCGACGAGAGACGGGTGTGAGAGACCGTGTTGGTGAGAGAGAGTTGTGTGCATATTTTTTCTCTCTCTTTTTTTTTTTTTTTGCTTCTTCCACGTGAATGCTAAGAAATATGGGCAGAATTTTTTTTGCCAACCCCTTAACCTTAGGCCAATGTTGTGTATATACAGAGAGTTGTCTGGCTTGATGAGCAAGGACTGAATATTTTATGCAGATTTTCTTCTTCTTCAAGCTAAAATTTGGCCAAGAGGATATCCCCCATGGGTTGGCCGAATTTTCTAATTTTTCATGGACCATCTAGGCTCAAATTAGGCTTCAATTAATTAAATGATCAATTGATTAAAAGCCTTATTTTAAGAGCATAAAACGGACTAAGCTAAATTTGAATGGAGCCAAACATGTACAAATTCGATCACCCCCCTTGTGGGTCGAAAATTCGAAATTGATTTTGGTTTTGTCGGCTATTAAATTAAGCTCAATTGACTCGCTTTCGACTGAATGCCAATGCATAATAGAAAAATAAATATTCAATGCATGATGATTCATTTTTTGTGAAAATTATGGTTAACTCTAATTTTTATGAATTAATTAATTAATTTCTAAAAGTCAAAATTTAGATGTCAACAGTTGCCCCTCTTTGAGTGGAAGCTCGTAGAGGGTTCGCTCAAGGAGTAAAATCGAAACATAAATTTTGCAAATGCAATTGATCATGATAGTATTTTTTGTGGGAATTTAAATCCCATTTTCTGATCATGAAATGTAATGCTATAAATAACATGTGTAAAAAATTTCTCGTATTCCCACGTTAGAGAAACCTACACATGGGTCGCATACAAGAATACTTGTTTTACCAAATACCTCATAAGCTGATGATTTCCTTAACCTCCAGACCTCCAGTGGATACCAGGATACTAAGGTACTGGGCCCATCTATTGCTAGAAGTTTCCTTCTAACGGGAAATGGCACAAGAAAATTTGAAAGATATGTCTTCCGAAGTCACAAGAGCGCATACATTGTGTATCGGAAGAAAAGACCAAGATCATACGTGGATCTTAGGTTTTGGAGGCCTCATCCGTTACTAAAGGTTTCCCTTTGATGTGGGACAACGCAAGATATGTGTAGGGTTGAAATATTTATTTTCTAAATTATAAGAGCGCATACATTGTGAAACGAAAAAGGGAATCAAGATCGCAAGAGCGCAAACATTGCGATTTTGATAAAGAACCATAATCGTGAGAGTGCATACATCACAATTTGGCAAAAGGGACCCAGACCACAAGAGTGCATACATTGTGGATCTGGTAAAAGAATCAAGATCATGAGAGCGTATACAACATGAATCTTGATATGATGATACCATAATCATAAGAGCATATATTATGATTAGGCAAGAGACCAAAATCATGAGAGCACATACATCACGAATTGGCAATAGATCAAAATTACAAGAGTGCATACATTGCAATTTGATAAGGGACCAAAACCACAAGAACGTACCATTGTGACTCGGTAAAGGTAACGATCATAAGAGCGCATACATCATGATTCAATACCAAAATAGCACAAATATGCAGGATATATTACCGAATTGAATTGATAAATGCGAAGGGTGTGTTGCCTGGACTGAGATCATAGCAAACATGAGAGATTAGAAATGACACCTTAAATCCTTAAAGTTGCCAATTTGAAAAAGGGTTCATAAAACTTACATGGATTTCTTAGCGATGAATGAGTGATGGCTAGGCTGACTGCATCATACCTGTCCATTCTCTTAAAAAATAATGTAAATGCAACATCACAAGCTAGAAGATTTTGCAAGCTTTTGCCTGCATTATAAAGCTCCATTGGGGAATTTCGTCAATGAGAAAATCTGTCTAGCCCTTTTGACAATTTTGATCAAGTTGAATGAGGATCATAAAGGACTTTTCACTCATTCTCAATGAAAAATGCTTTCGAGACCTGACCATTGAGGCGGGAAGAGAATCTCTCAAAACTATCATCATCACACATGACAAGAGTCCGGGTATTCTCGCAATTAGTATGACCGGACCAATCCATGGGGTCTTTCATAAGGACTGTAATTTAGGCTTGGTCAAAGGCTATTCAAAGGGGACTCTTGTAAGTCTTTTGTTTTGGCCATGAAATGAAATCTTCATTTGCTGCATTGGGTTTACAAGTCAGGAACCCTGCTAAAGGAGATGAAAATGATCTTGCTCGCACTTCTTCAAGCAACATTCATAAGCATTTGGAAACCCTATGTTAATCTAAGTGCCCTAATCTGAAGAGTCTTTTGGTAAAGGTTGCAAATATAGGTTCATGGTAGGCTTGGAAATGAAAAACCCATTTTCAGCAAAGGGGTATAACGATGAGTAAAATGCTGATCATCCATCTTTGTATTTTGTGCTTCAGAAATAATCTTTCTTTGAAGAATATTTTGTGAATCAACTCAGGTAAGACCTCCATTCCTTTCGGAGATTTTTTTTTTAATGAGAGAGCCCTTTTCTTTTTGCCCTTTTCTTTTTGAGGGGAGTGGGCTTTTTCTTTTTTGCATGGCAACCTTTGCCATTTTTTCTTTTCTTTTTTTACAGGAAGCTCTTTTGAAAAGGTAGGAAAAGTCTGAATTGTCTGCATATTGTACTGGCAGATTTTCAAATTTCAACTTGCCCCAAGACACTTTATCTCTCGGATGATACGAAACAATTTCCTTTTCATGATGATCATTAATTGGTTTTGATAAATGAATCTGCTGCTTAAATTGAGTTAAGCAAAGGGATTAGTGTATATGAGTATGGAAATGAAATGCGCTTCATCATGTCTAAGGAACTTGAGTTAACATAGGATCCGCATGCAACAAACTCACTCGAAAATTGATGCAAGTGAAAGCAAGAAAATCTCACTCATTCTTTGAATTTCTGAAAATTGCCCCAATGTGGGGTTATTCCTGACAGGAGTATGAAATGAAACCATCGCTCAATGGGATTAAGCAAAGGGCAACCTATAGTGTTTGGATAGAGGAAATAAATGTCTCGTGTCATTTTGGTTGTCATATTTTTCGCGAGATAACCTTTTACTTTGTAAGCATGGAATCATCACACTTACTCACTGGGGATATGATATAGGACGTATATGGAAAATGGCTTGCCTTTCGTCATCCTGAGATTTCTCATTCAAAATGATCAATTCAATTGGATTAGAGAGATTCCTTGATTGAAATTATCTCACTATTTGATAATGCAAACAAAACAGCAGACAAATAGTGAATGAGTAAGCCTCAAATAAATATGATAACTTGATAAGAAAAATTGTTAGGACAAGTCAAGTACAGTATTTCTTTACAGCATCCGAATTGACGGAACTGGTAAAAGTATGGCCATCCATCTTTGCTAGGATCAAAGCACCTCCTGGGAGCACCTTCCTCACTACGTATGGACCACCATAGTTTGGAGCAAACTTCCTTTCTGGAAGCGGGACAATAGGCAGTAGTTTTCTCAAGACAATGTCTCTTACTTGAAAATGTCGATGCCTGACTTTCTTGTTAAAGAATTTAGCAACTCTCTGCTGGTAGCACTGGCCATGGCTTAAAGCTCTAAGTTGCTTCTTATCGACTAGGTTCAATTGGTCTATCCTTTGCTGGATCCAATCGGCTTCAGTAAGTTTGACTTGGGATAGTATACGTAAGTAAGGGATTTCCACTTTAAATGGTAACACCCCTTCCATTCCATACACAAGAGAATATGGGGTTGCCCCGGTAGATGCTCGGATTGAAGTCCGATAGGCCATAAGAGCAAATGGCAATCTCTCGTGCCAATCACGATAATTCTCAGCAGCCTTGGCGAGGATCTTTTTGATGTTTTTGTTGGCCGCCTCGACTGCACCATTGATCTAAGGACGGTACGGGGAAGAGTTCAAATGCTTGATCTTGAATTTTGTGAACAAATAATTAATCAACTTGTTGTTCAAATTCGAGCAATTATCATTGATTATGACCTCAGGCAAACCATATCGAGTGATGATGTCTCGAATAATGAATTTCATGACATTTCGTGCCGTGACTGCCAGATAGGATGTTGCTTCGACCCACTTGGAGAAATAATCAATGGCGACTAAGATAAAACGATGTCCATTAGATGCTTTGGGTTGATTGGACCAATCACATCGATGCCCCACATAGAGAAGGGCCATTGCTCAGATAATTGATGCAGCTCATTCGGAGGAACATTGATCTTATCACCATGAATTTGACATTTGTGATAGCTTCCCACATACTTGATGCAATCGTTTTCTAGAGTGAGCCAATAATAATCTAACCTCATGATCTTCTTAGTGAGCATATGGCCATTTATATGCGGACCGCAGATTCCTTGATGTACTTCCATCATTAGACAAACCGATTCAGTAGAGTCAATGCACCTCAGAAGAATTGAATCGAATGATCTTTTATAGAGATTCTCCCCACTGAGGAAAAACTTTGAGGCCATCTTTCTTATGTACCTCTGATCAGAAGCAATACTCTTTTCAGCAAATTTTTGCTCTTGAATGTAAGTCTTGACATCATGGTACCAAGGCTTGCCATCAAGTTCATTGGTTATGGTCATACAATAGGCTGGCTTTCTCAGTACCTCGGCTTGACCTCAAGTCCATTGGTGACTTGCAACATCAAAGATAAGGCAGCCAATGCATCAGCGAACTAATTGTGAGTTTTAGAGAAATATTCGAACGAAATATCATCAAACTCCTCCACCAATTTATCCAGATACTCATGGTATGGTAGTAACTTAGCATCCTGTGTTTTCCATTTTTTAACTGTCTGAAGAATGATTAAGGCTGAGTCTCTGAACACCTTGAGCCGAGCTATACTCATTTCGATCGTGCTTGTAGACCAAGAATGCACGCTTCATATTCTGCTATGTTGTTAGTACAAGGGAATACCAACTTTGCCGCTATAGGATAATGCTGACCACCTGGAGATATCAAGATCGCTCATGTACCTGATCCAGATAAGTTCACAGCCCTGTCAAAGTACATGATCCAGAAGTAACCGTCCACTGCCATTACTCAATCTTCAAGTTGATAAGGGTCTTCGCCTTTCCCTGGAATTTCAGCTAAGATGTCAGCTATGGCTCATCCTTTCACTGATTTTTGGGACAAATATTGAAAGTCAAACTCAAAAATGAGGATCTACCATTTGGTGAGCCTACTAATCAAGGAAGGTTGGTTCAGTAGATACTTGATGGGATTATATTCTGTCACCAAAAGTATTTGGTAATGCAACGTGTATTACCGTAGTCGGTGTAATACCCAGACTAGAGCCGCATATGTCTTCTCAGCCTCAGAGTAGTTCATTTTGGAAGTCGTGAACTTCTTACTCAAATAATAAATGGCTCATTCTTTCCCATCATTTTGTCTTACCTGCGCTAGCATAGCGCCTAGAGACTCACAATGGATTATGAGATAGATGATCAAAGGTTGCCCCGGCACTAGCGGAACAAGCACTAGCAAATCCATGAGGTGTTATTTTAATTTCTCAAAGGCTTCATCACAATCATCATCCCATTTGACCAATGCATTTTTTTTTAACAATTTGAAGAAAGACTTAGCGGTCTCAGACAACTGAGAAATAAAACGGGCAATATAATTCAACCTACCCTTAAGATTTCGAACTTCTTTGACCATTGTTGGTGGTTTGAGTTCACAGATGACTTTCACCTTGGACGTGTCTATCTCGATACCCTTGTTATTGACGATGAATTTGAGCAATTTGCTCGAGCTGGCGCCAAAAACACACTTAGTGGGATTATGACGTAGCCTGAACTTTCAGAGTTGGTTGAACAGCTTTGTCAAAGATTCAATATGATCTTCCCCATGCTTTGTCTTTGCAATCATGCCATTGACATAGACTTTGATTTCATTATGTATCATATCATGGAACGATGTAACCATGGCCAGTTGATAATTCGCGCCAGCATTCTTGAGGCTAAAAGGCATTACCTCGTAATGAAACATCCCCATAGAGTGATGAATGTAGTCTTCAATTTATCACCCACGTTCATCAGAATTTGATTATAGCCTAAGAAACCATCCATGAATGAAAGCATTTCGAACCCAGCTGTGCTGTCTACAAGCACATCGATATGTGGAAGAAGGAAATCGTCCTTAGGATTAGGCTTGTTTGAATCACAATAGTCGACACAGACTCGAACTCGACCGTCTTTCTTTAGTACTGGGACAATATTAGTAACCCAGTCAGAATATTAGGTGGCCTCAATAAATCCCACATCAATAAGCTTCATAACCTCTTCTTTGATTTTCTTTGCCAATTCTGGCCTAGCCCTTCGTGATACCTGCACTACTAGTTTGAATGAGGGATCGGTTGGTAAACAATGTTCAACAATCGATCAATCTAGACCGGGCATATCTGTATGAGACCAAGCGACGATGTCCTGGTAGTCCCTCAAGAGTTTAGTAAGACGTTCCTCCATTTGACTGGAGAGGCTTGCTCTGATTTTCACCTCTCTAGGGTTTTCTTCGTTCCTTAAGTTGACGGATGTCGTCTCATCGCCAATTAGAGGTTTAATCATCTCATGTTGTTCGAAGTCTCGACATATCTCTTCATAATCATGGCTGGATTCATCCAAGTCATATATTTCAGAATCCATTGGGTGTCCATCCTCGTGTTTGCCCCTGAAACATAAAGTAGCGAGATCAGAGAAACAAATAGGGTTTAAACATGGATGCCTTGCAATTTTTGAAAACTCGAAGTGTTATCTTTGGAAAAAAAAATGTGTTTGTTTTCTTTGAAGACCGCGATACAGGAATTCTTGAGAAGCCCAACCCTCAGTTTCTTACCATGGATGACAATTTTGTTTGATCGTTGGTTATTGTCATCGGGTTAGTTTGGGATGCCTCATCAAGATTTCAAAATTAATGAAAAACATTTGTAATTTTATTGATATGAAATCAATGAATTGCATCTTATTGAATGGAAATGCGACATTGAACTGAAATGAAAAACTAATGTGTGACATGAATTGAAAAACCTAATGCAGCCTAAGGATTGAGGAAAGCAGGAAAAATCCCATGCATGGGATTCAAAAATGTTACTCTGAACCCTTCAATGGATCATCAATACAGGTCATCTTCGAACTAGGTCAGCTCATCGTATCCTCCAACCGCACTAGCTAATTGGAAAGTAGTGTAAAGTGGAGGTAATAGAGGACTAAATTCTAATCTTCCATGACCTACTCCGTACTGTCTGCCACGTCCAGGCTGTCCACATCCTCGGTGTCCCAGACGAGTTGTATAGGATTGTCCTTTTAAGTTCAATTGGGGTGCGGATCCCCTGGCCGTGTTGGCTTAAACCTGTGCTAGGTTCGAATCCACTGCCGACCATTATCTTAGCCACCGTGATGGAAGCGTTTGACACCTCAGGAACTGGTAGAGGACTTTCTAGCGATGCTTGCATAGTTTGTACCAACTCAAAGGCATGGTACGAGTCCTCCTCATTGTGAGTCGGCTCAATGTAAGGAATAGATGTCCCGTTGAAAATTCGTTGGTCTTCTTCACAATGGATGACTACCAGCTTTGCTAGACAACAAACTTGATCTTTTGATGAAGACTTGATGACACAGCTCCTGCGTTGTGTATCCATGGGCGTCCCAACAAGAGGTCGAAGGCTAATAGTATGTCTAACACTTGAAACAAAACATCGAACACAGAGGGTCCGACTGGATATCGAGGTTAATCTGCCCCATGACGTCTTTCTTCATGCTATTGAAAGCTATAATTGAGGTCTTTGCAGCTTGCATCCTAAAAAGATCAATCCCGAGCCGATTTAGCGTAGCCAGGGGACGGATGTTTAGTGCCGACCCATTATCGATGAGTACTCAAGCCACCAAAGTTTGCTTATGGCCTCGACCTTCAAGGAGAATTTCATCCTCAACATACGCCACCTAAACTTTCAGAAGGATGGTTCCGATAAAGTTTTCCAACTTATCTTGATCGATATGTTTTGGGACATGCACTTGCCCCAACACCTTCATCAGGGAATCCCGATGTTTTTCAAACGACTGTAAAAGTTCAAGTAAAGATACTGAGCCGGCAATTTTCGCAGCCGATCGACAATATTGTACTCACTTGTCTTGATCACAGCCAAAAACTCGTTCGCATCATTTTCTGTGACTGGCTTGGCTGGTTGATCATCATTGTAAGCATGTCTGGATCTTGTTACCAGGGCCAAATCATAAGACCAAGGAACGAACTTATCATCTTTATAAGGAAACGACAGAGGTGAGGTAATTACGAGTGTTTCAGATATGACAATCCCAAATTCATCATCTATGCATCCTCAAGAGGGGATATATCCACCACCTCCAAGTCGATCTTGACCAGACTGGCTACGTCGACTTTTCTCACTTCAACCTATGAAAAATCTTCGGATTAATCCATGGTTAAAGCAGCAAACTCTTCATCCCAATCAATGACAATTTGATAAAGAGTGGCGATTGTTTTCGATTGACCGATCTTGACTATCAATTCTTTTTTCATCAGGGTTGAAATCGTCTTCTCCAGTTAACACATCGATACAAACTCTCCAGTTTGATAATAGCCTGCTCTAACCTAGGAATCAAGAATGTCTACCACTTGGACCTTGAATGCATATGTCGATCGTGTATTGTAGTTAAATGCAGCATTAATTCTTTTTGAATGGTCGGACGGAGGATTATTTTGGACATTTGGATGGCCACCACCCTAGAACAAGAAAGCCTTATAATCGAGCAAGTCTTGGATACGATTTTTAAGCACAAAGCAATTGTCCGTGTCATGGCCGGTTTCACCGCGATGGTAATCACATTTCTTGGATGGGCCATATCTAGGTGAACTGGTGTTTTCAAATAGCAAGGGTTCTGAAGTCAATAGCTCCTTCTTACGCAATACAATCAAAACTTGCGACAAGGTGCCCGGCAGGGGAGTGTATCGTCGGTTACGCTAATTTTCCCTTTGCCCTTGTGAACGAGAATTAGCTTGTTGCTCATTAGGGACTTGCATAACAGGTGCCTGGGCCATCATGTTAACTTGGAAAGAAGGCTCTTTATCTTTCTTTGCTACGAACCATCTAGCAAGTGCTCCAGCATCCCCATACCAGCCTTTCTTCATTCCTCCATCTACTTCTTTGGCTATTGCTATGAGGTGACCGAACGATATTGTAGAAGTACCGAGGACTCATGTCCACATTATTTGTGGTAAGGTAGAGACAAAAAGTTTCATGAGCTCTCTCTTAGGGGGAACTGGCTTAAGTTGTGATGCAATATTCCTCCATCTGGTGGTATACTGTTTGACGGTTTCGCCCTTCTTCATCTCAGCTTGTTCCAGGTCTTCTCTGGAGACGAGAACGTCTATGTTAAAATTGAAATGCTTTATAAAAAGCATTTGCTGCTTCTTTCAAATCTTTCATGCTGTATATCTCGTAATTAGTGTACCGTCGCATCGTCGCATCTTTCAGACTGACCTGGAAAGTCTGAACCAACAAAGGACTATTGTTCGCGGAATTAGCTTATTGCTCATTGGGGACTTTCATAACAGGTGACTGGGTCGTCATGTTAACTTGGAAAGAAGGCTCTTTATCTTTCTTTGCTACGAACCATCTAGCAGGTGCTCCAGCATCCCCATACTAGCCTTTCTTCATTCCTCCATCTACTTCTTCGGCTATTGCTATGAGGTGACCGAACGATATTGTAGAAGTACCGAGGACTCATGTCCGCATTATTTGTGGTAAGGTAGAGACAAACAGTTTCAGGAGCTCTCTCTTAGAGGGAACTGGTTTAAGTTGTGATGCAATATTCCTCCATCTGGTGGCATACTGTTTGACGATTTCGCCCTTCTTAATCTCAGCTTGTTCCGGGTCTTCTCTGGAGACGAGAACGTCTATGTTAAAATTGAAATGCTTTATAAAAAGCATTTGCTGCTTCTTTCCAATCTTCCATGATGTATATCTCGTAATTAGTGTACCATCACATCGTCGCATCTTTCAGACTGACCTGGAAAGTCTGAACCAACAAAGGACCATTGTTCGCATATTTGCTCATTCTAGCCTGATACATCTGAACTGGTCCACAGGATTGGACGTGCCATCATATTTCTCAAAGTCGGGCACCTTGAACTTCTCAGGCACATCGATTTTTGTGAAAGCAGAAAAGTCAATGTGATGGATACTATGAGTCCCTTGGATTTCTCGGAGCTTTTCGTCCATCTTCCGCTCCATCTTCTGCTCCATTTGAGCTAACATCTTGGCCGCATCGTTATTCTGCTCAGGCGCCACAGGGTTAGCTTGAGGAACTGGAACCAATTACGGAGTGTTCAAAGTAGTGCCTGTGACGATCATGTCCTCCAGTGACATATTTGGAAAAGGAAAGTGCTCCTAATTCTTGTCCGTATAATCAGCTTGAGGAGGCGGGGGAGGCGTCATAGGTTGGGAAGTCTAGCCTAACAATTGCATCTTGGCCATGAGGCTTGTTCGCACCTTGTCTGTCATCTGGGAGACCATGCTATCAACCCTATTGTTGAGACCATCCATGTGTTCTTTGAGGACATCTTGGATCGCATTCTTGATCTCTGCCTTGTCAGCCATTTTCCTCACGACTGACCTCATGATGTGTAGAGGATCCGTGGTAGATTACCTTCAAAATGATAATAAACAAGATGCAAAACACGAAGAAAACAAGTGGACCAACCTATGATGTCAATCTAGACTCAAAAGCGAAGTAGATATGAGCACAAATCGAGTCAGACAATTTTTCAGTTTCGTTGGCCTTTAAGTCTTAATTTGTACGTTCATAAAAAAATTCTCAAATTTTACGACCAGATACAGGACACAACGATAAACAACTTTTTGTGTTTGGAGTTCAGATCAATACTAGATAGATTAATACAGTTTAATGCATCTTTGGAAAATTTCTGTCCAGAAAATTGTTTCATCCGATTTTTGTTAAATGCATGAAGGATCCCCTTAAAATGTGAATTAAAATCTATAATTTTGTAGGTTATTAGATGAAACATCAGCCTACAACTTTCATGTTTTGTGGTTTAGCAAAGGAGGTCGTTCAAAAATGGTAATCTGCAAGACAAAGTGAGCGCCGGGAAACTGCCGAAATTCCAAATTTCATTATTCTTAATGAAAAATCACCAATAAATAGAAAACACCGTGGATCATTCTCAAAATTTTATAAATAATAGTTCAAGATATTCTTAGCATTTTCCATTCAAACATTAGGGTTCAAAAACGAATAGAAGAAATCATAAAAAATCAAACCATACAAAGTGTTCAACTAGAAATAGTAACATCTAGAATATCATCCTAATGAACTAATGAACAAAAATTGCAAATAAAAACTCTAACTATCTCGAGCCACAAACTTTTGGAGGACAACGCGAGCCTTGAGTTTCTTATACTTTTCCTCGTTTTCCTGGGCCTTTTCTTTAGCCTTGGTAAGCTTCCACTTGAGGCAATTGATCTCGAAACGCTTGATCTCTTAAACGGCTACTCGAGGTTTTACCGAAAGCCATTCCTTCAGGATGACATGCCCCTGGATGTAGCTGACTGTGGCATGATATGACTTGACATCTCCCATGAGCATCCCCTTGGGAAATGCTAGCTTTCTTGGTCGACACCGCTCCCACATGGCATGAACAAGAGCGGCATGCTCCTTAAATCTTTGGTTCTTCAAGTCAAAATGTGTGCCAATCTGCACACTCTTCGGCTTTGGAGGGATCGATTGTATAATGCTATACTGCCGAACAACTCTCATTGGATAGTACTCTGTAATGCCGAAAATTCCCAGAAGAGGGACATGTTCCTTGTCTCGTCCCATGATTCTAGCTTCCTCTACTTTGAACCAAAGGGCATTCTATAAGAAAGTCATAGGACTAGGGTTTGCTAACAAGACTAGCAATCGGGAATAGTGATATTTAGAAACATGGTCTTGTTAATTTTTAAACTTCAAAAGAGGATGCTCGAGTTTCGAAATTTTCGATATTTCAAGGTATTTTCTAAATTCAAAAAAGTGGGAAAGGAACCAAACCTAGAGAATTTCAGGCGAAACTCGAAGTCTTCTATCCTGATCTGTTTTAAACTTGGTAAGCGAGATGAAGGTTTCTACCAAGATGGCATTAACAAAGTTCTTTCCATTGTTCACTTGTCGTGTAACATAGGCCATCATGGGATCAATGAAATTTTGCTTATGTGAAAAAAATGATTGAGCCAAAGAACAACAGGATAAAGATCTTGGCCTTATCATATGCAAATGGATCTTTTGCAAAACATGTTTCCAAGAATGAAATGGAACAACTTCCTCAGCTCCCTTTCAAAACTTTAGCCACTTCATCTCGATTAACATTCAGATATTCAAACAAAATCAAGACTGGATCTTCGCCAATTGGCGGAGTAACTAAATCCAAGTCCAGTGACTTTCCAATGAGGACGTTATATTCTTATAGAGTTGGAGTTAGCTCGTACTTACTGAATATGAAAGTAGTAGCCTGTGGGCTCCAAAACTGTACCAATGCATAGATGAGACCAAATCACATTCGGATGTGGATCAATCGGAGCATTCGGCCAACGCGAAATCTAACTATTTATCGGTCGTCCTCATGCAGCTCGTTACACCACCTCTTCAGTTGATCCTTCGTCGGAGTTACGAGTCGAACCTCCCCATAATCTCCAGTTTAAGACTATGACTCGCATAAAAACTGTCATGGAAGCAGGAGAAAACGGGTTGAAGAGAGTACCACTTTTGCACATTTCAAATAAATAATCACATAGACATGCGCATGAAATACGATGTGAGGCTTGATTTCTATCTGACAAGGCTTGACAAAGGAGGAGCTCCAAGGAAACCCGGATTGAGTCACCTTGGCATGCGACTGAATCAAGATCCCCTGTAGGCATCCGGCTCAGCTAAGTATCGACCTGCCTCACATGGCAAATGATAGGGGCGATGAATCTTGGCACCGATTTTGAAAGAGTTCGGGACTTGAAGAGAGAGACTCAAGCTAGATAGTGATGGTCAGAGTGCTCTAATCAAATATTATCATAAGCCTAGCCATTCATGCCCAATGACGGGTTGTGTATGCTATGTGTGAATGTAAAAGTAGTAAAGATAAACATGAAAGTTTAATAGCAATCACCGCTTCAAAATAAACCATCACACATTCCCCTTCAGCATATAAGGAAAGGTTAGCAATCAATTTAGCCCTTTATCACTCCAATCTGAAATAACATTTAACACCTTAATGATGAGATTCAACCAATCACGGTATCTTGAAATGAGAGAAAAAAAATACCGAATTCTTTTTAAAAAAATACCAAAAATACAAGAATCGCCTGGAAACCAATCAAGACGACCTCGGATCACGAAAATCCATTGTCAATCTTAGCCAAAGACTGTGTGTATCGATCAAAAGGCCATTTTCCTTTGACCCAGCAAGTTTAGGCCCATTATGAGCTCATTTGTCACCTAATTGGCGAATTCCGCATAATCGAAGCGAGGCTTTTCGGCCCAAAAAATTCGATCCAATGGCTAGAAACAATCACAAATCACCAATCAAGACATATGAAATGAATTTCAAGGCCTAAGTCCACAATATCTTTAATTGTTCCGAAAATCAAAGGTGAATTAGAGAATTTCGAAAATTGAGCTTGATTTCCGAAAATTAATTAGAAAATTCTGTTCCTAGCAGAGTCGCCAAGTTGTCGTGACCTAAAATTAAAAATTCTAGGTTAATGGATTATTATGTCAATTAAATTAACTAACCTAACCAAGACTCTCCTAAGTCTTACCAAATCGTAACTTAGGTTTATTTGTGAAAAAATGTTCAATTGGAGCCACTACTAATCATTTATGGTAGGTTGATTAGTGTCGCGACCCTCGAAAAATCTCTCCCGACGAGAGATTCCGAAGGGTTAACGGGTCGTCCCCTCTAGTCGGACGCGGACCTCTCCCAAGGTCCGTTACCTAAGTCGCAACGACGGTATACGTGGTCGACCTTCGGTATAGTCTGGTGACATGTGATATGTGTACATGCCAAGGAGTCGCCACCGGTCATTTTGCGGAGGGCACGATTGAAAACCCTATTGAATAGCTGGGAGCTTTCTATTCGATTATGCGGGAACTGGAGAAATGGGATCGGGGACTTTGTTATGTCAACTGTCGGAGTTGACGCACTTTCGGCACCTAAGTCGAATGATTTATCCAACCCTAAGATTTCATGCAGATGAGTGAGGTGCGTACTCTAAATCTAAGAATTCACGCAAATAAGAATGACTATCCTAACAGACACGGTCAATAAACTGAGTGTGCAAATCAATGATCCAAAACATGCGGATAAATCGCATGAATACAGCGTGTCATCTCTAGTAAGGCCCTATTAGCCCAGAGAAGTATCAATCAAGGCTCAGGAGTGTATTTGACATGATTTGCCCTCGAGGGGCAAAATCATAATTTTGAAGAGTTTTGGAACAGTTTGCCCAAGAAGGTTAAATTTTTCATTTCAAATGAAATATGGAATCAAAAGATGGTGGAAATATGATTGGTCACCAAACCAATTCATTTCCCATTCTTCAAGAATTTGCAGAATTTTTCTGAAATTTTAGAAGCAATTTACCCTTTGAGGGGTAAAATCGTCATTTCAGAAGGTGATGAAAAGTGAAAATCCCAAACAAAACGATTGGTCAACCTCCCGACTCAAATCCTAATTTTGAGCAATTGTCACCGTTCGATCATAATAGGAAATACGATTTACTCTTTTTAGGGGTAAAATATTCATTTTTGGAAAAAATGGGCGAGATTCGAAAACCCAAGTATAAGATTTGATCACCTGATTAACCCTAATTCTTATCTTGACATTCTCGACCTATCTCATATACTAAGCGATTTACCCTTAAAGGGAAATATCGTCAATTTTTAGAAGAACTTACAAGAAATCTCAAAAATAGGACTGATCAATTGTCTGTGGTCATTTCTCAATTTTTGGGAATTTGTAAAGTGTCTAGGAAATTTTCACAATTTTTTGACATTTTCTAAAATTTTCTAACATTTTTTTAGAATTTTCTAAGATTTTTCTGATTTTTTTTAAAAAAATCATTTTTCTGAATTTTTTATAAGAAATATGATTCGGACCGAGTCGACCTGACTCACTCAGGTCGGACAACCCGGCCTAGACCTGAACTCACGAGACCCACGCTCTAAAACGACACCGTTTCAGGTTTTTTTAATTTTCGATTATTCGGATTTAATCCGGCTGTTCCTATTGAACCACGTAGATATTCCACGGCCCTTGGATTAGCTGATTAAAGCCTACGGCCCAGATCAAGAGCCGACTGAACACTAGCCGTCAGATCTGATTATTTGAATCTACGACACGATTAGAAGCTAAGACACGATCTGGACCGTCCGTCCTCACTAACCTAAACGACGCCGCTCAGCCGTTAGCCTAAATGGCACCTTTTCAATTTATTTTGGTTTTCTGATTATAAAACCATTTTCGGATATTCATAATTTCTAATCGGACGGCCATTAAAAATAGGACTCGATTAATCTAGGACATCCGATCTAAACTAACTCGGCCTAACAAACTAACAATCGAGCTAACTTGACATCCACGTGGACCAATCATTTTCCACCACCTAAGCCTTTGACTCATTGACCTGCCACGTATGCATCATCTTCAACCTTTCCACGGTACCTAAATGGACAACTGAAAACCTTCGGCGACGATCTAACAGTGAAATCTCAACGGAATTACACAAGACCAGCACCAATTGACTCTTCTCATCGTCGCGCACGACATATCGTAGAATCATACGATTTCATTCTCAGAATCAAGGACGACGAAGCATGCACAATAAGTAGACGTAGCACCTCAATCGAATAGAACAAGGCATTTCAGACTAATTCCTTCGCATATAAGCTTCTAATGAGGTTTAGAATACTTACTTTCAGGTCCGATTGATCTGGTTTAGGCTAGCTTGAGTTAGGGGAGCTTCGGCAGATTTGACAAAAGCGAGAAGATTTTCGGGGCTCAAACGCAAGAGTTTATGAAAAATTGACACAAAAGAAGATTGCACCCATGCTCAGTAATGTTCAGCAAGTAAAATGCACATAAGAAATGCAATAATGATTGAGTGTAAGGCAAGTCGCTATTGATGCACAGTGAGAAGCTTAAGGCTGTGACTCACCTCTTTCCATGGCTTCAGGCGACGCGGCTGACGACGATCACTTCCTCAAAACTCGGACGACCTCCTGACAACCTTCATAAGCTTTGGTTTGGCCTAAAAAGGCCGAACCGATGATCTGCAAATTCTAACTCAAGCTTTCGACAATGGCGATGAAAAGCGAGCTCTCCCTCCTTCTCTCTACTCTCCCTCAATTTTGTTCACCCCTCAGCACCTTATGAACCTCTCTCTTCAAGAATCAATCCCCAAAGGTTATATATCCTTTTTCAGTTTTGGCACCCATTCGAAGGGTATGTACCGTCTTGAAATGGCACGTAATCGTGCGTGCCATTTGGTCCAAACGGCGCCGGAAACGGTAGACAACTCTGTTAAGTCGAAATGGTCTGCCGACGTGTGCGAATGGACATTCGATTTGGCTATTCTATGAAATTTGCCTTTCACGGCCACTCTGACGTTGATCGGTCAATTTCGCCTTCCTCCGGCGATCATTGGTCGCAATTCCGATATCAACAGACGGGAAATGGCCTGCAGGATTAAACGCCCACCAATGTGTCTTTAATTGCAGTTGATTAGTCAATGAATTTCACCATCAAAATTCGGCCTTGTACTATTCATTTGCACGGGAGTCAGGGGAAGAAGACGACACCATAGCGGACCGGTTCAACTAGTTCGAACCAGTCCGACTCTATTTTTGTAAAATTAACCAAATTTTGTGGGAAATTTTCACAATTAAACCTTAGAATCAAACTTAGGATAGGAAATTTATCTAAAAATGTGATTTTGCCTAAAAGTTCTAGCCAATTTCTATTAAAAAAAAACCCCAAGTTTTCTTTTAATTGCAACTCGAAAAATCATGCAATTGAGGGTTTAAACAGTCAAATTGGACCAAGCCACCTATCTCAATTGACTCAGAATGATGAAAAACATTGGTTAATGGCTTCAATTTGTGAAGGTAGCCCTTGAGTTGAAAGTAATTTCAATTATGCCCAAATTCAAGAACTAAATTGCCATTAAGTATGCAATTTTGCCCAATTCATGCAATTGAGCAATTTGTGCAAATAATTAGGCTAAATTGCAATGAAGGACAATTAGATTGAATGTCAACACCCTAAAAATGTCAAAATTGTAAATTAAAAGAATCAATTGATATTTTTTTTTACCAAATTCAATCATACGTGTAACAAAGGAACACATAAAATTGAACTTGAATTTAGACTTTTTATAAGGTAAAAAATACAAGGGAATTAAAATAAAAATATTTACTATTTTTTTATATTTTTGTGACCTCAAATGCTATTTTTCTTTAATTTTTAAGTATTTTTCCATTTTCTAAAAATACTAAAAAATGTGAAATATACGAAAAAATTATTTTTTGCTCAAAAATGGTTCCTTGGGCTTGGCCAAGGCCACTAAATTTATTTTTTTAAAATTTTTTTAATGAATTTTTCATGAATTTTCAAAAATAAACTTAAAAAAACTAATCGAAAATCGGGTGTCAACTACTGTCCCTCTTTGAGAGGAATCTCGTGAGAGGTTTCACTCAACGACAGGTGACACTGAGTCTAGACTGACTCGACTGGGGAAAAGAAAAACGAATCCTGACATTCAATCTTTCTTGTCCTACTAGGGAACGCTCTGTTCATTCTGTCTTTGCTGATATAAGAGAGAGAGAGATAGCATAGAGATACTCACCTGCCTGATGCTCGCGTGGTATACGCGACGCATGGCAGATTCACCTAGGGATTCGTCTTTTGAGTATCCCAAGGCAGTTAAATTCTAGCCCGTGTGGTAGGCCAAACCAGAATGAGATTCCTATTTGACAGGAACCTATGGATAACGCACCCAGTCTTTAGGAATTGTCAAAGGTTTTAATCTATATGGTGGATCAAATCATGAATAGCACTCCTTTATATCAGGAACCTATGGATGACGCACCCGTTCTTTAGGGATTCTCAGAGAGTAGGCTTCATATCCACTAGAAACCTAAAGGTGATGCACCCGTTCTTTAAGGTTTGTCGGAGACTGGGCTTCCTATTCACCAGGAACTTATAGGTGACACACCCGTTCTTTATGGTTTGTTAGAGACTAAGCTTCCTATCCACTAGGTACCTAAAGGTGATGCACCCGTTCTTTAAGGTTTGTCAAAGACTATGCTTTCTATCCACCAGGAACCTAAAGGTGACACACCCGTTTTTTAAGATTTGTCGGAGATTAGGCTTCCTATCCACTAGGAACCTAAAGGTGATGCATCCGTTCTTTCGGGTTTGTCGGAGACTAGGCTGATCCTACACCTTAAGGAATCAATGAGGGTCTATACCTAATTCTTAGGTTTTACCAAAGGGGCTATTTTGGGGTTTAGGGGTTACCTAGAACCTTACAGAAAGCTGGTTCTAAAGATCGTCTTCTCGACATGTAAGGTGTCATTCTGAGATTTGGGAACTCCAAATATCCTCCAGAAAGTTCAAACACGCAAAAACTTTTGTTAATAAGATTCTTCTGGGATTTAGGGATTACCTAAAATCACACAGGAAGATGACTGCATAGATTGTCCTTTTGACATGCGAAGTGCTATTGTGAGATTTGGGAACTCCAGTATCCTGCAGAAAGCTCACACCTGCAATCTCACATAAAGACAACTCTGATGATCTTCATTGTTGAGCAAGGTATCCTTCTTTGACCTGGAGCTACCATGAGTCTTATAGAAGTTTAAACCTGAAAGTTCATTTCTCATCAAAAAGATATCGGTTATCTCGAGGCAATGATAGTTATAATGCAGGCAAAGCTTTACTTTTACATATATGGTTATGCAAAACGACTTATGATACTGGAGGTTATCCAAGACATTTTAAAGCATGCAAAGGTGATCAGAAATCATTGTAAGGAAAATCCTGGATCAAACAATTTGAAGTTTCCAACAAAAAGACTTATAATGCCGGAGGTTATCCAAGACATTTCCATGCATGCAAAGGTGATCAGAAATCCTTGTAAGGAAAATCCTGGATCAAACAATTTGAATTTTTCAACAAAGCTTATTTAAGCATTCTATTGGAATGTCTTCATCAAAGAGGGCTTCTCACCGATTCTTCGACTTTGGTCTTTTACGAAGAAGGCACTCAAATTTCCTAATAACCTGCACATGAGTTTTCAGAGCCATTCGCAGCGCATACAATTCGATCGATTAGGAGGTCTTTGCGGGACCATAATGTTAGGCTTAGACACGATTTTCAAGGGTGACTCACTCTCTGAGCCAGGTCTTTTGAATGAAAGTTTTCTTCATCTACTCCAGGTTTATAAGTCAAGAACCCTGCAAAATGAGAAAGAAATAATCTTGCTCGTACCTCTTCGAGCTAAGGTATACATTAACCTAGGTATCTTAGTCATAAAAAACTGCGAAGGGCTGTAATGCTGGTAGGATTGAGGACCGAAAAAGGCTAGTTTTTTGCCCAAAATCGCGAAGGGTTTGACATTGGTGATCATCGTTGATCTGTCTTTTGTTTCGTCTCTAGTTGATGACCCTTTGAAGAACATCAGTGTTCTTGAGAACGAGTCTAATCTTTAAAAGACATTGTTTATCTTTTGGCGGTTGGATATGATTCCATTCAAGGGTAGCCTTTCACTGCACAATTTTCGAGGATTCTTTTTTACTTCAGAACTTGTTGGGGGTGGAAGTATCCAGTAATCCTTTGGTGTCCCAAAATCAGTCTTACGACTTTTCAGCATTTTAATGAGCGTTAGCCCTGTTCTTGTCGGGCTTTTTATTTCTTTTTAATGCAAATAGATTCGATTTTTTCTTCTTCTTTTTTTAATCCCTCCTTTTCCTTTTCTCTTTCTAGGAATTGGGATTGTTGATGATCATGCAAGGTATGTGACTTGAGTCTCATCATGTTTGAACATTTTACTTTGCAAGTCTCATGTAGCTCCTACTTCTTGAACTTCTCTGTCTATGAGTGTCTTTGCCACCTTCGCCTTGGTGCTGTGTAATGATCACCAATGGGGGTACATGAAACGAATATGTAGGCTCAAATTGGCTATGCAATGGGTATAAGTGTAAATGATAGAGAAATGAACGTCTCTTTGTCATACTATGGCACCTGGATCAATGCATATCAACACACTATGATTGATGTTAGTCCGAGCAAAAAAATTTCTAACCATTTATATTTCATGCTACTGGACTACTTCTATACGACCTCAATGTGGGGTGGCTCTCGACAAGGTTAAGAAATGAAGACCATCGTTCAAAGGGTCTATCAAAGATCACCTGTAATGTTTACGAAGAAGAATGAATGCCTCCGTCATCCCAATCCATGTAACTGATGCAAAAAGCCTTTACATCCCCTGGTTTAGGTTTTTTGTGACATTCTGATTTCCGATCGACTTCAGACTCTATAATGAGAAGTTTGTATATGTCATGCGATGTATTTCACTCGTATTCTGCTCAAATCTGATCAATTTGAGTAGATTAACCAAAGGGGAAAGGCTAACGCAAGATGAGGTACGTGGACCTAGGCAACTCGGATAAGAAATAGCTCTTTGACCATAAGAATTATCGAGGGGATATTTAGAACTGTCAATAGGCCGATCTAAGAACGATTAAGGATTACCATACGAGTATCGTACGATTGAAGTGTGGGCGATGCCGCTTAACCAACATATGATTTGCAAAATTATCCTAAATCGGACAGTGACAATCGAGACCATAGGGGCTAGTGATAAACCCTCACAATTACATGACAACCAAAGCCGCCATGAATTGACGAGCCTTAAACGTGATATGAATCACGGGGTCGATACGCGTAAAGTCTGTAAAAGTCGCCCATCAATTCGGAATAGGCTGGAATCACATCTGATAAAGAAAACTATCAAAAACGAGTCTTGAAAAGTTTGAAATGGAGAATCAAGAAGTTCAACGTTATTTGGATTGGCCATCGCCCTATCGAAGAATTCTGGAACGAGAAAAATGACGTTCTGAACGTCGAGGGTAAAATGACCGTTTTGTCCCTCAAGCTTAGAACTTTACCCTTCCAATTGAAGAAGGGCATAATAGGCATTACACCCTCCCATGGCTACCGAAAATGAAGACTAAAAGAGAGCCATTGGATATCCATGGGAAATGACAATGCCAAGTGTCAAGAGATTAAGGAGTATGGTCATGTCACACTATTTGGCTCACCTAACATTCAAGCCATTGACCAAGCATTTGAATATAACCTCTCCTCTCTCTCTCTTCACCCCATTTGGCTAGACCAACCTCCTCAAGCCACCGAAAATCTTCTTCTTCTTTCTCTTCAGTTTCTGTCGCCGCCCCACCAG
Source organism: Rhodomyrtus tomentosa (assembly GCA_028455895.1). Lineage (NCBI taxonomy): Eukaryota > Viridiplantae > Streptophyta > Magnoliopsida > Myrtales > Myrtaceae > Rhodomyrtus > Rhodomyrtus tomentosa. The sequence continues at coordinate 13,006,485 of JAPCWY010000002.1, read as the reverse complement.
ACCCGACGTCACTGTTCGCCGCCCACGATCAGCCCTTCCGGCCACCGTTCGACTACCGGCCGACCACATCGACAAAGATCCACGTCCTACCGAACTCCTCTAACAAGAATCAAGTCGATTGGAACACCCAGGAGTTCTGGGCAATAGATTTCCCGAGAGCCGATGGAATCGAAATAAACCTAAGGTAGGTCCGGTTCTTAGCCCTTTTGATGGTCGAAATATTGGATTCTTGAGCTCAAATTTGGTGGAGACTCAGTAGACATGTGTAGGATTCTGTGGCAAAAATTGAGGCTTAATTTGATAAGTTTTTTTACCACAAACCGGCCGTGTACATTTTGGCCAGAAACTGCTGGCATTCTGACCGTAGGCCATCCAGTGATTTCAGATGAATTTCCAGCGAGCAACCGACTCGAAACTCACGGTGAGCCTCCCAAATCCTTAGGTATACATGTTAAGGAGTATGATAGCATATAATTGATGGATTTGGAGTAGATTAGGATCGATTGGACCCGGCTAGCACAAAATCGAGTGGCACCGATTCGGTGCCTGGCCCAACCCAAATCTGTGAAAGGTTGATTGTGGATGATTTGAGCTGCAATTTGATGATTGTGATGTGATGAGGTGTTGAGGGTTAAGTTATGGATGATTGAGATTGGTGGATTGAGGAATTGGGTACGGAAACTTGATGAATTGGTTGAAATTCTAGGTCACGCGACAAGTCCGGGCGTGGACCTTGGTTGGCCGAACCCTAGGTGATCCAAGAAGGAAAAATTTGTGTTGTCTAGTCAAAGGTAAGGGATTTCCTAAACCGAGGTTAGGGGGATTAGACTCTATCGGGTGAGTCGAGAATCGATTGGATTAATGTAAGAGAAATCCTAATAAGGGATGATTTTTAATACGCCCTAAGGTATTATACGAAGCCTATGTGTGACGTTGTTTATGCTTGAGTGGTTGCCATGTCTGTATGTCATCTGATTTTCTTGAATGCCACAGAATTTATGAAATGCATTTGAATTGGCACTTGCCACTGAGTGTGCAATTCAATTGAAAGTCAAAGCATAAGCCTTGCTTGTGGCATGAGCATGGCATGACAAGGCCCTAAGGCGTGTGAGACACGGGGCGGGAGTTAATACCCTGATGCGACAGGATCGCGGGGTGAAGTTATGGTGGCATGGCGCCCTGATGCGACGAAGTCGCGGGGTAAAGATAGCCACGGTCCTGATGCGAATTATTCACGGGGCGGAGTATGAGTTAATGAGTTTTGCCTGGAGATTCATTGGACCTGATACGTTTACGTGAGTCACCGATGACGGTCTGATGCGTTTACGCGGATCGAGCTTGCGGCGACTAGTTCGCGGGCTAGAGAATGAGACAAACAAAGTTTGATGGAAGTGGTGAAGTGGCAAGCTGAGAGTACATATGCATCCGAGTGTGACACGAGACCATAAATGTATGTCTGTCTTCTGTATGTTGTTGTTTATTGAATTATGATTGTTATGCCTATGTGTTCATGAGTGTGGATCTGTTGAGGGATACGACTACCTGAGTGTACTGTCAACCTAACCTAGGGTTAAGTTTTTCTTACTGAGATATGTATCTCACCCCTTTGGGGAACCCTTCCTTTACAGATCCTAGGCCGTACTTAGGTGGCCCATTCGCATCGGGGACCCAAAAGAGATGACGGCGTATTATGATGAGTTCCCGGATAGGTAGGGGAACGTATATGTGAGGAAATGTACTGTCGTATGGGTGGACAAGGGTAAGCCTGAGTGGAGGCCTCATAGATTTGAGGCGTGGTTCAAGAAGGAAGGGGATTTACAGATAGGGCCACTGAAGCCCCACGAGGTACCTCAGGGTGTTATTCTTGATTGGTGCCAGACTGTAGCGGAGCAGGAGTTGCCTGAGGGGTTAGTCGTAGGGTATAGGAACGGAGCAGAGAGGACACCGACTTTGGAGTTCACCGAGGAACAGGAGCAGGAGGAGGTTATAGTTTTGGAGGCGTCCGAGGGGGACCTAGCTGAGCCGTCGTAGGAGGCGACTTTGGAGGACTCTGTGGAGGTCCCGTCCGAGATGTTTTCTGAGTATGAGCCTACCGAGAACGTAAAGGATACGGATGACTCCAGCAGCTCATCCTAAGAGTCTCCAATTGGTGGTCCGATCCTTTTGATGATGACCTGACCTGGTTCTGGCTGGCTTGGCAAATGGTTCATTTTGTTATGCTTACCCTGTCAACGTTTTGTTAGCGGATTGTAGTAGCCGTGATCTGTATGAACAGTACGCTTTGATATATGACATACGTGATGCTATCCTGGTCCCACTTAATATATATATTGTACGGGATTTTATATGAGTATCGCTCCTGCATGCTTGATGTGTTTATCATATCTCTTGACTTATTTTGCGATGGTTCTTGGGACTGCCGAGAGATTATTATTGGTTTGCTTGCAGAGATGTTCACGTGCTCGTGCTCGGGGCGCGGGGCGTGACATCCCCGCTTTTTTGGTATCAGAGCAAGGCCAGCTTGATACAAAGTGGATTGAGGAATTGAGTGATAAGGAGGATTAAGTTGGGACAAGGATGGATAGGGAGATCTTAAGAGGCTAGTCAGGGCAAGACATGGGATGCCTAGCACGTGACTTGACACCTATGGATGGTGTTTGACCTTGGTAAGATTGTGGCAAGGCATAAGAAAGTAAGCTCTATGCTTAGGATTGAAGGTCATTTCTGGACCTTGGCTCGCTTGATGAATGAAAGTGATTGGTTTTAGTGAATCATTGGAGTGGATGGAAATGAGGAATGGCCATGGGCCATTGGTTGAAATGTTTCTGATATTGATGTGCGGAGTACTGTTGTAGCATGACTATTTCTGGTAAGGGTTAGTTAGTAGCTCTAGATTTGGATGGTTGAGTAAGTTACTAACTCATTGCTGAACTTGTTATGGATCAGGTTCAGTAGAAAGAGACAAGGATGATTAACCTATCTAGGAGGGCTGAAGACCAAGAGGGGGAGCCCCTAGCTCGAGGTCGTCCGTAGCGGAGGACCCAAGAGTGGATGGTCTGCTAAGGGCAATGGAAGGGCTCAAAGATATTATAGAAAGGCAGGCTCAGGATCGGGACTCTGCCATAGCCCAGGCAGTAGGAGTTGCCCTAGTTGCCATCAATACCAACATTGGCAACGCTGGTTGAAGTGGAAGTCAGGGCGAGTCGAACCAGAGTAACGAAACGGTAAACCTTCAAGAGGAAATCGTTGTGGCCAGGTAGATGGGCCAGCTAGTTGAACTGTTCATGAAACTGAAGCATACAGAGTTTGACGGGATTAGAGATCCCGAGCTAGCGCCCAGATGGATAGAAAAGCTAGAGAAGGCTTTTGGGGTGTAAGATGCACAAATGAGGAGAAAGTGCTGCTAGCCGTGTACCAACTGGAAGGTACAGCAAACGATTGGTAGGTTGCCACCAAGGAAGGAGTTTTCCCTAAAGGAGTGGCCATGAACTCGAATGCTTTTAAGAGGGCATTTAACGATAAATATTTCTCAAAAACGGCCAGAGAAAGGAAGCAGGTGGGGTTCCTGCAACTGCGTCAGAACCAGCTGACGATAGAGCAGTACGAGGCTAAGTTCGCGAGGCTTTCGAGGTATACACCTCGATCTATGGAGGACCCTTGGGAGAAGGCAAGGAGGTTTAGGGATGGTCTGTAGCCAGAGCTCTGTAGCCAAATGATCGCTCTGAACTTGAGGACCTACCAGGAGATATATGAGCGAGGCCAAATGATTGAACAGGATTTGAGGGAAAGAAATACCGCAATTGGATCGCGATTTCCATCGTTCAGAGACAATCGCCAAATGGGCAAGAGGCCGATGGCAAATAATCGACGTTTTGTGCCACCCGCAAGGAAGAAAATAGTGAAATCGCCAAACCCGGCGAATTAGAGCTGCAGACTGTGTGGCAGAAGGCATGGAAATGAGTCATGCCCAATGAGGACAGGAGCATGTTTCAAGTGTGATCAACTGAGCCACCAGATGAGGATGTGTCCAAACCAAGCACGGGTAAGTCGACCGCAAGGACAGAGGCCGCAAGCTGGACCGTCGACTGCCGCACCTCGGATTGAACAGAGCATACCACCGGCACAGGGCAGAGTATACATTGTCGCTCGCAGCGAGGTGGAAAATGCGCCAGGAGTGGTCACATGTACGGTTTACTTATGCAACCAGACTGCTTATGCATTGTTTGACCCTGGTGCCACATATTCTTTCGTATCTGCATAGTTTGCTGAATTAGTAGGCATGAAATTGGAATCGTTGAGCATGATCTTACATGTTACCATGCCTTTAAAGGATAATACAATAGTTTCGTTGGGTTGTGCTGGTTGTGAGATAGTGATTGGGGGAAATAAAGGAAGCATTGACCTAGCAGTACTGCCCATGTTTGACTTTGACGTAATAATAAGAATGGATTGGTTGGGTAAGCAAGGGGCCGTAGTAGACTGTGGTAGCACAAAAATTCGATTTTATTCGAGAGGCCGCCCTAGCTTTGAATTGGTGGGAAGTCGATAAGGAATCTTGATTCCCTTGGTCTCAACTCTAGAAGTAACTAAGTTGATGTCTGAAGAGTGTCAGGCATACTTAATGGTGGTAATGGACACGACTACCGAAGAGCCAAAGTTAGAGAGTATCCCCGTAGTGCGTGAGTTCCCTGATATATTTTCCCAGGAGTTGCCAGGATTACCACCAGAACGGGAAATAGAGTTTGTAATTGAATTAGCCCCTGGGACGGAGCCGATATCGAAAGCACCGTATAGGATGTCCCTGTTAGAATTAAAGGAGTTAAAGGTGCAGATGCAAGAGTTGCTAGATAAGGGATTCATCCGACCAAGTGTTTCACTGTGGGGAGCACCAGTGCTGTTTGTAAGAAAGAAGGATGGATCTTTGCGTCTATGCATTGACTACCGGTAGCTAAATCAGGTGACGGTGAAGAACAAGTATCTACTGTCGAGGATTGATGATCTATTCGATCAGTTGTAAGGAGCAGTAGTATTTTCGAAGATTGACTTGAGGACGGGGTATCACCAGCTGAGGATCAAGAAGGAAGACATACGCAAGACTGCATTCAAGACGAGGTATGGTCATTACGAGTTTACGGTGATGCCGTTTGGATTGACTAACGGCCCAGCTGCTTTCATGGACTTGAAGCATCGAGTATTTAAGGAGTTTCTGGACAGATTCGTAATAATCTTCATTGACGATATCTTGATTTACTTGAGGAGCGATGCAGAACATGAAGAACATTTAAGAATTGTACTGAGGACCCTGAAGGAGCATTCACTGTATGCGAAGTTAAGCAAGTGTGAATTTTGGTTGAACAAGGTAGCATTTCTGGGTCATGTAGTGTTTAGTGAAGGGATTGCAGTGGATCCTACAAAGATAGATGTTGTAACCAATTGGCCAAGGCCTACTATGATCACGGAGGTCAGAAGCTTCTTGGGACTGGCGGGATATTATAGGCAATTTGTGGAGAAATTCTCATCCATAGCCGTCACACTGACACGGTTGACGAAGAAGGAAACGAAGTTTGAATGGACTGATAGATGTGAGCAAAGTTTCCAAGAGCTTAAGCATAGATTGACGACCGCACCAGTGTTAACCATTCCGTCGGGGCCGGGAGGATATGAGATTTACAGCGATGCTTCGCTGAAAGGATTAGGCTGTGTATTGATGCAGCACGGCAGGGTAGTAGCCTATGCATCAAGGCAGCTGAGGCCACACGAGACGAATTACCCGACTCATGACCTGGAGCTAGCGACGATTGTATTTGCCCTGAAGATTTGGAGACACTACCTTTGTGGCGAGAAGTTTCAAATATATACCGACCACCAAAGTTTGAAATATTTATTTTTCCAAAAAGAACTGAACATGAGGCAGTACAGGTGGATGGAGCTGTTGAAAGATTATGATTATGAGATACTATATCATCCTGGGAAAGCAAATAGAGTAGCAGATGCATTAAGTCGAAAGTCAAGTATTGCATGCCTGCAAGTGAGAAGTTGGTCGACGATAAAGGACTTGAGAGATTCTGAATTTAGATTAGAGGTCGATCAGCTATCTAGTTTGATAGCGACTCTGAAGGTGGAACTGAGGTCTAAGAAGGGATTAAGGCATTACAGTCTACGGACCCGGAGATTCAGAGAATTGTCAAGATGGATGCAACAAAAAGGAAGCCTGAATTCCAAGTGTCTGAGGACGGAATTTTGAGGTTCCGAGGACGTTTATGTGTACCAAAGGATGAATGACTCCGAGAAAGAATTTTGTCAGAGGCATATAGGAGCAACTATAGTGTCCACCCTGGAGGTACAAAGATATACCAGAATTTACAACAGCATTATTGGTGGAACGGAATGAAGGTAGACATGGCAAGATATGTGGCTAAGTGTTTGACTTGCCAGCAAGTGAAGGCGCAGCACTGTAAACCTGGAGGACTGCTGCAGCCACTGGAGATTTCGGAATGGAAGTGGGAGCACATAACCATGGATTTCGTGATGGGACTGTCGAGGAGCCAGCGAGGCCACGACTCGATATGGGTAGTCGTGGACCGATTGATCAAGTCCGCCCACTTCATTCCTGTGCGAAAGGACTTCGCTATGGATAAGTACGCAGAGCTGTACATGAGGCAGATAGTAAGATTACACGGGGTGTCGGTGATGATCACCTTGGAATCCGAAATTCATGGCGAATTTTTGGAAGAACCTGCAAGAAGCTATGGGGAGCCGACTGCAGTTCAGTACGGCATATCATCCCCAGACAAATAGACAGTCAGAAAGGGCGATCCAAACGCTCAAGGACGTGTTGAGAGCGTGCGTTATAGGTTTCAAAGGCGGAAGGGAAGAGCAGTTACACCTGGTAGAATTTGTCTACAATAATAGCTACCACCACAGCATACAGATGGCACCGTTTGAAGCACTCTATGATAGAGCCTGCAGAACACCGATTTGCTGCGACGAGGAAGGAGAAAGAAGTATCACAGGCCCCGAATTGGTAGAGCAATCGGTGGAAGCAATGAAGGTAATCCAGGATAGACTGAGGATGGCGCAGAGTCACCAAAAGAGCTATGCAGACAAGCGGCGCAAACCCCTGGAGTTTCAAGTGGGCGATCATGTCTTCCTCAAGGTGTTGCCAATGAGGGGACTTTCGCGATTCAGAAGGAAAGGGAAGTTGAGCTCAAGATATGTAGGCCCTTTTGAGATACTGGAGAGAATTGGGACTTTGGTCTACTGGCTTGCTCTACCGCCAAATCTATCCTAGGTACATAACGTATTCCATGTGTCGATGCTAAGAAAGTATGAACCTGACCCGACACATGTACTGGATCACAGAGCCATAGAGGTGGATGACAGAGTGTCTTACGTAGAGAAGCCAATAAAGATTGAGAACCGAAAGGAGCAAATCCTCGGGAATAAGAAGATTTCGCTGGTCAAAGTAGTATAGGAGCACCACGGAACAGAAGGAGCCACATGGGAGAATGAAGAGACGATGAGGCGACAGCACCCCCATTTATTTGAGTAATTGAGTGTAATGTAAATTTCGAGAACGAAATTTTTGTAAGGGGGAAAAGTTGTGACATTCTAATTTCCAATCGACTTCAGACTCTGTAATGAGAAGTTTATATGTGTCATGCGATGTATTTCAGTCGTATTCCGCTCAAATCTGATCAATTTGAGTAGACTGACCAAAGGGGAAAGACTAACGCGAGATGAGGTACGTAGACCTAGGCGACTCGAATAAGAAACGATGCTTTGACCATAAGAATTGTCGAGGGGATATTTAGAACCGTCAATAGGCCGATCTAAGAACTATTAAGGATTACCATGCGAGTATCGTACGATTGGAGCGCGGGTGATGCTGCTTAACCAACGTATGATTTGCAAAATTATTCTAAATCGGACAGTGACAATCGAGACCATAGGGGCTAGTGATAAACCCTCACAATTACATAACAACCAAAGCCTCCATGAATTGACGAGCCCTAAACGTGATATGAATCACGGGGTCGATACGCGTAAAGTCTACAAAAGCCGCCCGTCAGTTCGGGATAGGCTGGAATGACGTCTGATAGAGAAAACTATTAGAACGAGTCCTGAAAAGTTTGAAATGGAAAATCAAGAATTTCAACGTTATTTGGATTGGTCGTCGCCCTATCGAAGAATTCTGGAACGAGAAAAATGAGGTTCTGAATGTCGGGGGTAAAATGATCGTTTTGTCCCTCAAGCTTAGACCTTTACCCTTCCAATTGAAGAAGGGAATAATGGGAATTACACCCTCCCATGGCTGCCGAAAATGAAGATTAAAAGAGAGCCATTAGATCTCCATGAGAAATGACAATGCCAAGTGTCAAGAGATTAAGGAGTATGGTCATGTCACACTATTTAGTTCACCTAACATTCAAGCCATTGATCAAGCATTTGAATATAGTCTCTCCTCTCTCTCTCCTCACCCCATTCGGCCAGACCAACCTCCTCAAGCCACCGAAATCTTCTTCTTCTTCCTCTTCAGTTTCTGTCGCCGCCCGACCAGACCCGACGCCACTGTTCGTCTCCCACGATCGGCCTTTTTGGCCATCGTTCGACTGCTGGCTGACAACACCGACGAAGATCTACGTCCTGCCGAACTCCTCCAATAAGAATCAGGTCGATTGAAGCACCGAGGAGTTCTGGGCAATATATTTCCCGAGAGCCGACGGAATCGGAACAAACCTGAGGTAGGTCCTGTTCTTAGCCCTTTTGATGGTCAAAATATTGGAGTCTTGAGCTCAAATTTGGTGGAGACTCAGTAGACATGTGTAGGATTTTGTGGTAAAAATTGGGGCTTAATTTGATAAGTTTTTTTTATCACAAATCGCCCTTGTACATTTTGCCTAGAAATTGCCGGCATTCTAATCGTAGGCGATCCGGCGACTTCGGATGAATTTTCGGCGAGCAATCGACTTGAAACTCACGGTGAGCCTCCCAAATCCTTAGGTAGACATGTCAAGGAGTACGATAGCATATAATTGATGGATTTGAAGTAGATTAGCACCGGTTGGACCCGGCTAGCACAAAACCGAGTGGAACCGATTCAGTGCCGGGCCCAAGCCGAATCTGTGAAATGTTTATTGTGAATGATTTGAGCTACAATTTGATGATTGTGATGTGATGAGGTGTTGAGGGTTAAGTTGTCGATGATTGGGATTTATGGATTGAGGAATTGGGCACGGAACTTGACGAATTGGTTGAAATTCTAAGTCGCGTGACAAGTCCGAGCATGGACCTTGGTTGGCCGAACCCTAGGTGATCCAAGAAGGAGAAATTTTTTTTGTGCAGTCAAAGGTAAGGGATTTCCTAAACCCAAGCTAAGGGGATTGGACTCCATCGGGTGAGTCGAGAATCGATTGGATTAATGTATGAGAAATCCTAATAAGGGATGGTTTTTAACACGCCTTAAGGTATTATAGGATGCCTATGTGTGACGTTGTTTGTGCTTGAGTGGTTGCCATGTTTGTATGTCATCTGACTTGCTTACATGCCACAGAATTTATGAAATGCATTTGAATTGGCACTTGCCACTGAGTGTGCAATTGAATTGAAAGTCAAAGCATAAGCCTTGGTTGTGGCATGAGCATGGCACGACGAGACCTTGAGGCGTGTGAGACGCGGGGCGGGAGTTAATACCCTGATGCGACAGGATCGCGGGGTGAAGTTATGGTGGCGTGGCACCCTGATGCGACGAAGTCGCAAGATTGAGATAGCCACGGTCCTGATGCGAATTATTCACGGGACGGAGTATGAGTTAATGAGCTTTTCCTGGAGATTCATCGGGACTTGATGCATTTACGCAGGTCACCGATGATGGTTTGATGCATTTACGTGGACCGAGCCTGAAGCGACTAGTTCGCAGGCTAGAGAATGAGACGGGCGAAGTTTGATGAAAGTGGTAAAGTGGCAGGCTGAGAGTACATGTGCATCTGAGTGCGACACGAGATCATAAATGTACGTCTGTCTTCTGTATGTTGTTGTTTATTGAATTATGATTGTTATGCCTATGTGTTCATGAGTGTGGATCTATTGAGGGATGCGACTACCTGAGTGGACTGTCAACCTGACCTAGGGTTAGGTTTTTCTTACTGAGATGTGTATCTCACCCTTTTGGGGAACCCTTCCTTTACAGATCCTAGGCCGTAGTTATGTGGCACATTCGCTTCGGGGACCCAAAAGAGATGACGGCGTATTATGATGAGTTCCCGGATAGGTAGGGGAACGCATATGTGAGGAAATGTACTATCGTATGGGTGGGCGAGGTTAAGCCTGAGTGGAGGCCTCATAGATTCGAGACGTGGTTCAAGATGGAAGGGGATTCACAGATAGGGCCACTGAAGCCCCACGAGGAACCTTAGGGTGTCATTCTCGATTGGTGCCGAATTGTAGTGAAGCAGGAGTTGCCTGAGGGGTCAGTCGTAGGGTCTAGGAACGGACAAGAGCAGACACCGACCTTGGAGTTCACCGAGGAACAGGAGTAGGAGGAGGTTATAGTTTTGGAGGCATCCGAGGGGGATCTAGCTGAGCCGTCGCAGGAGGCGACTATGGAGGACTCTATGGAGGTCCCGTCCGAGACGTTTTCTGAGTATGAGCCTACCGAGGTCGCAAAGGATACGGATGACTCCAGCAGCTCATCTTAAGAGTCTCCAGTTTGTGGTCCAATCCTTTTGATGATGACCTGACCTGGTTCCGGCTGGCTTGGCTGATGGCTCATTTTGTTATGCTTATCTTGTCACCTTTTTGTTAGCAGATTGTATTAGCCGTGGTCTGCATAAACAGTACGCTTTGATGTATGACATACGTGATGCTATCCTGGTCCCACTTAATATATATATATATATATATATATATATATATATATTGTACGGGATTTTATATGAGTATCGCTCCCGCATGCTTGATGTGTTTATCATATCTCTCAACTTATTTTGCGATGGTTTTTGAGACTGCCAAGAGATTGTTATTGGTTTGCTTGCAGGGATGTTCGCGTGCTCATGCTCGAGGCGCGGGGCGTGACATTTGTCTATCCTTACACTCCTCTTATCTCTTCGGTGTGTATTGGATGTGTTTGGATTAGGCTTGCCTCTTATTTGAACAAACATTTTCGTTAGATAACCTAAACAACTCCATTTTGGAAAAATCATTTCGTTTTTCTTCAGACATTTTGCCCTACAGGGGATTTATTGATGCATCATGCATGCTTCAGCCATGTCTGGATAACCTTTAACCCTAACATGTGTGCAACAAGTATTAGAAATTCATCTTTTGAAAGCATGGTTCGTTCCTATTTTTGACCTTTTCTCTCTTACAAGAAAGTGAGAAATTTTACGGTATTTCTCCGTTGCTATCTTCTGTCTTCATTGGTTATTCTTGTATGAAGAGAATAGAAACTCCAGTGAGTAAAAGATATTTCTACAATTGATGGAACATATACATATCACCTAGTTCTGTGTGTCAGGAATAGTTCTGTTCTTGGTTCCATTTGAACGAGTTTGATTCTGAGTTCGTTCCTCGGAATCCTGCAAAACATAACACATGTCATGTATGTATGGATGCATGATATGCTTATGTAATGACCGCTATGGCGACTCGGATTGTTTCGGAGAAAGTCAAGTGATCATCATCTGATTTCATTTCAAGGATAATACTTCTTCATAGCATCTGAGTATATAGGATATCTTAATTCTTCTCCTTTAGAATTTACAAGAATTAATGCCCCTCCCATGATGACTTTCTTGATAACATAAGGGCCTTCATAGTTCGGAGTAAACTTGCCTCCTGAATGAGCAGCATTTGGTAGAGTCTTCTTCACCACCAGGTCATCTACCTCGAAACTTCTGGGTTTAACTTTCTTGTTAAATGACTTGGCCACACTCCTCCAGTAACTTTGGCCATAACAGATTGCTCTAAGACGCTTCTCATCTATCAAATTTAGCTAGTCATATCTGCATTTGACCCACTCTGCTTCAGAGAGTTCAACTTCTGACAATATTTTCAAAGATGGAACCTCAATCTCTACAGGCAGAACAGCTTCCATCCCGTATACCAAAGCATAAGGAGTTGCCCCTGTAGAGGTCCTAATTGAAGTTCGATATGCCATTAAGGCAAAAGGTAGCCTCTCATGCCAATCCATGTAATTTTCGACAGTCTTAGCCCAAATCTTTTTTATGTTCTTATTTGCTGCTTCTACTGCTCCATTCATTTGTGGGCGATAAAGGAAAGAATTAAGATGTCGAACACCGAACTGATCTAGCATGTCATCGACAACCTTGTTGTTTAACTTGGACCCATTGTCTGTGATGATCGCTCGTGGGGTACCATATCGGGAAATTATATCTCTCTTGATAAACCTTGTCACATTCCTTACAGTGACATTTGTGTAGGAACTGGCCTCTATCCACTTCGCGAAGTAATCAATTGTTACTAGAATGAAACGGTGATCATTCAAAGCTGCTGGATTGATAGGCCCTATCATATCTATTCCTTACATAGAAAAAGGCCAAGCTTCAGACATCTGATGAAGTTCGTTCAAGGGTGTATTAATTTTATCGCCATATAGTTGGCATTGGTGGCATGACCTGACATGTTGAGTACAGTCTGATTCGATGGTCATCCAATAATAACCAAGCTGCATGATCTTTCTAGCGAGGAGATAGCCATTCATGTGTGGTCCGCATATACCTTCATGTATTTCCCTCATGAGAGTATTTGTTTCTTTAGCATCTACGCACCTTAACAGAGTGGAGTCAAATGACCTTTTGTACAAATTTTGTCCACTAAAAAAGAATTTGCTAGCCACCTTGGTTATATACCTTCGGTATGCTGCCTGACATCCTTTAGGAAACTCTATCTTTAAGAGATAATTCTTGATATCATGGTACTACGGCTCTTTGTCAAATTCTTCTTCGACCATCATAAAATAAGCTGATTTTCTGATTATGCCGATCCTTAGTGGCTCTACTTCTAATCCATCAGTTATTTGCAACATGGATGCCAGCGTGGCCAATGCGTCTGCAAACCAGTTATGCCATCTTGGCATGTATTCAAATGACACTTCTTCGAATTTAAGCATCAACACTTCCAGGTGCTCATGATAAGGGATGAGTTTTGCGTCCTTTATTTTCCACTCTCCTTGTGTTTGAAAAATAATGAGCATAGAATCTCCATAAATCGGCAGCTTAGGTACCTCCACGGAGATGGTCAATTATAGGCCTAGAATGCATGCTTCATATTCTCAAATATTATTGGTACAAGGGAAAGTCAGTTTTGCTGTAACATGATAATGTTGACCATTAGGGGATATTAGCACTGCCCATGTGCCAGTTTCCGATAGATTAACAGCACCATCAAAATACATGACTCACTTGTCTTCTGTCAGATTCAAAACTTGATCTTCTACTTTTGTCTACTTAGAAGATGTGTGATTTTGAGCGTTCTCTGCCAACATATTAGTTATGGCCCTCCCCTTCACAGACTTTTGTGGAGAGCTCTTGATATTAAATTCAGACAACATCACTTGTCATTTTGCCAATTTCCCTATCAATGCGGGCTTCTCCAAGAGATATTTGATAGGATCATTTTCTGTCGCCAGATGAATATGGCGGTATAGGGTATACTGTCTCAATCTGCGAAGCACCCACACTGTTGCTTCACAAGCCCTCTCAACAGGCACATAATTTACTTCAAACAAGGTGAATTTTTCACTGAAATAATATATGGCTCTTTCCTTACCATCCACAAGGCTTGTTTGAGCAAGTAAGGCTCCCAAAAATTCTTAATGTATAGTCAAACACAAGGTCAGGGGGTGACCCGGGATGGATGGCTCAAGTACTGGTAGAGTGGCTAGATAAGTTTTGATCTTTTGAAAGGCCTGACTGCATTATATATCCCAAGTCACTCTCGCACCCTTCTTGAGTAGTTTGAAAATCGGTTTAGCGACATCTGATAATTGATTGATGAATCTGGTTATATAGTTTAGTCTCCCTAGACAACTTCTTACTTCTTTCACCGTTGAGGGAGTTGGTAGGTCACAAATAGCTTGAATTTTCGAAAGGTCAATCACAATGCCCCTGTTGCTGATTATAAATCCAAGAAGTTTCCCCGATTTCGCCCCAAACACACATTTGTTAGGGTTCAACCTCAACTTGTATGTTCGCAATCGCTCAAACAAATTCCTTAACACTTGAATGTGATCTTGTCCTTCTTGGATTTGGCGATCATGTCATCGATATATACCTCGATCTCCTTATGGATCATGTCATGAAATAGGGTGACCATCGCCTTCTGATAAGTTGTCCCAGCATTCTTTAGTTCAAAGGACATTACTTATAGCAGAAATTTTCCCAAGGGGTGATAAATGCAGTTTTCGGCTTGTCCTTCTGTTTCATGAGGATCTGGTTATATCCGGAAAATCCGTCCATTAATTAGAATAATTCGTACCCTGCTATACTATCCACAAGCACATCAATGTGGGAAAGTGAAAAATCATCCTTCGGGCTTACTCTTTTCAAGCCTCAATAATCCACACAAATTTGGACTTTGTCGTCTTTTTTCATGATGGGAACTATGTTTGCAATCCAATTTGAATAAGGGATAGCTTCAATAAAGCCTATTCTAAAAAGTTTCATCACTTTTTCTTTATTTATGTATTCTAACTCAGCTTTCATCCATCTACTGCCTTATCTCACTAGTTTAATACTAGGATCTGTGGGTAACGCATGTTCCACAATTCTTGGATCCAAACCCGACATATCGGCTTATGACCATGCGAAGATATTCCGATACTCTTTAAGTAATTCTGTAAATCTGAGCCTTTCAGCTCAGGATAGATGTCCACCAATCTTGACTTCTTTGACATCTGCAACATTACCCAAGTTAATGACTATTGGCTTTTCTAAAGTGGGAGGTGTCGAATTTTCGAAGGCGCTCCAATATCTACAAATAGTTGCGTAACCCTCATCTACATCTTCCTTAATATCGAAGGAGTAATCATCTTGGTGATCCAATTCGTACAATGACCTAGTATGCACGTTTGAGATGATATGCCTAAAATGTCATAAGAATGGTTAGTCTCTATTTCATATGAAAATGTGATGCATGAGTGTGAAAAATCTTTTCAAAAGAGATTTCAAAATAAGTGCAAGCATAAACGGAACTAGTCCTCATATCTTCGGACATCCTTGTTCCTTGAAAATCTCTTGAAAATCAGGAACCATATGACAAATCGAACCTCAAGCTTCCCATATGGAATGCTAGTATCATCATTAGGCTGATTCGCAGTCCCTTATGTCTTTAATAAAACATGTGTATTTTATTGAATGTAAAAATGGACCGCATTACAAGTTATGTTGTTTGGACCAACGGTCGGAGATCCAAAGGCGTTTTCCTACACTTACTTCCAACAACAAAAAGGAAAAGTGCAAAGAAATGCAGGAATTTAAATGCAGTATTAAAAATAAGGGAGAGGTTTCTTTACTCAGAAGTATCGACTTCCTCATCAAGCCACTCTATAATGACGTTCACAGAGTCATTACCCAAAAAAGGGTTTGCCAGATCTTATTCCGTTGACGGAGTTGTCCTTTCTTCTGAAGGCCACTTAGAGTCTTTGCTGAAGTACTCTTTCAAAGGGCTGTTGAACATCTTAGACTTACCTTTCTAGGTTGGAGAACCAATGAAGGATTCCTTCTGATTTTTCTAGCGTCCATGGCTCTTGCCTCGACCTCGACCTCGGCCTGCTGTCCTAGAGGTGAAATCACCAATACGAATGCTCTGATATCCCAAGCCTGTCTTATGCTCGTTGGATTTTAATTGTAGAGGAGCGCTGATTCCTTGACCATGCTTGCCAAGACCTTTTCTTGGGTTGAACCCATATGCTAGTAGCATTTTAGCTAGTAAAAGGTTAGCTTCGAAGATAAACGGAGTCTTCAGTTTTGCCTCCACAAGAGTGTGGATCACTGCCACCAGCTCCAAGGAATGGTAGCTAGCTTCTTACTTAACATCTGACTCAATGTAGGAGATAACGCTATTCTACTACGCAAGGAGATCAACTTCTCCATGGACGGTAACTATTTTTCCATCAATCACGAATCGTACTTTCTGATGTAGACTTGAAGGTACGGCTCCAGCGATGTGGATCCAGCGTCTCCCTAACAAGAATCCAAATGCACTGGGCAAATCCATCACTTTGAAGTTTATAGAGAATTTGGTTGGGCCAATAAGCACATCCAGGTTGATTTCGCCTACCCCTGTTTTCCTCATCCCATCAAAGGTTCTAACAGCTACTTTGGAAGTTCAAATCATTTCTTCTTTAATGCCCAAGCTTCTCAATGTAGCCAATGGGCAGATGTTAAAAGCAGATTCATTATCGATTAGCACGTGTACTACTCTCTTTCCATTACAATGTGTAGTGATGTATAAGGCATTGTTCTGCCCTCTTCCTTCCATGGGGAAATTTTCATCTGAGAAGCCTAATTGATTCTCAAGAAGGACTGCCCCCACAAAGTCTCCCAACTGTATTTCATTGATGGTTTCGGGGACATGCACTTCATTTAGCACCTTTAGCAGCTCATCCTTATATTTTTCTGAGTTGATGAACAAACCTAACAAAGATATTTGGGCTGGCATTTTCCTTAACTGCTCTATTACCTCGAATTTACTGGTTTTAACGATGGATAGGAGTTTTTCTGCATCTTCTTTCGACATCTCCTTCTTTTCAGATTCGTCTTCCCTTAGGGGGTAAAATCGTCCGGACCTCATCACGGCATCTACTTATCCCGTTCCATAGTTTCAATGGACTACCTTAGGGTCATAGTTTTCTACTGGTGGGACTTGTCTGGTCACTGTTGTTAGGCGGGATGCCTCTGGTTCAGATTCATCATTAGTTTCATCTCTTGGTAGGCAAATCACAACAGGTTTAACCGAACAGTCATCTTCTTGGTTTAGGTTGTCAAGCTCTTCCAGTTTGATTATCACAGTCGTAGCAGTTTCAATCATTGCCATAGTATCGCCAAAACCTTCTGGGAAGTTTTCGTATTCCGAATGGTGGTATTTATCAGCATCATTTGACTCAGCTGCTATTGCAAACTCCAAGTGTATTGTTACTCTCTCGAATAGTTCAGTCAAGCTTTGCCACTGGACTATTAATTTCTCCATTCGGACATATTGCTTTGTGTCAAAACTTGTTATCTATCCTCTGAGGATGACCGCACATTGTTAATCGAAATGACACATCTTCCATTTCCTTTGAGAGATCATGCATTTGTTCTTCCATGCGCAGGAAATGTTCCGATATTACCTAGTTGAGTGATGATTCAGGCTCTTCTGTAAAAAGCTCTATCACTTCCTCCTGGACTTCTGGTTGAACAGAATCATCCATACCTCCCTAACTATTAGGAATAATATCCTCCATTCTCTAAAAGAAACTGAGAGGAGCAAAGTACTTCACTTTAAAATTGTACCCACCAGAATCCTCTCCCAGATTATCTATAACCTCGTCTTTCTCTAGTGCTTCGGTTACAAATTTGCGATCAGCCAAACTTCGCTTGGTAGCTTTCAGCTCGTCTTCGTCAAGCTCTTCCTCTGATTTGGTAATTTTCTCCACGTCGCTTACTAGACTTTCGTGTGGGACATTCCACATATTTCCTTAATCGGTTTCAACTACAACCTGGTTCCATTCTAAGTTCACCGAGGCTTTAATTCCTTCAAACTCTTCATCAACCATGCTCAACATTATCCATAAGTTCATCATTTTGGAAATATATAGCTTTTTCCTTTCATCCGTCACTTCTCCCTCTTTTGGATATGACGAGGCGATTGTTAGAATGTTGGTTAGCTTGGGTACATTCACCTTTAGCTCAAGGTGGTTTTCTCCTTCGTCGGCAAATATTGCATCAATTGCTTGGTGATCAGGGAGTGGATTCTCTTGCATGTTTGAAGCCACATCATCGAATTTCAAAATTTGACTATCAATGAGAGCCTGAACCTTCAGCTTAAGGATGTAGCAATTATCTATATTGTGTCCTCTTTCACCCATACGATAGGTACAAGTCTGGCTTCATCAAAATCAAGATATTTCGCCAGATTCGTTATGGGAGGTTCTTTTGCCACCAAGTGTTGCTCTAATCACGTCGGGAGCAACTTGGATAACGATTTGGGAAGTTGAGAAAATTGCTTCTAAGGCTGCCTCTTCCTAGGCTCTTGCCCTTTAGACATCGACCACGATGATCCTCCTTTAACTTGATTAAAATTAGCAAACACCTTGGATTTATGGAAATTCGATACAAAGGCTATGTCAGTTCCAGCCTCTCTTTCTTTTCTTGGGAGATATTACTTTCTCATCGAAGTTTCCTATGGCCTTCTTTCTCTCAAAGCCCACTCCAATCTTTTAACCACCTTTATCAAGTGTGTAAAGGTTTGGCATCCTGAGGTGTTTAGTTTGTCAAAGTACTCATATGAAAGTGCTTTCAAGAACAGATCAATCAAGTCATCTTTCGAGATTGGCAATTTCACTTGAGTGGCCAAAGCGCGCCATCTCTAGGCATATGTTCTGATTGTTTCTCCTCTTCCTTTCACAGTTCGTAATAGATCTTCTCTTATTGAGGACATAGTTGTGTTAAACTTATACTGCCTAAGGAAATCTTCAGCAAGATCCTTCCATCCGTCGTAATCATCATGGTCTAACTCAATAAACCAAGCCAGACCAGCGCCCGCCAAACTCTATTGGAATGTATTCATCCGTAGAGGAATGTAGTCAAAATAGTGCGGCATTTTACGCAAAATAATATTTGAGGTGAGCACGTAGACAACCTGTCCCATTGTATTTTCTCACAAAGTCTGGCTCTTTGTAATCCGAAGCAGCTCTACTTTGGCGAAAGGACATATCTTGTCAAAATGGGCTAGCTTATAGCCTTTACTACTCAAGCACTCCTTAATTTTGGCTATTCTCTTAGCCTCAACTTCAATTTTCACAGCATATTTTACTTTCTCCTTCTTCTCGAGGTTAATGACAAAAGGAGGTATCTTCGGTTGTGACTGGACATTTGGCGCACGAATGTCCTCTACGACATGTTGGGCACCTTCAACTGTCCCTTTGTCAGTCATATTGGGTATTAAGGATTGACTTGAGTCGTTCAAGTTAGGTACTGCTGTTTGCCTAGCTTGGGAGGCTTCCAACATTGCCTTAATTTCAGCCATCATGATAGTCATAGTAGTCATCTAGGTCTCCAACATGCCCACTCGTGGAATCAACTCCTATTGTTCCATTCTCGTCTTAAGTTGAGTACGGAAATGATGTCTTGGTAATTTTGTGATTAGAGAGTACCTATTTATTTGAAAATAACAAATAAGTATCTCTTTAGGACGATAAAGAAAGTACTGAATTCTTTCAATTGCATGTTTTTTTATTGATGAATGAGAAAAAGGACTATTTTGTGAGCCTTAGTCTCACATGAGTAGTTCTTCCAATCATTTTCCAAAGACTTCATGAAATTGAAAGAAGCGCAATCTTTGACGATAGTTTTTGATGTGTCGACAAAACATGTTTATGCTCATACACATGTGCCAGAAGTAACATTTTAATATAAATGAGTATCTGAATACTAAGAAAACATCATAATGTTACACGTTTTGCATTTGACAGAATAGTTTATCTAAGTCTAGGGCTTAGGATCTAAAGCTCCTTCATCATCCTAACAAAGATCGAATTCTTCAGTCTAAGATTCATCATCTCTAAAATATGACGGTGATCCTATGTCTTTAGGTATATACGGCTCCACTTCAAGCACGTATGGCATAATGTGTTCAAATACATAAGGCTCGACAAAGCTGCGTCTGGTCACCTCAAAATATCAAATGTATTCTGTAGAAGCCCTATGAGTATTCATTTCATGAGTCATATCATCTGGCCATTCTATTTTTTCAATCTGGGACTCTTTCAAAGAGCGTATGATAAATTTCACCTTAGATTCGAATTGCTTCTTTTTATTCCCTGTGAGGGTCTCTCTTGGCATGTCAAATGAGAAAACACTTGATTGTGGTGATGAAGGAATCTCTTGCAATGCTCCAAACTGTTGGATAACCCTTCTTGGATAATATGTGGTAGCGCCTGTGAATCCTAACAAGGGGATTAGGTCTTCGCCATTACACGCGAGTCTAACTTTACCTAGTGTTGGTAATCTAAGCCGCCATCGGAGTTGTTTCGATTTTAAAGTTCTAAGAAATTCCTTCCATTCTTTAAAGTTGAACTTAGGAATACGTGTATGAGTTTTGATGAAAGTTCTAAGAGGATGGGCATCAGAGCTAATCTCAGTGAAACTCATACGTATATGAAATTACTTTATATGGGATGTGAACCATAGGTATAGGAGACCACTAGAGGCTCTAAACATTCCTTTCTTGTTTTTCTCAAAACGATTGAGAGAGAGGAAGGTTTCAGCAAGAATAAGGTTCGAGAAACCCTATCGAACAATTGGGAGCTTTCTATTCGATTCTGCGAAAATCAGAAAAATGGGATCGGGGACTTTGTTACGTCAACTGTCGGAGTTGACGCCCTTTCGGCACCTAAGTCGAATGATTTATCTAACCCTAAGATTTCATGCAGATGAGCGAGGTGCAAACCCTAAATCAAAGAATTCTCGTAGATAGGAGTGACTATCCCAACAGATACAGTCAATAAAATAAGTGCGCAAATCAAGGATCCAAAAAATGCGGATAAATCACATGAACACAACGTGACATCCCTAATAAGGCCCTATTAGCCTAGAGAAGTGCCAATCAAGGCTCAGGAGTGTTTTTGACATGATTTGCCCATGAGAGGCAAAATCGTAATTTTGAAGAGTTTTGGGATAATTTGCCCAAGAAAGGCAAATTTGTCATTTCATATAAAATATGGAGTCAAAAGATGGTGGAATATGATTGGTCACCAAACTATTCCATTTTCCATTTTTCAAGAATTTTCAGAATTTATCTAGAATTTTAGAAGCGATTTACCTTTGAGGGGTAAAATCATCATTTCAAAAAGTGATGAGAAATGAAAATTCCAAACAGAAGGATTGGTCGACCTATTGACCCAAATCTTAATTTTCAGCAATTGTCACGGCTCGATCAGAATAAGAAAGACGATTTGTCCTTTTTAAGGGTAAAATTGTTATTTTCAGAAAAAGGGCACCAGATTCGAGAACGTTCTCGACCTATCTCGACGTTCTCGACCTATCTCATATACCAAGCAGAGGCGATTTACCCTTAAAGGGCAATATCATCAATTTTTAGAAGAACAGACAAGAAATCCCAAAAATAGGACTTCCTCAATTTTTAGAAATTTCTGGAGTGTCTAGGAATTTTTCATAATTTTTCTATATTTGTTGGGATTTTCTAAGATTTTCTCACTTTTTTTAGAATTTTCTAGGATTTTTCTGATTTTTATTTTATTTTAAAAAAAATCATTTTTCTGAAATTTTTATAAGAAATATGATTCGGACTAGGTCGACCCGACCCACTCGGGTCGGACAACCCGACCTAGACCCGAACCCGCAAGACCCACGCTCTAAAACGACACCGTTTCAAGTTTTTTAAAATTTTTGATTATTTAAATTTAATCCGACGATTTCTATTGAATCATGTGGCTATTCCACGGCCGCCCTTGGATCAGCCGACTAAGGCCTACGGCCCAGATCAAGAGCCGAATGAAGCCGTCAAATCTAATTACTTGAATCTACGGCCACGATTAGAAACTAAGACTCGATCTGGACCGTCCGTCCTTATTAACCTAAACGACGCCGCTCGACCCTTAACCTAAATGGCACTGTTTCAGTTTATTTTGATTTTTTTATTATAAAATCATTTTCGAATATTCCTAATTTCTAATCGGACGGCCATTAAAAATAGGACTCGATTAATCTAGGCCGTCCGATCTAAACTGACTCGGCCTAACAGACTAATAGTCGAGCTGACTTGACATCCACGTGGACTAATCATTTTTCGCCACCTAAGCCTTTGACTCAGTGACCTGCCACGTATGCATCGTCTTCAACCTCTCGACGATACCTAAACGGACGGCTAAAAACCTCCGGCGACGATCTAATGGTGAAATCTCAATGGAATTACACAAGATCAGCGCCAATTGACTTGTCTCATCGTCGCGCACAACATATCGTAGAATCATACAATTTCATTCACAGAATCAAGGACGACGAAGCATGCACAATAAGTAGACATAGCACCTCAATCGAACGGAACAAGGCATTTCAGACCAATTCTTTCGCATAGAAGCTTCTAATGAGGTTTAGAATACTTACCTTCAGGTCCGAGTGACCTGGTTTATGCTAACTTGAGCTAGGAGAGCTCCGGCATGTTTGATAATAGTGAGATGATTTTCGAGGCTGGGACGCGAGAGTTTATGCAAAATTGACACAAAATAGGATTGCTACCATGCTCAGTAATGTTCAAAAATTAAAACGCACAGAAGAAATGCAAGAATGATCGAGTGTAAGGCAAGTCGCCATTGATGCACAGTGAGAAGCTTAAGGCTGTGACTCACCTGTTTCCATGGCTTCAGGCGGCGTAGCCGACGGCAATCGCTTCCTCAAAACTCGGACAACTTCCTGACGACCTTTATAAGCTTTGGTTTGGCCTGAAAAGGCCTAACTGGTGCTATGCAAATTCGAACTCAAGCTTTCGACAATGGCGATGGAAAGCAAGCTCTCCCTCCTTCTCTCTACTCTCCCTCAATTTTGTTCACCCCTCAACAACCGAATGAACCTCTCTCTTCAAGAATCAGTCCCCAAAGGTTATATATCCTTTTTCAATTTTGGAGCCCGTTCGGGGGGTATATACCGGCTTGAAATGGCAGGTGACCATGTGTGCCATTTGGTCCAAACAGCGCCAGAGACGGTGGGCAACTATGTTAAGTTGAAATGGTCCGCCAGCTTGCGCGAATGGACGTTTGATTTGGCCATTTTGTGAAAGTTGACTTTCATGGCCACTGCGACGTTGATCGGTTGATTTCGCCTTCCTCTAGCAACCATTGGTCGCGATTCCGATATCAATTGACAAGAAATGGCCCGAAGGATTAAATGCCCACCAGTGTGTCTTTAATTGCAGTCGATTGGTCGATAAATTTCACCATCAAAATTCGACCTTGTACTATTCATCTACACGAGAGTCAGGGGAAGAAGACGACATTGTAGCAAACCAATTCAACCGATCAAAATCGGTTCGACTCTATTTTTGCAAAATTAACCAAATTTTGTGGGAAATTTTCACAATTAAACCTCATAATCGAACTTAGGACGTGAATTTTATCTAAAAATGTGATTTTACCCAAAAGTTCTAACCAATTTCTATATAAAAAAAATCCAAATTTTCTTTTAATTGCAATTCGAAAAATCATGCAATTGAGGGTTTAAACAGTCAAATTGGATCAAACCACCTATGCCAATCGACTCAGAATGATCAAAAATATTAGGTAGTGGCTTCAATTTGTGAAGATAGCCCTTGAATTGAAAATAATTTCAATTACGCCTAAATTCACGGACTAAATTGCAATGAAGTATGCAATTTTGCCCAATTCATGCAATTGAGCAATTTGCGCAAATAATTGGGCTAAATTGCAATGAAGGACAATCAGATTGAATGTCAAGATCTTAAAAATGCCAAAATTACAGATTAAAAGAATCAATTGACATTTTTTTTTACCAAATTTAATCATATGTGTAATAAAAGAACACATAAAATTGAACTTGAATTTGGACTTTTTATGAGGTCAAAAATACAAGGGAATTAAAAGAAAAATATTGACTTTTTTCTATATTTTTTTGACCTCAAATGCTATTTTTCTTGAATTTTTTAGAATTTTTTTATTTTCTAAAAATACTAAAAAATATGAAAAATACGAAAAATTATTTTTTTTTTGGTCAAAATGGTTCCTTGGGCTTGGCCAAGGCCACTACAGTTGATTTTGCAATTTTTCAATATTTTATGAATTTTTCATAAATTTTTCAAAAATAAATTGAAAAAAATTAATCGAAAATCTGGTGTCAACAATTAGAAACCTATATAAAATAGCGGAAAAATTATTTTATCTCTACGAACCAGAGAAAATGAGTTCATGGACTTGGTTACATTAATTTAGGAAAAAACCAACGCCCTTCGATACCTGATTTTCATGAAAAATACTTTGTTTGATGATTTGAATTTTTTGGGTTTTTTTTATTAAATGTAATGCTAATGCAATCTATCTATATAACATACGAGATGATATGACATAGCAACATTGCATGACATGGCAAGATGACGTGGCAAAATGCATGATTATATGAATTTTTCGAAAATATGATGACATGAGATGCATGGATGAGCAGATTTTTTACATTTTCTTATTAGCCATGAGATATGCAAGGGGATCTTGAAAATATGGAATATATGAGGTGATATTCGAAAATATGGGATGCGAGATATGCAAGAGATAATGCAAAAATAAAGTTAAGATAAGCATGGTATTAAAATATGTTATCCTAAACTACATGAAATATGCAAGATATGCATGAATGATTTTTATTTTTATTTTTGCTCTTCCCTTCTGAAATTTTCGGCCATGGGGATATCCTGAATATTTTGCTATCTTGATTTAAATGCCTAAAGTTTTATGAGATGATATTTCTAGGAAACCTAATCTTCTTTAAAAAAAATTAACTTAGATAGGATTTCTCGAAAACCATATCTTACTAAAGTTTTTTTTAGGAATTTTCAGGATGTGACAAAAAAAAAATCAAGATAGCAATCTATCAACGAGATAAGGAAATACAATCGATAATATTACAACTGCGGACTTTCTTCAGTTTTTTCGAAAATTTAGGGTTCCCAATTTGACAATGACTTTCTGAAAATAGCGTATCATATCTAAGCGGCGATAGGTCAAACCAGCTAAATCCACAATTTGTGACAAAATTAGACTTTGGATATTTAGAGCGAAAAAAGGTGGTTCTTTGAATTTCTAAAAAGAATTGTACTTTGCTTGGATTACGGCATTGAAACATGCACAACGGTCACCATAAAATTCAAAACATCGCCGTTTAAATTCTCAAAAAATTTCTGCATTTTCTGCTAGGATCAATGACATAAAACATGCAAAAACGAGGTATTTTCGGACAAAAATAATACGCAAATCATGCCAAAACAATCATAGAATAACAGCGAATCAACCAGCAAAAACACTCGAATTGGTCCTCGAAGTGCAGATATATTACCTTAATTTGCAAAATGCGAAAACCAGGGATGTGATGCGGAAGTTCTATGGGACAGCAATAGCGACGGTGATGGCAGCGAGCAGAGGCAACGTCATGGAGCGGCGAGGCAGCAGTGTCAAGTGAGGGCAGCGGCGACATGGCGGCAGCAGGAGGAGCGACAATAGCAGTGGCAATCTTTGAGCGGGGCAGTAGCGGCAGGTGTTGGGAGTAGGGCAGGGGCGATGGAAGCGACGGGAGGAGCGGCTCGAGCTAGTGGAGGCGGCACGGTGGCATCAGAAAGGGCAGGGGCAGTGGAAGCAACGGGAGGAGCGGCTAGAGCTGGTGGAGGCGGCACGGTGGCGTCGTAAAGGGAGAGTTGTGCAGATTTTTTCACTTCTTCTTTCTTTCTTTCTTTCTTTCTTTTTTTTTTTTGCTTCCTCCCACGTGAATGCTAAGAAATATGAGCAGAATTATTTTTGCCGATCCCTTAACCCTAGGCCAATGTGATGTACATATAGAGAGTTGTCTGGCTTGATGAGTAAGGATTGAATATTCCTTGAATATCTGAATATTTTCTGTAGATTTTTCTTCTTCTTCATGCTAAAATTTGGCCAAGAGGATATCCTTCATGGGATGGCCGAATTTTCTAATTTTTCATGGGCCATATTGCGTGATTCCAAGCTCAAATTAGGCTTTAATTAATTAAATGATCAATTGATTAAAAGCCTTTTATTTTAAGTACATAAAACAGATTGAGCTAAATTTGAATGGAGCCCAAACATGTAAAACTTCGATCCAATTTTGGTTCTGTCACCTGTTAAATTAAGCTCAATCGACTCGCCTTCGACTGAATGCTGATGCATGACAGAAAAAATAAATATGCAATGCATGAGGAATTATTTTTTGCAAAAATTATGGTTAACTCCCATTTTTACGAATAAATAAATTAATTTTTAAAAGTTAAAATTTAAGTGTCAACATCCGTCGGAACCGATTTCTCATTTTTTGAAACTTAAAACATAGCCTATATACCCTAGAACCTAGAACTTACCTCAATTACAATAAACTATCATCTCTAATAACCATCATTTGCATCTACAATCTACT
The DNA here is from genome assembly GCA_028455895.1 of Rhodomyrtus tomentosa. Lineage (NCBI taxonomy): Eukaryota > Viridiplantae > Streptophyta > Magnoliopsida > Myrtales > Myrtaceae > Rhodomyrtus > Rhodomyrtus tomentosa. Next base: position 12,980,104 of record JAPCWY010000002.1, on the reverse strand, counting down.
GCATATGTCATGTTTAGACATAAAAATATGAAACATTAACAAAGTAAAATATCAATCACAAATATTGCTAGAAATGTAAGCTCAAACTAATGTTTCCATATTCGACCAAAAAAAAAAAAAACTTATGTTTCCATATCACACACTTATCATCAGACGCATATCCTAAAACCTGGAACCTACCTCGTCACAGGTTCCAGGATTGATTCAGGGTCTACTTAGGTGCCATATGTATTCTTACTTAAACGATTATAGTGAATTGTTGAGTCATATTTAGACACACGAAAGATACGAAACATTAACAAAGTAAAAAGCTTAGTTATGAATATTGCCGTAAATGAAAGTTTAGACTAATAGTTTCAAATTACACACTCTTCATCGGAATCCATAGAATACCACATGATCATGCGAAAAAACAAAAAAACAAAAACAAAAACTCGTTCCAAGTTTTACCTCTTGAAAGCTAGAGCCTACATGTTGAAATCAATTTTTCTAATTTTGCATACCTTAGAACCTTAAACCTACCACCTTCTCATTGGCTTAGTTTTTCGATTCCTGATTCTACCCTAAACCATGCTCACCTCTATTTATTATGATAGCTTGTGCTATTAAACACAAGAAAAGCTTCACCTGAAGGTCATCATAATTCTAATTCCGACTTAAACTTTATAACTTCTTAATCTTCATCCATTTTATGATTCGGTATTGAAACAGCAGCGAGAAAAAAAGGGGGGGGGGGGGGGGGGGGGGGGCGGGGCGGGGCGGGGGGCGGCGGCGCTCAAAGGATTAATCTGTGTTTTTAGAACTGTTCGTACTTTCTTATTCAATCAATTAATGCAAAAATATTGTTTCAAGTTTCGAAACAACTCTCCCGGATAAGCGGAAAATCTAAAAGCGGGGATAATCCCTCAGCTAACTGCTCAAGATCCTGAAGATCCGTTCAATTTTCTCGGCATCTATAACTATGAAAATAACCAGGTTTAACTACTTGCTTGTTCTTCCCAGTAATCACTTCACGATTCACATTGAAGAAAGCAATCTATGCTTCACACTGAATGCAAGGACGGCAACCACCACCAACCATGGTGGAACATATTCAAACCCGTCTTTGACGTTGTCGTGCCATGTTGCACCTGCCACCCTTTCCTCCTCTTCTCTCTCTACTCCCCTCCGGCTGCCCTTGCCGCGGTCACAGGCACCATCATTTGCCCCACGAACAACGGTCGCGTGAAGATCGCCATGCAAAACCATGCGGAACCCTCCCCGTTCATGACCCTCGAACTCCCCCTCCACACCTCACACTTCGCCGTGCTCATCCGCGGCGAGATGAACCGGATCGTCTTCACATGGCCCGATGAGCCGCACAGTGGCTCGAGGCGGCCGCTCCTGAGCGCGCCAGTTTGGGCCATGCTATGCAATGGCAGGAAGATGGGGTTCGCAGTGAGAAGGGCGGGGTCACAAGAGGACGCATCACTGTTGGAGATGATAAGATCGGTCACGGCCGGTGCAGGGTTGCTGCCCAACAAGGTGGGGCTTGGCGAGCACAAGTACCTGAGAGGCCAGTTCGTTCGGACAGTGGGGTCGAGCGATTCTGAAGCGTACCATCTGGTTGATCCTTCAGGGTGTTTCGGACAAGAGCTGAGTTTGTTCTTCATCAGAAATTAGCAATTACTTAAGTCTTTTGCTTTGCTATGCACTGCATTCGACTAATGTGGTTCCTTGAGAGAATAGGAATTGTCCTTTGGCCATAAGACAAACATATTTAGCATCTGGTCTTGGACAAAGTCGATTTGTTTAGTAGAAGGAGCAGCCGATCGAATGCCAGGCAATAAAATCTGATGGTGTTCATGCCGGCAAAATTACCAGAATCACAGATCTGCAAAGCTTATAGGCTAGAAGCAATGAGAAGTTCATCATCCCTTGTTTTCTTGATTTTCAAGAAGACATTACTGGCTTTTTGTTCATAATGCTATTTTCTCGAACCGCGACAAAAATCTTGTACAATCCCAACTTCTGTCGTCAGAATGCAGTACTTATCGCGAATTAGTAGACATCAGCTCAAGCAGATCGCGCAATCGGTAGCTAAACAAATATATTTACAGGTGGAACAATTGAATTCATTCTGTTCACAGCATTACAAAAATGAGTGGATTGCGACTCATATCTATCGGAATGGCACAAGGTAACTTACATTGTATACAAATAAATATCGGTTGCGAACTCGATTCTACTTTTGTACAGAGGGAACCGTAAGATCTGCAAGGCATGATCACTTCGCCAGCTCTTTCGCGATGAGATAGCGGAAGCTGAAGTTGTAAGGAATCCATTCGATGGACTTGCTCGATTTTCCCACCAGACACCTCTTCAGGCTCTTCCTCAAAGAATCGGGCAAGCATTTTTTAACCATCTCGATAATGTCCGGGGCCCGCAGTCCCGACTCTTTCGCGAAAGACTCCAGAATCTTTGGCAACGAGATCTTCTTGTCCTTGCGTACACCAAAAGTAGCTCGAACATACTCTTCCTTCGCAGTTGCCAGCTCTTGAAATAATCTTTGTGGGGTATATATGCGAACCTGACAAGCATCACAGCGCACGGCTCAATACTTCTGATAAATCAAGAACAAATTTAATGTGTTGGCTATAACCCGGAAAGGCAGGACAGCTGCATCTTTCCATTGCTCGACATTCTTCTTTATTAGATAATCATGAACTCATAGTGTACAGATTTAGGAAATGGGGGCACAAACAATCCTGATTCCTGAGCATTTTCAAATATGACAGGACATTCGGCTTTGAAAGAATAGCTACACACTGGAAACTGGTAATGACTACTTATCACTGAGTTATGCCTTAAATGAGTCACTGAATAAAATATAAGAATGTCGCTGACTACTAGGATCTCCATCTCAATGAAGTTGAAAGATCTTCTGAAAGCATGTGAACCCGAAATTTTGGGACACAAAAGATCTAAAGTACCTATGTTCATCCAGTCTCAGATTAGAGGACTATCAGAGATCGATCTAAATAGAAAGAGTATACTCAGGCCGGAGTAAATATCAGAATATGAGAATGCATAAAAAGGAAAGTAAAGTACCGCAGGATCGGAGTGGTTCCCGAAGCAGAGTGCAAAGTGCAGAAGCGGCTCTGAGTGCTCGATACCATAAGCTTGCCGTACGTCCCCGGTCTTGAACTTTTTCTTCGGACTAAGTAATAACCGAAGCCACTGCAAGCAAAAAGCCCCATTTATCAGCTCTTCTATTATAACATGATGTATAGCCAAGTAATATAACTAAATCATTCGTCTGAAGAGAGAACAATGGCGTTAATTCTTTTCCTCGCTACTTTAGATGTTTAAATTGAAGAGAAACAGATCTTGAGACAGGTCATGGCTTTAAACTCACCTGTCCTGGACGAGACATCCGGCATCCCAGGATGGTACTCTGGATCGTGTCTGCACTAATTGTGTGGCCTCCAACATTGTATGCAGCCTGGCACACGGCGCGTTGTTTTAAACTTTACGCATGGTACACTTCCCAAATCTAACATAATTGCTTTTCGTATTTACATACCTTCAGTAGCTGGAGGACTCTCTTTACATTGTTCTGCGGAATCCCGTAAGCCAAAAACGCCTGTTCCCGAGATTTAGATAGACCAATCAGATATTTGCAACAAATAGTATGGTTCAATGTCATATATATGAATTCTATAAGCTGTTTAAGTGTCATTACATGCATCACCAATGCATTGTGGATGTTGATCCAGAACGCTAGTTTTTCCTCGTTCCTCAGCTTCCTCAGATCTACTTCTTCTAGACGGCAGATCAGTGATCTGTAAGAGAATTAACTTGTTAACTAGATGAATCAAAAAGGTATAACAGAGTTTGCCAAAGGTCATATTGGACAACAGTTTGAACATATAATGTCCTTGCGATGTTGTTTTCAGCAAAGACCTATACATACTAAACCCACACCTGTAATTTTGTAGCAAGTGTTCAATGTCACTCAATTTCTGACTGTCTCTATGTATCCAGGGCACTTCGACCATTGTGCTATACGGTCCACTGAACTCTTTCAGTCCCTCCACGTGGAAAGGATTATCTAACCGTACGTCGAAGGACGAATTGTTCCTGAACCCGGGGCTCCACATGTCTGATTGATCTTGAGGAGAGAATGCACTTGCAGATGAGAGCGACGAGTTTGGAGACGAGAGGCCATGATTTGCCAGAGGAGGATCTGCCAGTTTGCAGTATATTGAAGACATGCACTTGATCATATCCTCAGAGAGCCTATTGGCTGACTCAGGCACGTGATCAGAAATGGTCGTGCCGAGGTACTCAGCCAGACTAACTACACTTGTTCCTGCCTTTCGAGCAAACTGCAAGACAACACCGAAAATTCGGATCACTCACAGGCATACTAATTAACAGAAGTCCAAGAAAAGCAATCATCATTCAGCAGTCTTATGCACTTCCTTTTGTTGAATTAAGATACTTTTTGCATAGTGAAAATGTTCTCTCTCAACTCAGTTTTCCTTGAAGCGGGCGGGATGTGAAGAGGCTCTATAATACCGGAGAATACACAACCACTGAAAAGAAAAGGGCCTAAGGAAAGATTTCGACAATTACATCACTGAACTTATACCGGTGGAACAGTAGAAGAGGAATTGATGACCAAATTGAGAAAAACCAACAATATATATGCTTTCTCTTTAGGTTTTCTGAGTAATTAGGCCCAAGAAAAGAATGACATGAAACTCGCCTCTATCATTGACAACGGTTGGGAGTGACAGGCACGCACAGCTTTACCCAGAGACTCCTCTCGAGGAGAAATCCTTACTTCCAAGGCTGAACGGTGAGATAGTGCGGAATAACAACGATGGACACCAGAATGCAACAGTTTCTCTTCTTCGCTGAGACCGTGAGCATCTTTCAACGGGATTTCAACTGGCTGACCAATTGATGGAACCGCAGAGTCCTCCTTTCGTTTAGCCTTAGCAGGCGGAGGAGTTTCGAAAAGCCTTGCCCTCGGGGTATCGTTTGGAGTCCTCAACCCCTTGTCCTTGGAAGATGCGCCTTTCGCAGATGGAGATACAGAAGAAACCTGTTGATCGAAGGCCTTCCGGTATAGCAAGAGAAGATACTGCTCCAAATGTGCTACTTCCAACTCTAGTGTCGCGATTTCCTTGATCAACTCTGTTGCTGGCTGGAATCGAGGAAGGGGGAAAAAGCATCAGTTTCCACCACCAAATGGTTGGAAGTGGAACTACTACCAAATTAGATGTGTGGCTTTAAACTTTGTATATGGTTTGCTCAGGCAAACTTAAGGCAACAGTAGCAACGCTCAAAGTTACTAGAAAATGAAGTTAGTAAAGGAAATTCACGAACCATTTAACTCTAAATCAAAAACTCACTGAAATCCACACTAAGAATAGTACAGTAATGCTAGTTTTGATTTGGAGTGCCTTCAAAAGGTAGATAGTAAAAGTAGAGAAATCGAAAAAATACCTTGGGCATTGAAACATCACTTGCATTGTTCTGGGAGGAAGTCTGATAACCCAGCGCTTTTTCTAAAACATGACGCACCTGGAACTGGTCTTGTAATCTTTTCTCAAGTTGCAAAATCTGCATAAAGGGATCAAAATGAATGGAGGACAAATGTAACTCATATTTTTTTTTCAGTGAAGTTTAATTCTAGGTTGTCCTTTCATATACCTCTTGCTTCAAAGAATTGTGGGTCTCCAAATTCGTGGATGGTTTCATGTTGGTCTTCGAGTAGTGTTCGACATGAACTAGGCGCTGATAACATATTTAACAAACCTATATTAGAAACTAAGGCAACAGCTTTTTGTTATACAAAAACGAGATGACTGTGAACCTGTAAAGCATTTCGCATATTGTCAGCTCATAAAAATTCCAACTCCCCGAATACTTAATCATGTCGAGGGAAGAAGCAAAATTAGGCATCGGTGGTTCAGAAACAGAGAATTTAACTATGACAACATGAGTCTTGATGAATACACCCCATTGATATTGAGTATCCATTTACTGGTGTTCTATATGATGGCCGGTGATATTTTGATGACGTCTGAGAATACTTGTGCATCAGGAATAGTATGCTATTCTGGTTTGCTCGCACCCCTCAATGCCGCTCCTCGTTTGAAGAAGAGGCTGAGAAGGTTTTTGATCCCAATCCAACAAAGGGCAGTGTTGACCCGAAAGAACAATTTATTCAACGATCAACAATTGCATGGTGCTATGGCTGTTATTGTCCTCCACCCAACGCTAGCAGTGAAGCTTACTTAACGTAAATGCTCTAGTTTTTTAACCAGTGGGAAAGGAACAATTTTTTTCTCGGGAACTTTCGACATTACGAAATGCACAGTTGGCCCCTACTCCATTCCAGATAACTCTTCATACAATCAGATTACTGCATTTGTTAACGGATCTTTTCTTTTCATTTCTGAGTGAATTCAGTTCATTTCAAGCAAATTGGAGGAGGAGAGCAATCTTACCTGCTTCATGCCCTGTGAAACTTCAAGTGAAACATCAGAACCGTCTTCTGGAGCTCTGTTCTTGCCCGGAAAGCTGCAGTTGCAGAGGCGCAAGCAAGAAGAGTGAACATTGATAGATTGAAAGAGGAAAGATTTGGAGGAGCCAGCCAGCGCAAGGTGTGGTAATATGTTTTCGTTAGTTTCGAGATCAAGCTCAAATCCTCCTCATTGCGACACCAAAGTTATCCTAAAGAAGTCTAGTGGAGATTCTAGAAAAAGTAAAAATAAAAATTGAGGTAACTAAGGTCACATAATCAAATTCTAAAAAGCCCGACTACAAAAATTTCACTAAACGGGAGAGCGTTTTTGCAAGAACAAATATCAGGGAAGGACTAAAGAACAAGAAAGAAACCCAGATATAGGACAACGTATGGTAACACCATGTGCGGTCAAGAAAGTTTGAAAGTTCTCATTTTTCCCATGAACCCACCTCAGTCAGAAGCATTCCCAGCTGAAGAGAACCATCAAGCAATAAAAGCATGGACAGTGGTTTTTAACTGCAGATCATTAAGCTATCACAATGATTGCAAAGTAAAAAAGGGCATTTAATGCCTACCTCTTCGACCGCTTGTGCCTCGAAGACGCTGGGAGTCCCAAGAACTTGATCTCTCCGACCTTCTCAAACCCCATTTCTCTGAATCAAACAGCCACAAAGACCAAAACTTTGCTTCAGCGAAAAGACAGAGCACCCACTATTCCACAGTGCCTGAGCAAAGCATATCAACCCGAAAGAGAAGAGGGGGGAAAAACAGAGCAAAAAACAAAAGTAGCTCACATTACCGTCTCCCACAGAAGGAAAAGAGAAGAGACGAACCTTACCAAAGAAAAAGAGGAGACGAAAATGAGCCCAGACGCACAAATCCAAAGAACCAACAAACGGGACGCCGCGAAGCTCGAATTAGGCTCCGAAGACTCTCTCACTTGTCTTCTTGCGTCAGAGCAAAAACAAGATGCAGAGAGCTCCAAGATGGGGCACCCAACAGAGCGATCATTGCACAGTTTTTATTTGCGAGCCAGAGGTAGAGAAGTCCCACACACAGCAGAGTCAGAGCTTAAACAGAGGCGAGAGAGCCCGAGGACTGTTGGTGTACATGGAAAACCCGCAAATCCTGCTAAGGAAAAAGAAAAGACATCAACTTTTTCTCCTTTTGACCACCGAGCCTTGTTGAGTTAGGGAGGGAGGGGAAGAGGAGACTGGTGGTGAATGGTGATATGGGGAGGAATGCGTATGACTTCTCTCTCTGCTTGGCTTTCGCAGTGGGGGTGGCCCTTTCCTTTACCTTTTCTTTTGCATTAAAAGGAGAAAACCTGCTCGTGGGGAGGCTTTGTAACTGCAGACCCCAAAAAAAATTTAAATTAAATTAAAATAAATTAAAACAAAACAGAAAGTTTAGTAGACCTGAAGAAACGTCAAATGGGTCCAAACGTTGACAAATTACACTTAACCAGAGATCTGAGCGGGAAAAAGACAGGAAGATAAAAATATGCATGTACCAGCGAGCATATTTGACTGTTAGACTGAAGAGAGATTCGGAATAAAATTGCTTTTATAAAATGAATTAATGTTACGAAAAAATCCAAACTCACACATTCATGACAGATAAACGAAGGATAAAAATTTCAAAATAATATATCCGTCAACCGCTACACATAATAATTTGAAGTTAAAATTTAACAGAAACTAAACGATGATAAATTTATCATATGTGTGTATCAATTTAGGTGCTTTCGTGCTATTAACCCTTATAAAATAAATATATGAAGATGCAGCGAAATATCGACATGTATTTAAATGAACAAATCATATTCGACACTTAAACGAGCGTACATCGTATTATTTGATACGTAAGATTTGTAAGTAAATTTATCGTATCATGTACTATTTATTGTTAATGTTTTTCTCAACGAGGGAGGGGACTCAATTTCCACATCCTCTGCCCTTGTTGTTGGAAAACTAGTGGGAGTTGGTGACCGGCCCTCCCCCGTCCCCCACAATCTTGTCTCACACTGCTAAGCATGAGATGAGATCCTTTCTCCAATTTTTTTTTTTTTTGGGGACATTTCCTCACTCCCCCCCCCCCCGGCGTTTTCATGGTTGAAATTGTCGAGTCTAAACCTTTCAAAGTGATGTGGACTGCATTTTGTCCTAGTCTGTTTCGTTTCCCACCCCCCCCCCCCGGCAATATAAAATTTCTTGTGTCATGGTCGGACGCAATTGAGAAGATACCAAAATGGGTCGAGCTCGCTCGCTCGCGAATTATACAGACAAGTCTGGCTATGTATATACCGTGGTCTTTACTAAAGAAGATCAAGTCGTGCATCGTTTAGGAGGGGGGGGAAGAATATTCCGAACCCGAATCGCGAATGTTGCCGCTACGTTATGCAAAGCTTCGAGTTATCTCCAATGAAAGAACAACGCGGCTGTAAGTGATTTTGTCCTTTTTTTTTGGGGGGGATCGCACCTTTTGCTCTAGCGTAGTGTTCACAAGGAGCTGGAAATTTTGCCGAGAATGTCTCGAAAGGAGGTTGCAGATGCATTTTCGACCTCCGTTTGTGGAGCGTCGGCATCCCGAAAAATTTGAAGATTGGAAAAGGGCTTTTAAAAAGGGAGACAGAAACAGGGCGAAAACAACAATCAGAAGACGGAAAGTTGGGCCGTGCCTCAAAAGCGACGAAAGGCGTGATTTGATGAGAAAAAGATCCATAGGATGCTCCAGAGGAATTTTCTTTCTCCATTGAAAATTTGGAGATACCCACGTTGTCCTCCAGCATACAAGAGACTCATGCTTGTCACAGAATCCATGAAAAAATAAAAATAAAAGGATTTTTTTTTTTTTTTGTTTTGGGGGGGGGGTTGCTTGACCTTTGCCAAGATCGATACACATGAAAAAGTTTGGATAGTAAAATATCAATAACAATAATAAGGGTGATCGAAGCTCGCCGGGGTCTCCTTTTCTTGTCGTGACTCTGACCCACTGAGAGATTGATAAATAAATTTTTAAAAAAAAGGATCCTTTTTTTTATACTGCAAGTAGAGTTAACAGGAGGAAAAAAATCTTATCAGCTTCGACCACATGTGAGCTGAGTTCGCATGCACCGTCGGATGAGATGAGATCCACGTGGGTTCCATTTGATCTAAGGATGATGTGCAGTTGGGCTCACTCTAGATGGAGAGCATGTGAGTGTGTCTGTAAAAGAAAATGTGGAGGGGAAAGAGAGCTGGTTTTGCTTAAGGGGAACTTTCTTGTCATAATGTTAGTTTAATGGGAGCCTTTTGGATGAGATTGGAGCCAAATATGGAAGCCAATTGGCAGGTCACATTGTGTTTTACTCTTCTTTTATAATTCAAAATGGTCGGAAGGAACGATCAATGACAGCAACCCTCTCTAGGCATTACCTAAAACCACTTGCATCTGCTATGGAATGTTTAGATTAAATCATAATTACTGCACATAGATTGTGATTCGAATGTCTGAAATTAACTGACATGTCATCACGGCCCACCAAAATACTAATAGTTACGTGGCTAAGTAACACAATAAAAATCTTTTGGAGATTTTATTGCAATTGAATCGAACACGTGATCTCGTGAATAGTAGAATGACCCTTTTATCATTAAGGTACATCAAAATTGTGTTTTCTTTTGGGGAGTCAAGAGGCTATTTCTTTCGGCCCGAAGAGGAAAAAGGAAATTGCTCGCTCAGAAACGAATGAAATTAAGACCTTATGAATCCGAATTTAGAAGTATTAGTGAAGGATAATGGCCCGAAATTCGAAATCCTTCATTTAATTTTTCATCCAGAATGATCTCTAGGTCCTTTAGAGGAGATTGACTTGTTGATGATGTGGGTCGACACTCTCTCTCTCTTGCCCTCGTGACATGGGCTCTGCCGCTCCCTTCCTCACTTCCTCGGACCAAATAGGAGACCCTAACCGCGCGTGATACAAGAAGAAGATCATGGCCATCGAGCCGACCACCACAAGAGACGACCAAGCCAGACTATTGCGGCTACAGGAGGCGGAGACCAACCATTGTTGGCGGCCACCACCGCATGACGGTCACCCTTCGTCATCCCTATCTCTCTTCTCTCTCCTCTGTCCACCCCGTGCCCCCACGAAAGAAAATTCAGATCTAAACGGGAACGGACGCTGCTCATCTCCTATAAACCTTAAGCAATGGTTGCCGCTACTTGGGGCGACCGTTGTTGATCTACCCTTGCCAATTAGTTTATAACTATCAAGAGTCGATTTGATTAAAGCATAGTTGCACCTTGTGGTTGCATGGTTTTTGTGTGCTCTTATTAATTTGTCCTGCGACGAATAGAGAATTCCTGAAATCGTTTTTATGTCCTAAATGGTAAGACTAGTCTAAATTGTAGTCCAGGGGGTAAATACTAAATATGAATGTTTGCCTTTGCAAAGTAGGTCTAAACTGAGATTGACTATGTTATTCAAGATTTCTTTTTTGTTTTTCCTTCGATTCCTGCATCGCCATCACATGGAGACATACATGTGGCCCCACGAAGATGATTAATTTGCTTTTTATATAATTGTTAATAACTTAAAAATCAGAATCTTATGTCACTGAGATTTTAATGCACAGAGTTCCAGGTCGCACACCCACATATATATATATACATAAATAAAAATATACTAGCTTAGAATGCCTATCTATAATTTGTTGTAATTCCCAACCACACTTATTAAATTAAATAAGATTGGTCAATCAACATCTTTTGGCTTCTCATGTGAAGATGCTACCTTGTCCTAACATGTGTAACGTGGTGTCCTTTGCTTCTTTTTTCACAAGGACGTGGAAGGTAAGTTACCGCCCGCCATATTTCCATCCATAAGGGCAGTCAAAAATTCGACGTGACGGACGAACCCGGTGTGGCAACGGGACACCTGCCAGCCACGTCGACCAGGACCAATAGCCACACGCTCCATCACGTCGGGTTTTTAACGGGCATAAAGAGGAAAACCTGAGTCGATGTACTATTGGGGTTGCTCTTCATTTGGCCAGCCAGAGGTCCATTCTTGCATAAAATGTAGTGGGATTCAGATTGAGCGAACGCCTCGATCGAATAGAGCCAGAGATCCACTAGCACATCCGATTCTTTTTATCGGTCGTATTTGTTCCTGCCTTGCTTTTCCGCCACGATTTTGTTAATTTATTTCTCTGTGCTGTGCGTGCGCGAGAGAGAGAGAGAGAGGAGCGTGGAATCCCACGAGAAAGAAACAGGGGGGAAAAAAAAAAGGCGAACTTTCCAAGGACATTTGTACAAGTGAGTCAATGCCAATCATAACCAGCAAAAAGCAAAAGCGCACACGCATCTCTCTCACGGTGTCCAAACGGAAATGGATGGGGCTATATGAGCTCGTAGGTCCGCTATGACGAGATTTTTCGCACACCAAATTAAAACGATTAAATATAAATCAAGAATAATAAATGACGCACAATTTACTCAAATTCACCTCAGAATAAGATTACGTCTTGCAAAGAGATTTCACTATAATGTTTAGATTTACAGCCACAACTCGTTACAATGATCAGCAAAAACGAACAAAATATATGTGCCTTAAACGGGCTCAAAACCTAAATCTATGCGAAACGTCTATTAAGCCCATAACATATGAGATAACTTAAATAAAAACCCAAACCCGTTGTTATTTTGGGGGCATTACCCTCGAATCCTCGCCCGCTCACCGATGAGTGAGGCAGCCATCCGCTAATCGGGCAGTGAAAGCCCCGGCCGTTGACTAAGCAGCGGGACACTTATGTCGGGGGGCGCTGCTCCCGAACCCCCGCATCCCGCGCGCAAGTGTCACATGTCATCGGATAACACTTCAATTTTACTAAGCTCATGTGGGTGTACTCGGTGTGAGAAACAAAGGTCCCCGACGTATTCGCCAACTCCAACACACCACACCACACCACAGTCTCCTCTATGCATCAAAAGAAAAGAATTATCCCAAAGCGAAGTTGAAACCAAAAACATAAATAGTTGAAACTTCCGAGCCGGTGATAGTTTACGTACGACTGTTATCTTAAAAAAAGAAGAGGAAAATCTCATTGCATTTGATTATATTTTAGTATGGAGTTTTTCTACGTATCCTCGAGATATCGTGTGACATTCGCAATTTTCCGTATCCTTTAAGAATAATTAGGTTATAAATCGAAGTATTATTTGCTTTCACAATTGGGTGGACACATAGAAATCTAAGCATTATTTGATTTCACTAATTTGATAAGTTTCAGGGCTCGGTTGTACTTTTTAAAAATTTTAGAACTCGATTGTACTTTCTAACTAGTTTTAAGACTTAATTACATTTTTAAAAAGTTGTAGTATTTAATTACACTTTTCGTGAGGTGTTTTAGGTATTTATACAAAAAAAGAAAAAAGAAAAAAAAAACACTCTTCCTTAACGAACTATGTTCTTGTTGTCTGCCTCCCACCACCGTCATGCCTCGGGAAGTGAGGTGCTCCCCGCCACCGGCCTTTTTAACGGGCGACGATCTTGCGACGGAGACAACAATGGTGATTTGGGATTCCGTTCGCCTCGGATCAAGGCCAATTGGAGGCGGGCTCTGGTATCTCCTAAAACCGTAGGAGTAAATTTTCGAAATCTTGTCTACAAATAGGGTAACCTATAACGAGCCATTTCTCAAGTTCATTATAGAGTTGTCGTAGCACAACTCCTTAAAAAGTCCAAGTTCATTGTAAGGTTCCATTTCTCAAGTCAGGATCCCCGATCTGTATACTCCAAGTTCCTAGATTTTCCACCATTATTATAGTCCAAGCCAACCTAACAATTTTCATTAGGGGTGAAGATTTCCTGGTCCGGTCCGATTCCCCTTAAGAATCGAGAACTGGATCGGTGGTGGTGGTTCTCAATTTTTGGAACCAGAGATTGGATTGCCGACCAATCATGTTCCCAGGCAGTCCAATGGAGTCAAGCAAATATTATCAAGGTCATTATTTTCGAAGAAATAACTCTAAAATAGTAGATTCTTTTCCAAAAAAAAAGTGAGATGATAAAATTTTCAAGCACGATCTGGTAACACGTAGCATTTGACAATGTTGGGTGGATTCATGGTAACAGAAGCTGCAAAATAAACATGTGGTCCAAATCTCAACCGTATGAGGCCCCATGAATGCAAAAAATTAAATTAAATTAAATTCGTTTGGTTCGGTCTGATCCGATTCGATCATGTACCTCTAGAACCGGGAACAAGATCATTGGTCCGATCGATTCGATTTGCTCACCCCTAATTTTCATCTGTGATGGGTTTACGAATGTGATACATGACGCAAGTTCAACCACCATGTACAAGTACATAAGAAAATGACTTAGTTAACGTAAAGCACTTTTTGATAATGGGAAATTCATGCATAAAATTAGAAAAATAAATTTCTAAATTTGAAGAGGTGAAAATACTTTCTAGAAACTACTGATCTCTGCTTTTTTTAAAATTTTTAATTTGTAATAATTATTTTTTATGCTTTCTTTTTCTTTTTCAATCTCTTGATGTCGGGCCTCGGTGGCAGCCAGCCATCAGCCACACAGCCATCAGCCACACAAGGTCAAGCCTCATCGACCACCTAGCCTGCTTGAGCTCATCGACCACCTAGTGAGCTTGAGCCTTGCCATATCCAGCGAACTCAAGCTCACACGAGGCTTGCGAGGCTCCACCTCATCGGCCGCCTGCGAGCTCGAGCTTGGTCGACCACCTAGCGAGCCTGACCTTGTGTGGCTAGTCACGGACCATCGACAAGGCCCAACGATACACGAAGGAAGAAGAAAAAGACAAAATTAAAAAGAAAAAAGAAAAAATAATAATATAATACAATAATGATATAAATATTTTTTAAATATTTATTTATTTATTGCCTCGTATAAAGTCATGATATTGAAATCATTTTCCAAATGAGAACCAAATAACATAAAATATTTTCGATAACATATTATCAAACAAAGTAAAACAAAACCATTTTCATGAAAAATATTTTCCGAAAAATCGCTTCTTTTTTAAATTGAGTTTTCCCCCAAATAGACGTACCCTAATTTCGAAAACAAACCAAACCGAATCGGGCTACCATATATCAGTCTGCTTCAGTTTATGAACCGAATTTTCAAAAATCACCTCCACAAATCAAACAGAACTGAGAATTTCCATTCATTTAGCGGTTTAGACGGAATTAACCGACATAGTGCTAGAGATAGTGGAAATTTTCAAATCAATGTCTATTATTAGATAGTGGAATGAGGGGGAAATTTTGTCAACAACGAACTCCGAAATGGAGATTGCTGTTGGATTTCAAAATGAGAAGGATTTGGATGAAAAGCAAATGTTGCTATTTTCTTTTAACCGATAGTTGAGATAAAAGATATAGGAAGGTTATTGTTATTGTTATCGGTGGATTTATGCTTGATTACTCGATTTAGAAGGAAGGGTGGACGGTCCCATTCAGTTCAGATCCGGGTTTGGGGAAAAAATATTGACACGATCCAGCCAAATTGAAATTTGGAAGCAAACCCAATCGGGCGGTTCGATTTTGCTTGCAATCAAACCCGAACCATCTTCTTCTTCTTCTTTTTGTGTGTGTGTAATTTCACACACTTAAATTCGCAAAATTAGAGGTCATTAAGGGCGGTAAAAGAAAAGGTAATTTCATCAAGAACCTAATGACCTTTATGTTATAGATTTAATTGTGTCGTAGTTCACACAGAACAAAACCTAAGCACCATTAAAAATAAAAGACAGGTTCCTCACAAATAAATGATAACATTAAACTTGAGAAATAATAGGTAGGGAAAATTTCCAAAAAGGGGCATGAGATGGACCTTGCTTCAAAGAAGGGCAAGAAGGGCCTGAAGTAGGCGTGTCAATCTTAAAAAAGAAACTGGCTGATCAAGGATGTTTTCACACACATATATACACACCTTTTTCTTTCTTTTTTATTTTTTCAAAAAATAAAAAAGCCTATACCTTAAAAGAGAGAGAGAGGGAGAGAGAGATAAAAGGAGAAACGCAGCCCGCTGCTGGTGGCCACCGTTGCCCCGTCAGTGATGGGGCACACTTGTTTTTTTTTTTTTTTTAAAGCCTTTATGTTTTTAATTTTTAATCTAATTTCACTAAAATTTACATTAAAATTATCTTTGAACAAAAAACCTTAGTCGGCTGGAATATTTAGCTAGCCGGCGATATCAGGCACTTATTTGAAACAACTATTACCCCTTTATGCTCTTATTGAGATAAAACTCATTTCAAATTCTTATTTGAGAAAATGGGGGTGCTTCATGCACTTTTTTATTTAGAAATTTCCCCATGGTTAGTACCATATAATTTCAGACTTCGGTTTATTTAAAATAAATGGGCCTAATTCCCTAAAACAATCCCGACCTCAGTTGCAATCTCAATTCTGCTTTGGAACTTATGTTTTATATTTTAAAAAAAAAATAAATGACATTCACTCTAATTTCAAACCTACCTCGTTGACCCCTCCGAAAACCGTCCTTAGTCGCTCAACTTAGCATTTCCATGTCGGCAATTAGGGCTGGGACAAAGAGAACAATTTTATTAATTCCTATCTCGGCCGCTCCCTCTATATCATATATGTCCTCGACACTACGAAGCCAGTGCGCTTCTCCATCCTCCGCACGTCGGTCCCTCTTCTTTCGTCGTTGAGCCCTAGTTGATTCTGTTTTCCCAAGGCGACCAAGTGTGAGCCAGAATGATTTTTCCGAGCGGTCGAGTGCGAGCCTATGTGAGAGTTCGAGTTAGGAAGAGATCGAGAGCTTTGGATTCCATTACTTATTCAATTCACGAACAAATATCTCGTGTTGATGATTTAATTCCTTCAAGTGAAACGAAACGTCTACTGGGAGCCTCGTACATGGTAGCGAATGGAGAGGGGCCGACGCGCAGAGGGGGGAGAGGCTCGCCAGCTCCGGCTCCGGAGCGTCGAGAGCAAAAATACTATAATTGAGAGGAATCGGTACTATTAGGAATTGAAGAAACTTTTTGGACTGTCTTTCCTTGCTGAGATAGATTTATTGCTGAGATGGAAATGCCATATCTAAAGACTAAGGCGATTTATAGATGGAGGGTTAGCGAGGACAAAATTAGGATTAGAGGGAAAGTTAGTGATTTTTTTTTTCTCGACAAAAAAAAAAAAGGTTGGAATTGAGATTGGACCAAAAGTTTGGGGATTTTTAGGCAATTAGGCCAAAGGAAATGTTGACACTACGAGATTTTGTGAGACCATCTATCGATTTTTCTGAAATCTTAAGCGGAAAAATGAATATGTGGTTTGATATTTACAATTTTTTTACTCATCTCCGCGTGATTAGCCTAAATTTTGGCATAAGATTAAAGCGTGGAGTATATAACATGAGAGACAAATAGAAGCATGAAAGAATTTGAACTCGAGACATTTTGTTATCACATTGTAAGAGATGAAAAGCGTGTTTTAATTTATTTTAAGGGAGACCAAGACAAATTGAAGAAAAAGATTTAAAACGGAATTGCGGGAATGAATGATTTGCCATGCTTGAGTTAAATAATAGATTTTGGCGGTTTGTCATTTTTCTTATTCAATTTCTGATATAATTTTCACTAATTTCTATAGTTACACTAATTCTCGAGACCTTATTGACATCGCTCGAGTCTTATTCACGTCACGGGTTTTTGTCTCTCGATGTTCCTAAGCGAAACGCCAGCGATATAATTAATATGTGCACCAAATTCAACTTTAGACTTTAGGCCTCGACATATATTTTATTCAACCAAAACAACGATGTAAGAACGAATCACCACGAGATCGCGACGCCTATTTCAAATTATCCACGAAGATCGAAACACCATCCTTCAACTCGAAGGTTCCGAGGACGACGTAACCCATAAGACAAAAGAAGAAATAGTACGACGTCCAGACAACATCTACTCCAACGTTTGACTGCAAAGATTTCAAAGTTAGGGTCACTAAATTATTGATAACACATACGCTTTTAATTAATACCATTTCTTCGACCAACAAAAAAATAATAATATTAATACCATGTCATGTCGAGCTGCACAAGAAAAAATAAACCGGGGTACGCTCTAAGTCATTAGAACTTGATGGGCGCACCATGAGTCCGTCTAAATGGATAAAACATCCGGGGATAATTAAAAAAATCATAAATCTATTGTCAGTTTAATAATAAAGTTTTAATTTAATCAATTAGGCCATAAATATTTTGACAAGTTGCCAACATAGCCTTTCTAACTAATTTTGGTCGAAATTGCTGGCATGGACGTCGACAATCCTATGGGTATGGCCAATGTTAACATGAAAAAAAGAGAGAGGAAAGTCTAAAGATATTTAAGAAAAAAACCTAAAAATTCCAAATAAAAATGTAAAAAATTATTTAGGCATGACATAGATGGCAGCCGTCCACGTCACTAATGGTAAATCTTCGAAATTAGCACATGTACAATGGGTTTAGAAACTTTTGGTAATTATCCTACAATGTGAATACATCCAATCTATAAGGTAAGTCTTTGCCTTAGCGAAATTCGTTTAGATAGTAAAGATTTTTCGATTCATTTGTGTAAAATGAAATGACCAATTTGACAGTCAATGACATATTATACATATATATCTCCTCGTGTTGAGCACCTGCAACCTTGATCCCGTGACCTCCACGCCGACGATCATCTCTTGTCCTTAGGTATCACGCTCCTTTCGAGTTCCCACCGGTTTGCGCGTCTCCAATGTCAATTTCCAGATAGTAATTTTTGACGCCACAATTATTTTTAGAAAATTTAAGGAAAATTTCACATATGTCATCCTCTTGTTATGTATCTCGGAGTCCAATTGCAAAGTCGATACAGGCAGGAGTAGGAAACCGTAAATACAAGTAAAAAGATTCTCAAGCCCCCCACCCAACCACGGCCAATGCCCGGGTGCCGGCCCTGAGAGCAGAGGGGATGGCACGGCATTGCTACTTCTAATTCGAGATATAGCAAGTAGATGTGTGAAATGGATAGATGGGGTCAGGTTCGAATCGGGTCGAATATGGTTTGACTCATATTGACTCATTTAATCCGCTTAGACTCATATTCATCCAATGTAAATTCAATAACTCATATCACACCTAGCCCATACCCGACTCATATTTCTTAAATATTTCTATATTTAACCAAATCATTCAATACTTATTTCTTATAATTTGATAAAAAAAAATGATACTTAATTAAAGCATACGATACAAATTTTATGAATGTTTTATTATTATTATTATTATTATTATTATTATTATTATAAAGTATTTTTATTTTCTTTTTCTCTTTTTATTTTCTTTTTTCTTCCTTCCTCCTCCCTCTGTAACCTCCATCCGCAACTCCCTTTGCAACCTTCATCCGTCGGTATTAAGGGCTTCAGCGAAGGCGAGAAGGTCGACAATCGGCTGCGACTCGACGAGCCTCGAGCTTGGCCAATCCAAGCGAGCTCAAGCTCTTCCGATCTCGGCTGGCGAGCCTTGAACTCGCCTGATCTCGACTAGCGAGCTCGAGGCCAAATCCCAACGAGCCGCGAGCTCGCCTAGGCTTGTCCGCCTAGGGCGAGCTTGGGCTCACCAGAGCTCGACTAATGCCGCTCGCCCCAGGCTAGCCGGTGGCTATCGCCGGCCAAGGAAGGGCAACAACCAAGGTAATACGAAAAAGAATAGAAAGAAAAAAAAAGAAAAATAATAATAATTATATAATAAAATATTAAAAAACTCTAATTTTACTCTCTAGTTGTCTGACCTTACCCAATTAGAACCCATTAGATTTTTAGGTAATTTATTTATGACCCACTCAAACACTTAATCTAGCCCATTTTTGACCCACCATTACCAAATATGGGTTGAATATGAGTTCTAGATTAGACGTGTGCAAACTCGACCGGACTGGACATGCCGGATTGGTTCGGTCCTTGAGGTGGACGGTCCGATTCCTCGGTCCCAATAAATAGAATTGGTGATCGAAAGTCCAGTCCTCGGTTTCATGTGTGAGGACAGTACCGGCCAAGCTCGAATCGGATCGCCTGTAATATATAGTTATTTATACATATAAATTTGTACAATTAGAAAAAAATAAAAATATTTGAAAGCAAAACATAACAATGATTTAAAAAAAACTTACATATCTTTTCATTCAACCGAGGTTATAAATTGTAAATTAACATGCAATCGAAACATATTTTATTCTAAAGACTAGATTTTTATAAGCAGTTGGTTGGTGTTAATAGTCTTACTGGGCTGGGATCGGGACCGGACCGGACCACTGGTCCCGAAAATATGAGAATTTGGATTACTGATTTGGTTCTCGATTCCATGTCTGAACCATATCGGCCCGGATCATGCATACCCCTATTCTAGTCCCATTTTACCACCTCTAATAGCGAGGAACCCCATCATGTCGTAACAATCCAAACATACTAACATCAAGGAATAGGATGACAAAAGTGTGTTACATGAGCACATGTTATGGGTCGGAAAATGATTGAATTCTCATCAGCGCAAAGGAGGTCCAGCTCCAATCAATTTTTTGGGAGCAATGACCGTCAAGAGCGATGGGGGGCCATGGCATTGACATTTTGGTGGAGCTCTATTCTCTTTCGAGTGATTAGAGCCAACAAAGAAAGATGGTACGCCTTTAAGGCAAATTTATTCGGCTCGACCAACTTTTGCTTCGGGGGAATATCACTCGAGCAATGATGGGCATCCCTATCATTCGTTAAATCTCCCCTTTTTGAGACCCTCTTTTTTTGACTTTGGAGAGAGAGGCTTTATCAATTCTATCCGCAAAAGTCATGGCTAGGAACAGATAGGCTTGAATTCGCGGAATCGATCTAGTCATAGTATATGAAATGGAGAACATCACCAAAAACTCTAAACTATTTTCAGTGGGATACACCACACGAATATAAGTTTGGGATTTTTTGTGTCGTAAGAAAAAGTTTGGGATAAATATGTCATGCTTGTACAAGTTTGAGGTAAATGTGTCACGTGGATAAAAGTCTAAGGTTTTTTGCGTCACATAATTTTTATGAGGGGTAAATGTAGGGTTTTGGTGATTTTTTTCTATGTGAAATTACCCTCAATTAATCCCAAACTTATTGTACGGATGCCAATTTAGTCCTAAATATTTCACTTTTACCAATTTATTCCTGAATCTTTACAAGGAATTTCAGTATAATCCTTTCGATCAATTTTTGTTAGAAATCGTTGACGTAGTCGTCATCATCAATCGTCCTAAAATTGGCTAGAAAGACTAGATTGGAATTTCCTACAGAGATTTTGGATTAAATTAGCAAATTTGAAATATTGTGGATTGAATTGACGTCCGTATAATAAGTTAACGACTCATTATACAATTCTCCTCTCAGAGCAAATTAGCACTGACAGATTTTCAATTGGACGTTTTAAGAATATCAATTAATGAGCAAGATTCATTGTCAACTCACTTTGCCTTTCCAAGTCCAAGCCAACAAAAAATAAAAAATAAAAAAGGATTCATTCATGTTTTCTTCTTTCCCCCTTTTGCTAATTAATTAGTGCATTTCCTTTTATGGTCGAAAGTGCAGGGTTCTTTTCACAAAGTGCTAGAGCAGCGCGCGTCAGAAGCAAATATTCTTTTGTTAACTTTCAACTCTTTTCAAGCAGATCCTCTTTCAGTCTTTTCATTTCGTTAAGCTTTTCTTAAAGGACCCGAAAGCGGAAAATTGAAAAGCAAAAGGTTCCAAAAAGAATTTGAGAGTATATGCAAATATATTCAAAAATGCAAATATTCTCTACTAACCCCCCCCTTTTTTTTTTTTCTTTTTTCAAAAGAGATGAAAAGAAGCTATTATCTCCAACTCCCACTTTTAGTTGGCATGTTTAGGTAAGGTTGTAAGATAAACCACTACCAGAAATCTGGAATAGACAAATAAATATTAAACTTTTCAGGCATAAAGCACTTTTTATTTTCGCAAAATATGACCCCCAAAAAAAAGAAAAAAAAAATAGACAAAAAAGTGCAATTGATGCCGATGATTCGCTATGGTTCGAAATTCGGAAAAGGAGAAGCTTGATAGTCTATTTCGCTCGAACATCGAACCATAGTACGATGCGATGCTTGCGAGTCAATTGCACCATTGGATCCTTCCTTGCCAAGATGATTTGACCACTTTGAACTAGAACCGGGAATGTCGCTAAACCCGTCCTAGTCCGAAACTATATTCCTGGGCACAAGATTTTCTTTCGAGACAGAAAAAATTGGATGTACGCAATCCAATAAGTTAGGGCACGGGGCTGGCTTGCAACCGGATGAAAATTGCCGGGGACATGAGTACTTTATTTTTGTCAGAAAAAAAAAAAATTGCTAGGGACATGAGTACTTAATACATATATTTTTGACACTTTAATTGTTCATTTTCTTTTTATTTTATTTTTCGAAAAGTTTTGGGATGGGGGAAAGGATCATTTTCACAATTGAAAGTTGGTAAGTTGTTGCCTCATAGATCGAAATCATATGGGGTCCTGAGCTAGACGAGTTAGATTAGACGACCCACCTAAAAGTATTTGGAGGACTATAAACAGATATTATATATATATATATATATATATATATATATATATATATATATATATATATATATATATAATATTGCAGATTTTCGTTTCGTGGAATGGGCTTTGTCAATGATTGAATACCGTAGGGTAAAAACGTAAAAAACAAAGACGATCGAATGCGATCTGTTTCCTATGAAGCACGCAAAAATTCAAGACTGGAGGACAAGGAGTACCATATTAAACTACGGCCATGGTTGAATGACCATAGAAAGCCCGTTTTGGGGATAAAAAGCACCGCGACAATAACTTTACCAACATCACCTATCACAAGCGCCTCGGTCATAGCCTTGTCGTGGCTAGACCCGTCAAATGGATGGGTCGAGCCGGGTGGGGTTTGGTTAGGTCGAAAAGGAACCAACCTAAATAAATCAATTTAACTCATTTTGACTCATGTACATGCAATGCAAATCTTGTGACCCATATCTGACCTGACCTATATTCTTAAAACGTTTTCATAATTAACCAAATCTAGGAAAAGTCATATCCAAGTTGAGGTGAAAGTGTCGAATGAGCGAGCGCAATAACTATTGAGGGTGTGAGAGAGTAAGAGAGTCATAGAGGTGAGTTTGGTTTGCGTAAGTTCTAAGCCTATTTATGACCTATTAATACACGCATTATGTTTAAACCTAGTTATGACCCGTATATTGAATATAACTCATTCATATAACAACCTAACCCATAATACACGGGTTAAGAAATAACCGTAAGGCCCATTTTTAGCATATCTATTTGTGGCCAAGTGGTCATGGTTGAAGTCGTGACCGGGTGTATCGATTGTGTCTCTGGTATGCCCTTATCGTTACCAAGTTCCGTGGCCCATGTCATGATCGAGTGCAACTGAAGTCGCGATAGAGTGCATCGATTGTGGCCAAGATCGTACCATGGTCGAGTGCCCCATTGTTCGTGAATAGAAAATACAGGTTGGAAGCAACCTCTGCAGATAGATAGCTCTAAATTAATGTCCCCTTAATCCTGAATATTTTTACTACCTCAGACTAAGCAAACATTGGACCTTAATGAGGTTTATAACAATATTTTCGTTGGATAAGCAAATGTGAGTAGTGAGGTGTTATCTTTCGACCAAAAAAAAGATGTGTTATCTCGATTCGGCCCAAAAAATATGTGTTAATCTTGAAAAGGGGGAGACAGAGGCCCAGGCCCATCAATAATGTAATTATCAGAAAATGGGTGGTCGTAGATGAGAATGAAATTAGTCTAAATCTCGGACCAAAATGAATTTTCAAAAATCATAAGTGGGCTCAAATAGTCCAAAACAAAGAGGTTGGGCTCAGATGAGTCTAGGGCTAACTGCACGCTACTTCTGTGATATTTGCTGGAAAAATTAGCGAATTAATCCTGAACATGTTCTATTGATGCTAATTCCATTATCACCTTTCCAATTTTATCAATTTAATCCTGAATATCTACATGAAATTTCAATGCAATCCTTCGGCTCAATTTTCATAGGCAAATAGCTGATGTTGGCACCGTGCCATGTAGTACGACTGATAACGAACAAACCGTGGCATCGGCGATTTTCGTAGAAATTTGTTCGGAAGGACTGTATTGAGATTTCACGAGAAGATTCAGAACCGATTGAGTAATTTTACAAATATTTTCTAATTCGCCTTCGACGCACTTTTGCTCCTGTGTTGTTTTGTGTCATTCCGTTTACACCCTGAATTTGACACAGCTTTCTAATTTTTACCCTGATTTTAGTGTGGATTGTTTGCAATTTGCAGCAAAAGGTGGTATTTTTGCCATGCATGAACCCCTCATCTCCGTTTCTTGGGGCTATTTCGTTGTCCTCCTTACCTTTCCATGCTCAACCCGCTCAAACATTTTGATCTTTGGTTTCTTCTTTTTTGGTTAAAGTAATTTCTGCACAAAGAAATAACCTATCAAAGTCGAGGATTTAGTGAATCTTTAGCTTTATTATATGACAAGCGCCGCCGGTTTTAACAAAGAGAAATATAAAAAAATAAAAAAGATTACGGAAGCAATGCTGAATATGCCCCGGATGAAAATGCTTGCTGAAAATGACAAGTTCTTGAGGCACTATTGCTATTAATCCCACTTGTGGCATCAAATTATAATCCTTCTAGGCCCTAGCTTCTCATGTTTGTTAAATTAGGTACGAGTCAGTACATCTTCCATCGCCGGTGGTACAGATTCCACAACAAGGAAATTGACCGATTCACATCCTTTACTTCTTTTCTTTTCTTTTTTTTTTTGCCTCTTTATCTTTAATTCTATAATAACTAGGGGTGTGCAAAGGAACCAGGAATCGCCCATCACTAGCCCGCATCGGCCTAGAATGGTGGGTCCCAAAGAAACAGGTCGAGTTCCACGTGTGTGTACATATAAATATTAAAATTTCTAAATCTCTAATCTGGCTTACAAGTTGTCTCGTCTCATCTTGATCTCTTGCGTCTCAACTCTCTCAACCAACTCCCCTAGTCTCTCCCTCTCTTGACTTCCAACTCCCATCGACTCACGGCCATGCCTCCGGCCGTTCCTCGCCCACATGACTAATGGCCTCGCCTCCTTATCTCGCTCTTAGTCGCCCCTCTCTCGCGCTCTAGGTTGCCTCCGTTTGCTGTAAGTTGAAGGCCCTAATTGTTACCATTTGCCTTTTTTTAATTTCTTCAACCTACTTACTGTACATTCTTTGTACGTGTTTGAAGTTTTTTTAAACAAACAACATGCCAACTAAAGAACAATTGCATTCTTTTTTGCTGATAAAAAAGAAGCTTGGTGGGATAGGCTCACGTTTTACTGGAAAACAAGCCACTAATCACGTGAAGCTTGGAGGGACCGGTGCCATGGGTGGATCCTTGGAGCCAATGGGCGGTTCTAGATTTCATTTTTTCAGAACCGGTCTTTAGTGAGCGATTCTAAATTTCGTAGTAAAAGTCACCCATCCCGAGGGCAATCACCACTAGTAGTAATCAGTTTCTAATTGGCGTACTTAGTTTTTTTGGCTTAAACGGAAATTTAATAATTTATCCATCATATTAGTGTTTGCTAAAGTGTTCCATACAATAGTATCAATGACATTTGCTTTGATGCAGCAAGTTTTTTTCCCCCCTTTTTGTCCCAACGTAATGTAAATGTCAGTCTTTTTGTCAAACACCTTAGAGAAGACTGCAGTTGCCGAAGATTTCTCTGTAAAGAGCTTTTAATTTTCAAAAATTAAGTTTTTTTCAAAACGATTAACACCACAAAAAACCCAACTTGATACACTTGTAATAAAATTAATCCAAATTAGTATAATTGTGACAAATTTACCCTCCGTTAGTTTTACTTATAATTTAAGCATGAAATTACTGAGTTGAGTGACACGTAACAATTCACGAGTGCACCATTTTGGATTTTTTTTATCCTTTGTTTGTCACGGATGTATCAATTTTGAATTTTTTGTGAAATTAATTCAATTTAACGGAGGGTAAATTTGTCGTATTTGTATCAGTTTATGATTTTTTGTTGTCAAAAAATTTAGTTTAGGGTAAATTTGTCACATATGTGCCAGTTTATGATTTTCTATAATCAAAAAATAATTTGAGATAAATTTATTATGGGTGTATCATTATAAGATTTTTCGTAGTTTTGAAAAATACACAAGAATCCTGTAATGTCCACATAAACTCATTTATGGGAAAGAGAAGTTCTTTGATGTATAACGATATTTGCAATTGTTCATATAAGTAAGATAAGTGATTAAAAACATATTATTATATTTAGATACATAAGAAAAATTACTCAATCGGGAGAAAATTATCAAAAAAGTTGTAAATTTATTACATTGATACCAATTCAATCATAAACATTTCAATTAGACCTATTTAGTCTTAAGCCTTTTTGCATTGTTATGATCCCTTTGGCCAATTTAGACCGAAAATTGCTAACGTGAAAGTTAATCGCTCTACGTGATATCGCCGATCCTAACGTAGATATTTTTTTCTTATTTTCTTTCCCTTATCTTTGTATCGATGGTTGGCGATTGGCAACCGGCCATAGGCCATGGCCAACAAAGGTTGCCCTCGTTGGGTTGCGTTTGGGCATCCATAAGGCCCCCCTCGCCAGGCCGACCCTCACCCTTGCTAGGACTATGCTTGGCCTCGCCAAATCTGCGACAGGGGCCTTTGTTTCACTCATCCTCACCAGACGCAACTCGGTGAGGCTGACTCTTGCCTGCGGCCGATGGTCGGCCATCTACCAGCAAAAAGAAAAAGGAAATGAAAAAAGAGTAATAAAAAATTAATATGATTATTTGAAAATTATAAAATAAAATTGTCCACTTCAGCACTAGTGGTGGAACAACAAAGGCCAGCGTTAGTGATTTTCGGCTTAAATTGGGTGGATTAACTAACTAAATGAATTCAATACAAGGTTCAAAATTGAATTGGTACAAATGCAATAAGTTTAGGACTTTTTTTTTGTACTTTGCTCGTCCTAAACATATTATACAAATGCCAACTCAGTCCTAATTTTTTTCAATTATGATAATTTAATTCTCAACATATGTGAGGAATTTAAATGAGTTAGTTCTCTAGTCAATATTTGCCAAAAATCGCTAACATTGCGGTTTAGTTATCGGCAGTTGTCCGACATAAGCGATTTCAGCAAAAATTGCCTAGAAAGGCTATGCTGGAATTCCACGCAAATTTTTAGGACTAAATTGACAAGATCGAAAAGTTTAGGACTGAATTAGTATTCGTATAATGGGTATGAACTAATCGGGTAATTTCCCCTTCATACATGATCCGTGTAAAAGGAATATGTATTAGGACAAACATGGAAAATAGTGCTCAATTTTTTCGGGAGCAAATGATAAAAGAGATCTTTCGCTGATATAACGAGTAGTTCTTAGTGAAACTCTCATCGTAAGAAAAATGTAATCAAAGAATCCCTTTTCCTAAGTAAATATTTAAAAGAAATTATAATAAAAAAGGTTAGATTTAAATGAAAATATCATGTATGTCGATGAGATTTTATTGTTTGGTTAGTATGTTGATGAGATCGACCACAATAAAACACATCCAGTTGGCAACTTAATCAATCAGCTTGAACTGGCCAATTTATGCACCCGGTGACGAATTTTCACTCCACCCCTTATGGACCATATAATAATAACAAAAAGACATATGAAGTGTAATATTTATAAAAGCGCTCACTTTAGTGTCATTAATTTTTTTTTTTGATGGCTTAAGTATCAAATTGGAGAAAAACGACCACTTTAATGCCAACTTCGACAAAAAAATATCATTAGAGTATCAATTTCGGCCAAACAGTAGACGTGACATTTTTATTTTTTTATATTACGTGGTAATTTATTTTTTTTAGAAAAAAATCAACCTGCCTAGCATCCGCTTGGAGTCCATATGGCATTCACGTGCACTATTCAACTTTAAAAATATTTAAATTTTTTCAAAATTAAAATTAAACAGAAAAATAACTTATAAAAAAGAAGAAGCAAAAGTGGCAAGGGCTATGAGCCGTCGCTGCTCCCGCCCTACCATTGTTGGCCATTGATGGCGAGGGTGGGGAACCGCTGAGGGGGTCAATGAACCCCGACGATCTTTGTCAAGGCCTTGCCAGGATTTTCGAGGCCCGACCATGTGCAGACTTGAGAACCCACGATGAGGCTTGACCTCACCCACAGACCCTGGCAAAGCTTCGACCTATGACCCCCTCAGCCATTACCGATGATGGTGGATGGGCGGCGACGAGGGCTCATAACCCTCGCAGCTACAACTGCTTCCCCTTCATTTTTTTTAGTTTTTTAGTTTATTTTTAAGTTTTTAATATTAAGTGATTTTTAATTTTATTTTTCTAATGTGGAAGCTCTGACAAGTCACATAGATGCAATGTCAAATTTTTGGCAAAGCTTACTACAGTTAGCACTGAAATAATCGTTGAAAAAAAAATTGGCACTTAATTGATTCAAAAAAAAATTATTGGTACTAAAGTAAGCGTTGTACACAAATATTGATAATCCTAATGTTCTTTTTTCATATAATAACTCTATATATAATTTGATGGGCAAAAGCCACCATTAATTCTAAACTATGCCCAATGTGACACATTTGTCCCAATCTTTTAAAAAAACTCTAACTTGTATCCGCGTGAAACATTTTCCTCAAAATTTGGGTTAAATGAGTCACATGAGTCAAGTTTGAGTTTTCTGGTATCACAAAAATATAATTTCGGAGTGACCAGAAAAAATTTAGGGTAAATATATAAAAGTAGGCATAGTTTATGCTTCCGGAGCATCATACATTGTCGACAAGTTCATATTAAAGATGTCGATTGCACAAAAGAGTTGCCGATCCAATGATCAAATTGTCGTTTTCACGGTCATCTGTCGGCTACTTAGATACCAATATACAAGTTCATTACCAATCACGAGAATCCCTATGGCCTACCTAATGGCTGGTGGATGCTCTCATCAATATTGATCGATGTTTGGTGATCTTCAACGACGATTATTCAGCTTCCGAGGATGCCGAACGGATTTTAGGGTCTAAAAGTACAATTATTTTGCATTTGGTCAAGTGTCTTTCGTCCTAATTTTAAGAGTCTTGAATTTATTGTAGGCTTCAAGAGTCAAAGTTCAAGTATCGGTGTTTTAATGCATTTCCTAGTTCCTAGGTCTTTATTGTGTCTTTAGATCCTATGTCATCAATGTTGCGTATTTCCCATGTCTTCAATGCTTTGTCGATTTCCTATGTATTAGTTCCTCTATGCAAAGAGATGAAATATCAAATGTAAGACAACAATGTGAATATTGAAAATATATGATATTTGCCTCTATGTGAGCAAATATCTACCTCCAACACATATATCTTTTGAACAATTTTATGTTTTTTTAATTGAATTCATATTATCAATTTTAGTCAAACATTGCCAACGTGAACGTCAGCTGTCCTATGTGGTACTGTCAATGCTAACATAAATATATATATATGTATTTTTAATTTCTTTAAAAAAATTTTAAAATCTATAAATTTTATTAATTAATTAATTTATTTCCTCTTATTTTTCTTTTTTAAAATTTATCCATAACGGCCGTCCTACGTGGCACTATCAACATCCACGTGGACGATTTCTGGCTAAAATTGGCTTTATGGAATCAATTGGTAAAATGTGAAATTATTTAGAAATCAATTGATAAAATTAAAAGATTTATAATTGAATCGACGAAATTCGAATATGTTTAGGACTCTTTTAGGATAATTTGCCCATTTTCCATCCCACAAGCGGAGGTGCTAGGGGGGTACATGATCACCACTAGATTTGCATTTGCTTCCACAGTCAGCAACCACACTTTGCCTTGGCTCAGCACGTGCGAGGGGGATCTTGGAACTTGGAAATGAATCGAGTGGCGTAGAAATTGCGCACGAATTTGCGAACCAGCAAATGAATGAGGGGGGGTTTGACAAGGGATCGATTTGATCGATGGTGATGGTGATGGTGATGGTGGGTCGTCTCTCTTTCTTTGGCTGATGATGAAAACAGAGACCCAAGAGAGAGAGAGAGAGAGAGAGAGAAATTTTTGGATGATGCTAATTTCATTATCTCAATCTGCAACAAATGTTCTACATCATGGTATGTAATAGTGACGGCACCTTAGGATCCTTGTCGTTCTCAATAGTGAAGCCTTGGCACTTTTGCCTTTTCTATTATTTAGTGGAGAAAAAAAGAGATGCTTGGCGTCTCTTTCAAGCGAATTCAAATGATGCAGTTCTCTTTTATTTTCTTTGGCATGCTTTTTCTTCGTCTTCTTCTTCTTTTTTTTAACATTTGATGGGCCCAACCAACAAAGGTTTTGATTATTCCGATTTCGATTAGATTCAACGTTGCACTTTTGCCTTTTCTCCTGTCCCCATAAGACAAGGCTTGGAATCTAATGAGATGCCTCCAAGCATAGCCTCCTTCTTCTTCTTCTTTTTTACCCCTCTTCTCGTGTTCCTCCTCGGACAACCCGTTCATAAGCTCTTGGTCAATAGTCTGCTGAATTGTCTTCCCTGTGCTCCCTTAAAGCAAGCTTCCGGATTATTCAAGAATCCAAATCGCCTTGATTTATGAAAAGAAGATATCGATGAACTTTTCATGAAATGGTTCCGTGAAATTGAGCCAAATTGGTGCTCCGGTGGCCTTTTGATTTGGGTAGACCCTGCCTCATACTTCATTGATTTGAGACATCATCAACGACTTGAGATATGAGTATCTATCGTCCTCAAACCAAGAGTGGGATAAGGTCGCTTGTAAGCTTTATTTCACACTGACAATATATAATTGGAATTTCTGATAAAGTAATATAGTATAGCCAATGGTAAAATCACTAGGAATCAACTGGTATTAGGGGCGAGCGGCTCTAGGTTTCGTAAAGGTTTCTCACCCATCTGGTTACAAGTTTCAAATTCTATTCTGGAATCATGCTCACTCCTAATTGGTAGGGGGCCAATACTTAGGAAAGTCATTATATCAAGTGAACCGAATAGGTTCAAGGATAAAACCACTTGGAGCCAATGAAGTTTGGTTCCTTTCCCACGACAATACCATTCTTTATCTCCTTTAGAGAAATACATAAATAACTCCCAAAGGAGGCTATTTGCTCTTAGGTGGCCCAAGATAAATTGTTGACGCTAGACTACTCTACTACGAAAAGCTCATGTATGCTTGTCCCTTCTCACTCTATAATGCTCACTCACCATGAAGATACCACAAGCTCCACTCATAAGGAAACCTGAGTACAAGAGAACTTGCCCACTGGGGACACGGGACAACTTGCCCGTGGCATCTTCTCCCATTCAATCAGCAAATGCCCTCGTTGCGGGCTGTTCCGTAGCTTCCCTGTGTCACTCATTAGCCCAACAGAATAACAACACTCCATTGGTAGCTTCCCCTGATCAAAGTTATTTGTGAATCTTCAGTCACTTATACCCTCTTGACAAGTGTGGCACCCCTCGCCAACTGCACACCCACATCAGGACCTTATTTTGCCTACTCGGCTTCTCCCATTCTCAGCAAACCAATGGAGGTTCTCCCTTGATGAAACGTGGTAGGGCGGACCCATCTTGAGATTCGTCGAATTGATCCAGGATCGTTATCTCATTTCAACGAGCAATGTGATTCCTTCCTATACCCCCATTATCATCTTGAAGTTGGACAGGAGCGGCACTTTGTCCAAGCCCCTTTGGCCCCAACAATCACTCTCCGCATGAAAGGACTGAGAAGACCACAGAATTTCTCTAAATCACCCACCTAACGGAAGGATCCTATTCTGATATCATCTGTCACGGGCCAACGTATTTCGGTCGCATAATTAGCCCGTGCAGTGCCTAATAAGTCACGTTAAGCTTGCCTGTCTCAACTAGTTGTTCCATAGAACACTTAGGCAAATAGTTTTCCCATATTGCATCATACCACGTCCAGCTTAGCTCGAGCATCAATTACATTGAGTAAGACAAGTAGAACACTTTATGCACAATAACTGATTTCGGCTTGCCATGGGTTTATCGGGAGAGCAACATCACTTCCTAATCAGTTTTTACACAGGACGTCAACCACGCCTTTCAGAGCTCTTAAGGGTATATTCTGTTTAATCTATAACATCTAGTACAAACCTGTCTTGACACCACTACTGGGGATTCGGTTGTCTCTTCTCTGTCTATAATGCTCGCTCACCATGATGATACCACAAGTTCCACTCACAAGGAGACCTGAATACGGGAGAACTTTCTCACATGGGACTCGGAACAACTGGCCCGTGCCACTTGTCTCAAAGATTAAGTTATGCACGTGTAAGTATGAACTAATTCAAATTGTGAAACTGCGAATGTCTCATTAAATTAATTATAGTTTGTTTGATGGTATTTGCTACGCGAATAATCGTGTTAAGATGTATTTTAGAAAGTTATAAGCATATTTCAATCAAAATGAGCATAAAAACATGCACATACACGTGTAAGTTGGTTCGGATACCTCGATCATCAAAAAAAAAAAAAAAAAAAAAAAAAAGCATGCACATACACAATTATAGGCACAACAGGTCTTGGATAAGATGAGTACAAATGTGAGAGGATCATTGGCTGAACATTTTCTCATATTGCGAGAAAAGCGATTGATGGTCGAAAGAGATGAAGTGACACCTTCCATTAGCCATTCCATGTCAAATTACCCTCGGAACAAGACCACAAGGATCTCTTCCAACTAATGAAAAAAGGTGTGCTACATTTTGGATCTGTCCGAGGGAATGTGCTTTTAGGCTTTCAAATCAAAAGTAGCCCCAACGAGTACAGGATTCTCCTCCAACACAACACTTCATCCAGAGAACTCTATCTTGGATTGTTTTGATAATTCTCACGAGTCTCTTCTCTCAAAACACCCAAGACATCATCCCCACCTTCCACTCCTCCTTTGGCATTTCTCCGGGGGCGTTTCCGACATGGATAAAGACACGCATCGACAGCAATCTGTTTGGTCATTTGATGTCTCTGTTCCGCAAGAAAAATCCAACATCGTCTCCCACAAAAAGCAACAGAAGCATGGAAAGAGAGAGAGAGAGATAGAGAGAGAGAGAGCAAATGGAAGAAAGTGGTTAAGCGTGCTCTAATCTTTAGTCGTTTTATAGCCGAGGAAGAATGAGAAGAGAATCATATCGAGACAAAAGAAAAAACATGGAAATGTTCTGCTCTGACCCACCAGGCTGAATTACAATCATGAAACGCAAATGGTTTAGAGAAAGAGCTGGCAAAAGCAGGAACATATAACAAACCCCCATGAACCATCGCCCTCGCCTTATTTTAGTCTCGCTTGCTTTTGCTTTTTGAGTTGTGTTTTTTGATCATTTCCTTCAGCTTTACAGATTTAAAGGAGGCACATTTGCACTCATCATTTCCTCTCTGCAAGCCTCTGCTCATTTGGTTCCCTTGATGCTTGACACCGGAGCTCTGGTTCCATCATTTTCATTAGCACCCTTTGGGACTTCTTGGAAGAAATTGATTAAGATAAGAGATGGGTTCACTGGGATTTCTCAGAATACCCCCAATTTCAGTTCCAGGTCAGTCTCTTTAGCTTGTTGTTTGAAGATTCTATCTTTTCGGGACTATGACGAGACCCGTTCAATTTGTGCTTGTTTTCTTGATTCTGGGCTTGCCATAACATCTTCTTGAGCTGTTTCCTTGGGGGCTTGATCTATGGCTACGTCCATGTGAAAAGTTCGCGGTTGACGAAATTTCTGCTGACACATGATTGACACTGTTCGTCATAGTCTCCTTCGGCTGCATTGAACAGAATTTCTATCTATTTTATGTTGCAGGGATTAGTTGTGTTTTGGGCTTGTTTTCTCGAAATGAAAGGTGATAACATTTTCTCTGAGGTAGAATGCGCTTCCAGGACTCAATCTTGATCTCAGCCCTTTTCCGTTTCTTTTTTCAGGCATTATTAACAGTAGGACAGAGATTTGCTAAGGAGGAGAAACAGTCTTTTCTGTTAGCCCAAGAAATTGATAGTCTCTGAAGTGCTCTTCATCTGTAGAAAATTGTCTTCTTTCTGTAGGAACTTGGAAAATTAAGTGTTTTGTCAGTTGGGGTTGGTGGCCTGCTTAGCTATAGAATCACCATCATCTGCTCTAAGTGTAAATTTTTGGAAACTATGGCTGAAATTCGACATGCAAGAGTGGAACAAGGCCAGACAAAGATTAAAAACGTTCCGATTGCTGTTACTCCAGAGGGTTTTTGGTGCTGCCCCTCTCCTGCAGTGTTTCAGAAGAGCATCAAAGTTCAAAACTCTGTAAACAAGCCAAGACCATCCTCACCTCCACACAAGTCTAATTTCCAAAAACGACAAGTCCCAGTGACTGAGAAAAAGCCGACATCCACCCCTTTGAGGTCAGGAGTGGCTTCTGAGACCCAAAGTGCGGCGGCTGACACTCCTGCTGTTAGTGCAGCTGTAGCTCCCGAGAGAACTCCAAGACCGAAAACAGATCATTTGCCAAGGAAGGTGTCAATTGAGTTTGGTGAACCCGGGACTAGCGATATGAAGGTGATTTTGCTAGGGAAGCAGGGATTTTGTGTGAAGTTAAGTGTCCACCGAAATGTTCTAGTAGAGAATAGTAGTTTCTTCGCCAAGAAGCTTTTGGAAGAAGAGGATGCCTTGCCCTGTTTACAAATTGATGATTGCGAGGATGCTGAGATATACGTTGAAACTGTCGGACTAATGTATTGCAAAGATATGAAGCAGAGGATGATCAAGCAAAGTGTTCCCCGAGTTCTACGCATACTTAAGGTAATTCATAATCCTTAAAGTCATGTGTTGTTTTCCACCTTTCTATACAGTGATTGCTCAACAATGCATAAAAGCATTTTGATGAAGTCTACTCTTGCTTAACAAGGATTGATGGTTTCCTTCTGGTAATTTTCTGGAGAAACTTTCTTTCGTACGTTCTGGAAGAAGCTACCATCAGGGCTGCAGTTCTGTTTTAGCTTGTAGAGAGGGTTTCCAACTATTCCCTGTTTCATGCCATTCTTAAAAAGAGAAGAGCTTGCCATTTGCATATTATAGCAACCCATAACTTCCTTGGACAGTGGATGCCGTGTCAAATTTGAAAACAAGAGCTGCTACCTAGATAGTCTGACAGTACTGTTATTATTTTTTATTCCACGATTTTCCAATTAATGATTGCTTTATGCAAAACACGCGATAATGATGTGTGGATTTACGGTCAGAAATAACTGATAGTACTGTTGAATTGTTAGAGAAGCATTTCCCTTTGAAAACCAAGCATAAACATGTACCAGGGTGGATGATGGAAGGTACAGCAGAAGAGTTGAAAGAAAGAGAGGCATGTACCAGGTGGCTGTGAGGCATCCTAATTTATTTGTCTTATGTCTTAGATATTCGACTAGACCACGCTAGGGAAAATTCAGATCTTCAGTTTCTTTTTAAAAGGCATTTTATCATATTGCAACAGCAGAGTATGGAAGTATCTGATTGATAGAAGGTGGTCCCCTAGTTGGCAAGCTTTTACCGTATCTCTTGAGATTTGGGCCTTTCTAGCCTGTAAACTTGTTTACCTTTCAGCCAGGCTCTTAATACTGAAGTTTCTCAGTATATAGGCTAGAAAGGTTAGACTTTCATACACATAAGAAAAAAACGCGATCGTTTGATAATATAATTCTTTTGACCGTGAGACATTAGACAATAAAATGATAAAAACCTTAATCCGCGCATCTGCGATCAATCAAATTGTAAAGAGGAGGCCTCCTGTGGAATTTGGATTAGGGCAAGACTCAGGAGCACCTCTTCATAAAGCTTGTAGGTTATTTAAGCGGGCTTTGTCATTCACTTATCAACTCAGGGGTTCTTGGAGCTGCTAACCAGAAAATTAACCTGTCTGAAGCAGTTAGGTGTCCATTTGCTTATGCATTGCATTTCCATATGTTGACGTTCTTCTATTGGTTTCATGATTTAATGATGTAATTTATGTACTTCAATCCTTGATTTAATCTAGAGTACTTAGATGTACTTCGCAAATTCAAACTGCAGAGAGCTTCTGGAGCCACTTTTTGTTTGAATAATGTGAATATGCCCCGAATATGACTTCATTGTTCATCTGTTGTCCTTTTTGACAGTCAACTCTTCATTGTGATTATCTGATGATACTGATTGATTACTTTGTACATTTCTTTAGAAGTTTGCAACAGAGGGGTTTCTGGATTTCTTTTTACAGATTGTAATTGATGAACACAAACTCCTATAGCATTATTGCAGTAATGACGCCAACACTTTTCCCTGTAGATGACACTTCCCTAATCTAGCAAATAACAATGGATCACTAGGTATTTGTCACAGAAAGTAATTGTACTTTTACTGAGTCAATATACATGAGTTCATATATTTCTTGTAACCTAAGAGCACTTGAATTATCATGTCAGCAGCTGAATATTTACTGAAACGTAGCATGGCTACATAGCTGAATGGACATAAAATGGGCTATGGAGGCTTTAGGCTTTGGATGATTGATCTCAAGAGGTCCTACACGATTTTTTTATCATGTTTTGGACGCTCTCAGGTGAATTGCATGGTTATGATCAGATATGTGTAATGGAGCAAATGCCTTGCGGCTTATGAGCACATAATGAGACGTTAAGTTGTAAAATTAGTTGGATGAGTTGTGCGTGACAGGATTAGCACATAGTGGTCTAGCCCTTGCTTAATCGTTTATTGGGTTAAAATTGATGGGACGTCTAGTTAAATAGTTAATAGACTTTGTATTATTATTGTGGATCTATGAGCTGTGTTTCTAGTGTCTTGTCTTCCTAGGGGTGGCTCAAGATGATAGTGTCTAGCTTGTTTGCTACTATTATTAGAGCTCTGCATTGCCACTTACGAGATATAAGAGCTATTAGTTTTGGTTTCTGATGGTGAAGGTAGATCTGAATATCTAGCTTCAATGATTTGAGTGGTTGGTGATGATGATAATTGATACTAGTCTCAACCTCAAGGTCAGCTTTGAGAACTGTTCAAGGGTTACCTGCAGCAAATTTGAGCTAGGTATGGCCCATGCAAAAGAGCTTTTTGATTGACTTGAGTGATTGTAGCAGGCCTGTAATTCCGCTACTTAAATTTTGAAACATCTATTACTTATCAAATTGAGTCTCTAACATAATTTCATTCTACCAAAATTGAATACCCTCAATAGACGAGATTTGTGGTTTAGGCTAGTTGGATAGAAGACATAATAGTTCTTGCTGGACCCTTAGAGAAGAAACATGGAGTAAATGGTTTATGAAATTGCAAAGGGGCAACAATTTAAACGGCTAGGTTTGGTTTTGTCTAATGAGTTAACAAGTCTCTTTAGGGAAGTATTGAAAATGAAAAACACATGTGCAGCAAGTGCCCATCCTGGAAATAATGAATAATCATAATCAGGCTGTTAAATTTTCTTTTTTCCCTGTATGTTGGCCTTAAAAAGCTTATAATGAGCGTTGACATAATTTTTTTATTTATGATGTTCAATTTGATATGCCACTACTTTGAGCAACCCACCAGGAGCTGATAAGGCTGTTGTATCTGGGTTTTTGTTTTGTGATTGCATGATCTTATGAATAATTGATATTCGAAGTAGTCTGTTTGTTGAATACATCCTCTCAAATCACTTGAAGATGCAATGTCATCATAGCAATTTTGTTTTTTTTTTGTTTTTTTTTTTCTGTAAGTTACTTCAAAATCACTTGCCTTGCGTTTCTTTTCTTTTAAATCATTGAGCAACTTTTCAGTGAATGTCCAACTGGGCTTCTGTAATGTCAACAACTTGACACACATTGATTGCCTTTCGCAGGTTGCAGAAGCACTCGGCTTCAACCAATGCATACACTCATGCATGCAATATTTGGAAGCTGTTCCTTGGGTCGGCGAAGATGAAGAAGAGAAAGTAGTCTCGTCCATCTTGCGACTCCAGGGTGAAGGCATTGGTGTCACTCCCATACTGAAGAGAGTCTCTTCTAATGCCTCCGCTCCATCGAAAGACACACTCTCTCAAATAATGGATATGGTTCTCAAGAGTAATGAGGAAAGAGGTCGACGTGAGATGAAATCCATCGTGCTGAAGCTCCTCAGGGAGAGCAATGGTAGTCTTCCCAGTTGTAATGAAGCCATCTATAACTCGTGCTGGAGCTGTTTGAATGCGTTAGTCTCTTGTTTAAAGCAAGCCATTGAACCGGAGTCGGATGATAGCACTATCACTAGCAAAGAAACATTGGTGAAGCAGATAGCCTTGGAGTCTGATAACCTCACTTGGCTGCTAGAGATTTTAGCCGACAGACAGGCGGCGGATGACTTCGCCATCATGTGGGTCTGCCAACAAGAACTGGCGACCTTTCATGGGAAACTTCCTGTGATGTCACGCTACTACGTGAGTTGCATC
This sequence comes from Rhodomyrtus tomentosa, assembly GCA_028455895.1. Lineage (NCBI taxonomy): Eukaryota > Viridiplantae > Streptophyta > Magnoliopsida > Myrtales > Myrtaceae > Rhodomyrtus > Rhodomyrtus tomentosa. Next base: position 12,941,977 of record JAPCWY010000002.1, on the reverse strand, counting down.
ACAGCACGGCTCTTTGTCGGGATTGGAAGAGGGCAGTTGTTGCCATCCAAGGAGACGCGTCAGATGTTGTTGAAAACCTGGTTGCAGCCATTGATCAACGATTACAGCTGGTTGCAACACGGGTGTAGGTCCTTCGATCGAAAGGTCGTGGAAGAAGGGATCGGTAGGACAATATTGACCCTACCATTGGAGGACCAGCAGAGCATTCTGCTTTCGTGGTTGGGCAGCTTCTTGAAGGCTGGAGATAACTGCCCGAATCTTCAGAGGGCATTTGAGGTCTGGTGGCGACGTACTTTTGTTAGGCCGTATGTGGAATCACAGGGGAATTCTCTCCACATGGATAGCTTGATGGGTCCGAAATAAGGAAGTCAAACAAATGTCTTTGCTAGCAAGGCTCTGTTTAGGATTTAGTTGAGTGGATTTCTTTAGTAAGCAATCTTCATCCAACCTGGGAAATTGCAAAAGTAGAGAAAAGAGGAGAAATCTTGCATGTGCCAGACCCAACCTCTTGAAGAATTTTGATGTCCGTTTGTGATGAAACAAAGACCAGACATCGAGTCATCTGGACATTCACCGCTGCTCTAGACCGAAAATGCGGTGAAGTGCTTTGTATATAGAAGCTTTCCGAGGAGCGTGCTTGAAAGTTGCTTCCGTCCTAATGCAGTTGTTTGATCATCTAACGAGTATCGGTCTGACTACAGCGGGGTGACTTTCCGGGTATATCGGAACTCAGTTTCTCAACTATTCAAGATTGCAACGATTGTCATTTCTTAATTTGCTTCTCTGCCCTGCCGTCGCTTTGTTTCTAGCTAAGTTCTATCATTTTGCATTCTTAAAGCGAGCTTGCGACGAAACTCGTTCATCAAGATTGTATTTTATTTTCGGCAGTTCCTTGATTGTTTGATTACATTCCTCTCCCATTGTTGCTTTAGACATGCTAAAACTCCAAACCCACGGACGGTTCTCGGTTTCCCCGAAAGTGTCAAATTGAATGGATATGGAATCCAGTTTTCAGCTTCATTGGAGAGGTAAGGATTTGTCCAGGTTCCTGTCAGGCTGTCACACGTCTCTGGTTATTCTCATAGAATGTATTGGGCACACGTAACATGAACACTAGGTTCCAGTGACCCGGCTTGTTTCTAGGCTCGCAATAGTGGACGGGGCAAGTTTATATGACGCCAGCTGAAATGCGAATGCATAGAAAAGGTTAGAATCTGACGCGGGATGGTAAGTTCAACTTGGGTATTTAAAGACTATACTTTGTCAATTCTTTCGGATGAAATGTCGGTTAATTGACCTTTCAGATTGCCCCGACAAATCCCATTCGATCACGGCAGGCCCCATGTTCCAGCAAAACTGGATGATTATCCGGGCAGGAGGTTTCCAGACTGAAGGTAGGCCTATGTTAAAGGGTTAAGGACATTTTGTGTCCAACGTTTCAGTGTACGTACGTGTGATTCGGTTCTTGAACTTTCATATAATTATGTGCAATCAAGTTTCAGTGTACGTACGTGTGATTCGGTTCTTGAACTTTCATATAATTATGTGCAATCAAGTCCTCTATTGCCATCAATTTGTATGATTTGGTCCTCTTTATGTTTTATTGTCCATTCACGTCTTAAAGCGTTCTTGATTTTTGCGATTTAGTCCTCTAGGTTTTGTTTTATCAAATCAAGTCTTCAAATGTTCTTGCTTCGTGCGCTTCATTTACATCGTGTTACCAACATTATCAAAGTAGGATTTCTCTTTTCTTTTTCTTCCCAATTTACTTTTCGCTAAAATAGCGCTAACTTACGTCCACCTTAACATTTACACACTGATAATGCCATGTCATTGATTAACACGACGGTTTAGTGAGAGCGAACTATCGAAGAATTTGATTGCATGAATCGAGAAAGTTAGATGACTCGATTTAGACTAACGCTAAGACTTGGAAGAGTAAGACTATACTTCACCCTTTCTTTATTGTATGCATTTACATCTTAGATTTTTCTTCTTCTTTTTCACAAGCATGAAAATGGAATGCAATTAGTTGACTTGACTAGGCCCGGATGGACTTAAAGCCTGGTCCCTAACGTCATGATTGGTCCATCTCGTTTGGTCGCCTGGATGAGCCTACTTCTAATTTAGACTTAGCGAGCTCGTTCAACGTTCATAACTCAATTTAAAAGGTCAATTAATTATCGGTTTATTCACAATTATAGTGTGGTTTATCCTTAATTTTTCCTCAATTGACTTCATACTTTCCTTCTAAAACACGAGACAATTCCCCAATATTAAGAAAAAAAATTGCGGAAAAAATTTAAAACAACTATGCATGTGAACACATGTTCGTTTTGAATATGCACAAGCAAATGAATGTCGAATTTATGATGGGAACGGCTCCAAAACGGACTAGGCCAAGTCGAAACCGATGAAAATATGTTGAGATGTGGCCTCTTTCAATACATTTAGACTAGGATGGCTCGTAGCATTTCATTATGTTGTTTTGCCTTAGACGGAATCCTAAGAATCCTATGTTAGATGGAGACTGTTGATGATGTATTCACTAGTTTGGTACCAAGTACTAGAAAGCAAAGGCAACCTATTTTGCTTGATTTTTTTTTAAGGTTGCGTTTGTTTCATGAAAAACTCAAGATTTGGAAAATGTTTTCCAAAAAAAAAAAAACAAATTGCTTATATTCCTTACAAGAATGAATGAATGAAAAATATTTTCATCACCCGCAAAAATAATTAGACATAAATTGGTGCCGACAATGAAAACATGTCACATTAACTAATTTTCCTAAATAGTATAACTAATCAATTTTAAAAAATATTTTTCAAATCTTGAATTTTCCGTGAAATAGACCCGCACCCTTAATTTAAATTGTTTTGACACCTTTTCAAACACTGCAAAGGAAGACAAATTATGAAGACGCGAAAGAGCGGGAAGTCATTTTCTTAAAATACTAGGAGGATCACACACTAATCTCTATCTTTGAGACGTTGACGTAGCGCGTTAGCACGCATAAACTGATGAAATTCTTGTTACGACGCATTGTCACTTGACTCTCAAAATTGGCATCTCAAGAAAAGGATGCGTCGTCTAACTTTGATAACATGACTGTAAATCGACGACGACGTGATGAAGAGAACACGAAACACTAGTTTTGCAACAATAAACATTTGCATAAACCGACGACCTCTCTCTCTCTCTCTCTCTCTCTCTCTTCGAAGCAAGGCTTTTCAAGCGTCTCCTACTTTTTTTTCCTTAGATCAGGGAGAGAGTGGCGGTCGTTCATGGAACCCTCGGTAAATTCAAGATGTTAGTATTTCTAATCCAAGGCGAGATTAACTCTCTTGTTTTACACACATGTTGGTGCATAATTCCAGACGAGGATCGAACTTACAGCTCTACATGTGTTGACACCTAAATTTTGATTTTTTAGAAAATTCATTTATTTCACAAAATGAGAGTTAACCATAATCCTCGTAAAAAGAAATTCTCATGCATTACATATTTTATTTGTTTGTCATGCATCAGCAGTCAGTTAAATGCGAATCAATTGAGCTTGATTAAACATGTAGCGGAACCGAAATCAATTTGGACTCTTCGATTGTCAGAGGGAGTGGCCGAATTTCACAGGGCAATGGGCTTAATACAAATTTAGTTCGGTCTATTTAAATGAAAGGATTTTAATTAAATAGATAATTAATTAAAAGCCTAATTAGGCCTTAAATTCGTGTGAATAAGCCCGTTTATAAAGGAATTTTTAGCCAGAAGGTCTATCCCCCATGGTGGCCAAATTTTATGATATCCTAGCCTGATAAGATTACTAAAAAATTAGAAAATTTGATCTCGTGGTTGATATCTCGTCTGAAATTTTTAGAGTCGACGGCTAGGATTGAATCTTGGAGCATAACCCTAATATCCACTATATATATATATATATATATATATATATATATATATATATTTTATGCCTAGGTTTGAAAGGAGGGAGAGAATTTTCTGATAGGAATATACACCTTCATCTTTGACGTCTCTCTCGAAGGCATCTCTCTCAGTCGCTCGAGGGTCGCCACCATCCGTTTTCATCCCCCGAAGATCGCCGCGCTTCACCGCTGCCCTGCTTCCGTCGAGTACCGAAATTTGAGGAATAGTCGAGATAATAAATATATTAAAAAGTGCACCATGGCCGAAATTTTTTTAAAAAAGGAAAGACCAAAGATCACATTCATGCATACACATCTCTAACATGTTTTCATGCATATCTTTAATATATTCCATGTTTTCATGCATGTTTCCCATATCATGTAATTCCATGTCATGCATCTTTCCATGTCACTCATCTTTCCTTATCATTGCACGTATCATGTCATATAGTTAGGTTGCATTAGTATCATATTTAATAAAAGAGAAAATTTTTAAAAAAATCAAGTCACATAAACCAATTAAAAGACCTTTGCATGAAATTGGTACCAAAATGGCATTAGTTTTAAGTCCCCGAATCCACAATATCTGGTTCGTAAAAGTAAAATGGTTCTCCCGCTGTTTTACTTAGGTTTCTAATCAATCTACCAATAATAATTAGTGGCGACTTCAACTCATAAATCATTTCAGTGAATTTTAAGTTGTGAATTGGTAGGGCTTGGGAGAGTTCATGTTAAGTTAGTTAATTTAATTGACCTAACAATTTATATGCTAATTTTTTAGGTTGCGACAACATGTGAAGGGTGCGACATTTTATCGTTATAGCCAGAACAACTCAAAAGCATCAGCCTCGTCCTTATTAGCCGTATAAATTGCGGCAGAGAAGGGGAGTAAAAAATCCATTTTGAACTTCTTTTCTTAATTACAGAAGGTAAAATAAGACATACCATCAATAAGGATATGAACCAAGCAAAGTGAAAAAAGAAGAAGAAGAAGGTGTGCATGCCTAGGTCAGCTAAGTAATCACTAGCTGACGAAATCACATTGCTGATTGGGAAATTGACCAATCTCATGGGAGGATTTCAGCTACTACTGCCTATTGGATTTTTTTTACTATTAATTACTGATCTTTAAGTGTTTGACCAGGCCCGTCCTATGATGTAGCCATTCTCCCCCACATGGTCCACCCACCCCAGCCTGCCACCAATCACAGAAAGTTACTAATTATGGCTATTCTTATCATTTATCATTAATGTTTTCCACAGCAGCTCAACAAAGTCAAGAAAGGGACAAAATTGAATTATAAGAAATGGGGAAGGGGTGAGAAACTCAAATAAGCCAAAAGTTTGCGGCCCCTCCTTATCCCCGAAAGAACCAAAAATTTCACCCAATTAAATTTCCTAATCAGTGTGGGGCCCGGGGCTCTAGTATCTGGTTGGTGCACAGTCATTGGATTTGGATCTGATGGGTACCTTTCTCTAGCAGCAAGATCAAGAAAAACAGAGAGAGAGAGAGAGAGAGAGAGCGCGCGCGCGCAATATGGTCCACTCAAATCGTTTGTTCCGCAGCAGTCTGATCCTGGCTCAACCCTCTTCTGTTCTTAAAATTTTTTGGGTTTTTTCAGATGCCGTGGTGTCCATATTTATGACCATTATGTCGATTTTTGGTTCGGTTTCTGTCCAACATTGATTCTTTTTTTTGGGGAATTTGATTTTGGGTTTTCAGGCAAGACAAATGAATCATACTTGGGAAATTTTTTTGGAGCCCATCTGCTGCTGCTGTGTGATTATATCTATCCATCCATGAATCTTTAGAGACAAAGGAGCTCAGAGAACAGCCCCCAAAACACCCAACCCCACCCACCACACACACATTTATGTCACACCCATTGATTTTTGAATGGGAGTGACGAGATGGTTACAAATTTTAGGGCACATTTAATGCCTTCTGGTCCTGAATCCATCATTCAAATCTGACCCAAATTGTAAGTAGGGTTCCTGCTCCCCGCCCCCCCCCCCCCCCTCTCTCTGCAAACTGCTGCCCCTAGGTTTGTGCACAATTGATGTCGTGTGGAGATATCGCTAGAGTGGGCTAAAAGGCCAAATATTCTCCAAAATCACTCATTTTAACTAGGATTTGGTTTATCGATGTACGAGGAGGACTCTTAAATTTCCAAAAACTTTGTCGTTGAAAATCACCTACTAGTGTCCTTATATAACACTACTTAATTGTTATTATCATCATCATCGATCTCATCTCATCAACCCATATTTATTTTCGACTCAGAGTTAGAGAGCTCTAAAACCTAGGATAGCAGACGATGCTCCTCTGAGCATGTCAATTCCTAGAGGTTTCACCGTTTTTTCCTTTTTTTCCCCCTCTTCATTGGTCCATGCCATTAATCCCTTGATAGCTGTAAAATGAATCATGCATTAATTCAACGGAAGCTCTAAAAAAAAGTAGGGCAAATACCATCAAAAACATAAATTATGCTTAGTGTGATATAAATGCCACAAACTTTTTTTTTCCCGTATGACAGAAAAACCTGATGTATGCCAGTGTAACACAAATGTCTTAACTTTTTTTTTTTTGTCTCGAAAACACCCAAACTTATTCATGTGGGACATATATACACTTTATTTTTGTTGATCGAATATGCCGTCTGTTTCAGTTTGTGGTGTTTGTGCCACAATAGGCAAGTTTAGGGTTTGTAGCGATAAAAAAGAATTTGTAGTATATTTGTCACAATGGGCATAAGTTGGGGGTTTTGTTTCCGTGGTATTGACCCTAAGAAGTAAGAAATTCAAGGCTAGTTAAGAAGGGATCACTGTTCTAGGGAATCATGTTTGAACAAAAAAAAAGAAGAAGAAGAAAGGGAAATCATGCACTTCCATAAAGAGAGGTAGTTAGGAGAAATTGTCACGTTTTGATGAACGAAACACTTACTGTCATCGATTAGGAATGCTTAATAAGTATCTTGGGAACACTCGAATCATCCCGTAATCCGGTTTACCGCAAATCGGAAAAGTCCTTAACCCGTTTAAAAACACATTCCTCGCCAGCGGGGTTGCTGTCACACCTTATTTCTTGCTTTCTTCAAGACATCAGCTCTTGGAGTAAACAAAAGAAGAGACAAAAAAAGGGGAAAGAGAGGGCAGCATCAGCTTCAGATGGAGATCGGTAAATAATGCTAAGCCTTGCAGCAGCTGCAGCTGAAAATGACAGCGAAACACCTGCCCATTTTGAAAAGGAAAGACTGGGGCTCTTGCTCTGTCCATCATTATTGTCTGACTTTTTAAGCTTAGAAAATAATTCTTCCAAAGACAATCTTGACACCCCTCCCCCTCGATCTCGAAAGTAACTGAGCCTGGTAGTTGCAGGACAGCAACCTTTGTGAATGGGGCATTTAAGGCAATGTGCTTTCTGTTGTTTGTGGTGTTCTTTAGGTAAAGAGCACCTGTTGCTTAGGGAAATTAAGGAGCTATCAATTGCGTTTGTTATGTGTGAAAGCTCAACATGATCCTAACATTACCTTATTTGTGCCCTTATATGATGAGATAGACAGGGACTGAAGTACCTGCACAGTGTATTTGGTAATGAACTGCATGTTGGCGCCGCCAGCTGAGCAGATGATCTTCTTCATATGGCAAGATCTCATATTTCTTTCTCAATTCCCTTTTCCGATCATTCTCCTAACGAAATGGCACAAAGACATTCCGAGTTGTTATTTGACCATTCACAAAAGGACGTCGATCGGATTATGGACTTATTATTAGGTTTACAGTCGGTAACAATTTCTACATAAGGTTACTTCGCTATGCAGGAAAGTCGACCAGGTAAATAAATTCTTCTTTATGCTTCTTGAACAAAAGGTATAGCCTTATAAAAAGGTGTAGCCTAATCTATATTAAGTTACTATCTTTGGCTAATTGAGTACGAACTGTACAAGAAATTCAAGTTGCTGGCTTTGTGGGAACCATTTTTTCTAGATGAAAGTTGATTCATGATATCACTTGATTGCACTAATAAAAAAAATTATGAGCATCAAATATTATTTACGCGTGTAATGGGGAAAGGATGACTTGACCTGCAACCGAAATCTCTATACAAAATTAATCGGAAATAGGCAAGAAAATCAAACCTTAGTGTTTATAAAACGAGGTGGATGAACGTTTGGAATTAGGAAACTTATGACTTAAGGGTTTGGATCACTTCTAATAGAAATAGAATGCTTTCACCTTAGGTGCTTATCTAGTTTTCAATTGTTTTCAATAGGTTAAAGAGACCTTTCAAATGTCTACCCTTAGTATCCTAAGACTTCTTGCATGTGTATCTCAGAACTTTGCCCAAAGCTGTGCTTTCTTATTCACCTTTTACAAAAGAGTTTGTTGCAATGATTAACACTAGCAAATCTGCGAACGCATTGCGTGCGTACGAGGAATTGACATTCGAAGAATTGAGTACAAATCATTTCGTTATGAATTACTTAAATCATTCAGTAATGGGAAGAAAACGGTAACAAATAAATACACAATACAAAATAAATAACATTGGTAAATGTGGACAAAGAAAATTATTTCAAGAGTTGAAGTTCTTCTTACGAAGGTTATTGTAAAATAGGAAGTACCCCTTTTTCAATATTCAAAACATGTTAGAGGTAAAAATGAAGTTATGAATTCATAGAAGTAACTAAGGACATTTCAGGAAAGGAAAATAGATTGAGATCCCTTAAAAGTAGGAGGTTTTCTTTACTTTGTATAAGTAAGAGAATTGATTATATGACAGTTTTTGGGTGACTGCTACGCTAACAGTCTATTTTGAACCATAAAAAAATATATAACAATTGATTAAAAATTATTGTGAGGTACACTCTTTTAAGAATTGATAACTTGCAATGTACTATTATTCTCACAGTCACCTAAAAATTGTTACGTTAGTAAAACCTTAAATATCTAAGTGATTTAGGCTTTTAAAGGCCATTGAAGGGGCGAGGAAAAAAAATATCTAATTTCACAAAAAAAAGATTGCACAGTTACCGAATTAATTGTCAGAACGCTACTTTTGTTTTTGGTCTAATCAGAACGCCACTTGAGTTTTGACTGTTTTGTGCAAGTCCTAAAATTCTTCACACTTTTTTCCAAAAAAGTTGCCTAACTAGGTATTTTTTTCATCATATCCTCGTCGTTGGGAAGGTCATGCTTTCGAGCCGACGACTTGAAACTTGCAGTTTGTTATTATTGCGGTCTTAAGAATGGGGAAAATCTTTCACAGTGCCATGAATGATGGGGCTCGTAGCTGTGGTCATGTCAATGGTATGGCATCAGGTCAAGGACACCTATAGCAATAGAATGCGACAGATCCACCCCCACGACCTACCCCGCATCAATTTCACCATCCCTCCAAGGTCTATCGAACCCTAGATTCGATGGCAGTTGATGTGGACTTTGGGAGAGTGAGAGCTTTCTCCACTTGCACAGTAAAAGGTCACGATCTGCACAGCCAAGTGTTAAAAAAAAAAAAAACAATAAGCGGCCCTAGATGTGTGAAGGGTTTTCCTTTTATCCAGTCATTCTCAGACTAACAGATGCCAATCACCCATTTTTTTTAACCAATTATAGGAGCTATCAAGTGTCTTTCTCGCACCCACTTTCTTGCACCTCAGATTTAACTCCCAAAAAAGGCACAAAAAAAAAAGGGTAAGATGAAGAAGAGAGAGAGAGCTAGGGTTTGGAGAGCTCACAAAGAGCACAGAGAAAGTCATAGTCCCAAAGACAAATAATGATGTTCTAGCTACTATACAGTGTTACAATATAGGAAGTTTGATGAAATTCAAGAACTACCTACTAGCTAGTAAGACAATGTACAAACGTTTTTCTTGTGGGGGGGGGGGGGGGTTGGTGTATCTTTGTTTTTTGTTTTTTATAAAGCTAAATTAATGATAATGGAAGTAGAACAGAAGGTTTTCTTTTTCTAAAATTGTTTTTCAAGAAGGTAGCTAAGATGATATGAGAGATTAAGAAAATTTAATTACTAATCAGCAGCCGCCCAAATCAGTGACCGAGAAAGAGCTCTTCTCCGGCGCGTTCCCGGCGTGGCGCAGCCCCAGGGTGAGGGACACGTCGCCCGTCGCCGCGGCGGCGGTCCCGAACCGGATGAGTGCGGACCCGATGTCCTCGCCGATGCCGCCGCGGGGGCGGCACGGGTTGTCCATCATGTGGGCCGGACCAGCCGCCTGGACGGCGGAGGAGATCATGGCGGTGGTGGCCTGGAGGAGGGCGGTGGTGGTGGCCTGGGTCTCCGGGAAGGCGTGTCTATTGATGGTGGGTGTAAGTGAAGGGTCGCTTTCGGGGGCATTGATTTCGGATCTTCTCGTTGGCGCTGCTGATGCGTTGTTGCTGCTGCCGTTGTTGGTGTTGTTATTAATGGGTGGTGGTGCGATGGAGGAAGGCGTTGGTGTTTGTGCATGGCCGCTAGCGCTGAGGTTGTTGTTCCTAGAGCTCTCTGATCGCTCTGCTTGGTGGTCATCGTCGTCCTCATCTTCATCTTTGGCCTCTTGCTGGTACATCTCCTCCACCATGGGTTTCCACAACCGGACCCTGGCATTAATGAACCAGTTCGAGACCTGCCAGAATTTTTTTATTTTTTCATTTTTCGCAAAGATTCACAACCCCAAATACGTTAGAACATTCTTAAACTCCACAACGTCGATCGAGGGCTTCAAGGAAGATACAAGCAACAGAAAGGGTTTAATTTAGCTTGACTAACCAAATTTAAAGAAAAGATAAAGATATCTTTCTCGTGATATACGTAATCAAAGTGTCGAAAATCAAATGATTTCTTTATTTAGCGTGATTAACAATTACTCTAAACAGGACATTGACAAGGATGATAATTAACAAGACCACGACGATGGTGATAATTATTCGAGTGACTCGTATTAATTTGAGCTAGCTAGGCTACGATATCTTTATAGCACAAGGCTTATTAGTCATTATCACAAGTTTATAGCAAGAGGTTGGCAGGCCTTGTAGTAATTAATCTGTTGAATTATTTTTTGCCTTCCCTAAGCTGAAGTCATGCTCACGAGATTAGAGGTGGGTAGTTACTAACACCAAACTCCTAAGAAGCACCAATGTGGCAGCCACATTATAATAACGACGACAATGACACCATAGCTGTACCACTAATTTCGCATTATTGATAGTTTTCATTATTGGCATATACAATCACTAGCTGTACTATTGCGATTTGAATATATAAACTTCTCTAATATGGAGTTATTTATTCTTACCAAGAGTGTTTACTTCCTCATCTCAAACATAACTTTGCTACCATTTGTCTTCCTCTATTTGCGATCTTTATTTTGTAAAACATGATAACATTTAGCGTTCGAGACACAATTGAGAAAACCCTAAAACTCGCTAATTTACCGCAATCACGCCTTGTTTTGGAAAGCTCGAGATTGAAGATCGAAAACCCTAAAATTCTGGTAAGACTCAGTGATATCATAGCTATTTGACAAAGAAAAAAAAAGTCAGTATAGGTAGAATAGCTTAAAAGATATGCATATGGGATAGCAACAGATGCTCTAACTTCGATTGGATGTTTTACCACACTAAGAGCAATAATTACGTAACAGCTGTTCCTATATTTATTGTGCAAGCAACAATATTAAGTTTGCGAAATTAGCTTACAGCGCTGTGGCGAAATAAATGGGAGCATTTAAGCAAGTAAATCATATCAGTGCCCATTCGAAACAGTCACATCATTCAGCAACCCATCTTTGTAAATCATTCTTGATATATTTAGGGTTTTGCTCTTTGTGTTGTATTTATAAACTGGCGATGGACACGGTAGAACAAACCGAAATTTCTATCAAGCTCAAAACTTGATGTTAAATGTACCTAAGCCGAACGTTTTCCATTAGTCATAGTTCAAGCATGCATGGAGAAATTCCCTACTATACTAGGAAATTAAAGGTTGACCTCGTAATGGACAGCTATAATTTGGTTTTTACAGTCTCTTGCGATGTTTCTCTTCTATGTTCTTGAGAGGGAAGGTCGTACGTGTGGGTGTGGATAGTGTCACACGAGGTGAGAGTGAGAGAGAGAGAGAGAGAGAGAGAGAGAGAGAGAGAGAGAGAGAGAGAGAGAGAGAGAGAGAGAGAGAGTTGTCTGTATGGAAAACAAAGCTGCAAAGGTTTCATCTCTAGCTGTTGTGTACTTGCCTGCGCCTGTCATTATGTCGTGTTCTTTCAAGTGGTCACAGAATTTATGTCCCGGCCTAGGTAAAAACTATAGAATCCAAGGAGACCCAAAAAATTTCAACCGAAATGAAAAAAACACAAAAAATTATAATAACTCCACTTATTCTTTGTCAATGGCATCACACTGCCAAACACCCAAATCCATGCAAGTTCAAACTATATTTCATTGACCAGCAAAGGCAATACGTTCGTACATGTATAATTCTATACACCACGTGTTTAAATGCACTTCGATCTAGTTAGTTTTGAATCGGGCGGATCGCATTAAGAGACTTTAAAGCATCGGACGCATATGACAAGAACGCGATGTTTGTTTAGCGGGGAGGGTCTCGGGTGATCGAAGGGACACATGAAATGTTAATTTCGAATTAGGCGCCATGAGAGATGTTAATGTCATAAGAAGAAAGGACGAACCTGGTTTCTGGAGAGACCAGTCTGTCGAGCCAACAGATGCTTATCAGCGTCACTTGGGTACCTGAGAAAGAGACCAGAAAATGACATCAGAGAGAGCTCTTCTCATCGCCCAAAGACTGTACACCGAAACGATAAAAAGGACGAATCTTTTCCTCCTCTTTCTTTCTTTCTTTCTCGCTTCTTTACTTTCACAAAGCCTTACATCGCATAACCCTGTTCTCTCTCTCTCTTCTCTGTGCTTTCTCTGCATGGGGCGTGAGAATCTAAGAGTCTAAAAGATCAGCCGCTGCACTTGGCAGAGGTAAAGAAGAGGACACACCTGCAACTCACTGAATCTCTCTCCCTCTCTCTCTCTCTCCACATCCATACATCACCATGCATTATCCCTAGCATTATAGTTGATTGATCTCCTCGTTTGTCCGTCCCCGAGATCGACATATAGTTAACGGCACGTCCGAGTTCTTTGTAGATGTTAAATGTATAACCCGGTGTTAGATTTCGTGAGCTTACTGTTGGGAAAACGGAGTTCAAGAATAAGAAGAAGAGAGGGGATAGGACAGTGTTTCGAGACAAAGATCGGTCGGATCAGAGAAGATTATGCTTCAAAAATAAAGGATCTTCTTTCGATATAACTAATCTTTATGGTGGTCAGCCATGGACCACAGGTTTAGAGAGAGAGAGAGAGAGAGAGAGAGAGAGAGAGCAAATGGTGAGGTCTTTAGGCAGCCTTTTGTTCGACGAGACAACGTCCGAGGACACTGCATTTCTTTTCTTCTTTAAGAAAACACCCCCAAAAATAAAAAGGAAAAATCAAACGACAAAGAAAGCCAAAGAAGTTAAAAAAAAAAAACTTTCACTTTTCATGGTCACTAATTAAAGCATCATCAATGCGTCCCCATAATAAAGTCATGGGCAACCAAAGCATTGACTCGGGTCCTATTCCACACAAGAACGGAGACTTCTTATTCAACTTGTAGATAACATGCATGTTAATCATCATTGGAGAGGGTATATTAGGAATAATGTCGATTGGTAAGTCTCATGCATGCATACATCCCCGAGTTATTAATGCACTAAATCATGGCGAAGAAATTCTATCTCGCAATTTAGGTAAAAATTATGCGCTGACGAAAGACGGAGGGGGAACTTACGGATGCAAGAAATGCTCGAAGAGCCAGGCGCGCAGTATGTTGACGGACCGCTCTGGCAGGCCCCGCTGGGGCCGCCACGCCTCTTGCTCCATCATCCCCATCTGATGGAAGGCCCTCTGCTGCCTCAGGCTCTGGTCAAGCAGCTTGAGCCGCGGCGTCTCGCCCTTGGTTATGCCAGAGCCGCCCGCGCCATCCTTCTCGCCCAGCAGCTCGCAGCTGTTCTTTAGCTGGGCGGCAATTGCGTCCCTCAGGCACCGGAAGTGCCGTGACATGGCCTTCTGTGCAAGGGCGGTGTAGGGGACCGCCGCCCCGTAGCCCATCACGAGGTCGAACATGTTCACCACCATCTGCATCTGTTCGCAGTAGTGGTTGTATCTTCTCTCTACCTGCAAAAAAAAAAAAAAAAAGAACTATGGAATTCATTCTTCTTTTCCTTTGGTCACAATGTTCGTGTTCCATGATTTATGAACCGAATTGGACAGCGATCTAAACAAGCGTGTACTCGCTTTACTAATTCAAAGAAAAACAGAAAAAAAAAGTATATAAAAAAAAATCAGGTCATGAGGGAACAAAAGGGCATTGATGGGGAACGAAATATAATGAAGAGAATGTTCGTCAACTCTTTCAGATTATCATTATTACCATCATCATTATTATGAAAAAAACAATGTTATAGCTCTCAATATTTTCCACTCTTTTCTCTCTCGTTTTCTTCTTGGTCTTTCCCTTCCCAGTGTACAGACACAAGCGACAGGATTGTTTGATGTTTACATGCATCGTACAGAAGGAGACTTTAACGTAGATAGACAGAGAAATCAATACGAAAGACATCCTCCGCAAGTCAATTCAACCATGGTATAAACAAATCGAGTGTGTGTGAATGTTTATTTATTTATTTTTGGCTAATGATAGGTGCGCAGTAGATCTCTTGCTGGTTGCTGCAGGAGCACTATCTTAACCACCTTGCGTAATAATAAGAACAAGGACGACACATAGCAATTATTGGTGGCTTTTCACTTGATTTTCCATGTAGCCTTGGCTCTAATTATTTATATATATATATATATATATATATATATATATATATATATATATATATATAAAGTAGCAAGAACTGTCTGAGAGGGTTTTCTTCAATCACCTCCGTGTGTGTGAACTGAAATATGATCAGTCTGAAGCAAGAAGGAAGATACACTAGAAGCAAAGCAAGAACATGAGAAATCAAACCCTATAATATCAGAATTAGCCGGCTTTCTCCCTCTTTGGCGCGTTAAAAAATTAGCAGGTTAATGTCAAAAGGTCGGTGTTTTCTGTTTGTCGCGGGAGATTAACAATAATTCGACTTAAACAAATCACAATTTGCAATGATTGGTTAATGCTGGTGCTAATGCATGACTCAGAGAAAGGAGAAGAGGAGAGAGAGATAGAGAGAGTTTAATTAACATGCCTCATCAAGCATTGACAGAAGTTTGACCTTCCTCCTCTGGTGCTCCATTCTATCAGCGGCCGATAAAGGAGGGACGTCTTTCGACGACGACGAAGTAGCTCCTCCACCGACGGCACCGGCACTACCAGTGTTGTTATTGCTTGGGTTTGAGCTAGGGTTTGATGAGCTTGTGTTCCTCCCAAACTTGCCCTTCTTGAACTGGCCTCTTCCCACGCTGCAAAACTCCTCTAGCAGCTCCTGAGCCGCCTTGAGGTACCTCGAATTCCTCAGCACGTTGACAACCCCAACGGACGAAGAAGACGGAGATGACCCATAGCCGACATGGACTTGGTGGTGATGGCTTTGCAAGTTATGCACTCCCAAGTTCTTGAATTGATGTTGGTACTGAACAGAGGCAGCGACAGCAGAAGCTGAAGCTGAAGAATTAGCTGACCCGCCTCCTCCGGTTTGATTGAAGAACAGCAGGCCGCTGTCTCCAATCCGCAGCTCCTCGGCCTTGGCGGCCTCCAAGTGCTGCAGCGATGACGATAGCGACAGCGACAAGCCTTGGCCCTCCACGACCGCCGCCCCAGAGATCTCGGTAGGGTTGTTGAGCTGAGCTGCAGTTGCGCCGCTGCCATCGGGGACCCAAGTGAATTGAGCCGAGGGGATCATGCCAGTCCCGTAATTGGGGGCGGCACTGGCTGAGCCGGACACATGGAACCCTTGGAGGGAAGGCGGAGGAGATGGGTTTGGGAGGAGCATCTGGAGGGTTGAAGAGGAGGTTGGTGGTGGATGATGGTGGTGGTGATGAGGCGTTGGAGGCGATGGCGACCTCGCTTGCGGGTTCATGAGGAAAAGCTGCATGGCTGCTGCCGATTCCGCATTCATGTTCGAAATCTGATTCTGCTGCTGTTGCTGATGATGATGGTGAGCATGGTGATGTTGCTGCGACATATTGCTCTCTCCTCGCCTATACACGCCTGGGCTTTTCGAGCCGTACCACTCACCAGTCGGCAGTGATGGCCGGGCCCCCCGATAGCCCGACGCCATCGGCTGCTCCAGCAATTCTCCCGCTGCCGCGCCGCTGGGAGGGAAATTGAACATCTCGGATAGCATCCCGGCGGTCTCGTATGCAGGCAGCCCGCCCGGTTCCTCCTCCATGCCAACCAGTTGCTGTGGCGGAGGCGGGTCGAAGCCTTGCACTCGAAGCTTGTCGCGGCAGATCTGCTGGGCTACATGGTGCTGCTGCTCTTGGTCCGTAGCAGCAGAAGCGGAGGCAACATCGGATCGCTCGAAGCCGTTATTCGAGAAGGCGAAGATGCTGGGGTGGTGATAGTCTTGGGACATAGACTTGGTGGGGTTGGAGATTGTGATTGAGTGATGGTGGTGAGCCTTGGTGTGGGAGGAGATCGGTAGGAGCGGTGGTGTTGCTATGCCCATATCAGTATCATCTCTCTCTTTCGCTCACTCGCCCGCTCGCCCGCTCGCTCTCTTTCTATCTTTGTTTTCTTTTTAACCACTTAGACAGCCGCACCCCAGGTGATCTCTCTTTCACTCTTTCTCACAATTCCGCTATACCTTGATGACAGTTCTTGATCTGCTGCCCCAATTCAATCTTCGATCACACCGTACACAGACCTACAGAGCTCAAGAATCAATACCAAGCAGAGCCCATGATTCAATCAATCTGAATTCCATTAGAAAACCCAAAGAAGTTGGCAGAACTGAGCAAAAGGGAAGACAAGAACTTTTACAGTTGAGAGAGGAAAAGAGGGTGAAGAGGCTAAACAACAAAAAAAGGTTATAAAAAAAAAAATTGGAATCTCTTGCCTCATTCACTTCACTTTCATCATTTTTGTTCTCAAACTGCACCTCAATCTCATATATATGTGTGAGCGCGCATGTATGTATGTGTATAGCTGAGTATATACTACCTCCCAAGAGCTGCAAAGGATGAAAGGATGTAAAAGCTCTGAGACATCGTTTTCCCTTCTGTGGTATTGAAAGCTTCTTCAATTCCTCCACTATCTCTTTCTCTCTTCCGCTGCCTATCTCTCTCTCTCTCTCTCTCTCTCTCTCCCTCTGCGTTTGTCCTTCTGTCGTCTCTATCTTTCTCTTTCTCTCCTTTTCTATCTCTCTTTGCTGCTCTTTGCGCTGAGTGTTCTCTCTCTCTCTCTCTCTCTCTCTCTCTCTCTCTCTCTCTCTCTCGCCTCTCCTTTTCCTTTTTATTTCCTTGGGACAAATTGCGCTGTTGGAAAGAGGAGGGTAGAGAACAATATTTAATATGAAGGGCTGTTTGTTTATTTTATTTTGATTTTTGTGGGGGACTGATATCTCTCTCAATATGAACCAAGCCCCAACACAGAGAGAGCAGAGAAGAGGTCGCTGTTCTTCTTTCCTTCATCACCCTCCTTTTCAATGCACCAATATATGATTTTAGGGTTTTTTTTTTCCCCATGGATATATTGTTTGTACTTCATCGTGACAATGATATCTAGATCGAATAAATTACACCCAACTAGTAGAAAACAAAAAGAAAAACTCAACATAAGCATAGAGGAGAAAGACTTGGGGGTTATTGGGATCACCAAATGCAACCTTTTGTGTAGACAATGATAGGCTTCTTTTTTTTTTCGTGGGCATTAGTTTAGTCACTTTGGGAACTTCTCAAGGAAAAACAAGTATGTACACCGGACCTCTTCACTTGTATCATCGAGGAAAATACTCGCCCCCGACTTTCCTTCGATCGCTTCCAGCCGGTTTCTCCGTTTGAAAGCGTACGTCTGTTTTCACCGAAGCTCGAGCTCTCGGACGGAATTGATGCCCCACCGCGATTGGCTCGCTCCGTGCTTCATACCATACCTCGAAGACGAGTCTCTGCAGTGCTGTTCCCTCTCCTCGTCGGCGACAATCACGGCCGGGGAAGCGCCCGGTTTTCGTGATTCCTCTACCGTGAAAATGACGAGATCGTCCTCCTTTTCAAAGTAAGCGTCTATTCTCTCGTAAAAAGCATTTCTCCGTTGGGAACCTACGGAAAACTATGGAAATATGATGAATGGCATTACAATAAGGACAAAGCCCTGTTAAATATGTATTGAATTTTATGAACTCGGTTTAGTTCATCACCCAATCCGATATATTTTTTTTATGCGGTCCAAAAGTGGAGAATAAATTAAGATTTGGTTTGTGATTCGGAGAGTTGGGCCGATAGGCCCAACTCGGAGCAAGCGAACAAATCTCTATAGGGGTGCGAACAGATTTTTATGTGAGTTCCGGGGCAACGCCCCTGAGAAAATTTTTTTTGGGCACTATTTTTATGTTGCGGCTAGGATTTATTTGGTTGTACGAAGGATTTTCGTCATATGAAAGTTTTGTGAGCCGTGTGTTTTGTTGAGTCGCGAAAACCGACTTCTGTAATCTGTACTCTCTTTGATTATAGTGGGATCTTGTCTTTTGTCTCACCCGTGGACGTATTGTTTTGTATTTATTTTTCCGCATTTGTTTCAACAAGCCAGTATCGAGTCCATCTCAAATGATCCAAAGATGCCACCATACGCACTTCAAATTCCCTAATGCCCCTGTCCCCCACAACAAATAAAATAGAAAAATAAAAATAATTGTCTTATTTAAAAGACGATCAAAGTTGGTGGGACTATTTAGGTCATATCGACTAGGCGCCCCTACTTCCGTGGCTAACGAGAAGATGGCAAAATACGGTAGGGGTCGTAGATGGAGCCTAGGGAAAGCCAAGAACATCGGCTTATCATTCAAGGGAGGGGGCAAAAAAAAAAGAAAAAAGGAAAAAAAAAAAGGAACCCGCACGTGAGGGGTGTGGATCGGCACGTGCCGTAGGTTATGGCTCTTTTTAGGCCAACGTTAGGTTTTGTGGTGTTGTGGTGGGAAGGTGAGACGAGGTTTGAAAGCCACACTTAACCGCTTTGGCGAAGGTGTTGGTACGTCAAGGGATAGGCATGTTGGCGTTTCTCTTTTTCCCTTGCTTTTGATTTGTAAAGTTAGAGTTAGACAGATAATAAGCGGCCCCTTCACTCGTTTCTCCTTTTTGCTCCAACCATTGAAATCCCTTTTTCTTTCCTTTATCTATCGATGCGCGAGCGACGTGTATGGAGTGATGAAAGTTCTTCGAAGTTAAATCACGTCTTGATCCACAAACTTAAAAGCATTTTATCCGTCCGACTTAACGGCGATGTCTCGAGGATCTGTGCGGTGTCCGACCCCTCGTTTGCCTTCCCATCAACATTCCGATTCCGAGGATTCAAGATTTAGCTAGATGATGCCAGAGTACTCGAAGTTGCCGATTGTGCATAGTATGCTGCGATTAAAGGACGGGAAGATTAATGAGAGAAAAAAAAAAAAAAGCCGCTCGCTCTCTACCGAGTCCTCCGTGCATGACCAACGTCGTGTCCAAAGATTATTTGATGAACCTAACACATATATCGTAGCGGACCGCGTTACGACCATGCATCAATTGGGTCACGACCCTCTCGACAATGGTCTCGAGCCGAGAGGAAAAGGAATTTTCAAGTCGATTGCCAAGACTAAGAAATCAGAACGGCTACTTTATGTAGTAATCATAGGTTGATCGACCAATCATAGGGATGTGGAAAAAGATGGCGTGCCTTGACAATGGCAAGCACCTTTTGCATTTTAACTAGTGGGGCGTTCTTGTGCCTCGTGGAAAAAGGGCATATACACTGGTTCTTTATTTTACTTAGTTGTGAAGAAGCAGCGCAACATCTCAGTAATGGCGACGCTTTTGTATCTTTCTCTGTTGTTTATTGCCTCTTGTTTTGCTTGTTATAGCTCCGAAAAGTGTCGTTGTTTTTTAAAAAAAAAAAACACAATATGGACGAGGAACGGGCAAAAGAAGTCAGGCTGTTCATACTGTGTGCTAAAAGTGATAAATATAAGATCAAGGTCTTACGTTAGTGACTGGGGCACCTTTCAAACCTCGGACTTTGCTGTGTGAATTCTGGGATTTCAATGGAAGCGGTCGGTAGTAGGGATAAAAGAAAGAGAAGAAGCTGTTAAATACGTGATTTAATATTTGGATATTCTAGCAACAGAGACGTGATGTGAGACGAGAACCGACTCTTCTGCTACCATTCTTTTACAGTGAACTAGGTTTGAGGTGATGTGAAATACGGATGAGTGGCGCAAAACATGGGAGAATCACTCGTGTGACGTGCGACAGCTTGACCCGATGAGATATGGCAAACTCTCTAAAAGGAGAAGTCGAATGGTTGTCTTTGTAAGTGAGTCATTTACTTGAGTGACACTTCAAGAGGTTTTCTTCTATTGAAAATAGGGCTATGAAATGTCATGGGCCATGCTAAACCCTCGACGCTACACAACCTAAACGATTTGATGGAATGCATAGCAAAAGCTCGGTAATTTCATCTAGTAAAAGGGATCCTAAGTCCAAACTATCCATGTATCCATGTGGATCCGCCTCACTCGAAGGCTCTAGGTTTTAGATAACCATGATTAATTAATCGACTATCTCACATCAAATATTCAGCGCGGGACTCTCTACAAACTCTCTTTTCACATGCACTTCAACCATCTTCACTCACACGTGAGACTCTTTTATTAGGTTAGCTCCCCTTTAATCTACGAAACCTTTTACATAAACACACATCTCGACTTGAATCTCTACCCCATTGTGGTAAAGGCACCGCAACAGTCACATTCACATTCGCTCTCTTATGCCTCTGCGAACCATGAAGTCTAGCCTCGAGGTCGTGTTATGACATCAGAAAGTCCACCTACCTTAAAATTGAGTTCATCGTGAGATTCTTTCCTTGAAATAATCACTTAAATGTCTATTCACATTGGGAGGGATTTGCCAATCCACCAATTGGATTTTATACCACTTGTTGAGATGCACTGTAGCTAGATACCATCACATCGGGAGATCATCAAGAGATAGCTTAAGTTTGACCCTATTAATATATTCAGTTGGATCTGTCTTTTATATATATATATATATATATATATATATATATATATATATATATATATATAAGTCAATTTTGAGACATGTTATTTTGTTTGATTTTTGATTTTTTTAGCTAACCCAATCCAATCTAACCCAATTCAAATTCAAAGCCTATCATTTCTATTTTCTATAAAGTCCACCTCTTAATCTCAAAATTTTCAACAATTTTCATTCCCATTCTTCAGTTTCTCATTTAATGTCAAGCTATTTTTCCTAATATAAGTGCAAATTTTATCCCCTTTAAGGAGAAGTGTCATTGACATACGCTCATGTAATTTCAATACTCATGGTAAAGATGTTCATTTTTCTTTCTTTTTTTTTTTCTCTTTCTTTTCCTTCGCCTCTTTTTTTTTTTTGCCTCTGTTTTTCTTCTTCCTCCTCTCAAATATCTCCCTTGTACATAAACTCCGCCGCTGGCTAACTACCAACGCTACCCCTAATCACTCGACCATCATGCTTCAGCCACTGCAACCACCACCATCACCAAGGCCATCCCTCTGTTTATAGCCTTTCTCCGTGGTGGTGGTTTTCGTCCTCTCTCTCTCTCTCTAGCTGGTCGACATCAGATTGGAGGACTTGCCTTAGTCGACCTAAGATCTTCCTAAGCTCGGTCACCACATTCGTGCAAGCAAGTCACGGCGGTCACGGTCTCTTTTCTATGGCGGCATAGCTTCATTTTGGTTTTCAGCCACTTCTTTTGCATGCACAGAGAATGTCTCTAGCAATATTCCCGCCGAGCATGTGTGGTGCCGCCAAGGATTTAGGCAACATGTGCAACAGGTATGTCCGACGCCAATGCAAGCATTAGGGACAATGTACTACCATGCAAAGATGTGCATTTGAAATGTTGGTGAATTGGCTTGTGCGAATTGTCGTATTCATATACATACTTATAATATATATAACAAAAAAGCCATAAACCTATTGAATTGGTGTCAATTCAATTCTAAATCTTTCATTTAAACAAATTTAGTTCGAAATCTTTTGCATTTGTGCCTAATGAGTCCGTTTAGTCAATTTTAGCAAAAAATCGCTGACGATAACTCTCATCGGCCCTTGCTAGAGCTGACGAGGGCTTGTTGGTTCTCGTCAAAGGCCGGTGAGGGCTTGATGGCCTTTGTGAATTGGCCGGCGAGGGTTAGATTCAACGATTCTTTGTTAAAATTAGTTGGATGAAATAAATTAGTCCAATTTAAGATTTTTTTTTTGTTCTTTTCTCTATCGATAAAGATGCATATTCGTCGTATATAGTCGTACGAATTAGAAGCACGTGTCGTGTTTTCTCCAAAGTGGCCATAGACAAGAGCTTAAGGAGCGAAGCAGGCAGATACATGCCATGTGACCCTGATGTATGATTTGATGCGGCCGTGAGAAGGGCAATCGTGGACCGGCAAAACCCACCGTGCAATCGCTTCTCCTCTTGTCGATTTGAGTTGTGACGTGTACTCGACATGTACTCTCCACAGTTGAGGGGGCTCCATGGATATTAGCTGATCGAGGAATATGATTACGTGATTCACGGATTATGGAAGTTTTAACATTCACTCGTTTAATTCACGAAATTTTGTGTGAAACAATTTTTCTTGAGCATGGCGCTACTTGAGCCGAAGTAGATAATACATCGCTCAATTTGTCGTGCGTGGCTTCGAATTTCTGTGACGTGATTTGACTGATTGTCTCAATTCAGATAGCCGAATGTTCAGTAATGTTAAGGAGGAAATGTGTGGTATATCGAAGTTTCGGCTAGAGAAGGTTAATTTAGATCAAGAACACTTACGTTACCTGCCGGATTTGTTTGGTTGTTCAAAATGATGCACTATAGTAACCTGTTTTTATCTTGTGCGTTTAGTGATAACCAATCAAGTGTGGTTTTTTTGAGGTCACATATGAGAAACATCGTCTATTACAATTTATGTAGTTAAAATTTGAGCCGTCTTACGTATATTGCTACATCTGCACTACGCAAATTTTCACATGTCTTTTTGCCCGTTCCTTTTGTTGTTTAGTAGAACACAAGATTCACTGTAACGACAGGTCACGCTAGCTTGTAAATATTGAGGTGCACGTATGAGAATGTTCAACGTAAAAGGTCCCACATCGAGAGAATATGTTATTATGTGATGCAGCTGTATATTATAACTAATTGGATTAAGTATTTGAGAGGATGTGAATACAACTGAAAATGTTGACGAGCTTGAATTGAGGCTCTACCTTGATGGTATTTTATAGGTGAAGATATAGGGCTTCTATCGTGTCAAATCAGCCATATATTTTATTTGTATATGTGCGTGTTACCTTTACCGAGATCTCCGTAATGTCGCCACCAAAACTACTTGGTGTTAAGGTGTGTTTGTTCCTCCTGATGAAATGTCGGACTAGATAGAGATTATCTTATCTGATATTCGAAGTCGTACCCAGATTGAGATAGATCGGGATAAAATCTCGGTGATAGAAGCAAATTAAAGAAGAAAGAATCAAGATGTTTTGCCTTAGGACACAATAGCACTATTATAAGAAAAGTCCTAAACCTAATATAATTGTGCAAATTCAGTTCTAATTTTTTTTTTTCAGTTGAGTCATAAACCTTTTGCAATTGTGTTAATTCAGTTCACTTTGTCGATCGTCGCTAATGTGGACAGTTTTTAATTATATTTTGTTTATTTTTATCTTTTTTTTTCTTGTCTACTGCTATTGTGGCCGGCAAGGGTCGATAGAGTAGATTGAATGGATATAATTGTAAAAAGATTACTTAATTGAAAAAAAAAATATTTAGAATTGAACTGACACAATTATAATAAGTTTAGGACATTTGTTTTTGTTATTTTCTCATTTAAGATGTCGTTGAACTAATTATTTCTCTATTCTCGCCGCAGTCGCGGCGGGTTTCTCCACTAATTCACATTTCCACTTCAGGAAAAAGTTGATGAAGAAATAATGTAGCGGTGAGGAAATCAATCAATAATGGACAGTAGAGAGGGATAATTGATGTGGTGCCGTTGACTTAGGTTAAAAGTCGTGGGCAGATAAATTTCCATAGTTACGTAAAATGTGACATTGCAAATAATATGAACCTCTTCTAGCTAGGGGCTGACACATTTTCTTGAGCTAGAGGCTCGTCACAGCCCTACTCCTTCTATTCGTCGAAATAGAAATCACGCGGCAAATAATGGCCCGCTACGACATAATCCGAGAAAACCTAGAGCGCTGACATAGCCTCGTGTTCGACCTTGATCGAGACGATTATTCTATTCATCTCCATTAACTCTGGTTTGACTTGACGATTTTCGTTGTGCTTACTTTTTATTTTCCAGACGGACTTAGTATAAATATGACGTGACGTGATAATTCGTGGATTTGGTGGGGGTTGACGTGAGCATCCTCGGATTGGACCCGATTGCGCATCGGAGGAGATGTACATGGCTCTCTCCCTTTGCAAAGTCAGCTTCTTTGGGGACTATTGGAAAAGTTTCCAAGTAAATATTTGTGAGAGATTTCCACAAAATCTCTGAGTTTTGGCTAGAAGGTGCTCGTGATAATCACTCGGCTCAGGGCGCCCTTTTTTTTTTTTTTTTTCTTCCAGAAATAGATTATTCTATTTATACTCTCTAGACGAGTTTCAGAATAAAAATACGCGTTTGATAACGACACAAAATTTATGATCATGTAATAGAAATTCGTTTCATAATAACATAAAATTGCCAATGTTACCGATTGCTGGGCCTCCGTCGGCAACCAGCAGCCTTGCGAATGGTGAACGACAAAGGGTGAATGGGATTCGCGGGGGACCGAAGGTGGGCGGCAGGCAAGCGGTGGACGACGGCTGACGACCTGCGGCAGGTGGTCGACGGCCAATGATAGAGCCAGGAACATGAGAGAAAGAGAGTGAGCAAAGAGAAGACTTATTTCTATTTCTTTTCTTCTTTTTTTACGCATTCTTCATTCAATGATGGCATGTATATTTAGAATAGTTAAGAACTCAACTCACATATCAAATATCCAACAAGGAAAATGCAAATTATCTCTTACACCGGGGATCTAATAGAAGTTTAAGATTTAATTATCACGATTCCTTTAACTCGACTAAGCGCAAAAATGGATTTCGCAACAAGCGAAGAAGCAACCTACGATGCCAACTTTCCTAGTAATTTCCTTCATTGTGAAGGGAAACACTAGGCCTAATCAATAAGTTGACTACTCAATGGCTGCCGACCATTGGTTTTTATTTTATTTCAAATTTTGCTATGCTTGCAAAAGCATAGCAAAAAGGAGAAAATGACCATTGTTAGTTGTTACCAATAAAGTAGGTACTATCGTTAAAGGTTGGCGAAGAAGTCAAATTGCTGAACCGTGAGACTGAATCTGTCAAACCGTGGACAAAATGTTGCCCTTGAGTGGACAAAACTCGGAGGTTTCATGTGTAATTTGTTCGCATGATCAATTAGAAAGCGATATGACATCCATTAGATCTTAATCCCGAGCTAGACACGATGAAATTGGTCGATGGCTCAGATGAGTTTTGCCGACGTGCTCAGCGGTCATGGCGTACATGTAATCATTGCACCCGTCGGCATGACGGTGCAACCGACCTGACAGAAGATTTGGGGGTTTGCTTCGTCGAGTAACTCCAGCAACAGCAAACGATGTCGTCTACTTGAATTGGGAGGTGAATCAGTCAAAATTGACACCCAAGGAATTGTGAACACTAGAAGCAAAGAAACACACATCATAATCTTTCAAATTAGCCAAATAAGCAATTCGGACCCTTTTGCCCCCCTCACCAATACTCTCCGCAAAAGGGAAGTTAAAATCTCCCTTTCCAACCACAAACCGGCTTTGATAATTGACGGGCCAACCTTCTTCCTCCCCTCTCCAAAAAAAAAACAAAAACAAAAACAAAATAACAAAAAAACAAAACAAAACAAAAAACAAAAAATGAACAAAATAAAACAGAAAAATCGTATGCTTTTTCAATTGGGATTCGCACGTGAATCCCACCTTCTCCTCTAAGCTCACACGCCCTCAATCCCTTGGACCACCTTCGCTCACTAACGACAATAATTATTGGCGCATTATAAAATCTCCGCCATTTATCTCTCTGCCCCCTCCTCACGTGCCAAAGTCGGCTATGCACGTGTGATCGAACTTTTCGAAATTACTCCAGCTCGTCGTCCCTCTTCCTGCTTTTGGCTCGCTTTGCATGGCTTTGAATGTAATCATTTTCACGGGGGGCGAAACCCTAAACCCGTTGAACCGCTCTTTTAACCTGAATTTTGGTCTAAGCCTAGAGTCTGAAAGCATGTGATTAAAGCTGTTAGATGAATACCATTTGTTTTATGTTTAATTGAGGAGGCAAACAGAGAATGTTAGATACGTTTGTCTAGGACAATTTTCTTCTCTTAGAGATAGTTAGAATATTTCCGTTGATTCTCCGTATTATTAAGGATTGATCATATATCTCTCTTTGATAGTGCATATCCATGAGTGATATGTTATATTTGATAATTATCCAATAAATCCTACAATTGGGCTCATTTGCTCTCCATTGAATGATAATGAAATATACATAAATTTCATATCTCTCCTCCGCCTATTTCTTATTGTGGTATTAGAATCAGTACTATCCCTTTCACGTATGCACGCCAAGTTTCACGTGCCACGGTTAGAAATTTCACATGCCACTGCTAATTCAACTTGCATGTTAGAGTGCGTTGAAATATTATCTCACATAACTTAATAACAAGCCTTATATGCTTTTTATATTCAAATGGTTTTTATCCACCTATCAACTTGAACTTTTAGACCAGTTGACAATTTGTCAAAATGTTTAGTTATTAAACTACATACATGTGCATGAAAGTTTGACTGAGATGGAAAAATTGCACATCACATTATCGGAGGTGCAAAATTCCAAATTAGTAAATATGTGGTTATTTTGGAAAAATATTTAAATAAAAAATCATAAAAAAAATCGTGATTCGAGACTTTAATAAGCCACCCACAACATAAAAATAAAGGAAGATTGTTTGATACGTTCTTCCAATTCGATAGCACCATATAATCATTATTTAAATGGATAATGGCATTATCATGAGTTATAACGACAATCAACATTATTTTGTGGTTATCATCCACATTACTTAACTACACATACAAGATATGTACGATAATCTACATGTGTATATATCATTTGTAATCACCATTATTAAATTTAACTAAAACGGGGTGTTCCGGTTAGGGATTTTACCTTCCCGCCAAAATCCACGCCACAACCTACTATTTCTCACAGGGAGGAAATTGTCCCGTTCGGATCAGGTCCCGACAGAGCGGTGGGATCTTTGCCCCTTTGCCGCATAATATGAATTATTTTTTGAAGTCTTTTATTTGTACTTTTTTCTTCCATCTTCTTCCTCCAATTGATCATCACCGGACTTTGGCAACAACTGGCAAGGTCCACCTCACCATCTTCGGCCAAATCTCGACCCCGCCATTGCTAGGCAAGGTCAAGTGAGGCTTTGGCTTGGACCTTGAGGGATGGAAATTTGGGAAGAATCGAAATTGGGAGGGAGTCGACTCTGGATCTAGATTGGTCACCATTTTGATGTCGACTTGACAAAGACGAGAGGGAGAGAGATTGGGCCATGCGGTTGAAGGAGAGTTTCCGGAGAGGTTGCATGTATGATGACGAACATAGAGGAAACCCAGGTGATGCCCAGTGACTGCCGACCTCGCCAAATCTAGGCCAGCGAGGTTGAGGTCACTAGCCATCACGCCGAGGTCCAAAGACTGACCGAAGGAAAGAGAGAATAAAATAAGAATATAAAAATAAAAAAATAAAAAAATAAAAAAAATAATTCAAATAATTATGTAGCCGAATGGCGCTGCTGGGGTTCACTTTGCCGTCGGCCGGCCAAAGTTGAATGGGTAGATTAAATTGACACAGTTGCAAAAGCTTTAAGATTGAATCGATAAAAAAAATTAAGACTGAATTGACACGATTTCAATAGATTTTAAGACTTTTTTTTTTTTTTGGTAATTTCTCATTTTGAGCGCATGCCCCTCTCTTCGTCTATCGGTATGCCCTTTGGCAATTGAGAGTAGTAGTCGCAATCGGACAACCTCCAAGACACGACCGGTTTATGCC
Organism: Rhodomyrtus tomentosa; assembly: GCA_028455895.1. Lineage (NCBI taxonomy): Eukaryota > Viridiplantae > Streptophyta > Magnoliopsida > Myrtales > Myrtaceae > Rhodomyrtus > Rhodomyrtus tomentosa. The sequence continues at coordinate 12,913,641 of JAPCWY010000002.1, read as the reverse complement.
ATGACCACACTAATTTCTCCGCACACGAGCACGAATGTATGCCCCGGCGCGCGCGCACCAAGAGAGAGATGAGTGACAGTGGCGGAGCATGGCAGGGATGACAAGCGAGTGGAACGCGAGACACGATGAAATTGAAAAGGTTAAGTAATTTTATGAAAGCTCAAAAGGATAGAAATAAAATTGAGAATCCTCGAACATAAAGAAGTTTGCCTCAATTTATTTAACATGTGCCAATTTAATCCCAAGTCATTATATTTGATTGAGTTAGTTGCAAATCTTCTAAAAATTTAGGTCCACCGAGTCAATTTTTGTGGGAAATTGATGATGTGGATGTCCGGTTGATGCTAACATGAGTTTGTTTTAATTTTGTGAATTTGTTGATTATTTATTTATCTATTTATTTATTTATTGTTAAGGGCCAAGAGAGGGCCGCCAGCCCTTAGCAATAATAATTAAAAAAAATTAAAAATTAAAGAAAAGAAAAGGACATAAAATAAAAAAATTAACAAAAATTCCATAAAAATTTAAAAAGATAATATTTTTCCAAATTAGTGTTGGCCTTGCCATAAGGACGTCGATATCCATGTAACCAATTTTTGTTTTATCAGAATTGACCCGATGGAGTACATTGGCAAATTACCGAAAAGTTTATGATCAAATTGATCAAATCGAAAGATTTAGACTTGGATTTGCACAAATGTAATGGGTTTATGACTTTTCCAGTAATTTTTCCGTTGAACGTAGACACACACACATATAAACGAAAGGAAGTTGTAGGGGAAAATAAGGCGAGTGAATTGGAAAAATGGAATGAAGAAAAAGAGGAGAGGGTAAAGGGAGGGAGAAAGTTAAAACGGTTGTGGACACAATTCTTGCGGTACGAGGAAGCGTCAACGCCAATTTCGAAGGATCGTGGGACTGGGAATGGAAAATGATGCGAAGGCACAAAGTGTACAAGCATTGTGGAAAAAAAAAAAAAAAGCGAATTTGACCCCCACATCTATCCACTAGTGCAATGCTAACAGTGCCTTCATGGTCGCATATATGCGATAGCACATAAGGATGTGGATGGTCCCTCATTTCCCTTTTGTCTCCTTTTGAAATTTTGTTTAAATAGATATACATATTATATATAGATACATATATGTGTGTGTAATTCTACCCTTTCCTATTTTTTTTCCCCTTCTTGCTTAGACATATTTTATTTTAGGAAATGGTTCTCTGACAGTATTGTCAAGGACGTCACAATATTGATTATAGGTCTACACACCATCGCTGCGCGTTTTGCATAAAAATAACTTATTGGTTGAGAGATAGTATGGTCAGAAACAACTGATAAGACCATCAGAATGTAATGTTAGCAGCTTTCATTTTATTTTTAGTCTCTCTCAAGTCTCCTTTTCCAAGTGATCTTAAAGCAATCCCCGCCAAATTTGCTAATTATGTGATTAAACGCTCTACTTTAAACGCGTGATATCTTGAGCACACGGTCGTCATCTTGCGAACCGAGCCTCACTTGAGGTATTTTAACAAGGCTGTTTACATGCATCCATGGAGATTAGTCGGACGGTAAGATTTAGATATCCTTCATTGTCTAACGGGGACCAAAAAAAAGGAAAAAAAAAAAAAGGGAGAGAAAGGATGATCTTATGCGTTCTATTTGCTTGTGGACAAGTTTGATTCCCTTATTTTATGCGTCAAATGTGTGTTAAATACTGCACCGTTTGCTTCTTCTTTGTGACATGCTATTATTCTATTCCAAAGATCTTCACATATGCGAGTTCGACTATAACCGCGTTGGAGACTGAAAATGTTGCGCCGTACTTTCTTGGACCGCAAAGGCCAATCTTAATCTTACTATAGTGAGATAATACGAAAAATGTTGAATCTTGCAATTTAATTACGTGAAAAGATGAAAAATAACTAGAAAAATAAACGATAAGGATAAGGAAGATTTAATGTGATTCGGTTCATGTGTCGGTACTCTCTCCAACCTCAAAATGTATAATGGCTCAAATTGCTGCAATATGTCCCAGCCCCATAGTATACCTAATAAATTAAGAATTGTGTTTACTTAAAATATCGAGAAAATTACCAAAAAAAGTCATAAATCTATTGTAATTGTGCCAATTCAGGCTTAAACCTTTTGCAATTGTGCTAATCCAGTCTATTTGGAGAATTTTGGCTGACCGGGCGGCGACATAATATTTGAATAATTCTTTTGATTTTTTTAGTTTATTTTCTTTTTCTTTTATTTTATTTTTTCCCCAATCAGAGGGATGTCCCTCTAGTTGATTGCCGAGGTCCAGCGACTGGCTGGAGATAGAAGAGGGAAGGGAAAAGGAAAAAAGGAACAATAAAATAAAAAATCAAAGAGATATTAAAATATTATGTTGCCGGCTAACTCATATCCACATTAATGCCAGCTAGTCAAAATTTACTGGATGGATTGAACTGACATCGTTACAAAAGGCTTAGGACTGTATAGAAAAGAAGAAGAAGTTTAGGACTAAATTGATACAATTGCAATAGGTTTAAAACTTTTTTTTGGTAATTTCTACCCCACAATCTCTCATAGTATCTCACCAGAGAATATCACAGATTGAAAATAGACACTCTGACGGAAACTCTAGGTCCGAAGGTTTAACCCACAACGCTTTGGATAGGTATTGGCCATCTATTCCGATCAAGGTGGCTTGCTCGCTATTGATAGAGAAGGATTAGGTAAAAATAAAAATAAAAAATTACACTGACGGTGCACACAATAATAATCCCAATAATTTTGTCCTCCACTATGAAGTGGTAATGATGCAGCAAAATATCAAAGTGCTTGGTGACAACCTCATCAACGTTTCATGGTAACAATTAGAAATCTTTTTTGGGATATAGTGAATCAATGGTGAAAAATAAGGAAGTTTAGTGCGCTAGATGAGAATAATCTCTCTAGTAATCTAATAAGAACATTTACGTAATTCTACTCATTCAAGTGAGGCTTTGCTCGAACTTTAGGCAATTAGGGTTTTCTTATCCATATATTCTTGGGTTATTTTCCTTCTTAAGATTAGTTATAAAGTTGAAGATTTTGATTTACTCAGAACATATGATTCTTTATTTTATTTTGTTAACCGGTGTCCGGTACTCAATAAAACAAACATTTTAATTTTCACTATCATGATTGAACTAAACATGAGAGAGACCGCGCATCCGAAATAAGACTATTTCGTTATTTAAACGTGTAGACACTCATTTAAGTTTCAGCGTACAAGGATTATCAAGACTTCTCAACTGTAGGGAGTATTTTTTGTATACCAGCTTTCATACATAGAGAAAAGTATAATCACCAATTCTAGCCAAAAAATAATAATAATAAAACAAAGTGTAATCACCAGAAACAAAAGAGTTTGGCTATGATGTAATTCGTTTTTCTAACCAGAATAATATCTCGAATTATAAAAATAGGTTGTTATTTTCTTTTTGGATTAAACCTATCAATGGAGAACAATTTCAACTTTTTTTAGGGGAAAAAAAAAGGTTGAATCACTTATAGAATGTCACATGGATCAACCCAAATGGGTAATTTCATTGATGCTTGCTGAACAAAGAGTACTACGTATATCTAGGGATAGCTTGGATAATTTCTCAACTTCAAGCAACAAAGATTTCGCCGATCGGGCAATAAAATTTAAGCGATACATCATTCGACCAACTGTATATAATCTAAAGTTGCCATTAATTGTTGGCTTAAAAGAATGTAATTATACCCAAATTGCTTGTTTGAAAAACGGGTAATCCCACCTAATGATGTCAAAGCCCTAACCAACCATTTCCCCCTAAAGGGTATATCTAGATACAGTCTATGATGCCAAAAAACCAAGACGCTTGATATTTTATTTACTTAAAATCCAAGGCTCTCCTGAATCTTTTGACCCACCAAACCTTTGGGTTGCATTTAAGAATCAGTTTCTTCATCCATTGGTCCAACAGGATTAAACCTACTATACAAAGACATATGCTATTCAATCATAGGTTTATATATTATAATTATTGTTAAGTGTGGAAACAAATAAGAGGCAGTCCAATTCAAAGGTGCCATTCATGTCATGCAACAGTCATCCAGACGTGTGGGTTCATTTTTTAGAAAGAAACAAGGTGCAGTTTCTGCAGACACGAGGAAACAACATAGGAAAATGCTGGCCAGTGGGGCCAGATCAAGATTTATCGGTCATTTTCCACAATAGGTCAGGAAATGTTTAATAATAAGATCATTTCAAACAAATTACACATTATTATATCTCATCTTCTGTGGTCACCTTCTACTGTGGCATGAGTGATGAGTAACAACAATTGATACTGATGTTACTTTATATTGGTTTTGATTAAGATATTGGTGATGAGGACATGCTCGGTTCTCTCTCTCCTTGTCAGCATATATGGTAAAGAATTCTTCAATATTTTTGTCTCACATTTTTGTAGTGACAAACAAGGGAGCATATAAAATAATCCACATGACTTGGATTAGAAGCAATGCTTACCTAGAATAATATTTAAAGGCACACAATGTACCGAGGGAAAAAGAATAAAAAAAGTCTTAAATCTATTGCATTTGTGTCAATTCAATAGCAAACCTTTTAACGTGACCAATTTATCAATTTTGATTGAAAATCGCCGACGTGGATGCTGATCGTCCTATGCGGTATGGCTGGAACTGACGTGGAAAATAATTTTGTTTGGAAAATTAAAATTAATTTTTTTTCTTTTTTTTCTCATTTAATTCTGTTTGGCTAGGGCCACCTTGCCTAAGGCCTTGTGGCCCTGCCAGCTCTGGACAAGGCGGTCCTCGCCAGCGGTCGACGAAAAAAAAAATATTCGTGTTTTTGAAGAAAAAATATTTGTAATGCCTATAATAGTGTTGGCTGCGCCATATAGGACGACTGGCATACACGCAACGATTTTTGGCCAAATTTGCCAGATGAACTCAGTTAGCATAAATGCAAAAAGCTTATGAATGAATTAACATCAACATAATAGATTTATAACCTTTTTTTTTGGGTAATTTTTTTCGAGCACCCAGCTATTCCTAGAAAACACAGTGAAAAATGAGGGAACCCACCGTTTCTCGAGCAAAACTACAGAGAGAGAGAGAGAGAGAGAGAGAGAGAGAGAGAGAGAGAGAGAGAGAGAGAGAGAGAGAGAGAGAGAGGTGTGCTTTTCCAACTCTTTGCCCCATGAAAACATCATGGGCAAAATCAAAACTATTGCATCTGCGTCATGTCGATCAAACAATTCAATTTGGCTTTAACATGAAAGTGAAAGAAGTATTCTCCCAACGTATGAAAAAGAGAGAGAGAGAGAAAACCAAAGACACGAATTGGAGGTTGGTTGCTGCATACGGTTCTTGGGACTTGGGAAGGCATACAGGATTTAGCATGTCCTTCTCAAATAGGGTCACTTTCCGGGCGGGGTTTCCGACCGATTGGCATTAACCGAGGGAGGACCAAAAACATTCTCATGGTATGTCTCCACCCCCTTTTCCCAACATAATTACACCTCCCCACTTTTCCTTTTTATCGCTCTGCTTTTCCTTTCCCAATTTCACCTTTCCCACTGTTCAAACACACACAACAACAACAACGAAGGCTACAAAAAAAAAAAAAAAAAAAAGAAGGAGAAATAAATTGAGAAAGGAAAGGGAGAAGCAATTGGAATTTAAAGACAAAGCGGGTGTGGTTGTGATTCTTTAGTTATTGGGGACAACTTTCAGCCGTGGCCCGCTCTTCGTAGATGGCGACCGTGTGAAATAATTGAAAGAGGTTGCGCTTCCTAGTGAAATTAGAAAGAAAAGGATTTCTCGAGCTCGCGCTCTATACAAATTTCGATTTATTCGGTTTCAATTATGCTTTGTGAGTATTATTCCTTTTCTTTTTCCTTTTTTTTTAAAAAAAAATTCTTTGAAATCGGGATCGATTTTTTTTATAAAAAAAGAGAGAGAGAGAGAATTCAAAGGGGTACGTGGCATTCATCAGAAGGCAGTGAAAGGATGGAAGAAACCAAGTTCTCGAAGCAAAGAAGCAAAAAAAATCTAGCAGTGTTGCCCATCCGCAAGGTGGTCCTCCAATTTCGGAGGCGGGAGGGGGTCCACGTGGCGGCAGCCGGCAAGGGGTGGCCTCGGCCACGTGGGATATGTGGTCCAAACGGATCGCCCAGGTTTGAGCTCGCGACACGTGTCCGAAACGGAGAGGTGACAGGCTGGTGAGCAAAGGGCGTGGGATTGGGAGGGATCATCGTTTTCCTCTTTTTCCCACCATCTTTTTTCTTTTCTTTTTTTCTTTTTTTCTTTCCCGAAGTCTCACTCCTTTTTATGATTATTTATTATTATTCTATGTGAAGACGAATTCGGTCAAATGAGGTCGGATATCGAGATTCATCTCGATGCCTGTATCTCTCTATGGCGATTTCTATATTTCTATTTTTCATAGTGTACATCGACATTTAGCACATGTCGCGCTGCGTGCAGAGGGGCAAAAGCATGTAATTAAAGAAAAAAAATGAGATGCTATTTATACAAAGGAAAAAAATTATTTGAAAATTTATAATTTTATTGTATGGCGACCAGTTTAGTCCTAAAACGTTTTGACAATTTGCCAATTCAATTATAGATCTTTCAATTGTATCAAATTAGACATAATTTTTTTAGCGATTTGTCAACGTGGTCCTTTCAGCCCATTATTCAAATAATAAATTTATGACTAAATTGATAACATCTTCAAAATTTTATCAACTAATTATTATAATTAAATAATTTACGACTGAATTGATAGCCGTACAATAAATTTTGATTGTTTTTTTTTTTTTTTGTGTGTGAAAATCATCTCTTATTGGAATTTATGCAAAATGCTCTTTTGGGGTTTTGAGTCTCTTTTGTTTTTCTGTCCTGCCGCCCCTATGAACGGTCAAAATCAGGAGACCTGCTTTTCACTAGCATCATTGGAAACCATATGGGACACAACAACACCATATGCACGCTTGCTGGCCTCTTTCATGCTCGAGAGTCGAGACCGATTGCCAATCTCGCATGGATTTCGTTCTTCAATGAGCAAGAGTGAAGGGTCAATTTCCTTTGCTACTAGATTAATTAGGACCAAGCTTTGGCCTGGGTCCGTATTCTCATTCGATTGTACTCTTGTTCGTGCTTATCTTTTCCGCCGTTACATTACGAGGTCTGGTCGGGTCACTTCGAGCCGAAAGAGAGAGAGAGGAGTGACCAAGTCGGTTGTCATCATGAGCAGATATCTGGGTTGATTGTGAAATCACGATAATTCTTGGAGTTCATCTAACAACACAAGGCTATATAGCTTATTAAAAGGCGATGAATGATTTTCAACTTTTAAGAATGTTCTCAGCTCGGAGTTTGAGCAATTTTCTTTTATGGTCATACAATTTAGTATCCGGCATTTCATTCAAAAAGTATGTTGTAGAGTTTTGTTACATCTCGCACTCCTAATGCTAATATAAGATATGTACAAGAGAGAAAATAACAATTGAATTAGACCGGTCCACACTCGAAGCCCAAATTACTATATTTGAACCAACTGGCCCAAAATCCGTTTGAGGTGACAAACTTGGAGCAATGTCCAAGGTGCAATTCAAATTCCCATGTATCTCATGTTTCCACGCTCAAAGAAAATTGCAAGCCCACTAACATCGGATAGACTGTTGAAAGCCCATTGGGATGGCTTATCGACTCTAAACCAATTTCTAGAGGAATAATAACATAAATGGTCAATAAATTTTGATTCAATATATAACATCGTTCTTAAATTTTTAATATGTGCGATGTGATATTTGAATTTCAGCCTAACATGCAATATCATCCATAGAATTTTAGTTTGTTCAATATGGTACTTGAACCGTTGGTCAGTGTTCAACGTAGTCCCCTAGGTTATTTGAAAATGTTTAAAAGTTCAAGGACCATACCGAACACTTTGGACCAAGGTTCAGGTACCACGTTAAACAAATTGAAAATTCATGAATATCGACATCACACATCCGACCAAAGTTCAGAAATCATTTATGTATTTTCCCATTTCAAAATTTGTGTTGAAATGCATTAACTTTGAGGAGCACTCTTTGCTAGATCTAATCTTAACCTATTCTATCAAAGTAAACTTGGGTATGAAAGCTTGTCGTTGCCGGCATGACATGGCGCCATGTGGAAATTCCTTAGTGATGCATGATTTAATATAGGTATCTAGAATTTTATTTGGATTAAAATAATATGTACTCTTGTTTAAAGCAAAATGGACCTCATACTTTTAAGGGATCTCGATCACGTGTCCCTCACAAACTATCCTTAATTACTTATTTGCAAGTGTTGTGTACATGACTAGGGATGTCAATGGGCCGGGCCGGCTCGAAAATGAGCAATACCAAGCTTGGGTTGGCCCGACGTGGGCCGGGTTAGACCAGGTTATTTTTTTTTATTTTTATTTTTTGGAATCAAAATCAATTAACAAACCCATCAAATGAAAGAATATAAAAAGAAAAAAAATATTAAATTGAAATGAAAAACGGGTGTTAAAAAAAGTCTGGCGGTAGGCCGGCTCGGCCCGAGTATCAGACCCGATCCAAAAAGGCCCAAAAATTCAAGGAGATGTTCGGGCCAGCCCACCTGGCTTGGGTATTTTTGACAACCCTATACGTGACAACTGCATAACTATATAATTTTTTTTTTGGTGAAGGCGTAATTACATAATTTTTTTTTATCTTTTCATGTTTCAATATTATATGCTCTAGGATATAACAATTTAAAAAAAAAATATTTCAAGTGTAAAATGCTTTTTTCTTTCCTTATATACACACATATAATTTCTCTAAATTGTCTTTTTTTACTAAAAAATTAAAATACTTTGTAATTTTGGTCAGCGTCATATTCAATTAGTATTCTATTAGATAAAGCAAATGAGAATTCCTTGTTCACAAGCATTATGATTTTTAAAAATGTCTACGTTAGTGCTAGGCATCACATAAACCGGCCATGTCAAGTGGGACGAGTGGCGTCTATGTTAGTAATTTTCTATCAAAAGTGATCGAATGGACTCAATTGACATAAATACAAAATATCTAGAATTAAATCGGCACCAATAAAAGGTTTATGACTACATTGACATAAATACAATATGCTTAGGACTTTTTTTTTTGACACTTTTCCCTAAATATGTGTCAACCACGAGTTTGATTTAATTAATAAATTTCATGCGTCGAGGACCAGCTTTCTTTAAAGAAAAACCACTTGCCAGAACATTTGTTTCTGTTTCGAATTGATGATATTCCGATTCTACCCAGATTGTCATTGAAAATCCTTCTACGAGGCTCATTCAATGCCTCTTGTTGTATCTGCCCAAGCGAAAAACATTAAAGATAAGAACAAGCAAGAAGAGGCAAAACCAATATGGATATCATCCTAAGTTTCCAGTTACAGCAGAAGATATCGCAAGTTTTCTATAGGTAGTGAATCAACAATCTCAACATCCATTAAGGAACTCTTTTAAGAGTATCTCATGAGGCCATAATTTTGCAGGATAATAGTAATGGAAGCACTCTAATATGCCAAGATGCCCCCAAAGTTGGGTCTTTTTTTCCTCCGCCATTCGCACCTCCGACCGTGTAGCTAGCAGCCGCGGCTAGTTCTATCAGCAATGCCGCTAGAACAAAGCAAGTCAGTGTAAGGGAAAAGATTGCATCCTTTGAGAGTAGAGCTGACAATATAGGTCACAAACCCATATTTGACCCATATTTGTATAAAATGGGTCACAAACATGGGTCATTAATTTTTAAATGGTTTACTAAAATAAGTCAATAATGAGTCACACTTAAACTCATTTTCGATCCATATTGAACTCATTTTCAATCCGTAAGTACAACATCATTTCACAAGTTACAAGTGGTCCCGGGACCGGGGTCGATGTCGGTGATCTAGGCCGGGACCAGGGCATCTGCACGGGCACCATTTTTGGATGTTGGGCTACGAAGAGGGGAAGATCACAGCGGAGGACGGGGACAAGATGCTGAATCTGGAGAATCCTTCATTGAGGAACACTGTCGTGGTATTCTCGTACGGCTGGACCGCCTTGAGGTTCGTGACGGACAATCCAGGGGCATGGCCTTTCCACTGCCACATCGAGCCGCATCTGCATGGGCATGGGGGTTGTGTTCGCAGAGTGAGCAAATGAGCTGTGGAAGCTGAACATGAAAATGCCGAGCGCGACCTTGGCCTGTGGTTTGAGGATTGGGATCCTCTGACCACGGTAAGGAAGGTCAGGGCCTGACCTTGCTTTAATCTTAGCCGTCCGTTCGCATCGGACGGTTGAGATTAAGCTCTAGCCAAAACGCACAAAAACAAGCGTTTTATTTGAATTTTGAATTTCAAATTTTGAAAAATAAAAATAAAAGAATGAGATTAAAGAATCTGTGATCTTTCCTTTCCTTTCCTTTCCCCTTTATTCGGTTCTCTCTCCATCGAACTCTTCCACCGTTCACCGAAGAAAGCCTAATCCCCCCTCTCTGTCCGCCATTTCGCCGGGATACTACGTGCGCTTCAACTCCCGTTTCTCGACCATCGGCGAATCTCAAGCCCAGCTCCGAGATTTCGTTCATCGAGACCTTCTACGACGCCTTCGCTCCTTGCTTCACCAAGGTAATCGCAAACCGCCTTTCTGTTTTGGTTTAATCATTAATTTTTTATGGGGCGAAGCATTTCTTCGCCGGTTAAGACTTTTTGGGGGGTGTGTTTGGTCTTCAGGAACGAAGCCAATTGGAATGAGAATGGAATCCCAATTCACTTTAACGATATTGTTTGGCAAATTCAATCGAGGCGGAACATTTTCTCTTGTCTGTTATGTAGTTATTTGAGCTCTGTATTTGAGCCATGCATTTGGCACCTCGCCTTTTCCATTGTTCGCTGATTTGCGGTATATTGAGACACCAAGCTAGTGTCACTCCATGTGTTTTTGTGTGAGAATTAAGAGTAATAGTTGATGGCTTTGCATTTTTTGTCGTGAGATTGTTTGTCTTGTCTGGATTTTGTCTATGTAATAGCTACGAGCTGCCACTAACGGATGTTTTGTTGATGCAGATAGCAAAGCGTCGGGAAAAATTGCTAAATTATATGTTATTTCTGAGGATAACTCACACACTGCCCAACCTTTTTATCAATTTGGCTTCTCCAATTGTTGAAATACCCTTTCATGTTTTCTTTTTGGCAACAGTAATTAGTCTTCTTCCAGCATCTTTGATAACTGTCAGAGTAAGTTTTCTCTCAACATTGGACCTCCCTTGAGTAGATAACTAGTTTTGTCAAACTTAGCGAGGCTGTTCTCATAGTTGGGGATTATACATTCTCCCCCGATGTATACTCCCTGTGACATTTCAATTTTCAGTCAATTTCAGACTCATGAATGAGAAATTTATATATATCAAACGATGTGTTTCAGTCATATTTCTCTCAAATCTGATTAATTTGAGTAGGCTGACCAAAAAGGAAAGGCCAACACGAGACGAGGTACGTGGACCTAGACGACTCAGATAGGAAATGACGCTTTGACCATAAAAATTATCGAGGGGATATTTATAAATACCAAGAGGTCGATCTAAGAACGATTAAGGATTGCCTTGCGAGTGTCATGCGATTAGAGCGTGGGTAATGCCGCTTAACCAATGTATGATTTGTAAATTTGTCCTAAATCGAACAGTGAAGATCGAGATCATAGGGACTAGCGATAAACCCTCACAATTATATGACAACCAAAGTCGCCATGAATTGAAGAGTCCTAAACATGATATGAATCACGAGGTCGATACGAGTAATGTCTGCAAAAATCGCCTGTCGGTTCGGGATAGGTTGGAACCACGTCTGATAGAGAAAACCATCAGAAACAAGTCTTGAATGATTTGAAATGAAAAATCAAGAATTCCAACGTTATTCGGATTGACCGTCGCTCTATCGAAGGATTCTGAAACGAGAAAAATGACGTTCTGAGCGTCGGGGGTAAAATGACCGTTTTGCCCCTCAAACCTAGAACCTTACCTATACAATTCAAGAAGGGAAAATTGGTCCTTGCCCCACCTAAAGGCTGCCGAACTTCAAGAAGAAAGGATGGCCATTGGATCACCTTGGAATGACTAATGGACATGTGTCAATGGATGGGCAAAAGAGAAGTCATATCCACCTTTTTGCCACCTACCATTCAAGTTTTGACCATGGACTTGAATATATATATATATATATATATATATATATATATATTTCCTCACTTCACTCGGCCGAACACCCCAAGAGAACCACCAAGCATCCTTCTTCTTCTTTCTTCGTCAACCTGCACGTCGGCGACAACCACCGAGTCTCCTGTTCGACCATTCCAACGGCCATTTCCGGCCACTATCTGACCACCGGCCGACCGTACCAACGAAGCCCTACGTCTTGTCGACATCCTCAAATAAGAATCAATTCATTTGGAGCACCGAAGAGTTCCGTCCAAGGATACTCTCGAGAGACGACAGAATCGGAGCCAATATGAGGTAGGTCCGGTTCCTAGTCCTTTTGAAGGCCGAAATCTTGGAATTTTGGAGTCAAATTTTGTGGAGATCTAGTAGAAACGTGCATGAATCTGCGATAAATATTGAGGCTTAATTTGATGAAATTTTGACCATGAACTGGCCTTGTAAACCTTGCACAAAAACTGCTGGCAAAACTGACTTGAGGAGTCCGGCAACGTTTGACGAGTTTCTGGCAGCCATTTGACTTCAAACCTTCGGTGACCCTCCTAAATCCTTAGGTAGACATGCTAAGAGGTAGGATAGTATTTAAATAGATTTGGAGTAGATTTAGGACCGGTTGGACCCAACTTGCACAGAACCAAGTAGGACTGGTTAGGTGCCTGGCCAAACCGAACCTGTTGAGGGCTAAGGATAGTGATTTTGAGTTGCAAATTGATGTTAAAGGCATGATGACATGATAAGGGTTAGGTTATGGATGGTTGGAGTTAATGGATTGAGGAATTTGATATGGAAATTGACGGATTTGTTGGAATTCCTAAGTTGCGCGACGAGTTCGACCTTGAACCCTAAGGGGGCCGGGACTTTGAGGCTATTGCAAGAGGAGATTTGTGGTATTAAACCCAAGGTAAGGGAATTCTAAACTTAGAATAGGGAGATTGGACTCGATTGGGTGAGTCGAGGTCTAGTTTGATCGATTTATGAAGGTTTTCCAAAAGGATAGTTATTGGTATGCCCTAAGTGGCTATAGTAAGATTTTTTATGCTATCGTTTATGCTTGAATCATCTGCCATGTACATGTGTCATTTGATTGCCTTGCATGCCATGAGTTTTCGAACTGTGCATGACTTGCACCTGTTGTTGATTTGTGAAATTAAATTAAAATCATGGTATGAGCATGACATGGTGAGGCCCTGAGGCGTATGAAACGCGGGGCGGGAGATGGATACCTTGATGCGACGAGATCGCGAAGTGGAGTTGATGTCGTGTGACGCCCTGATGCGACGAAATCGCGGGGTTGAGAAGACCACGGTCCTGATGCGAATTATTCGTGGGACGGAAGTGTGAGATGATGAAATTGGCTTGGAGATTCATCGAAACCTGATGCATTTACGAGGGTTGCCGATGATGGTCTGATGCGTTTACGCGAACCGAGCTTGATGCGATGAGATCGCGGGCTGGAGATTGAGGCAGGCGGAGATTGGTGGTTGTGGTGAAGTGGTAGGACGGGTGTGCATGATCATTTGAGTTTGAAATGAGGTATTCATCGCATACCTGTCATGTGTATGTTGTTGTTTCATTGATTTGTGCTTGATATATCTGTTTGTTTATAAGTTTGAAATGATTGGGGTGTACGACTGCCTGAGTGGACGGTTGACCTGACCTAGGGTTAGGGTTCTTTTACTGAGATACATATCTCACCCCTTTTAGGGACCCTTATTTTTACGGATCCTAGACCTTAGAGATGTGGTCTATTCATTTTGGGGACCCCAAAGAAATGACGGTGTATTTTGATGAGTTCCCGGATAGTTAGGGGAATGTCTATGTGAGAAAGTATACAGTTGTATGGGTTGACGAGGGTAGCCCTGATTAGAAGCCTCATAGGCTCGAGGTATGGTTTAAGAGAGCTGGGGACAAGTAGATTGGGCCACTGAAACCTTACGAGATACCTTGGGGAGTCATCTCTGCATGGTGCCAGATTGTTGGGGAGCAGGAGTTGCCAAAGGGGTCTGTAGTAGGCTTTAGAAATGAGCCGGAGAAGACCTCGACGCTGGACTTCACCGTCGAGGAAGACGAGGTCATAGTCTTGGAGGCGACCGAGGAGGACCTAGCGGAGCCGTCGCGCGAGGAGACAGTGGAGGATTCTATCGAGGTTCTGTCCGAGACGTTCTTTGAGTATGAGCTGATCGAGGACGCAGAGGATTCCGGGGACTCCAGCAGCTCATCCTAGGAGATATAGTTTATTGGCTTAACTCTTTTGGAGACGATCTGATCCTGTACTTTTGGATGTCATCAAGGATCCTTTTTTTGCGTACTACCTCGTCGCCCAGTTTATTAGCAGATTGAAGCAGTCGGAGTTGTATGAACTGTTAATTTTGATGTATGACATTTATTGTGCTATCCAAGTCTCACTTAACTTATATATTGTATGGGGATTATTTAAGTATGGCTTCCGCATGCTTATGTTTATGTATCATCTCTCGACCTGTTCATGGATTTTGAGACCGCGAGAGATTGTGTTGTTTGCTTACAGGGATGTTCGCGTGCCCGGGACACGGGGCGTGACACTCCCTTTGGTTACTACAGGAACAAGATGATGTGTGCTCCAAACCTGTTTTATTCGGGTTAATGGTTAATCTTTGAGATTGTTGGCTGGTGACTAGTTCTTGAAGGAGCTCGAACCCCACATTATTCGTTGTGTTCCTTGTGTGGATGAATAAAAATTTGATCTTCTTATGGATGGTTTTGTCTTCTATTCTGAATCTGTTTCTCTGCCTGATAGAGTGTTAGTTTGATAGATCATTGCTGGCTAAAATATGTTGTCATAATTTCATGGAAGTGTTATTCCAGACATCAATTTCAGGGAAAATGATGGATGCTGACTCCATTGATCATATCAACAACCATACAGAACTTTCATGACAATTACTTATGATCCTCAGAAATGTTACTGTGCGTTAATATTGTTTGTCAATCCACGAATTTTTTGGAGTGATAAAGATGATGATTAGGTTAGTGCCAATATTATTGTCTTCTATTACTGATTTCCAGTTTGTGATGCTATTTTAGGTTTGTTGACATGCCGAAGCAATAATATGTTGTTTTCAATGGTTGCAATATCGACATATACGTTAATTGGCCTCAAAGTTAAGTCCAAGTAAGTGGTTTTAGTAATGCTAGTTACAAAAGATATAAAAATTAGGAAGCTGTAAAACAGGCATACTTGAAACTTTTCAATATGAAGGAGTTGTCAACGACAATTAATTTGCCCATCCGATTTCATCCCAATAGTGAACATGTGAAGCAGGTATGTTAGTTGCTCATTCTTGTGATAATATACTTTAATTTTTCAATGGTTTTGGATATAACAATTATATGATTTCTTTTTTTTGTCTAATCAGAACCATTCTTGTTCGAGTGGATGTAGCCGTATAATTAGAGATTTGGAAATGGAGTTGGAAAAAACCCGAAGGGAGTTGAAACGTAGCTAATTTTCGCATCGATTGACTATACAAAAATTGAAACATACCCAAGTTTCGCTTCAAGTGACTGTACGAGAGCTACAGAATGCAAGGGGTGACAATTTACGAGATGTGATAAGCGGCTTCAGGAATGTCGACATCGATTAGAAATGCTCCTATTCACAATGTCGTACTAAATTATGTACAATTTTCGTTCTTGTTGGAACTTTGTTGATTTTGATTCGCTCTTGTAATGGTAATGGATGTTCACCTATTTCCTTTGAATACAAACACCGACACCGGCACCAATGTGAAACTAATGTAAATACAAGAGTCTCTTTATATATTTATGTGTGTGTATATATATATATATATATATATATATATATATATATATATATATATATATATATATATATAAGAACAAAGGGATATAACAATTAGAAACGCGTTTTTGTTTTGTATATAAAAGAACGAAAGGGAAATAACAAAAGGTGCAACAAAAAAAAAGTTCGAAAATGTCCTACATTTGATATTTAATTTGTCTTTTCTATATAACTTTATTATTTTATGAAAAAAAGCCAGTGTTCTTTAAGAAAAGTAACGTACAATTATAAACGCGTTTTCGTTTTGTATATAAAAGAACGAAAGAGACATAACAAAAGGTGCGGCAAAAAAGAAGTTTGGAAATGTACTACATTTGATATTTCATTTGTCTTTTTTATATAACTTTGTTATTTTATGAAAAAAAAAAGCCGGTGTTCTTTACGAAAAGTAACGTACAATTATAAACGCGTTTTACGAAATGGACATAACAAAAGGACTAGTAAAAAAAAAAGTTCGGAAATGTCCTACATTTGATATTTCATTTATATTTCTATTTAACTTTGTTATTTTATGAAAAAAAAAGCCGATGGTTCTTTACGAAAAGTAATGTATAATTATAAACGCGTTTTCTTTTTGTATATAAAAAAACAACGAAAGGGACTGATCAACACGTCGGACTGCTCAACACATTCGGCGCTTGCCAGTAGATTTGATCCCAAGCCAGATCCGAATTCACCAAAGCAACATCAGACCGACTAGGCAACCATTACCCCTCTCGTGTGCTTCACAATGCCATTTGGCATAGGTCAAAGACATATTTGTACGGCAAATGACAGATGGAAGCAATGGTTTTTCTACAACACTAGCTACTTCAATTAATTAAAGAGTCAGTACTCACCTAAATCATTCATTAACAACGATTCCTAAAGACGATACTAACAAGAAAATTGAGTAAAGAAGAAAGGGAAACATTGAGAGAAAATGAAAAAGAAAAAGAACAGACTCACATTGTTATGGTAGTACAAGTACAACTAATAGAGCAGGCAGGCAAGTAGATACAAATTGCAAGAGAAAAACTATGCCATAATTAGGTTTGAAAAATTAACTTTAAATTGCTCCGACAATCTTCTCCGCCTATACATTTGTGAGGTGGTATCAACTGGACTTTCCATGTACACTTAGTAGTACAATGCAGGGATCAATAACGATGCTCTCAACATGGCGGCGAGATAGCATCACTTCCATAAGGCTAGCTATAAATATCTGTCACAAAGAAAAAAAAGAACCATCATCAAAACCACGCATCTGCAAAACTAATCAGCATAAGTGCAACACATGTTTCGAAGCCATTAAAATGCTCAAACCACAAATCGACATCTTTTCTACTTTATCTCTATCATTTAAGCACTATATAGAGCTACAGAATTGGTCATCGCACTATAAATTACCACAAGAATTTCTTCTCTCATTGAGCTACAGATTGCCTAGACAACCTATATTAGCTGGTTCAGCTTCTATCTGCTATCGCTTCTATCAGGTTCTTTCCTTTCCCATTCGGTTTTCCTCCTTTATCTTTTTTCTTTTTCAGTTTTAGCAAATACTGACGACGAAAAGTTGGGGTAGAACCGGTGGCGAAAAAGATGAGAGAACATTGATTGAGATGGTTTGGGCATATTCTCCGAAGACCCTTAGATGCACCGATACGAATAGAAGTTTGCTATCGAGAGCATAACACGAAAAAAGCAAGAGGTCGGCCGAAACTTACTTGGGGGAAAGCAGTAAAATAAGATTTAATAGAGTGGGAAATAGATTGGCGTACGGTTTGCCTTAGGATGAAGTGGAGAGAGGTTATTAGTATTGTGGAGGGGTAGTGTATAGATAGATAGATATATATACTTATTTATTTTTATACATTTATCTCTTTTCCCTCCCTTGATTCTGCTTTTATTTTTATGATTCCTTGGGGTTCATCGACCGCCGACCCCAACTAGTTTGGGATAAATGTGTTGTTGATGTTGATGTAGTTTCAGCAAATGCTGAGGTGTATCTACAGGCTACTAGCCACTAATAGTGTGATAACACTATAACATCATAACATCAGTTTTCCCATTCTATTTCCCTAATTATCTTTTTGCTTCTGTCTTGTGCTGGACAAAGATGTCTTTTTACTATGATGTGGTAGTATTGAACAAGGTGCAAGCAAACAAAAAAGGAGAGCAAGTTGGAAGAAGATGATTTAATGAAGCGACCAGGTCTTGTTGTAACACCCAGAAAATGAAAAAAATGAAAAACAACAGACTTGCTTGGTGACTTTGAGAATTGTGGCGATGAAAAAGATTACTGGTGAAATTTGGCCAAGAGATTAGCATTTTACTTTTCTACATCAGTTTTCACCATCGAGTAAAGGAAACATTTCACTAATATCGTCTTTTTATTCTGAAAAAATGCAGATCCATCAACTATTACTCTTAATTCTCACACAAAAACTCAAATAACTACAGAGCTCAACATCAGCACCCAAGATATATAGCGATTTAGCAGCCATGAATATTACATTGTAGAAGCCACTTCACAGTGAATTTAAAGATGTTTACGGATTCAAAACTCTCCTTACCGCACCCCTGGAAAAGTTTACCAATTAGAAAAGGAGGACAAACAACAATACCTGAAATTGTAACATCTTTCTGAAATGGATGAACTTGAGGTGGGGCTGCATCTTCTAAGTTCGGGGGAGAGGGGGGGGGGGGAGTTGGTGGGGCTGCATAGCCAGGCTCATATGCCTAAACATCCATAATAAAACCATTAATCCATGCAACAAATTCACAACTTCCGAAAATAGACATAACAAATCAGAAATTAGCATGCATGATACAATGAACATAATTTAGTACAAATAGAATAGTGTATTACCAATCACCAAGCGGTGCTGTCATGGAAGGCGTACACAAGAAGTTTGCGAAGAAGCTTGAGGTGCGTCTCCTTGCTTCTTTCTTTTTGTTTTATTCTGCCCTAGACAGCTCTTATATCGCTTTCCTCCTTTGCGTGCATCTTTCTTCTTGAAGTCCGTACATTTTGCAACGAGGCTCATATCTTCACTTAAGCCTATCGAATTTATCTGAGACTCATCTCCAACTGGCATTTCGTCGAGAGATTTGTTTATGGTCAAGATCATCTTCTTGATAAATTCATATCTCTGAATAGTTTGTGAACCCTTGACTGCTATCTTCACAAACTCGGGACACACCTCTCTATATCTATCAGTAGCATCCATGTCAATATTTTCCTGAAGGAATATATAGAATTTATTAGAAGTTACCAATAAATTAGAATAATAAATTGAATAAAAAAGAGTATAACGACAATTTATATCTGAGTATCTAAACCATGCTTCTCTAATATTCCATCTCTTGCTTCACGTGTCCATCTCTTCAAAATGTAAGTATTAGGAATTAACTTAACGTTGACCAAATCAAGCACCTTCAAGGCATGGCAACATAAGATCCCAACGGTCTCAAAATGATGACAAGAACAATTCACCACTTGATTGCTTGGGCCACCCGTGACCTTGTATTCTAGATCATTTGTACAAGATGAATTAACAACATATTCCCGCAAGAGACCTACCTCATTACGTTTCTTGATAACTAGGTCTAAAGTTTTCATCAATTCTGTTTGAAAATTTTCAAACATCGAAGGTGTATAGACCTTCCTTGCTTGCTGCAACACTCGTGATATTTGACAAAAGATCGTTGGCAATCTTTCTCTAGCATTAAATTTAGCCTGTAACTCTTTGTACTGCTTATCGTTGACCACCTTATCAAATCTCTTGAAAAATCCATTTACACTTGTAGTGCATGCAAGATAATCCTTCAAATCTCCATTCAAACTCTCACTCAAATGTGTACTACGTATCCCCAAGGTTATTGTAGATTTCATATAACATCTAGCCCAATTTTCTTTCAACTTATACATATTTTGGAGCCAAGAATTGTCAATAGCTTCATATGATAAAAGTAATGAATCCCAAGCCTCTTCAAATTTTTACACATCTACATATTCATACACAAGTTTCTTCAAATTAGTTAAAAAATTAGATCCATTCTTCAGCAAATGACCAACATTTTTTATGGCATTTTGCATTAGATGCCATGTACACAATCCGTGTCTCGTCTCGGGAATCACCTCCACTAATGCCTTAGACATTGCTGCATCTTGATCAACAAAAATTGTTGCGGGCCTCCTATTATTGTGTGCCCCCAAGAATGTCTCGAAAAGCCATATGAAGGAATCGACTGTTTCATCATATAAAGTGCAGCCCCAAAAATCACAAGCTCTCTATGGTGATTCAATCCAATAAATACACCAAGTGGCCTGTACTCTTTGTTGGTGAAAAATGTGGTGTCAAAGGTCACAACATCACCAAAAAGGGCATAATCTATAACCATCCTAGAATCTACCCAAAATGTGTTCGTTATTTGTTCATTATTATCAAGCTGAACAACATAGAAGAAAGATGTTTCTATGATTTGTCGTTTTTCAAAGTACTTCAATAAACGTCTTGCCTCTCCAAATCCATGTCTCTCTTTCTTTTTGTGCGAAGATAGTTTTTCACATCAACCCTCGTGTAACCAATATTTTCTCTTCCCCCAGATTGTACGCTAGACAATTCATGCTGCTGGCTCTGTGTGAGGCCTACATTGTTAGCCAAAACAATTTGCTGAGCTTGCATATTACTTATTTCCCTATTTGACCGTATCATGTGAGTACACTCTGCAAAGTGGAGTGGATGAGAATGATTTGGCTCAAACCCATACACAGAATATTTACCGCTCACTCGAACCAATTTCAGGTACATTTGGGCAAGGCAGTCCATTCTCGTTTCAGGCCTAGGTTTTTTTACTAATTCCACCCGTTTATCTATACCTCGACGTCCCTCTTTTGCACAACAAAAGCGCATAGTAGTTTTGGCACCATCATTCCCTTTGTTATCACCTCTTCTATGTACACCAAAACCTTTTTCGATGTATACATCTTCCAAAACTCCCATGCCTCATCTACATCATTAAATTTCATGCCCATTTGTGGAGTCCAGTCATTACTGCTGATAAAATCACACAAAAAGTAGTGGACAAGGTGGATTTAGACGATAAACTTAAACAAAAAATAATAAAACATAAGAAAAACTAACATACTTTCATCAAGACATTAATTACCTTGTACTATCATCATCCATTTGACTGCTAGCGCTAAGCATGGCAGTTAGTACTCCCTCCATATCAGTAGAACTGTGGTAGAGAAGTAGAAAGAATAGCACACAACATGCAAAAGATACTTCTTCAACCCTGAGATAACATATTGCCATTAACCTTCTATCAATCTTAAACTCTCAAACAACATTCAAAAAATTGGACCATCCTATTATAGCCATTCACCTTTTGACATTACCTGCATAAAGTTTCCGATGTTCCTTTTCTTGCTTTGAAGGGTAGTAAAGAACAACTCAACTGAACAACTCGACAGAGTGAGGCGAATAACTCGCAGCAACAAAGCAGATGAACCAAACGCCGCAAAATCGAAAATCAAGAGCTTCGTGCTACCACGTCTCAAAGGCTATACAAAGATTGAATTAGACAGGAGATCAAAAGACTGTATAAAGATCGAGATGATGAATCCACTGGTTTGGCATCCATCTTGCCACCCAAATGCAATGATCAAAAGCTGCACCTCATCCAAGTTACACTAGCAATTTGAAGCATGACCACAAGATTGCTCCAAAATGAAAACATGCAGTGACACGCGCAATAAATTTCCGTTGTATAATCAATGCATCGCATCACAAGCAATTCATTGATAATATCACATCACCAAAGATCTAGCATTCCTATTCATAAATTATAAACGGCTCTTTCCAAACAATAATAAAGACACGAGAGACTATCATATTAGGGCCAGGGCAAGGGTTCTTGCTATCCTAGGGGAAAAAAATGGATATTCACAGCTATCATCATGTCAAACTTATCAGTGAAAAACACACAACAATGGTGAGGAAGGAAACTCAACGACACATTCATGGATATGGTTTCGGACCAGATTTTTGGATAGAGAGAGCAAAATAGAAACCACTTCGCGCAAGCGCCTTCGCACAAGAACAGAGAAACCACCTTCGCACAAGAACAGAGAAACCACCTTCGCGCAAGAACAGAGAAACCACCTTCACGCAAGCACCTTCGCACAAGAATCGGCACGCATCCAACAGATCAAGAATCGGCACGCATTTTTCAAAAATCTGCGACTGCAATCGGATCGAGGAGGGAACTGAAAATTTCTTTTTTTTAGATATCCGTCAGTTTCCCGCTCGTATAAAACGCTTGTTTTTGTGCGTTTTGGCCAGAGCTTTAATCTCAACCATCCGTTGCGAATGGACGGCTGAGATTAAAGCAAAGTCAGGCCCTGAACTTCCGTACCGTGGTCAGAGAATCCCAATCCGTGGTTTGATGGCAAAGATGGTATCGATCAACGACCAACGAAGCTGAGACATGCGCACCAGCGACAAAGATGATATTGCCACAATTAAAAAAGGATCGTATCTTTTTTTAGGGTCGTAATCGTATTGAGTTATTTTTTTTTGGTCGGAATAATCGTAATTGTATCGAGTTTTTTTTTTGGTCGGAATAATCGTATCGAGTTTGATGAGTAGAAATGAGTGCAAAAAATCTTTCGTATGCCGTAACTTGTAACCTATTATTTATGAAAAATTTCACATAAAGGTCTAAAGCAGGAATGGTTTCTCGTAATAGAGGTCTTAAAATGAACTTCGATTAAAATAAGGATCAGAATTGTCCTGATTAAACTGGGGCCGCATATCCAAAAAAAGGTTCAGAGTGAACCTTTGTTTTGATGATAAGGGTCCAATTTTGTATTAAATAAAGATCTGAAGAGTTCGATTCTATATCACATAGGGGCTGAAGCGGCCAATTTTATATAAAAAATGTGCAAGCTGAACTCATGCCTTTCAAAATCGATGAGTGTGCGCATCCAACTTAGAACCCGAGGGATTTGGCTATGATCACTTTGTTGGGGAATTTGCAGTCCACGTCAAATCTATATTAAGGCTAAATTTAACCACTTTACGTCCTCATTTAAGATAAATCCAATTAATGACCATCTTTCGAGAAAAATATGTCACTTCAAAGTATTATTTGAGACAAGTTATATTGAGATACCTCTTTCGAGAAATCTTCCCAATTCAAGCCTTTAATTAAAATTTTCCTTAAAACTCCTTTTGTGTCTAGACCAAAGGTCATGAATCCTTTTTTAACGTTGTGATATTCCTATGAGGTCTTTCTTTCACGTGGCAAGATATCATGATTAGAGGACAGATGCAACCATGGTTTCGATATTGTTAAAATATCGTCCCACATCACTTGATAATTGGTTCCATATACTCTGTTATATACATGTTGTCTCCCTCCACTTATCAGTTTAAAATTTTGAGTTAGACTTCCTAATATGGTATAATAACTAATGCTCTCTTTTGCGTGCGTTTGAAACTTCGAGCCCAGGACTTGTCTGCCGCCTATTATTTATTAGATCTAAGGAAGGAAGTTTTGTAACATTGGCATTATCTCCTTTCTTGCATTGGTATTCACGTTTGAGAAATCAGAGGAAGTCCGCATAGTGGATGACTACGACTGTGGACAACTGCACTAATCATTTCACGAACCATGTATTCAACGACAAAAAGAAGTTCTTGGTCCGTTTGATGGCATTAGTTGATGAACATGAAATATTATAGTTAATATTTGTTTAAGCATGTGTATATGTTAGTTACAGGTAAGAATTGGTACAATTTGTAAGATTCACAAACTACTTTATAAACATTTAGATAGCTGGATCTCCATGTTCGTGCCACTCAAGAGTTCATACCGAGTAAGATGAACTGAAGAGTTCATGCTACACATGGAGCCTTATTAGGTGCACGTAGACAACATAATATGATTTCTTGAACGGAAAAATTTGTATGACATTGTATCGATTACGGAAAAATCATCTCATTAGAAGACTTAACAAGCGTTCCAGAAATCCCTGATCTTTTCACTTCTGGTATGGACATGGAAGGATGGTGCTCCATTTGTGAAAATCTCGTTCTTCCTCGAACTGATAAATTTTCTTCGCTTGCACACGTTCTTCGACCGAAATTACATTTTAACAAGTGATCCATACAATGGAGGGGGATTATTTTACGAATATAAAATGAACTAACTAGTATGTACGCATCGAGATGAAAAGTAAATCATAATTAGGTTCGGAGGCCCGGATTCAAAAGAAGGGTATCGGACATAGAGTCACGGTATGACTCCCTAACAGTGCATAGAGTCATCTCAAGATGGATTTTGCAACAGAGTAAGTCCATCATGCGTTTGCGGAAAAGGAACAGACGGAGTTGGAGTTGAAAGGCAATTTCTTCCTGACCAAGACCTTATCTTTTCTCTCTTCGATGTTTCATTTGAACTTATCTTTCAAAATCTCTTTGCATGCATTTCAGACAACATTTTGAACAGGAATCGATAGGATTGTGATTTTACACATTCGTCGTGCTATTGATTGCTAATTGCCATAGTTTGTTTTGAAAATTCAATTGTTTCTTTTACTTCCTACAATATAATCAAGACACAACTAAGCAACCATTTGGCAACGATTCTAATAAAAAAAATAGTTATGATTATAATCATATTTTCTGATTCTGTTCCCTTAATGATTTTTGGAGAATCAAAATGCGTTTCATAATAATTTTTTTTATCCCGAGAATAACCAAGTGACAAGAATTCTTTGTTTAATATTTTTAATATTTTTAATATTTTTTTGATATTTTTTAATTTCCCCTTTTTAAATTTATATATTTTTATTTTTACGAAATTTCCTAGAGCCGAGCGCATTTCTCAAGAAATTCCTGGAAATAAGTTTTCTGTGTTGGACTAGATCCAAGCCGTATACGATAACGTCTACATCCAAATTTCAAAATGCCGAAACACCAGCTCAAGTTTGATCCCCACCAGACAAACTAGACGCAGTTGATGGATAGTGACCATCGCTAAAACAGCAACATGATGTATTTCATCGGTCTCTTCTTGTACAAATACGTTTTATCTTCTGCTGAAATGTTCAAGTGCAGTTCTGCATTGTGAGAGCTCAACAATGGTGGAAGGGGACGAGACTGAAGACGCACCTCAAGTTGATCCGTTCCTATTTATCTCGCCACTTTACTTCCTTTCTGTCAATTGTAATGGAGGAGACGAAGAGAGAAAACCCAGAACATATTAAGTCCCGTGTTTTTCTGTATTTCTCTAACTGGAGTAGCTAAAACTCATGGATTCGTAATTTCAATGTATTTCTCTAATTCGAGTATCTAAAACTCATGGATTCATAATTTGAATCAATGGTTTCCATCGCCAATGGTACGAAAGAATGTTCAATCTATCGATTGGCGTTGATTTTTCTCTGTTCACGAAAAAAAGTTCCAGTTTCCAGTCAATTAGGATGGTCTTTGTAATGCCCCGCGTCCCTTGGAGCTCATTACATCCACTTTGGGCTAATAATTACCCAGGAATCTCACACGGCCTAGGATGGTATGAAATGCGCATACGAAAGGATGACAACATCTTCGTGCAAAAGAAACAAAAAGGAAATTTGGAACAAGGGAAAAACACACCCATTTATACATTCCAGAAACACCCAGTACATACAACGGCAGGGAAAAGACAAAAGAAAATATAAAGCCAAACACCTAGATAGGAAAAAGGAACTAAGGCTTATGATTCAAAGGTTACTACTATACCTTTCCCAGAGCCTAACACCAAAATGGTTCCTAATTCACCTAACACTTTTAACCGGATTTCTCAGAAGAACATCTTGAGTTGTCATTTCCATCCTCCTCCTCATCAGTTGGATTGTAATCAGAAAAAATCTCGGCTGGTACATCCTAAGAAGATTATTCAGTGTCTTCCTCAATTTCTTCTTCTTCTTCAGCTTCTACTTCGTCGTCCTCATTGGTGACCTCAATCACATCGATAGAAATCTCTATGTAATTCATGTACTCCGCAGAAGTCAGTGGGGACTTCGACTCTTTAGGTATGTTCTTCGAAACTCCCACGGATGCTGGGTTATCCACTTCAATATCCAGTCAGGACGGATGACACCAGGTTGGAATCACTTCCCATGGAACATCCTCAGGCAGCAGAGGTCCCATCAAGCTACTGTCACCCACTTGACGAAACCATGCCTCAAAACGGTGGGGTTGTAGTTTCAGCTTTCTTTCATCTACCCAGACAATTGTGCGCTTCCTAACGTATACGATACCCTTCCTAGCAAGGAACTCATAAAAAAAGGGCGGTCATCTCTTTTGGATCGCCCAAGCGGATTGGTAGCATTGCTAAAGGTTGGGGTCTGAAAAGTTTGTCTCACTACAGGGTGAGATTGACATCTCAGAAAGTGAAACCTAACCCTATACCTCAATACCGGTCCCCTTATACTACATACAAATGACACTCAAAATACAAAATAACAACAATGCAAAGACACAAAGTATCATACGACATCAATATCAATGATCAAGCATGGATAATCAATATAAACAACTATGTTCAACTTCAAAGTCCCAAAATACAAGCATATGCACCTGATACACCACTACCACTACTTTCTCATCCACCCACATACTCTACTGGCACTCTTGTCATCTGATATCACTGGGGCCACAGGCCAATCGATGTCCATATACCATTGGGGCCATAGATCAATCGGTACTCTCAAGGCTTACAGCCATCTAATGCCACAAGGGCTACAGGCCAAATCGACATTCTCATTCTCATTCAATTTTATCACCCTCTGATACCACCGAGGCCACAGGCCAATCGGTATCCTCCACACTTTTCTCATTGGATTTACAATGCCATCACAACATGCACAATTCAATTCATAAAATTCACCAGTCATTCAAATCATTCAATAACTTATCCAGCAGTGTCCTAGTATTTAGATAAGGTTTAGGAGACACTTACATGATCAATTAGCATAATGTCACACAATGTGACTCTCCTCAAGACCACAAGTATATAATTCCCATGCATTCTTCGTTAACCTAAAAAGATTCACAAATCTTGAATTAAAAATCATGAAATGCTCACTTCCATTAACCAAATCTTTCCCTAGCCATGCCATTTACAATTCAAGACACCTTTTCTAACAATTGAACACATGGCAATACTCACTTCGAACCCTTAATGTACTTGGTTCACATGGTCATATCCATAGTAAGTCACAACCTAGAGGTTCATGCACCAATTTTGTCATAAATCACTTCTAAATCTCAATCCACTACTCACACTTCCTATTGACACATCATATTATATCATATAAGACATTATAAGTCAATTGAAGTCCAAATATTCCTTGATCAGCCCCCAAACAGAATCGGCTAGCAAGGTTCATCCACCAAACAGAGCCAGTTTCGATTTCCAACCGCTCAATCGAGCCATACTTCAATCCCAAGCCTTACTCTTCGCACAATAAACATACTAAGACCTTAATTTACATGTTTAGAAGGCTCACCAAGAGGTTTGAGGCGAGACCACACGCCAAGGACTTCGGAATAACCTAGTCTCTACACAAACAAAATCTGTCCAAATTTCATCATCAATGTTCAGCCATGAAAACCTATTTCAACATCATCCAACTTGCAGCCACAGACTACCTGACCCTAGTACTAGATGTTATGAAGGTCTTTTAAAACTTTGAGGTCAATTGGAGCCTCTAAGAGGTAGAATGAAGACCTTACCTCAGCTCGCGCGATTTCTGCTCGGTTTTGGGCTAAGGGTTGGTCGGGAAAAACTGTTCAACGAAACTTCGAACTACCACTTGGTCCTTGTTAAGGACATGTCAAGCTTGCTCCTGGTGGTCAGCGCACAGCTAGGCGGAGCCAGAAAGTGAGCTCGAGTAGGCCGAACAAGGAGGTCGAAACTTGTCTTCTGGGCAGTTTCGGTGAAGAGCAAAAAGGAGAGGAAAATGCAAGGGAAATTGTGGGATGGCTATACACAGCTGATGAGGGCTTCTAATGGTTGTCTCACACAAATAATTTGGGGTTAATTGACAAGATTTGATTTGGTGAGGGTTCTTAATGCTTGAGGGCTTCAATGGTTGACTTGCGACATACTCCAATAATACAACTCTTAGCTTTGACACTTCTTTGACCCATTGTTTATCATTTTTTAGCAGCCAATGGTGGAGAGAGATTGACCATTTTGTCCTTCTTGCATTTTTAAGGAAAAAAATAGTTGAGGGGCAAAATGGTAATTTTGCACTTTCAGTCCAAACTTTACTTTTCCAATTTGAAATTACCATTTGACGAAACATCGTCAAATTTTTGTCTAGAATTGGAATTCACTATTTTCAATGGCCACTTTTGAGCTTCCATTTCATGATCATTTGTCCGTCGATCATAATTTCAGTTTATCTCGAACTAACGGGTAGCTTTTGTAGAAGTTACGCGTATCGATTCTGTGATGCTCATCACACTGAGGAAAACTCAAGTTATGACAGCTTTGGTTGTCATGTAATTGCGAGGGTTCATCGCTAGTTTCGACGGCTTCGATTGCCAAAATTCAATTTAGGAAAATTTACAAATTATACATTAGTTAAGCGGCATCACCCGCGATCAATCGTAGAACGCTAGCACTATATTCCTTAATCGTTATTTGATCAGCCTTAATTGGTTCTAAATATTCCCTCAACAACCCTTATGATCAAAGTGTCACTTTCTTTTCTGACTTTCTTAAGTCAATGTACCTTGTCATACGTTAGACTTTCCCTTTTGGTCAGTTTACTCAAGATTGATCAGATCTGAGCGAGACTGAACTGAAATACATTGAAAGATTCATTTTTATTTAACAGCCTCAAGATGGCAGGAAATTCATAATGTCACAGTCTTCCGTCACTTTGTTCATTTGACTGCATTGCCACTTCTATTCTTGAGCGAGTCCTCGGAATTTCCATGGAATGATAAAAACTTATAATCGATGATTTTGATGTATATACCGATTTACGTGGCAAATGTCCCATTAGTTTGATATTATTTAATTTCTAAGGCGAGTCAAAATTTAATCCAAGTTGTCTGCAAAATTGTAGCAAATGTTTGTCACTTTATGGAGAGGTTTCACTAATGATGTATATTAACTGGTTCAGCAGGACATAGATGATCGCTAAGATCAATGTGTTTCAATGCATTAGACGACATCTTTTATGAAGATCACTAAGTTTCACTTTTTAAGAACATCACTAATAACTACTAATATATGTAAGGAAGTGAGCAAACTTTTTTCATATAATACAGCTAGTGTAAGGTAAATAAAATTGATATAGTAGTTAGAGGGTCATTTCTGATGGTCTGGACGCTAGTTTCCAGTGTCATGCATCCGAGGTTCCATAAGCAAATCGATCGACAACATGGCTTGGGTGAACCACAAGACTTGAAGTGTCTTGGCCTAGTTTTCTTGAGTTCTTTAAAATGTTTTTATCGATGAACAATACGGTAAATGTACCATATTCTAGAATTTTCGTCTTTAATGTCGGTAGTTGTTAATTGGGGAGATGCATTCTAAGCCATGAGATATGAGTCGATCAACGGTAGTCATTGAAAGGCTTTTTGTATATACAATGGAGCTCTCTCCTTCATTTTTATCATTCAATCCTTGAGTAATAGAAAGTTTTCTCTCTCCTACTCGAGAGTCGAAATTTTTTGGCTAAGTCTCTCTTCATTTTTATCATTCAATACTTGTTATAGTTGATAATTGAAGTTACAATATTTTGAAGCTCCACCATAGTTGGAATTTACGAAATTTTGCTGAAAAATATATTTAAGGAAATATTATTCTGCTATATTTTGCAAAAATTTTGAAAGTGATCTTTCGATATAGGATACCTGTGCATACATACATATGTATATATAAGTCTCAAGTACCTTGGGAAAAAAAGTCTTAAGTAGCTTGGGGCCTAGCTTCAACAAAAAAAAAAAACAAACAAAAAAGGGAAAAAAGAGACTTAGCAGGGCTGCTTTTTCAAAATTACACGCCTTAAAGAGCAGAGGAACCTCTGCTTCAGAGAATTAGTCTCGTTCGCTCATATTTCTCCTTGTTATCTCGCTCGTCACTCCTAGTATTCTCTCTCTCTCTCTCTCTCTCTCTCTCTCTCTCTTTGCTTTCTTCATGCTTTCTTCTCATTGTTCATGTGTTTTTCTTTGTATTGTGATCATCTGTGTTGTGTAGCGTTGATTGGCGATGATTGGCGATTGTTCATCATTGCGTTCGACAGTTCATTTAGTGATGCGTTGTGTAGTGTTGATTGGCGATGCGATCGTTCATTGTCGCATAGTGTTGTGTTGTGTAATGTCGATTGGTGATGATCGGCAAATGTTCATCATCGCATTTGATAGTTTGCTTAGTGATGTGTTGTGTAGTGTTGACTGGCGATGATCGACAATCGTTCAATAGTTTGCTTAGTGCTATGTTTTGTAGTGTTGATTAGCGATGATCGGTGATCTTTCATCATCGCATTCTGACAGTTTACTTAGTACTTTATTGTGTAGTGTTGATTGGCGATGATCGATGATTGTTTGACAGTTTGCTTAGTGCTATGTTGTGTAGTGTTGATTGGCGATTTATAGTTCATCGAGTTCACAGTTTACTTAGTGTTGACTGATTTTTTCTAGCTATTTGCATTTTGCTTTCTTCGCTAAACTTGGGTTGCTCAGTGTTGATTCTTTTCTTCTGATTTCTTTCTCGTATTGATTATCCTAGTTTTGAAAGACTAGCCATTTCTCGATCTGCTAACTAGTTGACGACTGAACTTAGGAATAGCTTAAACCTTTTTGTTTGTTTGTAGTTTGAGATTGCAAGTATTGTACTACTAAATATCGTCTTGACAAGTCCTGCTTTGAAAAAATTAAACTTCATTTCACTTGTGTCAAGGGATCTATTAAGGATGTCCATTGCTTCATGAAACTAAAAGAGGCAGGTTTAGGCGTGAGTTTGGGATTTCCCAGTGGTCGAACCTGAAAAATATCACTGGACAAATATCCTCAGGCTTACTTGGAATATCCTCAACCATACTTAGAATAGGGATTGGGCTAGTGGCATGGTCTCTCCAAAAGATTAGGACAAGGCTTAGGCAAACAGTGTCACGTCCTGACTCTCGAACTCGCGACATCTCTTGCCAAATCGCCACTAGGTCATAAAAGATAGCGTCCTAGGCAACTGCTATCGACCTAAGAATATACTGCGCATGCAGAATGTGCAATCTTCCATACAATAAAATCAACATGGGATAGCTAAGAAGAAAAGCCAGACAACCCAATGCTAAAATAAAACTACTGAGAATAGATTATCTATAATCTTACAGAGCCAACAGCTGATAAATACAACCCCATGTTTCGGGGGGGCCCTCTAGGACTTACAAAAAGATACAAAAGTCAGGTAAGGTTAACTCTCATCTATCCCAAAACAGTACCCCCACAAAAGACATTACCAATTCCCTGACCACAAAAGAAACCTAATCCTCTAATGGGTAAAAACAGCGTCCGGATCGTCATAATCAAACGGGGGAGCCGGGTCGTTTGGGGTCGTCACAGGAACTCTGGCTAGAATGTACAGAGGGGGCTACTAACTGCTCGGGCTCGAGCTCAGGCTACATATTAGGTGCAAGATCCACCACTTCCCCATCAAGCGTATCTATATTCATCGGATCTCAGGCGGGGACATTACGGACCCCCCAAAGAGGTGGCCCCTCAAATCCTCTAAGCTGACCAAAGAGATCCATCCCATCGTGAAGATACTAGGCCTTGAAGAGGTGTGCCACCAGGTGTGGCATCCCTTCATCAATCCATATCGTCGTGATGTGACATTCCCACATCTGATCCGTACCTGGTACCGGGTGGAGATTGACATCATGTGATGAGTGGATGGGGGTATCGAATCGCACCGGTCTCTCCATTACTTTGGACCTGAAAAGTTGTCCCACAACGAGGTGAGAATTTAATCTCAGTGAATCAAGCCTAATCTCGATTAGGACACTGATTCATCCAGGATAACCTAAGCACTACAATAAGCCACAAGATATAAACATATATATATATTAATAAAATAAATCCGCCAAATCAACAACCAACTAAAGCACCACTACTCAGGCGTACACCAGACATCACACAAGTCCATTCTTAAATATTAACCCACGCGACTGGCGTGATAGAAACATCAATAGTGCGATCCCACACTCATCTAGTAGGACCAGGCTACGTCCACTTTACCCTCTCAGCGACGGCTACTACGGGTAGTGTATCCAGTGCACCCGTCACGGCACTGCGAGTAGGCATTCCTTAAAAAGGACCTTCGGTCCATCACAAGCTGCGATCGGCATCCAATAATCTCTTAAGATCGTACAACAGGCATGAGGCATGGATTATCATGCTTCTGACAAGAAGCGAGTTTCCGTACAATAGGTATAGCATGAGTACCAATGGTACAATGCGAACTTGCCATGTAACGTTATTGATCCTTTAAATACCACACAAATCGCACTCAATAGTCAACTCATTGTTTATCTATGACTAATGCCAAAAATCATACATAAACGCAATAGACTCGGCCCCAAGACCCATAAGACTATCAGTCAAGCATTTCGGCCAAGCAACCAAACCAATTAGGCGATTAACATACTCGCGAGCAATTAACTCAACTCGGCAATTTTGAGCTCCATTCATACTATATTTCATATATCTCATTCGATTTATAATAATCAATCGCTCGCTTGTCTCTAACCTGTCACTCGCATGCGAACAAACACAATCGATCAATCAATTGATAAATTACCACAAATAGCCACAAACAAATAAACGATCGACCATTTATCCCAACCATCATTTCTATCTAAATCGGTTCCGTTCGTAAATATTTTTTAATAAATAAATAATTAATTAATTAAAACTAATCATAAGCGCAATTAGCGCCCTAACCAAGGTTTAGGGTCAACTCACAACGTGAGTTAGCTCGAGCGGCGGCGGCGGTGGCGACGGTCGAATTAGGGTTTGTCGCGCGGCGTTCTGAGCTCAAACTTTGGCGCCACCCCGGGGAAGTCTAGCGAGGTCCCTGAAACAGGTGGCCGGAGATGGAGCTTCGGCGAGCAGCGGTCAGAGGCCTGAAACAGTAAGGGTCAGAAACCACAACCGGTGAACCGGACTGTTTTGGCCGTTTCCCGGCGACACGGGCCGGAACAAGGCCGGCCAAGGTTCGGGAGCTCACCCAAGGGTCGGTGGGGGTCGGCCAGGACCGGTGGACGGCGACGGGAGGCGGCCGATGGCGACAAATAGCCGCGATCAGAAATGTCCCCCTTCTCGATGCCGAAATAGGGGAGGTGTTCGGCGATGGATTCCGGGCGCCACATGTGGCGGTCGGCGATGGTGGGCTCGGAGGTGGTAGAAGGGACTCAAGGGAGTCGATCGGCGGTGGCGGTGAGGCACGGCGGCAGCCGGTTCGGCTGGATAGAAGACCGAACCTAGTCTGGTCCAAAACAGGGCACCGGGACTCTAGGGCTGCTTTCCGGCGGCGGACGACCGGTGGGGATGGGTCGGGATGGTCGAGGGGAGATCGGTGGTCAGCTGAGGGGCAGTGGTCGGCGTCGGTGGAGGGCGTGGTGGCCGAAAAAGGCCACGAAGTTCTCGAGTTCACTGACTTGAAAATAGGGTAGGCTTGCCGAGGCATTTTCTCGGTCGTTCGACGGCGACGGCAGCTCGACTCGGGTCAGGGCGGCGGCGGGGAGTGGCTGAGGGCGGTGGATACCGGTGGTGAGGCGGTGGTCGTGCGAAACAACGGTGGAAGAGGAGGATTGGATCGGCAAGGGGGGGTCGGTCGTCCACGGCAAAGGAAGAAAGAAGAAGAAGACAAAGAAAGAAGGAAGGGACGTGCGGGCATAGGGCAGAGAGAAGGTGGGCCACGACCAAGACTTTCTCGGCCAAATTTTATTTTTTTTGTCTTATACCCATAAATAATTGAGGGAGGGTAGCATGGTAATTTGGCGCGCCGGGACTGAAACGAAATTTTGGTATACTGAACGAAGGGTAATTTCGGTAATTCACTGGCCAAGCTCGGTCGGGGTTGGCTCGATTGCAAAAACGGCAATTCAAATTTACTGCGGATCAATTTCGAAACTCAATCCGAAATAATTTAAATTTTAGAATTAGTTCAAATTTTCGTCTCTTTGGTCCTTATAGTCCAAAATAGGTGTCGACTATGATTATATTTTCATATCATTTCCATCGACTTCCGACACTTACAAAAGTTGAATTTCCAGGACGTCACAAACAGTGTGGTTGACTAAGACAAGAAATAGGTCGCCGAGGATAGAGGAATTGTTGGCACCTGCTGCTAGGAAAGGGGAAGGTGCTGGGGATGCAGAAACAAATGTGGCAGATCCAGAGCATGTAGTTGTAGCTGTAATACTACTTGCTATGAAACTGCTGGGGATGGAATGAAAAATGTAAAAGATGTGGCAGATGCAGAAGATGTGAAACCTTATGTTGGAGATGCAGAAGATGTAGTTGTAGCTGTAGTACTGCTTGCTATGAAAGCAAATGCCATTGCTCAAGATGCAATGACAAATGTAAAAGATGTAAAACCAGATGTTGGAGATGCAGAAGATGCAGTTGTAGCTGTACCGAAAAATGTAGCAGATGCAACAGGGGCTATCAAGGGAAGATGCAGTTGCTTTGGGAGAGGGTATCTCGAAATTGGTTCTTAATGTTTTTGTCAATGAGATTTGTTAAGCATGAAATATTTAAAAAAGCTAAGAAAATGATTAAAGGAGAGCAAGCAAATCAAGAGGACCAAGTAGAAAAACAAAATCTTAAGGAAAATAAAATTTTGGCTCTAGAAGGACAAGCTCAAAAGAAGAGCATGACGAAGCAGCTTAGTATCGATTGAGTTCAGTGGATAGTACTTGTAAATGAATATTTTAGACACTTCATCAAAACTAGATAACCCTTTCTTTTGTCGATTCAAAGTACAATTGAGTTATGGACCATTGTTTTGTGACTAAGTTTGCATGAATTGTATAGAGAAAACGACATATATGAACATTGAACATTACCCAATATGCAAAATCATCCTTGAAATTTTAACTTGTTCAATGTGGTCCATCAACTTCCATACAGTGTGTCGTTCTTGAACTTTTCAATTGCTCAATGTGGTCCGTAGGCTTTTGGCACGTGATACCACGTGATTTTAGGTCCAAATAACGTCGGGAATGGAGGGGGCTTCGTCCATCTCCGTGAGTTCCTTCGGCGTCCTCTATTTCAATCGAATTTGGCACCGATTTGGCTGGCATTTTCCAAATGTTGACTTTTGCAGGTCCGCAATATTGACCAGCTAAATTCAACCGTCTCTGGCCACCATTGGCCACTTCGTCGGTACCAATCGACGCGTATGATCTTGGAGGTCAGAACCCCTCCTTAATCTCCTTCAATCATGGCCAATTGTTGTTTCAATTCTTCGAATGAAATTCAGCCTGTAAATGTCCATAAATGGCGCGAATTTTGGGGAAGATGATGAATAGTGCGGACCAGGTTGCTGGATTGGATCCGATTCAATCTGGTAAAACCAATCAACTTAATTTCTTGAAATTGACATGCAATTCTTTGCAATTTATCAAATTAAATCACATAATTGGAATCAAGGGGATGAATTGTATCTAAAAATGCCATTTTCCCCAAAATCTTATCACGAATTGATCAAAAACTCCAAATTAGCTTTAAGATCCGATTATCCAAATTGGCAAGTTGAAGCCCTTAATAGCCATATTGAACCAAAATAATCATGCCAATTGATTCAGAATATCGAAAAACATAAGAGAGAGGTCTTACCTTTGCATGGCAGTCCTTGGATTTTGATTAATTTCAGTTCAAGTGAAGTATATGGACCTAAATGCACGAAAAGTATGCAATTTTGGTCAATTCGAGCAATTGTGCGATTTCAGTGAACAATTGGACTAAATTGCAATGTAGGGCAACATATTTGAACGTCAAGACTCAAATAATGCACAATTGCAAATTAAAAGGCTCAAATGATAATTTTTTTTCAAGTTCAACTCTATGTAATAAAGGAACTCCCAAAATTGAACTTGAATTTTGACTTTTTATGAGGTCAAAATGAAAAGTGAATTGAAAAAGATATTGACTATTTTTCCCTAATTTTGTGACCTCGAATACTATTTTTCTTGATTTTTCATGTATCTTCTTATTTTTTCAAAAATACTAAAAAATTAAAAAAAATGATTTTTTTTTTGTCAAAAATGGTTCCTTAGGCTTGGTCAAGGCTACCAAAATTGATTTTGTAATTTTTTAAAATTTTTTTATGAATTTTCCAAAAATAGACTAGAAAAGACTGATCCAAAATTAAGTGTCAACAATTTCATGACTGACAAAACTGCATATCCTACGAAACAAACTGTACTGCTATGAAGGGTGGACGAATATTATGTCCATCACCTTCCACACAAGATTTAACTACTTATGCATTGTGTTCGGACATATGTTGACGGTCACCTAGACCGCAGTTTGCGGTTACCAGTGGCAGGGGCGTCGAACTGCGGTGTGCCACTATCCAGAAAGTGGCAAGTATGCTGTAGGCTTAGTCAGTTCGTTTGCACCCTGGTGTGCTTAAAAAACATCCCTTTTTTTTTTTATCATTCAGTATCTATCACAGGACAATAATAATTCTCTTTCTTGTGCACGTAAGTCACTTGGCAAAAGATGACGATTGTCTGAAGGATTTTTGTTAACAAATGCTCCAATACCCAAATAAAGAATAATTGTCATCTCAATGCATTGCCTTTTTCTCGTATTATGTTCAATCAGTAATGAAAATGTTTCTTTGTTTAGCATTAACGAGTACCCGAGGGAAAATCCTTGACAATATCCTTTTTCAGAATAGGATTTATTTTCCTATTAAAGCCGGGTGCAACGTCGGCGGTGATTAACCGAATGAAGTAATCAAATCATCCGTTTTTAGGATAAAGAATGTATGTTGTGTCTGATAAAATCTGTTACAAACAAGCTAGCACCTTAAAGCTTGTGTTGATATCTTCAGATTGCATTAGTATGAGATGATGTCAATGTGTCGTGACATAAAGAGTGAATCAGTGCACCCAATATGAGGCTCACAAGGGGTATAATGCTGCAGTATATTTCTTCTATTGTTGTTTGAATTTCTGTCATGATAAGGCTTGACAATTTCGTTGCACATTTCAAGTGAGTTACGTGGATAACCATAGCTTAAGCTTTGATCTAAGATCAATATCCAAGAGTTTTATTGTATGAGAGAATAAACAGAAATCCAGCGGGGAGAAGCTTACCTGCGACCGAGGTATCTGGGTTGAATCCCAGATCCTCGACATGTGGTGCAAGTCACAGAGCCAGAACCGTCACAATTGATGCAGCGTGACCCTTCCTTCTCGTCCATTCCAAGTTCCATAGTCAAAAGTGACAATGCCCATGCAAAATCTGCACCTTTCTGGAGATGGCAACACTGCTTTCTCAGAATATGAGGTGAATGAAAGAACATATGTAAATTAATTCAGTCGGATATGGAGATAAACTATTTACTTTAACGGAGAGTTGCTTCTGCATCGATTGGAATAGATGCCAAGCAAATCCACGTACCGATAGTTTCTCTACAGCTTAAATTTGAACTCCTTCATAGAGTTCAATTTTCACTGTCATATTAGAAATGAGAATCCTTTCTTTTTTTTTTTCCATTCATTTTTCACGGTCAGCATTAGAGCTGGCAATATGGGTCACAAACCCATATTTGACCCATTTATGGGTCATTAACTTTTAAAGGGTTAACTAAAAATAGGTCAATAATAGGTCATACTTAAACCCATTTTCGACTTATATTGGATTCATTTTCGAACCGTAAGTACAACATTCTTTCACAAGTTACAAGTGGTCCTGCGGCCGGGGCCAGTGATCGAGGCTGGGATCGAGACTGGGGTGGGCGACTGGGGACGGGGGCCGGGAACCGGCGACGAGGACCGAAATAGGTGCCGGGGGCCGAGGATCTGCACAAAGTTCGGGACTGGGGCGAGGGACAAGACCGGGATCGGGACTGGGGTCGGGTACGAATTCTATGGCTGGGGACCAGGGCCAGTTTCGGGACCAGGGCCGGGATCGGGACCAGAGCCGGGACTGGGACCAAGGTCGGGGTTGGGTCCCGGGGCAGGGGACGTGACCAGAGATGGCGTCAAGGCCAGAGACCAAGTTCGAGTCAGGTCCGGGGACAGGCGACCGGGGTCGGGACCGGTGCTGGAGGTCGGGCCAGGTGACGGAGGTCGAGCCAAGGTCGGGTCCCGTGACCGGGGATGGGGCCGAGGACGGGGTTGGGACTGGGGTCGGGGGCCGAGGATCGGTGACAGGGGTTGAGTTCGGGGACGGGTCTGGGTCCCAAGACTGGACGGCAATCGGGTCTAGAGCCAGGTCCCGAGACCGAGACGACGATCGAGCCGCGGCCAGATCTCGTGACCGAGGACGGGGCTGGGGACGGGGACATGGTCAGGGCCGGGGTCGTGCTGGGAACTGGACCGGGGCCAGGACTTGGGGTTAGGGTCAGGGTCGGCGCCGGGTACCGGGCCTCGGGGCAAGGGCAGGGTCCCAGGCCCCGGGATAGGGGCCGGGGGCAAGTCCTTAGACAGGGTCTGGGGTAGGGGTCAAGGACGTGACTGGGGACGGGACCGAGGCCCTGGGCCGAGGGATTGGGCCGGGACCAGGGTCGGGGCCAGGATCGGAGTCGGTGCCGAGGCCAAGGGCTGGACCAGGGACGAGGCAGGAGCCACGACCGAGGTAGGGACCAGAAAGTATTTTAGTAATATTATTTTCTTAAAATATTATTTTATTTTCATAATTTTTGTCAACTGATCGGGCCGAGGATGGGTCAGTCGTGGATCGGATCAAGTTCGGGTCATTAAATATGGATTAATATAGGTCGGACCATACTCGACCCGATCCAAACCCGACTCGACCCACTCATTTGCCAACTCTACTTAAGATCACCATGCAAAATTTTAGGAATGTCACTATAGAAAGTAACAACCATCAAGTGTCAATCCTAGAGACACTAACAATTGTCACATTATACAAAAGGCAAGAAAGAACTTATAAAAGAGAGACGAGGAAATAACTTGGAGCGAGACTACTACCAAGTTAAACAGTGATCTACATTCGAATGCAACATAAATGCAACGAGGACGGCAACGTAGAATCAAGCCATTAATAGACCGACAGAGGCGACGGTGGAGATGCGGGTGGAGGGAGTGACAAAGGGAACGGCTCCAGGAGGTGACCATGGAGGAGGCAGATTCGACATCGAAATGCTAATGGCCAAGCATCTTGGGAGAGACGAGGTAGCCAAAATTTCGAGGTCACGAATTCCTTGAGCAAGTGAGCAAGCGACGGAGAGCGTCAGAGACGAGGCAGCGTGTTATTTCAAAGTCATGGTGGTCATCGTTTGACGGAGTGAGCAACAGAGAGCGGAGAGCGTTGGAGCAGAGAAGGAGCGAAAAGAGAGCCAAACGTTTAAATTCATGAAAGAGGGTGTCGCGCACTAAAAAATTAGGCTAGTGAATTATCAAGTTAATTAAATTAACTAACCTAATCTACGCTTTTCCAGACCTTACCAATTCGCAACTTAGATTTAATTTCTTTCAAAAAATTATCTAAGAGTCGCTACTAATCATTAATTTTTTAATTAATGCCCTTTCAGTAGCAATTTTCATGAAAAAAAAACTCTTGATTTGATGATTAATGGATTTTATCTTATGACATGGCAAAAATATGCATGAATGATGTGCATGACATGGCAAGTATGAATCTAGACTACATGCTATGCATGATATTTTTGGCTTTTTTTTTAATGAATTTTCAGATTTATGAAAAATGATGGAAAAAAACATCAATTATAACTTAAATAAATTAACTTCTCAAAATCCCAACTTATATTAAATGTTATTTTTTATGTAAAAGATGAATAAAAAACTGTAATTTACCTAGAGGTGTTAGTTTTTGATATTTTTTTTTATGAATTTAACTAAAAAGGAAATACACAAAAATGTAAAATAAATAAATAAATTTTCCCATAATCCACCTTAAATTTCTGAAATTTTGATTTTATTCGCAACGTGCGCTTATATTAGTGCCAGAAATTAGGATTAAATATAGAATTACCGTTACTCCTATATACATAGGACAAACCATGAAAATTCTCCGGAGTTATTAATCCACCCCTCAAAATAGAGGGTTTGATAAATAATTCTCATGTATATTCGAGCACGAATCAAATTGCGTGCATTGATATACATATTTCGAAAGGACAAGGTGCAAGGGAGCATGAATTATGGGCATGATTTATTTAGGTACAAATTTTGACAAACAAATAATTACATGAATAAATAATTATGCATGGGAACGTGATAATAAAATGCAAAAAGTATGAGTTACCAGAAGAGAGGTAAAATGGTCAACCAGACATCAAAGAAAAATCATCAAGTCATTACAAATTCAACCAGGCACGATTCACCAAAAGAGAGAGAAATGTGCCAAGAATTTTAGTTATAATATCACCATGTCCCGAAAATTCACTTCTTGCAAGAGAGTGCAATTATCTAATTTGATCTTAAAAAAGTGAGTATCTGGCAAATAATTTGGGAAAATATAAATTCCAATTAACTTCACCAATTTTCAAAGATATGCACAAAATTCAATTAATCAATCAAATCGAACTTTCTCAAGAAATCAAAATTTATGTGCAAAAGAGTTCAATTTTCGTTTCCTTTTTTATAAAATTTATGAACTAAAATTGCTTATGATCGAACAATTTTGGATATGCTAGGCTGTAAAACTTTTCAAGCAATACCAGGTCGAAGCACGGCGCAAAACGACTGACGACTTTACATGGTTGATTGGAGGTGATACATCGAAGCAACATCTCAAAAGTTCTAACTTTGATGATAAATAAAAATTTGTTCTTTTATGGTCAAAAGGGTCTGCTTTATCAACTTTTAATTACAAATTGTTGCATACTCAGCAAGATGAAACAGTTAGGTGTAAGTTATCAAACGATTAAGCATAAATCCGCAATCCAAAGCCGCAAGATGTTAGCTTTTCCAAGCTAAAAATCCGCACTTGCGCAATCCGTCCGAAACGGGTAAAATGGACAACAGAGCGTTGTATTAATAATACCTTGAGATCGATTCGAATCGTGCTACGGGACTCCACAGCCATCCGGGATGGTGAACTGAGGCAGTGCACGGAGGATGGCGGAGCACGGCAATGGATGGCGGATGGAGCTTCGGTGGTGCGCGGATGGTGGCGCAAGTTGTCGGATGGGGTGTTCAGTTGAGCACCTCCCTTGGTCGGTAATGGAGTCTTCTTGTAAGCGAGGGAAGTCCAAATTGTCAGAAAGGAAAACGAATCATATTCCCTAGATTTCTTTGAAACAATTATATTGCCTTCACTTCTTTTCTTTTAATGTTGATCGAATTTCGCTCAATTTTTTTTTGGCTCGATGCATTGCTTTTGTCGTTTAATGAATAAGGAAAATCACTCTCAGAATAGTGGCTGATTTCCTTCATTTTTGCGCAAGTGGAGATTGGGCTTTCAGAATTAATTTTTTGCACAATTCCCATTATTTCCACTTTTGATCGTGAAAATATTCTCCCCACGAGAAACCTAACCATGTCCTTTTCTCGGCCTTTATGATAAAATGTGGACTCTGGTTAATACGAGCAAAAACTCATCAATTCAATTATCCACTATGTGTGGATACAAATTCTCAATATACTAAACATAACTAATTCTATTAAACATAGAAATCGCACATTAGGTCCGTCCACCATTGGTCCAGTAAATAAAAGGAAACACAATGCGTGACTTGAGAAATTAAACACCAATGCTAGATTATTCTTGGTAGGAACTACGAATAATTCCTGATTTTTCATGCAAAAAAATAAATAATTAAAAAAAATCATATTTAGTACGAATAATTCGACTTCCAAAAGAGGCTCGCCAAGTTTCTTTATTACGACGTCGAATCGAATCTCGATCCCATTTATGGCGGGGGATATCGACTCATGAGAAGGGCGACCGACTTGCACGGCCTTAAAGGCATACTCGACTACATACGTATGACAGGAAGCTATCCTTGACGACCTGTACATTCTTATCAAGTTTTTTTTTTCCTGGTTTATGCATGGCCTGTTCTGATGATTGATCGTGAGCTTGGCTCTGTAATAAGATGCTAGGAATGCGGCCAGCTTCCTTGTGATTCAATGTTTCTTCTGTATTGTTTTGAATTTGTATTTGGTTCGAGCAAGAGTTGCTGCTAGAGTCGCCTTCTCCGCAATCGTTCTGGATCTCAAAATCCATCGTTTAGACCTTCGTTTAGGTGTGTTTCGGGACAATCCTCTATCTATTTTAAGAGTTCTTTTAGCCCTTTGTTTATTATTCCAGACTCTTTACCATTTATTGTTGTTTTTTTTTTTTGCGTTTTCTGGTGTCATCTACCGTTTCTAGAGTACTTATTTGTTCCTTTTTGAGGATCGGACAGCTTTTGATTTGCCCGAGTTATCAATCAAGCCGAGGAAGATCAGGCGATACGTGTTGGAGTAATTAAATATTAAACTATGCATTTATCTAACAGCTTAAGCGTTTAGAATAGTTTGCAGTGATCTTACCAAATCTCATATGATAATAGCGCAATAGGTGATGCTGAGTTCAAACTTTTACTATAGTTGGAAGTTGCCTCATCAAATCTCGCAATACGGGCCTTATGGACATCTATTCTTTGTCTCCAGTCATCTCAACGAACCATGAAGTAAAACCTGAACAGGGCTAATGGAAGTGGTGCCATGAACGAGTTATGCAGGGAACTCGGAAGAGCAGCTCGCTCTAATGAATACTCCCGCAGCCAACCGCCCGAAGAACTCATTCCGGTGGCTTGCAAGTTGCAACAATCGTCAACTGGACTACCAGGAGGAATCTATTTTGGATGGGGATAGGAGCGGAAGTTTATCTCAGAAATTAAAGCAGAGCTCTCGGCTTCCGCCAAAACAATCATCTTGTTACTGATCTCCTGTGTCTTAAGCCTTGGTGATATGGTAAAGAAGGGCACTAAAGACACACGGTCCAGCTATACTACAATTAAAGAATCGAAAACTCACATGTGCATAAGGTTTAGCTCGGCTCGGTTGGTGAAAAGTTGACTTCTTTCAGATTAAATATGACCAGGCCAGTCTGGCCAAGGAAGAGGGCAATGGTTGTGCTGTCTGAAAAACATTATTCCGAGTCGTTGCACATTTCTCGATTCTGTATTTGTTCGGCCGTCGTCTGGCTTGGTCAGTCCGTGACTATTAACCTGTATGGGAGATCTCTGAGAAGGAGAGCTTAAATATGAGCCCATCATAATATTTAATTGAATCTATTCTCACGAAAAAAAAATTAACTCTGTAATAATGGATCAATTGGGGTATATTAACTGTTTCGCATATTACACCATTGGTCCAGTAAATAAAAGAAAACACAATGCGTGACTTGATAAATTAAACACCAATGCTAGATTATTCTTGGTGGGAACTACGAATAATTCCTGATTTTTCATGCAAAAAAATAAATAATTAAAAAAATCATAATTTAGGTGTGGAAGACGACATGCGAAGGAGAAAAATTTTAGCGTGCGTTTATTGAGCACAGGCTACTAAATAGCCCGTGACTATTAAGGGATAAATTTCAAATAGGAAAAAGAGGTCTTTTTGGTGCAGAAGGATGATGGGCCCCACCCGCTGCCGTGGCTCGTCGTGATTGGTCGGGGAGCACAATGATGTGGACTTCCGCGAACACCCAATATTTTCTCAATACATTGACACTAAAAGATGG
This sequence comes from Rhodomyrtus tomentosa, assembly GCA_028455895.1. Taxonomy (NCBI): domain Eukaryota; kingdom Viridiplantae; phylum Streptophyta; class Magnoliopsida; order Myrtales; family Myrtaceae; genus Rhodomyrtus; species Rhodomyrtus tomentosa. The sequence continues at coordinate 12,869,565 of JAPCWY010000002.1, read as the reverse complement.
TCAAAAGTTAGGGAAATGTTTTTGTTTCTACCTTCAAAAGTTTCGAAGTTGTTAATAAGGAAACGAACGTCTCATTCTAATTTCCTCGTTCCGTACATGATTAATGGACGGAAAGTTCACTCTGATTTTTTAAGTTTACATCCACATTGAAGTTTCGTGGACTTCTTATATTCTTAACTTGAATAGTTTGTAGCCAAAGAATCTGTCGTCGGGCAGTCTTTTAACATGAACATGCATGGTCTGGGGGTGGTTTGCTTCTTTAGGAGTTGACCTGATGGAAGTTTCCGGGATCAAAATCGATCAACCCATCGACTCAATCGTGTATCGCAACATAATCTGCAGCATTATGGTTAACCACCACATCACGGCAAAGGTCTGGTCCGGTCGGCGCTTCGAATTCCTTGTGAGTTGCTGGACTTGTAATGGGAAGCAGTCTCCTATAGTTTCCGAGTTTGTGCGGTCAAATCATTTACTTGTCAAGGAAAGGGAAAAAAACAAACAGAAGGCAGTACAAACTGAATTATAGTAAGAGGTTAGATATACCTAACGATCATTAGAAAATGATGAAAAACCCTCATGCCGAATATGGTTTTGTTTTTATTGTTCCAGTTCATTGCACAGTTGACTTGATGGAATTAGACATATGACCAGCACATCAGCAAATAGAGTCATCTTGAGAATATGGTGGTACCACCTTATTAATCTGGATCAGAGTGAGCTCTTTTTAGTGATAGCGTTGCTTCTGCTTATGGGTTGGCTGAAAAGAATTCTCCAGGGTTCTACTTCCAAATCCAGACGGAGGTCTAATGGAAGCTGCGAGGTTGAAGATCGCCGTTCTTGTTCCGATGAGCCCAGCGATGTGGAGGTAATACAAGAAGTATAAGTCGGGGCTTATTTGTTGTTCTCGTGTTCTTTTGTGGTTGATTCATGGGTGGTTTATAAAGCACAAGAAATATAACAGTGTAAGTTGGGTGTTGGGAGTGACCCCCTAAACAAAAAAAAAAGTTGGGTGTTGGGGAATTGATCAGCAGTACAGCAGTGTTAAATGGTTGCGGAACCTCGATGTGCAGGACGAATCGACAGAGCGCGAGGAAACAGACTATCAAATCGCCCGCATTCACTCCTTCTCGGAAGATGGTCAAGGTAAATAGGACTGTGGTTCATGAACCTCGAACTTGTTGCAGTCACATTCTAAAAGTTTTAACTTCGGGGTGCAATGCATCTTCAGTAATGCTGATTCGGATGAATGGTGAATCTCTTTCAGCGTACAATCCGTATGGAGCAACATCGACTGAGGACTGGGTTCGGTATGCAGAGCTGAAATGGGACGACGAAGATGAACGACCCGCCCAGTCTTTCCAACAAAGTTTGGCATTCGAATCATCCTCCCTGTGGGACATCGCAAACATATTCCAACCTTTCCCGTACCCGTTTTATCCCAACGACGGGTGCTCGTCTGCATAGTCACTTTTAGTTTTTTTCGCTAGTCCTTACCCCAAATTTAACAGGATCTTGTTTGTGGGAGAAAGGAAAGAAGAAGGTGAGTTTTTCTACAAACAATTCATTAGCTTCTTTCTAAACGACAGGCAAGCCTTTCTGCATCCGGAATGCGTCCACTCTTATGCTTCCCACGATTCGCTCACCGGTCGCCACGAGGTTTTTGTTTCTGAGGATCACTCTATTTATCAGAATATTGACATAGACCACCACCTCAACCGCCACCGCCACCACCATCATCCTCGCCCTATATGCTTTGTTTGCGGGCAACCTGTAAGAGCTGTTCTTTTGTTGTCCGGCAACTTTTCCTCAAGCAGAATCTGTTAACTGTATACTTTTTATGTGATCAACCAAACTATAAATACTTTTTCCTGGTTACAGATCCCAGTGGATGAAAATGGCCGTCTTCTGTTCCATCAACATCCTTTTTTGCCCCAAAAGTGTTGTATTTCGCATGAGAGAGATGGGACGCCTCGTTGTTGTGGTTGCAAAAGATTGGAGGTAGGATTCCTTTCAATTAGATATCTCTTGTGAGTTTGTAAACAATTTCAAGCATCTAGGGGCTGATCTAAAGCGCATATATACATACATATATATATATATATATAATATGAAAATTTATTGTAATCTCTGAACTTTATCACAACGTGCACTGTTGTTCCTAAACCTTTAAAATGTTCAACATGGTTCATGTATTTTTAGTACCTATTCAATTTTGTCCCTAAATCATGTGAAACTCTTCAATGTTGTTTTTTTCTTAATTCAAGTTAATGGACAATATTGAAAATATTTATGTAATTTAGGGACTAAATTGAATAATTAACAAAAGTTCAGGAACCACATTAAAAATTTAAAAGTTTAAGAATGATATTGCATATTAGGGTAAAGTCCAGGGATCATATTGAACATATAAATATTGTTGGGAAAAAAAAAAGAGATCTAAGCATAATGTAATAAAGTCGGAGGTCTGGGCCCTCTAGAGCCTCCTCTAGACCCGCCCATGCGCGCGTCATGAAGATCACTTTTTATTAGTCTTGGTTAGAAACCCCTTGGATTTATTAATTCCTTCAGAGGTCACCAACCTTAAGTAGTATGACTTAACAAACATTTTTTTTTTCCGTTTAATTGCGACCTAATACTGGTTACCAACCCTCATTTGATTCAATTACGGTTATCCATTGTGTTTTTTTTTTTTAAGAAACTTTTCGTTGTATATGTTGACAATGCTTTATGTACTCCTTTTATAAATTAATCCCCATAATTAATTATACTTACTTATTAATTTTCTATGATTAAGTTACCAACCAATTCTGTGTTACCAACTCTTATTAGAATTTTACCAATTTTTTTTTGGTTGAAATTTTCTTATATTTTTAGCAATCTTTAGTTATCTTTATAAACTACGCTTTACTTTACTTTAAGTGACTTATCAACTTTATCCGAGTGAATATACAGTAATTCTGGGTTATGAACTCCCATTTGGTTTGTTATCAATGTTTATTCTTTTTAACTTAACAACTATTCTTTGGTTAATGCACCATTTAATTTTCTTTACCCCCAAAAAAACTATTCTTTGGTTAACTTAATCGATGGTCAGTCACTTTAACAAATGCTGGTAATTTCATATAATAATAGCAAGTAAATGTAAGGCATCGGTAAGAAAGTAAATGAAAGTTGGTAAAGGATAAATAGAATTTTTTTTTGGTCAAATATAAAATGTGACGTTCTGGAAATTCAATCCTTGTAAGCGCCGGAAGTCGATTAAATGATATGAATGTATAGTCATAGTCGACGCCTATTTTTGGACTATAAGGACTGAAGAGACGAAAATTTGGACGAATTCCGAACTTTAGATTATTTCGAATTGAGTTTCGAAATTAATCCGCTGCGATTTTTGAATTGTCGTTTTCGCAAACGAGCTTAACCCTGACCGAGCTTGGCCAGTGAAATTGCTGAAATTACCTTTCGTTCAGTACACCAAAAATTTCGTTTCAGTCCCGGCGCGCCAAAATTACCGTTCTACCCCTGCGATTATTTAAACACAAAAGACAAAAAAATTAAATGCTTACCTTGAAAGTCTTGGCCATGGATCCCACCATTTTCCTTCCCCATGCACGCATGTCCCCTCCTCTGTCACCACCTTCTGCCTTCTTCTTCTTCTCTGCTCTTCTTTTCTTCATTTTTCTTTGACCGACGAATGCTCTTCCTTGAATCAATCAATCCTCCTCCGTTCGTCGCCATTTTTCGCGACCACCGCTCCACCACCGGCAGCCTCTGTCCCCAGCTACTCGCCGTCGCCGCCTTCACCCTGGTCGAGCCGCCGTCGCTGCCGTTTCGCCGAGGAAACGCCACGGCCGGGCCTGCCCTGTTTTCGGGTCAAAAGACCCGAGGACTCCGCGGCCTCCTCCGACCGCCACGGCCGCCACCGACGCCGACCACCACCACCCATCTAACCCCCGACTTCCCCTCGACCGATTCGACCCCTCGTCGCCGGCCATTAGCCGCCGGAATAGCCGGAATCAGGCCTTGAAGTTCCAGTGCTCTGTTTTGAACTCGGTTCATTCCGGTCTTCGATCCGGCCGCCACAGTCGTCGCCGTGCCACACCGCCACCGCTAGACGACTCCCCTGAGTCCCCTCTACCGCCACCCAGCTAGCCTCCGCCGCTCGCCGCGCGTGACCGCCGGAAACGGCCGCCGACCGAAATCCTTGTTCCGGTGCAGAACAGGGCAGCCACTGATCGTGGCTGTACGCCGTCGCCGGCCGCCTTCCGCCGCCGTCCACCTGTCCCGGCCTACCCCCACCGATCCCTGGGTGAGCCCCCGACCCTTGGCCGGCCTTGTCCCGGCCCGTGTCGCCGGAAAACGGCCAAAACAGTAGATTTTGCCGATTGAATATTCTGTTATTCACTGTTTCAGGCTGCCGGCCGCCACTCGCCAGAGCTCCGCCGCCGACCACCTGTTCCGGCGACCTCGCCGGACTCCCATGGGGTGTCGCCGAAGTTTGAGCTCGATCCGCCGCGCGATAAACCTTAGTTTCATCGCCACCGCCGCCGCCGATCGAGCTAACTCACATAGTGAGTTGACTCTAAACCTTGGTTAGGGCGCTAATTGCGCTTAGGATTAGTCTTATTTATTTATTTATTTCTTGAAAAAAAAATATATTCGATCGGGACCGGTATAGATAGAAACCATGGTTAGGATATATGGTCGATCGATTATTTATCTGTGGCTATTTGTGGTAATTTATCAATTAATTGATTGATTGAGTTGTTCGCGAGTGAGTGACAGGTTAGAGACGAGCGAACGATTGATTGCTATAATTTGACTAAGAATTAAGATTTTTTTTAATATGAATTGAGCTTGAAATTGTCGGGTTAAGTTGATTACTCGATAGTGAGTGAATTGCTTGATTGGTTTGTTAGCCTGGCTGAAATGCTCAATTGGGAGTCTTGTGGGCCTTGGGGCCCAGTTGATTGAATTTCTTGTGGATTTTGGCGTTAATCCAAGATAATCAATGAGTTGATTGCCGAATGCAATTTGTGTGGTCATTTAAAGGGTCAATGACGCTACCTGGCAAGTTCGCATTGTACCGTGGGTACTTGTGCCGTACAGATTGTATGAAAATTCGCGACTTGTCAGAAGCACGATAATTCATGTCCCGTGCCAGTCGTACGGTTTTAAGGGATTATCGAATGCCGGTCGCAGCTTGTGATGGACCGAAGCTCCTTTTTAAGGAATGCCTACTTGTAGTGCCGTGCCGGGTGCACTAGATATACCGCTTGTAGTAGCCGTCGCTGAGAGGGTAAAGTGAACGTAGCTTGGTTTTGCCAGAAGAGTGCGGGATCGCACTATTGATGTATCTATCACGCCAGTCGCGTGGGTCATTGATTAATAATGGACTTGTGTATGCCTAAGTGGTTGTGCTTCTGTTGGTTGTAGATTTGACAGATTTATTTTGATTGATATTTATATATATCTCTGTTGAAATCTTGTGATCTTTTTGTGGCGCTTAGGATGTTCTGGGCGAATCAATGTCCTAACCGAGATTATGCTTGATTCACTGAGATTCATTTCTCACCCCGTCGTGGGACAAATTTTTCAGGTCCAAAGTAATGGAGAGACCGGTGCGGTTTGGCACCCCCACCCACTCATCACTTGATATCAGTCTCCATCCGGTACCAGGTACGGACCAGATGTGGGAACGTCACATCACGACGATATGGGTCGATGAAGGGATGCCACATCTGGTGGCACACCTCTTTAAGGCCTGGTATCTTCGTGATGGGATGGATCTCTTTGGTCCGCTTAGAGGATTTGAGGGGCCATCTCTTCAGGGGGTTCCTAATATCATCGCTTGGGACCCGATGGATATTGATGCACCTGATGGGGAAGTGGTGGACCCCGCGCCTAGTATGCAGCTCGAGCTGGAGCCTGAGCAATCAGTAGCCCCCTCTTTGCATTCTAGCCAGAGTTCTTGTGATGACCCGAACGACCCGGCTCCCCCGGATGGTTATGACAACCCGGATGTCGAGTTTTCCCAGTAGAGGGTTAGGTTCCTTTTGTGGTCAGGGAACTGATGATGTTTTTTTTGTGGGGGATACTGTTTTGGGATAGATGAGAGTTAACCTTACCTGACTCCTGTATCTTTTTGTGAGTCCTAGCGGGCCGCCCCGAAGCTTGGGGTTGTAATTATTAGTTGATGGCTCTGTAAGGTTATAAATCATCTATTCTCATAAGCTTTTAGTGTTGTGATATCTGGCTTTACTTCCTATCTATCCCATATGGTTTTATTGGATGGAAGATCGTACGTTCCGCATGCGCAGTATAATCTTATGTCGATAGCAGTTGCCTGGGACGCTATCTATTATGACTTGGTGGCAATTTGGCAAGGGATGTCGCGGGTTCGAGAGTCGAGACGTGACATAAGAGAAGCTGGTTTAAGACAAATAAAAGTGGTTACTTAATAGAAAAGTCGGTAAGTTAAAAAAAAAAAATTGAACGAACAAACGAAAAGACAAATAATCGTCCGTAAGAGTTGTCAACTGGAATTAGCTGTTAACTTAATGAAACAAAGGTCGGCAAATAACGCAAAATTATTTGGTAATCTGATATAATTGTTGGTAAACAAGGCTTAATAAGAAAGGTAAACAAAATTCCAGCAAGGGGTAAGAGTAGTTCTTTTGTGAAAGATAAAGACAAGTTAGTGATGTAGGAAAAACAAACAACATCAGTAATTGCTACTTTTTTTTTTTTTGCATTGCTTGTTGATTTTTTAAATTTACCAACTCTTTTCGAAAGTACCAGCCTTAATTAGAATAATCACCAACCTTTTCCGATAAAAATACCAGCTAATTTCGTATTATAAACTTCTGTTTCAGTTAATTATCTATATTCATTTGATTTTCTAAAAATCGCCATGTCTTTGAAGGAAAAAAGAGATTATCATTTACTAACTTTTAATTACCTTTCTTATAAAATGTTTTAATTTGCAGTTTGTTCCACGAAAAATTGACGATTTTAGAAAATATTTTTCTAAAATGATCCTCTTGTAGCACTTGAAATAAAAATCAAAGAAAAATATTCTCATCATTGACAACATTGTATCTGAATAATTATGTGGGTGGTGAAAATTTCTGTCGCTTAGTCATTTTTTAAGCGAAACGAGTGATCATATTTAGGAAAATATTTTTTAAAGCATTCATTTTCCGCTAAATAAACTGAGCCTAAATGTGTTCATGTGTACTGATAATCTATCGATAATCTATCGAGAGAGGTCGCTAACAATGCTTGGGAAATATTGTGCAGCCTAGAGGATCGATGTACTCACCCCTGGGCGACGGTCGGTGGTTGTGCCCGGAATGTCGCGAATCTGCAGTAATGGACGGCCGTGCCTTAAAACCTCTCGAACGCTCGGTACGGGAATTTTATGAGCGCTTGGGCATGAAAATCCACCAGCGAACCATTCCGTTACTCTTGGTGAGCAAGATAGAAATGAAGGAAGACGAAGCACGATGCCAAATGAAGGTAAGACGAAGTTCCCGTAATAACTATTAATCATTCTTCTTTAACTTCCGTCGCTTGCTTGAAGACACGTTTACTCGATGGCTCAGTAAATTAATATCATGGGAAAATTATCCAAATAATCTTAAATTTGTCTCTGCTAATTCAGTCCTAAATCTTTGCATGTTTTGTCATTTGAGTCCATCTAGTTAATTTTAGTCAGAAATCGCCGATGTTAATGCCGGCAATCTTATGTGATTGTACAATTGGCACTGACGCGGATAATTTTAATAACATTTCGAAGTTTTATTAGCTTTTTTTTTTCTTGTTTTTGTTTTTCATTTTAACTTTTTCTTTTCTTTTCTTTTCTTTTTTCACTTCGTTGACCGTCGCCGGCCTCAAGCGAGGGTCTTCTTCATTGAATTTGGCAAGCGAGGGCGAACCCTCGCTAGGGGCCCGAGGCCAGTAGTTTAAACGAAAAATAAATAAATAGTAAAAGGGAAAAGTTAAGATTTGAAAAAAATATTAAGATATTATTAAAAAATTTATTCATATCAGCATCGACCGTTCCACGTAGACGCATAGAACAGGCAATGCCCATGTTAGCGATTTCGGGCGAAAATTAGTGAAAAGACTTGATTAGCGAAATGCGAAGACTGAAACAAAAAATAATTAAGAGGATTACGAATGAGTTGACAGACGTTTAGCATGTTTTGGGTGCCTAGCGTTACTCGGCATCGTCAATGACATTACATTCCACGAAACTTTACAATGTCTAGGATACCCAAGCTACGGAATTATCAAACACCCTCCTAGTCCTAGCTAACCATAGTTTCTCTCCTCCCCGCACTGGATAGGGCCAACATCGACCGAATCAGACGGTCGGCCTTACGACGTCGGAATCCCTTCCAATTTGTACGGTAAGTGCTTCTTTTCACCTTGAGATTTTCCCATTTTCCACATTCTTGTACTTGTGCCAATTTACCAACACATACTGATAGCCTCTTTTCTTTTTTTTTTTTTGGTGGTGTGTCGACTCCCATTTAATATCAGACTGTGGAAGGAAAAGATCATGTATTAGTCGCCCACTCAAGAATTGAGACCATAGAGGTTCAGAAAGGTTTCCCGAGGTACAATTCCTTTCCTATCATCATAATTTCCCAAATGAGGACTAAAGCTAATCTTTTGGCTCGACAGTTGACGAGAAAGACTTTCATCTTTGTCGCGCAGCTTGGCCACGGGGCAAACCCTCGCTCATGAGATGATGCACGCGTGGCTCCGCCTAGAAGGTTTCTCCTCTCCCCGCCGTCATTTTGCTCTAATTTTTCAAGTTTCTAACCATTACAAGTTCTCCCCCCTCCCCCCAAAACCAAAAAACAAAAAAAAAAAGGAAAAAGAAAATCCACTTGTCTTTTAAAGCTAACTTACTGGGCTATGTCTCAGATTTAATTCTTGGATTTTCTAGCAAAATAAAACAAAGAAAAGACGACCAATCCGGAGGTCCGCTCGTTTCGAGGAATACCCACATTTTGGAAAACATTTTTTTTTATTTGAAAGAATGTCGCTTGTGTTGTTTACGTAAAAGGTATGAATGAAAAATATTTTTACCATCCATGAAAAATTCTAGACATAAATTGTTGTTGATATTGAAAACGTCTTTTGTTGGCTAACTATTCCAAGTAATATGATTAATAATTTTTTTCAAAAAAGTATTTCTCAAAAGTGGTTTTTCGCAAAATAAACATAACCCCTCCCTAGCCTACCGTGATCTATTTATTGGGATATATGTGTAGCTGTGTTAGAAAAGGAAAAATTCACATTTGGAGAAGTGAGAATAGGTTCAATTAGATGTGGTGATGGGCTCACATTTAAGCTCCCTCTTAGAAATCTCCCATATGAAGGTATTGTATTTTGCTATTTGGTCCCCAATCCCAATAAATTAGTAAAAGAATCGATGATTGATTGGTGACCCATTCCTAATATGTAGATTAGTGATGAAGGTGAGAGATTGTTGAGATGTGGAGAATTTGATATGGTATGAAGTAGTTAACATATGTCCCAATTGACCCACAATATATTAGCTCAAGCTTAACTGAAGTTTTGTATAATTTGATTGTTTGACGTGATCGTACTTAAACTCCCTCTTGACTATGAACCTGAACCAGAGAATTGTGGCATGTTTGGCAGGTTATGACGGTTTAGATGAGGTGGTCGAAGAAGGCCTTTGCGAAGTTTTGGGCAACATGTGGTTGGATTATCACATGCGGTCCTTGTCCAAGAGCAAAATCGCACTCTCTCCGGGGTTCGACTTCCAAAAGAGGCTCGCCGAGTTTCTTCAGTACGACGTCAAATCGAATCCCGATCCCGTTTATGGCGGGGGATATCGACTCATGAGAAGGGCGACCGACATGCACGGCCTTAAAGGCATACTCGACTACATACGTATGACAGGAAGCTATCCTTGACGACCTGTACATTCTTATCAAGAATTTTTTTTTCCCTGGTTTATGCATGGCCTGTTCTGATGATTGATCGTGAACTTGGCTCTGTAATAAGATGCTAGGAATGCGGCCAGCTTCCTTGTGATTCAATGTTTCTTCTGTATTGTTTTCAATTTGTATTCGGTTCGAGTAAGAGTTGCTGCTTGAGTCGCCTTCTCCGCAATCGTTCTGGATCTCAAAATCCATCGTTTAGACCTTCGTTTAGGTGTGTTTCGGGACAATTCTCTATCTATTTTAAGAGTTCTTTTAGCCCTTTGTTTATTATTCCAAACTTCTTTACCATTTATTGTTTTTTTTTTTTTGGTTTTCTGGTGTCATCTACCGCTTTCAGAGTACTTATTTGTTCCTTTTTGAGGATCGGACAGCTTTGATTTGCCCCCGTTTATCGCTTTGATTTGCCCCCGTTTATCAAACAAGCCAAGGAAGATCAGGCGACACGTGTTGGAGTAATTAAATATTAAACAATACCTTCATCTTACAACTTAAGCGTTTAGAACAGTTTGCAGCGATCTCACCAAATCTCATAGGATAATAACGAAGGAGTAGATGCTGAGTTCAAACCTTTACTGTAGTTAGAAGTAGCCTGATCAAATCTCGCAAAACGGGACTTATGGTCATCTATTCTTTGTCTCCAGGCGTCTCAACGAACCATGAAGTAAAACCTGAACAGGGCTAATGGAAGTGGTGCCATGAACGAGTTATGCAGGGAACTCAGAAGAGCAGCTCGCTCTAATGAATACTCCCGCAGCCAACCGCCCGAAGAACTCATTCCGGTGGCTTGCAAGTTGCCACAATCGTCAACTGGACTACCAGGAGGAATCTATTTTGGATGGGGATAGGAGCGGAAGTTTATCTCAGAAATTAAAGCAGAGCTCTCGGCTTCCGCCAAAACAATCATCTTGTTACTGATCTCCTGTGTCTTAAGCCTTGGTGATATGGTAAAGAAGGGCACTAAAGACACACGGTCCAGCTATACTACAATTAAAGAATCGAAAACTCACATGTGCATAAGGTTTAGCTCGGCTCGGTTGGTGAAAAGTTGACTTCTGTCTGATTAAATATGACCAGGCCAGTCTGGCCAAGGAAGAGGGCAATGGTTGTGCTGTCTGAAAAACATTATTCCGAGTCATTGAACATTTCTTGATTCTGTATTTGTTCGGCTGTCGTCTGGCTTGGTCAGTCGCCGGGTGCCAGTTAGAACAAGGGATCTGTGTCCACACGCAATCAACTGTTGTCTGTCAAATGGGTTGGCTCAGGAAAATTCTGAAAGGTTCTGCTTCCATCTCCAGGATACAATCGAACTACAGCGAGGATAGCAGCTGGGACGAGCCTCGTGATTTGTCGATTCTTACTGTTGCGAAATCTATTTTGTCTTTCCTTTTGAAGCGAGAAAGAAGTAGCTGGTGTTTGGTCGTCATTATCTGTGTCCGAAAGTTCCTGTCGTGGTATATTGATGATGCAGCGTCAACTTTAGATAGAGATTTTATCCAGCCTTGAGTATTGCTCATGTCATTTGGTGTAGGATGAAGCATTGGATAGTGAGAGAGAAGCAGCACTTTATGCAATTACTCTTTCTTCAGCTGAAGAAAATGAGGCAGGTAAAGTGGTAAACTCGATAAAGCAGTGACACTGCCAAGTGAATTGGATTTGCCTACTCTGTCGGATGACAAAACATTCAATGGATGACGTTGGATTTCTTGCAACTTTCCCCGTCCCTCTCCTTATCGCCAGGAGAACTGAAAATCCTTTGTGCTCTTTGAACTCTCCACAGACTGAGCATATCTTTGCAATTCATCATTTCTTGAACATGGGTTGTACGGGGGAGAATTCGCTGAAATGGCATCTGTTATAAGCAGCGGTTTTGCCTAACTCCAGACTACTAATGTTGTTCAGAGGAAGACCAACGAAGCAACGATGGTCAGTCAGGGACCGGCGATGAACAGTGTTACGAAACCAGCCACTTGGTGAATGATGATGAGCGACTCGCCGAGGCTCTCCCACAAAGTTCAGTCTCCAATTCGAATCCTCTGGGGGAACTCGAGAACATATTTTCGCATTTTCCGTTCTCGATTTATTCTATGGACAGGTAACGGTGCCGACTGCTGAGACTTCGCCTCCTTTTTGTGAATGGACAGCAATTACAGTCATTCTTACAACTACAGCAACATAACAACGACGCATTTCTTTGAATCATACTCGATACGTAATTAATAAAGGGCAGCATCACTCTGGTTTTTGAAGTTTTGCTATGGCCTTCTTATAAACTTACCCTGAATAGTTTGAAGCAAAAAAGATCAATCATTCAATAGCTTTCCAACATAAACAATCATGGTCAGGGGGGTTGTTATAGATAGGCCATTATTTGTTAGAAAACCTCCCTTGCAGAGATGACCTGGTGGAAGTTTCGGAATCAAAATCGACCAACCCATCGAGAAAAACATCTATTGGAATATGAGTTGCATCATTTTGGTTAACCACCGATGGTGAATGTCTTGCCGCATTCGGTGCTTCCAATCAACATTGTTCTCGTGGAGGGAATATATACTCGAGTTGGTGGCTCAAAATTACTAGTCCGCCTCCTGCTAAGTTTGGAAGACATCTCATGGATGCTATGGAGCTAAGTACATTGGCAATTGTTTTTCCCGAGATCAAAGTTGTTAAGAAAAATGTATACGATCTTAATCAATCATATCTCCAATAATCTCCTGTACATGTATACATGCATCCTGGATGTCATACATTCATGCCCCTAGTCGTTTCTTGTTTGTTTGCTCAGATGTGCTGATATTCTGATTTTAAACACGAGTTGGGTTTGCTTGTGAGTCGCTGCAGACAGATATCTAAGGGAAGCTGTGATGATGATGAACGCCGTTCCAGTTCCGATGAGCCCAACAATGCTGCCGATGCGGAGGTAATGCAAGAAGTATAAGTTGGGGGTTATTTGTTATTCTTGTATTCGTTTGCGGTTAATTCATGAGTGCCAAGTGGTGATAATGACCAAGAAGTATAACTGCATAATTTGGGTGTCCGGAAAATGGTAGCTGCAATAGAACAGTGTTAAATAGTTGTAGAACCTCAATGTGCAGGACGAATCAACGGAGGGCGAGGAAGAAGAAACGGACTACAAAATCGCTGGCATTCATTCCGTCTCAGCAGATGGTCCAGGCAAATCAGATCGCTGTTCATGAAACTTTTATCCGGCAAACCACACTGGGCCACAGGCTTTATATATTCCGGAATACATTTTTCATCTTGTTGTCTGACCAAATGCAGAACCTAGAACTTCTTACATAAAAATATTTTACTTCCCTCAACAGTGTCGCTTTACCATGTATCTGCAGTGATCCTGATTCAGATGAACGGTGAATGCCACACAGCCGACGATCTCTATGGAGCGGCATCGACCAAGGACTGGTTGCAATATGAACCGAAATTGGAGGATAAAGATTTGGCCCAGTCTTTCCAACAAAATTTGTCCTTCGAATCATCCTCACCTTTTGACATTACAAGCATAATCCAACCTTTTCCATTCTCATTTTATCCCGATAACGGGTGCTCATCTATGCACTCATTTCTATTTTTTCAACTACTCTTTACCCGATACAACATGAATATTGTTTATGGGAGAGAACCTAGGAAGAAGACAGTGAGTTTGTTCATAAGAGATCATTTGCTTCCTTCTATGCTACAGGCAAGCCTTTCCGCATCCAGATTGTGTCCATTCTTATGCTTTCGATGGTTCGCTTACCAATCACAAGGTTCCGATGCAGCTTTATTTCCATCAAAGTTCTTGCATAATACTCTAGTTACATGGTAGTATTGTGAATCTGAAAGTATGTTGTGCTGATAGGTTTTTGACAAGGACCACCACCAACATCCTCCTCGCCCGATATGCTTTGTTTGCGGGCAACCTGTAAGAGTTCTTCCTTTTTCATTTCTCGGCAACTTCTTGTCTAGCAGGATCTGTTAACTTGATCCTTTTAGACATTTGAATTCTTCATGGGATCAACCAAAGTACAAATTCCCTAAATCTTCTGCATTCTTCCCTTGCCTTTTTCTTGGTTACAGATCCCAGTGGATGCAAACGGTCTCCTCCTCTTCCGTCGGGATCATTTTTCGCGGCAAAAGTACTGTCGTGCACATAAGAGAGATGGGACACCTTCTTGTTGTGGTTGCAAAAGATTGAAGGTAGGTTCTCTAAAGAATTGGAGGAGATGATTTCATTTTATTTATTGCAAGTATTTATAGTACAAGATAGCGTGACTTTCGTACATGGAAAAATAAAATACTATATGCAAATAAGAAAAAGTACTTGTCAACTTTTAAACCTTTCACTGCGCTTGCCAAGAGTACAAGAATTGCTTGGTTGGTCTTGATATGATTGAGAACAATTCTTGGAATTGCCTTGATCTTGATCCGATTGAGAATTGCCTAGTTGGTCTTGATCAGATTGAGAGCAATTCTTGAAATTACTTTGATCTTGAATTATTTGAGATATACTTCCTCCAATACGCCCCCATGAGAGAGGCGTTCCATCGCAAATGTCGATCTTAGATCGTAAATGAGTAAACCGTTGTCGTGCAAGAGGTTTGGTTAGTGCATCTATGAGTTGATCATGAGTATATACGTAATCCACTCTTAACATACCCTTGTTAACCATATCTCGAACCAAGTGGTAGTGTGACGTCCTGGAAATTCACCTCAGGCAAGGTGGCTGAAAGCAATTTAAGAAATTGACATCGAATTTCAGTCGATGGAAAACTTTGGATCGCAAAGACTCAAGAAACGATAATTGGACGAATTCTGTAATTTCAGTCGATTTAGATTAGGTTTCGAAATCCTTAGTCATCGCGAATTAGGATTTCGATCCCCGCGCTCGAGCCTAATCCCGACCGAGCCCCAGCTTGCGAAATTACCGAATTACCCTTCTCAAAAAAAAAATTCTCCCGATGGGACCCCCCTTCTCCCTCTCACGTGCCCTCGCCTACCTCGCCCTTCTCTCTCTCTCTCTCTCTCTCTCTCTCTCTACGTGTATACCTCCCCCCCAACCGAATTACTCCTCCGTTTATTACCTCTGGCCACCGGCAATTTTGCGCCACCGCCGCCCACCACCAACCGCCACGACCCTTAGTACTTCGTCGCCGTCGCTCCCGAACCCTTCGCCACCGTCAATAGCCACCGGAAGCCGCGAAAACTTCGCGAACTCCCAGCCCCTGTTTCGGCCCTGTTGAACCAAGACCCATTTTGCCTCGTCCGGCTGTTTCCGGCCGGCACCGCCGCCACCCACCACCCCTCCAACGTTCCCCTACCTCCCCTCGATGTCTTCGACCCAGCCCCGCCACCGATTGCCCGTCGGAGCCACCGCAAACAACCGCGGAACCGCCGGTGAACCTGTTTTGGGGATCGATCGGATATTTCTTCGATCCGGCCGTTTCTGACGACCCCGCCTCACACCGCCACCACCAACGAACCCCCAAGACCTTTCTCTATCATCCCCGATCTCTTGGCCACCGGCACCCTATTTCCCGGCGCCCCAAACACACCCTCGGCCGGTTCTGTTCGGCCGCCAATCCGCCGCCTCCGGCAGCCCTCCGCCCCGGCCACCGGTCCCGATCGACTCCCCCCGACCCCCTGGTCCTTCCACGGTCCACCTCCGAGTCGGCCGCCATCCGCCGATCGTCGTTCCGACCGTTTTTCCCCGGCGTCGCCCCTGCCTTGTTTCGGGCTGGTCCGCGCGGGCCGTGGCCCGTTGTGGCGTGGGCCGGGCAGAGTCAGTGGCCGGGCCAGTGGCCAAGCCCGTGGGCCATTTGGCCGAGAAGAGTTCGGGTCGTAATCCAGAATTTAGGGCCATTATTCGAGGATTTTGGTTCGCAGGCCGCCGTCGCCGTTCGTCGCCATCGCCGTCACCGTCGCTGTCGCCGTTGGGACCGCCGGAGTCGACTTAATTTGTGAGTTGACCCTAATCCTTGGTTAGGCCACTAATTGCATCTAGGGTTAGTCGTTTAGACAATTAAGGAATTTAGGTACGCGATCGAGGCCGGTTTGGACTGAAATTGTGATTAAGTTAATGACCGATCGATTAGGTTAGTCGGTTGATTTTACTGTCTGTGGCTAATTGTGATTAGTCAAAATTGATTGATTGAGTGATTGATTGTGCTTGATCGCGAGCGAGCGACAGGTTAGAGACGAGCGAGCGATTGACACCTTAAATCGATTAATTTGGATAATAAAATATTATTGCACGAATCGAGCTTTTTGTGACCTAATAAGTTTTGACTGCTCGTGATCGCTTGGTAGTCTTGTTGATTTAATCGCTTCGCTGAGTTGTCCGTTTGACTGTCTGTTTAGGGCTTGATAGCCCGTTTATGATTGCAATGTCTAAAGTTAAAATGCATATGCATATGGCCGTGTGAGAAATCAAAAGATATGTTTTAGTATGAAAATGGCCTTTCGTTGATCTTTTACATGCGTGAGTGAGCATCCGGCTTTAACCGAAGATAATGAAATGGGTTGATTGCTGGATATGTTCTATGTGGTCATATGATGAAACGATGATGATTTTCTTGGCAAGTTCGTACTGTACGAGTTGTATAGAACCACACGACTAGCCAAAATCACGATAATTCATACCCCGTATGGTACATACGATTTTAAGGGATTATCGGATGCTGGTTGTAGCTTGTGAAGGACCGACGCCCCCTTTAGGGATGCCTACTTGCTAATGCCGTGCCAGTCGCACCGGAGACACCTCTTGTAGTGGCCGTTGCCGAGAGAAAAGGAACGTAGCCCGGTTCTGCCGGTAGAATGCTCGATTGCACTGAGGTGCTGGATTACGTTATTTGTGGGAGTCGAATAATGCCTTCTTTTCGCGTAGATCCTCTCATGTGCCGTGGGCAGGATCATCGTTAATAATTGGACTTGTGTGATGTCCAGTGTGTACTTGTGAATGAAATGTTTGTTGAGTGATCGACTGTTTGGTTGTGAGTCGAGTCAAGCATTGCATTATGTGTGGTTGAGACTGACAAGTATGCATGTGAATTATTTTTATATAGTGACTGTATTCGGATGTTATTTGTGGTGAGACGTTTTTGTGATACCTCTGTTAGGATGCCCGGGTAAATCAGTTTCCTAACCGAGCTTAGGCTTGATTCACTGAGATTTATTCTCACCCCATCGTGGGATAAAATATTTTCAAGTCCCAAGTGATGAAGCCTTGTGAATGCCAAGGTTTGACTTTTGGATTAGTCACCTGAAATAAGATGAGAAGTTAGCATTACCTGATTAGGTACACCTGCAAAGGTCTGGTCTAGTCACCCCGAAGTATGGGGTTATTTTTGTGCGGAATTAAGGTCGACAGGATTAAGATCTATTTGTGGTGTTTGACTCTTACTATGCTATTCCTGTTTGTTTTATTGTCAGGAAGTTGACACGTTTCCGCATGCTTAAGTAAGCGTTAGGTCGATAGCGTGCGTGAGACGCTATCTCTATGACCTCGTGGAGATTGGGCAAGGGATGTCGCGGGCTCGAGAGTTGGGGCGTGACATCCCCGCCCCAAGGTGGTATCAGAGCAAGTTCAGCCTGATCCATCTGGTCATTGGCTTGGAGTGATAAGGAGCGCTAGTATTTGGAATAGTTAGTAGGATCGTCAAGTTTTGCATGTGTTTGTTATCTGTGCTTCTTTGGATTGATTGTTAGTGATCTCATTACGTGTTGCTTGGGGTGGACAGGACTCCGTAAGTTACCTGTATAATGAGCAATAGTAATGAGAAGGTGCCTAGTGAAATGATAGCGCAAAGAGATCCTAAAGCGGAAGGGATTATGCAGGCGTTGAAAACTTTAAAAGCTGTAGCTGGACAGCAAGTGAGTGGTCAAGTTAATGATACCACAACTTCGAGTGAAGATTTGTTGACTGGAAACGAGATTGGTAGGCAACCGATACTTAAGTTGATGGAGAGGTTTCTTAACCTCGAGCCACCAAAGTTTAAAGAATTAGGAGATCCAAAGGCTGCAATCTTGTGGATTAAGGAAATCGAAAAGGTATTCGCCGAGCTAGGATGTTCCGAAGAGGACAAGGTGACATTGGCTGTTTACTAACTTCAAAATGACGCTAATGCATAGTGGGAAACCACACGAAGAAAGATCTTTCCTAAAGGTATGATTCCGATGTGGGATGCCTTCATTGAAACCTTTTATGGCAAGTACTTTCTGGATTGCAGGCGAAAGAGGAAGATGGCGGAATTTTTGCAGCTTCGACGGGACCAAATAACGGTAGAGCGGTATGAGGCGAAATTTACTGAGCTGTCAGGGTTTGCACCATGGACGGTTGGAGATCCTATGAACAGGATGAGAAGATTTCGTGAGGGATTGAAGCCCAAGATCAAGGATCAATTAGTGCCATTGAACCTTAAGAATTATAGCGAATTGTATAAAATGGCCAAATCTGTGGAGAGGAGCAAGACTGATAGAGCAATTGCATCTGGATCGCGACTTGTGCCTTCTTCCAGGGATAACCGTTGGATAGGGAAGAGGCCGATGGATGCCAACAAGTATCACATCCCGTCTAATCGGAGGAGTACAATCAGGAAGCCGATGTTCCGCTAAAGTGAGAAGTGTCGCCTAAGGCATGGGTCTGATCCCTGCCCATTTAGAGGCGGAGAATGCTTTAAATGTTATCAACCGAGACACCAAGTGAAGGATTGCCCGTTGAGATAGAAAATTTCCCAACAATTGTTGTCGCAAGAAGGACAAACTCGAGGAGATATTCAGCAAAATACCTAGGATCAATCCTACTAGGAGTAGGGTGACTTTTGAGTTAAGATGCTTTGGTATAGATTAGCAATAGCTAGTCAAGTTTAAAAAGACCTTTTTATGGATAAAGCTTGTGGATACGGGTTTGTAATAAGACAATTATACTTACTTATTAATTTTCTATGATTAAGTTACCAACTAATTCTGTGTTACCAACTCTTATTAGAATTTTACCAATTTTTTTTTTGGTTGAAATTTTCTTATATTTTTAGCAATCTTTAGTTATCTTTATAAACTACGCTTTACTTTACTTTAAGTGACTTATCAACTTTATCCGAGTGAATATACAGTAATTCTGGGTTATGAACTCCCATTTGGTTTGTTATCAATGTTTATTCTTTTTAACTTAACAACTATTCTTTGGTTAATGCACCATTTAATTTTCTTTACCCCCAAAAAAACTATTCTTTGGTTAACTTAATCGATGGTCAGTCACTTTAACAAATGCTGGTAATTTCATATAATAATAGCAAGTAAATGTAAGGCATCGGTAAGAAAGTAAATGAAAGTTGGTAAAGGATAAATAGAATTTTTTTTTTGGTCAAATATAAGATGTGACGTTCTGGAAATTCAATCCTTGTAAGCGCCGAAAGTCGATTAAATGATATGAATGTATAGTCATAGTCGACGCCTATTTTTGGACTATAAAGACTGAAGAGACGAAAATTTGGACGAATTTCGAACTTTAGATTATTTCGAATTGAGTTTCGAAATTAATCCGCTGCGATTTTTGAATTGTCGTTTTCGCAAACGAGCTTAACCCTGACCGAGCTTGGCCAGTGAAATTGCTGAAATTACCCTTCGTTCAGTACACCAAAAATTTCGTTTCAGTCCCGGCGCGCCAAAATTACCGTTCTACCCCTGCGATTATTTAAACACAAAAGACAAAAAAATTAAATGCTTACCTTGAAAGTCTTGGCCATGGATCCCACCATTCTCCTTCCCCATGCACGCACGTCCCCTCCTCTGTCACCACCTTCTGCCTTCTTCTTCTTTTCTGCTCTTCTTTTCTTCATTTTTCTTTGACCGACGAATGCTCTTCCTTGAACCGATCAATCCTCCTCCGTTCGTCGCCATTTTTCGCGACCACCGCTCCACCACCGGCAGCCTCTGTCCCCAGCTACTCGCCGTCGCCGCCTTCACCCTGGCCGAGCCGCCGTCGCCGCCGTTTCGCCGAGGAAACGCCACGGCCGGGCCTGCCCTGTTTTCGGGTCAAAATACCTGAGGACTCCGCGGCCTCCTCCGGCCGCCACGGCCGCCACCGACGCCGACCGCACCACCCATCTAACCCCCGACTTCCCCTCGACCAATTCGACCCCTCGTCGCCGACCATCAGCCGCCGGAATAACCGGAATCAGGCCTTGAAGTTCCGGTGCTCTGTTTTGAACTCGGTTCATTCTGGTCTTCGATCCGGCCACCACAGTCGTCGCCGTGCCACACCGCCACCGCCAGACGACTCCCCTGAGTCCCCTCTACAGCCACCCAGCTAGCCTCCGCCGCTCGCCGCGCGTGACCGCCGGAAACGGCCGTCGACCGAAATCCCTGTTCCGATGCAAAACAGGGCAGCCACTAATCGTGGCTGTACGCCGTCGCCAGCCGCCGTCCACCTGTCCCGGCCGACCCCCACCGATCTCTGGGTGAGCCCCCGACCCTTGGCCGGCCTTGTCCCGGCCCGTGTCGCCGGAAAACGGCCAAAACAGTAGAGTTTGCCGATTGAATATTCTGTTATTCACTGTTTCAGGCTGCCGGCCGCCACTCGCGGGAGCTCCGCCGTCGGCCACCTGTTCCAGCGACCTCGCCGGACTCCCACGGGGTGTCGCCGAAGTTTGAGCTCGATCCGCCGCGCGATAAACCTTAGTTTCATCGCCGCCGCCGCCGCCGCCGCCGCCGCCGCCGCCGATCGAGCTAACTCACATAGTGAGTTGACTCTAAACCTTGGTTAAGGCGCTAATTGCACTTAGGATTAGTCTTATTTATTTATTTATTTATTTATTTATTGAAAAAAAAATATATTCGATCGGGACCGGTATAGATAGAAACCATGGTTAGGATATATGGTCGATCGATTATTTGTCTGTGGCTATTTGTGGTAATTTATCAATTAATTGATTGATTGAGTTGTTCGCGAGTGAGTGACAGGTTAGAGACGAGCGAACGATTGATTGCTATAATTTGACTAAGAATTAAGATTTTTTTTAATATGAATTGAGCTTGAAATTGTCGGGTTAAGTTGATTACTCGAGAGTGAGTGAATTGCTTGATTGGTTTGTTAGCCTTGCTGAAATGCTCAATTGGGAGTCTTGTGGGCCTTGGGGCCCAGTTGATTGAATTTCTTGTGGATTTTGGCGTTAATCCAAGATAATCAATGAGTTGATTGCCGAATGCAATTTACGTGGTCATTTAAAGGGTCAATGACGCTACCTGGCAAGTTCGCATTGTACCGTGGGTACTTGTGCCGTACAGATTGTATGAAAATTCGCGACTTGTCAGAAGCACAATAATTCATGTCCCGTGCCAGTCGTACGGTTTTAAGGGATTATCGGATGCCGATCGCAGCTTGTGATGGACCGAAGCTCCTTTTTAAGGAATGCCTACTTGTAGTGCCGTGCCGGGTGCACTAAATATACCGCTTGTAGTAGCCGTCGCTGAGAGGGTAAAGTGAACGTAGCTTGGTTTTGCCAGAAGAGTGCGGGATCGCACTATTGATGTATCTATCACGCCAGTCGCGTGGGTCATTGATTAATAATGGACTTGTGTATGCCTAAGTGGTTGTGCTTCTGTTGGTTGTAGATTTGACAGATTTATTTTGATTGATATTTATATATATCTCTGTTGAAATCTTGTGATCTTTTTGTGGCGCTTAGGATGTTCTGGGCGAATCAATGTCCTAACCGAGATTAGGCTTGATTCACTGAGATTCATTTCTCACCCCGTCGTGGGACAAATTTTTCAGGTCCGAAGTAATGGAGAGACCGGTGCGGTTTGGCACCCCCACCCACCCATCACTTGATATCAGTCTCCATCCGGTACCAGGTACAGACCAGATGTGGGAACGTCACATCACGACGATATGGGTCGATGAAGGGATGCCACATCTGGTGGCACACCTCTTTAAGGCCTGGTATCTTCGTGATGAGATGGATCTCTTTGGTCCGCTTAGAGGATTTGAGGGGCCACCTCTTCAGGGGGTTCCTAATATCCTCGCTTGGGACCCGATGGATATTGATACACTTGATGGGGAAGTGGTGGATCCCGCGCCTGGTATGCAGCTCGAGCTCGAGCCTGAGCAATCAGTAGCCCCCTCTTTGCATTCTAGCCAGAGTTCTTGTGATGACCCGAACGACCCAGCTCCCCCGGTTGGTTATGACAACCCGGATGTCGAGTTTTCCCAGTAGAGGGTTAGGTTCCTTTTGTGGTCAGGGAACTGATGATGTTTTTTTTTGTGGGGGATACTGTTTTGAGATAGATGAGAGTTAACCTTACCTGACTCCTGTATCTTTTTGTGAGTCATAGAGGGCCGCCCCGAAGCTTGGGGTTGTAATTATTAGTTGATGGTTCTGTAAGGTTATAAATCATCTATTCTCATAAGCTTTTAGTGTTGTGATATCTGGCTTTACTTCCTATCTATCCCATATGGTTTTATTGGATGGAAGATCGTACGTTCCGCATGCGCAGTATAATCTTAGGTCGATAGCAGTTGCCTGGGACGCTATCTATTATGACCTGATGGCAATTTGGCAAGGGATGTTGCGGGTTCGAGAGTCGGGATGTGACATAAGAGAAGCTGGTTTAAGACAAATAAAAGTGGTTACTTAATAGAAAAGTCGGTAAGTTAAAAAAAAAAAATTGAACGAACAAACGAAAAGACAAATAATCGTCCGTAAGAGTTGTCAACTGGAATTAGCTGTTAACTTAATGAAACAAAGGTCGGCAAATAACGCAAAATTATTTGGTAATCTGATATAATTGTTGGTAAACAAGGCTTAATAAGAAAGGTAAACAAAATTCCAGCAAGGGGTAAGAGTAGTTCTTTTGTGAAAGATAAAGACAAGTTAGTGATGTAGGAAAAACAAACAACATCAGTAATTGCTACTTTTTTTTTTTTTTGCATTGCTTGTTGATTTTTTAAATTTACCAACTCTTTTCGAAAGTACCAGCCTTAATTAGAATAATCACCAACCTTTTCCGATAAAAATACCAGCTAATTTCGTATTATAAACTTCTGTTTCAGTTAATTATCTATATTCATTTGATTTTCTAAAAATCGCCATGTCTTTGAAGGAAAAAAGAGATTATCATTTACTAACTTTTAATTACCTTTCTTATAAAATGTTTTAATTTGCAGTTTGTTCCACGAAAAATTGACGATTTTAGAAAATATTTTTCTAAAATGATCCTCTTGTAGCACTTGAAATAAAAATCAAAGAAAAATATTCTCATCATTGACAACATTGTATCTGAATAATTATGTGGGTGGTGAAAATTTCTGTCGCTTAGTCATTTTTTAAGCGAAACGAGTGATCATATTTAGGAAAATATTTTTTAAAGCATTCATTTTCCGCTAAATAAACTGAGCCTAAATGTGTTCATGTGTACTGATAATCTATCGATAATCTATCGAGAGAGGTCGCTAACAATGCTTGGGAAATATTGTGCAGCCTAGAGGATCGATGTACTCACCCCTGGGCGACGGTCGGTGGTTGTGCCCGGAATGTCGCGAATCTGCAGTAATGGACGGCCGTGCCTTAAAACCTCTCGAACGCTCGGTACGGGAATTTTATGAGCGCTTGGGCATGAAAATCCACCAGCGAACCATTCCGTTACTCTTGGTGAGCAAGATAGAAATGAAGGAAGACGAAGCACGATGCCAAATGAAGGTAAGACGAAGTTCCCGTAATAACTATTAATCATTCTTCTTTAACTTCCGTCGCTTGCTTGAAGACACGTTTACTCGATGGCTCAGTAAATTAATATCATGGGAAAATTATCCAAATAATCTTAAATTTGTCTCTGCTAATTCAGTCCTAAATCTTTGCATGTTTTGTCATTTGAGTCCATCTAGTTAATTTTAGTCAGAAATCGCCGATGTTAATGCCGGCAATCTTATGTGATTGTACAATTGGCACTGACGCGGATAATTTTAATAACATTTCGAAGTTTTATTAGCTTTTTTTTTCTTGTTTTTGTTTTTCATTTTAACTTTTTCTTTTCTTTTCTTTTCTTTTTTCACTTCGTTGACCGTCGCCGGCCTCAAGCGAGGGTCTTCTTCATTGAATTTGGCAAGCGAGGGCGAACCCTCGCTAGGGGCCCGAGGCCAGTAGTTTAAACGAAAAATAAATAAATAGTAAAAGGGAAAAGTTAAGATTTGAAAAAAATATTAAGATATTATTAAAAAATTTATTCATATCAGCATCGACCGTTCCACGTAGACGCATAGAACAGGCAATGCCCATGTTAGCGATTTCGGGCGAAAATTAGTGAAAAGACTTGATTAGCGAAATGCGAAGACTGAAACAAAAAATAATTAAGAGGATTACGAATGAGTTGACAGACGTTTAGCATGTTTTGGGTGCCTAGCGTTACTCGGCATCGTCAATGACATTACATTCCACGAAACTTTACAATGTCTAGGATACCCAAGCTACGGAATTATCAAACACCCTCCTAGTCCTAGCTAACCATAGTTTCTCTCCTCCCCGCACTGGATAGGGCCAACATCGACCGAATCAGACGGTCGGCCTTACGACGTCGGAATCCCTTCCAATTTGTACGGTAAGTGCTTCTTTTCACCTTGAGATTTTCCCATTTTCCACATTCTTGTACTTGTGCCAATTTACCAACACATACTGATAGCCTCTTTTCTTTTTTTTTTTTTGGTGGTGTGTCGACTCCCATTTAATATCAGACTGTGGAAGGAAAAGATCATGTATTAGTCGCCCACTCAAGAATTGAGACCATAGAGGTTCAGAAAGGTTTCCCGAGGTACAATTCCTTTCCTATCATCATAATTTCCCAAATGAGGACTAAAGCTAATCTTTTGGCTCGACAGTTGACGAGAAAGACTTTCATCTTTGTCGCGCAGCTTGGCCACGGGGCAAACCCTCGCTCATGAGATGATGCACGCGTGGCTCCGCCTAGAAGGTTTCTCCTCTCCCCGCCGTCATTTTGCTCTAATTTTTCAAGTTTCTAACCATTACAAGTTCTCCCCCCTCCCCCCAAAACCAAAAAACAAAAAAAAAAAGGAAAAAGAAAATCCACTTGTCTTTTAAAGCTAACTTACTGGGCTATGTCTCAGATTTAATTCTTGGATTTTCTAGCAAAATAAAACAAAGAAAAGACGACCAATCCGGAGGTCCGCTCGTTTCGAGGAATACCCACATTTTGGAAAACATTTTTTTTTATTTGAAAGAATGTCGCTTGTGTTGTTTACGTAAAAGGTATGAATGAAAAATATTTTTACCATCCATGAAAAATTCTAGACATAAATTGTTGTTGATATTGAAAACGTCTTTTGTTGGCTAACTATTCCAAGTAATATGATTAATAATTTTTTTCAAAAAAGTATTTCTCAAAAGTGGTTTTTCGCAAAATAAACATAACCCCTCCCTAGCCTACCGTGATCTATTTATTGGGATATATGTGTAGCTGTGTTAGAAAAGGAAAAATTCACATTTGGAGAAGTGAGAATAGGTTCAATTAGATGTGGTGATGGGCTCACATTTAAGCTCCCTCTTAGAAATCTCCCATATGAAGGTATTGTATTTTGCTATTTGGTCCCCAATCCCAATAAATTAGTAAAAGAATCGATGATTGATTGGTGACCCATTCCTAATATGTAGATTAGTGATGAAGGTGAGAGATTGTTGAGATGTGGAGAATTTGATATGGTATGAAGTAGTTAACATATGTCCCAATTGACCCACAATATATTAGCTCAAGCTTAACTGAAGTTTTGTATAATTTGATTGTTTGACGTGATCGTACTTAAACTCCCTCTTGAATATGAACCTGAACCAGAGAATTGTGGCATGTTTGGCAGGTTATGATGGTTTAGATGAGGTGGTCGAAGAAGGCCTTTGCGAAGTTTTGGGCAACATGTGGTTGGATTATCACATGCGGTCCTTGTCCAAGAGCAAAATCGCACTCTCTCCGGGGTTCGACTTCCAAAAGAGGCTCGCCGAGTTTCTTCAGTACGACGTCAAATCGAATCCCGATCCCGTTTATGGCGGGGGATATCGACTCATGAGAAGGGCGACCGACATGCACGGCCTTAAAGGCATACTCGACTACATACGTATGACAGGAAGCTATCCTTGACGACCTGTACATTCTTATCAAGAATTTTTTTTTCCCTGGTTTATGCATGGCCTGTTCTGATGATTGATCGTGAGCTTGGCTCTGTAATAAGATGCTAGGAATGCGGCCAGCTTCCTTGTGATTCAATGTTTCTTCTGTATTGTTTTGAATTTGTATTCGGTTCGAGTAAGAGTTGCTGCTTGAGTCGCCTTCTCCGCAATCGTTCTGGATCTCAAAATCCATCGTTTAGACCTTCGTTTAGGTGTGTTTCGGGACAATTCTCTATCTATTTTAAGAGTTCTTTTAGCCCTTTGTTTATTATTCCAAACTTCTTTACCATTTATTGTTTTTTTTTTTGGTTTTCTGGTGTCATCTACCGTTTTCAGAGTACTTATTTGTTCCTTTTTGAGGATCGGACAGCTTTGATTTGCCCCCGTTTATCAAACAAGCCAAGGAAGATCAGGCGACACGTGTTGAAGTAATTAAATATTAAACAATACCTTCATCTAACAACTTAAGCTTTTAGAACTGTTTGCAGCGATCTCACCAAATCTCATAGGATAATAACAAAGGAGTAGATGCTGAGTTCAAACCTTTACTGTAGTTAGAATGTCACGTCCCGACTCTCGAGCCCGCGACATCCCTTGCCAAATCGCCACCAGGTCATAATAGATAGCGTCCCAGGCAATTGCTATCGACCTAAGCTTATATTGCGCAAGCGGAACGTACCATCTTCCATTCAATAAAACCATATGGGATAGATCGAAAGCAAAGCCAGATTGCAAAATACGAAAGGCTGATGAGAATAGATGATTCATAACCTTACAGAGCCATCAACTGATAAATACAACCCCATGCTTCGGGGTGGCCCTCTAGGACTCACAAAAAGATACAGGAGTCAGGTAAGGTTAACTCTCATCTATCCCAAAACAGTATCCCCCACAAAAACAACCACAGTTCCCTGACTACAAAAAGGCCCTAACCCACTACTGGGAAGACTCGACATCCGTGTCGTAATAATCAACTGGGGGAGCAGGGTCATTTGGGTCATCACAAGAACTCTGGCTAGAACGCACAGAGGGGGCTACCGATTGCTCAGGCTCGAGATCGAGCTCCATATCAGGCGCGAGGTCCATCACTTCCCCATCAGGTGTATCAATATCCATTGGGTCCCAAGCGGGGATATTAGGGACCCCCTATAGAGGTGGCCCCTCAAATCCTCGAAGCGGACCGAAGAGATCCATCCCATCACGAAGATACCAGGCTTTAAAGAGATGTGCCACCAGATGTGGAATCCCTTCATCAACCCATATCGTCGTGATGTGACGCTCCCACATCTGGTCCGTACCTGGTACCGGATGGAGACTGATATCAAGTGATGAGTCAGTGGGGGTGCCGAACCGCACCGGTCTTTCCATTACTTCGGACCTGAAAAATTTATCCCACGACGGGGTGAGAAATGAATCTCAGTGAATCAAGCCTAATCTCGGTTAGGACAATGATTCGCCCAGAACATCCTAAGTGTCACAAAAAGATCACAAGATAACAACAGAGATATATATATATAAATATATCAATCATAACAAGTCTGACAAATCTACCACCAACAGAAGTACAACCACTCAGGCATACACAAGTTCATTATTAATCAATGACCCACGCGACTGGCGTGATAAATACATCAATAGTGCGATCCCGCACTCTTCTGGCAAAACCAGGCTACGTCCACTTTACCCTCTCAGCGACGGCTACTACAAGCAGTGTATCCAGTGCACCCGGCACGGCACTGCAAGTAGGCATTCCTTAAAAAGGAGCTTCGGTTCATCACAAGCTGCGACCGGCATCCGATAATCCCTTAAAACCGTACGACTGGCACGGGGCATGGATTATCGTGCTTCTGACAAGTCGCAAATTCCCATACAATCAGTACGGTACAAGTACCCACGGTACAAAGCGAACTTGCCAGGTAGCGTCATTGACCCTTTAAATGACCACACAAATTACACTCGGCAATCAACTCATTGATTATCTTGGATTAACGCCAAAATTCACAAGAAATACAATCAACTCGGCCCCAAGGCCCACAAGATTCCCAATTGAACTTTTCAGCCAGGCAAGCAAACCAATCAAGCAATTCACTCACTCTCGAGTAATCAACTTAACCCGGCAATTTCAAGCTCAATTCATATTAGAAATCTTAATTCTCAGTCAAATTATAGCAATCAATCGTTCACTCGTCTCTAACCTGTCACTCACTCGCGAGCAAATCAATCAAACAATTAATTGCTAAATTACCACAAATAGCCACAGACAAATTATCGATCGACCATGTATCCTAACCATGGTTTCTATCTATACCGGTCCCGATCGAAATATTTTTTTTTATTATTTTTTTAAAATAAATAAATAAATAAATAAATACATAATTAAATAAATAATTAAATCAGACTAATCCTAAGCGCAATTAGCGCCCTAACCAAGGTTTAGAGTCAACTCACTATTTGAGTTAGCTCGATCGGCGGCGGCGGCGGCGGCGGCGACGACGATAAAACTAAGGTTTATCGCGCGGTGAATCGAGCTCAAACTTCGGCGACACCCCGTGGGAGTCCGGCGAGGTCGCCGGAACAGGTGGCCGGCAGCGGAGCTCCGGCGAGCGGCGGCCGGCGGCCTATAACAGTAAACTACAGAATATTCAACCCGGCAACTCTACTGTTTTGGCCGTTTTCCGGCGACACGGGCCGGGACAAGGCCGGCCAAGGGTCGGGGGCTCACCTAGGGGTCGGTGGGAGTCGGCCGGGACAGGTGGACGGCGGCGGAAGGCGACCGGCGACGGCGGACAGCCGCGATCAGTGGCTGTCCTGTTTTCGCGCCGAAATAGGGCTCTCGGTCGGCGGCGGTTTCCGGCGGCCACGCGCGGCGACCGGCGGAGCTGAGCTGGGTGGCGGTAGAGGAGACTCAGAGGAGTCGTCTGGCGGTGGCGGTGTGGTACGGCGGCGACGGTGGCGGCCGAAACGAAGACCGGAATAAATCGGGTTCAAAAACAGAGCACCGAGACTTTCGGGCCGGATTCCGGCGGCTGACGGTCGGCGACGAGGGGTCGGATCGATCGAGGGGAGGTCGGGGGTTAGCTGGGTGGTGGTGGTCGGCGTCGGTGGCGGCCGTGGCGGCCGGAGGAGGCCGCGGAGTTCTCGGGTCCTCTGACCCGAAAACAGGCAGGCCCGGCCGCGAGTTTCCTTCGGCGAAACGACGGCGGCGGAGGCTCGACCGGGGTCCAGGCGACGGCGGCGAGTGGCTGGGGACGGTGGCTGCCGGTGGTGGTGTGGTGGTCGCGAAAAATGGCCATGAACGGAGGTGATTCGCTCGGTTGAAGGGGTTGTCGGCAAAGAAGAAAATGAAGAAGAAGGAAGAAGAACAGAAGAAGAAGTAGCAGGAAGAAGAAGAGAAGAAGAAGCAGCAGCGGGCGTGCGTTGGGCAGAGGGCAGGTGGGGCCCACCTTGACTTTGGGGCCAAAAATTTAATTTTTTTGTCTCATGTGAGTGAATTATTGGGGGGGGGGCAAAATGGTAATTTTGGCGCGCCGGGACTGAAACGAAATTTTTGGTGTACTGATCGAAGGGTAATTTCGGCAATTTCACTGGGCAAGCTCGATCAGGGTTAAGCTCGTTTGCAAAAACGGCAATTTAAAAATCGCAGCAGATAAATTTCGAAACTTAATTCGAAATAATCTAAAGTTCGGAATTCGTCCAAATTTTCGTCTTTTCAATCCTTATAGTCCAAAATGGGCGTCGACTATGACTATACATTCATATCATTTAATCGACTCCCGGCACTTACAAGAATTGAATTTCCAGGACGTCACATAGAAGTAGCCTGATCAAATCTCGCAAAACGGGACTTATGGTCATCTATTCTTTGTCTCCAGGCGTCTCAACGAACCATGAAGTAAAACCTGAACAGGGCTAATGGAAGTGGTGCCATGAACGAGTTATGCAGGGAACTCCGAAGAGCAGCTCGCTCTAATGAATACTCCCGCAGCCAACCGCCCGAAGAACTCATTCCGGTGGCTTGCAAGTTGCCACAATCGTCAACTGGACTACCAGGAGGAATCTATTTTGGATGGGGATAGGAGCGGAAGGTTATCTCAGAAATTAAAGCAGAGATCTTGGCTTCCGCCAAAACAATCATCTCGTTACTGATCTCCTGTGTCTTAAGCCTTGGTGATATAGTAAAGAAGGGCACTAAAGACACACGGTCCAGCTATACTACAATTAAAGAATCGAAAACTCACATGTGCATAAGGTTTAGCTCGGCTCGGTTGGTGAAAATTTGACTTCTGTCTGATTAAATATGACCAGGCCAGTCTGGCCAAGGAAGAGGGCAATGGTTGTGCTGTCTGAAAAACATTATTCCGAGTCATTGAACATTTCTTGATTCTGTATTTGTTCGGCTGTCGTCTGGCTTGGTCAGTCGCCGGGTGCCAGTTAGAACAAGGGATCTGTGTCCACACGCAATCAACTGTTGTCTGTCAAATGGGTTGGCTCAGGAAAATTCTGAAAGGTTCTGCTTCCATCTCCAGGATACAATCGAACTACAGCGAGGATAGCAGCTGGGACGAGCCTCGTGATTTGTCGGTACTTACTGTTGCGAAATCTATTTTGTCTTTCCTTTTGAAGCGAGAAAGAAGTAGCTGGTGTTTGGTCGTCATTATCTGTGTCCGAAAGTTCCTGTCGTGGTATATTGATGATGCAGCGTCAACTTTAGATAGAGATTTTATCCAGCCTTGAGTATTGCTCATGTCATTTGGTGTAGGATGAAGCATTGGATAGTGAGAGAGAAGCAGCACTTTATGCAATTACTCTTTCTTCAGCTGAAGAAAATGAGGCAGGTAAAGTGGTAAACTCGATAAAGCAGTGACACTGCCAAGTGAATTGGATTTGCCTACTCTGTCGGATGACAAAACATTCAATGGATGACGTTGGATTTCTTGCAACTTTCCCCGTCCCTCTCCTTATCGCCAGGAGAACTGAAAATCCTTTGTGCTCTTTGAACTCTCCACAGACTGAGCATATCTTTGCAATTCATCATTTCTTGAACATGGGTTGTACGGGGGAGAATTCGCTGAAATGGCATCTTTTATAAGCAGCAGTTTTGCCTAACTCCAGACTACTAATGTTGTTCAGAGGAAGACCAACGAAGCAACGATGGTCAGTCAGGGACCGGCGATGAACAGTGTTACGAAACCAGCCACTTGGTGAATGAAGATGAGCGACTCGCCGAGGATCTCCCACAAAGTTCAGTCTCCAATTCGAATCCTCTGGGGGAACTCGAGAACATATTTTCGCATTTTCCGTTCTCGATTTATTCTATGGACAGGTAATGGTGCCGACTGCTGAGACTTCGCCTCCTTTTTGTGAATGGACAGCAATTACAGTCATTCTTACAACTACAGCAACATAACAAAGACGCATTTCTTTGAATCATACTCGATACGTAATTAATAAAGGGCAGCATCACTCTGGTTTGTGAAGTTTTGCTATGGCCTTCTTATAAACTTACCCTGAATAGTTTGAAGCAAAAAAGATCAATCATTCAATAGCTTTCCAACATAAACAATCATGGTCAGGGGGGTTGTTATAGATAGGCCATTATTTGTTAGAAAACCTCCCTTGCAGAGATGACCGGGTGGAAGTTTCGGAATCAAAATCGACCAACCCATCGAGATAAACATCTATTGGAATATGAGTTGCATCATTTTGGTTAACCACCGATGGTGAATGTCTTGCCGCATTCGGTGCTTCCAATGAACATTGTTCTCGTGGAGGGAATATATACTCGAGTTGGTGGCTCAAAATTACTAGTCCGCCTCCTGCTAAGTTTGGAAGACATCTCATGGATGCTATGGAGCAAAGTACATTGGCAATTGTTTTTCCCGAGATCAAAGTTGTTAAGAAAAATGTATACGATCTTAATCAATCATATCTCCAATAATCTCCTGTACATGTATACATGCATCCTGGATGTCATACATTCATGCCCCTAGTTGTTTCTTGTTTGTTTACTCAGATGTGCTGATATTCTGATTTTAAACACGAGTTGGGTTTGCTTGTGAGTCGCTGCAGACAGATATCTAAGGGAAGCTGTGATGATGATGAACGCCGTTCCAGTTCCGATGAGCCCAACAATGCTGCCGATGCGGAGGTAATGCAAGAAGTATAAGTTGGGGGTTATTTGTTATTCTTGTATTCGTTTGTGGTTAATTCATGAGTGCCAAGTGGTGATAATGACCAAGAAGTATAACTGCATAATTTGGGTGTCCGGAAAATGGTAGCTGCAATAGAACAGTGTTAAATAGTTGTAGAACCTCAATGTGCAGGATGAATCAACGGAGGGCGAGGAAGAAGAAACGGACTACAAAATCGCTGGCATTCATTCCGTCTCAGCAGATGGTCAAGGTAAATCAGATCGCTGTTCATGAAACTTTTATCCGGCAAACCACACTAGGCCACAGGCTTTATATATTCCGGAATACATTTTTCATCTTGTTGTCTGACCAAATGCAGAACCTAGAACTTCTTACATAAAAATATTTTACTTCACTCAACAGTGTCGCTTTACCATGTATCTGCAGTGATCCTGATTCAGATGAACGGTGAATGCCACACAGCCGACAATCTCTATGGAGCGGCATCGACCAAGGACTGGTTGCAATATGAACCGAAATTGGAGGATAAAGATTTGGCCCAGTCTTTCCAACAAAATTTGTCCTTCGAATCATCCTCACCTTTTGACATTGCAAGCATATTCCAACCTTTTCCATTCTCATTTTATCCCGATAACGGGTGCTCATCTATGCACTCATTTCTATTTTTTCAACTACTCTTTACCCGATTCAACATGAATATTGTTTATGGGAGAGAACCTAGGAAGAAGACAGTGAGTTTGTTCATAAGAGATCATTTGCTTCCTTCTATGCTACAGGCAAGCCTTTCCGCATCCAGATTGTGTCCATTCTTATGCTTTCGATGGTTCGCTTACCAATCACAAGGTTCCGATGCAGCTTTATTTCCATCAAAGTTCTTGCATAATACTCTAGTTACATGGTAGTATTGTGAATCTGAAAGTATGTTGTGCTGATAGGTTTTTGACAAGGACCACCACCAACATCCTCCTCGCCCGATATGCTTTGTTTGCGGGCAACCTGTAAGAGTTCTTCCTTTTTCATTTCTCGGCAACTTCTTGTCTAGCAGGATCTGTTAACTTGATCCTTTTAGACATTTGAATTCTTCATGGGATCAACCAAAGTACAAATTCCCTAAATCTTCTGCATTCTTCCCTTGCCTTTTTCTTGGTTACAGATCCCAGTGGATGCAAACGGTCTCCTCCTCTTCCGTCGGGATCATTTTTCGCGGCAAAAGTACTGTCGTGCACATAAGAGAGATGGGACACCTTCTTGTTGTGGTTGCAAAAGATTGAAGGTAGGTTCTCTAAAGAATTGGATGAGATGATTTCATTTTATTTATTGCAAGTATTTATAGTACAAGATAGCGTGACTTTCGTACATGGAAAAATAAAATACTATATGCAAATAAGAAAAAGTACTTGTCAACTTTTAAACCTTTCACTGCGCTTGCCAAGAGTACAAGAATTGCTTGGTTGGTCTTGATATGATTGAGAACAATTCTTGGAATTGCCTTGATCTTGATCCGATTGAGAATTGCCTAGTTGGTCTTGATCTGATTGAGAGCAATTCTTGAAATTACTTTGATCTTGAATTATTTGAGATATACTTCCTCCAATACGCCCCCATGAGAGAGGCGTTCCATCGCAAATGTCAATCTTAGACCGTAAATGAGTAAACCGTTGTCGTGCAAGAGGTTTGGTTAGTGCATCTATGAGTTGATCATGAGTATATACGTAATCCACTCTTAACATACCCTTGTTAACCATATCTCGAACCAAGTGGTAGTGTGACGTCCTGAAAATTCACCTCAGGCAAGGTGGCTGAAAGCAATTTAAGAAATTGACATCGAATTTCAGTCGATGGAAAACTTTGGATCGCAAAGACTCAAGAAAAGATAATTGGACGAATTCTGTAATTTCAGTCGGTTTAGATTAGGTTTCGAAATCCTTAGTCATCGCGAATTAGGATTTCGATCCCCGCGCTCGAGCCTAATCCCGACCGAGCCCCAGCTTGCGAAATTACCGAATTACCCTTCTCAAAAAAAAATTATCCCGATGGGACCCCCCTTCTCCCTCTCACGTGCCCTCTCCTACCTCGCCCTTCTCTCTCTCTCTCTCTCTCTCTCTCTCTCGCTCTCTCTCGACGTGTATACCTCCCCCCCGACCGAATTACTCCTCCGTTTATTACCTCCGGCCACCGGCAATTTTGCGCCATCGCCGCCCACCACCAACCGCCACGACCGTTAGCACTTCGTCGCCGTCGCTCCCGAACCCTTCGCCACCATCAATAGCCACCGGAAGCCGCGAAAACTCCGCGAACTCCCAGCCCCTGTTTCGGCCCTGTTGAACCGAGACCCATTTTGCCTCGTCCGGCTGTTTCCGGCCGGCACCGCCGCCACCCACCACCCCTCCAACGTTCCCCTACCTCCCCTCGATGTCTTCGACCTAGCCCCGCCACCGATTGCCCGCCGGAGCCACCGCAAACAACCGCGGAACCGCCGGTGAACCTATTTTGGGGACCGGTCGGATTTTTCTTCGATCCGGTCATTTCTGACGACCCCGCCTCACACCGCCACCACCAACGAACCCCCAAGACCTTTCTCTATCTTCCTCGATCTCCTGGCCACCGGCGCCTTGTTTCCCGGCGCCCTAAACACACCCTCGGCCGGTTCTGTTCGACCGCCAATCCGCCGCCTCCGGCAGCCCTCCGCCCCGGCCACCGGTCCCGATCGACTCCCGCCGACCCCCTAGTCCTTCCACGGCCCACCTCCGAGTCGGCCGCCGTCCGCCGATCGTTGTTCCTGCCGTTTTTACCCGACGTCGCCCCTGCCTTGTTTCGGGCTGGTCCGCGCGGGCCGTGGCCCGTTGTGGCGTGGGCCGGGCAAAGTCAGTGGCCGGGCCCGTGGGCCATTTGGCCGAGAAGAGTTCGGGTCGTAACCGAGAATTTAGGGCCATTATTCGAGGATTTTGGTTCGCGGGCCGCCGTCGCCGTTCGTCGCCATCGCCGTCGCCGTTGGGACCGCCGGAGTCGACTTAATTTGTGAGTTGACCCTAATCCTTGGTTAGGGCGCTAATTTCGTCTAGGGTTAGTCGTTTAGACAATTAAGGAATTTAGGTATGCGATCGAGGTCGGTTTGGACTGAAATTGTGATTAAGTTAATGGCCGATCGATTAGGTTAGTCGGTTGATTTTACTGTCTGTGGCTAATTGTGATTAGTCGAAATTGATTGATTGAGTTATTGATTGTGCTTGATCGCGAGCGAGCGACAGGTTAGAGACGAGCGAGCGATCGACACCTTAAATCGATTAATTTGGATAATAAAATATTATTGCACGAATCGAGCTTTTTGTGACCTAATAGGTTTTGACTGCTCGTGATCGCTTGGTAGTCTTGTTGATTTAATCGCTTCGCTGAGTTGTCTGTTTGACTGTCTGTTTAGGGCTTGATAGCCCGTTTATGATTGCACTATCTAAAGTTAAAATGCATATGCATATGGCCATGTGAGAAATCAAAAGATATGTTTTAGTATGAAAATGGCCTTTCGCTGATCTTTTACATGCGTGAGTGAGCATTCGACTTTAACCGAAGATAATGAAATGGGTTGATTGCTGGATATGTTCTGTGTGGTCATATGATGAAACGATGATGCTTTTCTTGGCAAGTTCGTACTGTACCAGTTGTATAGAACCACACGACTTGCCAAAATCACGATAATTCATGCCCCGTATGGTACATACGATTTTAAGGGATTATCGGATGCTGGTTGTAGCTTGTGAAGGACCAACGCCCCCTTTAGGGATGTCTACTTGCTAATGCCGTGCCAGTCGCACTGGAGACACCTCTTGTAGTGGCCGTTGCCGAGAGAAAAGGAACGTAGCCCGGTTCTGCCGGTAGAATGCTCGATTACACTGAGGTGCTGGATTGCGTTATTTGCGGGAGTCGAATACCGCCTTCTTTTCGCGTAGATCCTCTCAAGTGTCGTGGGCAGGATCATCGTTAATAATTGGACTTGTGTGATGTCCAGTGTGTACTTGTGAATGAAATGTTTGTTGAGTGATCGACTGTTTGGTTGTGAGTCGAGTCAAGCATTGCATTATGTGTGGTTGAGACTGATAAGTATGCGTGTGAATTATTTTTATATAGTGACTGTATTCGGATGTTATTTGTGGTGAGACGTTTTTGTGATACCTCTGTTAGGATGCTTGGGTAAATCAGTTTCCTAACCGAGCTTAGGCTTGATTCACTGAGATTTATTCTCACCCCATCGTGGGATAATAT
Organism: Rhodomyrtus tomentosa; assembly: GCA_028455895.1. Classification (NCBI taxonomy): domain Eukaryota; kingdom Viridiplantae; phylum Streptophyta; class Magnoliopsida; order Myrtales; family Myrtaceae; genus Rhodomyrtus; species Rhodomyrtus tomentosa. The sequence continues at coordinate 12,833,004 of JAPCWY010000002.1, read as the reverse complement.
TTTCAGGTCCCAAGTGATGAAGCCTTGTGAATGCCAAGGTTTGACTTTTGGATTAGTCACCTGAAATAAGATGAGAAGTTAGCATTACCTGATTAGGTACACCTGCAAAGGTCTGGTTTAGTCACCCCGAAGTATGGGGTTATTTTTGTGCGGAATTAAGGTCAACAGGATTAAGATCTATTTGTGGTGTTTGACTCTTACTATGCTATTCCTGTTTATTTTATTGTCAGGAAGTTGACACGTTTCCGCATGCTTAAGTAAGTGTTAGGTCGATAGCGTGCCTGAGACGCTATCTCTATGACCTCGTGGAGATTGGGCAAGGGATGTCGTGGGCTCGAGAGTTGGGGCGTGACATCCCCGCCCCAAGGTGGTATCAAAGCAAGTTCAGCCTGATCTATCTGGTCATTGGCTTGGAGTGATAAGGAGCGCTAGTATTTGGAATAGTTAGTAGGATCGTCAAGTTTTGCATGTGTTTGTTATCTGTGCTTCTTTGGATTGATTGTTAGTGATCTCATTGCGTGTTGCTTGGGGTGGACAGGACTCCGTAAGTTACCTGTATAATGAGCAATAGTAATGAGAAGGTGCCTAGTGAAATGATAGCGCAAAGAGATCCTAAAGCGGAAGGGATTATGCAGGCGTTGAAAACTTTAAAAGCTGTAGCTGGACAGTAAGTGAGTGGTCAAGTTAATGATACCACAACTTCGAGTGAAGATTTGTTGACTGGAAACGAGATTGGTAGGCAGCCGATACTTGAGTTGATGGAGAGGTTTCTTAACCTCGAGCCACCAAAGTTTAAAGAATTAGGAGATCCAGAGGCTGCAATCTTGTGGATTAAGGAAATCAAAAAGGTATTCGCCGTGCTAGGATGTTCCGAAGAGGACAAGGTGACATTGGCTGTTTACCAACTTCAAAATGACGCTAATGCATAGTGAGAAACCACACGAAGAAAGATCTTTCTTAAAGGTATGATTCCGGTGTGGGATGCCTTCATTGAAGCCTTTTATGGCAAGTACTTTCTGGATTGCAGGCGAGAGAGGAAGATGGCGGAATTTTTGCAGCTTCGACGGGACCAAATAACGGTAGAGCAGTATGAGGCGAAATTTACTGAACTGTCAGGGTTTGCACCATGGACGGTTGGAGATCTTATGAACAGGATGAGAAGATTTCGTGAGGGATTGAAGCCCAAGATCAAGGATCAATTAGTGCCATTGAACCTTAAGAATTATAGCGAATTGTATAAAAGGGCCAAATCTGTGGAGAGGAGCAAGACTGATAGAGCAATTGCATCTGGATCGCGACTTGTGCCTTTTTCCAGGGATAACCGTTGGATAGGGAAGAGGCCGATGGATGCCAATAAGTATCACATCCCGTCTAATCGGAGGAGTACAATTAGGAAGCCGATGTTCCGCTAAAGTGAGAAGTGTCGCCTAAGGCATGGGTCTGATCCCTGCCTATTTAGAGGCGGAGAATACTTTAAATGTTATCAGCCGAGACACCAAGTGAAGGATTGCCCGTTGAGATAGAAAATTTCCCAACAATTGTTGTCGCAAGAAGGACAAACTTGAGGAGATATTCAGCAAAATACCTAGGATCGATCCTACTAGGAGTAGGGTGACTTTTGAGTTGAGATGCTTTGGTATAGATTAGCAATAGCTAGTCGAGTTTGAAAAGACCTTTTTATGGATAAGGCTTGTGGATACGGGTTTGTAATAAGACAATTAGTATTTTGTGGATTGTGTAAGTTTGAAGTGTTATTTTACTTGGATTGTCTTAGTTGTCGTTTCCTTGGATCCTAATCACTGATTAGATGAATGTTCGCAGAGGAACGAGCACGAAATTGTGAGATTGATCCCTGAGGTGTAATGAACCTCCCAAGAGTCAGAAAGTATGATTTGATAAGGATTAATGCGAAGGCAGGTAAAGTGTGCTGAAGAACGATGAAAATCTTTCTATGCATGTGGTTAAAGTGGGAATTAAAAGTGAAAACACGATTATGAATGCCATGTGTCATTTAGAGTGATGGACAGAAGAGTGTGGATGAACAGAGATGTCACAGGTAAGTCAGACGTATGTGCTTCGCAAGATTGGTGAAAGTTGATTTTATCTTCGAATCTTGATTGCAAAATATCTTGCAGTATACCAAAGATAGTATTGAAATGACTTGAGGCCGTATGACTCAATCGACTAGTAACCAAATAAGGCCATGGTGAAGTATACACTACCTGAAAATTATAGTTAATGAAACCTTAGCTATATGCATGAAACGAGGACTATGAAGATGAAGAAGAAAGGTTCGTAATGGCAATCTAAGGTTAGGTGACATGATAGTGTCGCCAGTTGGATGCACAAACTATTGAGTTTGGCAATGCCCCTAAATTAGATTAAGATTGCGAGATGTGACAATTAAGAAAGATTAGTTAACAGAGTGGCGCAACGGAAGCATAGTAAGGCTGCATGGTTACTTGGAATAATGACCATAAGGGCCATGCTTTTGATGAAGCGAAAAATTGATCGGGATTCACAACTGTAATTTCAGTGTTAGTCCGGATAGCTCGGGAGGACACCAAGATTTAAAGTAGGGCTACTAGGAGATTAATAGATGTGGTCGAGTAAATGACAGAGATTTTGGTGTATCGATAAGTCAAATGGCAACATTGCAAGCCTAAGTGGACCGCTGCCATCGTTGAAAATTCTAAGATAAAGGTGGGAAAAAGATTACAATGGATTGGTGATGATACTTCCAAGAACTTAAAGAAGAAATGGCTCAGTTGGAGTACATTAAGCAAATTGATGATGCCTGTTCAAGATATAATAGTGTGAAGAAATTCAACTTAGTATGAGTGTGATGTTCCAGGACCTACGACCGATTCAAGTTTAAGACTAGAACTAATCGCGAACAACGACCAAGGGTCGAGGAAGCCACCGAAAGTTAGAGGTCGCCTTCGACGTGGATGATGGCCTGATTTGCCAGTCGGTTGTGTTATTGATTAAGGGTCGACTATGTGGCGATCTTAAATCAAGCATAGATCGAGTTGGGCTGATCTCTTTCAGCTGTAAGTCAACCATAGGATTACCCTGAAGTTACCAGGGATTGATTCGTGGCATGATTTGCGAACTGGCATTGATCGATGTTCAAGATGGCCATGGACCAGTGAGGAACGATTTGTACTAGAACCCCGTACCAGCCACACACTAGTCAAGGATTAGCTACCCTGAATTTTGTGATGTGTTACTGGAGGACTACAGGTCGAGTTGAACTAATCCAGCATCAATTTGAGTTGGTCATGAGAGGTGATCTCGATAGTGTTCGATTGTATCACCTGTCTAGGAACGGGTGATTCCAACCCTAAACCGGAATATTTGAGGTGGTCCTCAACTCGTCAGTCGGTTGTGAGCTGACCCTGTCCGATAGAATGAACGGTACGATACTTAGTTGGATTTAACGTCTGAGTTCAGTAATTCTGCAGGTGTTCAAGAGTTGACAAGTAAAGATTCTAATCTCAAAGCGTTGAAGAAAAGGCAAATTATTAGTAGACCTTCTCCATGTAAGCAGAATGCCTAAATTGCCATTAGTGTTAATCGTGGTTGACATCTATAGGACAGGAGGGGAAAAAAACGGGGGGGGGAAGGGGGGGCATTCTCTACTCGTCGGAATTTAAGAAATGGCCAGTCTATTTGTGGGAATAGATAATTATTACGGTTTCTAAGATGACCAACAGTTGATTGGGACAGCAAGATCGAATGGTCACAGTTGAGTTGAATCCCTAGAGGCGGATGATTCACCTTGCTGAAACGAATTATGGATATGGAGTTGTATCGGATTAGTAGTCAAGGATCGTAAGTTAGAATCAGACTTAGATTTGATAGTGCTTTATGATTTTCGATGCATAGAGTAGAGATTAGGATTGAATTGAAGCAAACCTGGTATGAAGTTTGGGAAACAAGATTTCAGTTCGGTATGGCTTATTACCCGTAGACAGAATGTCAATCTGAAAGGACAATTTAGACCTTGGAGGACATGATGGTGGCATGTGTTTATGGATTCCAAGGCGATTGGAAAAAACAGTTGCATCGGATAATAAAAAAAAATCAGCGGAGCCTTAGGATGATGCTTTTCTAGGCATGATATGGTAGAACGTGCAGAACGCTAGTTTGTTGGAATGAAAATGGTGAGATGAAGATCATGAGTCTTCAGTTAGTAGAGCAGTCGATAGACGCAATTAAGGCTATCAGAGACAGACTGAGAACAGTTCAGAGTTGTCAGGAAAGTTATGCCATTCAAGAGCAAAGACCAATGGAATTTTAGGTAGGCAATCATGCCTGTAGGAAGGAACGCCTGTTGAAAGGACAACTCGTTTTCGCAAGAAAGGAATACTAAGTTCTAGTATGTCAAACCTTTCGAGAATTTTTTTTAAAGAATTGGGAAATTGGCGTATCGTCTTACGTTACTACTAAGACTAGTTTCAGCGCACGTCTTCCGTGTGTCGATATTCAGGAAGTGCGAGCCGAATCCTGCTCATGCCTTATGTTGAGTTATTGGAAGATTGAACTGGATGAGCGAGCATCGTAACTGGGAAGTCCGTCAGGATCTGTTGTTGGGGGACACCAAGTATTATGGAGTAAGAATTTTTCTCTTTGGTCAAGGAGGTTTGGTAACACCGTGATCCTAAAGGAACTATTGAGAAAATTGTGAGGACTGAACATCGTTATCGGTTTGAAGGGTTGTAGAAGTACTGTAATTTTGAGGATGAAATTTCCTAAGTGGGGGAGATTTGTGACGTCTTAGAAATTCACCTCTGGCAAGGTAGCTGAAAGCAATTTAAGAAATTGATATCGAATTTCAGTCGATGGAAAACTTTGGATCGCAAAGACGCAAGAAACGATAATTGGACGAATTATGTAATTTCAGTCGGTTTAGATTAGGTTTCGAAATCCTTAGTTATCATGAATTAAGATTTCGATCATCGCGCTTGAGCCTAATCCCGACCGAGCCTCAGCTTGCGAAATTACCGAATTACCCTTCTAAAAAAAAAATTCTCCCGATGGGACCCCCCTTCTTCCTCTCACGTGCCCTCTCCTGCCTCCCCCTTCTCTCTCTCTCTCTCTCTCTCTCTCTCTCTCTCTCTCTCTCGGCGTGTATACCTCCCCCCCTGACCGAATTACTCCTCCGTTTATTACCTCCAGCCACCGGCAATTTTGCGCCGCCGCCCACCACCGACCGCCATGACCCTCAGCACTTCGTCATCATCACTCCCAAACCCTTCGCCGCCGTCAACAGCCTCTGGAAGCCACGAAAACCCTGCGAACTCCCAGCCCCTGTTTTGGCCCTGTTGAACCGAGCCCCATTTTGCCTCGTCCGACCGGCACCGCTGCCACCCACCACCCCTCCGACATTCCCCTACCTCCCCTCGACTTCTTCAACCCAGCCCCGCCGTCGATTGCCCGCCGAAGCCGCCACAATCAACCGCGGAACCGCCGGTGCCCTGTTTTGGGGACCGATCGAATTTTTCTTCGATCCGGCCGTTTTCGGCGACGCCGCCTCACACCGCCACCACCAACGAACCCCCAAGACCTTCCTCTATCTTCCTCGAGCTCCTGGCCGCCGCACGTGGCGGCCGGAAATCCCCTCGAACCGGCGCCCTGTTTCCCGGCGCCCTAAACACACCATCGGCCGGTTCTGTTCGGCCACCAATTTGCCGCCTCCGGCCGCCCTCCGCCGCGGCCACCGGTCCCGATCAACTCCCGCCGACCCCCTGGTCCTTCCACCGTCCACCTCTAAGCCGGCCGCCGTCCGCCGATCGTCGTTCCAGCCGTTTTTCCTCGGCGTCGCCCCTGCCCTATTTCGGGCCGGTATGCACGGGCCGTGGCCCAATGTGGCTTGGCCGGGCCGAGTCAGTGGCCAGGCCCGTGGGCCATTTGGCCGAGAAGAGTTCGGGTCGTGGTCGAGAATTTAGGCCCATTATTCGAGGATTTTGGTTCGCGGGCCGTTCGTCGCCGTCGCCGTTGCCGTTGGGACCGTCGGAGTCGACTTAATTTGTGAGTTGACCCTAATCCTTGATTAGGACGCTAATTGCGCCTAGGGTTAGTCGTTTAGACAATTAAGGAATTTAGGTACGCGATCAATGCCGGTTTTGACATAAATTGTGATTAAGTTAAATGGCCGATCGATTAGGTTAGTTAGTTGATTTTACTGTCTGTGGCTAATTGTGGTTAGTCAAAATTGATTGATTGAGTGATTGATTGTGCTTGATCGCAAGTGAGCGACAGGTTAGAGACGAGCGAGCGATCGATGCCTTAAATCGATTAATTTGGATAATAAAATATTATTGCATGAATTAAGCTTTTTGTGACCTAATAGGTTTTGACTGCTTGTGATCGCTTGGTAGTATTGTTGATTTAATTGCTTCACTGAGTTGCCTGTTTGACTGTCTGTTTAGGGCTTGATAGCCCATTTATGATTGCAGTGTCTAAAGTTAGACTGCATATGCATATGGCCGTGTGAGAAATCAAAAGATATGTTTTAGCATGAAAATGGCCTTTCGCTGATCTTTTACATGCGTGAGTGAGCATCCGACTTTAACCGAAGATAATGAAATGGGTTGATTGCTTGATGTGTTCTGTGTGGTCATATGATGAAACGATGATGTTTTTCCTAACAAGTTCGTACTATACCAGTTGTATAGAACCACACGACTTGCCAGAAGCACAATAATTCATGCCCCGTATGGTACGTACGGTTTTAAGGGATTATCGGATGCCGATCACAGCTTGTGAAGGACCGACGCCCCATTTAGGGATGCCTACTTGCTGGTGCCGTGCCAGTCGCACCGGAGACACCTCTCTTAGTAGCCGTTGCCGAGAGAAAAAGAACGTAGCTCGGTTCTGCCGATAGAACGCTCGATTGCATTGATGTGCTGAATTGCGTTATTTGTGGGAGTCGAATCACGCATTCTTTTCGCGTAAATCCTCTCATGTGTCGTAGGCACGATCATCGTTAATAATTGGACTTGTGTGATGTCCAGTGTGTACTTGTGAATGAAATGTTTGTTGAGTGATCGACTGTTTGGTTGTGAGTCGAGTCAAGCATTGCATTATGTGTGGTTGAGACTGACAAGTATGCATGTGAATTGTGTATATAGTGACTGTATTCGGATGTTATTTGTGGTGAGACGTTTTTGTGATACCTCTGTTAGGATGTCCGGGTGAATTAGTTTCCTAACCAAGCTTAGGCTTGATTCATTGAGATTTATTCTCACCTCATCGTGGGATAATATTTTCAAGCCCCAAGTGACGAAGTCTTGTGAATGCCAAGGTTTGGCTTTTGGATTAGTCACCTGAAATAAGATGAGAAGTTAGCATTACCTAATTAGGTACACCTGCAAAGGTCTGGTCTAGTCAACCCGAAGTATGGGGTTGTTTTTGTACGGAATTAAGGTCGACGGGATCAAGATCTATTTGTGGTGTTTGACTCTTACTATGCTATTCCTATTTGTTTTATTGTCAAGGAGTTGACACGTTTCCGCATGCTTAAGTAAGTGTTAGGTCGATAGCATGCCTAGGACGCTATCTCTATGACCTCGTGGAGATTGGGCAAGGGATGTTGCGGGCTCGAGAGTTGAGGCGTGACAGGTAGTCAATGGCAATGTGTTTCATCTTGGAATGGAAAACAGGATTGTTGCACACATACCTGCCACCAATATTATCTCAATAAATGCCGAGTTTGATCTAAGAAGATACCCCAAGTTCATGCAAATAGAGATTGAATCCATGTGAGCTCAGAAGCTGTCGCAGCAACTGCGCGATACTTGGCTTCGATTGATGAATGAGCAACATATCTTTACTTTCGAGAGCACACGAAATAGGATTATTGCCAATATAAACTATGTATGCGGTTGTGGACTTATGATCATCCTGATTGCCCGCCCAATCAGTATCAGAGAATGCACGGAGAGATGAAGAGGGACTACTGCGCAAGTATAGGCCTAGGTTTATAGTCCCTTTCAGATAATGTGGAACACGTTTAATAGCACTCCAATGCAACTCTGTTGGTTGGTGCATAAACTGAGAGAATTTGTTGACGACAAAGCAATGTCAGGCCTTGTAAATGCAAGATATTGAAGTGCGCCAACAATTTGCCTACATTGAGTTGCATCTGTACAAGGTGATCCATCAACAAGAGTGAGAGAGCTCTCGATAGCCATTGGGGCAGTAATCGCCTTGGCTCCTAGCATGGTTGCTCGATCAAGAATGTCCATTATGTATTTGTGTTGAGTGAGAAAGAGACCAGACTTTGTGCAAATCACCTCAATGCCCAGGAAGTAATGTAGATCTCCTAGACCCTTTAATGAAAATTTACCTGCGAGAGCATTGACAAATTTTGGCAAAAAAATCGTATCACTTCCTGTCAAGATCCATATCATCCACATAAACCAAGAAATAAGCTATGATGTCATCATGTCTGTAGATAAAGAGCGAGGAATCTGATTTGGATTGCTTGAATCCGAACGAGATGACAAATGAGCTGAGTGCTTGATACCACACACGAGGGGCTTGTTCAAGATCGTAAATAGACTTCTTCAATCGACATATGTGATTAGGATGTGATTGATCAACAAATCCCAGTGGTTGCTGCATGTAAACTTCCTCCGTAAGAGTGTTGTGTAAGAAGGCATTGTTGACATCCAACTGCAGAAGGGGCCAACTATTGGATAATGCTAGACAAAAAATGACCTGTATTGTGGCGGGTTTAACAACTGGACTAAATGTGTGTCCATAGTCAAGTCCTGGCTGTTGGTAGAATCCCTTAGCAGTCAACCGTGCCTTATATCGAGCTATGCTACTATCAAATTTTCTCTTGATTCGAATATCCATTTGCAGCCAATGATATTATGATGAGGCTCGAGTGGTACAAGTTGCCAAGTACCATTTTGGAGAATCGCATTGAATTCCTTCGACATTGCAGAGCGCCATTTTGGATCTTTTAAGGCTTGAGAAACACACGTTGGTTCAAGTGACGGAGGTAAGCAATGTTTCGAGGCTGAATGTATTTGTTTGGGTTTGTAAGTATTATTCTGGGATCGAATGATCATCGGATGTAAACAGGTAGGCAATGGTTGAAATGTGTTTAAGGGGCTAAATGAAGTGGTCAAGTCCGCGGAAGGCATAGATGAAGGCTCGACAGCTAATGATGGATTTGCGCTCGGGGACGTTAAGTTTGTGAGGTCATTCGATGTTGGTTTAAAACTTCTCCAATCTGTAAACTTGAAGGACTTGATTGGTCATGTATTGGCAAACTTAGCTGTCTGGTAGTTGAAGAGGTGGCTGAATTCTTTATGAAAAAATGAGAGGGTGAACATGTTTTTTTGATGGTATAGATGAAGATTGAGAATAGGTATAAAGTGATTTAGCATGTTTGGAGTAAGGAAAAATGGACTCGTCAAAGAGAACATGACTGGAGACAAAAACTTTGTTTTGTTGAGGATCGTAACATTCATAAGCACTTTGATTGAGAGAGTAACCAAGAAAGATACAAGGTGTCGATCGATTTTCAAGTTTGTGTTTTGCATATGGTTTAAGCCAAGAATAACACAAACAGCCAAAAACTCGAAGTTTCGAGTAATTTGGATACGAATCGAATAGAGACTCAAAATGAGCTTTGAGTCCTAAGACTTGTGTAGGTAGAGGATTTATAAGAAATACTGCAGCTTGGAAAGCGTGAGACCAAAATGAAGATGGAAGAGATGCTTGATGAAATATAGTAAGACCAGTTTCAACAACATGCCTATGACGACGCTCAGCAATCCCATTGTGTTGTGGTGGGTGGGGAGGTGTTTGTAAATGTGTAATCTCATGAAATAAAAAAAAAAATCCTTTTAACTTTTGATACTCTCCTTTACCATTGGAATAAATTGATATGATGGGATTTCGGAAGTAATTTTCCACTAGCTTTTTGATTGTTGAAAATAGAGAGAAAAGCTCGGATTTATTTTTGATTGGATATAACCAGATATACCTCGTATAATGATCCACGAAAATGACATAATATGAAAAGCAATCTGTTAATTTCACTGAAGCGGGACCCTAGATATCAGTGTAAATGAGATCCAGAGGTCGTCAACTTGACAATGTAGAATCATCAAACGGAAGTTTATGACTTTGTTACATTGACACGAGTCACAAAAAAATCTGGAACAAGATTTGGAAAGAGAAGGAATTGACTTTGACTTGAAAAGAAACTCTAAGATCTAAACCAAGACGTCGATGCCAATCACTGGAGGATGCACGAACACTAATCATAGTTGAGTATGGTGTATGATTCACATGGAGTGAAAATGGAAGTTCATAGACATCATTCGCCCCCGTGCGCAGATCCTTCACCAAAAAATGGACGGGAACAAATTCCACGGATGTTTGGTTAGTCTTGCAAAACTTTGAAACAGATATTAAGTTTTTGCTAATATCAAGGACACAAGAACATATGATAATGAATACGAAGCATTCGAAGATGAAAGTTTAGTTGAACTAGTGTGTGTTATACGCAAACCTGAGCCATCACCAATAACGATTTCGTTTGCGCCTTCATAATTAGAATGCAAAGAGAGATTTTCCAGGCTGGAAGTGATGAGACGCTCCAGAGTTCATGAGCCATTCTTCTTTGGGTTGGCGAGATACCACTGTGCTATTTGCAGTAGGAGGAGAGGAGAAATATTGTTTGGCTTGATAGCATTGCTTGGCTGAGTGACCTGCCCATTCACATAATTGGCATCGAACGCGTGCTTTTTGAATAGGCTGGTTATGATCATAATTGTTGCTCCTTCTCCAATGTGGTTGTCGCGTAGACGGATGAGAGTTCGAACCTCGATTTGAAATATATCGTTGGTTGGTGTTCCTGTAAGAGCCTCTCTTGGCAAAATTTGCAGTAACAATAGTTGATTCACCATGACTCTCTTCTCCTTTTAGATATTGCTAAAAATCGACAAGTTTATCATGAAGTTCTTCGAAGGAAATGGGTGATTCGAGTGCTCTAATGGCTACAGAAATTTCCTTGAATTCGGAGCCAAGTCCATTTAAAACATGCAGTATTAAATCATTATCACTAATGGGAGAATTGATGATAGCAAGTTCATCAGCAATACCTTTGATGGCTTGCAAATACTCGGCTACGGAACGAGTATCGCATTTTGTGAGCATTATAACATTCCTTAAGACTCATGACATGCAATCGTGCCCCGTTGGCAAAGAGATGTGAGAGTTTGCTCCATGTCTCATGTGCTGTTTTGGCAGAAGCAATGAGAGGAACGATTGAGTCTGAAGTGGAAGCCAGGATTGCATGAAGCAATAGTTGATCTTGGCGTACCCAATAAGAAAAACATGGATTGACAGTAGTTTTTCCATCAGTAATGATGTTACTAGACGGACACAATAGCGTTCCATCTACATATCCCATTAAATCGTAGCCCAAGAGTAGAGAATTAAATTGAGCCAACCAGGATGGATAATTCATCGAAGTTAGCTTGAAAGGCAGTTGCACAACTGCATTGATCAACACAAGTGTGGTGGCATTATTTGAAGAAGGGCTAGTGACCAACGTAGGAGTATTTGAGGAATTTTTTGCCATTGAAGAGAAATAAATGATATGCATGTGAGCAGAAGTCTCTGATACCATGTAAAGAATTGGACGAGATGATTTCACTTTACTTCTTATAAGTATTTATAGTACAAGATGGTATGACTTTCGTACATGGAAAAATAAAATCCTATATGCAAAGAAGGAAAAGTATTTGTCAACTTTGGAACCTTTCGCTACGCTTGCCAGGAGCACAAGAATTGCTTGCTTGGTCTTGATATGATTGATAGCAATTCTTGGAATTGCTTTGATCTTGATCTGATTGAGAATTGCATAGTTGGTCTTAATCTGATTGAGATCAATTCTTGGAATTACTTTGATCCTGAACTAATTGAGATATACTTGTTCAAATACCCTCCTCAATGAGATGTATCATCCACTAATAAATCGTTCTCTTAGCAAATGTATGCAAGAGAGTGTTGTTAAGGGGTAAGTAGAACCACAAGTCAAAGCATTAATTCTCATGTTTGGAAATAATTACTCATCATTCTTCATATTTCAAAGTTAGAAACGGTGAGTGTTTTAGACAACACTTCCTAATAACGATACTTCATATCCTAAAGTTGGTTTCCTCCCCCCCCCCCCCCCCCCCCAAAAAAAAAAATAAAAAATAAAAAATCCTACAGTTGGATGCTTCGTAGGTTAAAACTTTCTAGTAATAATTTCCTTACACTTTGGACTGTAAAGAAATTGGATGAACATGTAAATGGTTTTTGAAAACTGGGGTGTAAAGCGTAATTTCATCTAAATCTGCCCATGCAAACATCACATACGTTCGAATATTTTACAAATATTGGACCAACAGGACAAATCAAATCAACAAAGTAAACCTCTAAAAGCAACAAAATGCGTGAAGTGCTGAAATTAATCCTTTTGTTCCAGAAAACTATTGGAAAACGAAAAGGCCAACACTTGCGAACACTTGCATGCGTCATGCAATTACCAATTTGTTTATTGTTTGCAAATACTAATTTGTGTACTAACTAATTTTCATTATCATAAATTGTTAAATTATATTTATCGACTCTTTTCAGATATTATTAACCTAAATTATCGAGACATGCCAAATTTTTATCTCATTTAGTTACCACATAACATTGAGTTACCAACTCTTATTTAAGTTACCTACCACTATTCATTTGGGTTTTTCTATTTAATTTTATTTTTCAGCTTTTATTCTCATTTGTAATCATTTAGCTGTATTAGTTAACAATACCTTAAATTTACCAAATCTTTTTAAAAAAACAGTTACCTTAAATAGACTGGTTTACCAAATCATCTATTATTAAGTTACCAAGTAGTTCTGTGTAATTACTCTCATTGAACTTATTTTCCTCGACCAAAAAAATAACCATATTTACCAATTTCTCTTCTCATTATTTCTATTTTTGACCAATTTTCATTTATCTTTCTAAACTACACCTAACTATAATTTAAGCAATTTATCAAGTTTTCTCCGATAGGGGACTGATTATGTGTTAGCACTCTCTTTTGTTAGTTATTAATACCCATTTTCTTTTTCTAATTAATCTAAATTATGTGTTAGCACTCTCTTTTGTAAGTTTATTGAGGTGGCTAATGCTTGTAAAACATTGTGCAGCCTGGAGGATCAACCTATTCAACCCTCAGCGGCGGTCGGCGGTTATGCCCGGAATGCCGCGGCTCCGCAGTGATGGACAATCACGCATTTAAAGCTCTAGAACGCGAAATGCGCAAATTTTATGAATCCCTAGGCATGAAAGTCCACCAGCGGACGATTCCACTGTACTTGGTCAATGAGCAAGAGATGGAGGCGCTCAAAGCACCAGATGAAAAGAACGTAAGATGAAGTTCGGCTTGTAATTATCGCCAAACATTCTCTATTTGGCAGTTGGTTAAGGACTTGTTTACGCAATCACTCTGTAAAATGAAACGTGATAGTCCGCTTTCTAGCATTATTCTACGGCATCTTCAATAGAATTCCACGCAATTCTGATCTGAGAATTTCATCCCACGCTCCTAATCTTAAGTGTCTGCTCCGTACTTGACAGGGGCATCATCGACTGGACGGGACATATGGAAGGACAACGTCGTACGTCGATCCTATTTATACCGTAAGTGCTTCTCTGCACTTTGAGAATTTTTTCTCATTTTTCACATCGTTTGCTTGTGTCAATCCAGCGACAGAGAGGTAACCTCTTATTTCCGTTTGGTCTCTTTGAATCTTTAAGGCTGTGGGAGGGAGACGACATACGCTAGTCGCCCACTCGAAAGTTGTGTCCATAAAAGTGCTGTATGGTTTGCCAAGGTACTTCTCTCCCTCCCCCTTTTCCTAACTGCTACAATTCCAAAGTAAGGTCTCATTAGAGAAAAATGAAAAGATTCAGATTGAGACTAGTTATCTTTGATTAGAGACTTCACGAGAAAATTTGACGTTTTGTGCAGGTTGTTCACAGGGCAAATCCTCGCTCATGAGATGATGCATGCGTGGCACGTACTCGAAATGGATGGTTCGTCTCTTGATTATGACGCTGTTTTCCACCTTTAATTTTGCATCCGATGAAAAAGTGACTGCAGTTGACTTCGTGATAGGATGTTCTAATATTTCCTTTGCGACATTAGGGATTTGAAACTAGAAAAGTTGTGTCATATGCTTGACAGGTTACCACAATTTGAGTCTTGAGGTCAAAGAAGGCCTTTGTGAAGTTCTGGCTCACATGTGGTTGGGTTCTCAAATCCGGTCCATGTCTAATAGCAAAGCTCCACCATCTCCACAGCTCGACTTCCAGAAAAGGCTCGCCAAGTTCCTTCGGCATCAAATCGAATCGAGAACTGATTACCCTTATGGCACTGGATTTCGACTAGTGAAGAGGGAGACGGACATGCATGGCCTCAAGGGCACGATCGACCACATACGTATGACTGGGAAGCTTTCCTAGATGATCTGTACATGCTGTTTGAGGAATTTTTCTAAGGATTTATTGTGTTCTCTCGTTCTCTTTGTCCACGTACAAACCAAACACATTCGCTGAGTTTCGCTCAGCAATAAGATGAACATTATGATCGGATGAAATGTGTAAACATTGGCCAGCTTCCTTGTGATTCCATTCTCTTTCGTATTGTGTTAGAAATTTATTCGATTCATCTCTGAAAGTCGCTTGAGTCATCATCCTTTGCATGATGTCCTAAGGAAGGGAGATGCACGTGTAGGTCATCAATAGATCACCCGGATGAGCAACAACTGTTGAATTGCATTTTTTCGTGACGAGGACGGGGCAACCGATGACTTTCCGAAGCGTTCAGATACGCATAATATCAATAGGTGGGTCTAAACCATGGGTTAATTTTTTCTTTCTGAGGGGGAAAAAGTATCAAAAAAAATTCATAAATTTATTGCATTTATATCAATTCGATTCTAAACATTTTGCATCGGTGTTAATTCAGTCTTAAACCTTTTATTGGTATCAACTGATTCCTAAATATTTTGGATTGGTGTCAATTCAGTCTTCAGATTTTTTTGCATTTGTAAAAATTGAATCAATTCGGTCAATTTCAATCGAACATAGCTTAATGGAGATAGGTTGTCCTACATGAAATGGCCAGTGCTGACGTGAATATTTTAATATTTTATATATTTTATATAATTTTTAAAAAAGTTATTAAAAGTTATTTAAAATTATTTAAATAACATTTAAAAATATCTACGTCAGTGCCAGTAATGCCACGTAGGACAATTGACGTCCACATTAGCGATTTTGGGTTAAAATTGGCTGGATTAACTTAATTTATAAAAATACAAAAAGTCTTAGGACTGAGTTGGCACCAATCCAAAATATTTATAACTCAATTGGCATCAATAAAAGATTTAGGAATGAATTAACACTAATGTAAAAGGTTTAGGACTGAATTGGCATCAAAAAAATATTTAAGATTAAATTGACACCAATACAATAGGTATATGACTTTTTGGGCGCTTTTCCCCCTTTTCGATTTATTCGACATATTATGACATTATTTTGTAGTGATCAAAGATTGAGATAAATTTTTTTTAGAATTGAGCACATGAATGTTTTACGCGTTTGTCCGCGTTTTGGATTGATTTTGTTTGCATTATCAAAAATTTTTTGTTGCGCTAGCTAGTATTAGAGCTTAGGAAGCACCGACATTTTTCAAGGGCTTCCATGTTGTGTCCGACACTACGACACTCTCCTAGCACTTTTCGACATGCGATCGACATGTAATCATCATTCCAGACACGTCAACAACACTCGAGTGCAACATTTCGACAGGCCATTTCGATAAGCATGAGGTCAATTTTAGGAATTTTTAATAAATTAGGGGTCAAAATGTAGATTTATAAAAAAAAATGTAGATTTATCAAAAATATGTATATTTAAGTCATATATCCCACCACCCAAAATTAATATACCCAACCTGTAGAAATTTTATTTTTTATTTTTCTATCTTATCAAGAAGGTTATTAGGTGCGCACAAGCTGGCCCGAACACCTTGGTTATAAAAAAAAAATAAGGTTACAATATCACATGTATATATACAAAGGAGGATAACCTCAATTGTCCTACAAGTTAGAAGATAAGAATAGGAAAAAAAAACAAATAAGGAAAGTCATCCTATTAGGATTCTAATTGATAATTGACAGCTTGTTAACACTTCCCATCAAGCTGGTGAGAAGATATCTTTGATACCTAACTTGACAAGAGCGTTATGAAATGCTTGGTTTGACACGGTTTTAGTAAGCATACAAACCCACTGATCTTTAGACCTGACGAAAGTAAACTTTACCACCTTTGTATCCAAGTTCTGTTTAACGAAATGTCTATCCACCTTAACATGTTTAGTACTGTCATGTTGAACCGGATTGTGAGAAATTTCAATTATCGTCTTGTTATCATAGGATAATTGTATCTCAGACTCTGGTGGAAAACCAAGCTTTGCCGTCAACTCTTTGAGCCATAGTAACTCATATAGCCCCATAGCTACTCCTCCGAATTCAACTTCGGCACTGTACAAGGTTACAACATTTTTCTTTTTGCTTCTTCATGTCACCAAGTTAGATCTCCCGTCTGCAACGCTACCTGCCTAATCTAAGTCCGTGCATGCCTTTATTTTTAAATATCTGTTTCTCTCAAAGAATAACCCTTTTCATGGAGCTGACTTCAAGTAGCGTAAAATTCGAATCACAGAGTTTATATGTTCTTCGCTCGGAGCATGCATAAATTGAATTACAAACCCTGCTACATATGCAATATTTGGACAAGTTTGAGACAGATAAATTAAACTCCCTACTATCCTCTGGTATCGGTCTTTATTAGTAGATACCTGATCAGGAACTTATCCAAGTCTATGATTCTGGACTATAGGTGTTTCTACAAGCTTACAATCCAACATTCCAACCTCAGCCATCGAATCTAGCACATATTTTCGTTGAGATAGGAAAATACCTTTCGTTGATCGAACGACCTCGAACCCCAAAAAATATTTCAAACCTCCCAAGTTTTTCATCTCAAACTCCTTCGCAAGTCTACTCTAAAGTTCAACAATTTCTTCAACATCATCTCCAGTGATGATCATATCATCTGCATATATGATTAGTGCAGTTACTTTGCCCTGTCTTCTTTTTAGAAATAGATTATGATAAAGATTATTTTGAATATATCCATACATCTTCATTGATGAGCTAAAGTGACTAAACCATGCCTGCGGTGACTGTTTTAATCTATAGAAAGAGCGCTCAAGCTTGCAAACCACATTAGACTGATCGAAACACGCATAACTCGGTGGAATCTCCATGTAAATCTCTTTCTCTAAGTCCCCATGAAGAAATGCATTTTTCAAGTCAAATTGATGCAAAGGCCAGTCTATGTTTGCTGCAACTAACATCAAAACTCGGTAGTCCACACTGTAGGATTGGTGTGACCCCTTCGCTACTAGTCGAGCCTTGTACCTCTCAATTGAACTATCTGCCTTGTACTTAATGGTGAAGACCCACTTACACCCTACTGCTTTCTTTCCTGTCGGTAACTTTACCAATCTCCAAGTCTCATTCTTCTGCAATGCTTCAATCTCTTCATCATTCAATGTTTCTTGTACTGCACCAG
Organism: Rhodomyrtus tomentosa; assembly: GCA_028455895.1. Lineage (NCBI taxonomy): Eukaryota > Viridiplantae > Streptophyta > Magnoliopsida > Myrtales > Myrtaceae > Rhodomyrtus > Rhodomyrtus tomentosa. Next base: position 12,815,280 of record JAPCWY010000002.1, on the reverse strand, counting down.
GAATTTTAACTCTGAGACGTTAGACACAAACACTTTCACAGGTGATGACAATCGCTCCGTTGATACATAATTCGTGATTGGGTATTTCGATTTTCTTTCCCCCACATCAGGTGAGCACCTATTAGGCGCCTTGCCTCTATTATGTCTGTAAGGCAATTTATAACCAACATCTATATCAGTATCATTAGAAAAATCATGTATTGTTGGAGATCTTACTTCATGACCTATATCTTGAGTTGCCATAGGTTATCCTACTGCTTGTACTCCCGATTCGCCATTCTCTGACACGGAGTTGCCCACCCCAATTGCTGCCATCAAACTGACATCCCAACAATTTTTCCTTTCATCCCGCTTCTCCCCCTAAAAGGTAGAATTGGTGCTAGGGAAGAAGAGTTTTGTCTCAATAAACGTCACATCCATGGTAACAAATATTTTCTTCGTGCTAGGATTGTAGTAGCGGTAGCGTTTTTGGTGAGTACCGTAACCCCAAGAAAACACTTTTAACAACACATGGATCAATCTTTATGCGGTGATTCTTATGAATGTGTGCATAAGCCACATATCCAAACAACTTTGGAGGCAAAGCTAAGACCAACCGAAGAAGAACATGCTTCGAAAGCTCCTGGAGTGGAGTCTGGAACAAAAAACTCGGGAGGGCACCAAAAACGACGAGGAACCTGCCTAACCTCTAATAAGGCCAATGTCGTCTTAAGAATATGACGGTTTTTCCGTTTGGCCACACCATTTGGCTATTTAAAGTATTTATTCCACCAACCACACCATTTGTTGTGGTGTGTTAGTGCATGAGGTCTCATGAATGAGACCATGCTCTTGAAAATAACCTACGAGCTGCTGATTGATATAATCACCACCGTTGTCACTTCGGAGAATGCAAAATTGAGCTCCAAATTGCGTGACTATCATTTAATGAAACATACGAAAAATAGACCCACCTCATCCTTGTGTTTCAATAAATATAATCAGGTCATTCTAGTACAATCATCTTGAAACGTGACAATCCAACGAACCCAAGACATAGTAGAAATTGGCGAAAGACTCCACACATCATAATGGATTAATGAAAAAGTATCATACTTTTATTGAAACTCAACGGAAAAGAAGCTCGATGGCTTTTCGCCAAAATCCAGGTCTCACACTTAATATAGAAGTTGAAGAACTACTAAATAAGTCTAGGAATAAATACTTCAAATAAGGGTGGCCGAGTCGACGATGCCATAGCCAAATGTCTTGCTTTTTATCAGTGGAGGAACTGCGAGTATGGTAAACTCTGCTCATATTGAAGTCCTCCACAAAGTACAACCCCTCTTTAGTACCACGTCCAATAATCTCCTTCATGAGGATATCCTGAAATAGACAAAAAGAATGATACATGAGCATGCTACAATTCAGTTCATCAGTGATTTGTCCCATAGAAAGTAACCGATTAGATAAAGATGAAACAGGCAGAGCATTTGTCAGCGATAGAGTATGAGAAAAATTAACATTGCCAGCTCCTATAACAGGAAAGCGACTGTCATTAGCATTAAAAATATGTTGTCGCGTTCGAGTTATACGATGAAAGAGATCTTCAACATGGAGTGTCATATGGTCTGTAGTACCCGAATCCATAATCCATCCATCATGGCCGCTACCTGTGGAAGCACTGACAAGCATAAACCCATCATTACCTTCAGAGTTCAGAATCGAGGCAGAGGTAGTGTCTACCGCCGATACTAAAGATAAGGTCGACGTACTTAGGTCTCTATCCGAATCGCCCGTAGCCAAAGATGCATGTCCCTTCCCTATCGCAATATCACTCTTCTTTTTGGCCTGTAATTTCTTCCACTAATCGGGGTAGCCATGCAACTTAAAATAATTTTTCTTTGTGTGCTTAGAATTCCTACGGTGGCTACAGCCCCCTGCATTTTGTAAAGATGATCTAGCCCTCAAACTAGCATTGGAGCGCCCTCCTCTAGAACCAACAGGTACCATCTGCAAGATAGTGCGTGCGATGCTGCTCTTAGGAATGTTCTTGCCGGGTTGTCATCCACGTGATACCATGGTAGCAACAGATGTAGTGTATGGACGAGTAAGCATAATATTTTTTCGCAATCCTCATGTCGAACTTGTGCATAGGCTTGCTCTACAGTAGAAAAAGGTTGCATTTGTAACACATTAGCCCTAACATTGTCAAGACGATCATCAAGTCCATCCAACAATAAGTAGACACGATCTTCTTGTATTAAGGCATTATAGCGCTCGATATCGTGCATGCATGTCATAGGGTTCAAACGACAACCTCTCGCCAAAGACCTTGAAGAGCATTGTAATACTTTTCAATGGTTCCTCTTGCCTGCTTCAGTTAACTCAAGCATTGCTTCAGATCATATACCTGGGAAACATTGGAGCCGTCAAAGAGTGTTGTAGTTATGGCCTCCCAAACTGCCTTGGCGGTGGGGTATCAAATAACATTGCCAATCAATTTCGGCACCATGGAATTGATAAGCTAGCCTTTCATTGTATAATTATCAATTTTTCACTTCCGAAAACTGGGATTAGTAGGAAGCGGCGGAGGAAAATCTCCATTAATATACCCCAATTTGTCTTTTCCGAAGATATATATATCGACAACTTGGGTCCAAAGGCCATAATTATGGCCATCTAACTTCACAACAATGGATGGTGCAGGAGCCTCAACGTGGGACGGTGATATCTGTTGAGTGGTCAAAATTTGGGTCAACTTCGATGTTAAATTCTCAAGGAGGACATTAGTGGTGGGAATCATTTCGTTGTCAGAAGGATGCACAACAACTCCTAATGAAGCTAGAGGGACAATGTCAAATGAGGTCTGGTCATCGGCTATGTCTCGAGAGGAGATGAAACAATGCGGCAACAATTTGGGTCGCAACGGATCGGGATCGGATAAGTGCGGCAACAAGCAGAATTGTGATGTGTCGTAGCCATCCACCATGGTCAATGGCGAATCAAGCGATCGACACAGCGGGACCGCCGTAAACGTGGATTAACGTACAATACTCTCAGGGATCTAACCTAGAGCTCTGATACCATGTAGAAATTTTCTTTTCTCTATTTCTCCTTTGTCAACAAGGTTATAATATCACATGTATATATACAGAGGAGGACAACCCTAATTGTCCTACAAGTCAGAAGATAAGAATAGAAAAAAATAAATAAATAAGGAAAGCTCCTCCTATTAGGATTCTAATTGATAATTGACAGTTTGCCAACACAACCAACCCAAAAAAGTAATCTAATCGTGAATCCTTAATAGAAGAAAAAGAAGAAAAGGAAACCCACCGCTGATATCTTTATAGTTATCGTATAAACATGTCTTAAAGTGTCGAAATTTTTTATTTTTTGAAAAATTAAGTGTTGACATATTATGTCGTGTTGTATCGCATCATGTGACGACGTTGATTGGAGTTGGCAAAACTCACTTGAAGAAAGCACACCCTTATTACAACAGGCACCCTTTTATAGCATCGGTGAGGAGAACTTCTTACACATTCTCCTAGGCATTTCTTTGACAAATATATCCATAAAATATTTCTCTTTCTAGAAATATCTCCCGAGGTATCTCCTCCCTCTATATTCCTATACTCTTTGAAACATCTTAGGATTAATATCCAGATAGAATAGAGTAATCTAGACAAATGCTACATCCTTTTCCTTTTCAACGTGGGAGACTCACCGAATAAATGGCTGCGATGCATCCAATCTACTAGGCTCGGGTGCATAGGATCAGTTCCCCTGTTAGAGTATGCTCCCGTGATTTCAGTGTGAACCTGCAAAAGTGCGAAGTCCCCTTCTTTACTGCTCCTTGTCTCGGCTGGTAAGCCCTCCGGGCCTTCGTAAGCTCCAAACCATCTTCTCCAAGTTTCCTCCTGAAGAGAAATCATTCGTCGAATTCTATTTTGTCACATTCTCATAGCCTTGTCATGGGTCGTCTCTCTTCTTTCCTCTCCTAGAGGGATGATGATTTACGTGTGTTTGTCAAAGTTCACGCAGAATGGTGCCTGCAGCGAAGATGTTTGATGTTTTGCCTGGCGTCTGATTCCTCTCGTTCTGGCTAATTATTTTCATGACGTTTGAATTCGTGCGAAAACATTGAAGGGCTAACTGCGCCCTTTTTCTGCGTTCTCCCTCTTCCTTGTTGTGGGTTTTGTGTTCCCGTGTGTGTCCTAGTCGAGACGTTAATCGGCACAGCAGGGGTTTGATGAATCCAGTCAATTCATCCTTCACTTGTAAAGTTGGCTCTCGGTATCGTTTTGGCCCGAACCAGTCTTGACATTCAGGAGCGGCTTTGATGTGTTATGCATTAGACATTTGAATTCGACAAAAGCCCATGTTGCGCAAGCATTTCTTTTCTGCTGGAACTGGCAGCCTGTTCAACGCCTTAAACCAGCAGACTCGCTTATTTTCTCGTGACCCTTTCCCTAGCAAGGTCGCGCACTACCTTTATAGAGCCAGAGTTATTGATTCCATCCGGCTTGCGCTTCGATCGAATTCCCAGAGTTTGCTTACCACTCTCTTGAATGACCGGCTCTTGGACTCGTTTGTTGTCACTCACGCTCTCCGTTCTGCTCCTTCTGCTGATTCTGCGCTCTCAGTTATTGACATTCTTAAATCAAATGCGAATTTTAGTCACACGCAAAGTACCATTTACGCCCTGGCCAACATTTTGGCCAGATACAGTCGAAGAGAGGAACTTGATGCTTTGGTTGATGCCATTAACGCCAGGAGCTTTAACAATGTTCGGGTTAGCCATATGAACCTTATGCAGTGGTATGCAGCAACTGGAGACCTCGACTCGGTTCTTGATACTTGGGATAATTATAGACGGTTGGACAGACATGTGTGCACAGAATCGTATAACATAGTCATGTGCCTATATGCAGAAAAGGGTGAAGATTCCAGGGCTGTAGAGATATTTCATAGGATGATTGTGGAAGGTGCAAACCCTAATTCAAGAACATATACAAATATTATTGAGCATCTTGTGAATTCTGGGAAGCTGGATGCGGCCTTGGAGGTTTTCAGTGTTTTACCATTGATGAGAATCAAGCGCACAACGAAACAGTTCTCAATTTTGGCGGAGGGTCTTGTAAGTGTTCGAAGGTTTGATGAGGTGAAACTTTTACTCAGCAATATGCAAGCTGAAGGTATGTTGCCTGTTCGAGCTCTGCTTTGCTCACTGCAACATATGAAAGAGGGAGGATATATTCATGAGAATGATGAAATTCTTTCTGAAATGTTGCCGGATGATAGGATAAAAAGTGTAGAGTATTTTGTAGATGATACAGAAGACGATGATGATGAGGGTGAGGCCAAGGAGGAGGATGACGTTGCTTGTGATGTCAACGAGGTCAATGGGGTCAGATTGAAACCGTGGCTAGACCCTAGAGCTTTGGCAAATGCCTTGCAGAGTTGGAGCCGCAGTGATGTTTTGGAATTGGAGAATGCAAAGTTCGTTTGGACAACTCGCTTGGTTTGCAAAGTCCTTAGGAATTTCAAATCTCCAGGGGCGGCTTGGAACTTTTTCTGCTGGGTTGCTTGCCAACCAGGGTTTACTCATGATGTTTACACAGTGCAAAGAATGATAACCCTTTTAGCACGACATGGTCATGTCCAATTGGTAAATCAGCTGATGGATAAAATCAGACAGGAAGGACTAAAGCTTCCTTTCAGTACCATTAAATTGATTATCGACTTCTGTGGCGTTTCGAAAGATCCTGATGCTGCTTTGAAGATTTTTCGTCACGATAAAACTCTCTGTGGTTCTATCTCGAAGTTTAAGCTAATGGTTCTATATTCATCATTGTTACGAACATTGACCAAGTGCAGTAGGTGTTCTGATGCGCTTGAGGTGCTTGATGAAATGATTTTAAATGGCATTTGCCCAGATATTCAAACTTTTTCTGGTTTGATGGATCATTTTGCAAAGCAAGGAGACATCAAGAACGTGCAGAAGATCTTTGGCATGGTTAGGCAGAGCGGTATCAAGCCAGACACTTACATGTTTAAGGTTTTGATTCATGGTTATTGCAAGTGTGACAGAGCTGCTCTTGCTTTGAGGGTGTTCGAGGACATGAGAAACTCAAAACTACTTCCTGACTCTTCCACAAAGGAGTTGCTGGTGAAAAGTCTCTGGAAGGAAGGCAGGAGGAGAGAGGCTGCGATGGTGGAAGAAAATTTTGAGGAGATAAATGATTCTCTTCCTCTTGCTTTACGTGGTCATATGTGGACTGTGAGCTCAGCCAACCTCACTCAAGTTTATAACGTCTATGCAAGTAGTTTTACATCAAGCTGCCATCCAACAGCAAATGGGGAGGGCTAGTAATCTACTGTATTATCTGAAAACTGTAATTGTCACTTCTGTTAGCCCCTCGATCAAGTTTAGTTCTGTGAAGGCCTAGCTGAGTCACTTAAGTCTGTCACATAATGGGGCTGCAGATGCAAGCATAATGTAATCCAATTTCTTTTTAATTCATTTTTCTGTGCGGATGCAAGCATAATGTAATTTCATGCATATTACAGTTTGTATCTAGTGCCAAAATCTACATGTAGTATTATTTTATTTGGGCAAATGTACTCCATATTGAAAGAAATCATTTGAACTCTGTTTACCACTTTCTCTTAGTTTACGTACTGTATCATTCTTTCTGTTTGTCTTTATTCATCTACTTTCTTCATGTCAACCTGAGATACGCTGGAGATGTGGTCATCCGTATATGAATGATTCAATGGTCTACGCAAGAAGATCTTGTTGCATTTCCCAAATTGGCTCACATTATCTACAGAGACCAAGTCTAAATTTGTTTGTACCTTTCAGGATATCAGAACACTATTCTTCAACCGGCTGAATCATCTTCCCCTGCATGCTTGGTATGTTTATGGGGATTTGTTCTGAGGATTTGTTTGTGTGTATGGGAGAGCTATTTTCTGCTTGGCCTCTTCACAATGGCTCTTTCTGCTCAATCCTATTTGCTTGATTGATAGTAGATGGAACGATAATAAGACCGCTGTTCTGTTGTTCTGTCAGACTATCATACACAATCAATTTTCAGGCGGGAGCTTTTGGCCTGGGGCTTGGTTATTCGTTTCTTGTTTATTTGTTCATGTTATTCTTAATTAATGTTGTGTTGGACCATATGAAAACAATTTTATGTTTTGTCAGATAAAAATGTCAGATGGAGTGCAAGTAAGCTCATTCAACGGACCTTCTGTTCGTTCTAGCAACATCATGCCGCCTCCGAGCCTTTGAGGTTAGTCCGTGGAAACTGTGTCCCCGAATCAAATTGGTAGATTGCCAACAATAGGTCAATCTGCGGCAGCGTATGATGAGACAAAGTGCAGAATTTGTGTTGAGCCCTCTTACGGTCTACAGTGAGGAACCTCGCATTGATTTGCTAACTTAGTCTGTTAGCCCAGATGAAAAGGCCGCTAACACTATCTCTCAGGATTAAGAAATTGACGGGAGTTCAGTTTCAAGATGACAAAATTGGGGGAAGTATAGTTCCATTCGCGAGTCGCATAGCTAAATTTCAAAATGGAAGACTAGGGAACTCTTAGTTACTGATCCAAGATCATCTTCGGTTGGTTTCTTTGTGGTTTTTGAATTTTTCTTAAGTAAGATTTTGTGGCTCCAAGAGTTTTATTCTATAGTTCAGCTGACTTTCTATGCGTGTGATAAATATGCAGGATGATCTATTTCGCCGGCCGAACTCGGGTTTCCTCGTCTTATATTTTATCTGATGCTCGTCACATATTCTGTTTCGAAAGCAACTACCAGCCAAAAACAAATACAGGTACAATTGCCGCCTATTACTTTCTACTATACACATGTAGATGTAGTGCCGCCTGTTATTTTCTATTCACTCCTCTCTATGCACAAAATCCGTCCCCAAGAGAAAACAAATTCTATTCGCTAAGGCTTATTTTATCATTGGATCCGTATGAGAATTGTTCAATTCAAAGCCAAAACAGGAACCTACTTCCAGGCTCTATTCGGACAAGAGTTCCCTAATTCCAAGCGAAAGATTCACATTAGAATGGGTTTTTGGCTTTTCCCAACCTCGGAGCTTGACCCTCATAAAACTCAGGTTTGAGAGGCTCGAACCATCCAAGCTCATAGCTAAATGGCCATCTTTCGTTCCTCCTCAAAACCTTTAATTCTTCTGCATTTCTTCGTCTTCATCATCTCCATCACAGCTCAACCACTTCCTAGCCCGAGCGCCGACTTCTCGTGCTCTGCCAATTCGCCGACCTCGTGCCCAGCATATGTCGCCTACATAGCACAAGGACCCGAATTCATTGACCTCGGAAGCATCTCCGACCTGTTTGGCGTCAGCCGTTTGTCCATCTCGCAGGCGAGCAACCTGGCTTCTGAAGATGGCCCTTTGCACCTCGGCCAGCTGTTGCTCATACCGATCACGTGCGGCTGCAGTGGCGGTAGTTTCTCCGCCAACATAACCTACCAGATCAAGAAAGGTGACAGTTACTTCCTGGTCTCAAGGAAGGCGTTTGAGAACCTCACCAACTGGCAAGTCGAAGAGGAAAAGAACCCGGGGATCAATCCAAATCTCCTGCAGATTGGAACCAAAGTCACTATTCCTCTCTACTGTAAGTGCCCGGCGAAAGCGGATTCCGAGGCAGGCTTCAACTTTCTCGTTACGTATGTGTGGCAGCCCGGAGATGCACTTTCATCAGTGGCCAAAAAGTTCAACACGACACCTAGCGATATTGTTAAAGAGAACAGCAGAGTGAATCTTACTGCGTCTGTTGGTCATCCTGTCCTCATACCAGTATCACAATTGCCCGCTCTTTCTCAAACACTGAATGCTCCTCCGAAAAAAAAAGAATCCAAGCATGAGTGGATTATCATAGTTTTAAGCAGTGCAGCATCAGCTATTTTGATGGCCGGGTTAGCATTTTCGCTTGTCTATGTTCGCCATTTACGTGGGAAAGCAAACCCGGAGATTCTCAATCGGAATGCTTCCTGTTGGGAGGTCAGAAATCTCATAAAAACTAAGGAGTTCCCTAAACAAGGGAAATCTGAGTCATCAAAGACGAATGTCATCCAGGATAAATTACTTCCCAGGGTTTCAGACTACTTGAACACTCCGATCATGTATGGGACTAAAGAGATCATGGAGGCAACGATGAATCTTGATGAGAATTTTAGGATCGGGGGCTCAGTGTTCCGCGGCGTGATCGACGGGAAAGTTTTTGCCGTGAAAGCAGAAACTAAGGGCAAAAACATGGAGGAGCTAAAGATTCTACAGAGAGTTAACCACGCGAATCTGATAAAGTTGCTGGGTGTTTCGTCAGATGCAACCGGCAACTTCTTTATGGTATATGAGTACGGTGAAAATGGTTCGCTCGATAAGTGGCTGTACCAGAGGCCCTCATCCTCTTCAGAGTCTGCCAACTTCCTCACTTGGATTCAGAGATTGGGCATCGCTTTTGATGTCGCCAATGGCCTCCAATACCTGCATGAGCATACTCAACCAAGCATCGTCCACGGAGATATCAGAGCGAGCAACATAATTCTGGACCCCAATTTCAAAGCCAAAATATCAAACTTCTCCAAGGCCAAACCAGCTACAAGCGCTGCGATGCTGAAGGTCGATATTTACGCTTTCGGGTTGCATTTGCTTGAGTTGCTTTCGGGGAAGCGGGCCATGGGCGTGAGAGAAGTAATGGAGATCTTGGAAGCTAAAGAGAATAGGAAGGAGAGGTTGATGGAATGGATGGATCCAGATTTGGGGAGCTTTTATCCGATTCATGATGCGCTGAGCCTAGCTACCTTGGCCCGGGCGTGCACAGCAGTAGAATCTTCCATGAGGCCAAGCATGGCGGAGATTGCATTTAATCTGTGCGTGCTTGCCCAGTCATCTTTGGTGGCATTGGAAAGGTCTTGGACTACAACAATAGAAGCAGATGAGAGCGTTCAAGTTATCATTCCGGCCACTGCTCGCTGATTCACTTGAATGTCTTCTCTTTTCCATACTGTAATAAAAGCCGAGACGCACTAGTTTCTGCAAATTTCACGACTCATTGGACTGGAAGCACGATTTTCCTCCTTCTGAATTCCATTGTAATTGCGTCTTACAATATATTCATCGATGCAAGTATAGTTGAAACTATAACTACATTCAATATACATGAAATAGGATCTTCTATTCAGTAGGAGAACAGAAGAAACGAATATGTAGTCTCAGTATCGGTGCGTTTTTGTGTAAACAACCTAATTACAGCTCGAAGAAATGCAGAAACTTCGCTACCTAGGGAGGATGTTCTGGTGTTCCCAGGCCAATGACGCAGTGAGGACCTTTGACAGAGACTGCACGATCTCATCCATGGTAGGGCGATCCACGGGATTGTTCTTTAGGCAACTCTCGATTATCCTGACAACGTAAACGGCAAGGTCCAACGGGTACATCTCACTCATCGTAGGGTCAATTAACCGTATCAGTCTCTCATGCCCGCCATCCTCAGCAAGCGCCAAACTCGCAACATCATACGCTTGCATGTTTTGTCCTCCACACAATGGAATGACCTCTTTCCCGGTAATCATTTCCAGCAAGAGAACGCCGAACGCATAGACATCTAGTTTCACGGAGATCAAACCGTTCTCCAAGTACTCAGGAGCCATATAGCCTTTCGTCCCGACGATGTGCCTTGTCAAGGCGAATTCCCCGTCCTCTCCTTCCGTCGATCTCGCAAGTCCAAGACTTGCTATCTTGGCCCTGAAGTCGCTGTCAAGAAGAATGTTGCTGCTCTTGATGTTCTTGTGGACGTGAGGCGGGGTCGTGAAGAGATGGAGATAGTTGAGCCCGGTGGCCACATCCAAAGCGATTTGCATTCTTTGCATCCAAGTTAAGAATCTTCCTTCGCTGTTATTCTGGTAAATCCACTCGCTCAAGGGTCCGTTCACTGCAAATTCATACACGAAGAACCATTGCCCCTCGTCGAAGCATATGCCGGAGAGGCGTATAAGATTGGAGTGGCTGATCTTGCTCAGTATTTCTGCTTCCCTCAACACATCCCCGTTCATTCTCTTGATCGCCGCGTGATCTCCGTTGATTTTTCCACGGTAGACCGATCCCTTGATCAAACAGCTAGAGCTGAAGTTCTCGGTTGCGGCTTGCAGCTCTTTAAAAGTATACACCTTGATGGACTGTGCGATGCTAGATACACTATCGAGGAAATCCAGAGAGTCTTCATCCAACCTCTTATTGCTTGGCTTTTCAAATGCCTTGAAGCTATCCGAAACCACCGTCGAGTCGATTCTCTCTCTCCTACTCCTTCCTCTGAAGAACATAAAGAAAATGACTGTGCCTAACACCGCAATCACAGCAATTCCGCCAACAACACCGATAGTGACATAGACCCATGTATTCGAACTTTTGCCTGGGGGAGATGTAAAGGCGGAAGGCGGCGGCGGCGGAGAAGGAGACGGTGACGTGGTCTGAGAACTCGTGGGCGGCTTTTCCGTCGGTATGAGAAGTGAGGTGAAAGCATAAATGGTTTCTTGTTCAGAGAGTCCATTAGCTTCTAAAGTAGCCGTGAGAGACGCTCCAAATCTCGCGCTAATATCGGAAAGGACATCGCCGGTCACAGTAGCATAGGTCAAGAGATAATTTATACCCGCATCACTTTGGTTTTTTGTTGGACAAGCACACCTAACAGGGACAGTAATTGTTGCGCCAACAGACAAATCAGAAGCACTCACGTTGTTCACATTCTGGAGAGCTTGGCATGTCGAGAGGGCTTGATACGTGTTATTAGCAATATACAAGAAGGAATCTCCTGACTGGACAACATAACTGGCGTTCTCTTGATAGTACTGACCTGAACATGAGCAGGTGATAGGGACTATCACCAACCGATCGGTACCAAAGCTCGCGGATTCAGAGACCGAGTTTATCGACGAGACTTGAGACGGGCTCGAGGCCAGGAGAGCCGAGATGGACGAGACCGTGTCATAAGGGGATCGGGACCGGAAAATGAGGTAGGATTGGCAGCTGGTGTTGAGGCCATTGCAGGTGTATCCGAGCTTCGAGGAGGAGTTGTCGATGGCATTGCAATCTGTCGTGGTCAATCCCACATAAGGTTGCTGGGCAAGAACCACCAAAGACGACGGCGGCGGTGTGAGGAAAACGAATGCCGAAATAAGGGACAAGAGAGACAGGAGAGCCATTGTTCTTCGAGGTGGGAATGATCTGAAGGGAAGGTTGCGACCGGTACTCTGTGTTGGGTTCGAATGTAATTGCAATCTGTTGGGCGCTTCTTCGGAAGCTCTATGAGCATTGACCTTTCTGAAGCCAAGAGAGACAACTTTCACGTATGTGGTTGGACCCAACCAAATCTGCATGCGGTGCTCTACTTTATTCCCACCATTATTGACAATTTGACAGTCAAGAAGAGAAGGCAGATTAAAAAAGCGTTGCACATTGTTGAATCTTTCTTCCCATTCACTGGTGGTGCCACAGAAGATCGTTCAATACACGCAAAACACGAAATTGGTAGCGAAAAACTCTGATATACAACCGGGAAGCAGGATGAATCAAAAGTTTCGAAAGTGTTTCTTCTTTCTTTCTTTCTTTCTTTCTTTCGTTCGTTCTTCTGTCATTGTTAGAATAGAGACGGTAAGGTTTGATTGTTTCCTAGGTTGGTTCCGTTGTTCAAGTGGACGAAAGATGGTCGGCGGTTAATTTGTTGGCGGCGGCTGAGTAGAGCTCCTGGAAAGAGGTGGCAAAGTTGACTCTGTAATGTTCTATGGCGTGGCATATCCGTTCACGCCGAAACTGGAGATTTTTCCACACGCTATGAAAGAGTCAGAGCCTAAATTGAGACGCTAATGCAATGATCAGCTCTTAGGATTCCAGAAGAGACGATTCTTTCAGCGTTCTAACGAGGTTCATCGACCCTCCTGACTTTAGAAACAGAAAGACTCGCATCAGAGCTCAACAGAGAACACGGATCTTGAATACAGCGTGAAAAGTGAACAAGTTCAGCACCAGGGTGAATGCTCAGCAACAACTTCACCGTGAAATCAAAAGGCTCGAGCAAGCATGATTTGGATCGAAAAGTGCCAGGCCCATGTCATTCGAAGCACACAGCCTACCAAGTACCCTTACACAGGTAATATATCGTAAAGAAAAAGAGAAAGCCCACCCCGAGACAGTAACCGAAGCAATGGCAATTGCAATTCCAATTATCAAGTCCACCCATGCCCCTAATCTCATTTATGACCAATATAATTCCTAGAATTAGACAAAATATGCCGCCCGCCATGCTTTCGCGTAGTTCGTTGGCGATCCAGTCAGGAGTCACGACGAATAAGATAAAACGAGAAACTGCACATTAAGAGATGAGCAGGCAGAGCTAGTTAGAAGCTATCGATGGAGAAAACCAGCGACTCTGACATTGAAGTTCTCCAATAGGCACAGCTCTTAGAGTAGAGAGAACAGTTTCAAACCTGTGAAGGTTCGAGGAAAGAAGAGGTTTGCCGCGACGGCGAGAAAAGCAACCCAACAACCAAACTGTCCCCTGCATCATTGTTTGGGTAACATAAGTAACAGAAGCTGAAGGTTGCGGAGAACATCTTCTAGAAAAGGGGGCGTGAATTAAGTCATTTTCCTTTGCTGATAAAAAGTATGAATCACAATCTACCTAAGAATTTTGAAGAGCGCAGTGGGAAAACTTGTGAATAGATACAATACAAGAGCAGTAGTTTGCATGGATGATTTCCTCCCGGTTCGATTCATGATCAACAAGAATCTGCGAATGAAAGAAGATGAATAAACGCTTTTGACTAAGAATAGTCCAGCGACTAGCATACCCATGTACAAAAGAGAACTCGATCAAAATTAAGGAAAGAGCATGGAAAACTCAAGGCTCATGCTAATAGGCATTAGTACGAAATGATAGGTAATTTGTATCACTTGTGACAAAGTCACTAAAAATCCCAGTCTTCAAATGTGTATGTGATACTCTTAAGAGGCTTTCCCCAACAATACTTACCTCTAAGAATGTCAGATGACCAACCAACATAAAACTTCGTGCTGATTATCTTTATTTCACAGCCATGTGATCTGCTTTAACAATAACATGCAGTCTAAACTATCATGCCGAATACTCTACTTTGAAGGAATAGTGTCTCTGAAGAAGTACAATCAGATAGCAAAGCTTCTTGTAATGGTGCTATCTTTCTGTATAAGTAAAAGCTTGGCGTAAATTATGATATGACTCTGGCATCTGAAACTGAAGAGTTTTTCCCATTTCAATTCAGCATGGCTTTCAAAAACTTATCAATCTGCATCTCTTTACAAATCTGAACCATATAAAAAGTAGGTCCGTTGGCCACAACTCAAACTAGAATACAGACGAACGAGGAAATTAGGTCTTATTTGACAAACGCAGGTTCACTTAATGGAGAAGAAATTGCTTCATTAAAAAAAGACAACCACTAATAAATTGAAAACGACCTGTGGTTTTTCTTTAGACTGCTATATTTATAATATTCTTGACTTACTATATCTCCATACCAAGCTCCTCAGCTGCTTTCTCACACACAATTCCACCACAAGGATTTGAAAGATGCTTTTGATGATTTAAACAGAAGGTTTGTGCATAGAGTTAAAGAACGGGAAGTTAGGGAGGCATTAAAAAAGAGCTACAACGTTCTGATTTATTCACACTATTCATCCATGCCTGCTCCTCTTTCTGGGCAGACTTATACAAATCCGAACCAGACTGCATTGCAAACACACAGTTGCAGTGTTTTATTTACATGCATTGCTATGTAACAATCGAACCAGACTGCATCATAAAAGATATCAAGGGCTAAGGATTCACTAGTTCCTAAAAAATATTCCATTGCTTCTCATGACATAGTTACTTCACAAGTACGCCAATTATCTCACCATGATTGCAGGTTCGAATTTCCAACAACGTCTAACTTGGAAGAGATCAAGTACAGTTCAGTATCGCAGTAGGCATTCTATTGTCCATCCAATTAACCATATGGCACACATACATGGACACTAAGATTCGTGGGATAAGCATGATTACGAGCAAACAGTCACTTATTGTCCGAGGCATGGCCTGAAAGCACGTCAGAATTTTCTCAAATGTAGCTAAATTTTGTGCAGATTTGAGGCGTACTAATCACGCCGTAGGCAGCGATGTGTTATTACCCTGCTATCCACCAACAACTAACAAGAAGTTTATATATGTTCAGATCATCTAGCAATTATACAAAACTTGTGTCGGAGAAACAAAACCTTATTATTTGCTTTTCGACTCCATTAACAATAAAGAGAGAGAATATATGTAATTTCTTTCCCAGTCCTGTCCCAATGAATTCTGAGATCCAATCTACTCTGAGACATGCATCACCTATAGATGGAATCTTAAAGTGTCTTTGCATATGTTGTTTACTCTGCTTAATAGCTGAAGTCTTTCGTATCGGAAATCCTTCCATCCCGCTCGCATTTACAATCTTTCACATCTGTTCTCGACTCAGATTGCAAGAGCACTGGTGTCGACAATCCGACATCACCTAAAGGTGCATTTTATAGGGCTTCTATTGCAAAATTTCTCGCTCCACCTACTTACTTGAGATTCCAGGCCAGGACATCACAAACCATACAATTACCACTTGTTCTAAGGAGCTTGGCTTCCATCTACTTCCACACTCCAGTATTATTTCAGTTTCAGATTATGCCCCAGACAATCAAACATTGCATTTCCATCCTCTAGGCTAAGCTCGGCTGATACAGACTCCAAACTAGAAATTGACCCACACCGTAATTCATGTTCTTGATTAACTAGTGTATTGGCTCAAATTGCGAACCGCGGAAGTCGCAAATGGGCTGACAGAGCCGCAAAATTTGGAAAGCTATGAACCCCATCATCCCTTTTTGCCGAACCTCCAAGCTAAATTGACCCGCGCATGCATCGTCAAATCATCAATACGTCATGATTCGGCAGCCAATGTTTTCAAGAAAATCAAAGAAAGTAGGGAAAGAGAGAACAACTCACATGGCAGAGATCGTCCCACCCCACTGAAAGGTGGCTAGAATTCCGCTGCTCGATCCAATCTCGCCATCCATCGGCGGTTCGAAGCAGCTGCTGCAGCAGCTGCAACAGCCCGCTTCGGTCGCTAATAATCGCAAGTTCAAGCAATTCTTGAATTCTGATTCGGCCGGAAATCAGTAAAAAAATTTCTTTCTTTTATCATATTCTATTCTACGAGGCGGACAGCCAGGAGGAAGGAGAAGGAGAATAGGCGGCTCGGCGGGTCCCAGATTGGTTGGAGAGCGAGCGAGCGACAGGAAGTTGTCCTTGTTCGTGGTGCCTAATCTCTGAGCGCACCCGGGCCGGTACGAGATTGTCCCTCCTACCCATTTTATGGGCACTCGGACTTATGGTGGAAGAATCGGACGGCGGAATTCGGGGGAGAAATAAAGCAGGTGGCGTCGATTCTCGACTCGGTTAATTGATATCCAGAGTAATTTCTTTCCAATCTTATCTTTGAATTTTTAATTTATTCAACATAATCTTTAAATTATTTAAAAAAATCAATATATTTAGAGACCTTATTAAGCATTAAACTAAAATTTACCGGCTTATATTAAATAAATTAAAATTTTAAAAACACACTATTTATTGGATCAAAATTTTTCATTTTTTTTCTTGATTTTTTTTTATTTTGAGTTGGTTGTTCTTAAGTACGAAATTGACTTTGTAGGTCAATTTAAAAAAATTATAAAAAATGCTCTTAGGACACTTGTTATACAAAGAATTAAGGGAAATATCACAATTTCCAACGCGGCTGCATTCGTGATAAACACAATCAATTTTTTAAAAATCAAGCATTTTTTATATTTAACATATTCAATGGGTGTTATGGAGCAATCATCAACATAACCCTTTTTTTAAAATTAACACCTGCGTCCCCGCCACCGAAATCCCACTACCGGGGCGGAGAATCAAGCCCGGGTTCGTAACGCCTCGACCCGGGACTCGAATGCCCAGACTTAAGTTCCAAGTGCCCGGACCTGTGTCCCTGGCGGCTGGGACTAGGACCCCAGTGCATAGGCCCGTTCCTCGATTCAGGCCTAGACCCGGCTCCCAGAATTTCAGGCCCAAAACAAATGAACTTATTCGATGAAATTGAATTACATGGAATGAACCTTGTTTCAAACATGATTACCCGACGGACTCTTTATGAATGGAACCAAACGAGGCCAGATATTTCTAAAGTCGCATTAGATGAAGTAGCATCCGAGAAATTAGAACACCACTACGTCGAAATTATAAACTGAATCAAGGGTAGAGCCCAAAAGGGGCTACAAGGTTCGGCCCATCTAACAGCATGAGCGCTAATAGAAAGCCCAAGGTACAAAATGGTTGAAGGCCCAACCACACTTCATGCTTTTATTGGAACTCGCCGTGATTTTTTCATTTTTTTTTTCCTTTCAAGTAAACTTCATCTAAAACTTGGTAAAAGCAAGCTTCTTTGGTTAATGAAACTTGAGGGAATTTCAATTGTGAAAACCTCGAGTTCGTTCTTCTCTTTTGACACTTGAGGGCGCGTTTCTTTCGCGGAAAACTCAAAATTTAGAAAAGATTTTCGGAAAATTTATAGGTTATATCTCATAAAAAAATTAGTTAACAGAAAATATTTTTATCATCGATAACAATTTAAATCTAACTATTTTGGTGGGTAATGAAACTATTTTTCATTCATTTATATCAATTTTTTTTTTTTGCAAAGGATTTTTAATTTTTGAGTTTTTCATAAAACAAACGCACCCTAAATTTTAATTGTAACGGAATGCGGTCACCAAATCTATAAAAGGACTCGATGCCACTGACATATGGGAGATAATCATCTTGAGTTGCAAAAGATGAACTCAAGAAAAATCAGTAGTGTTCTTTAGTTCACATTTCTCAATGAGTTACTGAACTTGTGAAATAGATTGATTTGTCTTTGAAGTTTACGGATGGTGATATAAACAAGGGATTTTCTCGTTCATATTTGGATTTTGACTTCGTCCGATTCGGTTTTATTAATGCTGCCCATGGTAAATGCTTATATAGAGAGATTAATGTCCAAAATCTTTTGTCATGTGTCATTTGTTATCTCCATCACGACCACAACAAATGGGACAAGATCACATAAATTTCTATATGGCAAGCAAATGTTTTGTATTAGTTCTAGTTTTCCTCTTGTTGGCCAGACAATCTATGATTAAGTGCTTGTATCGTAATCCTCTGTCGTAGGCCTTGGAAAAGATTGATCAATGTTAGTTTTGGGCCTTAAACCCATTAGCAGAATCCAACTGAGTTTGGTCCTCTTCAGAAAATTAAAATCGCCTTTAAAGTGAAGTTTGGCAGGGGGGAATTGTTCAAAAAGAACACAAATTATTTAGTCATAAACCTCTTTTAATTTTTTCAATTAAGTCATAAACCGTTTTACACTTTGCCCATTGAGTCCAATTGTTCATGGATATCATCAGTACTACGTGGGATGGTCGATACTGACGTGGATAATTTTTAATAATAATTTAGTGTCGTTTGATTTTTCATTATGTTTTCTTTTTTTTCTTTGTTTTTTTTTTTCTTGTGCTCTGTGTCAGCAAGTGTCGCCGGCCGCAAAGGCTTTTCTATTGACTGTCGAGGCAACAAAGACCTTGTGCGAGGCCATCACGACATCACCGGTTGTTGGTGAGGGCCTTTGCGGCCCCGTTAGGCGTAGGCGAGGTTTGTTGGCGTGTGAAGTTAAAATATATCATTAATGGTTTTTTTTGTCATTTGTCCTTTCTTTTTCTTCTAGGTTAAAAGACACACCTCATATATTAGAGATATAAAGGTTGTAGCCGTTAAAAGAAGAGAGCAGATAGAAACGCAAAATAGTGAAAGAGAGAAAAAGAAAGAGAGATGCCGTGATGACATTATTGAGAATTCTCCTTTTCTTTTTCCTCCAATCTTATGAGAATATCATCAGTTGCATTTTTATTTTTCTCGAAGACTAGGGGATTCGTAGAGTGCCTCTACGCGGAAGCGTAGTCTAGGTTTGGATGAACTTCGATAACAATTTCTTTGGTGTGTTCTTCCGATTTCGTTCTTTTATTGTTATATTCTGCTAGTGCATAATGTTTGTTTGATTTTTTCTTTTTTGAATTGGGGTACGATACCTATCAACTGGTATCATAGCCCAGATTGGCTAATCGAGAACATCGAGGGTTTTTCGGCGATATTCGATTGAAAGCAAACGGTATGGAAGAAGATAAAATCAGAATCAATAAGTTCGATGGGCAAGATTTCGAATTGTGGAAACTCCAAATTGAAGATTATCTTTATCAGAAAGATCTCTATGCACCACTTGAGAGTTAAAAACCTGAACTCGCGGAAGTAGATCCGACTAGAGGTGCGCATGGTCCAGGCTGGTCCGGCCTTGGTATGGAACCGAGGACCAGACCAATAGTCTCGGTCCCTATATTTTCGAGACCACGGACCGGACAAGGACCAGATCGAAACCGGCGGTCCGATCCCTGTCCTGGCCCAATAGTACTACTAACTATAATCTTATGCAGCATTTTGAGTTCGATGGATTGATTATGGAAGTAAAATTTTCTTATTTTTGAAATATTTTTTCAAGAATAATAAGGGACGAGGGAGGTTGAAGTATCTCTTGCAGCAAATTGAGATTTTTATTTTCAAGTATTTTTTTAATTATATATATAATTATATATTATAGACGGTCCGGTCCGAGCTAGGCCGGTCTAGTCCCAACACATAGAACCAGGGACCGGACCGTCTGATTACCAGTCTCACTTATTAGGATCCGAGACCGAACCGCCCACATAAAGAATCGGACCAACCCAACTAGTCCGGGCCAATCTAGGTCCCGGCCCCGGTCTTGGTTTGGTTTGGGCCTATTCGATCTAGTTTGCACACCCCTAGATCCGACAGTAGAATCTGGATGGAAAATTCTTGATCGAAAGGAGTTATGTGCAATTTGTCTAAGTTTGACGAAAAATACGAAGTATCACATCGCAAAAAGCGAAGATTGCAAAAGAAGCTATGGATATTTTGACGAGTATTTATGAGAAACCGTCCATGTCGAATTAGATATATTCATTAAAGAAGCTGGTTAATATGAAATTATTTGATAAAGGTTATGTTACAGAGCATATTAACAGTTTTACACAAGTTACCGGTCAGTTAAAATCTGTAGGCATAAATCTAGATTCGAAGCTACAAGCTTTATTATTTTTATGTTCTCTTCCGGAAAGTTATAACACCGTGGTGTAAGGAATTTCGAGCACCATGAATGATGATTTGACTTTGGATGATACTGTAAGCAGTACCATGGATGAAGAGATGTGAAGAAAAGTCGTAGATGGAGATAAGTTTTCCGCATCTGCATCTTAAATGGCACTAGTAGTGGAAAATCGTGGAAGAAGTAAAAACAGAGAAAAATTCAGCGAACATGGTAGGTTACAATCCAATGGAAAGAGATAGGTTACAAAGGATGAGTGCTAGTCTTGTCACCAGACGGAACACTATAGATTTCAACGTGAAGACTACAAAAAGAAGCTACGAGATGAGAATCAATGAGCTAATGTGGTAAATGATGAACCTTTGCTAGAAAACTTGTGTTTATTTGCAGGGTTTGACTTGACAATAGATAAGTGATTTCTTAATTATAGTGCTTCTGTTTATTGTACATCGCAAAGAAATGTATTTGTTGATTATGTCAATGGAGATTTTGGGCACCACAAGTGTCTTTGCAGGAAAAGGAGTTGTAGTTTTGAATATCTCATGTGGCGAACTAGACATATTCCCAAGTTGAAGAAAAATCTGATTTCAACTAGCAAACTTGACTAAGAAGGCATGGTAACAACTTTTGAATGCGGAGAGTGGAAGATAACCTTAGGGGCAAGAGTAGTAATAAAGGGAAAGCGTACACATACACTTTACTTTTTGCAGGGAGATAATACAATGATATGGTTACAACTACGGTAGCTACCCATAATTTATCTACTATTCGACATTATAGTTTGGGTCATCTTGGTGAAAAGGGTGTCAAGCAATTGCATCCAAGAAAATTACTTCTAGGCTTACAAAAAGTTGAGTTAGATTTATGTGAGAGTTGCATTTATGGAAAACAAAAAACAGTTAGTTTTTAATTGAATCAACAACAAAATAAAAGGCATAAATTAAAGTTAATTCATACTGATGCGTGGGGACTGATTCAGGAACTCTCTTATGGTGGTAATAGATATTTTGTTACTTTTATTGATGATGCAATAAGAAAGACTTGAGTATATGCTCTCAAGAAAAATCAGAAGTATTCGAGGTTTTCAAAATATGAAAAACCATGGTAGAAAAAGAAACAGGTTATCAGATTATAACTATAAAATCTAATAATGGTGGTGAATACACAAGCAATAAATTTACAGAATATTTAAGCCGAGACGGCATACATGGATTGAAGACTATTCCTAGAAATCCTCAAGAGAATGGTGTGGCTGAAAGGATGAACATGACCATTTTGGAGCGTGCAACATGCATGAAACTACATGCAGGTCTCCCACTATACTTATGGGTTGCTACAGTTGATGCAGTTGTATATTTGATTAATAAGAGTCCATCTAGTGTGTTGGATGGAGGAGTACCGCAAGAGCAGCGGTCAAGTAAAAAAGTCAATTGTTCATATCTAAAAGTTTTTGGTCGTATTGCATATTCTTTTATTGACAGAAAGGATAGGAAAAAGCTTGATGCTAAGTCCCAAAAATGCTTCATTATTGAATATGGCAGTGATGAATATGGATATAGGCTTTGGGATTATGAGAATAATAACGTCATTCGCAATCGGAATGTGGTGTTCCATGAAGAAAAGATGTACAAAGATCATCAGACAGAGCATGAAACGCTAGTAGAACCAGAATATATTGAGCTGGACACAATTCATGT
Organism: Rhodomyrtus tomentosa; assembly: GCA_028455895.1. Classification (NCBI taxonomy): domain Eukaryota; kingdom Viridiplantae; phylum Streptophyta; class Magnoliopsida; order Myrtales; family Myrtaceae; genus Rhodomyrtus; species Rhodomyrtus tomentosa. The sequence goes on along the minus strand of JAPCWY010000002.1, from coordinate 12,793,260 downwards.
GAAGATAATTCCAGTAGATCAAAGTGCGCCTGAAGGGGAGGTTCAAGATGAACATATTACTAATGAGCAAACAGTTCAATAGGAATGCGGTGATTTGGAACAAGTTGGTAATCCTGAACTATCTGTTTTGGGGAGATCTACACGTGCGAGAAAGTCGCAAGTAATTTTTTATCTTTTAGCTAATACTGTTCTGAGTCATGTCTTATATACAGGTTTGGGAGATTCGGAGACTTATATGAGGCAAAAAAAGACACATTTCACATGCAGTGGGAGGGTGCTATGAAAGACGAGATGAGCTCGTTAATGCAGAACAAAGCTTGAGAGTTGACCAAGTTGCCTACTAGTAAAAGGTTTTGTTAAACAAGTGGGTGTACAGGATAAAAAAATGAAGCTGATGGTAGTGTCAGCTACAAGGCAAGACTTGCAGTAAAAGGTTTTTCTTAAAAAGAAGGGATCGACTACTCCAAGATATTTTCACCAAGATGACATCAACTAGAGTGCTGCTGAGTATAGTTGCAGTGGAGGATCTTCATCTCAAACAATTAGATGTAAAAACGATTTTTTTTGCGTGGTGATCTAGATGAAGAGTTATACATGACGCAACTTAAAGGTTTTAAGGTCAAAGGTAAAGAGCACATGGTGTGTCACTTGAAGAAAAAATTGTATGACTTGAAGCAAGCTCCACGACATTAGTATTTAAAATTTAATGGTTTTATGGAGGAAAAAAGATTTGCACACTGTGAGGCTGATCATTGTGTTTATTTTCGAAAGTATAGCGATAGTGATATTGTATATCTCGCTTTATATGTCGATGACATGCTAGTGACTAATTCTAATATGAAGAGAATCGTAGAAACCGTGGACAGGAAAAACAAAAAACCGTGGTTGTAGCAGTTTACTATGAAAGACTTGGGAGAGGCTAAGAAGATTCTAGGCATGAAAATCATTAAGGACAGGAAAAACAAGAAACCATGGTTGTAGCAGAAAGACCATGTGAACAATGTATTGAAAAGATTCAACATGGATGAGGCAAAATCGGTTGCGACTCCTCTAGCAAGTCACTTCAAACTTTTCAAGGATATGTGTCTGATTACTCAAGTTTTTAAAGATGAGATGGCGGCAATGTTGCATGCATTAGCAGTTGAAAGTTTGATGTATGCTATGGTAAGCTTGAGACTAGACATTGCACAAGCAGTGAGAGTTGTGAGTCGATATTTGCAGAACCTGGGCAAAGAGAATTGAAATGTAGTAAAATAGATACTGAGATATCTAGCAGGTACATCAAATTATTCTATTTGTTATGGAGGTACATCTCTATAATTGCAGGGTTATGTGGATGCAGATCACTCAAGCGATCGAGATAGTGGTAAGAGCACCACTGGATATGTCTTTACAGTTGCAGGTACAGTAGTGAGTTAGGTATCTCAGCTATAGAAAATAGTAATTTTATCGATAACAAAAGTAGAGTACGTAGCGATTACGGAAGCCTTTAAGGAAATCATGTTGTTACAAGATTACTTGGAGGAGTTACATTGAATGCAGCCAGTGAGCACACTATGGAGCGATAGTCAGAGTGCAGTACACTTAGTAAAACATGCAGGTTATAACTCAAACAACTAGATATTTCAAAAAGCGTTATCACTTCATTAGCTCAGTATTGAAAAATAACGAGTTAAAGTTACAGAAGATTGATGGCTCAAAGAATCCAGCTGACATATTTACCAAGGTAGTAGATAAAGAGAAATATACTTTATGTACTACTACCATTGGCATTACTCCATGTTAATTGATGAGAGGCACAAGTTCAAGTTGCTATTTTTTTGAAGAGGGTGGATGCAAAGTTGTTTAATGCATCAAATATATTTGCCTTCAAGTAGGAGATTGTTGGCGTGTGAAGCCAAAATATATCATGAAGGGTTTTTTTTTGTCTTTTTCCCTTTCTTTTCTTCTAGGTTAAAATATACACCTCATATATTAAGGATATAGATGTTGTAGCCGTTAGAAGAAGAGAGCAGATAGAAACGCAAAGTAGCGAAAGAGAGAAAAAGAAAGAGAGAGAGGCCGTGACAACATTCTTGAGAGTTCTCCTTTTCTTTTTCCTTCGAACTTGTGAGAAGATTGTGAGTTGTATTCCTAATTTTCTCGAAACTAGAGGATTTGCAGAGTACCTCTGCGCAGAGATGTAACACAAGTTTGGCTGAACTTCGATAACAAATTCTCCGGTGTGTTCTTCCAATTTTGTTCCTTTATTGTTATATTTCGCTAGTACGTATTGTTTTCTTGAGTTATTTTTCTGGAAGTGAGGCATGATTCCTATCAAGGTGACCTTCGCCCAGATTTGGGGAAGGCCTTTGTGCCCTTGGCCATAGCCGACAAGAGCCTTCGTTCCCTTGTGTGCAGTCGATGAGGGTCGCTGGTGACTCTCGCTTCCCCCAACAAAAATAAAAAAACAAAGGAAAATAAGAAAGCAAACATCATCCACTACAGCACCGGTATTGCTAATAGGACGATCAGTGTCTACGTCGGTGATTTTTGGCCAAAATTAGCTAGACTGATTCAATTGAAAAACTGAATTAACACTGAATTAGCTAGATTGAGTCAACTTTAGGACTCAATGAAAAAATTGAAAGATTTAATATTGAATTAGCAAAAGTGTGGTATGTTTAGAATTTTGTGGACAATTTCTCAAGTTGGAAGTTAAGGGTGCGCATAAAAACCATCCAGAAATAGTTTCTATAACAAAAACCTATTTTTGGAATAGATTTGGAACTTAAACTTGTTTGATAATGCAATTCTAAGAAACTATTTCTGGAACAAAAAGTTATTCCAGAAATAGATTTGAGGCAAAATTGAGAAACAGAAAAAAGTTACTTCTTCGAGAAATAAAAATATTCGTCGACGACCCTTACCGATCGCACATTGTCGCCGAACGCCGGTCGCCTGCCGCCGCCGGTCACCACCACTGTCAGTTTTCGGTTGCCGACCATTTCTACCATCGTCGGTCACCAGTCACTGGCCTCCGTTTTGGCCTCTGTCGGTCGTCAGCCGTCGTTTCTGCCGCCCTTGGTCACTGGCCGTCGCCGCCTCTACCATCACTGTCGGCTGCCGCCATCTATCATCGGTTGCCACCGCCAGTGGACACCGGTTGCAACTGTCGATGACGTCGCCTACCTCCCCCAATCCGATCAAATACATTTCTATTTTGTAATCAGAAATTTTATGCCGATTTCAAACGTATTTTTTTTTTGCTTAAAAACTCATCCAAAAACAGGAAAAAAAAACTATCACTGTTCCAGAAATTCATTCTGAAACAGAAATGTTGTCATACGTGCCCATACTCTTTACGGCATGGACAGTCGGTATTTACAACCCAAGACACAATCAATTTACACGACACAAAGGCGACATGAGGTAAAACACGAGTTAATGGAACTAGCGAGACCGGAACTTAGTTCATTTTCAGCTAGCAAGTGTTTCCCAACAAGAATCAACATATGCACTTGCCCTTTTTTTTTTTTTTTCAGTTTATTGAGTTTAGTAAGACCTACTGACCGAGGTACATTTGAATAGCAACTAGTTACTCCTCACCGACATATCGATCTACTTACATGATCCTCCATAATCATAGTAGACTTCATTATTTACTTCTTCACGAGTAGAAATGCGCATTGTTTCTTCAAAATTTTCCTTTTTGTTATTGTTGTATTTCACTAGCGAGACCGGAACTTAGTTCAGTTTGAACTAACAAGTGCTTCCCAACAAGAATCCAACATATGGAATGGACTTGCTGTTTTAACCTTATAGAGTTTAGTAAGACCTAATGACTAAGGTACAAATGAATAGCAACTATTTACTCCTCGATCTACTTACATAATCCACCATCACATAAAATCATACCAGACTTCATTATTTAATGCTTCACGAATAGTAATGCGGATTGTTTCTTCAATTTTTCTTTTTTCTGTTTTTTTTTCTTATTGTTGTAGTTCATATGCATGAGGAATTATGCATCAAAAGTCCTCTTATCGTCAACTCTAGTAGGGAGAGTTGTCCAACTGCTCCCAAAGCACAAATATTCATGTCCACACAAATCAATCGTAGGGTGCCGAGCATAATAGACTTTCTCATTTTCTTTAGGTGCTCTTCATTGCTCAACCCTAGAAAGAGCTAATCAAGCTATTTAATGCACATCAATTTGAGATTATCCTTCTCTAATCTAATTGAATTTGACAGGCATGGACAAAGATTAAGTGAAAATTGAACTTTCCCATTCATTAGATGTTGTAAATAAATGTCAAACTATGTGACATCTTGGGAGTAATATTCCATTGCAATTAGTTAAGCACAATTTTCCTATTATGCTCTTTCCTTGGTAGTTTCTTCATCTAATTTTTTTTTTTGTCTGATTCTATTTTATCATATTCTATTTTGCGAGGCACATTGTGTGCATTATCTGTTATGTGCAGATTGCGAAACCCTGCCCCTTCATTCATGCGTCCTTTCCTCTAACCCTCATGAGAAGATGGGGAATCAAATGGGAAAGGTAGCCACTGAGGCAACTCCACTGGTTATATCTAAGCTAGGAGTAAGCAAAATGGACCGTTTGGACTGGACCGGACAGACAGTTTTGGTCCAGTTCTTGAGGTCACCGATCCGGTCCCGGGTTCCTCGGCGGAATCGGTGTCTGGGCGGTCCAATTTCCAGTTCTAGGGTGAACCGGACCGCCTGGACTAACAAAGTGTTATTTTTATTTTTTAAATAAATATTTAATTAAAATAAAATAAAAACATAACTTAACTCTGATTTTCTGAAAAAAAAAAATAGAGAAGAAGATCAACCCACCAATGGGTAGCTCAATTGGTTATGACACACTTGGGATTGTATGGTTAGACGCATTGATTCTAAGTTCGATTCCCTAGCTGAACACCTGTGATTTAAGTGGAGGGCCATGACAGTGGATCGCTGTTCTAGTCTCCCCGATGAATAGTCGAGGTGCGCGCAAACTGACCTAGACACCTTGATTATAAAAAAAAAAAAACACCTAATATTCAGAACTCAGAAGACGTATTTTTGGACATAAGTCGAAAGCCCTAAATTAAATTAGCGATTGCCTTCTGGGTTTCTTATTTTTAGGGTAAAAGGTTGAAGTATCTGCATAGAAAGATTTTCTTGGCAGTTGAAGTTCCGATGTCATCGAGGCATGGGCACGAATTGGATCACATGCTTCGGAAGGATTGCATGATGAGGACGATAATGGGTTACAACATTAACGTCAATCATCATCGCTGATGAGGCCTGATCAGCAACAACTAAATCAATGATCGGTGTTGTTTTCATTTTAATTTTATTTTCATTTTATCGATTTCATTGGATCGTCGGGGAACTGGACCGGACCAAGGTCGATCCACAATTCCAAGAAGATTTGGTCCGGCCTACAGTTTCTAAAATTGAGAATTGTTACTATCGGTGTGATCCACAGTTCTTGAGGAAATTTGACAAATTCGAATCATGCTCACCTCTTATTTAAATGGAAGCTGCGTGGTTGTTTTCACATGTTTAGATAACTATTTATGCTTGCGGATATACGCGGCCCATCTGAGGAGGGCTCATCTTTATATATCATGTTTAGGACCGATCAATCACCCATAATGCTTTTTGAGGACATGATTTCGTTCATTGCCGTGTCGTGTTCCGAAACCCTAATAAAGTAGAAGGGTTTGTGTAGACGGTCATGCGCGACACGAACAAGACTTCAGTAGGTATATATGGACGGCATGGACTCTCTCGTGTATACGAACATTGTAGACACGCGTTAGCGAACTTGAACACGTCTAGCTTAGAAAATATATTATTAGCTCACCGTTCGTGGCTAGGGTAAGTTACTCTTCAAAGTTGAGGTTAAAAGTGGTAAAGATGGTATGAGCGGACGCAACTTGTTATGGGTTGTCATGCACCGCATTATAAGCCTAATGAACGATGAATGATAAACGTTGCTTGTTCGATATCTCCTTCTTTCGTTGAAAAAAAATATATTCGTTCTCAAGAATCGAACTTTGAATTCATAAAATATCTTTTTAACTTTACGAATTAGATAAAGACACGAGTCAAATCCGAAAGGATAGGTGATCTCAATCATGGCGCTCGGGTTGATGTGGTTCATATAAAAGTTAAAAGCAAAACCGGGCTTAATCATCTCATTCGAATCGGGACAAATCAGGCCCTCACCTTCAATCATCGGACCAGCCCCTTTTTTTTGCTCCGCTTGCGCAGAGGCTGCGCTTTTATGCCGCAGCATAATCCGATTGCTTCCATTAATTTAAAGCATATACAGATTAAAATAAAGGGGATGAGGCTGAGAGAAGGCTGTGGTGCGGCGAGCTGGAATCGAACGGGGCAAAACGACAAAAAATATGCAGGCTTTCGACAGAGCGACAACGAGGAGAATGATGGAAACCGCCCACTGAATGTCGAGTCATGGAAAGAGATAGAAAGAGAGAGAGATTGGAATTGAAATTCGAATGATTGAAGTGGCTTCAGCTCCGCCATGCATCCGGACATGTGGCTCGCTGCGTTGTTCAACAACTTGCAACGCCGAGACTCGTCGCCGTGTCTGATCTGATCCTGTTCGTGTCCTTATCCGACCCGCCGAGTCCCGCCCCTCCACGCCACTCACCATTCTCCGCTTCCCATGCCTCTCGCTTTCCCTGGATTTTTAATTCATGGCTAAAGAGCAGATGAATAAAAGATAGCGTCAAACGGGACATCTCTTGGGCCTGATCAAATAGTCGGATTGCTACGGAACACACGACCTAGAGAATTCAAAACCATGGCATATTCTCCAAATAAATAATTAAGATCCGGAAGCCCTGTCTCGGCGATTTCATATACCCGTGCTGACCATCGCCTTCGGTAACTCATCGTTCCGAAAGATTTGACAATTAGAGGAACCAACTTACAATAAATGGCTTCTCTCTTTGGTCGAGATAGAAAGAGAAGGAGAGAGTAAAGAAGTTTTAGATCGCGGGCTTTCTAATTCCATGCAACATCGCTCCATCGGACCGCCTACCGCGGAAAGAAAAGTTCCTTCACGGAATTGTGAAGAAACAACGTCATCAAAGCAAACGAGCTTCATGCCGGTGTTGCTGACAATGATGTAAGAACAAGGGATCTATAACATGATGGAAATTTGTCCACATTAATTCAAGATTTTATCGATAAACTGCCAATTTGGATTTAGGTGGTTCAAGACATTTAGAGTAGTCCGAGCCTTTCCATTAGACTTCAATTGCAACTGGCCATAGCGTCTCTCTCTCTCTCTCTCTCTCTCTGTTTTTTTTTTTTTTTAACTAACAGAGGTCGCCGTCAAAATGAGCATATTACTCCAACCCACCTTCCCCTTTTACTCAACCTAATTTTAAATACTTCGGCGAAAATGAAATTTCATTTTTTAATCACTTAAATTATGAGAGCATAATAATGCCTCAATGCATACCACTCTTCTTGTTTTTTCAGACTATACTTACCCTCCTTGTGGTTAGACTTGTAAAACCGGTGAATCCGGTTGCATTTGATCGAGCCAAAAGTGAATTCGATCTGCAGTAACCTATTTAATCTACGTTGACCCATTTTTATATGATATAATTTCAGCGATTCACTGCCGACTCTACCCAACCCATCTTGTTCTTCTTGAACTTTACGTCGAGAATGAGTGGAGTAGGAGCAAATTGTCTGGCTTTTGTGCTCTTTCTTCCTTTTTTTTTTATATATATTTTTGGTCGAAGCTTTTTCTTCCTTTTTGGAGCACAAAAATGTTGAGAAATATTGTTATCATGAAATATCAGCTGGCAGGATAATGTTAGGTTATTCGTACATGACAGATGTTTTTATTTGAGGGAAAAGCAGATAGATCGCAAGTAGTGGTGCCTCATGTCGTTTTTTTTTTTTTTTTTGGTCGGAGTGCCTCATGTCGTTTGTGTTCTTGTAAATATGGTAAAATAATGAATATCATTGACGCTGACCGACCGATTACAGAGTTTTGCCTTTCGATTAACACGAGTTGCAAGGGATATATATCGTCCAGGTACATCAAACCCTTACATAGTTGGGCTTTGCTATTCTAAACTCGTAATAATTTTTTTTTTTAGTAAATTTTTTTTTAGCTAATCCATATATGACCTGATTCACTAAATATGAGTCAGGAGCACCTTCACCAGTGACTAACGCGGGATCGATTAAATTGCATTCTACTTCGCTAATGATTTTTCCAACACCCCGCCAAACCCCTATTGCAATTCTTGATAACTTAATGTACGGCCATAATAAGCCGGCTACTTAGAAGAGCACCAGCATCCCCTCTTAATAAAAGCTGAATCCCTCATGATAGGAATCGAGATTACACCATCTATTCCTGAGCTGAAAGCATGTGAATGTCCTTGGCACTTGATCGATCTCAGGGTGGGTGGACCGGCCATTTCCACATAGGCATTGTGCTTTGAAGAGTTGTAGTTGCTCTTCCATTACTTCTCAACGTTTATTTTTCATATCTCCATTTACTACCAAACGAAGTTTTTTCAATGGGTTCTTCTTCTAGTGCTTAAAGGAAGAGGATTTGCGCTGGGATTTCCAGAGTAGCTGATTGCATTGAAGCATGTGTCCTTTCAAAGAATCATTGCCTTCAAGAGGGACATTATTGATGAGCCTTACCCCCACCTTCCCTTTATCTACGTTTTCCTTTGCATATCATCCCTTCTCTTTAAATTTCCAAGATGCGGGTTTCCAGATGGATGGAGTGTTTGGCCAACTTTTGTTGGCGTGATTGGTGCTGATTCCTCTATTTGAAAAAAACAAAATTATGTAGATTTGTTTTAATTTGTGTAATTTCGGGAGTTGACTTTTTTCTTTAGGTTTTCTGATTGTCTTCCTTTCCTGTACTTCATCAATAAAAGTGAGCATATCCTCTCTCTAAAAAAAGAAAAAAGAAAAAAGAAAAAAGCTTGAGAGAGGATTACCCGAGGACGTAGGCACATCGCCGAATCTCGTTTCTGATTTCTTCATGGCATCAGAGTAGGTTTATACCTCTTTGTGTACTCAATCCATTCGTGTCCTTTTTCTCGGTGTATACATGGTTATTGTTCAAATCATGACTAATTCAAGTTCGAACAATCCCGAACCATACTCCGCCGCCACCGGTTAGCAACTCACCAACATATTGCTTCATGAGAAGCACTTCCTTCCATGGTCTCATGCTATTACAATGGCCCTTGGGGTAGATCGAAGCTTGGTCATATCAATGGCCAAATAAAAGCACCATCTAAGAGAGATGTGAAATTTGATGAATGGCAAACCAACGATGGTTTGGTTATGTCTTGGATTTTTAACTCCGTGGAATCTCAAGTGTATGAGATTTTTCTTATTGCCCTACAGCTCGAATCTTGTGGGAATCGTTGAATATAAGATGTATGGACATGCTCAAAATGTATCGCGGGTTTTCGAATTGCAGCAAGGGATTGCTAACTCTAAGCAAGAACCCTCTCAATCTTTCACCAACCATCTAGGAAGTATGAAGAGAATGTGGGATGAGTTTTGTCTGTATAAGCCAACAATCCAAAGTATGGCTGATCATAGTCGACGGAAAGAGTAAGAACGCGTCTTCCAGTTATTAGTCAGCATTCGGCCTGAATACGAAGATGTGAGAAGACAAATTCTGATGAGCCCAAACTTGCCTACATTTAATGATGTCTGTGGCTTGATTCAAGCAGAAGAGACAAGGCGTCGAGTGATGAATATCTCACCAAATCTTGATTTATCGATCTCTGAAAATTCTGCTCATAATGCTGTGATGAACACCCAACGTGGCAAATCTGTGGCGAAATTGGCGAAGGGAAAAAAATAAAAGGCCCGTTTGATTTCATTGTGACCATTGCGATAGAGATGGTCACTCCAAAAAAAGGTATTGGGTGCTCCATCCTCATCTTCGTGTCGGCAAATATAAGGTTCAAGAAACAAAATTTGATGTTCCAAGAAACTCTACAGAGTTTCAATCCAAATTGGAATCCTTGGAACAACAATTTTCAACAACTGCTTCAAATGCAAGGACAAGGAGTGATTGGTTCGGGATCTTCTGGCCCTTCATCAGATTCGGCTAACTTGGTTAAGACATCGGGTGCCCTTTTTTTAGCTCAATCTAGTAATCAATTCATCATAGATTCGAGAGCTACTGATCACGTGTGCAACTCTACAAATTTACTTTTAAATGTTTCCTCAAGTACCTCGTATCCACACATTGTATCCACACATTAACATGGCTAATAGAATGCAAGTTCCAACGCAAAGAATATGATATCTTAAGTTGTTCTCATAAAATTCTGATGTTCTGGTTGTACCTAGTTTATCTTCTAATTTACTTTCTGTGAGCAAGTGCATTAAAGAATTAAATTGCAATGTTGTCTTTTCTACTTCAAAGGTGTTGTTTCAGGATTGCAACACCAAGAAGACGATTGGTGAAGGACATCTGCAGAATGGCCTCTACGTTCTTGATTGTCATGCAAATGCCTTGGTGGCAAGGAAGAATGCAATGGAGGCCTCAAAACTATGGCAGATGCACATGGGTCATCCTTCTAATAGTGCATTGCAAGCTATTAATAGAAATTTATTTCATAATTGCAGTACTTGTGACTTTTGCCATTATGCTAAACAACACATATTACATTTTCCTCAAGGCTCTGATTTAGCATCTGAGGCATTTGATTTAGTAAATTCGGATATTTAGAGTACTCCAATTGACTCAAGAGATGGTTTAAGTATTTTTTTTCACTTATTAATGACGAATCACGTGCTACTTAGCTATACCTTCTCAAAGCTAAAAGTGATGTGATTACCATTTTCCATAATTTTGTAGCATGATTCATAATCAGTTCAAAACACGCATAAAGGTGTTGCGCACTGATAATGGCACAGAATACTCTAATTAGACCTTCCAATCTTTTTTGAGCAACTTGGGCATTATTAATTAAACTTCATGTGTAGATACCCCTTAGCAGAATGGGTTGGTCGAATGAAAGAATTGACACCTTCTTGAGGTGACTCAAGCTTTATTATTTTCTGGAGGCATGTCAAAGACTCATAGGAGTGATGTTGTTTTAACTAGCTATTGTCTTATTAATTGACTCCCTAGTCGTGTTTCGGGTTACAAGATGCTATGGAGATCCTTTATGGACGCAAACTTAATATCTTGCATTTGAGAGTTTTTGAGTGTGTGCATTATGTGCACTCTCTAAGTGGTGATAAGGTTGACTCTCGCGCCAAGAAGTGTGTTTATAGGTAATTCATCAACAAAAAAAAAGGCATAAGTACTTTGATCCAACCATTAGGCGGATGTATATATTGCGTGATGTTACATTTAATGAATCAACTTATTTTTTTTTTCACTCTAGGAATCTAATTCAGGGGGAGTACAATGAGTTGAGAGTTGAATTAGCTCCTATTCCTATGGTGGATAAGGTGAACAATGTCCCTGGAATTGTAAGTGACTAGCGGAATGATCTCAAAGAAATAGATGAGACTGAAGAAGTAATCAGCAACGATAGCCCTGAATCAATCCCTACACCAATGACAACTTCAGATGGGATAGCTGCCGAATTGGTTCCTATTGCTTCCGAGCTAGTTCCAAAAGCTCTAGCTCCGATTCAGAGATCTACCCTTGTGTCTAGGCCCCCAACACGACTTCAGGACTTCACAACTTATCAGATGGTACGATATCCCATCTAGAATCATATTGGCTATGACAAGTTATCTTCTATTTTTGCTGGTTTGTTATTTGTTCTTCAGGAGACTACATAACCTAATAATTTTAAGGAAACCAGCAAGCAAACTATATGGGTTGAAGCCATGAAAGATGAGCTACAAGCACTTGACAAGAATAATACTTGGGATGTAGTTCTCTTGCCTAATGGAAAGCGCATTGTTGGGTGTTGTTGGATTTATAAAATTAAATATAATAGTGATGGCTTGGTAGAGAGGTATAAAGCCAGGTTGGTTGCTAAGGGATATATCTAGACTTATGGCATTGATTATAAGGAAACTTTTGCACATATTATAAAAATGAATATTGTCAGGGTTCTTGTGTCTGTTGCAGTCAATCGCGGGTGGCCCTTATTTCAAATGGATGTGAAGAATGCATTCCTTCATGGTGATCTCGAAGAGGAAGTTTACATGTATCTTTCACCTGGACACCAACTGCATAGAGAAGACTGGATGGTTTGTGGACTCAAAAAGTCTATATATAGACTCAAATAGTCCCCCCGGGCTTGGTATGAAAGACTTAGAACTTCTCTTCTTAAGTTTGGATATAAACGGGGAGTAGCAGATTCCTCTATGTTTATCAAGATCGATGAAAATGATCTTGTGGTTCTACTTGTATATGTCGACGATAATGTCATCATTGGGAGTAATCAATCAAGGATTGATGCGCTCAAAAATCAGCTACACCAGGAGCTTGGATGGCTGAAATAATTTTTGGGTATTGAGGTAGCAAATTCTACCAAAGACTTGTTTCCTTCACAGCGGGCCTTGTTTCCTTCACAGCGGAAATATATTTTGAATCTATTGAAGGAGACTAGTAAGGTAGGTGCAAAAACAACTAGTGTTCCCATGGACTACAATAAAAAAAAATGATTTTGGATGACTCTCCTTTGCAGGATGTGGGTTGATTTCAACATCTTGTTGACAGACTAATCTTCTTAATTATTATCAGACCTGATATTACCTATGCTGTTAATTTTGTTAGTCAGTTCATGCAAAATCCCATACTAGGACATATATGTTTAGTTGATTATCTGCTAAGATACTTAAAAGTCACACTAGGAAGGGGTTTATTGATGACGAACAATGGTCATACAGAATTAGTTGGATATACGGATGCAGACTAGGATGGAAGCCCTCATGACCGAAAGTCCACCACTGGATTCTGCATGTTCGTAGGAGGTAATGTTGTTACATGGAAAAGTATGACAATCTATGGTTGCCCAATCAAGTGCTGAAGTAGAATATCGAGCAATGACATCTGCTACTAGTGAAATCATTTGGCTGCAATTGCTTCTTCAGGAACTGGGTAGTAGATCTTTAAGTTCACCTACGAAATTATTTTGTGACAACCAAGCTGCTACGCGTATCGCATTGAACTCTGTGTTTCATGAAAGAACTAAAACATTGAAGCGAATTATGATTTCGTGCGGGAAAAGTTTCAAGAAAAAACCATTAAGACACCATATATCTGAAGTGGAGAACAATTGGCAGATGTGTTCACCAAAGCTCGTCATAAGGGGCCATTTCAAGAGATAGTGAGCAAGTTGACCTCCGATGATATCTTCGCTCCAACTTAAGGGGGAGTGTTGGTGTGATTGGTGCTGATCCCTTTATTTGGGAAGAAATAATGTAGATTTATTTTAATTGTTGTAATTTCGGGAGTTGCCTTTTCGCTTTTGGTTTTTTGATTGTCTTCCTTTCCTGTACTTCATCGATAAAAATGAGCAACCCCTCTCTCTAAAAAAAAAAAAAGCTTGAGAGAGGATTGCCCGAAGAAGTAAGCACATCGCCGAACCTCATTAAATCGTGTCTTCTTTTCTAATTTCTTCAACCTTGAAACCTACGTTGAATGAACAATGGTTCCACACTTTGAAACCTCAACTCTACCTTATAGAGTCCAAACTTGTTAAATTCAACAGTATCTAAACATATAATGTACTTTTTCTTTCTTAGAAAGATGGCTACGTTCATATTAATTAAAATATACATGTACACAAAAAAAAAAAAAAACCGATTACATGTTTTGGCAAGCTCGAGCTCGAGATACTATACTCGGGAGGCTCGAATAAGTCACACTCAAGAGTTTTCTATCTCAGTTGTCAAGAGAAATTTTGGACAAAGAGTTAACGGGAGTAGTTATAAGACTCGAGTAAAAGCTAGGGTTTATGAGACAGTTTTTTTTTTTGTAGAATTCGGGTTATATCTAAAGTATGTGAGCAAAAAAAAATGCAGGGTAGAATTGAGATTAAATCTTAGAAAGTTAGGGATTTTTTATGACACTAAGAAAAGTTACGCATAGAATTGATATCTGAATTAAAGTTTGAGAATTTTTTAAGGTATGGGGCCAAAAAAATGTGCAAAGATAGACAGATTGTCCCTAAACTTGTGTGATAGATCAGTAGCTTTTCTCGATTTGTCAGATGAATTATTTGAACACTTTCAATTGTTTTCTACTTTCTAGAGAGCCAGGACGTGCAAACCACCGAGCTTGAACCTGTCTCGATTTCAAGGGCGGGTTCAAGGATGTCAGAAACAAATTTCTCTAAGGAAACGGAACACAGTGCGGCTTCTAACTTCGTCCATGAACTTAGCCAACTTTCTGGGATGATTCAAAGATCGGAAACCCTATCATCGATCTTGGGAGGTCAACATCAAGGCGGACGAGGCACAGCCTTGCATGGTTGTCTATCGCGACCCCCCAAACACGGATTCGATCGGCATTCTCGTTTCTAGACAATAGAAGTTGGTGATCCACCTCTTTTCCTACATCCGTCTATGTGTCGGGACAATTTCAAACGGTCGATATAGCAATTTACCAATTCAACAGCCAATGTGAACCATCCATGCATTTTTTATTATAAAACCAAGCTAAATGCATTCAGTGGTTTGCAAGTACTATGTCTCGCGTTCATTTTCCATTCTGAACCAATCATAATTTTTTATTTTATTTTTTTGGGATCAGATACAAATCACAGATTGAAACGTATATGCTAATGTGGATTTAGACGAACAAAATAAAAATTCTCCATCCACCTTAATTTTTCTCCTCCACGTGAATTTTCTCCTCCATCTACGACCATCTTGAGCCCAACTCCGCACCTCCCTCTGCCATCACCGCTGGCAGAGTTGCCGGTGTTGCGTCTGAGGCGACCAGTGCCAGGCGTCCAAACCTCTCTTCGTCTCTGTGGTCAATGTTACTTCCCTTAACTTCGTTGCCGCAGATCAAATGTCGATTCATAGGAACGGAGTTGCAGATCTAAAGTTGACCATTGTCGCTCGCAGCCATGGACGAGCCACCGTCGCTAAACCCATTGTGGCCACGGACGAGCCTGTATGGCCAAATCTTTCCTCTAATATGGAAGCTCAATGGTGATGATGGAAGCCGTGATGAGCTAGAAAACATGGACACTCTTAAGGGGCTTTTGTGTCGTGTCGGACACTTGGACACTTTCGACATTCTCCGACATACGACCGACGCGTTGTCAACTCTCTAAACAAGTCAATGACATGCGAATTCAGCATCCCAACATGTCATTTCGACATGTAGTAGTCAATTTTAAGCATTTTCAATAAATTACGGGTAAAAACATAAATCTATCAAAAATATATTTAAGTCCTATACCCAGCCATCCCAAAATCAATATACCTAGCCAATCTCAAGAAAACATAATCATGAATCTCTAACAAAATAAGAAAAAAAAATTCACCGCTTGATAATTTTATACATGCATGATAAAATGCACGTGTAATGTGTTGTAATTCTTTATTTTATTTTATTTTATTTATAGAAATGACAAATAGGCGTTTCGCATTATGCATTTTAGTCGGACCAATTCAGATCCTATGGCATTTGGAAATTCACGGTCAGATATTGTTTTTCATATGTGGAGAAGACGAAAACGAAAACGAAAACGAGAAAAAGCTTCACAATGCATCCTCTCTTTTTCCTTTTTCTCTGTTTCTGGTTTTCTCTGTTGTAAGTTGCAAGCGAAATAGGACTTCAAGGGTAGCTTCATATCTGGGCTTGACTGAAACTTTTAGATTTGAAGCCATCGTGCTCGCGGCCATGGCTCCAAATCTTGAACTCATGGCCGCCGAGGCTGCAATCAATGACCGCTTGTTCGGCGCCGGCAGCCATGGAGGACCAGATATCAAGAGCCAGTGAAAAAAAGACGCGTGAACACGGCACCGATGGCCATGAACTCCGTCTTTAAGATTATTTCTCTAATCAATATTAGCATCATTAAAAATCTCAAATTAAAACTTGAATGGCATATGTATCCCAAGTTAATTTTCAAATTTTCATTTGGCAGAAAACTCAAAATCGAGGGTACTACAAGTTCCAATTTAATTAGGGCACTTCGAGTAATGATGAGGTACGTGGATTGACATATCGAAACGCACGTTCGGATAACTTACTTTCTGCGGTCAATCGGGGTCATCTCCATTAAAATGATAAGATATAATCACATGCTTGAAGTGGAAATCAAATCAGAGTATTATTAATAAGTGGGTACACGCGCATGGTTTTGGGTTTCTAGGAGTGGAGTTATCCTTTGACATTGACTCGTTGACGTATGCCTACCCCTCTCTTCTTCCTTAAGGTAATCACTATTAAAAATATTAAATAACGTTGGCAATCTCAAATTAATACACATTTATTCCAAACTAATTTTGATCTCACGAAATTTAAAAAAAAAAAAAAAAAACCCAAACCGATACCTTTGACTTAAATTTGCCCACTCTATAAAATACGTACTACTACCTGCCAATACACGTGGTTGACGACTGTGAGACGAATTTGACGTGAATACAAATAGATCCGATGTGGAAAATTAACGAGTGTTGACATGTGTATATATTACCGGAGGGTAGATTTTGGTAAGCTGCACCAGTTTGTGATTTTTTGTCGTACGAAAATTTATTTGAGGTAAATGTGTCGTATGATACTAGATCGGGATTTTTTATATGACAAGTAATTTGGAGTCACAGTGACATAAGGTAATAGTTTGAGATTTTTAATGATGCTAACCCTTTTAATAAGGATGCGAAACAGATGTTTCAATGTAACGTAACACACACACACATGTGTGTGTATGTATTGTGCGGAAGGAATGGAAATTTTGGGCCGACATATTTCTCGGGTCTTCGGCCAACTTTCATCAGGAAGGTCACGAGAGCAGTTTTCATCAAAGGACGAAAACAAACGCGCACATGCACAAAGCACATCATTCTATATCTATGCAACTAGGAGATGCACATGTAAATTAGAAATAAGTAACCATACATTCAATTTAACATTGAAGGAAGAATCAACGTTACCATAAATGTAGATTAGTGGATGCTTGTCGCCTGTCGCTTGTCGCTTGTCGCTTACAAATTCTGCGGTTGGATACGACTTAATCAACTTTTTTTTAATCACTGGAGTTTTTGCTTTTGCTTTTGCTTTTTCTTTCTCTTTTGGCAAGATTATTATCTTGGTTATCCAAATTGTCGATACCTTAGGTTCGCGAAATTATTTTGTTCAGCGGATTTGATGCACGATATAACAAGTCAAAGATGCCTTCAAATTCTAGCTAGATTTGCTAAGATTTGTTCTTTCAATAACACATGCAAAAATACCACAAACGTAATTAATCTCTTATAACGATCACCACATCAAATACTCTTTTTTAGGGGTGAGCAAAAAGAGATGACCGAACCAGGACTAATGGTCCAATTCCTAATTTTAGAGGGATCCGGTCCGGTCCTGGTTCCTAAAATGGGAACCGGTGACCGGGCGGTCCGGTTCTCGTTGCTAGGCCTAGGACCGGACCGAACCGAACCGGACATTTTTTTTTCTAGTTTTTTTAAAAGTAAAACTAATGTTTACTTATTTAGGCTTAGGGTTTGCTTCGCAGATCGTTTCTTCGAACACCTCTTTTCTTGCATTTCGCGTTCCTACTTCGTGACTACTTTTTGGTTCTTGTGATGAACGTAGGTAATAAGTTTGAGATTTAAGCTTGATCGGACCAAAACTAAACCTTTGCGATTTTTTTTTCGCGAATATCGGTTCTCGGTTCCAACGATGGCTGGTCTGGTCCGCGGTTCCAAAAAATGAGAACCAGGACCACCGGTCCGATTCAATATTTTTTTTTATGAGAATCAGACCGGACCGAGAACCGCTCATCCCTACTCTCTTTGATACCATCGCCAGCATAAAGTTATAAAAAAAAAAACAAAAGAAAAGAAAACTAATAGAAAATTTAGGAAAAAAATATTTAAAATTTATAAAATTTGCCTGGCCAGAGTCCATATTAGCGACTTACGGAAAAAAATCGTTGCAAAAACTAGAATGACAAATTTTCAAAAGATTTATGACTCAATGGGTATAATTGAAAGTTTCAAGACTAGATTGACACAAATGCAATAGATTTATGACATTTTTTGTTAAATATGTCTTGAATTTTATGCACTTGGTTTGATTCATCACCCAACCCGATATATTTTTTGTGCGGCGCAAAAGTGGAGAAGAAATTGAGATTTGGTTTGTGACGTAGAGAATTGGGTTGATAGGCTCAACTCGGAGCAAGCAAATAAATCTCTATAAGGGTGCGAACAAATCTCTATGGGGGTTCGGGGGTAACGGCCCCAAGAAAATTTTTTGAGGCCCTATTTTTATGTTGCGGCTAGGGTTTATTTGGTGGTACAGAATATTTTCGTCGTATGAAAATTTTGTGAGCCATGTGCTTTGTTGAGAGGCGAAAATCAATTTCTGTAATTTGTAATCTCTTTAATTATAGTGAAATCTTATCTTTTGCCTCGTCCGTGAACGTAGATCACATTAATCGAACCACGTAAATACTTATATTCTGTGTTTATTTTTTCGCATTTATTTCAACATTTTTCATAATTTTCTACTCAACATGACACCGTAAGATTAAAAAAAGTCATGATACTCAATAGATCACCATACGAAATTTATGACACTTGTAATATCTTTTTTTCTCGGTTTCGCTCCATTGTTTGGAGGTCGCTTTAGAGAAGAGATAAGAGTAGGTCTGGACCGTAAAACAAGTCAATGCTTTAAACCTGAAGTAATCATTTAACATTAGAATGTATCAACAACGGAGAGCATCGGCCGTCCGTAGCGTCGATTCCAACACTAAAAATAAATAATTTAAACGTGAAAATAATCACTTTACCCTAGACTATGTCGTCATGCTGATGACACAATGTTTTCCAATCATAATCCCTATACGTCCAGAGCCATCTGGCCCGCCAATGTGATTTGGCTCTTCCCGTTTGGGGGCATCAAGAAGAGGAATATCCTTAGTTTGTGTAATGTAAATTAAAATTGAATTTATTTATTTTTTGCGAGAAATGCTATCAAACATTCCACGTCAATTGCCTACGGGATTTACTAGTTATTTCGTATGCGTGGTATCCGTCCATCTATAAATTTAAGCTATTGAATCTGACATTTTGACATGATATTCAAGTTCCGCCAGAGTGCACGTGGGAGGAACTTTAAAGAAATTATATTAACTAGTGATGCAATCGAAAAAGTGTGAAATTAGTTGTTCAACATGAATCTTGGGAAAAAATAAAAAATAAAGTTTCCCTTCTCGCAGTTATATTAGGTAGACATAAGAAAAGATCACGTTGAATTTTAACTTAATATGCAGTGTCATTCCTGAACTTTAAAAAATTATTCAATGCGGTCCCTGTAATTTCTTGTATCATGTTAAATTTGGTTCTTTGACTGTATATTGTCCTTGAATTTGAATTAATGGAAGGATGACATTGAGCATTTTCATGTAGTTTATGGGCCAAATTAAATATATACCAAGAATTCATGGGCCACATTAAAAAAAAATTACAAATTTAGGACTCACATTGTACATTAAGGTAAAATTTAGGAACGACGTCGAACGAATTAAAAGTACACGAACGGCGTTATGAAAATCCATGAATCATTTATGCCATTATATCTAATTATAGCTCTACCGGAACAGGTTAATGTGATTGAATGTGAAGAATGCACATCGTACCGTTTATATAATGCGGGAGATTCCGTGAGCTATAATTCAGGGGGCCTTTTTTTTTTTTGGGTCCATATTTTTTATTTCACGCATCTAGAGCATCCATCTCGTAATATTCCAAACGGTTAAATTCACCTGAGTTATTGCAATTTGCATCGTCTCTCCTCAAAGAGGATAAAGGGGGAGAATATGCGTACCACGTAAAAAAAGCCCCCAAAAAGAAGAAGAAGAAGAAATTCGTACGAGGATATGCAATTCTGCATCAGTACGATTCCTCGCGTCGCAGAAGAGGACCCCCCATCATTAAGAAGGGAATAAGAATAAAACGAGATAGAAAATAGTTTTTTACTCGCATTTGAGAATTCCTCTTCGATCGGTGTGATCAATCCTATATATATACAGGGGATGACTGACTGCCTTTTATACTCACTCGTCAACCTGCACTGTTGAGAGAGAGAGATGTCTTCATCGTCACTCCCTTACTGCGCGAGGGAGAAGAAGGCATGCGTGAGGTGGGTTCAGAAGTATTTCAAGGACTGCCTGTGCAGCGTCAAGGACGAGGTGTCGTTCGGGTTCGGGCTGACGAGCCTGGTGTGTTGGGGCGTCGCCGAGATCCCACAGATCATCACCAACTTCCGCACCAAGTCCAGCCATGGCGTCTCCCTCGCCTTCCTCCTCACTTGGGTCGCTGGGTCTCTCTCTCTCTCTCTCTCTCTCTCTCTCTCTCTCCCCCACCATCCTCAATTGGGGTTGCCATGCTAGTCATGGTTCAAGAGATTAAAAGCTCACTTCGCATTTTCTTTCCGTGGTTTGCTTTGGTTCTTCTCCTTACTGAAGCTTCTTTATGTTTGAGGGCTGATAATTGATGTGCAGGGACGTGTTCAATCTCGTCGGCTGCCTTCTTGAACCCGCAACGGTGAGTCTCTCAAAACTTGAAATCTCTGGAAACACAACCCACCCCCCACCCCCCCCCAACAAAAAAAAAAAAAAAGAAAGCCAAACGGGAGGAGGCCAAATGAAAAAAGGGAAAAATTCCAAGCGAACATGTGTTTTGTTTTAACGCATAAAAATAAAAAAGAGGGGGAAAAAAAAAGAGAGATTGGCAACCCAGAAAAGTACGTGGGTGGTCCGAGAGAAGGCCTCAGGATTGGACGGATGTTGTTCCTGCGACGCACATACCCACGCCGCGCACCATGTTTGGTCTTTTTCGTGCTTTTTATCCATCATCACAGTACAGCACAGCACACACTCACGCCTGGAGCTTATCCACACTTGTGAAACTTTCATATCTTTACCATATTTTACTGTCTCTGTGTTTCTCCCACTTGCAATGTCTGTTCATCTTCTTCTTTTGAGCTAATATGATATGTTTTCTGAGCTTAATTAATTGGCCTCTCTCTCTCTCTCTCTCTCTCTCTCTCTCTCTCTCTCTCTCTTGTTGCAGTTGCCGACTCAGTACTACACAGCCCTGGTAAGCCCTTGCAAAACCCTTCCAGCTCTCCACGTGTTCTCTTTCCTGAATCTTTCAGAAAGTTTTCCTTTTTTGTAATGGAATTCTGAAACCCCCCTGCACCTGCCGCTCCCCATGAACCCATCGTGTGTTTCCCTGATCTGTACTCTTTCAGCCTAGAATATCCAACCCTACTGTAGTAGAGTCCCAATGGTGGTGGCTTCTTTGGATGGCCAAGAAAGCCCATGGTTCATATAACTGGACCTTAGACAAAGCCCCATGTTCTTGGAGGCGGCCCAACAGAAATCTTTCCTGCAAAAACCCCTTTCCTTTTCCCCCTCCGGAGAAAATCGTCGGTACATGATGCCTCGCGAACTTATCGTCGCGCTTGTCTCCCAGTTGACGACTCTACTTTGTGGTTTGAAATCGACAGCTTTACACCACGAGCACTGTGGTGCTGGTGTTGCAGAGCTTGTACTACGATCATGTCTACAGGTGGCTGAAGCGCCGACACATCAAGAAAGCCGACCGGAAGGTGAACATTTTCCAGCCTCCTTTCCTTTGCAGTTTTTCTTGGAAATTCTCCCCCCCCCCCCCCCCCCCCCCCCACCACATAGCGTAGTAGAAACTGCCGGAGATGATTCCCAAAGATGATTGTTTAACTCCAACTGCACTTCTTTTTTTCTTTTGGTCGAAAACTCCAACTGTAGTTTTTTTTTTTTTTGGTCGAAAAAAAACTCCAACTGTACTTGAATGACCACATTAGGGGATGAGGCAAATGTCGGGATAAATGTAAAAAAAAAAAAAATCTAAATCTATTGCATTTATGTCAATTCAGCCCTAATCCCTTTAATTATGTTCGATTCAATTCTAAACCTTTTACATTTGTGTCAATTGAATTTATTTCGGACAATTTTGGCCGAAAATCGATAACATAGAGCACCATCGTCCTACACGTGTTGGATATTTACTTAATATTTTTATTTTATAAAAATTTATTTATTTTTCTTTTTCTTTTTCTTTTCTTTACTCTTTTTTTTTATTAACCTTCGTTGGTAGGTCGCCGGCCCTAGTAGGAATTGACTAGCGATCCTCATCGGCTTTCTATCAAAATGAAAAAAGTGTAAAGAAAAAGAAAAACCAAAAAAAATTATTATAAAAATCATTAAAAAAAATATCTACGTCAGCTGTATCTGCTACATAAGACGACCAGCGTACACGTTATCAATTTTCTGCCAAAATTATTCGAATGGGCTCAATTGATGTAAATATAAAATGTTCAGGACTGAATTGGCACAAATGCAATAAGTTTAGTTTAGTTTAGTTATTATTAATATTTTGTATACACTTATCTCGTCAAATGTCGCCAGTTTCTTCGGTGGAAGATAATTCTTGAAGTATTATTCTGTGGTGATTGGTTGCAGGGTGAAGAGAAGGAACCATTGGAACCAAAAGCCAAACATCAACCGGGAATCCCCATACCTAGCGCCACGGCTAAATCGACACCGGCTAAAGCATCTCCGAGAAGAGAGTTCTATTACACGTACGAGAATGATGAGAATAATGGTCGTTGAAGAAATCCAAGTTAAATCATGCTTTTCGTCCCTAACCCTAAATTGAAAGAGGAATGTGTACTTGTTTGTCTGTCCTACTGCAGCTCGGCTAGGTCTTTGGCCGGGAGCGGAACCCCGCCGTTCCGGATGTACATCGGGGTGGCTAGGAGCGGCCCGTCCGCCATGCAGCTTGAGAGCGACTCGTCTTCCGACGACGAGGCCGCTCCGGTCCCGTCCGCGAGGTCGGTCAGCAAGCCTAAGCCAATCCCCCGATCGGTGAGCACTAATTATGTCACGTTAGATATATTTGGTCTGTCCACAATTGAAATCCCTCTAAGCTCATCAAGGTTCTTTTTTTGTTTTAAATTGTTATTTCAGGTGGGGTATGGGACATTCTTAGCATCGTCCCTCACTCTCCCTCTTCAGAACAAAGCTTTCACAGAAGCTCGTGTCGGCCTGGCCACCAGGAGATTGTTACAAGTACGAGTTAATCCCTCGATTCCCACCCTCAAGTTCTGAAAAATCTTACCCTAATTGATGAAATTATCTCTCCTAATCTTTCTTCATTTTTTCGTCTTCTTTTTTTTTTTTCTTTTTTCCTTTTTTGGTGTCTGGTGACTTTACGTGAAGCAGGAAGGTGGAATGGAGCACAGTGCGTTCGGACAATGGCTAGGATGGCTAATGGCTGCCATATACATGGGTGGCAGAATCCCTCAGATATGGTTAAACGTACGCTAATCCCTTGATCATCTTAGATTAATGAATCGGACGTACCCACACGTCTCGCATTTTCCTTTCAACGTACTTGTATATGATCCGTCATCATTCACTGATAGAGCGTGTTGTTTTTGTTCTTTCCCAGATCAAAAGAGGGAGCGTTGAGGTGATACTCTTTTCTCCCCCCCTCTCTCTAGATTGTGTTTCCATCCTAATGAATTCGACTATTACAAGTCCGTAACTTTCGACCAC
Organism: Rhodomyrtus tomentosa; assembly: GCA_028455895.1. Lineage (NCBI taxonomy): Eukaryota > Viridiplantae > Streptophyta > Magnoliopsida > Myrtales > Myrtaceae > Rhodomyrtus > Rhodomyrtus tomentosa. Next base: position 12,769,462 of record JAPCWY010000002.1, on the reverse strand, counting down.
GACGAGTATGTAACCTTTCACATCGATGTTATTTCAGGGTTTGAATCCTCTTATGTTCGTCTTCGCGCTGGTCGCCAATGTCACCTATGTGGGAAGGTGTTCTCTCTCATGTGTACACGAATTATATGTGTACGTATATATGTACATGTATATGTAGTATTCTAACCAATCATTATCCGGATGTTGCAGCATTCTAGTGAGAACCTTTGAGTGGGAAAGTATCAAAGCTAACATGCCGTGGCTGTTGGACGCAATCGTTTGCGTGGCACTTGACTTATTCGTATCCTTCCTTTAGCTTCTCTCTCTCTCTCTTAACTATAATCTGAGCACATTGGCGTTGATTGTAATCGGTGAAGCTTGCTACGAGTTAATTGCCGCCTTAACCAAAGTGAAAAATTAGATCATATTGCAGTACATCTACTACAGGCACTTCAGGAAAAGCGAGAACAGATACGACGAAGGCCACGGATACTACAAGGAAGCCGGCAAAGGCGTGGCATCTTGACCGGCACGTTTGCTGCACTCGGCTAATGCTCGAGGCAGCTCGGAATTCTAAGTTTTGTGTTGTTTTCTTTTGACGATGTGCCTTATTAGTGTTAATAATCTGCCCTCGCCCTTCTAATCTTTCATGAGCCAGTTATACAAGCTGGATTGGAAATTTCAGAGGATAAAAGTGGCAAGTCATTATATATTGCAGAGCCATGTAAACTTTGATTCGATTTAAGAAGAAACGCAATTCTGGACAAAGCAACAAATGGCGATGACCGATTAAGATAAGGATCGGATAACGTTGCTTCCAACAATATCTATAAATCCATTGTCCAATCCTAGAACGACAACTCCTTCCCTTGAGCGTCCTCATGCTGACATCATAAATACTTCCATCTTCTATCTTATTGACGTCTGCGTCTTTCGAGCCATCCGGGCCGTCAAAATCTAATTTTGGCCCTTGCCGTTCGCTTTCAACTTCCATTTTCAGTGAAAACGAAACCAAGCGCAGTTTTCTTTCGCATTTCCAGCGAAATTGCGGGGTTTCCTTTGAGCCTGTGCTTCATCAATCTCAAAAGCTTTCATGTCATCTCCTTCACCAATTTCTGCAACCAGTCAATCTGCCTGTCCCATCTCCTCCTTTCATGCGTACCCCAACAAGAAGAAAACACCGGAAAATAAGTATATCGATTTTGTAGGACGGGGTTTTTCACCTCCGGCTCTAGTTTCTGGAGTAGTACCTAATAATAATACGCCCGAAAATCTCGTGCACAGGCGAAGACTTCTCAAGTTACGTGTGTGCTGCCCGGCTAGTTTTCCTGTCGCTTAGCATTATTCTACTAGTTCTCTAGCCATTCCATTCACATAATGACACAACAACCTCCTTCACTTCTAAAGTGAAACAGGAGTGAGTGAATTCTGCTATCAAAACTTAGGATACTCAGGGAAATCTAAGTCCATCCAATATCACATAAATTGCTTGACAAACAACAGCATAGACGGACAGTACTTAAAAGAGTTCAGTCAACATAACTCACGGGGAAAAAAAATGGCATACGCTTGTACTCTCGTCTGCTTGTGATTTTCGGATTCCCACTCAGTTAATTGGAATTCATTATGAGAGGCAACAACAAACGGAAACAGCCAAGGCATCTTAAGGTTTCTTCAGCATTGGATAAGCACAGCATCGTGAATATAGCCTTTTTAGAAGAACAATATGCGGAAACTGAGAAAAGATCAGGCAACAACTTCCAGAATCACATGCACTTTCTTTCACTTGAATGCATTTGGAAAAAGAACAGACGTATCACCTTTAAGCATTGTACAGTTACAAAGAGAACACCCAAGACAGGTCCTATATTCCTTGGTGATGGCAAACAGAATAGATGATGCTATCGAAGAGAACACTGGACGTAAGCAAAAGGTCACGTGCAAATATGAACAGGGAACCACGTGCAGACATACACGAACATGTCTGCGCAAAGAAAAAGAGCGCTCGTTATATCCGAAACAGGATATCAAGGATTTGCGGATCATATCGACAACCTCTAAACACCCAACTCGAACCTTTACTAGCCTAAGCCTTATGAAGCATGAAGACAACTATAAAGAGAGTAAAGAGAAATCATCACCAAGATAATCCAAAGCCAGATCACCAGCATAGCAGCGCAAGAACCACAAAGACTCCAATAAGTAGAAGAAGGTTTTTCAACACGGTATCAGCCTGCTGCCCCCGCACAGCCGTCTGCGGAAAACCATGGGCATGACCACCGTGGAATGTGTCGAAGCCATAGGGATAACCCGAAGTCGTCCCATACACGGTGGCATCTTGAAATCCATGGAATTGCACATTGAACAGAGCAGGGATTAGACCGCCAAAGGCAGTAGAGAGCGTGAAGTTCCCGATCCTAGCATAGGCCATCGGCATGAACCCTCCCATGAAACCAAACCCATAATTCGCGAACTGATTCGCTTCTGGAGGCGGAGCGGTTTCAGGCCTTTGTCCCGAAGGGCGATTGGGGATCTCAATTCCCGGATAAGATTTGGATCTCGGGTCCGTCTGGGTCTTCCCCCTCCCGTAAAGAGGGACTAATTTCTCCTCTTGTATAAGGGCCTTGCAGACTGGGCATTCGTGGCAATGCGAGTGATGGCGCAGCCACCTGTAGAGACAGGGCCAACAATAGAGGTGACCACAAAGGGTCAGGACAGGGTCATGAGCCAATTCAAGGCAAATGTTGCATTCGAAATCGCCTGCGTCATTGCTACTGTTGTCAGTGGAAGACACACTTTGGGCCGGCTTACTCCTCGATTCTCCAGCCCCACTTTCCATCAAGTAAACTACAAAAATATCAAGAAAAACTGTCAATTTCGTGAATCTACCAGCTATGAAACAGAATGTCTGAGACATTTATGACCATCTCATCGTGGACAGAGAACCGTACATTGTCCTACATAAAGAAAAGGTCAAGAAACTGCAATTAGGAAAGCTTTGTCTTTCCAGATTTTGAACTGATGACGTCTTTACACTGAATTACTTCAAAAATATTTGAGACAAAAAAACGATCCAAAGCTTTCTTAGCCGAAACTGCTGCTGTGACATCAGACACGGATCGCACAGTCAAAGAATTACATAGCCAGATTACTCGAAAAAGAAACAAATCTCACAACATTCGCAGACAAAATCCCTGCAAAACCTCAAGTTTTAGGACGGCAATCTCGACATCAATTTTTAGGACAGCAATCAAGTTGGCACGAAATTATCAAGTTTTAGGACGGCAATCTCGACATCAACATGGAGAAACAGCAAACTCAGGTCTCTGCATCACAAACCCAAACCCTAATTCTACGCGGGAAGCCTGAAAAAAGGCCCATCAACGAACAACCACTTCGGCGATTCCAAAGACAAGCGTCGGCGAATCCCAAACCCTCCACGCAGAAGAAACGTAACCGACATCAAACAGACGCAGGCGAATCGGACGAAGCTATTTCCCAACGTAAAGACAGATGAGAAATCTAAAACGCCAAAAATAGGGCCAATCGGGAATCGGAAAACCCACCTACCAAATGAATCCAAGCGGAGCTTGAGCCGATCGAAGGGCAAAGGATGTAGGATCAGCTGTCCGTCGGTGCCGTGGTTATCGAAGAGTTCGATGGTAGAGGTCGATGAAGGAAGAAGAAGAGGAAGGAGAAGGTGAAGAAGAAGGTTCGAGGGAATTCTCGCGATGTCCCCACTCGGAGTTGGAGGTGGAGGTCGAGATCTCGCGCAGATCTGGCACGTCCGCGGGAGCCGATCGGACGGTCGAATTTGCTCCTCGTAAGCATAATATTTTGACTTTTCTACCTGGGTAATACGGTTTGTCCTGCAAATACGTCGTTAGAGTAAATGGATCGGATCCCGCGACGATGGAACGAGGAAAGGTCCTATTTTAGTTAGGTAGACACGACTTACGCTCCATTTGGAGCGTACGTTTCACGCGAAGTCAATTCGAATTAAGTGCCAGACCCCAAAAAAAAAAAAATCGAATTAGGTGTTGAATTTATGGTCAACGACATTAACTTGATGGAAATTGAAATAGGGGAAATGACATATACGGTCCTTGAATTTTGCGTCGGTATGCAACATGGTATCTGAATTTTACATATTTTAGCTTAATATGCGATAATATCACTTGAACTTTTAATCTGTTCAAAGCGACGCATTGTGTTAAAATTCAGAGGTCATGTTGATCAATTCAGAGACCAAGAAACATTATTGCACACCGAGTCAAAATTGAAGAATCATTTGCATTATATCCCTTGAAATCATGTGGCTTGCCTTTCCGATTGAAAGAGAAATTCCGAGCGTGCAATGTTGCCAAGAGCTAAAAGTAAACAAGGACACATCTAGAAAAATATTTTTCACACCATTTGTTTTCCCAATAACAAACACTCTTTTATTTATGACAATTCATGAAAAGTGCAACTTTCGTCATAAATCAAGAGCAAAACGCCGTAAATTTGGATCGACATAAACTTGTGCAAAGCGTTGTAATTGAAAATAAAAATATAAAAAAAATTATAAACTCATCATATTTGAACAAATTTAATCATAAATCTTTTAGCAATTCGTCAATTCAGTAATTCCGCTCAATTTTAGCCGAAAATCGCTGACGTGAATGCCAGTCATCCTATGTACAAAATGTTGTATGCATATGTAGCAGCAGGCCAAACAACCAAAATCCAGACATGCCAAAATAACCAACAAAATCACTGACCAAAAAAGAAAACAACCAACAAAAGAATAGAGAACCATGGAACGATGTGGTTCCCAATGGCTATAAAATGTTCCTTAGAGAACGTAAACCTAACAAAAGGCTGCCATATATGGTTGCATTAACCTTGATGCATTGCGTCCCATTTAGGAAAAAAAAAGATAAAAAGAAAAAGAACATAGAGTAAAGTATTAGGATAGTTTTAAATTTAATTTATTTATGTCAATTCAGTATCAAACTTTTTAATTAAATCAATTTAATCCTGAAGCTTTTTTGTATTGGTACCAATTGAATTCACCCAGTCAATTTTAACTAAAAATAATTGACATGGATGTCGATGGTCCTACATGGAATGAACGACACCGACGTGGGCAAATGATATAACCTATAATTTATTTATTTATGTTTACAAATTCGCCCTACGACTCTCGCAGACCATAGGCGAGGGTGTCGGGCCGTCACCTAGATCTAAGCGAGGGCTGCGATTCCCATTGCTCATACGAAGTGAAGGTCGTTGGCCCGTGCTTGTGGCTAGTAGTGGTTGGCTAGGACAAAAAAAAGGAAGGAAATAAGAGAAAAAAACAAAGATGAAAATGAAAAGAAAAAGGTAAAAAAAAAACTTGAAAATTTAAAAATATATATATATAAAGAAAAAAGTTTAAAAAATTATTCACGTTTGTGTTGGTTATGCCACGTAAAATGGTTGACGTCCATATGAGCGATTTTCGACCAAACTTGACTAGATGGACTCAACCGGTACCAATGCAAAAAAAAGGTTTAGGGCTAAATTGATACAATTAAAGACTTAAAACTAAATTGATATCAATGCAATACATTTACAACTTTTTCGGAAATTTTCCCAAAAGACATATGAGAGCATCAATAGATCTTCCGAGGTACATTCCTTCCATACTAACATTGAAAATCGATGTTCTTTATCTAAGTCCCCAAATTTCTTGCACGGTCGAGATTAACGAAGAGAATAGGATTTGCACTATTAGATGTGTTGTATATATTAGGACTAGGTTTTTCTTTTAGAGTATATATTTACGTTTATACCATTCTTTGTATGTATATTTATTTCAGCCGTATGCCTAATGGTAAATCAAGCATTCCATTATTCATTTCTCTAAATCTATCGTAGTATTAGAGCTAGAGTTTGCTTCTTGAAAGTATTATACACCAATCCACGATTACAGCGATCTAGGGTTCAAGGGCAACGCCCCCGAGAAAAAAAATTTCGCTCGTTTTCTTCATTGCGCCTTCATATCTCTCGCGCCGGCCGCCCGACGTTGTCTTTATCAGTCTAACCTTGCGATTGTCCGACTTTATCTTGCCCGATCTTTATCGTCTTTCCCCATCCACTTTGATTTATTGATCTCAGAATCAATGGATGATAGTGATGGAATTGATCACATTGATGTTAAGTTGAATAGCTCTAATTATGTTATTTGAAAACTCTCGGTGATGGCTACTCTTGTTTATCGTGATTTATATAAGCATGTTGATGGTGTTCATTTTTGTCCATCATTTTTATCCAATACTACAGATCCTAAACCTAATACTGATCAGATTGTACGATGCGAATTTGAAATTATGGCTTAACATGTTGGTGATCGGAAAGCATGGGAAATATTATTTGAACCTATTAGCCCTGATCTTCGCCCCCAATTTGCTCAAATTGTTGGTGCAAAACAGTTATGGGATCAAATTACTGAGATATTTATGCAAACGGATTATATTCTTGTTTATCAGCTTATGCAAAAACTTTGTTGCGCCACTCAAGATACACGATCTGTCACGCCCCTCGCCCTCAAAAGCACGAACGTGCGTGTCACGCCCCACTCCCCGGCACAGGTGCGCACGACTCCCTGCAAGCGTACTCTTGAGTCCCAGGATTTATAAATCGAGGGATGCAAAAAAAAAAAAAATCGTTCGCATGCGGAAGCGATAACATAAATTTCCTCCGTACAAACATTAGCAGAGACATGGATAGCAAGAACACCATAATTATATTTATACATAACCTCCCACGAGTTCTTACAAAAGCGCTGGTAAACTAATCCTACTAATCGGTAAGGATAACTGGACCAACTCAAAAGACAACCATTAACATTTCCAAAGAAAATGGACCATCGAGGTCTTCAGTAAAATAACAATCCAGAAAACGAAAACCCCTAGGTAGAGCTACTGGAGTTGTCAGTCTCCTCAGCATCCTCGGTAGGCTCATACTCTGATAAAGTTTCCGAGCATACCTTTACGGTTTCCTTCATCGTCTCGTCTGCTAACTGCTCGACCAGGTCATCATTAGAGACTTCGATCTCAATGACCTCGTCGATGTCTTCTAGGGTTAGGGTCCTCTCAAGAATGTTCATCGAACCAGCTACTGATCTCTCAACCTCCACAGAATCCCGAGTGGGATGACATTAACTAGGGATAACCCTACGGGGTACCTTAGATAACTTCAGTGGTCCAGTAGTAATCTCTCCTACCCTCCGAAACTAAGCCTCGAACCTTTGAGGTTTTCAGTTCTTTCCACCCTCATCGACCTAGACTACAGTACATTTCCTAACGTACACCGTTCCTCATCCGTCCGGGAACTCCTCAAAATACGCGGACATCTCCTTCGGGTCGCCTAGTCTAATCGGTAACATTCCCGCGGTTTAGGATATGAAAATGTGATCCGTAACGGGGTGAGATTTATATCTCAGTAAGACAGGTCCTAACCTTAGGTTAAGCTGACCGTATACTCAAGTGAATGCAATCAAGAACAAAATGTACGAACAACCACATAAAGCATTCAGCATTTATTGAATAACATACGGACACAGACGAGCGTCAAGCACACAATCATGGCATCATATATCATCATTCGAACCAAGCACGCATTACCAAGTCAAGTCACACATTCCACCCTTCCATGCCTCTATTGATTCATGCCCGCGTTTATAACGCCTCAGGCTCGATCCGCGTAATTACGCCTTAGACCATCCCATCGATAAATCTGCGTAAACACATCAGGTTTTCAATTTCATTATAGGCCTGTGTCGACACATATCAAATTTCATCCTGCGTCTCAACGCATGAGGGTACAATTCAACACAACCCCGCATCTCAACGCCTCAGGGTATCAATCCATACAACCATGCGTCTCAAAGACTCATGGTATCATAGGTTTCAAAGCATGCCAGATATTATTTCAATTTAAACTTCATGATCAAGTACAAGCTTATGCATCGAGCTAGATATCTATGACATGCAAGGCAATCAATCTCATCACTCACAAGAGGCAATCAATTCATGGCACAAGCATTCAACAATTGTTCAAGCCATCAACACCTCACGAGGACGCACAATGGACAATTATACCCTAATTCACGAGAACCAACCTAATTCACACCCAATTCACTCAATCGAGTCCAATCCTCTTAGTCAAGGTTTAGAAACTTCTTACCTTATACTTAATTTAGCAAAATTCTCATATCAAACACTTTAACAATTCGGTCCAAGCAATCCTCAACAAGGCCGCGAACAATCCCAGCAGAACCAATCAATTTGTCAACTTTTCTCACTCAATTCACCAATCCATGAAGCACAAACTTCAACAACATATCAATCGACATTCTAATACGTCTCAACGATGAAATTGGAGCTCAATTGAATCCCAAACAACCCTCATGATCACTGCAAGAACAAAACTGAACAGGGTATTTTTCGGTTCTGTTTAGTTCCTAATTAATCAGCCCATAAACCATCCTAAATCCTCAATTTAACCACTAATCTACTTGCTAACATATAGTTCTAGGAGTTGGGAAGCCTCACCGAAAATTTGAGTTCAAGGCGACGTCAAATGGTCCATGAACGGCGTCAGTTCCTCCAAACCTACCGCCGGTCAGTTTCTGTCCATCAAATGCGACACAATTTCATCATCAAATATCTATCAAATTCATCCAAAATTTTTACCACAACTTAATATATATGTTCCCTAGATGTCCTCAAAATTTGGTCGAAAGATTCAACGATTCGAGATCCTACGGAGTTCAAACAGCAGCTTACCTCCAACTGCGATGGTTTCCGTCGGCTCTCGAGAAAATGATTAGCCGGAGCTCCTTAGTGGGTTAAATGACTTGATTCAAGTTGGATCTGGTCGGCAAGAGGCTGAGTGTGATGTTGGTGTTCGGCTCGACGGCTAGAAGTTTGCCAGAAGTGGCGGTCGAAAGTGGCGAAGGCGGCGACAGTGGCTGATCGGGCAGGAGCGGTTCACGGCCGAAGAAGAAGAAGAAGAAAAGGAAGAAGATGGCTATGGTGATGAGGTCTTCGGCAGAATAAAGGAAGAAGAGGGTGTATATACCAAGTTTGAGAGTCAACCATGAAGAATGGTAGGTTAATAGGTTGTCATTTAATGTCAAAGCCTAATACTTGGACACTTGTCTTCATGTCAATCAAGTCTTCATCCAATGGCTGTTATTTTTCTTAATTTTCGGTAGCCATGGGGTATTGTGATTGACCAAAACACCTTTATCCATTTATTAAGGCAAGGCCAAGACTTGAGCGGCAAAATGGTAATTTTACCATCGACATTCGGAACGTCGTTTTTCTAATTCAAATTTTCTTCGATGAGGCGACGACCAATCCAATATAATGTTGGAATTCTTGATTCTCCATTTTCTAATTTCGAAACTCGTCTCTGAATCATTTCTCTATTAGATGTGATTCCAACCTATCCCGAACTGACGGGTAACTTTTGCAGACGTTACGCGTATCGACTCTGTGATTCATATCACACTTCGGGCTCGTCAGTTCATGGCGACTTTGGTTGTCATGTAATTGTGAGGGTATATTACTAGTTCAAACGGTCTCGATCGTCTTTGTTCGATTTAGAAAATTTTTGCAAATTATACATTGGTTAAGCGGCATCTCTCGCGCTCCAATCGTATAATGCTAGTAATGCATTCCTTAATCATTTTTAGATCGGCTTTTTATGGCTTTAAATGTCCCATCGACAATCATTATGATCAAAGTGTTATTTCCTATTTGAGTTCCCTAGGTCCAAGTATCTTGTTTCGTGTTAGCCTTCCCCTTTTGGTCAGTTAACTCGAGATTAATCAGATCCGAGCAAGATATGACTAAAATACATCATTAGATATATTCTCATTAATAAGTCTCGAAATGACAGAAAAATCAAAATTTCACAATGCGACTCCCTTCAGTTTGCACTCGAGCCTAGGACTTATTTATCGAGAGATGCATAATGTAATCAGGCAAGCGGAAACGAAATAAGGATAACACCTCCATACATAAACCAATGGGAATCTGGATAGCAAGAACATAATATATATAAACATCAACATGAGTTCATACAAAAGCGCAGGTCAGCTAAACCTGCTGACGGATCAGGGCAATCGGGATTTAACCATAAGACAACTAGTCTCAAGTCCCCAAAAGATTATAGACCAACAAGGGTCACCATAAAAAAGGCAACTAAGTAAGTCAGGAAATCCCTAGGCCGAACCACTAGACTCATCAGTCTCGCCCGCATTCTCGTTTGGCTCGTAGTCCGAGAAGGTTTCAGAGCGCACATCCACTATGCCATCCATCGTATCGTCTTCCAACTCATCCTCCGAGACATCGACCTCAATCACCTCATCAATGTCCTCTAGGGTAGTGGTCTTCTCATGTACTTTCCTCGAGCCAGCTACAGACATCTCTACTTCCACAGAATCCCGAGTGGGATGACATCAGTTAGGGATGACTCCTCGAGGCGCCTCCGTGGACTTCAACGGACCGGTACTGACCTCACCTATCCTACGGAATCAGACCTCGAACCTATACGGTTTCCAGTCCTTACCACCCTCGTTGACCCACACAACTGTACACTTGCTCACATAAACAGTACCCCGACCGACAGAAAACTCATCAAAATAGGCGGTTATCTCTTTCAGATTGCCTAGACATGTAGGTAGCATCTTCAAAGTTTAGGGTCTGAAAAAGTAAGGTCCCACGATGAGGTAAGATTTACATCTTAGTAAGATAAGTCCTAAGCCTAGGTCAGGCTGACAGTACACCCAGATGCATGCAAGCAATGAGCATGGATACTCTTATCAATATAAGGCAAACATCAAACATAACACGCCATAAGGAAACAAAGGTCGATAATCGTACAAGCATATCAACATATCTTATAATTCAAGTCAGGCATGTAAGCACAAGGTCAAGTCGTGCATTTCATCCTCCCGAATTATCTCATAATTCACGCCCGCATCATAACGTCTCAGGCTCGGTCCACGTCATTACGCTTCAGACCATCAAAAACATAAACCTGCGTTAAACGCATCAAGTTTTCAATACCATTCAAGGCCTGTGTCAACACATATAAAATCTCGTCACGCGTCTCAACGCCTCAAGACATTAGCCATTACAACCCCGCGTCTCGACGCATTAAGGTGTCAAAAGTTTCCAAGCATGCCAAAATTCCTTTCCAATTCAAGATTTCATGATCGAGTACAAACCCATGCATTGAGCTAAGAGTCTACGGCATACAAGGCAATCAAATTCATCACTCATAAAATGGCATTCGACACAAGGCATATGCATTTAGCAAGCATACTCGCATTCACCAATCTACAATGATAGACATTGAACAACCACACAATAAATTCACGAAAATTCATCCAATTCACAACCAAATCATCTAGTCGAGGCCTATCCTCCTAGGCAAGGTTTAGGAACTCCTTAACTTAAACTTAGTTTAGCAAAATCTTCCTTCCAAGTTCACCAAGTATTCGGTCCTAACCATCCAAAAATAGGCAGACTTGTACCCTACGAGAATTCAACAAATTCGTCAATTTGTCTGGCTCAATCATCGAACCACTAAGTGTATACCTCAATAATATATCCATTGACATCCTAGTATGCTTCAACAATGAAATTAAGGCACGGTGACACCACGAACAGCCCTTAAGATATCGGGTTTAACCAACCAATATGGGACTTTTTCGGTTCTGCCCTATTCCCGACTAATCAGTCCATAAATCATCCTTAAACTTTAATTTATCACCTAAACTAATTGCTAACATATATTTTTATGTGTTATAGAGCCTCACCAAAAATTTGAGGGCGAGGCAACTTCCAGAAGTCCCAAAACAGCCCCGGCTCTTTGAGTCCTACCGCTAGTCAGTTTCTGCCCTTCAAACACAACACCCTTTCATCATCAAATCTCCATCAAATTTAGCCAAAATTTTTACCTTAGCTCAGTATACAAGAGTAATATATGTCTATAAATTTTCGCCGAAAGTTGGAAGCAAAACGAAGTCCTAACGAGGCTAAACGGAGACTTACTCTCCGTTGCATCGGAATATGTCCACTTTTGGAAGAATGGCTGGCCGGAGCTCCACCGGTGTCCAAATGCCAAGCTACCACTTGGAGGTGGTCGGCAAGAGGTGGGGCTAGGAGCTGGTTGTCTGCGTGAGTGGCGATGGTCGTTGGAGAGGGCTGTCGACGGCGGCGAAAGAGGCGGGCAGAATAGGTCGAACGCGGCTGGTTCAGCGAAGAAGAAAAGAGAGAGAAGAAGAAGAAGAAAATTGAAGAATAAGATGGTATGAAGGAGGGGTTTGGCTGAGCAAAGATAGGGGGACTATACACCAATTAGGCTTGGTCAACTAGGAAGAATGGTTGGTTAAAAGGTTAAGTAATTAATGCCACTTAGCCATCTATTGACACTTGTTCTTATAACAATTATTTGATCATCCAATGGCCAAAATAACTCTTCATTTTTGGCAGCCTTGGGGTAAGGTTAATGATCAAAATGTCCCTATTCATTTATTAAGACAAAGCCTAACCTTGAGGGACAAAATGGTAATTTGCTCTCGTCGTCCGGAACGTCGTTTTTCCAATTCAAATTTCCTTTGATTAGGTGACGTCCAATTCAATTATAATGTTGGAATTCTTGATTTTTCATTTTCCAGTTTCGAGACTCGTCTCTAGGTCATTTCTCTATCAAATGTAATTTCAGACTATTCCGAACTAACGGGCGATTTCTGTAAACGTTACATGTATCGACTCTGTGATTCTCATCACACTTAGGGCTCGTTTGTTCATGGTGACTTTGGTTGTCATATAATTGAAAGGGTTTATTATTAGTTCCAACGGTCTCAATCATCATCGTTCGATTTAGGAAAATTTTGCAAATTATACATTGGCTAAGCGGCATCACCCGCGCTCCAATCGTATAACACTAGCAATGCATTCCTTAATCGTTCTTAGATCGGCCTTTAATGGTTCTAAACATTCCCTCGATAATCCTTATGGTCAAAGTGGTATTTCCTATTTGAGTTCCCTAGGTCCACATACCTTGTCTTGCGTTTGCCTTTCCCTTTTGGTCAGTTAATTCGAGATTGATCAAATCCAAGAGAGATAAGACTGAAATACATCGTTGGATACATTCTCATTGATAAGTCTCGAAATGACAGGAAAATCAGAATGTCACACGATCAATTCGTGGATTTCATAATTATATGGCATCTCTTTGATCCCAACTTGATGTATTAACTCGTCCAGCATGTCCCACGTATACTGGTTGCATTGCTTGTGCTGCGTTTAACTTGAAGATCAGAACAAGAATCTTCTTTACGAATTCTTGATGCAACTCTCACCAGATTTTGAGGGAGTTCGAAGTTAGATTCTCTATCGTTATCTTGCATCATCTCTTTCTGATGTAGTCAAAGAACTTCAAGCTGAGGAAACTAGACGAGGAATTCTCGGTGCTTCTCCATCACTAGATCCCTTTACCGTACTGGCCACCCTATAGCTTGATTTTTAGTCTGGCCCCTATCAGCATGGTTTTTAGTCTGGCTCCTCTCAGCGTAGTTTCCAGTCTAGTTATTCTCAATGTGGTTCTCAGTGTCGTTGCCAGCGTGCCTCTCCTCAACGAGGTTCACATTTTTATTGCAGTTTCTATAAGCAAAACAGATATATTGATGATCGATGTTTTCAGAAGATGCGTAATCTTCCTGATGTACCCTCGCGCTCAGCTGCACCTGTCTCTTCTCCATCCACAGATCATGCCACTTCAACCTCGTTTTCAGATGATCGTCTTGCTAACATTGAGGCTTAACTTTCTCGTTTAGCTCAGCTTCATCTTGATTCTTCGAGTGCATCCTTTACTATTGCTATTGCAGTTGTTGCGCAACCATCATGTGATAGCTCATCACATGATTGCATATGATCATCATCTCACTCAGTAAACTGTACTAAAAAATTCAGAATGGTTCTTTACAGCTGATGGATAATCTATTATTTCTATTATGCAAGGCCATCTTACTATCCCTAACAAATTTAATGTGCCTAATGCGTTGCATATACCGAATTTAATCTTGAATCTTTTATTTGTTAGGCAACTTGCTGATATGGGTTATATTGTAACATTTACTATTGATTCTTGTTACAAGATCATACGAGTTATGCAGCATCTCCAGCTTTCCTCGCCCCAACATGTTCTTTCTATCTTCGATCTTGACTGTTAGCAGCAGCGTCTAGGTCATATATCCGCTTCTCGTTTGTCTTTTCTATGGTAATAGGGTGTACCTGGGCCTGTTTCATCTACTATTATGCGTCCTTGTACTAGTCGTCCTTTAGCTAAACAATCTGCAACTCCTTCTCCTGTTAGTTTTTCTATTTTGACTTCTTGTTTTGATTTAGTACATTCAGATGTTTGGGGTCCTGCCCCCATAATTTCTAAAAGTGGCTTTAGGTATTATGTATCGTTTATTGATGATTGTTCTAGTTATACTTGGATTTGTTTCATGCGTTCTCGTAATGAATTTCTCTCTATCTATAAAACTATGCAGCCATGATCTCTACTCAATTATTTAAAATTATTAAAGTTTTTCGTTCTGATTTGGGTAGGGAGTATCTCTCTACATCTTTTCATTCTTTCTTAACTTCTTAAAGACCCTTACCTCAATTGTTATGTCCCGCTATTCCTACTCAAAATGATCTTTCTGAGCGAAAACATCGTCATATTCTAGATGCTACTTGTGCTCTCCTGTTGTCCAACTATGTTCTCACTGAATTTTGGACCGAAGCACTTTTTACTATCTCATAAATCGACTTCCTTCTCTTGTCCTCTTCAAAGACACCCCTCACCAACATCTTTACTTGAAACCACTCACTTATCATCAACTTTGTGTTTTTTGTTGTACGTGTTATGTGCTTTTTTCATCCCATGAGCGTACCAAACTCTCTGCACGGTCAGTTTGATATGCTTTCTTGGGTTACAGCACGGAACATAAAGGGTACAAATGTTATGATCTTTCCTTATGACAAATTAATATCTCTCGTAATATTCAATTCTTTGAGCACTTACCATTTTTTTCATGTTTTTATGAATTTTCCTCTTGAGTCATCTCTTGTTCTTCTTATTATATCTTCTTCATCAGACCCAGTGTCACCACCTTCTCTTGTTGTGCCTCTTCCTTTGTCTACTTCACCTGCCACTTTGACACCTCTTGACGATTCTCGCTCACTGTCCCCTCGGCGAAATCCTCCGCGAGATCACCGTCCTCCGGTTAGGTACGTGGCTGTTACAAGTTACTCTAATGAGTTCGGTTCCTTTATAGCTGCTGCCCACACTTTGCAGGAATCATCACATTATCGTATGGTCGTACAACATGCCGAATGCTATGTTTGAGGAATTGTTTTCTCTAAAGCGCATTGGTACGTGAGATCTTGTCCTTCTTGCATTAGGGAAGTCCTTGATATCTTGTCATTGGATCTATAAAATAAACACTCACTCTGATGGTAGTATTGAGTACTATAAAGTGCGTCTCATCACCGTGGTTTTGATCAAGAGTATGTGATTGATCATGAGGAGACTTTTGTTCCTATTGCCAAAATAGCTTCTGTTCGTACTCTTTTTGCAGTAGCATTTATTGGTAGTTAGCCTCATTTTCAGCTTAATGTGAAGTATGCTTTTCTTAATGGGGTCTTTCAGGAGAAACTCTATATGCAACCACCTCATGGTCTAGCTCATTCTCCTGGTCAAGTTTGTCGTCTTCTTCAGGTCCTTTATGGTCTGAAACAAGCTCCTTAAGCTTTGTTTGAATGTTTTGTAGGCGTAGTCCAATCAACTAATCTTGTTTAGAGTGAGAATGATCATGCTATTTTCACTCACACTTCTCCTGCTGGTTGTACTATTCTGCTACTCTAAGTTGATGATGTGATTAGTACTGGAGATGAGTCTACTTATATTGCTTATACTAAGTAACATCTTCATCATCAGTTTGCTATGAAAGATATGGGTTTCTTACGTTATTTTCTCAGTATTAAGGTTGCTCACAGTCGACGTGGTATTCTTCTCTCCCAACAGAAATACATTGTCGACATTTTGGCTCATGTTAAGTTATCTGATACTCATATTGCAGCTACTCCTGTTGAACTTTATTTACAGTTTCGTTCAGATGATGGTAAGCCTCTGCCTAATGGCACTCGCTACTGGGCTCTTGTTGGTAGTCTTGTCTATCTTACAACCACTCACCATGATATCGCCTATGCAGTTTATCTTGTCAGTTAGTTTGTAGAGGCTCGTCGTACTGTTCATTATGATGTTGTACTCCAGATTCTGCGATATCTTCGTGGTAGTCTGACATGCTTATTTTTTCTCCGATTGACTGCTTCACTTGTTCTTTGTGCTTACTCTGATGTTGATGGGGCTTCAGATGTTACTGACCGCAAATCCATTATAGGATTTTTTGTCTTTCTAGCGATTCTCAGATTTCTTAGCGTGCCAAGAAGCAGCCTACGTATCTCACTCTTCTACGGAATCTGAGTATTGTGCTATGACTGACACTACAGTTGAGATTATTTGGTTGCGTATCTCATTCTTTTACAAAGTCTGAGTATCGTGCTATGACTGACACTACAGTTGAGATTATTTGGCTTCGTCATGTCATGCTGATCTTAGTGTTGCCTCCTCTGCTCCTATTCCTCTTCATTGTGACAACAAGAGTGTTATTCACGTTTCTATAAATTCCCATTTTTCATGAGCGTACCAAGTACATTGACATTGATTGTCATAACACGCGTCATCAGCTCCAAGCACGTATCATTTCTCTTCCATTTTTAGCCTTTGCTACCCAGCTTGCTAACTTATTCATCAAATCTCTTACATCATAATAATTTGCTACTCTTTTTTTCAAACTATCGTTGTTTGACCCATCTTGAGTTTGAGGGGGTATTAGATGTATTGCATATATTAGGACTAGGATTTTTTGTTTAGTGTATATATTTACGTTTGTACCCTTCTTGATGTGTATACTTATATTAGTCGTGTGCCTAATGGTAAATAAAGCATTACATTATTCACTTCTCTAAATCTGTCATGCACAACATGACAACGTATGGCATACCTCATGAGGTATATTAAGTCATGCATTGTTATCGAATAAGATTTTATATACACATAAAGATACCGACATGATCTAAATGCATGCGAGCCCAACTCACATACAGCGTTGACTACGACGGTGTGCACATGAACTGGCTCATATGTATCGAGATCATGTGACAATTGGTAGTTTAGAAAGTGCACTACCAATAAGGAATATTTTATTTTGAAAACAGTCGACATATTGGTTAAAAGGTTTCTCGTTAGTCCTTTCTTTAAATAGAATAATGACATGGAAACTGC
Source organism: Rhodomyrtus tomentosa (assembly GCA_028455895.1). Lineage (NCBI taxonomy): Eukaryota > Viridiplantae > Streptophyta > Magnoliopsida > Myrtales > Myrtaceae > Rhodomyrtus > Rhodomyrtus tomentosa. The sequence continues at coordinate 12,752,038 of JAPCWY010000002.1, read as the reverse complement.
ACTACCCATGAACCCAAAAATAAAATTACTAAAATGCCATTTACCAACTTGAAGTTTCAATTTTTTATTTCATACTTTACCCTCCAAAGTTGTACTACCCTCCTGAAACCATTGAACCACAACTAAAACATGTAAACAGAATTTGCAAATCGAGTCAATATATTACCACTCTCCATCATAGCAAGCTATACATCATACAATTTCAAGAAGGTTTATGCTGGATTTAATGGGTGTATGGGAGTACAATGGTCCGCCCATGTGTGCTATCAAGGCCTCTTATCCTCTCAGATATCTACCAAAGGCAGTCACTCCTTTTAAACATGAAAAAGTTCACGCCTGTTCCTACGTTCAATAATGAACAATGTTCATTCTAGAGAAAATAGAGAGAACAATGAAGGAAAAAGAAAAGGAAGATGAATTCCAACTCCACTCCCAAACGTCAAACGGACGAGTGATCTCTCAAGGAATTGCAAGAGGAACATTTAATATATGAAAATATATCTATCCATTACGTGATATATTTCTCCGATCAGTGATTCAAGTAAGTTCTTGGACTTGTTAATTTCGTGTAATTTCGCCGCGTATGTAAGAAGATTAGTTCCCTTCAGTTTAGAAGCTATTTGTCAAAATTAAACTAAGTAAACCAGCATATAATTATTTCCAAAAAAAAAACCAGCATATTACACACAAACAAGGTCATGAGCATCGAGTAATTTATTTTTACCGTAGAATCCTAAAATTTTTGCTTTTCTTGATTTGATGGCTCGAGGGGGAAAAAATCTTTCTACAACTAAAAATCAGAAAAATGTTATAAACTATTTACTTTCCTACTTTAAAATAAAACCTAAATAAAATAAAATATTTTCATCATTTTTTACCATAGAGGAGACATTATGAGGGCAAAGCCCTATTTTGCAAGCCTTCAGGTTGATATATTCGTCTCTAATTCCATTAGCTCATTTCCGAAGGCTATAGGAATTGGTGGCACTAAGATGAAGAAGATTATGTCTTGGACCATAACATTTGGTAGTTAGGACTTAGGATGAAAGATTTGGGAAACGTGGCAAGCTATATGAATGACATATCGATGGTGAATCAATTTTTCAGAAAGTATTTTGGATTTTGATAAGTAATTAGAAAAACAGTGTGATCATTGCATTACATCACAACTGTACAACGTTGACGTGCTATGATCAAATCATCCTTTCCTGCTTGTTTTGAATAACATCTTAGCGGGAATCATGTAAGAGATAGCTCGCAGATGCTAATAATGGTGATTGATTAAATTAGATCATAGCTGCCACATATCTAAACGTCGTGCAGAATAATTTCTCCTATTAGTTATTGATAGCCCGAAAAGTGTTTGGAAACCATTAAAGCTGCCAACGATAGGATCTAGAGTGATTTGAACACAATCAGAAAATTCAGCAATATTTATATGATTATATTTTCACTGTCACTCTTTTATATCGTCTCGTGAACGATATTTGTTAAGGCACAAGGGCGGCGCTAGTGTCTCAAAACACATGTTCAGACATTATAAGGAAACTAAGTTCCCTTTAAAGAAGGTGCACAAAATGTGTTACTTAACATCAAATTAAAACCAAAATCTAGAACTAAAATTACATCTCCCAGGAACTCGATGGTCGGTTTTATTATTGTTTCCTACGGTGAGCTTTAATTTATCTTGATTTCGCTTCCTCCAGTTTATGAATCCCTATATAGTAAGCAATATGATTAATTGTATCTCTATCTAACCACCATGAACTAGATGGGGCTTCTCATGGATTGGATTTACAAACAGATGCCAAAGAATCATTACCTGCAGGTATCACGTTTAGACAACAAAGTCTTATATTTGTCGCAGTCTTTCTTTATGTAACTTTTCTTCTTACAAAAGAAGCAGCGGCCACCATTCTTCTTGAAGAATTCTTTATAGGACCCAAATTGTCAGAATGACTGGTGGTTTCATGAGTTCTTTTATAAGTATCATTTTTGGACCTCTTAGTCTTCTTAATGCTAGAACTAGATGCATACATGGCAATTTGTCCTCTTTCTTTCTTCAGTTTCTCTTTCTTTGCCACCACTCTAGCTATGAGGTCATTGATTGACCAAGTCTCATCTTGACAGTTGTAAATAGTCTTGATAATCCCAAAATCAGGTGGAAGGGTGTTTAGGGCTTGATGCACAATGTAAGTATCAGGTATAGAAACTCTATGAGCCTGAAGTTTTGTTTGCATCTGTACCATCATCCTTAGAACGTAATCCCTAACCCAACTAGAACCATCATAACTCATGTTGATGAGTCCTCGTAGATGTGCCACAATATCGAAATTAGACAAGACTCGGTTCCTGGACTCCAAGGCCTCTATTATTTGTCTAGCAGTGCAGTCAGCTAGCAAACCTGTTTCTAATGGATTACTTCTGTATAACAAGAAATTCGATTGAACTTCACCCAGACATTAAAATGTGCTTTCTCGGATTTCGTACTAACTTCAGTGAGATGTGTCGGCTTATCCTCAATATGAGCAATATGAACATCCGTCAGCTCTATCGCAAACAGAAAATCCTCTCTTTATTTCTTGAAATTTGAACCTGTAAGAACCTCAGTCGTAATGGAGTTGCCGTTTACAAAGAATGTGACTAAAAATAAACAATATATACAATTAGCATCATGTGAGTACTTTGTAACTTGAAACCGTTTAAATCGACATCCTAGTATTTACATGCATCATCATATAATTAACTTTAGGTAGAATACATAACATGCGATTGTATATTCTCCACATTACAAAATCCATAAAAACATATTTCAACATTCGTGAATTCACCATCTTTGGGTGCACAAACAACTAGAAATAGTCACTCATTAACCATTAGTTGTACATGTGTCCCCAACGAATCAATACACCATATATGACCACGCATTTAAACATGAGATAGCTCACCGCAATATGAGATCAATATTTCACAAACTCAATCAAGTGTATCACATAAAGAGGAGCAATTCGTCACTAAAATCATGCCATAACCAATTGTATCGTTTCATTTATTGATACATGTTAAACATTATACATGCCATCAAGGAATCACGCTCTAAACATTCCATATTGTTGCAACCTAAATTTTCATTTAGCCAATGGATTACTAAGTTTCTAAACCTAACTCAAGCTCTCCCAAGCCATTACTAATTTGCAAATTTTGTTCTAGTTATTAACATGCAAAAAAATTTCATTTCAAAGTTGCCACTAATCAGTAGGTCGATTAGACACCTAAAGTATCGAGATAATTACTTTACTTCTTTGTATCAGATATTAAATGGAATTAGACTTAATTACACTAAATTATTCTAACACCCTTTTGATACCTTTTCACTTTTATTTTCAAGTAAATGTCTTGGATTAATTTTAAGCCTAAACCACTAACATACAAAAATGTTCATGTGCGTGTGTAATCAATAATTTAGCAATCAACAATCAAAGTGGTAAATAAACTGGAGAGTAAAGAAAGGAATTCAAGCAGTTCTAGCTATTAAATGATTTGAGGGTTTTCCCTTATTTAATGAAAACTAAGTTATATGCAATGCAGTGCTAATTTAAATCTAAATGTAATGACATGAGAAAATGCAAGCTATTCTACCATGATATGTAAATGCATGACCTAAGTCTAATGACGTAGCAAATTAAATTAGAATCTACTGTAAATTGATATGCAGAATCTATTTTTAATGAACTAACATGAAATCGTAAGTAAATATCTTACAACTTAACCAAATGAACCTACACCATGTCTGATTAAATGAACTTAGACATACGATGACTCTAGATATGCAATCTTAAATGTCACACAAATAGGACATGGAATCAATGACATAGATGAAGCGAATGACATGGCGATATAACATGCGCACATGATGACATGACAATGAAACGTGGCAATAATGTGGCACACATGTGATGCCAGGGTAAAGATGTAGCATGCATAATGACATGGCATAAATGCAATCCAGAATATATGATATGCATGCATATGATATTTTTGTATTTTTGGGTATTTGTATTTTTGCGTTAGATCCTATTAATTTTTAGGGAAAAAATTATTCTTGATAATATCCTATTTGATTTTAAATTTCATCATAACATGCCACATTTTATTTAAATACGCCATGCTATCTATAGAAATCATCCTAATCTTATTTACATGTAATCTATTCTAGATTCTACCCTAATCTAACATGATGCAATTGTTTAATAATTTAAAAATAGAAAATCCATTTAAATTAAATAAAACAACATATCCAAATCCACCTCATGATATCCATCAAAATTCGCAGTAAAAAATTACGATAGTTTGAAAAAAAAAAATATAATGTCGCACGAACAATTATGATAACTTTGGTTACCCAAAAAATAATTATGATAACCTTAAGAATTCAAAATAACTATAAAAAAAAAAAAAGATCCGAAACCTAATGAAGTTCCCCTTTTATTTATGGCCGAACTCTTTCTTCTATTATACTCAGGAGAAAATTGGGCTCCAAGAGAAGAATTAAATCTTCTTTGTCGTGAACCTCACATTTAAGTCTATCCACCGGTCCAACTAAATGCCATTTTTATGATTTTATCTGTACACCTTGCTCCTAATTCTATAAGCAGTTAAATGATATTATTTTTGCTAGGGATTGGGGTCGGTCCTTAGTTTTGAGTGCAATGAATGTCTAAATGAATTGCCAAAATTTAGGTGTCTATATGTAGGTAACATCTACATGTGAGCCTGTAGGCTGCATCTGCATTTTCAGAATCATAGAGAAATACATAATATACCCTAAAAAAACTCGACGTAGGGTTTTGTACGCAATTTCAAATTCTTAAGCATATAAACTGAATATGTCACATTATAGAGCATTATGATACAAGAACACTGGTACCGACCATGCTCCAATCGGAGCTCTCGCGCGCCCTCATGTGCCGCCTAAGTCTGCGGTGTGTGCAGCGCACCCGTGGCTGCCTTATTCAACCTGAATTACCAGTCTGACCGGCCTAGTCAACGGCCAATAGTCAACAGTCAATGGTCAATGGGATTGGGTCTCGGGTTAGTGAGTAGCTAACGTCATCTGCTGACGTCAACCGTAGTACATGACTGATGCACGTCTGGTGGAGCGCCACCCATCAATTTATCGTCTCGACAAGATCTATTAATCTATTTGATCAAAATTAATTTTCATTGGACAAATTTTTTTTGTAAACTGGCCAAATTCAAAAGTTCTAGACCAATTCTATGGCGGATCTAATATCACATATAAGTCGCAAAAATAACACCCCAAGATCTATATAACCAAAATTTAGAACACACTAATACACACGTGATTTGTAAGTCATCGTTTTTTATGCAAGATAGTGACGATATAGAACTCAAATGTTTCTCCTCTATTGCCCTTGTATCACTGGCATAGTGAGATTGCCCTTCACGAATCATGTTATTTATCTGCTTCTTATGTGAGATTATTTTTGTGTATCAGGGTTAGATAAGAGACTTGTGTACTATTTGTAGAGTTTTGGCTCTCTCATCACAGGCCGCGCTTAACTTACACAAGCTAGCCTTATATTAGACTAATAATAATCTTTGTATATGATCTTACTAGACCAATCACATTGGACGTTATATTTCAATCTCAATTAATGTAGCCCACATCCGAAAAACTCATAACCTTTCTCTAAATGGAATGACCATATTAAAAAAACAAAAACAAAAACAAACACACACAAACACTGAAATGTCGTTTACCAACCTATAGTACATTTTTTACACACTTTACCCTCCAAAATCGTAAGACCCTCTTGAAACCATATATTCAACCACAACTTAAACATGTAAAGAGAATTGCAAGTCGAGTCGAGATATTACCACTCTTCATCATATCAAGCTATACATCTTACAGTTTCCAGAAGTTTCTGAAAATATTTATCAAAATTAAACTACATGCAAACAAGATCGTAAGCATCCACTACAAGAACACAAGGATTTAGCCACGAAATTTGCAACGAAAATTTTGGTAAAATTCATTGCAAATAGATTTTGCGACTAAATTTGCGATAAAAAAAAATTCGTTGCGAATTCGGCGTCGCAAATTTTGCAACGAAAAATTTGATATTTCGTGGCAAATTTGCCACGAATTTTGCAACAAAAAAGCAGTTCGTTGCAAATTTGCAACGAGCACATTTTTCGTGGCTGATTTTCGACGAATGATCTGTTTGTCGCAAATTTGCGACGACAAAGATTTTATCGCTGATTTACAACGAAAGAGCTGTTCGTTGCAAATTTGCGACGAACATATTTTCATCGCAAATTTGCGATGGACGCGCTATAGTTGCAAATATGCGACGAACAACTTTTCGTTGCAAATTTGCCACGAATGTATTTTTGTAGCAAAATTAGTGACAAATTAGCAACGAAAATTAAATATTTCGTCGCTAAATTTGCGACGCCGAATTAGTGACGATTTTGTTTGTTTCGTCGCAAAATCAAATTAGCGGTGAATTTTGCCAAAACTTTCGTCGCAAATTTGCCAAGAACATTTTTTTTTGCTACGATTGTTTATTTATTTTTTGGCAACGAATTTCGCGACAAATTGTCCAACGATGAATTTAGCAACAAAATTTTATTAATTTTTAAATCTTCTCTAGCGATGGATTTTGCGACAAGCAGGCATTTTAATGATTTTATAATTTGTGATCGTATGATAAAATAATTTCTTTTATTTTTCGATTTTAAATCTAATTAAAAGAAAAATTAATTTCTAGAATTCGTATTGAACATTGATAAAGAAAGATCCAAATATTATAATAATATGCAAACAAATGTCGGAACAAAATACATTTAGTAGCCTGAATATCATTCCACTCCCCCTGCAATTGGCCAAGGATTTTCTTGATCACGAATGACGTTTTCTCCAGAAACCGATGCTGCTCGAGAGACACCGAGACATGCTTTATCCACATTCTCCTCCGAGGAATCTGCATGCTTTGTCAACAGAGGGGCACTCCCCATAACTGAGCAAGACTCGATTTTTTCTTCAAAAACCTGCTCTGTATCGATATGTTGTCGGTCCAAATAAAGCAAATCGATTCACTAACACTAAATCAGCCAAACAACGACAGCCTTTGCCAAAAAACCATACACACCTTCAGCACAAGCCCAAATGAACAAAGAACTTGCCTTCATGTCTTTATCATCTGCGAAGTACTATGGCAATTTTAAAGTGCCAGAAAGCCATACACACCTTCAGCACAAGACCAAATGAAATATTGCATCAAAGATGTGAGCTATATACCACTGTGGAACTACTTCCCACTTAAAAGCATCAAATTGGCATACCTTGCCATCACCTTACCTCGATCCGACCATATTCCAGTTGTAGCATTGATTCGAGCACAGTAATCCAAGAGCTTAACGAAACCAACCAAATACAACACAACACTGTCAGTCTTATGCTTTGAAAACATCCAACTCCACACCTGAGGGATCATTCAGCTAAATCAAATGAAATTCATGGGTGCAACATCCATCAGAGAATGCAAAGCTAAATCAATTCTCAGGAAAGATGAGGCCGTTAAATTAATATGTAATCACTTGGTTAAAAAACACAAGAATGAACAAAAACCCCCACCCCGATTCCAACAGGACAACTTTTAGGAACCTAGAGAAACCCAGCAAAAAATTATTTACTTTCGCACACAACAAGAATGCCATAAAAGATCAAGTGAGCATGATCATAAAGCAGACGATTGTTTTGGCGATATCTAATTCATCGCATCCAAGAGTAACTTCGAAAGGAAAACAAGAAGCGTGCTTCACAGTAGAACTTTAGTTTACACAGAGTTCCTTCTTGCGCTAGAACCTCTGCTTAATCACATCAAATACATTACAAAAGTAGAGAGCACAATTTCATGGAATCTCCGCCATATCATGATTGGGATGCCATTTTAACCTTAACTAGTGATCATCAAATGAGCCCACTCATCAAATGCAATTACAGTAACATCAAAGGCAATTAAATGACCACAAGGTATCACCAAACTATATCAGAACGATACATGGACTATTTGTACAGAAAACACAATTTTGCAAACCTCAGCAAACATATAGGAACAAGAACATATTGTCATTGTCACAGCAGCAAATTAAAATCACAACATCAATTACCTGCTGCTTTCTTTTCCTCTCAAGCTCTGCCTGTTCAAAGCATGGTAAAGAATGAACCAGAATTAGCTCACCAGTGCATAGGGGCCCAAACAAGAAAAGGACCTGACTTTATTGCATCTTAATTCTCAAGTGAGTAATCGACAAGGTATCAGATTCAAGCCAATCATGTATACATGGAACACCAGAAAGTTCCCAAACTCCAGGCAGTTTCATGAATTAGGACACATTGGGTTCACCAATCGAATTTCTTCCAGTGAAATGCCTGGACACAAAAGCCAAAGACAAAAAAACAAAAGAAAAACCAGACATGTCAATTCACTCGGGCCAATCCATACACGCGCACACAACTGAAACAAGTCACTCAAATGAATACACTAAACACTATGATCGCGTACCCGTTAACACACTGCGATCACTATCGAACCAAAATTCGTCATTTAAGCAAAATCCAGAAAGACAAAGATCGAGGGTAATGTGAAATTCACCTTCTGGGGTCGAAAGTCTCGGGAATTTTGGGAGGGCCTTGGACAGAGTCGTCAGTGCCCCCACTCAGGACCCGTCTCTGCTCTCGACGAGCTCATGTCGTCAAAACGTCACTTGAGGTCGTCCCGCTGAGGCGATGCCATGTCTAACTAACAGAGGGGAACAAAAAAAGAAAGACAATGGGAGTGCTCGAACGAGTCGCGTGACCCAAAAAAACGCCGCCTTTTTCCGTTCTGTTCTCGGCGTGTCAGTCTCTGGGGGAGAGAGGAGCAACACAATGAGAGTGAGCGAGACAGCGCTGCTGGAGTGGTGATGAGGTGCTGGTGCGAGGCCACAAACGAATTGGCCGGCGTGAAGGCGATCTGGACCGGCGTGACCTTGCCTCTGCCGATGTTGTCCGGATTCTTGCCGCCGCGCGGTTGCTTCCCCATCGATGCTGCAGAGGAAGTGTCGATCGAGAGGGAGAGAGAATGAGATCTGAGAAAGGGGAGCCGCGAGCTAGAAAAGGCCGAGTTTTTGAAAATTTGTTCTTAGGGCCAATTTTGCGATGAAAACATGCTTTCGTCGCAAACCTACCGAGGGCGTTGCGACGAGATAACGTTTTCGTTGCAAATTTTGCGACAAAATACTATTTTCGTCGCAAAACAAGCCAGTGCAAGTTGCGACAAAATTGAATTTTCGTTGCAAAATTTGCGACAAACAAAATTAGTGGCAACTTTTGTGACGAAATCCTGTTTCGTCGCAAAATAAACCAGTGAATGTTGCGACGAAATTCATTTTTTGTTGCAAAATTTGTGACGAAATTCACAACGAACTGTTTCGTGGCAAATTTTACGACGAAAATTGAATTTCGTCACAACACATGCCTGCATAAGTTGCGACGAAATTAATTTTTCGTTGCTAAATTTGCAACGAACACTAATTCGTGGAAAATTTTGCGACGAAATCATGTTTTCATCGCAAAAGTTTGCGACAGAATCTAATTTTCGTCGCCAAATTTGCGACGAGAAAGATTTTCGTCGATATCATTTTTGCCCCTGGAAAACGACTTCTTAATATTAAAGTTGTGGCTATTCATTGTGGCATTTCCCATTCCATACTCTTGAATTGGGTGTTTTTGCATTAATTGCTACTTCATTAATCTTACTGATTACATGTTGTATTTGCTTCTCCTACCGATTGGATAAGTGATGTAGAATAACATAATTGCCAGAAATCGGTGCGATTTCACCGATAATTCTGATTTCAGGTCTGACGAGATTTGATTGCGCTTAAATTCGATCAATTGAAGCAAAACGTCATTCTGATTCAAACTCACCACCGTTGGGGGTGACAAACGATGAATTTTCGTATTTCAAGATCGTTTATGTAGATTTTGCAAGCAGTTTTTTGATGTAGGCAATTTTTGAATATTTGGATAATTTGCAATTGTGACATTTCGAATTTCCGACTCCTCGATGCTTGAAATATGAAATGGAATCTCAAAATTGAAAAATGACAAATAAAGATTTCAATGTTCTAACTGAATTAGACGTCGCCTCATCGAAGAAAATTGGAATCAGAAAAACGACGTTCCGAACGTCGAGAGTAAAATTACAATTTTGCCCCTCAAGTCTTGGCCTTGCCTTAATAAATGGACAAGGACATTTTGGTAAATCACATTACCCTATAGTTGCCGAAAATGAGGTGGATTTATGACCGTTGGATGAAATATTGATTGACTAGTGGACAAGTGTCAAAGGATGCTCAATTGGCATTAATTGGACAACTTTTAACCTACCATTCTTGGTAGTTGACCAAGCCTAATTGGTGTATACCCTCTCCAATCTTGCTTAGCCGAATGCCCATCTCCATAGCCAGCCTTCTTCTTCCTTCTTCTTCTCTTTGTTCGGCCGAGAAGCAGCTCCCGCCCGACCAGCTCCTGACCGCCACTTAGCTACCGTCGAGCGCCGCTTCGCCGCCATCGAGCCCCGCTTCCGATGACCTCCAGCCACTGAGCCAACCACCAGCACCTTCCTCATCCTATTGCCGACAGGCTCCAACTTGAATCAAGTCATTTGACCCGTCGAGGAGCTCCGACCGGCCATTCTCCCAAAAGTCAACGGAAACCGTCGCAGCTGGAGGTAAGCTACTATTTAGACTCCGTAGGACCCCGAAACCTTCAAATCTTTCTGCCAAATTTTGTGGACATCTAGGAGACATGTAGACTGAGTTGTGATAAAAAGTTTGGATGAATTTGATAGAGTTTTGACCCCCAAATGGGTCTTGTATTTGAAGGACAAAAATAGACCGGTTGAGGACTTGGAGGAACCGGCGTCGTTCGTGGACTTTCCGGCATCGCCTTGGCTTCAAATTTTTGATGAGACTTCCCAACTCCTAGAAATACATGTTAGCAAGTTGATTTTGTGGTAAATGAAGATTTAGAGTTGAATTATGGACTGATTAAGGAGGTAGAGGTTTGGATGAACCGAGCCCTTTGAGGGCTGTGGGAGGTGTCGTCATGCTTTAAATTCGTCGTTAAGACATACAAGAATGTTAATTGAGTTGTTAATGAGGTGTATGCTCCGTGAATTGGTGATTGGAATAGAAAAACTGATCGTTTGACGAACTTTGGACTAGGTCGCACGGCTGTCCTATTTTGAGATCAAGGGAAACAAATCTTTGGAGGAGTCTTAGAGGGAATTTTATGGATTTAATTGAAAAGTAAGTGACTCCTAAACCTTTGCTAGGAAGTTAGGACATTACTAGATGCATTTGGACGATATATTGATGAATTTGGGAGTCTATTCCATTGATTGTTCAAGATTGACTGAGATAATGGAGGTGTGAGTCGTGTGTACTCCTGATGATAAGAAATTATAACTCTCATGGCTAAATTTTTGTTATGTGCATTCGATTAACATGGATGCTGGTATGGCTATGTGACATATGGCCTTGACATCTCGCATGACCATGATTCATTACTTGACTAATAAAAATTGTACTCGATTATGAAATTCCTTAAGAGGTGAGTTTGCTTTGTGAGCCTAAGAGCTTGTGGCACCCTGATGCGTTGAGACGCGAGGTTTTGATGGCTGGTACCCTGATGCATTGAGATGCGGGGTTGTGGTGGCTAATGTCCTGATGCATTGAGACTTGTGACGAGATTGATTATGTGTCGACACAGGCCGGGAATGGCATTGAAAATCTGATACGTTTAATGCGGGTTTGTCAATTTGATGGTCTGAGGCGTATTGACGCGGGCATAGCTATTGAAAAGAGAATTGATATCCTGATGTGTCAGAACATAGGATAGTCTTGATACATGTCGACACAAGTATCGAAATGACTTTTGAAACCTGATGCGTCAGAACGCGGGTTGCCAATCGAGATCTTGATTAGCTTGATGCGTATTAACGCGAGCTTGGCCATTGGAATTAAAGTTATGATTAGCCTGATGCGTATTGACGCGGGCTTGCCATTGAGATTAATTTGTGATTAGTCTGATGCGTTTTGATGCGGGCTTGGCCATTGGAATTGAAAATTTTGATGATATGATTATCCTTGAATCGTGATTGCGTTATGCTAGACGTTTCGTGGTGCCTTGATGTTTTATTGCCATGTGTTGTTTTATTAATGAATCCTTGTCTATTATTTTATTGTATAATCTAGGAGGACTAATGGCCTGGTCTAGGTTTGGGGTGAACTTGTTGAGATTCATATCTCACCCCGTCGTGGGATTAAGTTTTTCAAGTCCCAAGCGATGGAAATCTGAGCATGCCAATGATCGGTGTCTGAATAAGTAATTATATGAAATGGATTTACACTATTGTGACTTTAGGGATTTCATGTCACCTTAAAGTTAAAGTTGTATCCTCAGAACCTATAGTTGGTGTTTATAAGAAGGCGTATCCTATGTCCTGAGTCATCTTAAGTCTAAATTGTATGGAAAAGTTTCATCGCTTCCGTATGTTTGTATTATTTAGAAGTTATAAATTGTTGATCGACGGATCTTAGGTACCACCGAGACAAGACGGCCCTGATGAGATTTTGCGTGCCTGACAGATTCGGGACGTGACATCCTCGTTTGTTTGGTATCAGAGCAAGGTTAGCTCGATCTAATGTGATTGAGACTTAGAATGATAAAGAGCGATGACTTGAAGGCAATTAGGTAGTGAGACCTTGAGGGATAAGCATGGGTTACTGAATCTTGAGGACTATAGGCTTAAACTTGTGTAGCATTCTAATGGTCCTAGTGCCGATTTAATGGATGATCTTGAATGATTTTATGAGTAAGGTTCACAAGAAAGTGAATAGAAATTGATGAGTCATAAGCCTAGATTTGAGGTTGCTAGAGAATAGCTTATGAATGAAGGGTCGATTGGGTTATATGATTATGATTGTGGTTTGTCAATGACCCAATTTGGGGAGTATGAGTTATAAAGAGACAACTAGTATTGGTGGATTTAGGTTTGAATTGCGTAATATCTTGATGGTTTAGCTATCAATTGCTATTGACAACCTTGGAGATAGGGGATGAGGTGTATACAAGAAAGTAGGTAAGGAATATTTTTTTTTATTAAAGGCCAGTTGTGATCGAATGCATATGGATTTGATTTAGTTAGCGACTCCACTTGAGGTATACGGTTGAATATAGGCAATTGATCGGTGGAATTAAAACTCTTCAATGGATAGGAATTGAACTGAAGGTGATTGTGATATGACTAGTGGTGAGGACAATCATGTTGTACATGTGTTTGTGGTTACGAAATGAAAATTGATGAGGGTGCATGCATGAACTTATCGCTATTGGACTTAATAAACTATCGCTTGGTATGGGACAAGTTGATGGGATACCTATAAACCGTCATGAAGCATGGTGTGGGACGTATGGAACGGGCTTTCTCCGTAGATGTATGGCTTGGGACAACCTACAACGGCCAGGACTGATGAGGGCGAGGAGTGATCATTGGGACAGAGAGGTCCGGACAAGAAGCGGCTCCTGGCAAGCTTCTAAGATGGCAAGAGGCAAGAATGACCCAAGCCATAATTTGAAAGGAAAAGTCTAGGTATCAGATTGAGTCCAATTGTGGTTAAGAGATGTACGGTACGGGATTGATTCTTGAAAAGAATGATTGAAAGTGGCATGACATATGTAATGGCGCCTATGAGTAGTATGGTTAAAAGCTTCGTGCTTGGCAGTGGAAGCCCTTTGAAAAAGAAAAGTGATGTTTGTGAAGGGACTGTTAAGCATATTTTCTGATTGGCATCATGTGATTGGCTTGGCTAAGATATAATTGAGAGGTGAGACGACCTGTGGGGTTTATATCCATTAAACTGATGTCTGTTGAGAATGAGATAGCCTGTCGCATATATGACAAAGTGTCAAATGCCTTATGCTTATGGTATGAGCGATTGACTTATAGAAGTGATGCCTTGAGTATTTGCTGGGTGTTGACCTAATTGAGTTTTAGCCTAGTTAAGGCTGGCTTGATGAATGGTTGCTGCTTAAGGATGATTTGGAATCCTTAGATAATTGGCAATTAGTTGAGAGTTGCGTAGGGACCACTAGATGGTTGTTTGATGGTGATAGATAATAAGATGAGCAGTCTGAGACTGCTAGACTCGAGCAGATGATTTAAGTCTTTAATTCCTAGAAGGAATTGTAGTGGTTCGAGTGCCATAAAGACCTAATGAGGTTGAATAACAAGAGAATGGTCACTAGAGGAGCATTGGCTCGAGTATGCAAGATATGAGATGACTCTAGAACTAAAGGGAGTTGTGAGAATTGAGTAAAGATGAGTAACATGAATACGAGTGCTAGAAAAGCGTTTGGCTCGAGCTTGTGAACTGTACAAAACCTAAGAGTTGAAAGGATCATGAGAACTTTGAATGGAAATGAGAAAATAGATGGGTAGGTAGACTCGAGAAGGAGCTACCATTGTTATCCTAGTCACTAAGACTGCAGTTGCTTTTGCTAGCAAAGTGAATGGTAGAGATCAAAGGAAAGACGATAGAAAATGAAAATCGCTTGATGGAAAGCTTGTGGAACGATGTATAAGGCTGAGATTGACTAAGGTTCGATGGAGAAAATGGTGCCTAAACTACCTTTCTCTTAATTGAGAATTTGGAAAGAACCTTAAAGGTATTGAATTCATTGAGGAGGAGGAGCGACTCTAATAGCTATTAGCCTGAAGAGGTTGTCAATGATTAATGAAAGGTCACCAGAGGAACAATTTCCCTTGAAGGCATGATATTTGCCTGGATTATCTTCGTTGAATTGTTCCATGGAAAGTACCTTTTTGAGGTTATTCGATAGTAAGGATTGCCTGAACTTTAATAGCTTTGAAAGGACTAGAGGAAGGTCGATTATTATGAGGCGGAGTTCTCAAGGTCGTCTAAGCGTATTAAGGGTGGTCAAGAACCCTTTAAATGAGACGTGAAGTCCCTGAGTGGATTGGAATTTGAAAGCCTTATGGCTAATTGCTATTCCTAAATCTGATGAACCGTAATGGACATCAAGGAAAGAAGTGGATGATCGGAAGAGGAATAAGTAAGAG
Source organism: Rhodomyrtus tomentosa (assembly GCA_028455895.1). Taxonomy (NCBI): domain Eukaryota; kingdom Viridiplantae; phylum Streptophyta; class Magnoliopsida; order Myrtales; family Myrtaceae; genus Rhodomyrtus; species Rhodomyrtus tomentosa. Next base: position 12,736,814 of record JAPCWY010000002.1, on the reverse strand, counting down.
AATTTTTGTTCATGAATTGTGAGAAAAGAGAACTTCACTTATGGAACATAGAATGTGCCTGTAAGGAAATGTCGTTACTATGACATAAGGCTTATAGTGATTAAACTTTTGTTGTCGTGAGGAATAATAAGGAGACTGATGTGTCAGTCTGTCAGACCTTGTGGATTTTATGAGGTTGATTGAGGTTGAATCGAAACTACTAAAAGTAGCATTGCGAGTTATCACCTCTAGAGAATAGGGCGTTGTCCTTAAAACGATTGGATCATGACATGATCATTGATGGAAAGAAAGGTGAATGGACTTGATGATCCTAGTTACTTGCAATTTTAATGAATGGATGAATGAGCAAAAAGGACGTTTAGATTGTAATCGCAAGGCGACTTGAAGAAGTCGAATTGAATATCTGAAATTTGAATTTGTGGAGACCAAGGAAAAATGAAACTTATCACTTGAGGTGGCTGAACTATTGGAAAGAAAATGCTAAAGTGTGGTGGCATTAGAATCCAGAAATAAGGGAACTGCTGTTGGCGAGACTCTAAGACAGATGTCCTATAGGATAAGAAAGACAAGGTGGATTTAAAGTAAAAGAATGCCACTGAAGTGTATGGTTTCCTTCATAGGATAAGAGATCCAAGTGTGGAAGGAAAAAACAATATACCAATTGTCTTGGTGCTAAATGAAACGTCTGGACTAATGAGGAGGACGCAAGCTTGAATGGTTTTTGAAAGTCAAGTCTGAGAACCTGTCCTGTGAACAACGTTGAATTCCAAGATGATGTCGAGGTTCAGTTGAATCAACGAAATTGATATAAGATTGCATTAACTGGTCGTGAAACTAAGAAGTCAAGACACTAATGTTTCCTGAGAAAAGAGTGACAAAAATAAACAAAATATTGTGTAGTTCAAGTGGGGACTCATGAGAGCAGAGGGCCAAGGTTTGAGCTCTCAAGTGAAAAGTATGAAGAACAGTTTGAAGATTCGACACCTGGTAGAAATAAACTAATAAAAGTCATATGGCGTATCCAAGGAATAATTGGATTAATTGTTACTGTCCTTAGAGACGATGAATAGACTTATTTAAGGAGTCATGCGAAATATGAATAACTTTCGAGAGTATCCTACGGACTCTATGGAGATGTTCGTTGTGTGCTGCTAATTGTGAAGAGCACGAGTTGTGGGCCTGATGAGATAAGATTCCTCAGTAGTGAAATTTCTGAGAAATGAAATCCATATAGAGCCCTTGAAGAATGGAATAAGTGATGAATCGACTAAGATCGATGTGCATTGCGAAAATTAGAAGTTCTTGAAATTGGTGAACTGTTATGGATGTATCGGGGGAAGATTTACCACAAAAGCAATTCCATTGATGAATGAATACGAAAAGAGTTTTCGAGAACTTAAGTCAAGTTGATGACTACGTCGACAATAGTGTTCCTATTTGGAATTAAAAGGAGGTCGAGAGAATCATAATGACGTGACGCAGAAAGGAAATTTAAGGCGTAGTAAGGCAAACTGAAGTGGGCTATGCGAATACGTTGTGATAGTAAAGCTATATGAGTTGGAACGTCTAATGCATGGTTGGAGTTGGCTTGCAAATGTTCTTGCGACGAAGTTGAAAAACACAACTCACATGGAGAGGTTTCAAGTTTACACAAATCATAAGAATTTGAGGTATGTGGTTGCCTAGAAAAATTGAATGAGGAACAACGTGTGTGAAGGAGATTGCTTAAGGACTAAGGATGAAATATCCTATATCGCCTAGAAAAGGGTGATTTAAGTAGCGGATGTGTATAAGTAAAAATAGAGCATCGTGCATTTGGAGGATAAAGGATAGGCTTTGCCCAAGGAAATAAGATATTCAACTCCTAAATTGGAAGGTTGCTAATTGACTAGTCTGATAACTACCTGAAACATCAAGCTTGAAGTCAAAAAGGAATTGAGATGCTGCAATGAACAGACCTTGACATTTAAGGGGTTATGGAAATGGATAGAACAAGGAGGAAATCCAGATTTTCGGATACCTAGGAAAGAAACCTCAAAGTTGAGGGTTGAAACCTTAAAGTCTCATGGACAAGAGTATGAGACCAATATTGAAAAGGAACCTACAGAAATGACCTCATTAGAAATTCAAAGGGAGAATTATGGTGTCCCTTGGAATGACATAAAGGTGTGCCAGACTTGCATCGATATTATCGATGGAATGGACTTAAAATTTGGTTAGTCGAACATGAGATCAAGTATGAAACGTGCCAACAAGAAAAAGACATGCCCTTGAAAGGATTGATACGTCGAATGGTATCGACATTAAAAAGTGCATTTTGGCGAGGGTTTACTAATAACGGTGATGGACAAATGGAAGAGATGAGGTGAACGCTCGAGGATGAACTACTGACAGATGTTATGATTATCGAAAGAGAATGGAGAGAAGCAAATACAGATTGAGGACTGAAAGAGACAAGTCCTAGAGAAAGATGGCTTTGGTCGGAAAGGACAAGTAAGATCGTCAAATCATGAAAGGAATTATTCGAAAAAATGAGGATGCGATGAGATGCCAATACCCTAAAGAACTGGATAGTTAGAAGGTTGCAAATTTCGAGGACGAAATTTCTTTAAGGGACGAAGAGTTGTAATATTTCGAATTTCCGACCCCTCGAGGCTTGAGATATGAAATGGAATCTCAAAATTGAAAAATAGCAAATAAAGATTTCAACGTTCTAATTGAATTAGACGTCACCTCATTGAAGAAAATTGAAATCAAAAAATCGACGTTCCGGACGTCAAGGGTAAAATTACAATTTTGCCCCTCAAGTCTTTGCCTTGACTTAATAAATGGACAAGGGTATTTTGGTAAATCACATTACCCTATACCTGCCAAAAATGAGGTGGATTTATGACCACTAGATGAGATATTGATTGACTAGTGAACAAGTGTCAAAGGATGCTCAATTGGCATTAATTGGACAACTTTTCACCTACCATTCTTGGTAGTTGACCAAGCCTAATTGGTGTATACCCTCTCCTCTCTTGCTCAGCCGAATGCCTATCTCCATAGCCAACTTTCTTCTTCCTTCTTCTTCTCTTTATTCGGCCGAGAAGCAGCTCCCGCCCGACCAGCTCCTGACCGTGGCATAGCTGCTGTCGAGCGCCGCTTCCGGCGACCTCCAGCCACTGAGCCAACCACCAGCACCTTCCTCATCCTCTTGCTGATAGCCTCCAATTTAAATCAAGTCATTTGACCCACCGAGGAGCTCCGGCAGGCCATTTTCCCAAAAGTCAGCGGAAACCGTCCCAATTGGAGGTAAGTTGCTGTTTAGACTCTGTAGGATCTCGAAACCTTCGAATCTTTCGGCCAAATTTTGTGGACATCTAGGGGACATGTAGGCTGAGTTGTGGTAAAAATTTTGGATGAATTTGATGAAGTTTTAACCCCAAATGGGTCTTGTGTTTGAAGTACAAAACTGACCGGTTGAGGACTTGGAGGAACTGGCGTCGTTCGTGGACTTTCCGGCGTCGCCTTGGCTTCAAATTTTCGGTGAAGCTTCCCAACTCCTATAAATACATGTTAGCAAGTTAATTTTGTGTTAAATCAAGGTTTAGAGTTGAATTATGGACTGATTAAGAAGGTAGAGGGCAGAACCGAATTCTGTCGTGTTTCGGTTTGGATGAACGGAGCCCTTTGAGGGCTGTGGGAGGTGTCGCCATGCTTTAAATTTTTCGTTAAGACATACAAGAATGTTAATTGAGTTTTTAATGAGGTGTATGCTCCGTGAATTGGTGATTGGAATAAAAAAATTGATCATTTGATGAACTTTGGACTAAGTCGCACGGCTGTCCTGTTTTGGGATCAAGGGAATCGAATCTTTAGAGGAGTCTTAGAGGGAATTTTACGGATTTAATTAAAAATTAAGTGCCTCCTAAACCTTTGCTAGGAAGTTGGGATACTACTGGATGCATTTGGATTATATATTGATGAATTTGGGAGTCTATTGCATTGATTGTTCATGATCGACTGAGATAATGGAGGTGTGAGTCGTGTGTACTCCTGATAATGAGAAATTATAACTTTCATGGCTAAATTGTTGTTGTGTGCATTCGATTGACATGCATGCTGGTATGGCTATATGACATATGGCCTTGACATCTCGCATGACCATGATTCATTACTTGATTGATAAAAATTGTACTTGATTTTGAAGTTCCTTAAGAAGTGAGTTTGCTTTGTGAGCCTAAGAGCTTGTGGCACCCTAATGCGTTAAGACGCGGGGTTGTGCTGGCTAATGTACTGATGCGTTGAGAAGCGGGACGAGATTGATTATGTGTCGACACAGGCCGGGAATGGCATTAAAAACTTGATGCGTTTAACGCGGGTTTGTCAATTTGATGGTCTGAGGCGTATTGACGCGGACCGAGCCTGAGGGGTATTGACGCGGGCATAGCTATTGAAAAGAGAATTGATATCCTGATGCGTTAGAACACGAGATAGTCTTGATACGTGTCGACACAAGTATCGAAATGGCCTTTGAAACCTGATGCGTCAGAACGCGGGTTGCCAATCGAGATCTTGATTAGCTTGATTCGTATTGACGCGAGCTTGGCCATTGGGATTAAATTTGTGATTAGCTTGATGCGTTTTGACGCGGGTTTAGCCATTGAAATTGAAAATTTTGATGATATGATTGTCCTTGAATTGTGATTGCGTTATGCTAGACGTTTCGTGGTGGCTTGATGTTTTATTGTCATGTGTTGTTTTATCAATGAATCATTGTCTATTGTTTTATTATATAATCTGGGAGGACTAATGGTCTGGTCTAGGTTTAGGGTGAACTTGCTGAGATTCATATCTCACCCAGTCATGGGATTAACTTTTTCAGGTCCTAGGCGATGAAAATCTGAGCTTGCCAATGATCGGTGTTTGAAGAAGTAATTATATAAAATGGATTTACACTTTTGTAACTTTAGGAATTTCATGTCACCTTGAAGTTAGAGTTGTATCCTCAGAACCTGAAGTCAGTGTTTATAAGAAGGCGTACCCTATGTCCTGAGTCATCTTAAGTCTAAATTGTATGGAGAAGTTTCATTGCTTTCTTATGTTTATATCATTTAGAAGTTATAAATTGTTGGCCGACGGATCTTGGGCACCAGCGAGACATGACAGCCCTGGTGGGATTTTTCATGCCTGATAGGTTCGGAACGTGACATCGATATTTTATTTGATTACTTTTTTATTAGATTAGATTATATTTGTTTAATGTTATGTATTGTAATTCTCGTTCTTAAAGTAGTAGTATATATACGTATGGACGTCCGCCCTTTGTAATCTTTAGACTTTTATCAATTGGATTCAGAATTACTTTATAATTGCTTTCCAGTTATCACTTACTCTGCGTTAATTAGACTTTCTGGTGGGTATACTTAATTCTCTCATCTCTTGAACCTGTTTGGTCCACATCCAAAGATGAAATGAATTCTTTTGGATTGTGAGACACATTCAAATTCAATATAAGTTTTTATGGAACTAAAGAAAACAAAAAAAAAACTAGGGGTATGATAATTTTCTTGAATAAAAAATTTCTTAGATTAAGAAAACTAAAAATAATAAAAATTAATTAAGTAAATTAAATTTCAATATAAATAATATTGAAATTTGAATAAAAAATTCAAAATGACATCAAATTTCATTTTTATTTGTTCCTATTTTTCATTTATATATTTGAATTTTTTTACTCTAGAATATATATATATATATATATATATATAATATATTGAATTGAGTATTCTAATTTATTATTTAGTATTTATATTTATTTCCTATTTTAGGTGTATTATTATATCTTGTACTATAGCTTATTATTTAATATGTAATAAAATTTGAATTAGTTAATATTTTGATTATTCATTATAACAATAATCAATCAATAGAATTTTTAAATGCAACCAATTAGCGACGAAATGTATTGTTCGTAGCAAATTAGCGACGACATTAGCGACGACACAGAAATTAGCGAGGAAAAAGTGTCAGTAGAATTTAGTGACGAAAGAGTTTTTCGTAAAATTAGCGACGAAAACATATTTCGTCGCTAATAAGAACAAGGCAATTGGCGACGAAAGAGATAATTCAGCGCTAAGTTGAAATATTTTCTTTTTTTATAATTAGCCACAAATAATAATTTCGTCGCTACTAAATTAGCAACGAAAGAGATAATTCGTCACTAAGTTCAAATATTTCCTTTTTCATTTTTGTTTATATCATATTTAGCGACAAAAAGACTATTTCATTGCTAATGTTAATATTTTCTTTTTTATTTTTATTCATTGTGCTATTGCGATGAATACGGGTTTTCCTCGCTTAAAATAGCGACGAAATCCCATATTCATTGCTAAATTAGCGACGAAAGTCGTGATTCGTCGCTAATTTTAATATGTTATTTTCTTTTTTTATTATTTATATCGTATTAGTGACGAAACACCAATTCTTGGCTAAATTTCTTTTTTTATTCTTAGGGCTAATTTTGCGACGAAATTTTATTTTCGTCGCAAATTGCTAAATGGGGGGTTAGCGACGAAATCGTATTTCATCGCTAATTTTCTTTTTTATTTTTATTTTAGCGATGAAACACCAATTCGTCGTTAAATTTCTTATTTATTTTTATTCTTAGGGCTAATTTTGCGACGAAAATCTTTTTTTCGTCGCTGAATTTCTTGTTTATTTTAATTCTTGGGGCTAATTTTACAACAAAAATCAGGCTTTCGTCGCTAATGCTTTGCCTACTGAAAAATTTGCGACGAAATTGTTTTTTCATTGCAAAATGGTGAAAGTGAGGTAGCAACGAAAGTCATAATTCATTGCTAATTTTAAGCGATGAAAAATCAATTCATCGTAATTTTATTTTTATTCTTACAGCTAATTTTGTGACTAAAAGAAAATTTTCATCGCTAAATTTCTTATTTATTTTAATTCTTAGGCTAATTTTGCGACGAAAATCAAATTTTCATCGCTAATTCTTTGCTTACTAGCAAAGCTGCGACAAAATTTTATTTTGTTGCAAATTGTTAAATGGGAGGTTAGCGATGAAAGTCGTAATTCGTGGCAAAAGTTGCGATGAATTAATTTTTGTTGCAAAAGAACCATGTGTATGTTGTGACGAAATTATTTTTCGTCGCAAACTTTGCCACGAAGTTGAGTTTTCGTTGCTAAATTTGCAACGAACTCTAATTCATGACAAATTTTGCAACGAAATCATATTTTCGTGGCAAAAATTTGCAACGAACTATAATTCGTGGTAAAGTTTGCAACGAAATCATGTTTTCGTGGCAAAAATTTAAGATGGAATATAATTTTTATCGCTAAATTTGTGACGAGATAGATGTTCATCGCTAAATTAACGTAATTTCGTCGCAAATTAGTGAGGAAATATTTTCATCCCTAATTTCATTGCAAATTTGCAACGAATTTGTTTTTCATTGCAAATTTCGTTGCAAATTTACAACGAAATTTTTCCGTTGCTAATTTTTTGTGGCTAAACCCGTGTTTTTTTTGTAGTGATCAAGTAGATCATTCTTACCTTTAGCATCCTAAAGTTCTCACTTATCTTGAATAGATGATCTTGAGGAAAAAATCTTTCTACACCTTAAAATTGGACAATATTTTAAACAAATAACTTCTTGCATTTAAAATAAAATAAAAATAATGGATAACATTTCATTAATTTTGACCATAGGAAAAAAGACTATGAGGGCAAAGTCCTATATTGCAAGACTTGAGAGGTTGACGCATGTAATCGTCTCCGGTTCCATTAGCCCATTTTCGAATATCAAAGGAATTGTTGGCATTAAGGTGAAGAAAATTATGTCATGAACCATAACATTTGGTAGCTAGAAGTTAGCATGGGGAAAAGTGTCCAGAAGATCATAAACCTATTGTTTTTGTGCCAATTCAGTTCTAAAAGATTTTGTATTTGACAAATTAAACCAATCAAGTCAATTTTGACTCGAAATCACTAACGTGGATGTCAATTATCCTACATGGCACGGACAACGCAAATGTGGATATTTTTTTAATATTATTTAAATTATTTTTAATAATATTTGCTAATTTTTAAGTAATTATGTCAAAATTATTAAAATAATATTTAATATATATATATATATATATCGGCGCTGGCCATTCCACATACGAATCAAGGTCCACTGGCGATTTTCGATCAAAATTGATCGAATTAACTCAATTTGTACAAATGCAAAAAGTCTTTAGAGTAAATTGGTACCAATTTAAAATGTTTATGACTCAATTGACACTAATAGAAAGTTTCGTACTAATATAAAATATTTAGGACTGAATTGGTATCAATGCAATAAGTCTAGGAATTTTTTGGACACTTTTCCCAGTTAGGATGAAAGTTTGAGGAAACGTGGCATGCTATAATAAACGAAGTGATGAGGTATTTTTCATAATGTGTTTTAGATTTTGATAAGTAATTAGAAAATCAGTCTCTTTTAAATGAAAAAGGTGTGGTATATGATCATTGCACCATGTTACCACGCGCAGTGTTGACGTGGTACGATCGAATTTATACTTACCTCCCCGTTTTGGATACATCACTGTCGCACGTGTAACCGTCGTACAAAATACTCGGCGTCTTGGAAACCACTGAAATTGTCAATTGTAGTGTCCTAGAATAATCTTAACTCAACCAGACGATTATCATGTTACGTATTTCGGGAAGATCTATGTGATTGTATTTCCCACAGTCATTCTTTGAATATGATCTTATGGACGAATATCCATTTATTAGGGCAAACGGGTGGTGGCGGTGTCGCGAAACCCAATTAATGTTCGACTAGGGCTTTTAGGACTCTGACCGCGGCGATGAATTCGCGCTCAGACCTAGTGGCGACTAAAACTAGGAATGTAGAACTTCAATTCAGCAACTGCTCAGGTTTGGGAAGCTGATACTTGGTTAAAAAAAAAAAATGTTTTAGGATGCTCGCATTCATTCTGCGGTGATCGGAGATGGTTGCGCCACTCCTCAACTCCTCCAACTGGGCAGCCGTGAAGGGGAGATAGTGGCCGTGTATGGTGGGTGATTCTAGCCGGTGGGGCAAAGTGTAGGGACCTATTTGAATTTTGATGAGAAAAATGCAAAGGCCAATTTGAGTTTGAATTTTCTTTTCTTTTCGTAATGAAATGCCAGAGTTAATAGCAAAATTGATATTATGTCCATTTTGGTAAGAATATCTGTCCAAGATGAATGTTTTCGAAACTTAAAAGAGACCCCATTTAGGAAAAGGGTTAATGGAAGATTTAAGTTACGCTATCTCTATTAATGACAGTATAATTACACCGTCATCACTTTACAACAAACAAGTATCTCTCCGCTCTCGCTCGCTTACCGCCTACCAATCCGGACAGGCCAAACAAAATTGTATGCTTTGCACATATTCTCTTTTGTCGGTGTCAAATAGCGTAAAGAATCGAACCCGCCCGACCTCACGATCCACCAAACGCCGAGGAGGCGGGCGGCGGGGGCGGGGGCAAGCTCGTGCGATAGGCTCTCCACAGCTCGTTGTACCTGCGAGCATCGAAACCGCGAGCCCGCATCAGCTTCTCCTGCTTGGCCGCGAACCGGCTCTGGAAGAAACCTTCGAAGGAGGGCTCCCGGGACGTCCTCAGGAAGAAGGCGTAGCCGAGCATGAAGTAGCCGGATGTGAGGTAGAAGCAAATGGGCTCCATCACGTCCCACGTGAGCTCCCAGAAGGTGAGCCGCATGAACCCGGCGGTCTGGACCACGAGGTAGCCGAGGCCCAGCCAGAGCTCCCGGCGTGCAAGGGACTCGGCCTCCCGGTCTATCTCGGCCTTCTGCTTCTCCAGCTCCTCGAGCTCCTCGCACTGCGGCGGCGGCTGCATTAGCCCCTCGATGGCTTTTCTTACCTGTAGACACAAACGGGTACAGGATTGTTTGACCGAATAACGCTTTGTCCCTTACACATTATCTAATTTCTCTAAGCATTCGTCCCCTAAATTCCATTCCACGAACATTGCGATTTTCGCGGTTGGCCCCACAAAAAAAAAAAAAGTTTAAAAATTAGAGGAGAACTATTATTTTTGTCTCTTTTGTAACAGACCATGTTCAAGTCGGTGATTTTTTTTTTTTGTCCAGCAATTATGGACACCCCGAAAGCAACCTCCGGAGATCTCACAATCAACTCCAAATTACTCGAATCAACCACCCTTTTCCTCTCATTTTGTGAATTTCTCCATTTCCACGTCCATTGATTAGGAAATTAAAAACAAAAATTAAATTATAATTCATCCCTGTTAATCAATTTAGATTATGAGACGACCCCATCATCTTCCCCCGCAAAAAAAAGGGGGGGATTTCTCCGGTAGATTTGGGGGGGGGGGGGGAGCAACGGCGGCTGGTTTTGGTCCTTGTCGTCTTAGAAAAAAAAAGGGATCTTTTTTTACCATCTCACATGTGGGAACTCTTTACACGTTTTTGGTCTCTCGTCCTGTCGTGAAGCACCAAACCCGATCATAGGAAGCAAAGATCACCAAAAAAGCATGTATCAGTCTTCGGTAGAGTCTCCAATCTCATGAATTGAACAAAAATTTGTATATGCGAATATGGAAAATAAAACGAAAATTCAAATGAAATGAAATCTAAATTCTAACTCTCCGATGACCATTTTATATTATCCCTGCGGCCCTAAATTGTATTATTTTATATCCGACCAAAAAAATTTGTATAATTTTATATATTAAAAAAATGTAATGCGAAAACGAAATTTGAACGCCAAATTGAGGAATAGGGGAATTACCAGCTCGGGCTTGAGAAGCACCATTTTGCCCAACACGACGACGTTGCCGGTCTCGTCGAGCGTCCTCGCTAAGTGGAGCCCCTCGCCCGGATCCGCACACGCCTCGCCGCAGATCCGGACCAGTTCCTCGTACGAAACCCAGGTCTCCCCCACCTCCCTCAGCCGCGACTTCACCATCTCCACCTGCGCCACCTTCATCAGCCTCCTCGCGTCCTCCACCGTCAGCTCCGGAGGCCCGCCCCCCAGAGACTCCCTCGCCGGCGGCGGCGGGCGGGGGATCGGCGCCGAGATCCGGATCCCGCCCCTCGCAATGTCGAGGACCCGGAGCCTCTCCATCAGGCCCTCACCCATGGGGGGCGACCGGACCTCCGACGAGAGGGCCGCCCTCCGGTGCAGGAATCGCCGGAAGACGCCCCCGTCTCCGGGATCGAGGTCGATGGCGAGCCCGCCCCGGCGGCGGTTGGCGGGAGCGGAGTGGGAGTTGGCCAGGGCTTGGGAGGAGGAGATGGATCGGCACACGCTGAGGAGGCGCTGAGGCAGCGATTTTTTCATCGACATTGTCGAATCAATTCGAACAAAAAGAAGGAAGAGACGACGAGAGGGTTCTTGAGGATGTCGGAGGGTGGTCTCTTTTATTTCTTGCTTTTGTGGAGCCTGTAGGAAAAAATATGGGTGGAGAAGATGGTGGCGTTTCGGGTCCGTTATATAGGTGTCCAAAACCAGAGGAAGAAGACGACACAGCAGAATATTAAGTAAAAAAAAAACCCGAAATAATTAAATAAATATAAGTTGCTGACCAGAAAAAAATGTCTGTTCCGGTTAAAATTGAGCGCGAGATATTGTGGCCGATACGATAAATTGCAGGATAGAAATTGGCTTCTGCCCCACTTAACGACGGCATATATGCTGTAAATAGCGAACGAGAAGCACCGGTTTAGTTAAACCTCGTACGCGGCGACCCGACTTTGTGGTGCCATTTTTCCTTTTCTGTGGTTGCTCGTATCAGTATTTTTTTTTTTGGTCGGAAACTCGTATCAATAATTGATCATTCTAGGGTTCTCCAAGTCAGTCTCAATGTGTCTCATGATCTCAATCTAATTACATGACAAATCGAATCAAGTCAAGACGAGTTGTCACGTTTGTCATTTCGATTGGGATTCATGATCTCAATCTAATTACATAACAAATAGAATCAAGTCAAGACGAGTTGTCACGCTTATCATTTCGATTGGGATTCATTGAATAAGGACGTGTTTTCACGTCGCGTACAGATCAATAAAATTTAGATTAAGGTTCTCAGGCTTTAATGAAAAAGAAAATCGCAATAATTAACCGCAACACCCGATACATGCGGGCACTTTTGATGCCCTTCTTCCGGAGCATATTCCAGTGGAATGACTACGATATATTCCTAACCCCACCCCCCCCAACCCCCCCCCCCCCCCCCCCCGGGGGCACCCACGCTCACGAGACGATAAAATCGATCGAAACCCTGCGGGCTCCGTGCCGTACACGTGGCGGGCGTAGGAGGCAGGACGAGGACAGTCCGCACTGTCTGGTCACATGAATTTTCTCTCACCGTCTGATTGGGGGTTGTGGTGGGCAACAGATGGCGCTGACGTCCGTTCGACTTGGGTCACCGGTGTCGTTAGGCGGGGTTGGAGCTCCAGATGGATGTACTGGATGGGGTGTCACGTTTAACACGTGTGAGCCTAACGACCAATGGGCAATGGTTATCTCTTTGGGTCAAACTATTTAAAATAGCCTTGCTTACATGGAATCGCAATCCCTCTCAAGCGGACGATATGGATTATGGAGCGGGCAACATATATGGAAGGAATCAACTGGGGAAGGTATCAATTCGATGGGGCCCAATTTTAGAATTGCCGTTGGCAGAAACGTGTCGCCACATATATCCAGGTGGAAAATCGAGGGCTTGTCTTTTTTAAATACTCGGGGTAAAGTAAAGTGCATGAATGACAGTCCCGGGTTTTACCGGTACCGGGGCCGTCGGGATAATTCTAACACGTGGCGCTCCGCCATGGGGGAGGGTTGTGGGGGTGTCACCTTCCCTAGATGTATCGGACCTATCGGTTCAAGAGTTCTGCGTGGGGGAGAGGTGACCATGGGGGCAGCAGGCGAGGGTGGGGAGAACAAAATGGCGACGTCCATGGCTGAACGGGGAGCAGGAATTTATTGCGCGGATAAAGATAAGGCTGTGTTTGTTGCAAGCTAATCCGGGCGATTAACGTTCAAACATCGTCTAAAATCTGCAATGATCTTCTTCATTGCAAGCCAGCAAGGAGAGGAGATGAAAAAGTCATAGACATATAATAATTATGTCAATTTAGTATTAAAACTTTTTTTTTATTTACCAATTCAATCATAAATCTTTTGCATTCTTATCAACTCAATCTTTTCGATTAATTTTGACCAGTCGATATTGACGGGAATGCCAACCAATGATGATATAGATGATAGCGCTGACCGGTATCCACGTCAGTGCCGACTTATCATAGTTGACTGAAAAGACTAAATTGGCCTAAATGCAAAAATGTTTATGATTGAATTGACACAATAACAATAGATTTATGAATTTTTTATGATAATTTTCCCTTCAATTTTATTACCAAGAACAATCTAGCTCATTCGCAAATTTGATTGAAATCTTCGACAATCTTGAAATTAAAACCGCGATCGAGATGCTCTGGACTTTTTTTCATGTCGCATTTCCTGTAGGGGTGATCAATTTCAGGATGGATTAGTGCTCACCATAGAACCAGAATCGCACCGGACAAGGTCGATTTGCAGCCTGTGAAAATGGGTGCCTACCCGACCTTGTCCACCTTGGAATTGACAACTTTTTTCTTATTATTATTGTTTTATGTTATTTTTTAAAAGTTGCCAAATATATTGAAAGTTAGTTTAGTGTATTGAATTACAGAAAATGTTACTAGTAGAAGAAGAAATTATTCCCTCACAAAGTGTACTTTTTTTTTTTTTTGCACTTGTTCAACAAGAAAATCTACGAATGATTTCAACATTTTGGTCCTGGCAGCCTTATTCCGCCTTAAGAATTGGGAACATGACCGATTCCCACGGGAATCATCTAGAACCAGTTAATTAGGTCTGGTTCCGAAGTCAAACCGAGACCGATTCACGCCTCTAGTGTCGTATTGTGAGTGAAACATAAATTAAATGGAGAGATGAATTAGTTTGAGTTATGATCGGATTTGTACTTATATGTAAGTTGAACTTCACAAGTGTCAACTCCACTACACTGAACGGTAAGGTGACGAGATAAAAACATGTTTACGAGATGAGAGAGCATAGGAACATGATTAATAGCCTTGATTGCCGTAAGAAGAGATGTCGAGACACGTAAATGATTTTCTGCCCCGAAAACTTTGAAGTGTCTTGAAATGACTTGTGATGCGCATCTACAATCAATATATTGTTTATACTCTTCACATTATTCACAAAATTTGCTAAAATTTTAGGAACAAATCATTAGTTACTTTGTCCGTAATGTTATTGAAACGATTTATGGGCTCAGATATCCCTGTTTAAAACGTGAGCTACATTTTGTGGAAGAAAATAAAATTTTGGGGGATCCGCCCAATCTTAGAGGCGCTATAAGTTTGTCTCTGAACTTTCATTTTATTACAACCATTGATCTTCTATTATATTTTCCGTTAGAACGTGCGATGAACATGATCTTTCAAGGATAAAAAAGTGTATGTTCATCTCATTTGCTGAATAAAATATCTCTTTTACCAATATCTCTCTAAAAAATAGAGAAAAAAAAATAAAAATGAGAAAATTTTGTGTTTTTAGCCATTAAGGGGGCACATGGCAACACTTTTGCTCTAGAAATCAATTTTTAGATAGAAGTAAACTTTTTTCACTTTTCCAAGTGTCTCTTACGAAAAAAAAAAATTACTCCAAAATTACTTCTAGAGCAACAAAAAAAAAAAAAGAGCTCCAGAAGTAGAAAATAATTAAAATTGCACGGTCAAATAGATTTCTGATCTAGAATTTGCTTTACCAAGCCAACTTCACAATAACTGTCACACACGGGTAATCCAAATACGGGTGCCGTTGTCCTTTGGGAGAAGTTAAGTGCCAAAACAGTTAACATAATAGAATATTAGTAACCGTATGGTGGTCGTGTTTAATCACAAAATCAACTTCCACTCCGCCTCGGCTTTACTTCTTTATAAAAATTAATTCAATCCATAGTACACCTCGCAAGAAGAACTCATAATTTTTTTAAAAAAAAATTTGTCAACCTAACACCATGTGATTATCCGATCCAATTAAATAAGGAGGAGGACAACGCTGACCCTTCCTACTTGTGTGGGATTCCCAGCATCATTCCAATGCGTGTTGAAATTATGCTTTCGACAGTCAGTTTAGCAAACGCAAGAGATTAACCATTTTGTCGGACGACTAATGCTCCATCGTTTCTTATTATTATTATTATTATTATTATTATTATTATTATTATTATTATTATTATTATTATTATTATTATTGTGAAATTAATTATCTTAATTTTGGGTGCTCATCGGAATACAGCGAGAGAAAGAGCTGTAATGGCTGGTGGTCATAAATCCCTTCGAAGCAATCGAAATGGTTCTTCCGTTCACACTAACGTGTCGCCACATGCATATCCCGTACCTAACAATTTCCCTAATTAGCAAAATAAAGGAAATTAAGTGAATAATCCTCGTTAGTCATTGATTGGATATCTAATAACAAGGGGGAAAAAAAGCACTTGCATTAGATGATGGAAAATGCTTACTGTTGGGGTCGTTACAATTTCAAACGTAAATCCACACATGATAACCGCACGTTTACATAAAGCGTTCATTAATTGGGGATTATGTGATTAGAAATAACTGACAGTATTGTACGACTGTAAAAATAGCAGCTTTTTTAAATTATCATCCGTGAAATTACCAAAAAAAAAAGCAGGGTAGAGGACTAATACACGTTCTTTTCCAAGAGATTTGTACGTGACATGTATATGTTGTTAGCAAATAGTTATTGACGTCGTGGAATTATTATATAAGCATTTAAGTTTGATTAACGTATCGTCCCTTGCATTAAATTACTATCCTCGTGGCATGAATTTAATTTTCAACTATGGCCCGCCAAAACGTCATTACTTGAAAGGGACGCATCAGTGTCTCCTCGTGACTTTAGTTTAAACATGGGACAACAAGGATAAAGAAGAATGTCTAACCTACTTTGCCCAATTCTCACGATCCATTTTGTCGCAAATTAGCAATATTGCGCCGTTCAATTTGTCCATTCATAGCAATTTTCGTTTTCAAGCAAACACAAATGAAAAATTTTCGGAGCTGTACACGCTTCTGTTGTGGATCTTCTCTGTCCCGATAGTCATTTTTTAAGGCTCCGTTCATTTCACGAAAAATAAATGAGTTGGACATAAATAAATAATTTTCTACATTGCTTACAGAAAATAAATGATATTTATATCGTTTGCAAAAATATATTATCAAAAATATTTTTCATCATTCACAAAAATGCTTAGACATAAATGGTTGCCGATGATGAAACTATTATCTGTTGACTAACTATTTCAAGTGACTCAGGCGATTATATTTAGGAAATATTTTGCTAATCATTCATCCTTCACGAAACAAACGGAGTCTAAAGATAAACAAATAAAGCATGTGCATAAACAAATTAGAAAAAGATTGATCTTCTATCAATCATAGTTATTAAAAAGCATGTGCCCAATGGAAATATTTATAACTTATGATTCTTGATTATCATAGTACAATACGATTTGATATGATTCGACGGACAAACGACACATATCCATTGGGCGATTCTATTGAATACCAGATCCTAACTATATTTATTGATTAGATGTATACCACCGATACAACATGTTCTACATCAAATTTTGAAGATTCAAGTATTGCACCTATCAAATGAAGTAAGTTTTATCTCATGTCGTGGAGTGTATTATAACTATATAGCTTCACATCGATGTAAATGAGAATATGTAATATGGAAAATAAACTTTCTATTCAAGCTTAAATAATATCACAGTTTTTAAGAGAAATTGTGTGCTAGAATATTTTATGTTATGCTTAACATGTACTCTAAATTAAGTTACCTTTACACCTTAATCATGAATTCTACTTTTGATGTATGACCTTTTACCGGATTTCATACTTCTAAGTATTTCCAATGATGAACATCAAAAACCATTCCAGCATTCATATGTAGTTCTCATAATTTTTTCAGTACGCATATATTTTTGCAGTTTCCAATGTTCGGAGAGAAAGTAACAAAGAATTAAGACTCAATTCGTTCGCCAAAAATAAATTGTTATATAAAAATAATCGCATGCATCACTTTAAATAATTAGTTGATAATAAAATATTTTTATAAATGATAAACAATTATGTTTAAAAATTTTCATGGGCAAAGAAAATATATTTCGTTTGTTCATCTCTGTAAGCGATACAAGTAATCATTTTTAGACAAATATGTTTCAAATTATTTATTTTTCATAAAATAAATAGATCCTAAATAAATTCCTTAGCTTTCCCGATAGGAATGTATAGTGATATGATTGGTTGTCTTTAGTTGATGAAAAGCTAAAGAAATCCATGTATAGCCATTCTTCCTTGCATCGGATGCTCTAAACATTCCATGTCTCACGGTGATAATATTTTCAGTGTTCATCCTTCGATACCATTTTTAAATGCCTTTTTCGATATGTTATGGGAGAAAAGTTATTTCTCTCAAGTCTCAAGTGCAAAATTTTCGTCGGTCCTTTGTATGTCAATTCTCTCTTTCTCTCTCTCTCTCTATCTTTCTATGAAAAATTATCAAAAAAATCTCAAACTTACTACACTTTTGCCAATTAAATTATAAATCTTTTAATTATTTTAACTGAGTCCTAGACATTTTCACGTCTATTTAATTCTGCACATCCGGTCAATTTTGACCAGAAATCATTAATGTGGATGCCGTGTGTCCTATGTTTAATAATATTTTATATATTTTTTTCATTTTCTGTTCTTTGTTTTTTTATAACTATGGCCGCTGAAAAATATATAAAAAATATTAAAATAAAAGTAAAAATTAACCATGTCAGCGTCGAACGTCCCATGTAGGACAGCGGATGTCTATGTCAACAATTGCCGATCAAAAATGATAGGATAGACTCGATTGAGAAAATGTGAAATGGTCAAGACTTGATTTTGGCACAATTAAATGGTTTATGACTGAATTGATAACATTGCAACAGGCTTATGACTTTTTGATAATTTTCCTATCTTTCAATAGAGTGATTTCATTGTCGACGATTGTTCAAAACTTGACCTTGAGAGAGAGAGAGAGAGAGAGAGGGGTCATCGAATTAACCAAAGGAATCCCATCGAAAGTTCTCTCTAGACATGGCTACGAGAAAAAGGAACCTATGGAGATTTGATTGAGAATTCCTCATTGGTAACAATCCTTCACTCATCTCATGTGGTCTTGTCGACTCAGGTGGCCAGAATAACAGACTTCGCTTCTCATTCTTCGAAAGACAAGCAATTTCTCAATTATCGATCATTTCCAATCAATTTGAAAAGCATGAATGTTTATTTATTTATATATTTATTTTGGGGGGAGGGGTTCGGAAGAGCATGAATTTAAATATGCATGTTTTCCCCTTCATGGAAGAGAAAGCTTGTGCCATGAGAGAGACTTCTATATCTACAATCTCTTTTGCAATTATCATCATAATTCACAATAATATATACCTATGCTTTTGTTCCTTCTCTATATTCCTATCTTCAGTTCACCATGTAAGTCGTAGCTGAGGTGACTCGAGGAACCTCATCATCAATATCCCCACACACGAGCTATCCATTCATTTTGGGGGGTCAATAGCAATTGCTATGAGGATTGAAATGTTGCAAAAATGTCCATTTGGTCCCAAAAGAGAAATAGACAAAATAGATAGAAATTGCCAATGAGGACCCTGTACCTCTCCTGCATAATTGCTACTATCTACCCAATTTGACAGCACATATTCGGCATAAACAATTAGTGTCCTGTATTGTTATTCTTTTATTCCTTTTAGCTTGTGCCACTAAATTTCATCCCGGAAAAAAAAAATTGTTTCCCCCCCCCCCCATTTTCTCTAGGGACGTGGGTAACCTCTGCTCTCTGTTCAAGCCTTTTATTCCCCTCTTGTGCTCCACGACGTTGCTTCCAGAAGCAACCTCCAATCTTGAAATATTGTTGTCTGGTCCAGTTGAGGGACTAGCTATGGCCAATAATCGACACTTTATGTCTCATCTTGTATTCGAGTAACGCTAGATTTATTTAGGCTTACGACACTGTAGTACACAAAGTAATGTAGTAGATTGGATCTGGGCTTTTACTTAATCGATTTGTATTCAGCGCTCAACAAAAGTTAGTCACATTGTTTGGTATATCACTTTTGTAAACCAATCTCAGTGTACTTTGTATTATTCATTTATATACATACTAAGTCCACATTGCACGATCGAGTTTACGGGCTGGGTATACTTTAATGAACTATTTACAAAATATGTTAACAAGAAAAAAAATTGATAAGAGATAAAATTCGATAAAGAATCGAATTCTTAAAGAGAACTAATTTATGTGGAATAGAAATGATGGAAGCGGCATATATAACTCACTAGATTCGTAGTAATCCTCAAACGAAAAATGGTTAAAAGATACGGTCAACCAATGAATTATGACTTAATTATATCACCAATAAAAATCGCAGACATGACGCGACAGGCGCTAGCGTGTTTAATTTTTAATAATATTTTAATTATTTCAATATATTTTTAAAAAAAATCCTTTTTTCCATCTTTTTCCTTTTCTCTGGATTTATGTTTGGTAGTGACTAGCGAGTCGCAGACGTGATGCGACAAGCGCTGGCGTGTTTAATTTTTAATAATATTTTGATTATTTCAATATATATTCTTTAAAAATCTCTTGTTCCCTCTTTTTCCTTTTCTCTGGTTTTCTGTTTGGCATCAACCGGCGAGGGCCATGACGCCCTCATCCGGCCTTGCCCAGATCTCGTAGCCCTTGCTCGCTACCAGCGAGGGCCAAGCAACGCTTGTCCGCTGCTACCAAGGGCTAGATGACACTCGCCTAGCGGCCAGTGAGGCTAGAGAAAAGGGAAAAAATAATATAAAAATAATATAAAAAATTAGTCACGCTAGCGACGGCTACGCCATGTTGAGGACTTTCGATCAAAATTGGCTGGAAGAACTGAATTGGCACAAAATGCGAAAGGTTTATTATTGAATTGACAAGCTTAAAAGATTTAGGAATGAATTGGCAAAAGTACAAATTGTAAAGTTCATTTTGGACAATGTCCCCAATTTCTGCATTTGTTCATTGCAGTGCATCAACAATGTATATACACGGGCTAGAAAAGAAGGTAATCTCCGCAAGAATTAATTAACTACTTATCAATTTGGTTATAAGGGTGATAGGCTCATTTTGGTAAATGAGATGCTAATTGAATTTATATTCAAGCCTCAATGGAAGATGGTGAAGCAAGAAGAATTACCAATTATGCGATAGGCTCTCGAACTCTCGTGTCCTTTGTGCAAAATATTAAGATCGTTTTTCCGTACGTGGAGATCATTTCGCTACTCCTTTCGAGAGTTAGGCCGAGACTCGCATTGCTCACTCCAATTTAGATTTCCAATCATTTGAGTTCCAGTTGACATGACAATTTCTCATTCATACCTGAATCGAGGAGCTTCTGTGACGCTCCAAAACGTCACGCGCGCGATGGTGTCCATCGATTAGTACACATAATTGTGACGAAAGCATAACAAAATATTTTCAGTCTCCCATCCAAAAAATTGCACAAGTTTAATTGATATATATATATATATATATATATATATATATATATATGTCCTCCGTTATATTAACACCATTAAATTATCTACTTGATATAATATTCAAATTAACGCAATACATTACAAAAGATCTGGGAAGAGGATTGGGTCAGATAGCACCATTAGGGTCATGCAATACAGATTGACAACCTCACCCACAGGTAAGTCGTCCCCGTCGAAACCAAAAAGAGAATTGAAATCCTAAGTGGTCTAACAAGCTCACGTCGACCATACACCAGGGGTGTCAATGGGGCCGGTCTTGGCACGGCCCGAACCGGCCCGAAGATGAACAGTATCGTGTTCGGGCCAGCCCGCGCCGGGAGCCAGGACGGGCCGAATTATTTTTTCTTTTTTTTTTTCGAAATTAAAATTAATTGGCAAATCTACCAAATGAAAAAATATAAAAAGAATAAATTAAATTAAAGAAAAAATATGGATGTTAAAAAATATCTGGACGTCGGGCCGGCCCGCCTGGCCCGAGTCTTTTTGACACCCTACCATACACTCGAACTACACTTAATATATACTATCGCCAATTCATGTATAAGTACATTTTGGTATTTACAATCAAAGTATACAAGAACTCCACGTTGCAAAGGTTATGGGTGATCCATTCTACAAAGAAGCCGGAACGGGAGGTATATCCAACATATGACAACACTTCGAGAAGCAACATTTAGGCAGAGATAAGTATGAGGTAAAATATAAATATTGTACGAAAACATACCGTTTTACGACTGGAGGCAGCTATGGAACATTTAGTCGAAGTATGCGGTCAAAACATGCAACGGAAGCGGGGATCGACGCCCTCCAACAATAAATTTCCCGGTACGCCAATCCAAACAATTCTTCTTTTTTTCGTTATGATGGCAACGTTTATAAAGAAACATTAGCTCCACAAGCTGCCATTGACCATTTACCGTTTCATATTGATGAAAGTTTTAGTTTGACTTTTTTTTTATAAACGCTGCATATACTCCGCAAGCAAAACCTATTTCGAGAAATACTCTTAAACATGAACCTTTTTTACTTTATAAAAAAGGAAAAAAAAAGTTTGGTTTCAATGGACGTGTGCATATATGTAGCGATATTTGGAGTGATTTTTGGCAAACTCATTCTTATATGATATCACATATCATTGGATAGGTGACAATTGAAATATTCAAAAAAGAGTTCCTACATTTTGAGTGTTTGATGACAGGCCTATGGCCAATAATATTTATGGAATAATTAGGCAAGTTTTAGAAGAATTTAATTTGATTAATTAAAATTTTCACTTGATTTTGATAATGTCGCGGCAAATACATCTTCCATTTCTGAATTAGAAAACGTTTGTAAACCTTCTTTTGGTTGATAATTTTTTCACATTAGATGTGTTTACCATGTTTTAAATTTAAATGTGCAAAATGGTTTACGAACTCTTGATAGTTTTCTCAGCTCAATAAAGAGAGCAATTCGATTTTTATGGAGTCGTCCCCAAGTTATGAAAGAATGAGGTAGGTTTTGTAAACAACATGAAAGAGCACCAAAAAGATTTCTAAAAGATGTTTCAATTCGTTGGAATTCTACCTACGAGTTGCTTAATCAATCTATTACTCATAAATATTTATTATGTGTGTTTATTTCTAATAATATTTTCGAAATTACTTTATTCCTTCAAGAGTGGGTTATTTGCAAAAAAAAAAAAAAGATTTTTTAAAAGATTTTAATGATGCAACTTATATTTTATATGATGTTTATTATTCTACTACGCATTTATTTGTAATAGAGTGTATAACATTACTAGTGTTTTTGAAGAAATAAAAAAGATGATCAATTAGGTCCTACTATTATGGAAATGCTAACGAAATTGATGAATTATTATGCTGAAATTTCTCTTACTTAAGGGTTACTTGTATTTTCGATCCATGTTTCAAATGAGATGGTTTAATTGATTTTTTGAAGGCATATCATGAGTGTTTACATTTGACTGAAACGATAGATGTTAGAGCTACACATGGAGTAGTTAAAAACGAAATCGTAGTATTGTATATTGAATTTTGTAGTAATCTAGCTGATAGTAGATCTTTTTCCCAAGTTAATCATAAGTAAAGAGTATAAAATACTGATGAATAGGTAAAAAAGATAAAAGGGAGCAACATAGCATATTTCAGAAATAGAGGACCATTTAGTCACTTATTTTGAGTTTGGTGAATGGGAATACGAAGGCGGCACATGTTTCAAAATTCTGGACTGGGGGAGGAGGCATTCAACTCAATACCCAATTCTTGCTCTTACCACAAGAGAGATTTTAGCAAGCCCTTATTCAACAGTTGCGGTTAAACAAGTATTTAGCACTAGAGGATTAATTTTGGATCAACCACGTTCAAGATTAGCTTCGGATTCGATGGAGTCTCAAACTTGTCGATGATGGACAAAGGCTAAATTTTGATAATAAGAACTAGATCGAAGAATTGATGCCGAATTCTTCAACGATGATGGAGATACCACCATCACGGGTATTGGAACGGGTAGCAACGATTGATGATGAAGTAAATTGGGATTATCAAAGGTAAAATAACTACATGGGCTTTGATTCTTCCATATCAAGAAGATATGTAGACGTTTAATGATAATTCATTAAGTTCAAGCCCCTTTACTCTCCCCTTTTTCTCCCCAACTTTGATTACAATATATAATTTGATTATAGTTTATATTTGATAATTTATTATATTTTTACTTCATAATTTATTTTTTAAATTTTAATTTAAAAATTGAAATCGGAACTGGCCCTTGAACCGGTCTGAAACCGTCAGTTCATGAACAGGAACCGACTGATTCCGAAGCGTGGCCACCTCTATCTAAGGTACGAGATCATTTTACCACTTAGTAAAAGTTGTATCTTTCCTCTTGACAATGGAGACCTTTAAAATCAGTTCATTATTTCTCGAAATCACTTAGTGGTTCACCATTATACACGGGGATAGCTACGGACTTCCGAAGGGGCTCTTAGTATTCAAAGCCCTTTAGACCGAAGACCAGGTGTTTGGTAATTTTTTTCATTCAAAATGCTAAAGGCCCAAGGTTGCCTGGGCTTTCTTGCATTCTCGGCAACCTCTCCCGCGAGCATCTCCGCTCCTAGATCTGCGCGCCTGCTCCTCTGAACCCGCCTCCGTCTTCTGCTCCGCCGAGGACCTTGCCTCTACCACGACGACAACGATCTCGATGCCCACTACAGCTGCTCCGTCTCCTAGGTCTACAACGCCTGCTTCTCCGAGCCCGCCTCCGCCTTCTACTCCATCGACGACCTCGCACTCTGCCAAGATTGCGACCTTGATGCCCCCGACGACAGCTTCGCCTCCCAAATCTACGACGCCAGCTCATCCCAACCAACCATTGCCTTCTCCTCCGCCGAGCACCTCGCCCTTTGTCATGACTGCGGCCTCAATGCCCACGGCGGATGCTCCGCCTCCCAGATCTACGACGCATGTTCAAGGTTACTTGCAAAGAATCGCTTCGATAATCGAGCGTGATTTCGGCACTCATACCTTTGCTCCGATCCACGGATCCGGGGACTCAAGATTGTACGATCACTGCATTATTCATGCTCTCTCTACACAAGCAGAACAAATCTTAATCGCAAGCTCAGACGCGATAAAATCATTGGTCTACGTGTTCAAAATTGAAACCTTAAATGAATTTCCAAATTTATATTTACCAAACAACATTTTCCTAAATTTTCTTCTCAAGGCACTTTTTAATTACAGTTTACCAAAAAATTTTGCATTTTACAAAATATCTTCAGACTAAATGCATTTGCATTTTCCCAAGGGCTTTCTCCAAAAGACTTTCCAAAGGTAGCCTATATATGTCTGTTGATATTTGTTATGAAGCTTACCGATATATATATATATATATATATATATATATATATATATATATATATATATATATATATATGTGAGTTCATATTTGTCACTAGCCAGAACTCATCTTGACGTCCGAAGCATCCCATACACTCTCGAGGCATTCCGACACACAGGACACTATCATTGCCAACTCATGGGGATGGAATCATAAATTCCTCTTTCCCATGCCATACGGTCTAATCATTCACGGGCTCAATCTATATCGGCAAGGATAAATATGCCACTGTACGAGCACATAATGATGATGAACACAGGTTTACAGAACCAACTCATGCTACATAAGCCAACTCATATCATGTGTCATTATAGGACTTTGACGTCCCGTTAGCCTTGTAAAAACTCGTCCCTAAATGGTAGAACATCTGACGAACTCTAGAGTCTTTCACGCATACTCACATAATGGAATTGCCTGTGGCAAAGGCCTTCCTCACATGACATCATTCACATACATTTCATGACAACACAATAATTGCCATGTACATTACAATTATATACCATTTCTCATGCAATTAGTGATAAATAATTAATTACTTTCACTCTAAACCTTCTCTTCTCATCATGCTGTTATTAATGAAAAAAAAGGTGTTATTCAAATAATCGTCGAAAGCAGTAATTGGTCATAATTGACAAGTGGGTATAATCGGAAAGTCGGTGTAAACTATTAGAGGGTATACTCGGTAAGTCAATATAAGAGATAAGTGGGTATAATCGGCAAGTGGGTATACTTGGCAAGTGGGTATACTCGGAAAGTTGATATAAGCGGACGATAAATGATTTCAGACAATACTATCAAATACGGTACAATCTCAATCGTAAATCAATGCACCATCATCGCGTATTTTGCATAAAATTCTCATTAATTGGGAGATCGTATGGTTAAAAAATAAATAATAGAGCCGTCAAATTGTCATGTTAGCAAAAACC
Organism: Rhodomyrtus tomentosa; assembly: GCA_028455895.1. Taxonomy (NCBI): domain Eukaryota; kingdom Viridiplantae; phylum Streptophyta; class Magnoliopsida; order Myrtales; family Myrtaceae; genus Rhodomyrtus; species Rhodomyrtus tomentosa. The sequence goes on along the minus strand of JAPCWY010000002.1, from coordinate 12,711,224 downwards.
TAAGTGAAAAGCGAGTTTACTCGGCAAGTGAATTTACCTGGCAAATGGATATAAGCAGTAAGTGGGTACAACTGACAAGTGAATACAAATAGTAAGTGAGATAACCGGCAACTGAGAGTAGCTTTTGGGTATAAGCGGTAGGTGGGCAAAAGGGGCAAGTGAGCGTAAGTAGCGGGTGGATCAAAATTATAAAAATCACACTTTCAAGTCCAGTTTCGTCATTTTCATATTCAACGTGCTACAACTCAAGGAAATCAATCAAACTCTTCTTAAACATGTAGAAACTCATCAATACAATTCAGATCAGAATGCATTAACACAGCTTGCTTAAACTCTCCATCAAACTTGAACTAAATTAACAAACATCAATAGACCATGTCAAAAGTGCTAAGTAAATTTAACCTAGCCCCTAGAGTTTTCACATACCCTGAATAAAATGCTTGAGCAAAATCAATGCCTTGATCACCTTCAAAGCAAAATAGTCAAGAACAAAGATTAACAACTCTCATCTTTTAACAAAACTAGTTTAATGAAAGAGAATTTAGCCCTTGTAAACTCTTGAAAGATGAAATTTTGAAACTTCACCAACACAAGTACGAAATCTTTGCTTTTAATCCAAGGATTGGAAAGTAAAAATTGAAGAGGAAAAATCACGGAAGATTTCTTTTCCTTTGCAATAACAAGCTAGAATTCTTTGTCTTGCGCGGAACAAACGATCAAACGATAAAATAGATAGAACCAATAAAGTTAATTGAACACCACATGTATGTGGTTCGATTGTAAAGATCTACGTTCACAGAAAGAGCAGCAACGAATTTCACTATAGAACGAACGATATATGGAGATTACAAATTACATTCAAGTCTCTCAAACACTCTTAAGTGTTTTCAAAGTCCCAATTACATCTAAGACACACACAGTGTTTAGCCTCCAATTCCTAATGAAATAATCTCTCAATCTCGTAAAGGAAATTACACACAAACCTTACTTCGAGATTTGTTGCTTGAACACCAATTCGTCTTGGATGTAATTCATGGATATCACGCCATTAACGTCTGCTCACATGAACTTGAAGTCCAACCTCAACTTCAATGGCAAATTAGAACGTGAATATCTACACGTCAATAACCCTCATAATCTGACCCAAAAAGAATATATATACCACCGTAAGAGAGGAGTCCATGTAGGATTAGGAAACAAAGCCCAAATTGCGACAATCCTTTTGTTTTATTTTATTTTACTTTTTTAGATTCCTCTTCCCAATTGGCAACAAAGTGCACGATAAGCATCCCTTCTCTATATGCTCTCTTCGCGGTCAAAGTCCAATGACGCTCCAACGTGGAAATATCCAAAAGATATCACGCTGCAACATAAAAAAAACAAGCTCGTTATTCTGATTCATTCAATTTTGAACTTTATACGCAATCCAATTCTGGTGAATTTGTTCAACCAATTTAAAAACTCGATACATATTTTAACAATCTCCACCTTGAGTCAACGTTTGAGTCAAGTCATAATCGCTTCGCTAGAATCCCGAACTCCACCGCTACTCTCCTAACATTCCCAATGGATTCAACCGCCACAGACATAATCCAAGCCCAAACCGCGCTTGAACTTTGCCATAATCAAGGATCTCATTAAAACACCAACTACACATGCACTTTTAACTCATCCACGAGAACTTTATGATACAGGGTCCTTAACTACAAATAAAGCAAAATCATCATTGCATCCATATCTGTCAGAAGATCAAATACGTACCTTGTCAATATCGGCAATTACAGTAACCGTTGGTTATATAGGTTCCACCTCGCTATAAGAGCCATCTGTGTCGATTACCACGTTAGTACCCGCTACCTCAGGAGTTTCTGGTTGCAACTCCACCTCAAGCTGAACACTGCATTGATCCATATTAACACTGCTATAATCACTCCTAACCTGAAGTACTGGAGACTTATTAAATGTAACTTCTCTGCTGATAATAGATGAATTTAATTCCAAGCACCACAATCAGTAACATTGCTCACCTTGTGCATGACCTAGGAATATGCACTTCATTGCCCTTCCATCGAGCTTACCATCACTAACTCGAACATAACATGGGCAATCAAATATTCTAATATCAGAATAATCATCAACGTTACTTGACCACACTTCTTCGGGAGTCCGACATCCAATCACAGTCGATGAGGATCTATTCATCAGGTAGCTCGCCATACTAAGCGCATCCGCTAGAAACCTTCTAGTCATATCAGCACTAGAGAGCATTTTATGATCGTCTCTAGTAATATTTTACTCATCAATTCTGCAACATATTGTTCATTAGCATTATGCAATGTCTCACTATACCTTCCTTCATGCAGAATTCGTTTAACAGCTCCGAGAAAAACTCCATGCTTTTTCAGTATGTACCTGCTTGATCGTCTTACCAGTCTCCTTTTTAATCAAAGCTCTCAATTGCCTGATCTTGACAATAGTATCAAACTTGTGCCTAAGCACAAACACCAGGTCCTCATCTAGTAGTCATAAACAACTGTGAGCATAAATTTGGCACTCTTCCTCGAAGGAAACTGTGACAACCTGCAAACATCCAAGTGAAGTAATTATGCAATTTCAATGGTTTCTCTAACAGTCACACTAAATTGCATTTTCTGTCGTCGATTTAAACCACGCGCCTGCATACATTCAGTTTGTCAGCAATACAACCACATAATAAATTCTTTTCACTTAGAACCTTCAAGCTTCTCTCGCTAATGTGCTCCAAAAGCATATAAGACAATTCTAACCCTCAAACATATGCATTCGACGTCTCTGCAGCAAACTATGTCACTGTTTCACCTTGAAGCTTATACAGGCTGTCATACTTGACTCATTTCATTATCACCAGGTTACGTTGAATGATCTTCATAACTCCACCTCGTGAATAACGCATGCATCTAACTGAATTTAGGACACCCAAGGAAATTAAGTTCTTTTTCAATTCTGGAACACGCCATACTTCAATCACTGTCCTCACAATACCATCATGCATTTTAATTTTAATATTACCAACACTTATGACATCGTATTCAGCGTTGTTCCCCAACTGTACTTTACTACTATCCATGCATTGATAAGAAGTGAACCAATTCCTGTTTGGTATAGCATGAAAAGAACATCTAGAATCCATAATCCATCCGTCAAACGACGAATTCTCAGTGACAGACAAGACACAATCGAGACCATCAGAATTTTGAGTTATAGTTGCAATATCATCCGTATATTCAACTCTAATTCCTTTGCCCGTTCATTTTTCAGCTTCAAGCAATTCCTTCTAAGATGCCACCTCTTGGCACAGTTCCAATAAACAACATCGCCAGTCCTAAACCGACCGCGTCTATTTATGTTCATACTACTTCTACTAACACGATTACTAGCTCTTCCTCTACTTTCACCTACTAAAGCAGCAAATACAGATTCACCGGATTCTCTTCTACGGATATCCTTACTCAGAATTAAATTACGAATCCCATCAAAAGTTAAACTTGTTGATCCAAAGAAATTATTAACAGCAGTAATAGTAGTATTCCAACTATCGAACAATGAAGATAATAGAATCAAAGTACATACCTCATTTTCAAAATTGATATCAACTAAATTCAATTGACTAATGACCACATTGAATTCATTGATATGAGTAGTAATTGACGTACCTTTGCTCATTTTTAAATTAAACAGAAGTTGCATCAAATAGACCTTGTTGATCGCAGAGGGCTTCTCATACATGTCTAACGAGGCTTTCACCAAATCCGCAATGGTCTTCTCCTTAACGATATTAAACGCGACGTTACGAGCCAACGTCGGTCGAATAACACCCATCGCTCGTCTATCCAGCAATTCTCAATCGGCTTGCTTCATCGTATCCAGCTTCTTTCTAGATAGGGGATTCTGCAGCTTCATCTAATACAAAATAATTTTCTATATGTATCTTCTAGAAACCGAAGCCCTTCCCCTCAAATCTGTCAATTTTCCCTTTAGCTTCTTCTGTCGCTATCTATTCGCTTCAACTCAAGCAAGCCTAGCTCTGATATCAATTGTTGTGCAGAACAAGCGATTGAACTATAAAATAGACAAAACAAGTAAAGTAAATCAAACATCAAATGTACGTGGTTCGGTCATAGAGACCTACGTCCACGGAGAGAGCATCAACGAATTCCACTGTAGAACAAACGATACATGGAGATTACAAATCAGACTCGAGTCACTCAAATACTCTCAGTATTTTCAAAGCCCCAATTACATCCAAGAACGCACATAATGTTTAGCCTCTAATTTCTAACAAAATAATTTCCCAATCTCGTAAAGGAAACTACACACAAACCTTACTTCGAAATTTGTTGCTTGAGCACCAATTCTTCTTGGATGTAATTCACGGATATCACGCCATTAGCATCTGCTCACACGAGCTTGAAGTCCAACCTCAACTTCAATGGCAAATCAGAACGTGAATATCTATACGTCGATAACCCTCACAATATGACCCAAACAGAATATATATACCACCGTAAGAGAGAAGTCCACATAGGATTAGGAAACAAAGTCCAAATTGGGCCAATCCTTTCATTTTGTTTTATTTTTTAGATTCCTCTTCCCAATTGGCAACAAAGTGCACGATAGCCTTGCTTCTCTATGTGCTCTCTTCGCGGTCAAAGTCCAACGACGCTCCAACGTGGAAATGTCCAAAAGATACCACGCTTCAACATAAAAAAACAAGTTCATTACTCTGATTCGTTCAATTTTGAACTTTATACGCAATCCAATTTGGGTGAATTTGTTCGACCGGCTTAAAAACTCGAGATATATTTTAACACTTTGTTAAGTTGGAAACATGAGAAGATCCCATTCATACGGCCATGGGAGATGTATTTGAAGACTTCTCAAGCGATAAGATCAAATAACCGATGTTTAAATAATAATGACATTGAGTTAAAAAGACACAAGGTAAACTAGGAGGAGATTTGGTCAAAATGTATTATACATGACCACATTTGGTTTTTGCTTAAACTAGCAATAACCAAGGTTAAAAATAATGATGATCTTGGGTTAAAATCACAAGGTGTAAACAGAAAGACAGGTGCTCCAACCTAAAAGCTACAAGTGGCCGAGGGCAGCTAAAAGGACATATTTTGATTGGAAAAAGGAAAGAGCTTCTGCGACCAAGCGAAATGCATGAATGAGTCATCAATAGCATTATTGACTAAAATGAAACGAAGTGATGTCACACATGATATGATGGTTAGAGTAAGTTTAATGTCATAAACTAAGAGCATGTGGATTAATATACTTAAAAGAGAGTAGAAAAGCTAAAATGAAACTAGGTGATGTCACAAGATATCATGGTTAGACTAAGTGTAATGTCACAAACTAAGAGCGTGTGGATTAAAATACTTGAAAGAGAGTAGAAAAGCTACAAGTGCCAAAATAGATATTTTAACCAAGATATTTAGTAAATCAATACATAAACAAGAAAACCATGGCCGTTCTAAACACTGATCAGCGGCAAAAAATTTTGGACCCACTAAAATACCAGTGAACAATACGGGATGCTAGGAAAATCTCAATTCAAAATCTAAGGTTTAATACCACGAAAAACTCTAAACTGACATATGTGATAAATTTACCATAAACTAATTTTTAATCACCAAAAATCGCAAGCTGGTACGCCAGTGACAAATTTAGCCTCCGTTAATTTCTGTTAAATTATATTAATACCACAAAAAATTCCAAACTAGTGCACCCGTGACAGACGGAAGTTAAAAACCTTAAATTGGTACATGCCACCAATTACCACGTGTCATCCAACTTAGCAATGCAATGGTAAAACTTAATGAAAATTAATGAAGGATAGATTTGTATGTACCAATTTGGTATTAATACTCTAAATTTGAAACTTTAAGACTACCAAATAAGTAATTTGAAGCATATCAATCCCTTTCTACAACTAAGATGGCGGTAAACTAATTACTATCACTCTACACCATCAACTTACACGTCAACGTCCATCAATTTAATCGTCACGCATCGGACTCAGGACAATTATGATCGCCGGATACCATCCCACGCACCTTCCGCACCTCATAAAATTAAGGACGCACCGAAATTCTCTTCGTGCCATCCAAAACTCCAAATACTACAGCTTTGTATCTTATGTATTAATATCAAACATTGGAAATTCCGGTGTCAGTTCCAAATCCAAATCCTTACCAAGATGTGACTCATCAATACATGTACATTAAAAAACCAGACTTCGTCAAGTTAACGTTACTGTATTTGATAAATACATTCAAAACTTCAAATGAAGTCAAGGGAACTTATTCGACAATATATAGTGTTTCAATCGAAGAAGTCGAGATTACAACTGCTAAATGGGAAACAATCTCGAAAGCTACTAACGCATCCAAACGTCTGCTATGAAAAATGAACAAGATCGGGATCCTCTCGACCGGGACTCCATCAACTCCCTCGACCAAGGTACCGCGATCTTGAGATAACTTGAGTCAATTTCCTGTCGACAAGGTATAGCCATTTTGAATAGGTCGAGGTAATTTATTTCTCGCTAACTGAACCTGACACTTACCGACATCGAAACATCAGAGGGCTTATGAGTCTGGGAGTCTTCACTCTCCCTCAAATTTGCCGCTCACATATGACATACCCCTCCATCCATAACCAAGACAAGGAGGAGATTAGATATCGCAGTTTGCGGCTTCAAGAAGCTCACACTTTTTGGCCAGGACCTTTCTCAAACACGACGGCAAAAGTTTCTGGTTTAACCTTGTTTAACGTATCTTGGGCAAACATTATCGAAATCTCAAGTAAAACTAAACTGGAGAAATAATGCATGGTACCTAATGACTAATGTTATCTCACTGGTCAATCTGCAAAATCACAATGGCTGTTGCTAACTAGTTCCAGCAGAATGCAAAAGGAGATAAATGAGAAACACTGCCTTATAGAGAAAAATAGAGGGCTGGATCCAGATCAACGAAGTAAAACATGGTTATACCATGAGTCATGAACAATCCATGACAAATACTCGCGTCAAACCATAAACTGAAATGAAAGACCGGTTAATTAAGCTAATATCCTGCTGTGGAAAGAGCAATCAGCAATGGTAATACATCATTCATAAGCCTGTTAATATAGAAAAACTACTCACCTTCAATCTTTGTCATAGCGGAATCAAGGTAACCCGTAGGGCTAATAATTGATGAGAATTTAGACTAAGAGTTCTCAGAACATTAGAGGTTCACCTCTATATGGACCTCTCTAGCTATTTGAATGTCTAATTATCCTTTGCAACACAACCGTTCTCGCCCTCCTTATCTCCCGGCTACACTTGTCAGCGTGTGCACCCAGATCTTCGACCTTTTCCGTGAATATTTCCAGCCTTTTCTTGATCTCACCTATAGCGAACTTGACAGCCTCATCTTCTTCACTAGAAGCAAAATCAGCATTTTGCATCAAAGACCCGATCTCAACCTCCAACTTAGTGATGAGAACCTTAATGCTATCCATGTCCTTGATACTTATGTAGGTCCCGACCTGCATCGAGCTGATCAGCTCCCTCTGCCCTTTGAGAGCACTCTGGTAGTTCTTCCACAGGGAGTCGCACCACTTACCCACTGAGCCAATAGGGACAGATATCGCACCAGCCAACGCAGTTATGAAAGGCGGCGCTGCCACAGCTGCTGCCACGACGGAGAATATCAATGCTGACACGAAAGTGGCGACGAAAATCACGTTGGAGACCCTCATCCATGTTTTGGTAGATTTTAGCTTCTTGTCAAGCTTCTTCTTTCGAACTTGTAGTTTTTCCAACATTGCAACCTGCTGCTTATAAACGGATTGAAAGATCATGAAGAATTCCTCAGTAAAAGGGTCCCCAGCCGCCCGAAACTTCTGCAGTTCTTCCAACGTTTTCGCATACTTGTTCCCTTCGATCCCATCTTCCACTTCTTCAAATTGCTGGATTGCAAACTGGATAATTAAGCGGCTGTCACGAGCACGATTGAGGCATTTTTCAAGAGCAGTGCAGAAGTCTAGTGTCTGCAGGCTGTTCTCAAAGTAATCTTCAACCAGATCAAACAGTTCTTGATTACTCCAAATATCTTTTTTGCATTCAAGAATGACTTTGACTACGTCCTGGTTCATTTCCAGCAGACTACCCGTCACTTCTCTCAGAGACTCGAAAGATAGGGACCGAACCTCTATGCCAACTGCAAGACTATTGATGACGCGGTTGGTACGCTCGTGAAGGGTGTGATCAAAGGCTTGCAAGTCGGGGTCAGTCTCACAAGCATCCTCGTAAGAGGTCAGATCGGCCATGAATTGGGCATTCGAGTTCAATGGGAGGGGAGCAGGGGCATCATCACTTCTCTTCTTGCTGGACTGCCCTCCCGTCATTTTGTAAACTTCGACACAACCAAAACTACCAAGGAGTAGCACAAACAACTGAAAAAAGACAGAAAGAAATAACTTTTAATTGGTAGGCAAAGCATCCACAACATAAGGAAGAATAATAAGCATTAGTTTTTAAGGCAGGATCTTGACACATCAAACACAATGGCTTCCATCATCAATAAAGCTAGAATGCACGTTTTGATACTCATATATCACTGTAGATTCAGCTCGACAAGGTCAATGATTCTTCTACTCATCCGTATTCCTCATCTCAACTTAAAAAGAAAATAGCGCGAAAAAGGAAACCAAAAAGCTGCAAGAGTTTGAAATGTAAGAACAACCCAGTAACGAATGGAACCTGTTCGGACAAAGATTTCAAATTTAGTCGTAGCAGCTCGAGGACGAGAGAACCGAAATGCCTATAAAATTTGGGCAAGATCTTGACAATCGAAACAGCGATGCTTGCACAGCACTACTCATCAAATGAAAACAAATAATAAAACAACAGAAGAGTTATCTTAAGAAGGTCTAGCCTTGCTCACACGCTAATCCCTTTCAAAGAAAACCTACTGCGCACCTCAATTGCAGCTGAAATGTCGAGAGAAAAAAGGCGATTTTCCTCTCGGTCGGCACCTGCGCAAAGAACAGAGGACTCCAAATCGAAGCCGAAACGGAGATGATCGTGCAAAGACACCAACAACTATCGATACCCACAACAGATTTCGATAGCAGTTGTGATGGCGAAAGAGAAAGGTGCGGACTTTCGATGGATGCTTGTGAAGCAAGAGAGCATTGATTTTCAAGAAGTCAATAATGAGGAGAAAGTGGGAGATATTTTATGGAGCTACAGGGGGTGAGGAGGAGATCCAGTAGCTCAGGTCATCGAGGCGGTTCGGGGGAGAGAGAGATAGATGGCTAGTCCCGCGTGATGAGGAGGAGGAAAGTGAAACGAAAAGCGAGAGACGATGTCCGGGAAAAAGAGGAGCGAACGTGGAGAGACGAGATAAGAAGAGCACTGGGAAAGCAAATGTCGTCAACACATCTGGCTTTTTTGCCCTTCACGTAGTTAACGAGGAATCGACGAAGGTAGGGGCTGTCGACTTGTCGTAATTAGTGACCATCGGGACCAGATAAATGCCGCGAATAAATAACCCCACCCCCCCCCCCCCAAAAAAAAAGGTGAAAAATAAAGAAGGGAAAAGTTCAACAACGAAAGAAAGAACAATCGCTCACCTTAACTTTGGAACAGTTGTGTAATTTACCCAGAACTTCTAAGAATTTAGATTTGTGATCCCTAAACTTGAAGCAGGGCCATGTCTTCTGTCTGAAACGCCGACAAACGCCGGAACCTTCGCAGCAAAAAGCCATCCAGTAGAGCTCTCGTCGCATTGCCAAGGATCCCCCGCAACAGTCCCTACAGCTTCACCTATCAAGAAAAGCTCCGTCGGCATTTGATTTTCAAGGCCACGCAGCTCTAGTGGGTTCTAACCCTTTGCTGATTTGAGTCTTTTTCTGAGTAAAGTTTGAAACTTTGGTGATTCCCACTTGAGCACTGTCCTCACCCACAGACTCCTCAATCTTAGGGTATTCGGATTTGGGGGGTTTGTCTTGTCTTCGAAACATGAATTATATAAGCCGTAAGAGGGCTGCAATTTCCTCAAAGATAACTAAATTTTGCCTGGCCATTCCATTCGGTATTGGACCCATACCTCCATTCGTGTTACGTCTTGACGTGATATTTGGGTTTTTACTGCATATGCGCATGCTCGCCTAGGTATAATTTTTCTCCTGTAAAGATTTGGGCAACAACACATGTGGAATGGTTGACCGGGCTAGCAGGGCCTCGGCCAATGGCTAGCGATCCTTGCCGACGTGACATGATGAAGGTCGTCGGCCCTTGCCTTGGCTAGACCTGGGTGAGCGACTCTTGCTAGCTATTTCTGATCAAAATAAATAAATAAAAAGAATTGTCCACGTCATCATTGACAGTACCGCTTACCACGGCATGTGTACATGACAGTAATCTTCGGCTAAAATCTACAGATCCACTTAATTAGAAAAACGTGAAAATGTTTAGGACTCAATGCATAAAATTAAAATATTTAGGACTAAATTGACAATATAATAGGTTTAGTACTCTATAGACAATTTCCCATGTAATTTAGTGAGCTGAATCATACACCGTGCCATCCCAACTGGCTGATATGAGTTGATGAACCTTGATGAAGGACATTATGCGTAACTTATCGTCTAGTACATTTCCTGTTTTAAATTCGCCGGTACTACTTCTGATGGAACGGCGCAATCGTCCACAACCCGTTCGCCATGACACACCTCTTCCATTGCAAATGATGCTGAAACCCGTCACGGAGCATCGCAGCACAATGGCCGGCATCAGCTAACCAGGCTAGTTTCGATCATCAGGGTAATCTCTGAAGCATTAACTCAGTTAATCGGCCTAGTTTCGATTGCGACTCTCTCTATAGTCCAAGTGGCTCGTTCACGGGGTGGGGAGAAAGAACCCTCCTATACCCTGACGATCGAAACTAGGCTGATTAATTGAGTTCATACTTCAGAGATTGCCAGCAGCAGAACAAATAGATGTACAGAGAAAATAAGCATGTGATCGCACTTTTTCGGCATAAATCCCTGTAGGTTTACCGTTGCAACATTGGCCAGAAGGGAACATTTGCCTCGACTCGAGGAAAATTCGGAAGCCTGTGCTCAACAAAACATCCTCATCCATCAGGATATTAAGATCGATCCAGGAACAGCAACAGGACATAGTAGACTCGACTTTACATTATATGTCAAAGATCTGTCGATCTTAACTTTGGTAAGAAGCCGCGTACAGAGCCTCCACAGTGATTGTGACGTGAAGTTTAGCATGTGAAAAACAATAGCATAATTGCAGACCGAATTAATTCTATTGCAATACTTCAACCTGAGTTCAGACGATCATACCCGTAGCGTAGCCAAGCTAACTGGTCAAAGAATTGCTTGCTATAATTACCCTGTGGTTCACAGAACGTGCTCTGCATAAACCTGTTATCTACACAACAATCCATCTAAAACTGCCCCCCGAGTTGTAATTCTTCAGAACAATTGTCCAGATGCTGATTTCTGCGTATGGCTCCTGATGCCTATTCTGCCGAGATCTGTTGAGGGAAGACATGTAGAAGCCTAGGCCGCATGGAGACATGTTCAGCCCATGAACGTGAGAGACGATCTTCACGTCATCTCCTCCTCCTTCAGACTCGCCATCCTTGCGTTTTCCCTGTCCCCCTTGAATATCTTGTACAGTGGCGTGTAACACAAGCAACACAAACCAAACGGTGCTGCCATCATCAAGAGAAGCCCCTTTGACAGAGCGAAGGCTCCCTCTGCCGATCCTTTGGCGGGATCCACAGTCTTCACGTTGTAGCCGAACATCTTCTCAGAAAGAATCCCAACCAGTGGGGCTGCGAAAGAGGATAAGGATCCCTCGAAGGCTCGATCGAACGCGTAGATCATGGTCCGGTGCTTGGCTGGAACCACTTCAGCAAACATTGGGGCATTTGCTGCAGTTGCATTCCAACTGATGATCAACCCCATCAGAAGTAAGGTAACGGAGAAGGCGAACCAGCTGTTGACAGACTGTGGGATCGCTCTGAGAAGAAACCAGGAGAAGGGAATGCCCATGAAAGCACTGAATTGTGCACACATGATACGACCAGAATGGGGGTGGACTCGAGATATTCTATCTGCTATGATACCTCCTAGAAGGGACCCCACAGCACACCCAAAGCCGAAAATGCTAAGCAGAGCTGCCGCCCCATTGTGATCAAAACCTGGGAATCGATAAAGACAAGACGTTACACATTGCATAGTATAATAAAATGAGAGGCATGCAACAAGAAGTCGGTCATCAGAAATCTCTCCGATAAATCCCAGTACCAGTTCCTGGTCGAACACAGACATTTACCCGGAGAAACATGTGTGCGGAATTCTCATATGGACCTAGCTAGTGTCGTTAGCTTCAAACTCTAGATTCTCGTAGCTATTACCTCAAGTGGAGCTGCATAAAACCTCACCTATAAGTTCGAACCACATAGTGAAGAACACCATGGCCGTCCATGGCAGCGAACCGATGATTCCCTGCAACACGATTACTTGAAATGTTGGCACTACTATTACAGCTTTCGTTGCTTTCCAGGACTCCGTCCAAGTTGATCTCGCATTGCTTCCCTTTTCTACCAAAGCATCTCTGCAACGGAAGATTATTAAAGACCAAAAAAATTTGAGATGACCATCACAGAGGCCATTAGTTATGATATACGACAATGAGATACAGCCGAACCAGAAAAGGAAAACGAGGTCTCTAATTCAAGTCCAGGATGGCCTAGCTGCGCCAAGGAAAAGAATAGAAGAAGCTACGAAGATTCTAGGAAATTTAGGAGATCATATGTACCTTTCTAGATTCTCACTAGAATCATGAGTGAGGTTAGTGTTCCTTGGATCGACAACAAACGAAAAAACGAGGAAGCCGATCAATGAACTAACTGTTGCCATTAGAATAAAGGCACATCTCCACCCAGGAATTCCCAAAAACTCTGTGCCAGCCATAGCCGTTGCTATAACACCACCGCCTATACCCCCAAAACTTCCAATAAGAGATAAAAATCCAAACCCAGCGCCCCTTACATTATCCTTACAGCTATCTGCAATAAACGACTGTAGAGCTGGTATTACTATTGCCAGTCCAAAACCATTTAGCGCTCTCCAAAATGCAATTTGCATGAAAGACTGGCTTGCACCAACTGCAGCAGTAGAGAAAGCCCAGCAAAAAATCCCTAATGTAAGCACTGTGGGCCGGTCATAGTTTATGACTAAAACGCCCGCCAAGGGTGAGGACAATCCTTGGACAAAGTTCCTTATAAATGTAAGATAACCCAGATCAGATGGCCCTGCATTAAAAGTCTCACTGACTTCTTTGTAAACAGCTGGAAGGAGATTTTCATCTGCACGCTCCATTATTGCAGCCAAGTTGATGATGATCAGAGACAGAGAATATCCAAAGTACTTTTTACCTCTGTTTGAGATGGAGGAAAAGAGTAAGTAGACAAATGAGAATCAACGCGCCGAATGGAACTGTCCCAATGAAGTGATCGAGACATTGAAATGCAAAGGACGGAAAATCATTAGTATTGTTCAGATACATGCTACATATACATTGTTGGCCAATTTCCAATTGTCTTTGGTGGGAAATGGTTTGTCTGATGTGGCTTCAAAGAACAACTCCAAGATTCTTGTCCAATCACTCCCTTACTTTTATTCTGTTATCTTTTTCTCTGTAGTTCTATCTTGTCCGTTTTAATTTGGTTATGTCCACATCCATGTTTCATGTGCAATGCCAGGTTTACGGACAGAAAAATAGTATCCAGAAATATACTGTATATTCATCGTCGATTCAATCCATTTCCTGATAACTTAAACCTTTGCTGGGGGGAAAAGGATTCTCTAACAGGTGAAAATTCTACATGCTAAATGGCAACTAGTGTAGACTGGAGGACGTAAAAGGTACAAAGAACCAAATGTAAACTGAAGGAAAGAAAATTGAATACTCGGCGTAAAACCATAGAGATGACATGGGCCTATTGTTATGTCACTTTTACAGCTATCCGTGCCTGGTTTATATCTAGTGAAATCTCGAAACAGGTTAATATTACGAAGGTTACTAATCTATCTACGAAGTTTGGCATAGATTGCCTCAAATTCTGTCTTTTTGATGGTTCAGGGAACATCTCAAAAGGGATATTGTCCTCCTATAATCAAATTTGCAACGTCTGAAAATTGTAGAGGTATTGTTCCCCTTCAGCTGCTAGTTAAGAGAAGAAGAAATTCTACAAAATTCTACTAGGAGAGCGGACATTTTTAGGTGAAACTCAGCAATCTTATATTCATCCAAACTCAGCATAAAATAGCCATCTCATCAATCAGCCAAAGATGTACTGCATCCAGGGCATATTGCCAACCTCTAACCGAAGGCCTCAGAGCCATTCTACTCGGGAGAAGGAGGGCGTCCAAAGTTCGAAGAATTATTCGAGGGCGTATAAGAAATGAGTAGCTCGCAGCACAATGGCAGGCATCAGCTTAAAAAAGGGTAGATGGCAATGTAAAAGCCTTGAAGTCGCTGTACGTTTCAAGATGTCAAAACTCGAATCTTTTTGCATTAGAAATAAGATGCCGGACTTGTGATCATCTCTCTCCATGAGATCCAAAGAGGCACGATCACGCCAGCACAGTGCATCTACAGATACTATCATCAAACAAAGCAGATGCATAATTAACAAGAGGCGTAATGAAAATGACGAGCATCCACGTTGAACACTACCGTGGAACGATGACAGCAAATAAAGGGTAAAACATCTAGCAACTGGGGAATAGGCAAGAGTGGTGCTTATTCATAACTAGTCGTTTAATGATCATCGTTGGGGTCACTAAACAGTTGTGAGGTGAAGACCCCACATGAATGAAACAGTGTTGTAACTATGAACAATACCGAGCAGAAATCGAAATCGATTCACCACCCAATCAATGCTCTGCTTCCTTATCAGAACAGAGGACCACATAGATTAGCACCGAAATCTCGCATTACACCTAACAATCAACTCACATCGAGCACGAATTAAACGGTGAAGCTGCAAGATATTGAAGAGGAAACGACTAAAACCGAACATAACACAACACCCAATTCGTAAAACGTGATCACAAATCCGAAAAAAAAGGAAGGGAATAGAGACAACCCACTTCATAGCTCCTGGGTATTCAGGCGGTTCCTCAAGAACTGGAAGCTCGTCACCCAATATCGGCGATGGCGGATCTGAGAACCGAGCTTGCGCGGGGGTGAAAACAAACACGAACCGTGAGCAACATGCGAGCGTGCGCTTGTCAGGCGCTACAGAGGAGAAATCCGCTGACGTTATCTCACATTGATTGCGCAGCGTTGACTGAAGCGGAAGGAGGGATCCGGTCGAATTAAGGAAGAAGATTCGAACGGATAGCGTTCAATGGCCGAAAAGCAGAAGGAAACCGAGATTGGGTTTGATGAGATCCACCTCATTGGCGGGCTGTTACATTTCGTCAGAGAAATTCTCCCGCGAAAAGGAAAGAATCAAGCAGCAAATAAAAAGAAGCCAACGGCGATGTAGATGAGAAAAAGTCTATCTTGACGGCTGTGACCACTGACAAGGCTCCGACAGCGCCACGCACATGATTAATGTATTGCATTGTTGCGAAAGAAAATTACATTACAAGTCTTGAGCATTTGGGAAGAAGTGCGACCAAAATTTCGGTAACGACACTGCAAGCGGATAACCGAGTTCAGTTCATATCGATCACAGGAAAGTTCTTCCCTTATAAATCCTTCGGAGCAATAGCTCGAGCAGAAAATACCTAACAAGCCGATCGGGTAAATGAAAAATTGTATCTTTGACGCATGGAGACCAGCAAAAATCCATACTTATACAAAATTAAAAGCCGCTAGGCTGACAGTCCAATAGTACTGTTATTATTTACTATCCCATAATTTTTCAATTAAAAAGTATTTTATGCAAAAACACATTGTGATGATGTGTGGATCTAGTATCATAAATAATTGATTGCTACCTTATTTCCTTTCATATAGAGGATAACCATTATTATGAACGAAAGTATCATCTCGAAAGTATTTTGGATAATGTTTCCAACACTTTGGAGTCTACCAAACAAGCGGCTTCTTTATTGAATGGATCACGTGGACCATGAATCACGAACTGGGCGACAGCTTCTTCTAACTCATGAAATTAGATCGAAATCCGTCCGGACATAATGCCTCAAGGTTGAAAAGATTTACTTCCGCGATGATAACTATATTATCATCCGATGACCCTCTAAATTTAGCTCGACCACTTCAAATTTGACCGTTTATTTCAATTTTATATGCTCACCGAAGTTGAAATGATGATATCATGTGCTCTCTTACATCAGTCCGTTGCACAAATTTTTTTGCTATTTCAAAATGACTTCGAGGCATAAATTAGTGGTCAAGGAAAGTTGAATGTGGCGTTCATACCAAGAAAGTCGAACCGCTAAATGCGAGAATATATTCGGTGCTTCATGAATTCCACGTCAACAGCACACGTGAAATAGCAGAGCATATCTGGACCACTGCAAACTCGACACGTGGCGTGGAGGAGAGAGAAACGTAATGGAAAAATTTAGCCGGCTCAAAATTACCTCTCCCTCTGCTGCGCCTCTGCTGCTCTGCATATTACCCTGCAAAACTCAAACTTTAAATGCCGTTGCTCCCCCCTCTCTCTTCACTTTTCAAATTTGTTCCTCCTTTTTCTCCTTGCTTCAATTTCTTCTTGTTGTGCACAATTCCAACAGATTGGAGAAATCTCACGCCAAATCTAGGTTCGTTCTCTTCACTTCCTTCTCGCGTACTCCGTGAACGGTGTTTTCGTGTTCGATCGCTTCAATGTTGTGTTTGAATGAAGGTTCGCTAGCCTCTGGTTCTCGCTTCAGTTCCTTCTTGTTGTCCTCGCAAACGCCAGTGCAACAGATTGGAGAATTCTCACGCCAAACCTAGGTTCGCTCACTTCGCTTGCTTCTCGCGTTCTCCTTCTCCTTCTCGTTGCGCTTCTTAAGCGAGACTTTTGACTGAATATCACTGCTCGAGTAATGAATTTTTGCCTGATAGTGCTTGAGCATAGTTTGCAAAAGCTGGGAATTGTTACATGGGAAGGAGTTTAGTTCTTTAACTTTTCTAGAGCATATGGGTCTTGTGGCATTTGGAAACCACATTAATAGTGTCGATTTTGGGGACTGGTAGTTGCTGTTGCTATTTGTTTGAGAAGAAGGAACTACAAACTGATGCGGTCTGTTCTGCTTTTACGCATAGTGATATTCAATGGTTAGATCATTATGCTTCAGTCTTCTTTGTTGCCGCTGACCATGGAGATGATTAACTTAGCATCACCTATAGGTAAGCTTAAATTGCTGCTGTTGTTGTGTTGGAAGTTGTTGAATTTCGATTACAATTATTTTGTACTCTAGAACTGTTGATTGCTTTAATTCGTCTTAGGTCAACTTTTTCTTTTGCTTCAGTTTGTGAAAGACAACAACATTGAGATCATTCTTGTAATACTGATTTAGAAGCGCGCGTTTGCAGGGCGCGAATACTGTTTTACATATATTGTTTAAACGAAACCTCCTCTTGATATATCATAACTGAAATAAAGTATGGGCATACAAATGCTTGTGCACTAACTTACATTTTTGCTATTATTTAGCAGATAATTTCTTGTCCTCGGTAGCTAATTCGAAGTGTTCTCAAGAAAAATGGGTATGACTATCTCTTTAGATTTTAAGTTTGTTTTTTTAGAGTTTATCTTTCTTCCTTAAATGATTATATTTTTATTTGTAGAGCTGCAGAGGATGATACCATCTTGCATAACGGTGATAAAGAATTTGAATTTAGAATTGGCACGAATTTGCTAATGAAGACAGAGCTTATAATCCATATAATGCATATGTAATTTGCAAGGAATTTGGAGTGCGAAGAGGACAAAAATCAAACAATAGCAAAGGAATATTGCGACTATGCACATTTTTGTGTAATTGTGAAGGATACTCCCCGTCAATCCTACCTCATGAGTAAAGAGATGTTTATAGGACCGTGAAAAGAACCGGATGTAAAGCTTGCATCAAATTCAAAATGGAAGATGAATTTTGGATAGTTACCTAGTTTGAGGAGGTTCATAATCATCCATTCAATGATGATAAACAAAAACATCTCATACGGTCATATCGGCATATAACAGATAGTAATAAGAGTACTTTGACTTCTTTGGCTAGGGCTAGTATAAGGGCTATGAAAGCGTATTCATACCTTAGTGGTGATGCCGGGGGACAAGAGAATGTTGGCTTTGCTTCTTGTGATTGCCAAAATTTCTACCAATCAAAGAGAAGGGACCTGATTAGTGCAGTGATTGTCAAAGGCTTATTAATCATAATGACTTGCAGATAGATGGAAGCAATTTTTCTTGTACTTTTCAATTAGATGAGGACCAAAGACTGACCAATTTTTTTTGGTCTGATGGTGTATCCAAGTTGGATTATAAAGCTTTTGGAAATGTTGTGATATTTGACACTACTTATCGTACAAATGAATACAATATGATATGTGCACCTTTTGTTGGCTTGAATCATCATTGGAAAAATGTTCAATTTTGATGTGCATTTCTATTGGATGAAACTATTGCTTCTTTTGTGTGTGCATTTCAATCCTTTTTAAAGGCAATGGGTAATAAAGCACCTAAGACTATTTTCACTATCAAGATCATGCAATGGCAAATGCTATTAAAAGTGTTCTTCCAAATTCTAATCATCGTCTATGTATATGGCATATTGGGAAAAATGCTATGCTTCATATATCACATCTTTTGAGATCGCCAGGCTTTCGTGCTAAGTAATGGCATAAGCTAATGGAGAACATTTGGAAAGCTATGGATGATGAGTGGAACTTGGGGGACAACAAGTGGTTGGATTATTTGTATCACTTGCGTCATAAACGATGCCCTGCATTTGATCGAGATTCTTTTTCTGCGGGTATTAGATCCACGCAAAGAAGTGAGAGCACTAATAATGTATTTCAAGATATGGCAGGTAAGAGCATGACTTTGTCTGAATTTATTAGACATTATGAGAAGCAAGCAGAAAAAAATGAGCAATGCTGAAGTTACTGATGATTTTGAATGTGCTCAAGGAAAGACGCAGATTATGGTTGCGAATAGTGGAATATTGAAAAATGCTGCACATATCTACAGTCATGTCATTTATAGAAAATTTCAGGCTGAGTTCTTGCATGCTATGTCTGAACATATTGTGAGATCAGATACTGATGGGCCGTTGCACACTTATATATTGAGAGTTGAAAGTAGTGAAAGAAAACATATTGTCAATTTTTTTCGCCAAGTGATTCTACCATTACATGTAGCTGCAAGTTATTTGAGATGCAAGGATGATTATGCATGCATACTTTATGTATATTGACTCACGTTGTACATGTTACAAGCATTCCATCACAATACATTTTGAAGAGGTGGACAAAAGCTACAAAAGAAAATAGTCATTGAGATGATGTCGGAGAAAGTCTTCATGATGCGATAAAGTCAAAGACATTGCGCTTGGAGAGTTTGATGCAATTGTCTTTCAGTGTTATGGGCATCAGTACGAACCATGATATTATAGAGAAGATAGAAACATCAAACTTGTTGCATCTCCACTCTCGTATCTCGAACAAAATGCAGTCTCTCTCAGGTGACCATGATGTTAATTTGTTGCGGGAAAATGATGAATCCCAATATGCAGAAAATTATGGAATTCAATTACTCGATCCCTTTCAAAGAAGGCCAAAAGGTATACCAAATACCTGCTTGAAGGGAGCTAGTGAGAAGTGAAAGAGAAAGAATCTTCATCAACAGGGTGGACTGGATCCTAGGTACATCATGTGAGAAAAGCCCTTTCTTTATTGTTTGTGGTTCATTGATGTGTAATTATGTGTTGTTGGGTTTTGTTTAAAAAACGGATCAGATAACCAACAATAGAGTCAAAACTGGTTCCTCCTGTTGGTCTAAAAGGTAGATCGAGTATCATCTCAAATGTACATGCATATACTGGTAGCATATGTCTATATGATATTGTTACTTGTTCAAATGTGCACGCGAAGGCCCTCTCGGTAGTTTATTCTTGCTTTTCTGTGCTGGGGGGGCAATGAGTGGTGTTTGAAAGGTAATAATGGGTCTCCTATATTTTCTCGTCATTTGAAACCAGTACAACTAGTTTTGATTCTATTGATCATATGATCTAGGGAGTGTTTATTCTTTTTTCCTGTAACTTTCCATTTGTCTAATAATAGATCTCATTCTGTTTCCAATTCTTCCTCTTGTGTCTCGTTCATGTACTTAGATTTACAAAAAAAAAAAATAACATGAAGGCAAGAGCATGCATTGATGGAAGGACATCAATAGGAATCTTAGTTAATTGGAACAGCTTTGTAGCTATTATTTATCTTTATGCTTTGAAAATTTTCGGAATTACAATGCCCTTTATGGCATAGTATGGCTTTTCTCTTGTAACTGATAGCCTAGTAAATTGAGAGTAAAAACAGTACAAGTGTCATAACTTTTGTATGGAGATCACTTGAGTGCCAGTTTTTTTTTTTTTAATCATCTGAGTACCACAACTTTTAAAAATAGACTATTTCAATGCTATCGGCGATTTAGGTCACTGGAAAATCCGACTTGGCACTAAAATAATGTAAAATCAACCCACGTGACTTGTCGAAAAGCTGAATCAGCAAACAATAAGGAAAAGACGTTGCATGCTTCAGATTGAACTTTCATAATTGGCCACTTACGTACTACATTTTTTTAAAAGTAGTCACTTAGGCTCCTCAATTTTTGAAAAGTGATCACTTAGGTTCTTTAATTTTTTAAAAGTGATCATTTAGGTTCCTTAATTTTGGAAAAGCGATCACTTAGATTTATTTTAAGAACGACGTACGCTTCAAATTGAACTTTCACAAAGTGGTTACTTAAGTACCATATCTTTTTAAAAGTGGCCACTTAGGTTCCTCAATATTTGAAAAGTGATCATTTAGGGTTTTTAATTTTTTAAAAGCAGTCACTTAAGTTCCTTAGTTTTGAAAAATTGATCACTTAGATTCAATTTAAGAACGCCACATTGGACAAGAATTTCCACGTCGGATGTGTAGCCATCATGCAAAAATTCATTAACAGTTTGTGGTTCCCCCTTCTCCACATGTGTTGTTGACATTGAATTCATGAAGCACTGAATATTTTCTCGCTCAATGCTAAAAGAAATATTTTCTTAAGTGCAAAGAAGAGAGCTGGCTAAATGCTAGGCAAATAAAAATTACTCTACGTTCCCCATAAACCATTACAGTATCTTTCTCTACGAACCGTTAGAATATACATTTATATAGGATTTTATTAATTGTTAGTATAATTATTAATTTAGTGTAATAAATAAAAGATATACAATTTCTTATTTAATCTAATATAAAACTGGATAGTATGAGCTAAGATAAACATTATCTATAATGAGGGGAAATGTTTAAGTCTCCATTAATAGAGATCAAGTACCTCCTCTAAACCCTAATGTTCACAAACCCTCACATAAAGAGTTGTCAGAAGAGATACGTGAAGGGCCGTGCTATTGAACCCAAAGCAAAAAGAGAGTTCATAAAGGAGAAGCTCTTGAGCATCAAATCGTTGCAAATTCCGCATCAAGAAACAATGAATCCAAAAACAAGATGCATCAATCATTCTACTTTGTGAAACTATGATTCGCATATCTAAACGTGTGTGATCTTAGGGTGCTGCTCAAGGTTATAATCATAGCTTACATTTGGTATCACAGCCAACTCTTATTAGATCTTGAATCACGTTCTCAGTGTTTTTTGAAATCTTATTTTTGACAAAAGTGAAAAATAATTATATATTCAAAAAGTACTCGTCAATTCTATTCAATATTTTGATGAGATAGATTCTTTGTATAATTATTTGAATGCAACATCGAAGGCCACGGATCCTACAGTAAAAGCCATGGGTGCAAAAATAAAATATAAATTTCATAAATATTATGTGATTTTTAAAAAAATGAATAAGATGGGGTCGATTGCAGTAGTGTTGGATCCTAGAAAAAAGTTGAAATATGTGAGGCATTATTATGGACTCATTTATGAAGATAGTGCGAAAGTCGATGAGATGCTTAATGAAATGAAGTTGATCCTAGAGCGTTTGTTAAAATTCTATGAGAAATCTTGTCATGAGAAATTTCGGGTGGTGAACTTGTGATTGATAGTAGTCGCAATCCTAATTGCAATAAGGGTAACCAAGAGAAAGATTTCAATTTTCGTGTGAAAAGGGCGTATGATTTCCTTATTGACGAGGAGAAAAAGGAGTTTGAGGGTGACCTAACTGAGCTCGTTGGTATTTTAAAGTTGAACGTGAAGAAGCTCGTGACCTTGACATTTTGATGTGGTGGAACAGTGCTGGCCAAAAGTTCAAAATCCTATCTTTGATGGCTGAGGATGTTTTCTCTATTTCCATAACTACCACTGCTTCGGAGTCGACTTACTAGTACATCCAAATGTGTGCTTGATAGCTTTCGAAGTTTTTCGACTCTTAGAGTAATGGAAGCTTTGATTTGCATTCAAGATTGGTTGAAAGTAGCTCTTAAGCCAAATATTGTTGAAGAGCACATAGAGAATACAAAAAAGTTTGAGTTGGCTAAGTCCGTATCTTTTCTTATCTTGTATTTTTCGTATATTTAATAAGTGAATATTTTATCTAATAACTTATTTGTGTTAGATAAGGATAGTGTTAATGCGGAGACTAACAATGCATAGAGTTTGCTAGTTGAAGTGGAAGGAAAACATGTGGTGAGATTTTTCACTTTATTGTTTTAGTCTCATTTCTAGTAATTATAATATAAAATTGATGTTGAGTAATCGTCTATACTACATTTTTTTTCAGGGGGCTACAAATTGGAGTCTTGAAGCAGTCTTTTCTTTTATGGATAAATTGAAGTTTCAAGTTGGAGGTGACTTGTGGATCCTTTGTGGACTTGGTTCTACATTCAAAGCTCGAGAAGTTTGTTTATTTCCATTGGCTTATGAGCTCTCAAAGATTGAGAAGTTGTTTGCTTTTCTATTATTGAGAAAAGAAGATTAGTATTCAACTTCATTTATCCTTTGTTGAGAAGTTGATTTATGTCATTTGCTTGCTTACTGACAGATTTGTTGTGGCAAACTTATTTTGATGTATGATATGTGTTGTGCACTATGGATGTATTTAAAAATGAAACTTTGGAACTTTAGACACATTTTAGATTATTAGGAACAGAAAATAGGGAGTAGCAGTTTACCTTTTCTGCCCTTTTTAATGCTGCGTGGGTCTAGGACTTGTTTAGGTAGGAGGAGGAAAGGGCTGAGATTCTACCCATAATGCAATGACTATCAGAGTATTTGTGACAGCTGCAGCATGGAAGCTGCTTTGTGTATTTGGTTTGTATTGCTAACTAGTGTTGTTAAAGCTCCTAAAAAGGAGATATGAAATCAGTGATGTGGAGAATGTAATGCTAAAATCCCAAATGGAAACCTCTTTCTTTAACTATTAGAGAGCGATTCCCTCGGTAGGACTGTAACTAGAATCTAACTAGAAACTAGGTTGGACCAGATCAGTGGTTCGGTTCTCAAGTGGATCCATGGAATGAGTAGGTAGTTAATAGTTCGTATTTTGCAGAACCGATCTCTAACGGATGATTCTCGATTTTAAGGTGGAAACTACTCATCTTGGAACTGATCACCCTATTAAGAATAATGTATTCGAAGTAAAGTGCGTCAATTATTCTACTTTATGATGCTATGATTCGTATATCCAAACGTAATGGTATTAGGGAAGTACTTAAATTTATAACCCTAACTTACAAGAACACCACATCAAACTTCCATGCAAGAACAAGCCTCAGTCGCCTCCATCCTCTCTTCCGAATACACAAAACTCTCTCACCAATTGCATTTGCATAATCATGGATGGTGTCCCTATCGAAACCCAATCCTAACTAGCCTCGGCATTGGACACCTCATCTCGATCCTCGAACTCGGCTAGTGCTTCACCGTCCTTCCTTGTCACGGTCTTTGTCGTCACCACTAAAGCCACTAAGGTCGTGTCCCAGCTCCCCCACTACACCACCTACCTAAGACCTCCTCGACATCATCTTCCTCCTATCGATTGATGCCTCTGACCTAGTCACCAACTTGATGGACAATCTTCTCGCGATTGGTACTCATGATGGCCACGCCATGCTGGACCTTTGCGTGGAGATCACGGCATTGAAGCGACACCCCTTAGCCCATGTAGCAGACACCTTGGGATCGATGCTTTCGAGATAGCTGACTATTTTGGCATGTGAAGATGGGGCTCGATATTGCAAAGGCTGATGCGATAAAAGTTGAAACTTGAAGGCACCGAGAGTCCGAACTGGCTGGGAAGGTTCAGCTCGGTCCCAATCCGCCCAGTTGGTCCGTTGATTCGGCCAGTCAAACCGATTGAAGATTTGTTCTCCTCTGGAAAAGTACTTTATTGATTGGACACGCAACTCACTCGATCGGTGCTCTACATATCATTCGACAATAGTGGGACCGTATCGGCCTATCAGCTCACCAAGCTGGCTAGGGCCTTGGACCTGAGCCAGTAAAGAATCGTTCGGGTGGTGTCCGCCTCGAACGAAAATAGCAAGTTCGAGTCGTACTTCCATTAGAAGAAGAGGATAGGGCTCGGGACGCCGGATTACCTCCTCGACAGTTTCGTAAGCAGGTTTGACGAGGTAGGTGTGGGCTCCACAAATCGAGGTCCTGATGCATGTGTCAGTCGGGGAACTCCAGTCGCATTGGGTGGAAATCAACTGGAAAGCGTGGTCAATAGGATGTGCCTGAAATGTTAGCCGCTCTATGTGGATTAGGCACGAATGCGACCATGCTCACCAGTGACCTCGGCATAGCCATTCGATCGAGAGAGGTAGGGTGGTCAAGACGGAGGTTATTGAGAAGATGATAAAGAGAGTGGTGGAGAATGATCAGGAGCTCAAGAAATTGGTGAGGGTGAGATCTCAAGCGCAAGGCGGATTTTTTGAGTCCTTTAGGATTTTGTTCACTCTTTCTCTTGGAAAGATTTCCTTTCCATTATAGGTCAGGTCATTGACAATACCAATGAACCTAATCCATATTTTCCAAGTAGAATATTTACCTTTGTTTCTTTGACTCTTATTAGTTTGCTCATAAGTGACTTGAAGATTGTCCCATATCTCCTTAGCTATTTCACAAGAACACACACTGTTATATCGAGCTGCATAAAAGAATGATAACAAGAGTAAAAGTGCTTTTGAATCTAAAGCTTCTCTCTTAGATAGATCCGTAGGACTGATTATTTTCTGTTCTTCTATAATTTCTTTCTTTGATGTTGAGGTTGCCGGATTTGCTCTAATTTGCATTACATTCCACGTCAACGAATTAGTTGACATGATGAAAGCTTTCATTTCATTCTTCCAGCTGTTGTAGTCTTTTCCATCAAGGTATGGAGGTTTAATGTTATTTTGACTTTTTACTATACCTGCTCCAAGAATGGCAACCATTACATATCATTAGCTAAAAAATAAACACTTCAAATAACAAGCTTTAGGCTCTAAAATCAATTTTTGTATTTAATACTATCACCTAGAGAGGTCCAATAAGTGATTATAATTGAACTTATTAAAATAATGCGAAAAAGTTCAAGTTTGATAAGAGCAAATCTAGTGAATAGAACTATGCAGTGTCTATCAGACAATAGTAGATGCAAGTAAGAGAATAAAAGACAATCACAACAGAGAATAATGGTTTGGCTTTTGGTAAAACCTACGTCTACTATCCCATAATAATAGCATACCGGCTGGATTTCACTAAGTTATCAAATGAGATATTTACATAAAAATGTGATTGCCACAAGCACTTTCACAAAAGCGAGTGCTACCTCTACTAAGGCCATCTCACTCTACACACTTCGATTCCATATTACACCCCTCATAAGATCTCACTTAAGCTTGAGTAGACAAATTAAAATATGTGTAGCTTTATTGAAATATGGATGATAATCTTTTGATCTCACTTTTTCTTCTCTTCCAACTTTGTGCTGCTTATATACTCTTTGTCTCGAAGCTTTTCACTGGATAGAATCACACCGAGAATAAATCTCTAAAACTAGTCGTTGGTAGATTGATGTCGAAGGATCACGTGGCCATTGAAGTAGAAAGGGATAAAAAAAATTTAGGAGGATTTATTTGTCCATAAAATCAAATGTTAGAACTCATAAATCAAGTTTCTAATAAAGAAAATTACCTACGAGCTGATTGCTAATTAATCAAGAGTTCTCATATAGAAAGTTGTGAGATAATCTTTTAGATTGTTGGTCAAACGATATAGCTTAAAAACGAAATATTAACCAAATAATTGACAGTTAGTGAGGATTATTTTCCTAATAATCAAATATGAATGAGATAGAATAAACAAAGAGGATTAATTGCGGATTTGACATATACCTCACCATAAGTATCTTGTATGAGTTTGCCTCCGTCCTCGAATACTACTTCTATTAAAATAAAAAGCGTAAAACATCAACATCAACATCAACATCAACAACACATTTATCACAAACTAGTTGGGGTCGGCGGTTCGATGAACCCCAAAGAATCATAAAAATAAAAGCAGAATCAAAGGAGGGAAAAGAGAAAAATGTGTAAAAATAAATAAGTATATATATATATATATATATCTATACACTATCCCTCCACAACACTAATAGCCTTCCTCCACTCCGTCCTAAGACAAAACGTATGCTAATCTATTTCTCACTCCATTAAATCTTGTTTTACTGTTTTTCCCCAGTAAGTTTCGGCCGACTTCTTGCCTTCTTTGTATTATGCTCTCGATAGCAAACATCTGTTCGTACCGGTGCGTCTAGGATATGCCCAAACCATCTCAATCTATGCTCTCTTATCTTTTCCTTCACTGGTTCTACTCCAACTTTTCGTCGAATCTCTTCATTCCTTATCTTATCCATCCTTATATGACCACATATCCACTTTAACATCCTCATTTTCGCTACTCTCATTTTATGCTCATGTTTCCTTTGTGCTGGCCAACATTAAGCTCCGTACAACATGACAGGTCTGACTGCTGTTTTATAAAATTTTCCTTTTAACCTAAGATGAATTTTGCGATCACACAAAAATCTCGATACACTGCTTCATTTCATCCAACTTACTCCGATTCTATGGCTTACATCGTCATCAATCTCTCCATCCTTTTGCAATATTGATCCCAAATATCTAAATGTATCTTTCTTGGATACCTCTTGTCCGAACATATTTACGGCTTCTTGATCCTCTTTTCCTGCCGTGTCAAACTCACACTTCAAGTATTCCTTCTTACTTCGACTTAGCGTAAATCCTTTAGACTCTAACGTGCTTCTCCATACTTCTAACTTAGCGTTAATCCCAGCCCTAGTATCATCAATAAGAACGATATCGTTTGCAAATAGTATACACCACGGCACCTCATCTTGAATATCTTTTGTTAGCTCATCCATAACCAGGGCAAAAAGGTAATGGCTCAAAGCAGAACCTTGGTGTAAGCCTACTGTGATTGAAAAATAACTTGATGTGTCATTACAACCCTTCACACATGTAGTAGCACCGTCATACATGTCCTTGATTGCCTCGACATACTTTGAAGGTACTTTTTTCTTCTCAAGAATCCATCACAAAACCTTTCTTGGAACCCTATCATATGCATTCTTGAGATCAATAAACACCATATGGAGGTCCTTCTTTCTTTCTCGATATCTCTCCATCAATTGTCGTATTAAGAAAATAGCTTCCGTGGTAGATCTTCCTAGCATAAATCCAAATTGATTGACAGCAACCTTGGTCTCTATTCTTAAACGATGCTCAATAACTTTCTCCCACAACTTCATTGTATGGCTCATAAGTTTGATGCTTCTATAGTTAGAATAATTCTGGATATTCCCTTTGTTCTTGTATATAGACACAAGTATACTCTTCCTCCATACATCAGACATCTTATTAGTATGGAAGATCTTGTTAAAAAGACTAGTCAACCAACTTATTGCTACATCCCCTAAGCATCTCCACACTTCAATAGGAATACCATCGAGTCCTAAGGCTTTACTAGTCTTCATCTTTTTTAATGCCCCCCTAACTTCCCGTGCTTTAACTTTACGCACAAACTTTCTATTTAAATCATCAGAAGCATCTTCCAGATCCACCTCACTTCTATCACTCTCCGCATTAAAAAGTTTGTTAAAATAACTCATCCACCTGCCCTTGACGTCTTCATTCTTATCAAGAATGTTTGATTTTCATCCTTGATACATCTAACCTGCGTCAAGTCTTTACTTTTCTTGTCTCTTGACTTTGCAAGTCTATAAATGTCTTTTTCTCCTTCTTTGCTCTCAAGTTTGTTGTATATATCGGTGAAAACCTTGCCTTTGGCCACTCGTACAGCTTTCTTGGTACTTTTTCTCGCAAATCTAAACTTTTGTAAATTCTCTTCATTAGGACATTTATGTATTTGGAAAAAGCGTTAAACATACTAAGTGCAAAAAGATGCATTTGGAAAACATCCTCAAGGTATACATCAAATTCTTTTCAATAAAGTGTGATAATTCTTTTTCTTCAAAATCTTATATAATTTCTTAATAGACATTAGCGATCACAAGCTTCTGGCGAGTGAGAGGCGCATGGACCCTGGATGCGACACAGTGTGTGTCAGAATGTGGTGGCACGTGGGGTGGCGGAACGCGGCAAAGTTTCAAGATCTGGCTCGTCTGAAGGTGGCGAGCATGACGGTGGTGTTGTTTTTTCAAAAGATTCAAGAAAAGTGTCCCGGCAACACTTAAGAGTGCGACGGGTTAGGTAGAAAACATACGCCAACGCAGCTGACATTGCCAATGACCATCGTGGAGAAAGATCCAATGGGCGCTTCCTCAGACAACAGGAGTTCTGATATCATAGTTGGAATACCCAACCCTAAAAATGTTTATCCATGAAACAACACTTTAAAGTGTGTTTGAATGCCCGTTGATCAAGCAGGTCGGATGCAAGTAAGCTCCCATTTTCGCTTAGCACACCATTCTCCCGCCCCTTTAATCCCCGTCTCCTTTAAACAGCCACTTAACTGCAATTTCTTTGCAGACCTCAACTTTATCGGCATGTGTGGTGCCAATCAATCGGATGACAAGTGCTGAGTGTTGGTGTGTTATATATATATATATATATATATATATATATATATATATATATATATATATATATATATATATATGGGGTTAGATCATTTGACCGAAGAAATAGAGGGGAAGTTACTAAAAAGACTAGAAACGACGTTTTCTCTTAAGTTTGTTTGTCCAATAGTTACGATATGATTCAAACAATCTTAAATAAACACTTAAAAGATGATATAACAATTCGAGAGCAGTATATAGAATTGCGACAGCAATTAGGAGTATAATTAACATTATTTTTGACTAAAGTATGTGCGAAACAATTGTTGAACAGATATATCCAAATACCAATCACAGAAATTAATAAATCAGTCACAAGCAATAAACAACTCTGAATATAAACAATAACTGAAAGTATAAACTTAATGCGAAGACAAGTAGTGTAAATAAAAAGAAATATCATAAACCACCAGCTAAGAGGCAGGGCCTTCACACTCTGGGGTATGATTAAAATTAAATACTTAGAACTTAAATATGCACAGTGAAGTGTGTGTGGCTAGTCCAGGAGAGGAGACCACTTGAAGAATCGATCTTCACTGGGAGCTGTATGCAAATGTTATGCAGTACAGAACTTTAAATGACAGAAATTTAAGTTGCATAAACTTAAATAACATAATGCCTTTGACACCAACAGGAGGCAAAGCTTACCTATTCTGGGTCTTGAATAGGCAAAAGATAAAGAAATGTATACTTTTATTACAAGAACAAGAGAGATTATACAATAAAACCATAAAAGATCATCAGATCTGTGATTACAAGTACAAAACTTTAAACAATCAGGGAAGAACTTTAAAGGTTCTGGGTAGGAATAGTGGACTTGGATGGTTTTGACTTACGGATCTGGGTCTGGGGAGACAATGGGTTACTTCTAACTTTGGAGGACTGAAGACTTTTGGTTCTCCGGCGAAGGTTTCCTCTGGACAGGAGGGAGAGCTTTGGAGGAGAAGGTGAGATTCGGGAGAGAGAGAGAGAGAGAGAGAGAGAGAACTTGAGGGTTTCTTTTGAAGTCAAGAGCCCCCTTCACCGTTGTGGACGCTCTGCTTTTAAAGACTGAAAATTCATTGTTGCTACAGTGATCACTTAAAAGACCGCTATAGTGTACAGTGAAGTGCACAGTGTATAGTGTCATACGGTGTACAATACAAATACGATTACATATACAATTGTATTTGTTACAATTGACCATTGAATGATACAATGAAAACATTACTCGGAGTCATGACCGAAGATATTGAGGCTGTATTAATCTTCTTCTTCTTCTTCTGAGTTACTGTGTTGAAAAGATGATCCCTGCAATGATTCCTCATGCTCCAGGATTGCTTGTTTCATCATATCATAAAATTCTTTTTCATTTTTGATATTAACCAATTTTGCAATTGCCATTGACTTGTTATGGAGAAATGATGTCTTTGATGCCGCATCCGATGCCACGTCAAAAACTTTGTTTAAATCTTTGACTTTACATTGCTGGATCCAATTGTGAACGGTTTGAACTGAGCATTTATCTCAATATGAAAATCCATCCCACCGTTTTGTTTTAAATCTTCGCACCAAAATGAGTATTTTGGGATCTTGACTATTTTTTATGTATTCAAGTTCCCAGGCAGATACCCATGCCAACCAAAAATTTGCACAAAACATTAGGAGAGGAGGGAAATCCTCATAACTTAGAATGAAGGTCTTTTGAAACATTGTGAACGATTCAATTACTTGTGGAGGGAGAATGTCCGGGACAGGACCAAAATCATCCCACCAACGGATGAACCAGAAAGGTAATTTTGAAATATCAAAAGAACTTTGGAAGAAGAAAAGTCAAGTATGGCTACAATTTGAATTTTGACGATAGAAAACATTATACCAAGCTTGCTGGTAGTCAAAATAGGTAAAATTATACCAATAAGTAGGACTTTCAATGACTCACAAATCGAGTTTTACTGGGGAACTTGGAGAATTATTCCACTCTGGAGGGTGTGTGACCCTCAATATTTTTGCAGTGAAATAATTTGCAACAGAAGGTTGCACTTTATCACAAAAGTGTTTGAACTTTACGGATCCAATCTGGACCAAAATTTTCTCATAAAACTCCACTGGTTTTGCAATATTATGTGGAGTATAAAAACGATTTTTTCCAAACATGTTTTTTGCAAAAGCATAAGGATCTTCATGGTAGAACCCTTTTTTCCACCGTGATGATTTTTTTTTAAAATTTTTCATAAAAAAAACTTTGACTTTGATTTTCGAGGGGCTGGCGGAGTCACAAGGACCACCTCTTTAGAAACATTTAAAGGTGAGGGAGATTTTACCTCATCTTGTGCATACAATTCGAAACTTAAGGATTTTTGCAAATCCTTCATTACATAACTTGGTAATATGAAGGCTAACTTTGAAAGGGCAATTGATTGGGTAGGCTGGTTGGGAGAAGCTTCGTTGGGTAGACTTTGGGATGATAATGAACTTTGGGCAGCTTATAGCCAACTACGGATGTGGGTTAACTTTGTGGGTTTGGCCGGGACAATGATGGCTTCTTTGGCTTTGCCTTTGTCTCGGTCTTTTTTGGGAGGCATTTTGGAGAAGGTTTTCCCTGTAAAAATTCTCGTGTGAGAAAATCTGGGAGAGAATTTACTTCTCCATGAATAAATTCAATGTCAAAATCAAAAACAGATAATATTGCTTGCCAACGTGCAAAAATCTATTTTGATGCAATGTTCAATACATCTTTCTGCAAGATATCTTTTGCAGACTTACAATCAATTCGTAATAAAAACTTTTGATTTAACAAATCACTTTGGAACTTGGATATTGAGAGTACAATTGCTAAAATTTCTTTCTTAACAGTGGAATAATTTTGTTGGGTTTCATTCCTGTGTTTAGAAATGAATTGAACGATTTATTCTTTGTTGTTTGTCTTCTGTTTTAAGATACCACCATATCCTATTTCAAAATCATCTGTTTCAACAATTTTAAATGCAATTGGATTGGCAATATGTAAACAAGGGATTTCTTTTACGAGTGATTTTATTCTCTTGATAGTATCAGTATGCAGTTGAGACCAAGGTTTTGGGTCCTTCTTTAAACTTTGGTGTAGAGGCTTGCATATGATGTCCATATCAGGAATAAAATCAATCACGTAATTTAGACTTCCTAGAAATCTTTGTAATAGAGTTTTATCTTTCATTTCATCAGGAAATTTATCTGCAAATTGAATAGACCTCTCAATTGGTACAATGGTTCCTTGATGAATAATATGTCCTAGAAATCTAATTTTTGTTTGAAACAAGAATACTTTCTTTTCAGACAATATGAGACCATTACGTTTAGCAATATTAAAGAAATGATTCACATGTTTGAAATGTGAATCAACATTAGGGGAGTATATCAAAACATCATCGATATACACAATTATAAATTCAGAATATGGATTGAAGATGTCATTCATAATTCTTTGGAATTCTGAAAGGGCATTCTTTAAATAAAAAGGCATCACATTCCATTCATATTAACCAAAAGAAACTGTGAAAGCGGTTTTGTATCTGTCTTGCTCAGCAATTTATATTTGCCAAAAGCCAGATTTCATATCGAACTTTGAAAAAACTTTGGAAGAATGGAGATGATTCAAAAGATCTTTCTTGTTAGGAATTGGATAACGAATCCACTTTAAAATTTTATTTAATGGTTTATAATTAACTACTAAACGAGGGACTCCACGTTCAATTTCTGCATTTTTGTTTACATAAAAAGCAGAACAACTCCATGGGGATTTACTTTTTCGTATCAATTTTTTCTTGATTAAATCATTTATTTCATTTTCACACAATTTCAAAAGTTCACTATTCATTTGGGAAGGACGAGCTTTTGTTGGAATATTTTTCTCCGAGAAATCAGATTCATATGGCAATTCAATAATATGCTTGTGATTACTTCTTTCCCAAAAAGCATTGTTTGAAATAGAACAAAGTTCATTTTTAATTTTTTGTACTAAAACAGAAATTTTCTTTTGAAGATCACGATTTTGTAGTTGTTGTCCTATCTTTTGGAAACTTAGTTCTTCTTTTAAGAACAAAAGATGACTTTCTTTGTCTTTAATTAAACAATTAATTTCTCTGATTGCATTTTCATATAGTGTTTAAGTTTCTTGTTCGATTTTTTGTGATAAAAGTGAACATTAATTTTTTATCAGAAATCTTTCTTTCAATTCCTTCATTTGTCACCAAAAATGGTTGAATTAGATTTATAAAAGGGGTTCCTAAAATTACATTTCTTTTTAAATCTTTTACCAGAAGAAAAGTTGTTTTTAATTCAATGTTATCTTTTACCACAAAAGCTTTAGGGAGTTTATATTTGATTTTTAAATGATCACCAGAAGCAGATTTTAACGATTCAGTTGTTTTATTAAAAAACTTTGTAGAGATCAGGCCTTCTCTGATGCAATTTAGATCAGCAACTGTACCAAAAAGGGCAGTTGTTTCCAAAATAAATTCATTATTTATTTTGATAACAATATCAATTATCCATTTTTTATTTGTTACTTCTGTTAGTAATTCAAGAAAATTTGAGGTATCTGAATCATTGACAATCGGAGGTATTTCCTTGTGGATTGTTTCTTCAGAAACATTTTTCTCTTTAACAATTGTTTCTTGAAATTTAGAAATTCTTTCTGGTGATCTATTTGATTGATTTTCAACAACCGGATTTCTTTTTTAATTTCATTAATCTCATTCTGAAGATCATTAGAGGTTGTTGGTCTTATTGACTTATTTCCCCTATTTAGAATTTCAGTAAGATTATAAAAATGAATTTGGGAACTTTTATCAAAAGGGGAACTGGGATTTTGAATTTGTTTCAGTATTTTATCAAAATCAAAAATATTTTCTATACAATCTAACAATTCCTGTTCTTCTTTAGTTAAGACATTTACTTCGTGTTCAGACTCAGAATCTGTCTCAGATGAAAAACCAAATGACGATTCTATTTCATTAATTTGAAAATCGCGTTCTATTGATTCTTCATCTGTTGAAGGGCAAATAGAACTTTCTGAATCACTTTCAACCATTAATTGGTTTAATTGATTCAGTATGTCTTTATCTGAAACGAGCTCATTGACTTTTTTGTTTAATTTGCAAAAACGTCTTGTATGTCCTTTTCTTCTAAAATAGGATAGATACTGCATCTTGAACAATTTGACCATAATCATCAAAAACAGTTTGACCATTATCATCTGTTTTAACAGCATTAAGAATTTGATCTCTTTGATCTTGGTTGAGATAATTATCCCACCAACCTTTCAAAGTACCAAAAAAATCTGCAACGATCATATAAGCTACTTGCTGATCTGTTGTATCAGGAAGAGTCTTATAAGTGGTTGCACACATTACCATTTGGCTTAAAATTTGTTAGAGGTTCTGCTCGAAAATACCATCTATATTCCACTCATAAATGGCATTTGCAGAATACTTGTTTTGGACTTTATTGAACGATTCTTCGGAAAGAATATCAAGAGGGGTGGCTCTAGAATAATAGAGTTTCTGAGGTTCTTTCCATGATAAGCGATTGACTTCGGGGATATCAATTTTCTCAAGAACTGATATTTGATTATCAAACTTGGGAGTATTGATAACCACAGGTTTATTGATTTTAGGAGTATTCAGAATTGGATGCTTAAGGACCTTTTTTTTTTAAGCTTTTGATTTTTTGCTTGAAGGGCATCTTGAAATTCTTTACTAAAAGACTTTGGCATCTCAAAATTTTTAAACAATGGTGTTTGCAAAGACTTAGAAGGAGTAGTCTTTGAAGTCATGGAATGAACAATTGAAGGTTTTCCAATGGCGGATTCAATTCTATCCAATTGGATACCTATGGAATGGAGATGTTGATTTGAAAAATTAATTTGTTCAATTATTTTCTTAAATTCATTATTGTCATTTTTAGAAGGAGTTTTAAAAGGAGCAGCTGGAATTTCCTTTTCACGATATGTTATTTTAATTTTTCTTAAAGGATGGTGAGATGACTCAATTATTTGGTCATCATCTAATTTCTACTTAAAAACCTTTTCTATATTATAAATTTCTCTTTTTTCCAAAAAGTAATTTTCAAATTAGTCAAAGAAAAACATGTGCTCTTCAATTTCATTCAGAAATTCATAAAATTGTTCTTTGATTTGTTTAGCACAATTTTTAAAATTGTCAAAAAACCATTTTCTTATTTCATAATTTTCTTCGGAATTAAATTCTTTATTCAAAAACTTTCTATCGGAGAAAAAATCTACTTCTAACATGTTACATTCTGGATCATCATCTTCCATTTGTGATTAGGTCGGTTCAGGGTAGTCAGGTTCTTATTGATGATAAACAGGCTTTGAAATTTCTGAACTAGTATCTAAGACAGAAAGATTCAAAGGAGGCGCACTCGGAGTTGCTTATCCTTGTGTAGAAATGGCATCAGGAACTTTGATACTACCTTGATTGCTCACAGGGATTGTGATGACAGGAGGTAGATTTGGACGATAGTTAACAGACTTTCGGGAAGAAGACCCATGAAAATAAGGTCTTGCAAAACAGAATGAATTTGTTTCGAAACTTCTCTTGGGAAATTGTATGGTAACTTTTCCCTCGGGGTGTTGGATGACATTTGAAGGGGTGTCATTCTTAATTGAAATTTGAAAAATGGGGTTTTCAATTTCCCATTGATCAGGAAGAACGATATCACTCTAACTTATAAACTTTGGAACAATAGAATTTGAACGAGATATATCAGTTTGTAACAATAATGTTTGACCTTTTGGTGTGTCATTCAAAGAATGAACATCAAATGCAGAACTCATAACTTTATAGTGGACCTTATAGATGAGGGATAGTGGAATTGATCATTCATCTATACTATAATTATGAGTTTTGATCTGCAAAACGAGAGATTTCATGATATTTTTATCTTTCAAACTTATTGAAAAATTAGGATAACAATCAAAATGAACTGGACCATTACAAAGACTTATTTCGATTGTTGCAAGAAGAGAATCTTTATACCTTAAGAGTCTTGTATCTCTTAAGACCAAAAGAATGGACGTTTTTAAACCTTCTTTAATCAAAGGTTTAATATCGACTTGGACCATACCAAAATGGAGATAATTATACTTTTGAGCATGTTTTTTTTAAAGATTCTTTACTTAAAAGAGGTATCGGACAATAAGACGATGATAGAGGAATGTCTCGTTCCTCTGTGGCGATGACATAATCATTAGACTTAAAAAGTTTTTTGAATTTCGATTCAGAGTATATCTGATCATACTTAACTTTTGGAATCTTTCAATTCTTAAGAGACTTATTAAAATCTTCAATAGTAATTTCTTCTCTATTTAAAGTATCTGGGATCTCACCTAATTCAGACACAAAACTACTTGAAAAAGAATTAGTTCTTCTAAAAAGATCCATTAAGTATAAACTTACTTTATGTTGTTCAATTTTTACCCTCTGTTACCACGCTAACTAGGCTTACGCTACCTCTGCCAAGGCTTTGTGGCTCCAAACGGGGTACACCTTAGAACAATAGAAAATGATTTATACAAAATGTTTCTAAAAAGAACTATATATATATCAAACTTACACAATTATCAATATTTATACGTATATGTCTGCGTGCAAAACAAGAAAACGGATTCTTCTCTCCAAAAGTGCAGGCTGGGCTGAAGCCCAGGAAACCCACTCCAAAGTAAACAATTGAAGAACTTGCTTTACAGGATTTAATTTTAGGGTTAATACCACGAAAAATATCAAACTGATCAAATTATTTTTTTACCGCTAAAAAATCCTAAACTGATGTGTTTGTGATAAATTTATCCCAAACTATTTTTTTACCACTAAAAATCCCAAACTGACACATATGAGACAAATTTACCTTTTGCAAATTGGATTTCAAAATACTACAATTGTGATAGACATAGGGTATAAATTACAAAATGGTGCACCCGTTAACTGTTACATGTCATTTAATTCAGGAATTTGAAGGTTAGATTGAATAAAAATTAATGGATGATAAATTTATCACAAATGTACCAGCTTAGAATTTTGTTTGATAAAAAAAAAAGAATTGAAGTTTTTCGTGGCATTAACCTTTAATTTTATTAACCACTTCCTTGTCAATGAAAACTTGCATGGCGCATGGAGGGCAAATTTGGAGACTTGGAATAGTTAATTAGAGACGACCATCATTATGTTCATAATTAAAACCCATAACATATCAAGCTGGCTATATTACGTGTTTGACTATGTGTTGACTTGTTATTTTAAACAGCGAGATCGATAAAAACACATCTAAATGACTTTCAGTAAATAGATATATCGAGATACATGAAAAACTTAACAATTTCTGCGTATGAATCGAGATCGCGTCGTTCCCTTGTGTTCTTCGTGGAATATGTCTCAATTCCACTATATATAGGCCCTTTAAATTAGATTAATTTGCTCGAGACTTCTTACCAGCCACTTGTCCAGACACCGCGGCAATTTGCTGTCCTTTTGTTTCAGCCGAACCTCTTGAAACATCCGCATAACCCCAACTGGATTATGACAATGATCGCATCTCGCGGTCATCAGGTTATTATCAGGGTACGAGGCCCCTTGGGATCGACTCCAGAAAAGTTACCTTGGTTGCGACTATTTTAGATAATGTTTTAATTTATTTTTTTCACTTTTTTAATTTTTTTTTTCTTTTTATTTTTTTACCTTAGCGATTGGCAAAGGTCATGGCCCTCGCTAGATTCGGGTGAAGCCATCGTGCTAGCAAGCAGGTCTTGGCAAGGCCACATCCTCACCGGCCGCTGAGGGAGGAAGAAGAAAAATAAAAGGAAAAAAAGGAAAAGAAAAGGAAAGAAAATTATTTAAATATTTAAAAAATTTAAAATTATCTACATCAGCGCCGGCCAGGCGTCCAGAGCCCGCGTCAGAGATTTCCAATCAAAATTGAACGGATGGACTTAACTGACAAAAAATGAAAATATTTAGGATTGAATTGGCAAATTTAAAATGTTTATAATTGAATTAGCAAAAGTGCAATAAATTTTATGAATTTTTCGATAATTTTCCCGTTCTCCGCCCAATGATCCAACTTTAGAGCCTGTGCAGCGGACTTTTTGCTAGTTTCTCCAATTTTTTGCCCTCAACTTTCAGTCGTCTTGAGAACGTTTTGTCTCATAGCTGCTTAGGGATTCTTTAGAAAGTTTTTGAATTTTTAGAGACGTGATTGATCATGCCAATTGTTTGTAACTTGCTAAGGTTAAGAAGACAGCGTTATCTTTGTTATTAATGCAGCCAAACCCAAGATGTTCCTCTTGTCGGGTCAGGCAAACTCTTCATGCCTACCGTAGCGTCCACAGCCATGTGCTCTCTCGCGTCACCTATTGCGCGATATTGCTGTTCCCAAAATGACACCAAACCCTAAGTTAGCGGTTTAGAATAAGGTAAATAACACGGCTTTAATTGCAAGAAAGTCAACTGCCCGAGCACGATTAGTTAAGAAATCTTGTCTGGTACTTGGTGCCTGGTTCATGCATGCTTGTGACATGTGCCGGGAATTTCGTGATCTTTAAATAAAATGAGGGATCAGATGACAAATGCCGTGGGGTCCTTCTACACTTGAAATCTTTAAAGCGATATTTGTTGATACTAAAACATTACTCATGAGTGATGTAGAGACAGAGTGAGCGACTAGATCCAGGGATAGCGTTAGATTGGTTTGTACTAGGAGTTTTAGGACTAGATAGAATATATTCCTTAGGAACTCTGAATGTGCGTTTGGTCCCGTGTACAACATAGTCAGAAACTGATGTCGCTCTCCTAATGAGGCCATAACAGACCGAAATCAATCGTCATGTTAAATATAGTATGCCATCGCTCGATATAAAGGATATCCGAGTTAAGTTGGGTGTTGTATGACTCGATTCGGTAAAAATATTCACTTAAGTGTTCCATGGGACAACTAAAGAAAAGGGTTGGCCTGACTTTGTACGTCAAACCGGGAGCCCCACGGGCCATTCTGCGGTCAAGAGATATGTCGGCCCATGACAAATGGTATCAAAGCAGGAATCTCTTTAGTAAGTGTGAATCGGATAAAACATGTGCCCTTCCCGATCCTACAAGTGCGGAGAGTGAATCGCCGGAGCCAAAACAAAAACAAAAGGCTCGGACAATGTGCGGCAGACAATGTGCGGCTCTCGACTTGCTTCTAGGATGCTATGGGGCATAGGTGAAAACTGACTTCACACTGAAATGGGAAAACGTTCCTAGACGAATCTAAAAAAGAGTCCTCTACCATGTTTAAAACAAGGAAAACCTTCCGTTAGTTAGCGAAAACACAACCTCGAAGAAAAAACCCAGGGTGATGACCCGAACGGCCTTCCAGAGACAAAAAGAGAGAAAATAGTCCAAGGTGACAATCTGAACGGCCTCCCGAACAAAAGGAAGAAAATAGTCCATGGTGAGATATGGTCCTGCTGAACAAAAAAGGCAGTTGGCCAATGGCCACGCCTGAAAACGTGCAAGTGATAGACCCAAAAGGCCTTCCAACTAAAATATAGCGAAAACGAAGAAGCTAATCAGTGTTGAGGAGAAAAAGTTCTGTTGGGCGAGCGCGTGCCTTCAACGGAGGAAAAGGCGCAAGGAAACGATAGAACCCGCAATGAGGGTGTTGTGGAAATGAGTGGGGGAAAATGACACGGACGAGGAATTTCATGACCCTTAAACAAAATGGGGGATCAGACGATGGGTGTCGTGGGGTACTTCTACACTTGATATTCTTAAAGTGATACTTGTTGATCTTAAAATATAACTCATGAGCGATGTAGAGAGAGAGAGAGTGAGCGACTGGGTCAGGCGATGGCGTTCGATTGCTTTGTACTAGAAGTTCTAGGACTAGATAGAATATATTCCTTAGAAGTTCTGAAGGTGAATTTGACATCCTATGTATAAACTGATCGGGAGCTGATACCACTTTCCTAATAAGGCCATGGTTGGCCGAAACCAGTTATCGTGTTCAAGATAATATGTCATTGCTTGATATAAAGGACATCAGAGTTAAGCTGGGTGTGGTATGATTCGATTCGGTAAAGATATTCGCTTGAGTGTTCAATGGTACAACTAAATAAAAGGGTTGTTCTGGCCTTGTACAGCAAGTCGAGTGTCCCACGGGCTATTCCGCGGTGAAGGAATTTGTCAACCCGTGACATTTGCCTGGCTCTCATAGTGCAGTAACAATCAAAAGTTAAACCGCTCTAGAAAAAGCGCGCCCCAATCGCATTTCTCCACAGTATATACTAAGTTATCTCATCCTTGACCGCATCATGCACTACGATCTTGTTCGATGATATTCCGTAATTGTAGGAACATATAAAAATCAGCTTCTCGGCGTGATTGGACTCTTCATTTCGTGGATAGAGAGTGGAGCTTTTCTACTTGTAAATAATGTTCGAACAGCTTACCAATGTTCCAATTTTTACCTTTTCATTAAATGTTGCAAACATTAAAGTTTAGTGAGTTTTTTAGAGATTAAAGGCATAAAACAAATTGGTCCTGACAGTCAACACTTCGGGATGCTTCGAACGGCAGGTAGCACGTGCGTGTTGCAAGTTGGCAGCCTATGACCGTTTAATATTCAGCTGATTTTGTCTTCTTTTTTTCTTTTCGTGTGGGTGTTCATGTATTTAACATTCTTTTAACTTCTTAATTAATTGGATTGGTGTACGTCGGGACATGCTAAACCCTGGATTGCTGGCGTTCTGTATTGTAACTTCATCGGATGCCACATCATTAAAAAAACAGAAAAATAAAAAGTAAATTCCGTTCGGATTCCATTTATTTCGCAGCAAATAAATAATTTCAAAAATGCTTTTTTTAAAATAATAACTTATATTACTTAAAATAATTATTTAATAAAAAATATTTTCCTTCTCTTCAATAATTTATGCATAAATATCTTCACTGAAGATGAAAATATCGTTTATTAATTTATTTTTATAAGTGACGATAAATAATTAAATATCTCACCCCAACTCAATAAGAAGAAAGTCAATGGCAGGGCCGTCCTTTCAAACAAAAAACCCAGTCTCACACATAATCGTTGCTCAATATATTTATATATATATAATCTCAATATCAGAGTTCATGCAATCCATATATATATATATATATATATATATATATATATATATATCCATCAAAATATCCGACTCATGAGCTCATAAACCGTGTACAACTCAAACAAAAAATCTCCACTATAAAAAAAATATGTCCTCCTTCTAACTCTAACACTTTCACGTAACTCGATTATTTTTAGAAAATTATTTGTTACATCACTTATTTTTCGCGAAAATAAACGGAGACTATTGCGACTTCATTTTCACATTCGATTTTAACTGGACGATGTCGTATTTTTATTCTGCTTGAAACTGCAACAACCCTAATAAGTTAACTGCTATGCTTACCTTTTTTTTTTCTTTCCGTTTTCATTTCTTTAAGCCTCGCACCAAAATGAAAATCTCGTTTTAGAAAAGGGCGGTCACGACAGAAATGTCCTCTTATTATTTATTATTTTTCTTTCGGTGCACAATTCACGTTTGGAGGTATCCTTTGTTATATCCCGAACTATGATATAAGTCTCCAAAGGTAATGACAGCCGACGTGAATTAACTAATTTTTAAATGCAATACGAGTAATACGTATGTCATATTAGGCTCCGTTTGTTTCGCCAAATATAATTTAAAAAATAAATTTTTTGCTTTGATTAACAGAAAATAAACTAATCAAAGAAAATATTCTCCGTAAATGAAAAAAGCTCTTTCCTGAAAAATATCATCATTTTTCTGGAAAAGGACTTTCTCAAAAATAATTTCCTGAAATGTCACATTTTTCACGAAATAAATAGTCTTAGAATATAAGAAGACCCCACCGCAGCCACATATATAATCATACATCATACGTATATATTAATTAATTTCTTTTTCTGCGTCGAGTGAGTAAATTTTGTATTATGCCAGTACTTTGCAAACCCTAGAAGATTGGCACATGCCATTAGTATAAATGTCATTGTCAAATAGCACGCTACCTATCTAGCCGAGACAAGAAAGCCGGATCACCCAGCTTTCGGAGAACATTGTTTACTTACTTGATTAAGTGTGTATTTAAATGATTTGCAATACATTTTCCTAGAAAATAATCATTTCTATCGCTTATAAAAATTAAAGAAATATTTAAACATGAATTATTGGCGATAATAGAAATAATTTCATTGATTAATTACTTCAAGCAATACAAGCAATCGTTTTTTAGACAATAACTTTCACGCCGTTCATT
Source organism: Rhodomyrtus tomentosa (assembly GCA_028455895.1). NCBI lineage: Eukaryota > Viridiplantae > Streptophyta > Magnoliopsida > Myrtales > Myrtaceae > Rhodomyrtus > Rhodomyrtus tomentosa. Next base: position 12,668,500 of record JAPCWY010000002.1, on the reverse strand, counting down.
TTTCGCACAACAAATGGAGCCTAAGTTTAAAGTTTAGTGGGATTCAATCAATTAGTGGACACTTGAAGTTCATTTGGGTTGCAAGCTAATGTACTTTTGAAATCGAAAGATGAGGCACTAGACAACAAAGAGAGAGAAAGTTGTTATATTTGGACAACTTATTTCAAGTTTTGAGTCTAGAATACTAAATTAGCATTGATGTGCTGTATAAGATGATAGAAAGCCATGTGCGAGGCTCATTTGGCCTGACAACTTGGTGAGGTCAAGAACAATTTGTCTGTCTAATTGCTAATCCCAGCAAAGTGAACCCTTGAATGGACATTGTGACAAAAAAAAGAAAAACCACCTTTTTTAAAATTATTTGATAAGTGTTTTTGATATGAATTTTGAAAAAGTTTTAGTCTCTCGATGTAACTTATTGGTAACTTACCAACGCTTTTATAAACTTACCATTTTCCTTTTATAGTTCTCAAACTAGTACTTGTTTTATACTTACTTACCAATTTTTTATTTGCATAACTTACTAACGCTTCGAATTGACTAATTCAATTCTTATATGATATTATCACCCTAAATAGAGTGACTTGCGGATTCTGACAGAACAAATTACGAAGTAACATTAATTCACCAACTCTCATTTACAAGGTTTTCTTCGTGAGTCGTAACGTCCGCAACCACTTAGTTGACTCAAGGAAACAAAAGAAACAAGAAAGACTTCAATAGTTCGCTCATAGCACCTCCAGACACCGCAAAAAATAGAACGAGTCATAGGTTTAAGATATCATGCTCAAATATCAAAGGTAACGAGGAATGTCTTCTAAGAGAAAATATCTTCCCGTCATATAATCAGCCTTTTCTAGAACATTTAATCAGAGAAACGCACATCTTGTTCTTCGTTTGAATCATTGCAGCTTGATAAACTTAAACACACTCTCTCCATTTGTGTCATTCCCCTAACAAGTGCCCTAACCCAACTCTTCCTCTCCATATTAATCCCCTGGCGAAAGAGACCACTCCTTCTTCTTTCTGGGAAGCCGGACGAAAGAGTTGACTCCGTTGCTTTATGATGTTTAAAGTAGCAATCATGCAAATGTTAATAAATGCCAGAAGTCCAAACTTCCTCCTGTTACTGACAATTCCTGCTCACATTAGAGATCAATGGAGTTTGTTTTTAATTGCCAAGGCAATATGATCGTCACAGAAATCAGAGTTGACTCGATGCAATCAGAAGTGGTGTCACTGGTCTGAGATGAAATTCCAGATGATCGTGGACAACAAAACTTGAAGATGGTTGATCGGGCGTGGGAGATTTGCCAGAACTCAATCTCGATTATTGCACATGATCCATTAAAAGGCTTTTGATCAGTTTTTAAACTCCATATAAGATAGAGATAATTTAAACTCAAAGATCACTCAGCCAAAATCAAACAACAATTTGCTCATTGTTAATTAAAAATTTAATTTCCTGAAGAAACCCCAATTTTGGGTTCAATCCCAGTTTTGCTCAAAACATTTTTTCTGTCTCTAGAAAGACCATCAACTTTCACTTTAATCTTAAATCTACGTCGGGTCCAAAAAATCACCTTTGTTTCTCTCAAAACTATCAGTATTAGAGCCAGTTTGAGGTTCGTTATCGGAATTTGCGTTTTCACCAATACTCTCACTTCCGTACGGAACAATAGTGGCCTTCTAATAATTTTGAAGAAATCAGTGAGCGGTTTTTCGACGTGGAGTAAATTTGAGACTGGAGTAAAAAGTAGGTAATTTTTCTCAAGACAAAATGAAAATTTAGGGCAGGATTAGGATTATCAAGTTTTTAACAACGTGCCCATCGTGGAGCTCCTTATTCACTTAAATCAATGTCTTGCCATCCACGCCCATCATGCGCCTCTTGTTCACTTTGATCAATGCGTCCTGCCACCCGCGCCCATGGTTCTAAGAGGAACGAACTAACCCATCTTGAATTCGCAAGTGCAATTTCAGGACTTTAATGCAGAACAGATCACCATGACTTAAATTAAAATAAATGGAGACCACACAATGTTATTTCAATTTTGACCGGCATTGGCGTAACTGAATGTAGACACACATGACTCCGAGACTATGAGGATGTGGTCCCAACTAGATATATTGACGGGCTCAAACTTTGGATTTCACTTAGCGATTTTCTATAGTGATAACCAAACGTATTATTTGGAGTGATTTTTACTTGTCTCTTTTTTCAGCATATTCTTTCTTGCTATTGAAATTTGAGTGCTTTGACTTTTGCCTAATTTCAATTAACATCTTATATATCTCCAAATATTGACACATAAATTATGTTAATGATTTTAGATCATTTTTAAAACTTCCAATATTTTCTTCAATTTACAAAATTTTGTGGAAAAGCTAAAGAGAAGCTTTCTTCTTCTTTTTCAAAAGCTCATACAAGAGAGCTGATAACACAAAGAGATTTAAAAGGAAGAAACGTTATTCATATATTTTTTGTAAATCTTCTTTATATCTTTTACAATGACCTAGAGACACATATATATATATATATATGGCTAATTACACGTATGTTTTACTGGTCATTTTCTAGCTAAGTGCTTACTAGGCCAATGAACATTAATTACGGTAATTTTTCCTCTATAAATACCATTTGAAACTCCCGTGCAAGAACAAACCTCAGTCATTTCCCTCTCTTCCGAATACACAAGCTCTGTCGCCCATCCCATTTCTGTAGCCATGGAGGTTGTCCCTACCAGAACCCACATAACGCTCCTAGCCAGTCCCGGCATGGGGCACCTCATCCCGGTCCTCGAACTTGGCCAGCGCTTCGCATTCCACCACCGCTTCCTCGTCACCATCTTCGTTGTGACCACTGATGCCTCCGCCACCCAGTCCCAGCTTCCCCACTACTCCTCCTACCAAGACCTCCTCGACATCATCTTCCTCCCGCCGATCGACGTCTCGGACCTAGTGACCGACTCGATGGCAATCCTGTCCCAACTGGTGCTCATAATGCGCCATGCCATGCCGATCCTCCGCGCAGAGATCACGGCGTTGAAGCCGCGCCCCTCGGCCCTCGTGGTCGACATCTTCGGGACCGAGGCGTTCGAGATCGCTGACGATCTTGGCATGTTGAAGTACATGTTCAACACCACTAATGCATGGTTCCTTGCCCTTTCATTATATTACCCGCATCAAGATGAAACCAACAGACACGACCATGTCTATCGCCATGCGCCGCTGAACATCCCAGGATGTGCATCGCTCGAGTACGCAGACACGATTGACCTGTACTTGCAACCGGATGACCAGGGCCTTAAAGACGATTATGCGAAGATGGGGCTCGAGATGGCAAAGGCTGATGGGATATTAGTGAACTCGTGGGAGTATTTGGAGCCTAAGACGTTGAAAGCACTGAGAGATCCGAACTTGCTGGGCCGGTTCGGCTCGGTCCCGGTCCATCCAGTTGGTCCATTGATTCGGCCGGTCAAACCGGTTGGAAATTCGGTCTCCAGGAGCCCGGCAATTGATTGGCTGGACTTGCAACCCGCCGAGTCAGTGCTTTACGTGTCTTTTGGCAGTGGTGGGACCCTATCGGCTGATCAGCTCACCGAGCTGGCTTGGGGCTTGGAGCTGAGCCAGCAGAGATTCGTTTGGGTGGTACGACCGCCCATCGAGCGCAGCGCGTTCGGGGCATACTTTCATCGGGAGAAGAGGACCGAGGACGGGACACCGGACTACCTCCCCAATGGTTTCGTGAGCAGGACCCGCGAGGTGGGCCTTGTGGTGGAGATGTGGGCCCCGCAGGCTGAGATCCTGGCCCATGAATCTGTCGGAGGATTCCTTTCGCACTGTGGATGGAATTCGACGCTGGAGAGCTTGATCACCGAGGTGCCCATGGTATGTTGGCCACTCTACGCTGAGCAGGGCATGAACTCAGCCATGCTGGCCGACCATCTAGGGATGGCTGTTCGGTCGAGGGATGTGGTGCCGGGTGGGATGGTCGCGAGGGAGGTGATTGAGAAGGCGATAAGGAGGGTGATGGAGAAGGATGAGGAGGCCCGGAAGTTGGTGAGGGCAAAAGTGCTGGATCTCAAACGCAGTGCGGACGCGGCTCTGGCCAAGGGCGGCTCGTCCCACTGCTCGCTCGAGCGGGTGGCTAAGGAGTGTGAGACGGGCCTGAGAGAAAGGGCCCGTGGGGCTTAGCTTCGGTTTAGAAGCCCGTAAAGTACGGAAACAAGTATTACCCGTGTATTTATTTTGGTCTGTTCCTTCCAATGTTCCTATTTGTTTTTCATTTGGGGTATGAAATTGGAGCAGAATCCTTGAGGTTTATGTAGGACAAGTCTCAACACTAACTAGCCAAAATGAGTAGATATGGCACTGTTATGCTGATTTGAGCAAGTAGGTTGACCGACGAAGGGATAATATCACAAATAGTTCCTAAACTTTAATTCAACGTGCAATGAGATCTCTTAACTTTAACCCAATATGCAATGTGATTCCTAACTTTTAATTTGTTTGATATGATCTCTAGACTTTCGGTAAATATTCAAGTTAGTCCTTTGGACTATACGAAATTGCTCAATATAATCATTCCATCCATTCTAATTCAAGTTCAGGAGCAAAATTGAATATTTTCAGATAGCCAATGAACTAGATGAAGCATTGGGCGAAAATTCACGGACCATATTGAACAAATTAAAAGTCGGGACTCACATTACACGTTGTGGCAAAGTTCAAGTGGCTACTTGTGTAATTTACCCTTGGACGAATTTCCCAACCATGAACCGGCGATCCACTAAACAAACAAGTGTAAGAATTCAAGAAAAGGTTGGCTCAATTAAGGTAAAGGCCAAAACAAGGAATTATTAAAAAAAAAACTTAGCATGTATAGTGCAATCAGCAATGGATATAAAGTACTTTCAAATCTGTCTTATGCATCTCCATAACGGGAAAACACCCATTTGCCCTCGTGCCCCCTCAAACCTTACTTCCACCTTCTAGCTATCCCATGTCTCTCTCCTCACACGTAGCATTGCAAAATAAGACCGATCGAGTGCCAAGCCCGCAGCGTTGAGCCGCCGCTCGTCACGACGGCGCGATCCCGACGCCGACAATGGTACCGTTGCTCCCCATCGCCGCCTGCCAAAGGCCTTCCTTCCTCACATCCATGTACTCGTCTATGACAAGATCGTGTAGGAAACACAACGGCAAGGCCACCCAAGCTAGGCACGATCGCTGAGAAGGTGCGAGGTCGGGCTCGAGTTCGTGACGGCAGCGAGGGTCGGGGGACAACCTCGCGAACCATTCAAGACGTGGTGGTGGGTATGTCAGTCAGACTGAGCTCTAAGCAAGCCAATTGAGTATGGGGAGAGAGTGTGGGTGGGTGTGCAATATTTATTTATTTATTGGTGGGGAAGGGCGGGTTAGGGGTAGTTTAGGAAATAAAATGACAATTTGGTATATTATTTACAACCAATGACGTCCTAAAATCAGTCGAACACCAATCTTGAGCCATAATTATCAATTAGTACATTACGTGGAAAAATAAATGAGCAATAGCTGGCGCAGGGCTAATGATTTACGGTATGCCAATTCGACCAATAAAATAAAATGTACAACTCAGCCATGAATGACACGAGGATAATAAGGGATGATGAACTAATAACCCTACAACTTTTACCTTTTAACGGAGTTGAAGGAGGCACCTAAATTTGTTTGCCATGTTGAGGGGGTAAAAAACAACGCTAGTGCCATAACCTATCTTTTAACTGGTCTTAATTTTTTTTAATCTAAAACTGGTCTTAAATTAAAAGTAAAAATTAATGAAAGTTTTATTTCATATTTTTTTAAATAACAAAATGGGCTTGATTATGGAAATTCGGCTACTTAAAAAACACTTTTCTCTCTCCCACTTCTCCAAATCCCCCCCCCCCTCTTTCTTAGGTTGTTTTAGTTCTCTATCTCTTCCTCACGTTTTGCTTCCGTTTGGGAGCTTTTCTCTCTCCTTATAAGAAGATTTCTATCCCGATTTAGTCTAGATTTAGGATTTTTTTTTTGCGTGCATGTTTTTGAAATTTCACTTTCTTCATGTTTCATTGGTGAACAAGTTCGATTTTAAAGAAATTCAAGGGAGTTTCGTGAAGATTTCGCTTCCACATATGTAAGATCTATGCTCATTTAATATTTTTATTTTGTTTGGCGATGGTGTTGGGAATACCAAACTTAGGCGCGCACCACCAAAATGCAAAGTCTAGCGTCAAATAGAGTTCTCGGCAGGTGCTCATTACTAAAAACGGAATCAATGATCAGCCATTGATTTTGGTGTAAGGAAATTGTATGTATATTTTTTGAGTGTGTGACCTATAACATTGTTTTATTGATTAGCCTTATATAGCACCTTCAGCGTTATAGAATGGCATCTATGTTACAAAGCTTAAATGAGAATCTCAATCTTGAAACAGCAATTTTGCCATTTCCAAACTTTTTTTTTTTTGGTAGGGAAATTTCCAAACATTTTGCTTATTATAAAATCTGAATATTTTGACTTTTATTTAATATCTGTGAACACCTGAAACATTTCAAAATAGGAAAGCCCCCGTTTGAGAAAACAAAAGGGATAACCCTACGAGTTACACCTTCGTGAACAAAAAAAAAATTTACCGTAAATGCTTCCACGTAAATCAATATTAATTACCGCATCTTTCACTAAAATACCATGTCAAACTCTCATGCATGAACACACCTCGGTCACTTCGCTCCTCTCTTCCAAATACACACTCTCCAACCCATTACATTTTTGTAGCCATGGAAGTTGTCCCAACCAAAACCCACATCGCCCTCCTAGAGAGCCCCGGCATGGGGCACCTCATCCCGATCCTCGAACTCGGCCACTGCTTCGCCACCCACCACCACTTCCTCGTCACCGTCTTCATCGTGACCACTAACGCCTCCACCGCCCAATCCCAGCTCCCCCACTACTCCTACCGTGACCTCCTCGACATCGTCTTCCTCTCGCCATTCAACGTCTCGAGCTAGTCCCCGAGTCAATGGCAATGATGCTCTTGCGACTGGTTCTCATAATGCACCATGTGATGCCGATCCTCCGCACCAAGATCGCTGAATTGAAGCCACGCCCCTCGGCCCTTGTGGTCGACCTCTTCGGGACCGAGGCTTTCCAGATAGCTGGCGATTTCGGCATGCTGAAGTACATGTTCAACACCACTAATGCATGGTTCCTTGCCCTGCCGATATATTTCCCACATCAAGATGAAACGGAGAAACGCGACCATGTCTATCTCCATAAGCCCCTGAACATCCCAGACTGTGCGCCGCTCGGGCACGAAGGTACGTTCGACCTAAACTTACGACCAGATGACCGGGTTCTTCACGAAGAATATGTGAAGGTGGCGCTCGATATGGCAAAGTCGGATGGGATACTGGTGAACTCGCGGGAGGGCTTGGAGCCCAGGACGTTGATAGCACTGAGAGATCCGAACTTGCTGGGACGGTTCAGCTCGGTCCCGGTCCACGGGGTTGATCCATTGATTCGGCCAGTCAAACTGGTTGAAAATTCGATCTCCAGGAGCGAAGTGCTTGACTATGTAGCACCAACACGACACAAAACACGAGGCACGATACGACACGACACTCCAACACGCGAATTTTCAAAAAAAAAAATTCGACACATGGAAATACATTATAATCAAATGTATATTTCTATATATACATAATAAATTATTATTTTTATGAATACCAAACATCACAATATGTCTAAATATCATAACTATTTCATATTTGACATTCAGATGTGATTGATTTGCAGTAAACCTACTTGATGATCCCAGATAGTAGCTTCAAACTCAGAAGATGACATCATATTTTAGAAAATTGTTGATGAAAAATGTTAATAAAAAACCAAAAAAATGTTACCAAAGGAGACAATCGTGAGGACTGAGAAGAGGCGAGCCAAGTGCCCGAGATGAACTAATAACGCGAACTGAGTACATGACCTCAACGGTCCAGCACTTAGTGGCAAGCATGTCTGGAGAATGTTGGACACGGCGGTGTGTTGGACACGGAAAAAATCTTTTCGGAGTGTGCATGCTACATAATTGCTTGATTGGCTGAACTTGCATCCCATCGAGTCGGCGCTTTACGTGTCCTTTGGTAGTGGTGGGGCTCGATCAGCTGCTCAGCTCACCTAGCTGGCTTGGGGCTTGGAGCTGAGCCGGCAAAGATTCATTTAGGTGGTGCGGCCACTCATCGAGAGCGGCGCGTTGGGATCGTACTTCTATCAGAACAAGAGAATCGATGACGGGACGGGACGGGACGCCGGATTACCTAATACCTCCCCAATGGTCTCTTGAGTCGGACTCACGATGTGGGCCTTGTGGTGGAGATGTGGGCCCCACAGACTGAGGTCTTGGCTCATGAGTCGGTTGAGGGATCCTTGTCGCACTACGGATGGAACTCGACATTAGAGAGCACAACCAACGGGGTACCTATCATATGCTGGCCTCTCTACGCGGAGCAGGGCATGAACGCGGCCATGCTCTCCGACCACCTAGGCATGGCCACTCGCTCTAGGGAGGTGGGGCCCGGCGTGGTGGTCGGGAGGGAGGTGATTGAGAAGATGATAAGGAGGGCAATGGAGAAGGATGAGGAGCACGGGAAGTGGGTGAGGGCGAAAGTGCTGGAGCTTAAGGACAGCGCGGAAGCGGCTCTGGCTAAGGGCGGCTCGTCCCGCGGTTCGCTCGAGCGGGTTGGCTAAGGAGTGTGAAACGGGCTTTACGGGCCTGCGAGAAAGGGCCCACGGGGCTTAGTTTCTTTGCGGTTGAAAAGCCCGTCAAAAGTATGATATTGGCATTACTATAGCCTGTGTAGTATTTATTTCTCGGAATATGACTGAAATTTTTAATTTCTCTTTTCCGGCTGTTAATCTAGATCTCCTTTTAAAAGTCAGTGCTGATTTGACATTTCCCCAAGACTTCGGATGGAATTCTAATCGAAGTAATTAATTCCTGTCATTAAAACAAATTACACCATGTAGGTTAAAATTGATCATTTCCAAAAAATAAGGGGACCCATGGGTAGTTCAGTTGGTTAGGGAGCACTTGGGATTGTGTGGTTAGGCGCACTGGTCTCAGGTTCGATTCCCCAAATAAGCACCTGTGATTTAAGTGGGGGGAATAGTCGAGGTGCGCGCAAGTTGATCCGGACATCTCGGTTATAAAAAATATACTTAGGAGCTTCTACGAGTAGGCAAGTGTCGTGTGTCCATAGTCATTGCCAACTCAGCAATTTCCGACGAACTTTGCACGGAAGGACTCAAATAGTCGACGGAATATCGCATGAGGGCTCAAGTGGTAATCCCGGGAAATTATAGGGACCAAAGAGGTGGTTTTCCCCCATATTTTCCCAAGCATATCCTGGAGTTTGTGCATGTGGATGGTTCAGAGGATTCGATGGCCTCGAATCCTAGGATGATTAATTAAGCAGTGAACCCTAGAATCTGACTAATGGTTAATCATCAGTGCTCCTAGAGAAATGATGTATTAAACCACTTGGTTTCAGCAAAAGACAAGAATCATTTAGGTAAAAGGACCGTTTTTTTTTTACACATCAATCCAAAAAAAAAAAAGAGAGGAAAAAGAGAGAAACGATGAAAAATGTTCATTAAACACGATAAGTGGACATAAATGGACGTGCTTATTGCAGCCCACGTGCTTTTCTCTTTTCTCACGTGCTGTCCGAATCTTTCATAAAAGGGTTATTATATATATATATATATATATATATATATATATGTGTGTGTGTGTGTGTGTGTGTGTATTAAAAAATTCATAAACGTGTATTTCAAGTTTGTTAGTCTAATAGTTACAATATGACACTGGAAGTCTTAAATAAATACTTAAAAGATGATATAATAATTCGACTGCAGTATATATAATAACAACAAATATTAAAAGCACAAGCAACATTATTTATGACTAAAATACGTGTGAAATAGTTGTTTAACAAAAATATCAAGATACCAGTCACAGAAACCAATAAATTCAGTTACAAGCAATAAGCAATATTGGATGTAATGAATTACATAAATGATAAATTGGATGTGGAAACAAGTAGTATATATGAAAAGAAATATCATAAACCACCAGTAAGGAGACAGGGCCTACACAATCTGAGGTATATTACTGAAACTTAAATATGCAAAGTGAAGTGTGTGCAGCTAGTCCAAGAGAGGAGACCACATATCAATCTTCACTAGGAGCTGTATGCAAAATGTATGCAGAAAGTAAATTATAATAACTAAAAATTTACACTGCCTTGGACACCAACAAGAGGTAGAGCTTTCCGATTCTGAGTTGTAATAAACAAAAGATGATGAGAAATATACTTTTATTGAGAACAGATGAAAGATTACACAAGTGAAACTTAAAAGATCTTCAGATCTGTAATTACAAGTGCAAAAACATAGAATTGTTCAGGGAAGAACATAACGGAATTTCTGGGTAGAAATAGTGAGACATAGAGGTATTAAACTTACGGATCTAGATCCGGAAAGGTGTGTTTAGTACTTTAAAATGTGGGAGACATTAAGAACATAAAGGTTCTCCAATGAAAGTTGGCTCTGGACAAGAGAGAGCTTCAAGGGAGAGAGTGAGCTTCGGGATGGGGACAATAAGGTGAGAGTGTAGCTGCCGAAGTTCGAGCTCCCTTTGTCTGTTGGAGCAGCTTCGGTTTTAAAGACATAAAATTTATTGTTGCTACAGTGAATAGTAATCACTTAAAAGCTGCTATAGTGTACAATGAGCAATGCACAGTGTACAGTGTTATACGGTGTATACCAAAATACTAAAATATACATCGCTACCAAAATTACATTTGTTACATCAAAACTTAATCAGAATCATATCTGAAGATGTTCACCTCGTAGCAATCACCTTCGTCGGTGTTGCTGCTGTGTTGCGAAGAAGTCCCAGCCTGTGATTCTTTGTACTCCAAAATAGCTTTTTTCATCGTATCATAAAATTCTTTTCATTGCTGACATTTACTAACTTTGAAATTGCCATTGACTCATCATGCATAAAGGTTGTCTTTGAAGTCGCAACAAGAACTAGAGCAGAAACTTTGTTGAGATCTATGGCCTTTCGATTCTGGATCCAATTGTGGACAGCCTCAACTGAACATTTGTCCCAGTATGAAAAACCATCCCATCATTTTGTCTTGAATCTTCTAACCAAAATTAGTATTTTTGGGTCTTGAGTATTTTTGGTGTATTCAAGTTCCTAGGCGGATACCCACACCATCCAAAAATTTGCAAAAAACATTAGGAGAGGAGGAAACTGTTTCTCCTGTGGACTCGGAACATAAGTACTTTGAAACATCTGGAAGGATTCTATGATTTGTGGAGGGAGAATATCAGGGATTGGACCAAAATCATCCCATCATCGGATGAACCAAAAAAGTAACTTTGAGATATCGAAAGGACATTGAAAGAAGAAAAGCCAGGTATGGCTATGATTTGGGTTTTGTTTGAAGAAAACATTCCGTGAATCTTGTTGGTAATCAAAATAGGTAATATTATACCTAACAGAAAGGACTTCAATTACTCACGAATTGAGTTTTACTGAAGTGTATGGTGTATTATTCTACTGAGCTGTGTGAATGACCCTCATGATTCTTGCATTGGAATAATTTGCAACATTGGGTTGGACTTTATCACAGAAGTGTTTAAACTTTACATATTCGGTTTGCACCAAAATTTTTTCATAAAATTCCACGGGTTTGCAAAGATCATAAGGAGTATAAAAACGATTATCTCCAAACATATTCTTTGCAAAAATATAAAGATCCTCATGGTAGAATCATTTTTCCACTGTGATTATTTTTTCAAAATTTTTCATAAAAAATTTTGACTTCAATTTTCGAGAGGCTGACAGTGTCATAAGAACCACCTCTTTGAAAACATTTAAAGATGAAGTAAACTTTACCTCATCACAAACAGAAACTTCGGCACTTAAGGATTTTTGTAAATACTTCATGACATAAATTGGCAAAATAGAGGCTAACTTTGAGAGAGCTATTGACTGTGGTGGTTGGCTGGGAGAAGCTTCGAAAGGTGAACTTTGTGGTAGCGATGGTGAGGTTTGGGCAGCTTCTAGCCAACTACGGATGGGTGTCAACTTTGGTGATTTGGTTGAGGTAATGGGAGTTTCTGGTTGAGCTTTCTCTTTACCTCGGTCTTTTTTGGGGGGCATTTTGGAGGAGTTTTTCCCTGTAAAAATTCTCTTGTGAGAAAATCTGAAAGAGAATTTACTTCTCCATGAATGAATTCAATATCAAAATAAAAAATAGAAAGCATTGTTTGCCATCGTGCAAAAATTTATTTTGATGCAATGTTTAAAACATCTTTCTGCAAAATGTCTTTCGCAGATTTACAATCAATTCTTAACAGAAATTTTTTATTTAAAAGATCACTTTGAAACTTAGATATAGAAAGTACAATTGCCAGAATTTCTTTCTTAACAGTGGAATAATTCTGTCGTGTCTCATTCTAATGTTTAGAAATAAATTGTACTACTTGTTTTTTGTCATTTACATTTTGTTTCAGGATACCACCATATCCTAACTCAGAAGCATCAATTTCAACAATTTTAAACGCATTGGGGTTAGCAATATGTAAACATGGTATTTCTTTTATAAGTGATTTTATCATTTTTACAGTATCAATATGCAAATCAGTCCAAGGTTTCAAATTCTTCCGTAACCTTTGATGTAACGGTTTGCAAATGATATTGATATCATGAATAAAATCAATGACATAATTTAAACTACCTAGGAACCTTTGCAATTGAGTTTTGTCTTTCAATTCGTCAGGGAACTTTTTTGCGAATTGAATAGATCTTTCAATTGGAATAATTGTTCATTGGTGAATGTTATGACCTAAAAATCTGATCATTGTTTAGAACATATAGACTTTTTTCTCAGAAAGAATTAAACCATTTCATTTGGCAACATTAAAGAAATCCTTTACTTGTTTGAAGTGTGAATCAACATTGGGAGAGAATATTAAGACATCATCAATATAGACAATTATAAACTTGGAGTAAGGATTAAAGATGTCATTCATTATAGTCTAAAATTCAAATGAAGTATTTTTTTAAATCAAAAGACATTACATTCCATTCGTACTGACTAAAAGGGACTGTGAAAGCAGTTATGTATCTGTCTTTCTCAACAATTTGAATTTGCCAAAAGTCAGATTTCATGTCAAACTTAGAAAAAATTTTGGATAAATGGAGTCGATTCAGGAGGTCTTTTTTGTTTGGAATGGGATATCAAATCCATTTTAAAACTTTATTCAAAGGTTTGTAATTAACCACAAGATGAGGAACACCTCGTTCAATTTCAGCATTTTTATTTACATAAAATGCATAACAACTCCATGATGATTGGCTTTTACGGATTAACCGTTTTTTAACCAATTCATCAATTTCATTTTCACATAAATTTAAAAGTTCGCTATTCATTTGTGAAGTGCGAGCTTTTGTTGAAATATCTTTTTTAGAAAGATTGGGTTCACAAGGGAGTGTCACAATATGATTATAATTACTTTTTTCCCAAAAAGCATTCTTAGGAATAAAGCAAAGTTCATTTTTAATTTTTTGTTCTAAAACAGAAATTTTCTTTTGAAGTTCAGAATTTTGAAGTTGTTGTTCAATCTTCTGAAAACTTAGTTCTTTTTTTTAAAATAAAAGATGAGATTCTTTATCACGAATGAGACAATTAATTTCTTTAATTGCATGTTCTTGTAAAACATTTAAATTTCTTGTTCGGATTTTCGTAACAAAACTGAACATTACTTTATTTCTAGAAATTTGGGATTCAATTCCTTTATTTATGACAGTGAAGAGTTGAATTAAATTTATAAAAGGAGTTCCTAAAATTATATTTGTTTTTAAGTTTTTTACCAAAAGAAAAGATGTTTTTAAAGAAATATTATCTTTTACCATGAAAGCTTCAGAAAGTTTGTATTTAATTTTTAAATGATCTACAGAAGCAGGTTTTAAAGATTCATTTATTTTATCAAAGTACTTTGTGGAAATTAGATCTTCTCTAATCCAATTTAGATCAGCACCTGTGTCAAAAAGAGTTGTTATTTTCAAAATAAATTCATTATTTATTTTGATTAAAACGTTAATTATTCATTTTTTACTTGTTACTTCAGTAAGCAATTCAAGAAAATTGGTGGAATCAGAATCATTTATTTTTTAGGTCGGAGTGATTACATTGTGAGTTGGATCTTCAAAAACATTTTTCCCTTTTAAAATTTATTTTTTAAATTTCAAAAATTCTTTCTGTTGATCAATTTGGTTAATTTTTCACATTCGTATTTCTTTTTTAAGGTCGGTTAATTTCAAATTGAAGATCATTAGAGGTTGTTGGTCTTGTTGATTTCTTCCCCTATTCAAAATTTCAGTAAGGTTATAAACATGAACTTGGGAATGTTTAGAAAAAGAAGAATTGGGATTTTGAATTTGTTTAAGCAAATCATTAGAGTCAAAATGAGTATCAATTGAATCTAAAATTCTTTGTTCTTTTTTGGTCAAAACATTGACTTCATTTTCATTATCAGAATTGGAATCAGAATACATATCAAAAGAAGATTCAATTTCATTAATCTGAATACATTGTTCTACTAATTCTTCATCGGTTAAATAACATATAGAAGTTTCTGAATCAGTTTCAACCATTAATTAATTTAACTGATTTAGAATATCTTCATCAAGATCAAGTTCATTAACTTTTTTATTTAGTTTGTAAAATATTTTTGTGTGTCCTTTTTTATCACAATTGTAACATGTGATTTTACTAAAATCTTTTTTATCTTATGATTTCTTAAAATTCTTTTTTTTGAAAAATTTCTTTTCTAGTTTTGAGACTTGTTTCTTATGAAAATACTTTTTCTTTCTTTTGAAAGGTTTTTCATTTGGACAAGAACCAGAATATTTTTTTTTATGAAGTAAAAGAATAGGAAGGGTCGTATTGATGACAAAAATCTTCTAGTCCTCTACGGGTGAAATTTTTCTCTTTTTTAAGTTGTTTTTGTAACTTAATATTATTACACGTTTGGGTTCTAATTTTATAGACATATGAAAATAGTTCACCATAAGACAATGAATCATAAGGAATAGTTTCTCCAAATTGTTCACAAATTTTGTCGCGAACTTGGTTTCCTATGATTGTAGGAAGACCGGCAATAAACTTTTCTTTCCAAAAGGGTTGATTACAATCTGGTCAAAATAATACCCTTTTTAGAAATATATCCTTATATTCTTGGAATTTTCCGAGAGAATGACATTTGAGATTAGATAGAAGATCTTGATTGTGATCACGAATTACAGAAGGATCTCCTATGAAGTGTTGGGATATGGAGTACAAAAGAGTAGAGACCGCGTCTTGTATAATTTGACCATAATCATAAAAAATAGTTTGACTATTATCATCTGTTTTAACAGCATTAAGAATCTGGTCTCTTTGTTCTTAGATGAGATAATTATCCCACAAACCTTTCAAAGTACCGAAAAATCCTGCAACAATTATATAAGTTACTTGCTGATATGTTGTATCAGGAAGAGTCTTATAAGTTATTGCACACATTACCATTTGACTTAAAACTTGCAAGAGATTTTGTTTAGAAATACCATCTATGTTCCACTCATAAATGTCATATGCAGAATACTTGTTTTGTATTTTATTGAAAGATTCTTAAAAAAGAATGTCGAGTGGAGTAGCCCAAGAGTAGTATAATTTCTGTTGTTCCTTCCATGAAATACGATTAACTTCAAGAATATCAATTTTATAAAGGATTGATATTTGGTTATCAGGCTTGGGAGAATTTATACTTAAAGGTTTATTAACTTTTGGAGTGTTCAAAATTGATTGTTTGAGTTTCCTTACCCAAAAAAAAAATGATTGTTTGAGAACTTTTTCTTGTAAAAGTTTTTGGTTTTTCGCCTAGAGGGCTTCTTAGAATTCTTTACTGAAAGTTTTAGGAATTTCAAAATTCTTAAACAAAGGTAATTTTAAGGATTTAGTAGGAGTAGAAATTGATTGACCAGAATGAGAGGAAAGTACAGGAATAGAATGGATTGAAGTTTTATTAATGGAACTTTCAATTCTATCTAATTGGACACCTATTGAATGAAGATGTTGATTTGAAAAATTATTTTGTTCAATTATTTTCTTAAATTCACTATTTTTAATTTCAAAAGAAGTCTTAAAAGAAACGGCATGAATTTCCTTTTTGCGATGATAAATTTTAATTTTTCTTAATGGAGGATGACTTGATTCAATGACTTGATCATCATCACGTTTCCACTTAAACACTTTTTTCAGATTATAAATTTCTCTTTTTCAAGAAAATAATTTTCAAACCATTCAAAGAAAAACATGTGTTCCCAATTTCGTTTAAAAATTCATAAAATTGATCTTTAATTTGCTTAGCACTTTGTTTGAAATTATCAAAGAACCATTTTCGAATTTCTGCATTTTCTTCCGAATTAAATTCTTTATTTAAAAACTTACGATCAGAAGTGAAATCTCTTTTAAGTATATTACACTCTGGATCATCATCTTCCATTTGAGACAGAGTAGGTTTAGGGGATTCAGGACCCTGTTGATGATAAACAGGTCTGGAGATTCCTGAACTAGTATCTAAACCAGAAATATTTAAAGGAGGTGCACTTAAAATTGCATGTACTTGTGCAGGAATGGCATCAGAAATATTGTTACTCTCTTGATTACTCACAGGAATTGTGATGACATGAGACAGATTTGGACGAAAGGCTACCGACCTTCGAGAAGAAGACCCGTGAAAGGAAGGTCTTACAGAAATAAAAGAATTTGTATCAAAACATCTCATGGGGAATTGTATTGTAACTTTTCCTTCAAAATATTGGATTACATTTGTTGGGGTGTCATTCTTAATAGAAATATGAAGAATGAGATTTTCTATTTCCCATTGATTAGGAAAAACAACATCATTCCAACTGATGTAATTTGGAATTATGGAATTTGAACGAGTGATGTCAGTTTGCAACAAAAGGGTTTGTCCTTTTGGAGCATCATTTAAAGAATGGATATTGAATGCAGAACTCATTGCTTTATAGTGTACTTTATAAATGAAGGATAGTGAAATGGATCCTTCATCTATACTATAATTATGAAATTTGATCTGCAAAACTAGTGACTTCATAATATTTGTATCTTTCAAAGAAATTGAAAATTTTGGATAATAATCAAAATATATGGGACCATTACATAAACTTGTTTTGGCAATAGCAAGAAGAGAGTCTTCATATCTTAAGAGTCTTGTATCTCTTAGAACCAAAATGATTGAAGTATTTAAACCTTCTTTCAACAGAGATTTAATACCAACTTGAACTATACCAAAATGAAGATAATTATACTTTAGAGCATGTTTCTTTAATGAATCTTTATTTAAAAGAGGAATTAAAGAATATGAACATGAAAGAGGAATATCACGTTCCTCTATTGTGATGACATAATCATTAGACTTAAAGAGTTTCTTAAACTTTGATTTAGAATAAATTTGATCATATTTTACTTTTGGAATCTTCCAATTCTTAATTGACTTGTTAAAATCTTCAAGAGTAATTTCTTCTTTGTTTAAAGTACTTGGGATCTGACTCAACTCAGATACATAACTATTTGAAGAAGAATTAGTTCTTCTAAAAAGATTCATCTTGTATGAAATTGATTTTTGTTGTTCGATTTTGACCTTTGTTACCACGCCAACTGGACTTACGCTACCTCTGCCAAGGCTTTGTGGCTTCAAATGAGATCCACCTTAGAACAACCAAAATCCAGTCTATACATGATGTTTCTAAAAATAACTACTAATTCCACGCCAACTTAGCTCTGATACATACATACATACATACATACATACATACATACATACATATATGAGAGAGTTGACCGGTGAATATCTAAATGGCACTCGCATACGCGCTGTGACATTTTGATTTCCATGTCATTTTCAGATTCATTAATGAGAAGTGTATCTAGCAATGTATTTCAGTCATATCTCGCTCAAATCTGATCAATTTGAGTTGATTGACCAAAGGGGAAGGCTAATACGAAACAAGGTACGTGGACCTATGGAACTTGAATAGGAAATGACGCTTTGACCATAAGGATTGTCGAGGGGACATTTAGAACCATAAAAGGTCGATCTAAGAACGATTAAGGAATGCATTGCTAGCGTTATACAATTGGAGCGCGAGTGATGCCGTTTAACCAACGTATAATTTGTAAAATTTTCTTAAATCGAACGGTGACGATCGAGACCATCGGGACAAGTGATATACCTTCACAATTACATGACAACCAAAGTCGTCATGAATTGACGAGCCCTAAATGTGTATGAATCACATGGTCGATACGCGTAATGTTTGCAAAAGTCGCCCATCGGTTCGGAATAGGCTGAAACTATGTCTGATAGAGAAAACGACCAAGAACGAGTCTTGAAAATTGAAAATGGAGAATCACTAATTCCAACGTTATGATTGGATTGGCCATCGCCTTATCGAAAAATGTTGAAATGAGAAAAACGACGTTCCGGACGTCGGGAGTAAAATTACCATTTTGTCCCTCAAGACCTAGCCTTATTTATATAATTGGACGAGGGCATTTTGATTTTTTATACACCCCAAGGCTACCGAAAATGAGAGAGGACCATGACCATTGGATTGGCTTGATTGACACATTGGACATGTGTCACTAGATTAGCTCTTGAGTGGACATATCCACTTTTCCAACTACCATTCAACTTGTTGACCTTGAGACTTGAATATAGCTTTCTCTTTATCTCTCTCACCCATCACTTGACCGGCCATCAACCCACCAACGCCATCTTCTTCTTCTTCTTCTTCTTCACTTTGTTGTGAACTGTTGCTGCCCGATCGGTTTCTACCGCCGGTTTCGCTACTGCTGACGACCTCTCCAGTGACTTCTAGCTACCAAGCCAACCACACCCTCCTAGCTTGACCTCTTGTCGACATCCTTGAAGTGGAAGTGAGTCGTTTGACTCACCGAAGAGCTCCGGCCAGCCATTCTCCCGGAAGTCGACGAAAACCGCCGTAGTTGGAGATAAGATGCTGTTAAGACTCCGTAGGACCTCTTAACTTTTGAATATTTCGGCCAAATTTTGTGGAGATCTAGGAGACTCATATACTGAATTGTGGTAAAAATTTGGTCCGAATTTAATGAAGTTTTGATGGTGAAATGGTGTCTCCTTTGATGGATAGAAATTGTCGGTTTGCAGACTTGGGAAAATCGGTGACTTTCGAAGAGTTTCCGGCAACGACTTAGCTTCAAATCTTTCGTGATCTTCCTAAACCCTTAGATTTACATGTTAGCAAGTAGGTTAGTGAATAAATAGTGGATTTAGAGTAGTTTAAGGGCTAGATAATCTCGGTATACACAGAACAGAAAATAGCCCGGTTCGGTTCTATGCAAACCGGTTCTGTGGGGGATGTTATTAATTGGTTTTGAGTCTCAAATTCATCAATGAGACATGCTAGGATGTTGAGGAATGTGTTAATGAGATTGTGGTCCATGGATTGGTGATTAGGCAAGAGAAAATTGACGAATGGTTGGAATTTCATAGGTTGCGCGATGGACTTGGTCTTGGACCGAATTTGAGAAGTGTTTGAGGAGAGAATTTGTGGTACTAAGCTTGAGGTAAGGAAATCCTAAACTTATGATAGGAAGATTGGACTCAATTGGGTGAGTCGGGTGAAAATTTGATTGATTTTTGAGAGGCCTAAATGAGATTGATCGTTGTGTGTCCTAAGAGGGTATAGATGACTCAAGTGTTTGATTATGCTTGTGCCTCGAGTAATTTGTTACATTTGAGTGAGAATTTGAATGTCTTGCATATCATAAGTGTATGATTTGTGCATGAGTTTGCACATGGCATTATGTATGTGAATTGAATTGAATTATGGCATGTTTGAGGCATGGTGAATACCCTGATGCTTATGAGACGCGGGGTGGTGTAAGGAATACCTTGAGGCGCTGAGGCGCGGGGATTGGAATTGTACAACACCCTGATGCGTAGGAGACACAAGGTTGAGAAGACGATAGTCTTGATGCGTTAAAACGCGGGACGGAGTTGTGATGTGTCGACACTGATTTGGAGTAACATTGAAACCTGATGCGTTTACGCGGGTTGTCAATGATGGTCTGATGCGTTTACGCGGACCGGGCCTGAGGCGTTCTAAACGTGGGCATGAAAATGAGGCAGTCTAAAGGGCGGAAGTGGTGATGTGGCATGGAGATTTGTGCATGATTATCTGAATGTGTTATGATGCCATGACTACATGCCCGACATCTGTGTATTGTACCGATAATTGAATGCCTCGCATGTTTATTTATGTGAAATACTAGTATTTATGACTGTCTGAGTGGACTGTCGGCCTAACCTAGGGTTAGAACCTTTTTACTGAGATGTAAATCTCACCCCGTTGTGGGACCCCCTTTTTACAGATCTTAGGTATTGAGGATGTGGCCTATTAGATTTGGAGACCATAAAGAGATGCCTGTCTATTTTAATGAGTTCCCTGATGGGTAGGGAACCATTTATGTTAGAAAGTGTATAGTAGTGTGGATAGATGAGAGTAGCATTAGCTGGAAGCCTCATAGGTACAAGGCTTAGTTCTGAAAAGTTGGGGATGTATCTATAGGGCCGATGAAACCCACTGAGGTGCCCTAGGGAGTTGTCCCTAGTTAGTGTCATCCCACCCGGGATTTAGAGCAGCCTGAGGGATTAATTGCCTGTTCGAGGAACGGACCTGAGAAGACCCCGACCTTGGAGGATACTGAGGAGGAGGAGGTCATAGTGGTCGAGGCTATAGAGGATGACTTGGTGGAGCCGTCTGCTGAGGAGACCATGGAGGATACCGTAGAGGTTCGCTCAGAAACCTTCTCGGAGTACGTGCCCATGGAGGAAACAGGGGAGACTGATGGCTCCAACAACTCGTCTTAGGAGCTCCCAGCTTGCTAATTGATCTTTTGACGGCTATCCTGACCTTATTTCTTGTAGGATGTCGAGGGTGGATCTCTTTTTGTGTACTTACTCCGTCACCCCTTTGTCTAGCGGATCTAATTGATATGCTCATGTATGAACTTTCAGATATTATGTATTGTAGTATTCTCGCTATCCAGGTCCAACTTTATATTTGTACGAAGAAATTATTGCATTGTCGCTTCTGTGTGCTTTGTTTATAACACGTCTCTCGAAATAAGTGTGGATTCTAGGATATCGAGAGATATTTCGTGCTTGCAGAGAGTCGCGTGCTCGTGCCCGAGGCGTGGGGTATGACACACGCTCCTCTCGGACAAAGGAGAGTTTTTTTTTTTCTTTGGTCCAAAGATGACTGGCCTTCCATAATGACTCAAATAATCTCTGAATTTTGATTTAATGTACAATGTCATTTACGAACTTTTAATATCAATGTAGTCTTTAAACTTTATTCTAATATGCAATATTATTCTTAAATTTTTAATTTGTTCAATGTAGTCCCTAAACTTTATGTCTAATATAGTCCATCAACTATACGAAAATGTGTTGTCCCTGAAGTTGAATTAATGGAAAGACAACATTGAATATTTTTATACATCTAGGAACTAAATTGAAGAGGAAAAATTATCAAAAAGATCCTAAAACTTTTTGCACTTTTGTCAATTTAATCCTAAAACCTTTTAATTTTGCCGATTCATTCCTGAACATTTTTAGCTTTTGCCAATTCAATTATATTGGCTGTAAATTATATAAGTGGACAAACCCTACGTGGCATCGCCGACCCTGATGTGGATGATTTTTAATTATATTTTAATTAATTTTCTAATTTTTCATTGTTTCCTTTTTTTTATTTTTCCTTTTTCCTTTTCCCTTCAGGTGTCAGGCAAGGGCGTCCCTCACCCAAGAAACAAGGAAAAAGGAAAATAGAAAAAGAAAAAAATTAATAAGATTCAACAAATATAAAAATATCATTAAAAATTATTTTCATCAATGATTTTCGATCAATAGGACTACAATGGCAAAACAACGAAAGGTTTATGGCTTTTTTGACAATTTTTTCAGGTCATGAATTATGTTGAACAAATTTAAAAATCAGAGATAATATTGCATATTGAAATAAAATTCAAAGGCCACACTGAATAAATTAAAATTCAAGTATCATATTGCATATTAGATCAAAGTTTCAGGGGCCATTTGTATCATTTTCCCTTCTCTGATCAATTCCGACCGTTCATGGCTCGTGCATGCATCACTTGGAAACAATTCCATTCGAGGCTGAGCCATACATCAGGATAAAAAAAAAAAAAAAGGACGTTCGACCGGCGAGAGAAACAATCGTTGTCGTCTGAGGATACTTGCGTCTCAGCTCAGTCTTAGAGGAGGGAAGATAGAAACCAAATACGCAACAGACAACCTCGTTTGGCATCTGTAGCATAGAGAGATCACGACATGCCCTGCTTGATATCGCCCGCAATACGTGCTTCATGGGAAATTCTCCGGCGCACTTGTTTCACAGAAAACACAACCAAAACCCGGGACTTTGACGGCTTTTGGTCCCCAAATCCATTACCAACCAACCAACACCCAATTGCTGGTCTAACACGGATACAATTTAAGGAATTCAGTATGTCGACGTAGGAGTTGGCTGCAAGCCGCTTGTCCGTTTATACGGAAAACAGGTTTAAGGAGGAACGAAATCGTCACGATGAATTATTATGCAGAAAATGAAGCCACTGTATTTACATGGTAACAGCGAAATAATGCAACCACTTCATTATCAAGTTCCTTTCTCTTTTATCATAAAGTCAAGGACGGGGGCAGGAATTTATCAAGGATGGAGAAGGGCATATGGAGACAACAAATGGATTTCCTTGGTTTTTCGCTCATGCACGTACAGGTGCAGTAGCTTTCTTCAGCCATGCCATTTCAGCATCATCCAAGTATGGGGCCAATATATCTCTGCACTTTGAATGGTATGTGTTGAGCCAATCAATCTCTTCGGGCGTCAATAAACTCAAGTTGATCAGCTTGCTCTGATACGGCGCCTAGATGAGGAAACAACTAATGAGCACAGAATAGAGCTTGATGATCAATAATAACATTATATTAGGTACCACATCCCAAAAATATATTTATCCCATAAGGCGTTAAACTCCAATGATGCCTATTACAGAGAATGAGGTGGTGATGATTCAGCAATGAATTGACCGGGTTGATAATAATTTACTTTTTCCAATAAGTAGAATGTTCAAGTCAAGTCTTTCGTGCTAAACAGGTAATAACATTTCACTACAAACATCATGCCTATAGGAAACGAACATTGTAAGGGAAAATTTTCTGCTAATGCTGCAAATGTTGTTGGTCCGTCCATGTCTTTGTTTGTTGTACTCTTCAAAAGACGAATAAAAGCAAGTTTGCATCTTTTCCCCCCTTATTTCCTCTATATTCTATCTACCCAAAATAATCCAACTACTAGTCGCCAGTCAAAAATGTAATTAGATGACTCGACCAGTGACCAAACAACGAAAACATCGAACATGATGGAAATGACAAATTTGTCAACAAGATTGAACTATCACCAACTAAAGGGAAATATCGTGCAGTCAATTAAAAGAAAAAAGACAAAGTAGAAAAGCAAGGGAACACCTTCACCAATTGGTAGGCAATACCCTTCTACGTAATAAGAACTTACCCACGTTATGTGCTCAAATGATAAGTACCCCTTGTCACCAAAGTTGAACTTTGTATCTGCTTCGTTGACCACCAAGACATTCTCCAGCCTTATACCAAAGTTCCCATCTTCATAGTAACCAGGTTCTGAAAAAGGTGTCCATTGTTGTGAGTAGCTTTCCAAGTAATAACTTTGAATAATTTCACAGTACTTTCCTAAAGCAGCAAGTCATAACCTTAAACTACTCCAGAAACAATTGAATCAAATCCTACCAGCTGCTCTCAAATCTACTAAATTCAAAAGAATTCTCTTCTACCAAGAATGATTTTCATTTCACATTCCACAAAATAACCAAGAACAGAAATGCTACAGAGTAATTATTACGTATTCCAGAAGCACAGCTCCAGTGCATATTGGCTCCTAGACCACGGTGAATAGACCACCTCACCTCAGCCTTATACATCGAACGGCTGAGATAGCAATGCCCCAGGCATCTAATAACTTTCCCAAATTACGAGCGAGTATACTACAAATACTAACCATCTGTAACTGTCATTGAAGCTTGCATTGGCACATTACGAGCCTGGGGTCTGAAACTGATCAAATGCGGACCTGATCATTGCAAGGTCAATTTAAACATCATTAGCTAGATTGTGTATCGAAAGTTAGCTAAGCTTGCCTAGACTAAGCTGGGATGGCAGATATCATGGCCAAATATGGCAATAAAGGTGCTTTTTCCCTGATTATCCACAAACCTTCATGAACATTCAGGTAAGATCCAATCCCATGCCCTGTGCCATGTCGATAATCGAGACCATCCTTCCACAAAGGTATTCGGGCAAGAATGTCCAAAGCATAACCTTAAAGATTTGATTAATAGAAACTTCATGTAAGATGAAGGGAAAAACTCTCAGCTTATGTTGATGAAACCAACCCCTGAATACGGTGACAACTTGGTTGGGAAGTAAAATTTATAGTGCGAGGGTGAAGCATTATCATACCATTTGTTCCATTCGGAAATCTGGCATTTCCCAAGGCGATATGCCCTTTCAATACCTAGATAGAGCCCAGAACCAAAAGCTATCAGAGCCCAAAGAGACTTCTTACAAATAGGAAATCAAAGTTCTTACTGTTTTACAAGAGGAGAAGGAATTAACTGGATTGAAAGTAGACAAAGCACATAAGAAAGAAAAATCAAGGTAATTTTTCCTGTAATTCCTTAGTTAGACCTTGGATCTGTGCTCTGGAATATGCGGTCTTTACACTAGTACCGTCAGAGAATATAGGGATAATAATTTTTTACTTGTGGAAGAGATATCTTGAGAAGCGGGAGATGCAAGAATGTGAGGTGTATTTACGAGTTACAGTCTTTTGCACCACTTGCACTAGTAGCAGCAATCGATAGTTAAAGGGAGTTGTCATGACCAATGTCGGCGGAGGCATCAATGTTCACTGATGGAAATGGAGTAGCTGACATGCAAAGACAAATAAACATAACAAGAATGTTTCCACTGCACCTAGAGGTTAAATATCATAGGTAAACAATATTTTACTCAGGTATTAGGCGAAAGTAACGGCTAGTAAAGGGTGAAGGGAGTATCACCTAGGGGTGATCGGTTCCAAGATGGGCGGTTCCCACCTTATAATCGAGAACCGCCCGCTAGGGACCGGTTCTGCAAAATGCGAACTATGAACCACGAGTCGTTCCATGGATCCACCCGAGAACCGAACCACCAGTCTGGTCCGGTTCCAAGATGGATCCATGGAACCTGTCCTACCAAACACCAACACCAATTAAAAAAGATACGCGAATGAACCAAGATCCTATAGAAGTAAAACTACGACAAACTAGTCAAAATTCAGGCCCTGATAGATCAAAATACTTGAGAGATTGGGATATTTCTGGGTGTAAGATCCAACAAAAAATCACTGAATCTATGAAGTACAAAGAAGTTGAGAATATTCCAAGATGCAGAAGTAAAACTGCTGCTCCAGCAGTCCTGAGAGTCACGTGAATCAAAATTTGAAGATATCTTCAATTGAAAATATAATATATTATATTACACAAATAGGGCCGGGTCCATTTGTTCAATTGGATGGTTCCCACATGAAACCGAGAACCGCTACTCGCCGATTCCAGCAAATTGGAACCGGGAACCGGATCGGTAACTGCCAGTTACCATTCAAAATCAACCGGTTGTGTATGGTCCCCGAGTATCACCCTGAGTTAACAGCTTTTGGAGACTGGTCTAGATATGACCTAAAATAATCAAGTTCTACAACCATTAGAGAAATTAAGCACGAAGCACTGCAATAGGAACAATTAGATTCACGTCATGGCTGCAGCCAATGAAATGACTCCCTGGCAATAAGAAAATAGCAGAGGACGCCAAACGATGTTGGAAATATCGAAAGAGCTATGAAAGAAAGCAATAGCACACTGCTGATGAATCTCTTCAAGGAAGCATCAAAATTAACATGTTTCACTTGACAGTCCTTTGGCCAATTTCAGGGTTCAAAAACTGCATGTGGGACCATCTTTTATCTTAAAACTAGTCGAAAGAACTTCCATCCATTACTGAATTATTCAAGAAAACATTAGGTCACAGCTATGGGGTGCCAATGCGCTCCCTACTGTAAGATCACATGAGTCTCAATAGGGGCCCACCAAATCGAAGGGCTAAGCAACATTAGGTGCACTTGATGCACCCCAAAACCCCACCATACTTTTCAGTTCCCGTCAAAGAATAAGATCGCATTAGTTGCCTATCCAGAAATAAGTAGTGTTTGGCATCTCTAAGGACAGTTTTGGTAGATATCCTTGCATAAAACTTAGTCAAATGTTTCCAGGAATGAGATCTGTAATCCTACCAAGATTCTACCTCCATATATAATTGCCACATAACTACATAAACATAGCTTGACTGAAATAACGCACCGCCGTATAGCATGCTTTCTCATGTGCTGAAGGTCTCCCAAAATGAACAGTTCGAGTTATGTCTGTTGTTCCATCTAGATACTTTGGATACAGCATCCACATATTCAAGAAAGGAAACTATAAGTCTCATGAAAAGAATCGCAAAATAAGGTGTGAATTGACAGATTCCCTTGCTCTTAAAGAAGCCAATTTGCAAATAACAAACACTAACCAGAAGCACAGCTCATATACCTGTGCTCCGGAATCAAATAGATAAATGCAATCCGCATCTAACTCTGCACAAGTGTCCGGCTGTGGTCCATAATGGATGATTGCCGCATTTGGACCAACTGATGAAATGGTAGGAAAACTTAAACCTTTGAAATGCTGCAAATGTTAAAAAAACAGGATATTGTTTATTCCATAAAAATGTCACACAAACACGTCGTAGCCAGTGCAAATCAACATAGATTTGAATATATTATCTGTCATATCACAAGAGATCCGTTGAATCATGAGAGCTACATCTACTGTTACCAGCATTCACATAGCGCAATATTACAAAAAGCAAATGCAAGAGTAGCTCCTCTACTGATCGCACCTAGCAGACTGTTGGGTTTACAAAGATCTTATGCATGTATATTATTTGCACAGGCATACATTTGTAAGACATCAGAAAAAAAGTACTACATTAAAAAAATGAAAAAATAAAGATTCCACAGAGTTCTGTGAAAACCCATGAGTAGGATTACCTCTTTCGAGGCTCGAAATGACTCCAGCTTATCACTCACAATCACCTCTGTTAGTTTCTTTCCTTCCCTGCTATACGTTAGTTTGATCAGACTTATTAAGCATATGCTTTAAATCAACTGCCGTGAGAAATTAGAAATTTGCCAAGTAGGTTCGTCAATAAGCTACACATTAGACACTCACATTAAGCACACAAAATTAGTTTGCTTCACCCCACATGCCCTAAAAGAAAATGCAGGAAACAATTCCTTCACAAGCTTAGGATGAGCTTTTGAAAGAGAAATGGTTCGCACAAAAAGAAGAGGTCACAGTCCTTAGATGTCGGAGTTCAAGGCTAAAATAATTAGGGAGGTAGATGGCTGCAAGCCATAAAGATACCAGAGTTGCATCAGCTCAAATTCTGTCACTTCAGCTAACAGAAGATGGACAATGAGGACCTCACTGACCCATCATGTTCCCCAAAAGAGTTCCCTTCCAAGAGCAGAAGATTTTCATACAGACATAGCCAATGCCAGAAGTGCCACCATGTCCCCAACACTATAATAAACTGATTCTCTAGGAAAGCAGTGCCAATACCCATATTGAAGACAGTGAACCCAGGGGCTCAGTTAATGTCTCTCATGAGGTTTTATGCAATAATTGTTAATTCAAACAGAAGCAGTTCACCCTGGATGTTTTTCTCGTTTAACATCTTACCAATCACATGCTTTATGGGCATGAAGGATGGCCAAACAATAGAATGTTCTTTGCTGTTTGAGAATCAACAGATAGATATTATAGACTAGCTGCAAGCCTTCCTATCGTCATCGCTGATGCAAGTGACGAGTTCAAAATGAAAATGTTCCTGTAAAGTAGAAGCTTGTGGTACTGGTAAGTTGCGCTGAGATGGCCCGTCCTGCTCATTGATTATAGCGGGTACATCTCTCGAAAACTAGCAAGGACGAATCCAAGTTATCAAATGTTTTTGCTTTGCTATTCCTACTATATCAAAAATCTTTCAGTGTCTATTCTTGAATAAGTAATCCAACTTCCCCTTGACTCTGCATTGGCATAAAAAAAATAATAATAATAACTAGCAACAAAATTATGCCCAGCAAAATGAACTTACAACTGCTTTTTCTGGGCCAAAGTCTCCTCCAAGAAGTAACCAGAAGCACCATAGTTTTCTTGCATCTGAGCAATAGACAAAAAAAGATCATGCATCACTGACTCAAAAAACATTCAGGTATGATTGACATAAGAAAGATCTCCAGGTGTGGCATGATGAGGAAAAGGCAAATAGTTGTCAAGGCCAATGCAAGAAGATTCCGTGGTACACCTGCTTATCCAACCAGACAAGATATTGTACAACAGCTGCACCATCTCTGATGTGTGCCTTCCTTAGCCCATCCAACTCAATTGGATTCTGAAATTTACAGAGTTAGGCTTCATTAAAACATTTAGGCATGCTTTCGTAATAAAGAGTAACTGACTAATACATTGCCAACAAGGAACGCAAAAAAGAATATCCTACTCTTATCAAAATATCAGGATGGTATAATCCTAATTGAGATTTCTATACTGAAAAATCCTAATGATGAGATATCACTGCTCATTGTCTTTCGAATGATGCCATCAGTTACAAGATAATGGCCTGATGACCAGGCAGAAAGTGATATACCCTTTGCTGGAGAGTCTTTATGGCCTTATACTTAAAAAACCAGAACCCAGTGATTCTTTGCACGTATGTTCAATTTAAATTGGCTTAATTCTGCTCATAACTATCAGACCCTCCTACAGGTTAACTCCTAAAAATTAGGATCCTCCGAATACTGAATGCTTTCATTCCCATATTGGTTCAGCTAAAATCAAATGATTTGCAGAAACTATTCTTAAGATATCAACAACTAAAGCAACGGCCTCTATAAATTGAAGCACCTGCAAAAAGTGGTTGGACAGAATGTTCAGGAAGTATTAGGTACTAGCAGCACAAAAGCTATCATATCTGTTCCTACCGATAATGGCCAAAACACATAAAAGGAAATAATGGAGGATCCAAAACTGAGAACCATAATCATTGCTTTATATCAATGTCCATACAAAGAGGACCTGTTGATGTCAACGACACACTAGAGTATGCACATCTCAATGCCAATTTCCAGCAGAAGTGAAGCTTTGGAAGTACTAAATGGCATCCAGTCCACCAATTCGACCCTAGACGATCATGAGATTGAACCTTCCGCCAACATAAAACAACTCAAAGATAGTGCTAGCTTGAACTTTTCGGCTAACGTCAGCTTATTTCGATGATCACTACCTTATGTATGACTACATCACTACATACATTCAAGGATCATTGGTGCAACATTCTCTGTGACCATTACTACCTCATAGATTGGGCCTGCAGGTATTACCTTCAAAGCTTTTGCAAGGGCCAAAGGAGATTGCTTCAGGAGAACTCTATCAGAATCTAGTTTAGAATACAAAGCATAGCAGCAGGATCCAGGATCAGCCCATATCAAGTCATTGCTGTCAACATCTTCTGCTTCAGCCTTAATGCTTTCAGCTGCATCCTCCCTAGAGCCAATTTCTGTTCCCCCATAAACGTCACTTTGAGTTTCTTTGAATGCACATGGGCCAAGCTGGTTGGATGCAAGTAAGCTAACATCTGCGCTTACCACACCGTACTCCCTCACTTCAATTCCATTCTCCTTTAGATAGCCACTTACCTGCATATGAGACACTGTTTAGCACAATAGTATCACTAACATAACATAATAGAAGATGTTGGAATATATAAATATTAAACTACGCCTTCTTCTAATAGCTTAAGCTTTTAGAGATTGCAGTGGTCTCATCAAATCTTTCATGGTATCAAAGCAAGAGGTCCTAAGTTTAAACCTTTCCAGCCTCTATTTGCCTCCCCAATGAATATGTCCACGCTTAGTAATAGGCAAAAGACCAGACTAAGCGTAAGGGCAAGTGTTGGAATATATATATATTAAACCACACCTTCTTCTAATAGCTTAAACTTTTAGAGCAGTTGGCAATGGTCCCATCAAATCTTTCAAAAGAGAATAAGAAGCAATGAAACATCTAATTATAACAAGATGATGACAGGATATGTCAGGACGAACCAACCACGCCTTGATGCTGACATTTTCATAACGAAAAGGGGTGACAACCAAACCTTAGAAGATAGCTTCCTCTGGTCCACATAAAAGAAAGCTGAAGTGGGTGTGACTATAGCAAATGAATGAACTACGGGGCTGTAAGAAACATCACTTCCTCGAACATTATACAGCCAAGCAACCTGCAAAGTGACAGTTTAGTTCAGAACTGCCAATAAATGTATCTACGAAATATACTATTGGGAGATGACCCATATAAAAATTCTTGCCTCATCAAGGGCTGTGATTACTATGCCACGAGCTTGCTCCTGTGTAAGCCTTTCTCTCAAATCATTCAGTTTTTCTGTCGCTGATCGACCAGCAAATTCTAGGGTATGTATATCCACAGGATTTATTTGAGCAGGTGGCCTATTTTTCCAAACCTCATCAACCAAGTTGGTGGAAGTCTGAATCAGCTTCTGCTGTTTTTTGGCAAAAGCATATTCCCATCTCTGCGCAGTGTCTATGGACACACACCAAGGATCAATGCCAATTGCCGCATCATTTGGCAAGTTCTGATGAAGAATAGACATGAAATCCACACGGAGAGGAAAAGGTTACATCAAAAATTTTCGAGAGTAATCTAAGTAAGCGACAGTAACCTATTCATCAGTTGGACCAAGTACTCTGGACTACATAAGCAGAAGCAGGAGCATAAGCATTAGCACTTCAAAATTGCCTTACAGCATAGGTTTACGCCATATTTAGCTGAAGGGAAAAACATGGACTGGCTCAGACATGAGACAAGATCGACAAAGCCAGTCAGAGCAGATTTTCAGTATACCGGAACTTAAGTTAAAAGAAAACCAGTGTTTATTTATTGGCAATCACCATGAACGTTAAAATGAAGAGCCTATATCTGACTTTTTTTGGCCCACAAGAGATTTTTTAACCCACTTCATAGAGGACAAGAAATCCCAGAACTAATAATTGAGGACCTATTAAAGAACATGTCTCAACTTCTGGTCTTTCCCGGAAAAAATTAGAATTAGCATGGCCATTATGCTTTAGAAATTGTCCAAAATTCACCAGGAAGATAAAGACTTACGTCTGCCATCCAAACATCCACAGCAGGGTCTTCTCCTATGCGCATGAGCTTCCACTGATCACTAAGCTGTTGAGCAGCCTGCAAGAAATAACGTCCATCTGTCCATAGCAGTGCTTCATTCTTTGATATAAGAGCTAGACCTGCACTTCAAGTTAAAAGAGTTTAACCAAGATGTACTCCAGATATTTAATAAGTCACATAGAAATTCTGACCATCTTAATTTTCTGCAGATTTCTCTAAACAGAAAGAAAACAGATCAATGAGTTGATGCTGGTGAAACATGAGTGATGACTTTCGTGAGTCACGTGACTCTCAAAGTATGAAATTTCTCTGCATAAAGGTGAAAACACTCTTCCTTTCCCTCATTTATTTCTCCGAACCAATCATTTGTCGCAGTGCAGATCTTAAACATGTGAAATTACGCTAGATGAAGCACATAATTGAGCCTACAGTTCGAAGAGATTCTTAAAATCAACCTGATGTTAACCTCATTAGGAGTGCCACAAAAACAAGATACTGCCGAAACATTGCTAAGACACCTCATCAGATGCGTCAAATACACCGGTACTAGTATCTAGCACAAAACCAGCATCAATTAAAAGAAATCCTCACCCATTTAGGATGAAAACCCTTATGGGAGCAACATCGTGAATTTCATCCCATAGCATTTTAATCAATTTAGAACAACAGCTCATGGGAAATTAATCTCTTTTTGGCCGTCGTATTGAGCAATGAAATGAATATAAAGCGATGTTCAAAGAATAGTTTTCTATTTTTCTACCATCACTTTTGAAATCCAGGTAAAGGGAGAAAGGTTGCAGTTAATCAACCATCAAAAGTTTTGTCAAGAAGAGTGCCTGGAAAATGAGGATACAAATGCTTATCACATTTCTAGCCAGTAGGAATCAACAGATAACGCCGAACTCTACCATTTCTTCAAACAGATTAACTCAGACGTTCAATGGCGAAAGGCTGACACAAAGTCAACAGTGCTGGTCGCCTCGCAGAAATTGAAGTGTTTGATTACGAACTCAGTAAATACTAACATTGCTGTCAGAGTTTGTCTACTAAGAGACGATAATGTGGAAGCGATGAACCGGTTCCAATGCGAAACTGGGTATCCAAAAGCAAGATAACAGCACTTCCGGACCATAGGAAAAGTCGAAATTCTTTAATCGTCCTCACAAACTCAAAACTGATCAAAAACTAAGTCCAAGCGACTCGTGCCTGCGATCAAAAACCGATTCAAAAGTACGAACGAAAACAACAAACGGCGAAACAAAACTCACCGGCACTCCCAGTGAATCCGGAAACGAACTCGCGCCTCTTGTCCCTCGAAGATACGTACTCACTCTGCAACGATTCAGCATCCCGACCATCAGCGAAACTCCATGAAAATGAGACGGTGCTAAGGAAAGCAGTGTACGGATTCGACAACCCGAAAGATATAAACAACCACAGGTTAAGACGGACGCGAGAGAGAGCAGAACCTGATGATAATCTTCAGAGGGAACGACCAGGGCATCGAGAGGAGGGGAGTGAGAGGACATCAGGGACCTGAGAGCAGCGAGCGTGTCCGCCATTTTTTCACCTCTGCGTCACGGTCTCTCTATCTCTCTCGTATCAGCACCAATCTAATCGGGAAGAAAGATTGAATTTTACTTTTTTGGGAGAAGCACTTCAATGGAAGTTCTCTCTGTTGCCTGGAGGCTGGACCAGATGAGATCGAGAGAGACTGATTGGAATAGGCCAGAAAGCTTCAAGGAAGGAGTGTCCTCTTATAGATTAAAAAAAAAAAAAAGGGGGGGAAATGCAACAAAATCGTTGTTTTACTTCGATTCCTTAGTTGGAATATGATCTCGTTGACTTTAAGGCAAACGCCTAAAACCGCAAGTAATCCATGCAATTCTTGGGAACTTCGGATATAGAATGACAACAAGGGTACCCGGGTCCAGTGTCCCGTGGATCGGGTCCGGAAGTTGGGTCCTAGGATCGATAGGGCAGATTTGGGTTGAAGGTTATTACTAGGCTCGGGAGCCAGGGTATAGGATCTAGAGTGGAATCCAAGAACCCAAGTTTCGCATGCCAAGGATGTGGCTCCATCCATCTAAGATCATGGTGTAGTTGTTGCAAACCCATGCGCCCCGCAACGTCTGGGTCTCGATCCAAACAACAGGAATGGTCGATGCAATTGTGAAAATCTGAGCTAATTTACTGCTTTTCTTTTATGGACGGGAGGTTAGGACAGTATTTCAACTTGTTTTTCTTTACGATGTTAAATATGAAAAGATAGGTATTTTGTGGTGTGAGATTTCATTTTATCATTTGCTCGTCGACTAATTGAGAAGAAGTCTGTGTGTCGAATTTAGATTATTAGGTACAAAGTACTGCTTTTTACATAGCCAAAAATAAAAAGGGTGGCTTTTAATTGAAGCATTCTTTTTCTCCGCTCGTCATTGAACTTTTGCAGGATTCCACGGGGTACAAAGCTAGTGATCCAAGCACCGAAGCGTTTCTCCAACGCCAAAAGAGGATTTAGTGCGTAGGAATAAAAGCTAGGAAGGACTCATGTTTGCAATTTCAATAGATAATAACACAAATGATTCCTAAATTTTGATCTAATATATAATTGATCTTTAAGCTTTCAATTTGACCAATATGATTTCTAAATTATAGACTAATATACAATGCGATTTCTGAATTTTTAATTTGATCAATATAATCTTCGAATTTTTAGAATATGTTCAATTTAGTCCATTGACTGTATAAAGGTGCTCAATGTAGTCACTCTATTAATTCAAATTTAGGGACGACATTGGACATTTTCTTATAATTCAAGGACTAAATAAAACATGTTTGAAAAGGTCGAGGATCACATTGAATAAATTAAAAGTTCACAAATCATATTGCATATTGGATTAAAGTTTAGAGATCATATTGATCAAATTATAAGTTTAGGAATTACATCGTCCATTAGGCCAAACTTTAAGGACCATTTTTGTCATTTTTCCTAATTTGAAATAAGGGCATGAAGTGATCTCATTTTTTCGAATAAGGACCTAAAATAGATTTTGTTTTAAATAAGATCAAAAGTTCACAAATCGTCTCCAAAAGGGCATGATCAAAGGACATTTTCATCTTCTTCTTTTTTTTATTTTTCCTTTTTTTCTATGTGTCCCGTTTCCTTATCTTTTCTTTTTCACGCAACGGCGGCCCTCGCCTAGGCCAACGCCGGGCTATATGCAGAAACCTAAATGCGATTTTATCAGGTTTGTCAAGAAGCTGAAATTTATTTATTTTTGCACTTCATCTTCATGAACATTCTTTGACCATAATCTCTGAGTAAAATTATTACACGATGTATTCCATACTTCAAAAGTCTATTCATGACCGATTATGAGTCCCAGCATAGACTCAAACACAAACCCACTAATCCACGACAGCATAAGTTGGTCGGTACTCTACTATTGCTGATACTCTGGAATAATGATATCTTCAAAACAATATCCTAGATATAATAAGTGTAAAGGGAGAGGAAAAACTAAAAAAGGAAATGAGAATTTAAAAAAAAAAAAAACAAGAAAGTAAAAGGACTAAAATGCCCTTTAGCCAAACCCTTCTTTGAAAATAATAAGTGTACTTCAAGCCCTTATTTGAGAAAATAAAATACTTCATGTCTTTATTTGAATTTTTTTTCATTTTTAAGCATTGGTTTATTTCGACCAGTCTCTCTCATCATTTTCAGCAAAAAAGAGAACTTTTATTGAAAAAGCTCTTCTCTAAAAGTTCAATCTTCATCCTATAATAAAATCTCTAAATAATACTTACAATAATATCTTTGTCTTTGCGGGATCCACAAAAATTAGCTTTTCCCTTCAATAATTTGAAAGACACACTTTAAACTTCTGGATTTCGTTAACAAGTGTCATTTTCAATCTATTTTCTCTCTCAGGTTGTTTATAATTAGTGCATGGGAAATCAAAACGTTCTTAGTTATATATTGTTAATATGTTAACAATATCACAAACTTATTTTGGAGCCCTGGATGAAAGAAATTCCAGCACATTACCATCTTCACATTATAGATGACTTTTCACTTTAAAAAGAGAGCTTGCAAATTCTCCTTAAGGTTCCCTTGGCATTTGGATCGCTTGGGAAAATGATTCAACAGAAAATCTTTTCTTAGATTAAAAAAAAATGAGTTTCCATTTAAAAAATCATAAATCATTTTTCAAAAAATATATATATTTCAGTGCTTGAACTAAAACTCTATGCTTGGGCAAATACTGGCGAGGTCCTTGGCACCAAGTTCCCAACGATGGTACTCATGTCCATCGAGGCCGAGCACAAGTCCACAAAAGCCAAAATGCAAGACCCACTTAGCCATGAACGAATCCCTGGCCAGGTCCCCAAAGTCCTTGCCTAGGTTTTTGAGCTCAAGCTAGGGTCCTCGTCACCTAGGCCCAGGTCCACAAATGCCTAGCCCAAGTTCTCGCCGCTTGGTCTCGAGCCCCCAGTGCCCAAGCTCAGGTCTCCGGTGCCCATGACCATATCCCTTG
The DNA here is from genome assembly GCA_028455895.1 of Rhodomyrtus tomentosa. Classification (NCBI taxonomy): domain Eukaryota; kingdom Viridiplantae; phylum Streptophyta; class Magnoliopsida; order Myrtales; family Myrtaceae; genus Rhodomyrtus; species Rhodomyrtus tomentosa. Next base: position 12,632,291 of record JAPCWY010000002.1, on the reverse strand, counting down.
CACTCGAACCCTAGTTCATCGAGGTTGAGGTCAGGGATTCCAACTGCCATGCCCATGTCCATCGAAGTTGAGCCTAAAAACCAAGTGGCTGAGCCCAGGTCCATAAAGGCTTGGCTAGGGTCCATCGAGGTTAAGCTTGGGACCCCGGTGTCTGTGTCGTGCCCATCCATGGGTCCATCGAGGTTGAGAACCCAAGCACGGGCACTCGTACCAAGCCCAACCTAGATGAACCAAGACTCAAATGTTAGGGACTTGAGCCCAAGCGCCAAGTTGCAAGCCCGACCTCTGTGGACCCGAGCATGTGGGTCCTACACTCGGCTTTTGTGGATTGGGCCCAGGTGCCAAGGGTCCCCAAGCACGAGCACCAGGGCCTTTGGCTAGGCCTCCGTGGACTTGGATTGATGCGTGTGCTCTTGCTTGGGACCCAAATGCCCATGCCTGAGTCCTCAACGTCCAATCAGGGTTCATCGAGACTAAACTCAAGATTCCGGTGCCCGTGTTCAGTTTCCCAATTGCCCATGCACAAGTTACCAGTGCCTGAGAGCGTGTGTGTATATAAAAAATTTATATAAGAATTTTCTATTCCAAATGACGGTTTCAGTATTTTTTTCAAGTTTTAGCCAAACATAGTCAAATATTGTTATTTTATGAGAAATATCTTGCAGAAAATGTGACATTTTCAAACGGAGCCTGAAGAGGAAGGCGTGACTTATTATTGAAAAATAAAATGATAGACAAAGATGCAACGAATCACTATTTGACTTCGATTCCTTTGTTCGAACATCATCTCTGTCACCGTTGAGGCAATTCCTAAAACTGCAAGTAATCCATGTAATTCATGGGAAGTTTGGAAAATGGAGTGGTGACGAGGGAACCGGGATCTAGGGTGCGGTCCGATCTGGATGTCGGGTCCTAAGTCTGATAGGGTGGACTTGGGTTTGAGCACAAAACAGGGTTTGGGCGTTAGGTCCAAGATTTGGAAGCCGATAACTCAAGTTTGCACACCAAGGATTTGGGTGCGGGTATTTAAGGGTGCGCATGGTAACGCTTATGAAATTGAATTCCTACTTCTGAATCATAAATCTGTTTGGTAATGTAATTTTCGAAACAAAAATACATTTGATAAAAAATTTTACTTCTACATTTTTTTTTCACTTCTGAAGTAAATTTTTCCACAATTTTTTTTGTCAAAGTTTTCCACAATTTGAAAAGTTAAAAAAAAAAATAGCTTCTAAACTCAAAAAGTACTTCTTGGATTAAAAAAAAAGTCACAAAGTATTTCTCTCTTCACATTCTTTTCATTCTGCTCTCACCCTCGTTTTGATTAGACCTTCCTCTGCCGACTTATGTCGCTGCCCATCGCTGACTACCGACACCGCCGCTGCCACCGACAATTGTCGACCACAGCCATCGTCAACAACTACTAACCACCACTTATCGCTACTTGCAACCATTGCCAACCACCTATCGCCCGCCGCCCTCCATTGCTATCGGCGACCGCCAGTGAGTTGCCATCTTCGACCATCGGAGTAAAAAATAAATATTTGTATTTTTAAAGAAATTTTAAAAGTTAAAATATAAAGTTTAAATTTTTTGGCCGCCAATAATTTTTCACATAAGATTTTCTTTTAACAATGTCTCAATACTAGAAATTCTCAATTGTTACCAAACTAATTTCTATGATCATAAATCAACTTCTAGGGAAGATATAGAAAAATCAACTTCTGGCCAGAAGTTGATTTTTGAAGCATAAGTGTTATCTTGTGTGTCCTAAGACTCATGTCTTGGCATCGTGAACCAAGGTTCAACGCACCAAATTCCAATCACCGCATCGAGCCTCAAATTCGAACTCCCGGAAAGTCTATGCTGTGATGGTATATTTTCTATTCATATTTAACTAAAAAATTAAGGTAACACAAAAAAAAAATGGCAGCAGCATAATGACGTCGTTTTAGCCACGTCATCACCACGTATGAGAGAAAAAATATTTTTAAAAAGTCACCTCAGCATTTTTCGCTGGCAGGAAGAGCTTAATTGCACTAATTGGATAAGTTTTAAAACTTTATTGTACTTTTTACAAGTTTTAAATCTCACTTGCACTTTGAGTTTGATGACAAGTTTTAGGACTTCCAATGAGCATAACCCTAATTTTTTTTTTCAGTACAAAATTTTAATATTATGACCATGAAAATACTTTCTGCTGATTTATTTTATTTAGACGATGCTAAACGTGAATAAAAAAATCGGAAAAAGGAAACAAAATGGATTTTTTTTTTACGTCTGTAACTATCTACCGATATGTAGATAAAAAAAAACTATCTACCAATATATTTTTTTGTGAGACTTCCGGTTGTAGGATTCGATTTGAATATTTCTCAGCCAATTGGGAAGGACACTGTCTTGAAATTTGATTGTTAAATAAAAAGTATGGTTTAAATAAAAATAATAAATATAAAGTATGGTGTTCTAGTTAGCAAAAAACAGAAGGATGAACTTCTTTTGTAGTCCACAGTTAAGCTAGTGATCCCATTTCCTAAGCGTTTCTCCAACGCTAAGAGAGAATTTAGTGGGCAAAACAGAGAACAAATTCGTATCTTTCGAAAGGGAATTTGCATAACTTTCTTCAGAGATAAGGTACCGAAAATTTCTATCCTCCACGAATGATCTTGTTAAAAAGTTTACTTTTTTTTTTATCTTGTTAACGAGCATTCGAGGCACTCATTAACAAGTTTTCATCTTGTTAACGAGTAATTGCCTGAGACACTTGTCGACAAAATTCATGAGCTTAAGATATGTTCATTTCAAATTTAGTAAAGGTGAAAAACTATTTTTTTTCTGTCCCTCAAATATAAAGTGATTATCTTAATTTCTTATTAAATATTTACGAAAACGTTTACCCGGTAATCGAATGATATCAAATTCGTGATGTCTTTATGGTTGGAGATTCGCTCAAGGCCGAAAAAAGAAGATGAACAAAACATGGTCTAATTCCAAAAAAAAAACCTCAAACTTTGACGTTTGTCCCAAAAATATCCATAACTTTTTTTTGTTTTCTAAAAAACCTTTAACTTTTGATTTTGTCCCCAAAAAACCTCAAACTTTGATCTTTACCCCATAAATCTGAGTTAATTTACAGCTTTTCTTTTATGGACAGGAGGTTAGAAAAGTATTCCAACCTATTTTTCTATACGATGTTAAATATGAAAAGATAGGTATTTTGTGGTGTGAGATTTCATTTTATCGTTTGTCCATCGACTAATTGAGAAGAAGTCTGTGTGTCGAATTTAGATTATTAGATACAAAGTACTGCTTTTTACGTAGCCAAAAATAAAAAGGGTGGCTTTTAATTGAAGCATTCTTTTTCTCCGCTCGTCATTGAACTTTTGCAGGATTCCACGGGGTAGAAAGCTAGTGATCCAATCACCGAAGCGTTTCCCCACCGCCAAAAGAGGATTTAGTGTGTAAGGATAAAAGCTAGAAAGGACTTATGTTTGGAATTTCAATACATAACAATACAAATGATTCGTCAATTTTGACCCAATATATAATTAATCTTTAAACTTTCAATTTGACCAATATAATTTCTAAATTATAGCCTAATATACAATGTGATCTCTGAATTTTTAATTTGATCAATATAGTCTTCGAATTTTTAGAATATGTTCAATTTAGTCCATTGATTGTATGAAAATGCTCAATGTAGTCACTCTATTAATTCGAATTCAAGGACGATATTGGACATTTTCTTATAATTCAGGGACTAAGTTAAACATATTTGAAAAGGTCGGAGATCACATTAAACAAATTGAAAGTTCACAGACCATATTACACATTGGATTCAAGTTTATAGATCATATTGATCAATTATAAGTTTAAGAACTACATCGTACATCAGGCCAAACTTTAAGGACCATTTTTGTCATTTTTCCTAATTTGAAATAAGAGCATGAAGTGATCTCATTTTTTCGAATAAGGACCTAAAATAGATTTTGTTTTAAATAAAGATCTAAATTTCACAAATCGTCTCCAAAAGGGCATGATCAAAGTACATTTTCATCTTCTTCTTTTTTTATTTTTCCTTTTTTTCTATGTGTCCCGTTTCCTTATCTTTTCTTTTTCACGCAACGGCAGCCCTCGCCTAGGCCAGCGCCGGCCTATATGCAGAAACCTAAATGCGATTTTATCAGGTTTGTCAAGAAACTGAAATTTATTTATTTTTGCACTTCATCTTCATGAACATTCTTTGACCATAATCTCTGAGTAAAATGATTACACAATGTATTCCATACTTCAAAAGTCTATTCATGACCGATTATGAGTCCCAGCATAGACTCAAACACAAACCCACTAATCCACGACAGCAAAAGTTGGTCGGTACTCTACCATTGCTGATACTCTGGAACAATGATATCTTCAAAACGATATCGTAGCTATAATAAGTGTAAAGGGAGAGGAAAAACTGAAAAAGGAAATGAGATTTTAAAAAAAAAAAATAAGAAAGTAAAAGGACTAAAATGCCCTTCAGCCATACCCTTCTTTGAAAATAATAAGTGCTTGAAGCCCTTATTTGAGAAAATAAAATACTTCATGTCTTTATTTGAAATGTTTTTCTGTCCCTCAAATAGAAAGTGATTATCTTAATTTCTTATTTAAAATTTACGAAAACGCTTACCCGGTATTCAAATGATATCAAATATGTGATGTCTATATGGTTGGAGAATCGCTCAAGGCCGAAAATAGAAGATCAACAAAACATGGCCTAATTCCAAAAAAAAAAACCTCAAATTTTGACATTTGTCCCAAAAATATCCATAATTTTTTTTTTGTCTCCTAAAAAATCTTTAACTTTTGATTTTATCCCTAAAAGACCTCAAACTTTGGTCTTTGCCCTATAAATATCCATAACTTTTTTTGTCTCCTAAAAAATCTCGAACTTTTGATTTTACCCCAAATTTACCACAGTTATTAAGAAAAAAGGGGGCGTTTCGCGTCCAGTTGAACAAAACTCATGATTATTTGACAAAGATCAAAATGTACCGCCAATTGTTTCAAGGGAGAGTGTTTGACATATTGCCGTCGCATTCATTCATTTCGAGACATAGTTGAATTACCCGAGATTCACATACAAATTTTAGTGGGAACAATATATTAACGAATCTTCTTTTTATATTTTAAATATTTACTGAAATGATGATCACAAGAAAAGGTTAGGGGCAACAGCTTGTCGTCACAGAGGTAAGGTCGGCAACAGTTTGTCGTCATAGAAGTAGGGTCGACAACAGCTTGTTGTCACAAATGCAGGATCAACATGATGGTCCTCAGTGGGAGGCTCGACTGGTATCGAGTATTATCAACAAGTAAGAAGCCAGTGACAAGGGTTACTATTGTCTCGCGATAAAGTCATGTCATCGTGTGATGGTTGAGAATCATTTGGAGTTTCGATAGAAGCTAAAAGGTCGACGTCAGAGTTATCGGGAATTCTACAAGATGAGTTTTGAGGTTTTTTTTTTTTTTTGTGATTGGACCGGTAGATTTGGGACAAATTCAAAAGTTGAAGGTTTTTTAGGAGACAAAAAAAAGTTGTGGATATTTTTGGGACAAAGGCCAAATGTTGAGGTATTTTTGGGATTGGATTGGTATACTTGATACAAAATCAAAATTTGGAGGTTTTTTAGGAGAGAAAAAAAAGTTGTTGATATTTTTGGGATAAAAGCTAAAGTTTGAGGTTTTTTATGGAATTGGGCCCAACAAAACAATAATAAAAATCCAACCTTTTTCAAATGAGAAAAAAAAAACTCAAATTACCAAAAGATTATGATATATTAAAAAAGAAGAAAAATAAATATGGAAACTAAAAATAAGATAAGAAATGATTAAAGTCAATTTTTTTTCCGGTAACGTTTCTATTCCAAAAAAGTGATTATGATTATAATTCAATTTTTTTTACTCTGTTCCCTAGACAAGTTTTAAAGAATCAGAACGCGTTTAATAACTGCATAAAATTTCTGTTCCCGGAACAAAAACGTGTTTAGTAAATCTATAAAATTTTTGTTCTGAAAATTAATTTCTCTTCCTAATTTATCATTTAAATCAAATAATTACAGTATCATATTTGATACCATGCAGATAGTAAGCCTGAGCAATTAATATCATGCGGATGGTTACTGATACAATATGTTACTCCGACAACAAATCATGCAAGGTTAAGGAAAAATCGAAAGGCAAAATCACCATATAGGATTGGCCAGTTGAATGAATTATTTTCTACCTTTTGAAATTTTCAGAATTTTTTGGAACCATTTGCCCATGAGGGGCAAAATAGTCATTTGGAAAAATCCAAAAGGAAAAATTGTTAAAAATAGGATTGACCTGTTGAAATGACTCATATTTTAATTTTTGAATTTTTTTGAATTTTTTTTTGAAAATTTTCTATTTTTTCCCCTTTTTTTAGATTTTTATGAATTTTCCATTTTTGGATTTTTTTAAACATTTTCTATTTTTTATATTTTTATTTTGAAAAATTATCCGAACAAGATCAAGTTGACTTTGCCCACACCTCACGGGCACCAGACAAAAGCGAAAGAAGACTTAACCTTGCCTTTCTAGATTCTCAAAAGTGATTTTTTTTTTGGAAAAATAACTTTTGCTTAATTTTTATTTTTGGTACAAAAATATTTCCGAAAGCAGAATTAAAATTAAAATCATTTGCGTTACCAAAAACATATATTATTCTTTTTTTGTTCACAGAAACGTTACTAAACAATCCCTTATTAGCCACTCAAGCCATTCATATGTGAGCTTCATTCAATTCCATTTTCCCCAGAACATAAACTTGGTCCCATCCTCTCAAGATCTGATAATCAAATTGAGGAGAGAAGGACAAAGCATCGTCCAATGATCCCTCTCATGGGGCCAAAATTCCATCACGAGGAAACTCATTTTAGGACTTCCAGTATCAGTTGAAACAATGTGACAAGAATTGATGCTTAATTTACAGAATTTCGAGCAGAAGACACATGAAATGAGAACCAAACCATAAACTTTCTGACAACTCAGACGAATCCAAATTGCGCGAAAGAATAATTGATTGTTATTTGAATGAATAAACAGAAACAAAGAACAAAGTGGGCATCATTCAGGAGACGAATCCGATCAAGCCAGGGCCAGCCTCTTAACGATTGCAGCCATATACTTACCCTGATGCTCCACGAGCGCCAACTCCGCATCGGTTGCCTCTCTCGAGCCATCACCCGCGAAAACTCCAGCACCATATGGGGAGCCCCCGCGAATTTCGTCCATTTTGAACATACCGGCACCAAAGGTATATCCGATCGGAACAAACAGCATCCCATGGTGAGCTAACTGGGTGATTGCGGTCCAACTGCATTGAATCAAGTACAGAGCACCATCAAGCAAAACAAAAGGTAAACTATTGTTAAATCCCGTGCTCATTAAGCAAATGAAAGATCCATCTTTTTTATTTTCTTTAACTTGAGTAGAAATTCGAATATCAAACATTGCAGCAGCGGCAACTACCAGGACATATATCTACTGCAATTTAAGTCTGCGTGACCATTTTTAAACAATTGTGGCACCAAAAGTAGAAGAGATCTAGAGCTATCACGAGCAGAAAGACAACTAAAATGACAGGCAAGTTCTAACAACAAGTGACTAGACACAGTGCAGACTATACTTTTCTTCAGTTAGCTGAATCCACCACATTCAGTGCACTGAAAACTGTATCCATTACTTACGCAGGTAAGACTTGGATTAAATATCGGAAGTATGCATTGGAAAGCTACAGCTACTAATAAAATGAGCTCCAAAGCTACATCATCAGTGATGATTAGATGCCCAGAAAAATGAAGTCTGACCAAATCACAATCACCTTAACAAACACAAAATTCCAGAATCAGTCACTTTCAACTACCAGACTACTTTTCTTTTTAACTGTCAAGGGAAGCTCGCTTCCTGGCTCGTGCCAGTTGCGGCTGGTAAACTCCTCTCAGGGGCAACACAAGCTGGATGATTTGAACTCAAACCGCATGGGTGGGAGCGAAGCAGCACCACCTACTGCCGTGGGGCAACAACCAGACAACTTAATTTCAATCAACCAGTGCTATATGTTTGTTCTTTTCTTTCCACAAACTGTTCAACTTCTCCTCAAAATTTATAAAAATATAAACCACAAATGACCTTGCGTCGAAGCAAGCGGATTACGGTAATAGTAAATCCAATCGACGGTAGTACAAGTTGACGTATCTCTGTTGCTTAAGACTGCCATAGAATGAATGGGGACAATTCTTTTTGCTAATTTAGTATCGCTGGCCATGAGCTTTTTTTTTTTTTTTTTTTTTTGGGGGGGGGGGGGGGGGGGGGGGGGGGGGAGGGGGTGTTAAGGTACGTATGTATTGACTTTTCAAAAACTAGGTACAAGATAAACCGGACACAAAAACCATGAACGTCCCTCTAGAAGTTAAGAGTGTGATTACAATCAAATAACCTTGCCATGTTCAAGAGATGGAACCTTAACCAATAAGACTCATTTTAAGACCATAAGATATCTCAGATTGAAAATTGCATCTCAAAGTCAAGTATCCTCAAAGTTAAGCTGGAATCTAATGTACCAAGCAACCAAAAGCATCAAACCAAGGGGAAGTGATTCATCCATGATAATCAAGAGAAAATACGTCGAAGAAGATACAACTGTGCTCGAGAAAAGGAAAAAGTCTTAGTTGCAGGCTCAGAATAGAATACTAAAACTAAGTTGTACACAAAATAAAGCTTGTCCTTAGGAACCAAAACTTTCCATTCTAGAAAGTCTCCAAGAACCCAAACTTAGGAATTAACATAAAAAACTTGATTTTCCATACCATACTGATGTTCACATGTTTGATTACCACATCATGGAGTAACACCAACATCCTTGAACTTAGAACTGATATAGCCAAGTTAGTATTGACCCGCAGAACGATATAACCAAACAAAACAGAACAAGAATCACTTTGAAATGCAACCCCATCGCAACTAGACTACAGATTGACATCAAGACAGCTGCACATATAATCCAATATACAATAAATTAGATTGCCAAAACCCTGTATTCTCAGCTAAATGCTAATGGCGAGGAAATTATCGTAACAAAGCATTCGAATTGCCATATCACCTACTTCCGCATATTATTGCAGTAGTGCAAATAGTCAACCACAAACAAGTTCCACAAAAGATTTGCATCATCTCAAACACGAAAGAAGCACCAAAAACATTGCACATTCAAAATCAACCACAGAGTTTCTTTGATGGAGCAAGTAACATAACCAAAACCGGAAATCCACACTTACGCGGTTGTCTCCTGCCCGCCTCCCTGAGTCCCGGTGCTCACGAAGAAACCGGCCGGCTTGCCTGCAAGCCTCTGCTCCTGCCACAGCTGCCCAGTAGCGTCGAAGAAGGCCTTCATCTGCGCCGCCATGCATCCGTACCGCGTCGGGAACCCAAACAGCACCGCATCCGCCTCCACCAGCTCCGCCGCCCCGATCAGGGGGACCGACTCATCCTTCGGCGGCGCCTTCATCTTCTCCAACACCTCCGGCGACAGCGTCTCCGGCACCCGGTACAGGATCCCCTCCACTCCGTCCACCCCGTCGACCCCCTTCTTCATCCTCTTCGCCAGCGCCTCCACGTGGCCGTACATGGAGTAGAACACGATGAAAATCCTCAACTTCGTCACCTCCGGAGCAGCCTTCGGCTCGGCCTCCAGGGCTTGGTCCTCCGCAGGGATCAGAGCCACGTCCAGTTCGGCGGCGCCGGAGAGCTTCTTCTTGCTCGGAACACAACCGCCTCCTTTACCCATCGTCCCAAACCCCCCACTGAAATCCGCTCAAACACAAGGACAACACGAGAAATGAAATTCTGGGTCGATGAAACGAGTGACAAAGGCAACGAAGATCGAATTTTTCTCTCCTTCCTCGTTTGCCACTTGGATTTTGACTAGAAAGCTCAACGATCCTGGGTCCTTTTTCCCTTCAAATTCTCGGCTAGAGATTGGTGTCCAATGTCCATTGACCAAAGAGAGATAGAGAACGAGTGCTGGTCACAGTTTCGACGACGTCGTTTGCAGCATCATCTCGTCACGATCATCTCCCTCTACATGGGATGTGTAACATATAAAGCACAGGTAACTTTTGCCACATTAATTATTCCTTAATCCCATAATTAGGAGGCATAGCATATTTAATCTTTATTCCATTTGTAGATTTCTTTCCATAATCAGGAGGCATTTTTAATTTTGAGATTTAACTGATATATGCTATCATCCAAAGGGTAATTAGTTAATTTACATTGTTTTTTGCTATCATCTTTTCCTTAATTTGACAGATTTGGGAGGATCTCTGACCATTTTTAGCTTTGTTTCTCGTCCTTCATAATCTAAACATTTGTGGCAATTTTTCGGCATTTTTAGAATTGGTCCTATCACTTTGAAATATGTAAAATTAACCTTTTGCACAACTGAAATTTCTTGAGAATTAACTATTTTGGTGAAATCCATTGCCTTGCAATCGTTCGATTATGTGATGCTGTTAATTCCTAGAATATTATCATTGATTCTGTCCCTTACATGAGTACAGATTCATTGCCTCGGAGTCAAATCGCGCGAAAAATCGAGAGTAATCTCCATTGTGGTATAGCGTATAACATTTTTTCAATACCCTTTGTAGAGTTATTTCCATAGTGAGGAGGCAAATCTTCTATTATCAGAAAGGTCATTAGTTAATTTGCATTTTTAGCTATCGCCTGTTCCTTAATTTGACAGATTTGGGAGGATTTCTGACCATCTTTAGCTTCTTTATTGTCATTCATAATTTACGTATTGGCGCTAGCACTTCGAATTTTGTAATATCAACCTCTTGCGCGAGTCGAATTTCGTAAAACTGACCACCCTGGTGAAATTCATTGCCTTGCAATCGCCTGATTATTGACGCTGTTAATTTCGAAATAAATATCATTGGATGAGTAACTAATTCCTTTGCCTGGAGTCAAATCCACTGAAAGATCGAGTGCGATTTTTTGTTGTCTTATAAATTGTCTGGAAAGACTCGGACAACAAGGCTTTATTCGGTAACAATTTTATTCCTGGGAACAATTCCTGAGCGGAAATGATTTTTTCCGATTCTATTCCATGAGCAGTTTCTAAGTAAAAGAGCACACCTACTTACTGCACAAAATTTCTTTTATCGAACAATAGAAAAAGAACGGAAATACATTTAGTACGACACTAAAAATTTCTATTCATAATTTTTTATTTAATTATAAAAAGATCAGTGGAGGCATCAGGGACCGATGAGCCATGACGGTAGACTCGTGGTTATAAAGACGAGCATTAAGTTATATTGAGCTTATTTTTTCTAAAATGACATGATTTCTCTTTTTGTTTTCGAGAAAAAAGAAGCTTTTTTTTTACTTCAGTTTTATGTTCTAAATCTATTCATGTGAACAATTTTTGTTCCGGGGGGGAACAAAGAAATTTGCCAAATGGATTTGTGTTCTTATCTGTTCTGAGGAACAAAAACCATTGAATCAGAAATGTTATCAAACATATCCTGATCGCCCAAGTTGGTATAATGTATGATGACATTATCAATAGCATTTGTAGAGTTTTTTTTTTTTCCATAATTGGTAGGGGTGTAAAAAATTCTCGGGCCGGGCTAGACCGGCCCGAAAATTTGCTTGAACTTTCGGACTTTTTCGGGCTGGGTCTGGCACTCGGATCGGGTCGGCCGGTGGCTGGACTTTTTTTAACACACATTTTTTTCATTTCAATTTAATATATTTTTGTTTTTTATTTTTATATTCTTTCATTTAATGGGTTTGTTAATTGATTTTGATTCCAAAAAAATTAAAAAAAATAAAGAAAAAATAATTTAGCCTGAATTCGGCACGACCCGGGTCGGGCCAGCCCATGCTTAGTACTGCTAGGTTTCGGGCCAGCTCGGGTTGGGCCGAGACCCGGCCCGTTGATACCCCTAACAATTAGGAGACATATTTAATCTTCAAATTTGAACGACATCTTTTATTATCGGAAGGGTAGTCAGTAAATTTACATTTATTCCTTAATTTGACAGATTTGGGAGGATTTCGGACCATGTTGAACTTCTTTTTTACCCTTCGAAATCTAATTCAGTTGGTTTACTTGCATTTGTGGCAATTTCAGCATTTTCAGCAAACCCTTTGCCGAATTTCACTAATCACCTTTTTCACCACCCCTAATCTTTTATAAGGGCATATTGCGTGGACACCCCTTGCACTTCACTAATTTACGAATTGGCCCAAGCACTTTGAATTCTGTGAAATTAACTTTTTGTCAATTTATATTTTGTGACCGAAAAATTAATAATAATAACCATGTTAAAGTATATGTAGCACCAACACTCCATTTAGGTGAGAGTGCCGTGTTGGACACCGTGTCCGAAACGACACTCGTCCGACACCTCCCGACACTTGTGTCGATCGCATTGACCGCGTATCGGCATTTCGATACTTGGTCAATGCGGCCGATACCCCTGTCAACACCTATGTTCAGCGTGTCGGACATGTAAAACTCTTTAGAAAAGAGGAAAAATTTAATATCAGCAACTTGGATTTTGGAACCCTAGATATCATAGAACTACAATCTCGTCGACGCTTTTCCCTTTCCTTCTCTCTGAGTTGTAGGACTAACTCGTCTTCGAAAAATTTAGGCTTAATTATTCGGCAATGCTAACTTTCAGATTTTTTATGAAATATAAAATCTTATAATCTCGTTTGATATCTTTTGATGGTATCATGCATTTAACTTACTGTTGAGTTTTTCAGAATATGATATCTTTCTGTTTTTTACAATTCTCGAGTTTGTCAAATTATTGACATAAGTGAAAGCTTGCAACCTACAATTCGAATTAGTGTATATAAAACCTATTTCGGCTTTATTTATTTTTTATATTTTAAAAAAATATTTAATATAACGTGTGCCCGACATGTCAAATTTTTTTATTTTTGAGAAATGATGTGTTGATTATTTTTAAGAAATGGTGTGTCGATATGTCGGTGCCGGTAGCGGTGAAACATAGGTTAACGTGACGTTGGCCGCCAAATCACCTCGTAAAAGCTTGTGCATTGGACGGCATAATCTTCGTCGACCCTGTGAAAATGGCGGGCTCGGACTAAGAAGTCCTGAGAGATTCTCGGAAGACACCTTCATCGTAAAATTTATGTGGTCCTCTGCCGCGAACTCACAGGCCCTGTGGTCGGTTTCTCCTTTGCGATGAGTATGGTCGCGGCGAAACCACGTCGCACTTTCTCCCCGAAGCAAACCTGCGCGCCGCTCCTCGCTTTGGAGAGCCTCGAGTGATATGTGTGTGGCCTCACGACGTTGATGACGCTCGACAGGGCGTTTGCACATGGACGAACAGCAAAGTTCCGGATCGGTAACTGGGTGGATGAGATCGGTCGTTCGATTGACCGGGTGGACACCGCCTCTTTCGATCCCTAGCTTCAAAACTCAGGCGCTGGTTATGTCAGGATTGAACTATGGGATCTCCATTCACTGGAAAATGGCTTCCCTCATGACTTTGTTGGAAAGATTTTTCTGCACGTCAATCTCCTGTGGAGAATCTGAGTAATGAGAGGAATTCTTGATGCCTGGAGACTTGTCCCTAGAAGCTCTTATCTATAATTTCCAGCAATGGCTGCTGGTTGAATGATTGAATCCGACATCTCGTGATCACTTCGTGCCAGAATGCTAACCGGCCATTTGTTCTTGGCTTGACCCGTTAGGTTCCTCTGGCTGTGGCGCAATAAGGTTGCAGCTCCCTTCGATCTGATTCACAGACACAGACACGTGGCTAACAGTTGATCGGTTACATCACGCATTACTGTCACGAGATGTATCTATCGCGTAAATACTTTATCCATTTAGGACAAACGGTACCGGGATATCGGACATGAGATGACATTCCAATTCATGTCCCAATCGAGATGCATTTATGAGCCGCACGATGTGCGACATCTTCCAAAAAGCATCTGCTTGTGGTCGAATAACAACTGTGGGCCGCCGGCCTTTAATTTCCGTATAACTAAGTTTTTGCTTGGTAAAGCTTGTGCGGGGCTCTATCGTCCCCTCCAGTGGATCGGAGTCTGTCTCTTTCTTTCTTCATTGCAGCAACTCCGCTTGCTTCCTTGCCTTTTCATCCATCTGTTATCCAAGGTCGCCAACTCACTCCTACTTGCGGCGAGGACGTTCCGCTTCATCCATGCTATCATGTTTCTCTGCTAGTTGTGAGCCAGTGAGAAGATGTTCCTTCAGCTAAGACTTCTTGGTGCTTGGTGATGCCGCCATTCGAGTGGTTTCCCGTCTAAATATTTCTTTCACCGCGTGAATGCACAAGAAGAAGTGTTCGTTCAAATGTCTGGTAGATAGAATGTTAGAGAAAGTGTAGAGTTTTCTTTGGCGTTGTGATTACCACTCCTGCCTCAGTGCCTGTACTTCTAGGGCAGCCAATTCGGGATCGAATTCCTGAAGTGTCACACAAAAAGACGATAAATGGGCAGAAAATTCTAGCGACTCGGAAGATGAAAAGATTCGGCCACATGATAAAACTCTACTTCTGGAAACTCCGACTCGGCTGCTCTTGGAGGATACAAAATAAGGTTTGGTGCCTAGGCCTAATAAGCCACCAGCTCACAAATGAAGTTTTTATATTGGAATTGCTAGGGGTTGGGCACACCCTCACAATTCAATCCATTAGAGTCCTCATAACTCACGAGAGGCCCCGCATTTTATTTTTGTTGGAAACAAAGAACCAAGAACAAGCAGCAAGAGATTGATAGGGCGTCTTAAGCTTCAGAGCAACTTTGTGGTGAATCCAGTGGGTATAGCCGGGGGCATGGCTATCTTTCGGGATGAACAGACATTGTTGACTATCGAGTCCTACTCTGATTACTTTATATTCTGTCCAGTGTGAAATCAAAGAGAGCAGAAAATGGATGAGAATAACTTTCGTTCATGATCCAAATGCTTTCATAGAGAGAGAGAGAGAGAGAGAGAGAGAGAAAGAGAGAATTACCGTGGGAGGAAATCTATAAAACCAGTTTGCCATACCACGAACCTTGGCTTTGGATGGGAGATTTCGATGGAATTTTATATCACAGGGACAAAGTGGGTAGAAAGTTTTAGATATATGCCCTAGATAAACAAAATATGTAATAGTTACATGTTAGGGGCGCGCATGACAACATTTCTGTTTCTGGATGAGTTTTTGAGTAAAAAAATGCGTTTGATAACGGTATAAAATTTCTGATTTTAAAATAGAAATTTTTTTAACGAGGCGGCCGGCGGCTGTGGCGGGCAACCGACAGCCCACGACCAGCCCCGGCGGGCCATTGGTGGCCTACGATGGTCGGGGGATGGCGGCGGCGGACGGGGTGCGACCGACGGAGTGGGTTGTCGATGGAGACTTCTAATTCTATTTCTATTTCGGCGGGGCAACCGGAGGCTACCAGCGGCGATCGGGGGATGGCGACCGGCAAGGTTGTGGTTGACGGAGATTTATATTTATATTTATATTTTCTCGGAGAAATAATTTTTTTTTTGTTTCTCATTTCTACTTCAAATCTATTTCTATTTCTCTAAGTTGTTCTAGAAATAGTTTCTTAGAATTGTGTTACCAAACGAGTTTCTATTCCAAACCTATTCCAGAAATAGAAATTTGTTCCATAAACCATTTTTGATTTGTTTTCATGGACCCACTAAGGATTTTGGTTGTGCTTTCTATTTCTTACACAATTTAATGACAAAGACGTGATCATTCATTTGTCCAATTATTTATTTATGAATGATTCCATAAGATCAGCTGTGACTGAACCTGTTCTTCAGACATCAAGAGTAGGAGTGATGGGTTCATAGTCATATCGAATCTTTAAATTGTTCCTAGTCGATGGATCATTGACTGGATATTAATGATTCTATTGAGACTAATGTGTTCTTAGCTTCACCATTAAGTATAGGATACTTGATGGAATAACGAGTCATGAGTCATTAGATATTGTGATGTCTGAGTTAAAACACATGTGTTTATTCTAGACAAGTCCACTAAACATGACAAGTATTGAACGATTAGCAACATAGAAGTTTTTTGAGTGGTCAATGTATAATCATTTATGCTTAGGTTTTATGTAAATAATCTTTAGACTTGAGATACGGTGTTGACTTGCGTGTTGGACGGTTATGGTTCAAAGGTATGCGTACTGCCAATTCGTTGTTCCATCTATGTACTTGATGGTCTTTGTTCGTTCGCATACGAAGTTGCATGTGTGCGTGGAATGAATCTGTCTCCTTGTTACATACAAGGTACAATAGTGATGTCCTATATGATCTAATTGCAAAACTGCATTGAAATCCTTGGCCAAGGTTGTAATGAGAATGAAATGTTTATGTCTAGTGTAATGCATGTCAATTAGATTTGTGCATACATCGAATCGGTGGCTTGACAAATATTACATGATCTTTGTTCGATCGGGATATAATAAGACAGAGGAATTGAATTACACTGTAAACAAAGCTGATAGGTTCATTGTGTTTTTTAAAGTATTTACACAGTCTAGGTAGTCATGATATATTGTTAGATATCACTCATGATTTGTAATACCTAAAGGTTGACCATGTAATCAACTATCTTGGAAGTACTAATGTGTTAGTTCATGTCTTACTACTGGCTCAATTATGAACCTAAAAATGTCACACATCATAACCAATTTAGGATGACGTTGAATGGGAGAAACAATATTTCAAATGAATGTTTGCAATTATGAATTATCGAATCGACTTGAAATAAAATTAAATTAAAGGAGATTTAATTTAATTCTTATTTTTGGTCATTGACGTGCGTACATATGATGCACACGGATGCCAAAATCGATATATATTGATGTGTCCGATTTGCACACATGATGATTATCTTTTGTTTTATTCTGATATGTATATAGGATATAGGATATGTGTGTGTAAACTAAGATTTAAAAAAAAAAAACGAAGTGGTCCATTACACATGTTCAGCAAAGAGATAATGACATAAATAATCCCTAAACTTTGACAGAATATGCAATGTGACCTCTGAACTTTTAATTTGTTCAATATGGTCCTTGAACTTTAGTTTAATGTTCAATATGATCACTAAACTTTTAGTTTATTTAATATGATCCCTAGATTTTTCTACATGTTCAATATAGTCCCAGAACTATAGAGAAATATTCAATGTAATCATTTTATTAATTTAAAATCAGGGATAATAATGAACATTTTGTATTATTCAGGGACTAAATTAAACATGTACTAAAAGTTTAGAAATTAAATTGAATAAATCAAAAGTTTAAGGATCAAATCGCACATTGTGTTAAAGTTCATAAACTATATTGAACAAATTAAAAGTTTAGGACCACACTGCATATTGTGCCGTAGTTCGAATACAATGTGTGTCATTTCCCCTTCAGCAAATCTAGCTGACCGTGTGCTTTAAACTGGTCAGAAGTTGCTGACCATATGTGACAGGTTTACGGTCAGCAACTGCTGACCGTTGACATGTTCCACGTGACATGCGTCATGTGCAATCAGCAACTGTTGCTGATTGCATTTTAAGTTATCAGCAACAAAACCACGTTAGGCAAACAAATGTGGCGACTAGGGCAGCATCCGGAGACGCTATGGAGGCACATTTTGAAAGGGCTTTATTTCCCAAGATGCGATGATGGGCAAGTACGGTGCACGATCATCACGGGGATGGCAAGAGTCTTTATCATCGGGAGAGACGATTGCTCATTCTCTTTTTGTGGGTAACGGCAAAGAGGATCAATATGTGGTCCGGCGACCAGAGGGGAACCACTGAAAGTGACAGGTTTGATGATGAGCGAGGAGTCAAAATGGAAAATCTGGTCAACGCTCTATTTCATGCCGAAACAGCAAAAGAAGTACTTGCTATAGCCATTGGCCTTAATTTGTTCTTAAGCTTCTGATATATACTCAGGAACCTCTGTTATGTGAATGAGAACTGCGTATTTTTTACCATAAAAAAAAAAAAGGGGCTTGTGCGACATACCTTATAATGATAAAACCATGTGACGTCAAGAGTTTAGTTTAGAGATACCAACTCTACGACATAGGTCGGAACGGAACGAAACAGTCGTTAACTTCATTTTTTTCCATTTCTACAGTAAGATTTGTCCGATCAAAATAAAAAATATCCCCGTTGCGACTTTAGTCTCATATGCAATTCACGAGTTTCAGATTCCATGGTGGTTTCAACTTAGCTTCCAGGAGAGACCTCCCGACAGGATTTAGATTCTACGAACTGAAAAATTGGATCCAATTTCACTTCGGGTCCTATTTCTGAAACCTTCTCTAAGATGAAACCTTCCGATTGAAGAAGACACAGCTTTTCGCCAACGGAAGACGAAGTGAGCCCTCACTCGGTTAGGCAAATCCATTTCGTCCTCGGCCCAAGTCGTCAATCCAGCAACTGATGGGCCTGACGAGAGCAGACTCAGTTAAGCTTGAGATCATAGGGATTTTCTTGTTAATGTTCATAAGCAAAGTTACGTAATCACTTCTACGCATTCACTGTCGGGTGGGGGAGGCGACTTCCGGCACGACAATGTCCAGGCCAACCTGTACAAAGTTCTCGAAACGAGATTTCTCTCTCTAATTTTCTTTGCACGTTCATGTCTAAGCATCTTCGTTATCCAAAAAAAAAAAAAAAAAACTAGGCATATGCGAGCATGGGGCCTCGGTTGGGTGTTTTGCAAAAGGCTTCGTTTGATAATTAATTAAAGGAAATTGTGCGGTTATAAATAACCGACAGTATTATTAAATTGTCAAGTTAGCATTTTTATTAATCAAAAAGTTCATATCATCACCCTAACTCTTCACGAGAAAATATTCCTTTTTGGACCACTGCTAAACAAAGTTAGACAACAGAAGGAGAAGGAGAAGAAGAAAAAGAAAAGGAGGAGAAAGAAAATGCTCGGCCTGCAAACAACGAGTGTCTTCCGATCCAGAACACCTGAAAGATCAATCTGGAGACTCCACCGGCGAGAATCCACATCTGCTTTCGACACGTGTACATATCCCCACACCGTCCCGCCGGACGCGTGTCCCTTAAGATCGTCTTAAGATCACCAAAAACACGACAACCTTAGCTTAATTAGGAGGACCCTTAACAGTGGTTACCATGTGCTAAAAGGCTGTCCCATGCAGTGCAAGGCAAAAAAAAAATCAAAAGAGGACAGCTAGCTAAAGCCCTAGGCCATCCCACCAACCAATAGATAAAAATAAGGGGGAAGACTCTTTAAACGAAGGGACCCTGGAAGGCCACATTGCCCACTTGTCTGACCCGGTCACTCGGCTCCGGCCCCGTACGATCGAGGGGGGGTTTTTTTTATTAGTTAAATTCTGATTAGGGTTTCTGATTAGAGGGGAGAATCTTTCTGGTTAACTGTTGATTAGAGGGGCCTAAACTAAATGGTGCTGACTTAGCTGGTTGGAGAGATTTGTTTGCTTTTGAGCGCTGGGGAATGATCCCTGCTTTTGAGGCACCTTTCTTGTGTTTAGTGTTATAATAATGATAGCAACTCGATTGATCAAAAGACGAAAGCGACAAAGCTAGGGGGTTGCCTTCCAATGGGAAAGATTGGGGGGTTTCTTTCCTCTTTTCAATTTTTTTCCCCGCCTTTTGGGTTTTTCTTAGTGAGGGATTTGACTATCGCTCACTTCACACGGATAAGAATCGGGGTTGCTGATTTCTTACAAAAGTTTATAGTAGAAAATTTTACATAGGGTTGACGCTTCCATGTATGGATTAAGAAATCCCGCGTCGAATTGTGTATGGGCAAGCGTTATCTTTGCCGAAAAATCGATGGCGGAGGTTACTAGGTGTTTTGGAAACTTAAGACACTTAGGAGAGGAGCCGACAAGGTACATTGAAATGATGGTAAGTATAGCAAAAATGTTGCAAAATGGATGTAGGGGGCGGAGGAAAAGATTCTTATTGCGTACAGGTCAATATGGTCACTGATTTAAAACATGTGCTCGCAATTTGATAATTTTCTAGACCAAGTCAAGTGTGCATATATGCAATGGACCAGGGAGGCAGGTGGTGGCCACTGGCCATCACCCGCCGGTCACTATATGTACATTAAGTAATTAGTAACTTCTAAAAGAAAAATTATGCAATGTTTTATTTTGATTCCTCTTGACGTATTCCAAGATCGGTATTACCTATCGAAATTGATTCTTCAATTTTTGAAACTTGAAACCTACCATACATACCCGAAACCTATAACTTGTCGAGTCATAAGTTTCAAGATCGGTCCAAGTTTCACATATATTCTAAATTAAACGTTGCAGTGAAACACCACCTATGATGACCACCATATGCAGTGCAATTTAATAACCACGACTCATATCTAGACACACAAAGAATATGAAATATTAACAAAATAAAAATCTCAGTCATTAAAATCGACGAAAGTAGAAGCTCGATCTAGTGGCTTCAAATTACACATTCATCATTGAAAGCCATGTAATACTTAAGGACATAAAACAAGAAAAATACAAAGACTTATTCCAAATAACTTGGAACATGGAACCTACCAGACGGAACCGGTTCCCTAATTTGTAGGATTTGTAACCTACCATATATACCGTAGAATCTAGAACCGGACTGATTTTTGCCTGTTCGATTCTTCGGTTTTTAGTTCTGTTCTGAAACCATGATTAACCCTATCTTAAATCCTAGTGTACATATTCTTTAGAAATTACTTAAAAATGACATGTACAATTCTTATCGTATACTTGAAAGCTCTCTAACTCGAATAACTTCGGACAGTTCACCATGTTAGTTTATAAGACAGTTTTATATACACCAATCTCAATGCCTTTAACGTTACTCATTCTCTAAACTATGTATCCTTTTGAACTAATCAATCAGCCAAATTTACTAGAGACGCGCCATCTGGTACTTGCTTTGGCGCATGCACTAAGTCCGTGCCATCTTCTGTACACGGATTGGCCACTTGTGCGTGCTGAAGGGGGAGTCTCGCTTTGATTAGCCTGTCTTAAACCTTGAAAGATTAGGTAATAAAATAATCAACACCCCCTTGAACGTAGAGCTCATGGGGCACTTAAAGTCAGAACCCGACTAGATAATGGCCTGAATTAAGGCGTAATTCAAGGGGCCTTTGAAAGCCGAGTAAAGATCGAAGGAAGGGTCATGGTCAGCGGTAACAAAACTAGGGTTAGATTAATCAGGAAGGAGGGTAGGGTTTGATTGGCGAAGAGGAGAACACGCATTTGGAGGGGAATCTATGAAGTCTTATTCGTGGTTAGTGCCCTCTTTTTGGAGAAAGGTCCGGTAGGATGGGAGGAGGGAAACATGGGAGGGTCCCTTGACATTGATCATCATCGTCATCTCTCAATTGCCTCTAGAGACACACACATCCCAATGTATGTAGCTCTTTTGTTGCGTATATAGGACCTAAGCCAACTATACTTATAGTCCACAAAACCCTAAACATAAAGCTCATGGATGAGCGGAGTTAAAAGAAAAAGAGAGAGAGAACATTAGTTTACTGATTTTGCATGGCGCTCAAGGTCTTTCTCTTGCGGCCATCACAAACCCATAGTTTAGTAACATATTAACCAGTGCGAGACCAACTTAGTTGACTAGCTGAAACCTGTATACTCAGAAGAACGAGGAGACTAATCAACCCCACAAACACGACATGTTCTGCAAAACGTACGAAATTTCGTCGGGTTGAAAGAGATGTTTTGCTTAGAATAAAATGGAAAAATGATTCGGGTGGTCCTCAACTTTAGCGTGATGTGTGATGACCTCCCTGAATTTTTACTTTATTCAAATGTTATCTTTGAATTTTAGCCAAATATGTAATGTCGTCCTTAAATTTATTTTTTTTTTAACATGGTTACTAAAATTTTTGTACATGTTAAATTTTTTTTTTATGACCGAGGTGTCCGGACCAGTTTGCGCACACTACGACTATTCGTCGGGGGGATTAGCACGACAACCATCAGCTGTGACCCTCCACTTAAGTTACGGAACGTGAGTTGGGAGATTTGAACCAAAGACCTGACAAAGGATAATCAATCTCTTAACCAACTTGGTCATGCATGGATGGGTATACATGTTTAATTTTGTCTGTAAATAATATGAAAATATTTAATGTTGTCATTCCATCAATTATGGTTCAGGGTAAAATATACTAAATTTTTCATACAGATTCAATTTAGTTCCTGAAAAATTTGAAAATATTTAATGTTCGGTTCAGGGACAATATTAAATACTTTCATATAGTAAAAGGAACCAGATTGAACATGCAAATAAATTTTATGAAACACAATGCACATTGCGCCCAAATTCATAAATCAATTGTATAGTTATCCCAACGATAAAAGTGTGTGAACGTGTGTGACCAAAGCTTCAGTGATGGGAATCGATTAAGCCGCATTGTTAATGGAGGGTGATGTATCTTAGAACATCTAGAACCTGAGGCAAGCAATGACGCTCACAAGAAGCCTCTTTCCTCACATTCGCATATGGCCGTAGCAACAGGACCACTCTACACGGAGAATTTTCTCACCATTGAGAAACCCGAAAGCAGCTTTTAGCTTGTCGTCCGGATTGGGGTTGACGCTTGTTTTGTAACTAGGTGGTCACTAGGCTTTTAGGGATTTGCTAAACCGCGGTTAATTAAGAGTGGGGAAGGGATCGGATTAAGGGCAGTTTTATAAGGCAGCTAATCACCAATGTCTGTTAATTATCACCATCTAGAATGGGTGGGAGGAGTTGGAAGATGGGAAACAAAGCTTGGGGTTGTCGGGATAAAAATCGACAGCCATTACTTTATTCCCATTTAGTTTCCCCTAATGAAAGCTCCAAAGGAAAAAAAATGGAAAAGGACTTGGAAGGAAAAGATCATAAACAACTCCAAAGCAAACAAAGGAATCACTCCCCCCACGCCATGCGCATCATCTGCTTCGACCTCACATCTTTTCCTGGTCAATCCCTTCACGGCTTTATCTTAAACAAAGACTAACCAGGGTTTGCAGTTTGCTTAACGAGCTGCCAGCTCTAGGAGAATCTCTCTCTCTCTCTCTCTCTCTCTCTCTCTCTCTCAAACACATGCATTTCATCCTTATCCCCTTCCCACCTTTGTCTTTACTTCGATCTAGGGTTAAACCCCGATCTTATCTTCTCGTTTGCTTTTATTATAAGCCCCAACTTGGATTAGAAACAACTCGACTTTCGAGGGGAGCCCGTCCTTTACTTGGCCGATGAAGAAAGGTTGAGAGAAGAGAGAGAGAGGGAGGGAGAGGGATGTGACAGTATTGCACAAAGGTCCACTGCATCCGTATTTTGAAGAGGGCGGATACAGAATGATGGCCGAGAAAGGCTTGCGTGCTTGCCAAAATGGCAACAAAAACAAGCATCAAAGATCAAATCAATGGAGTTTCCATCTTGGAGCGACTCTGACATCCTCACCTATGGCCATCAAACACCACAGGGCTTGTCAATCTGCCCCTCTCGAGAGGGTCCAACTTGGCTACTCCCGGGGCAACACGTGTCGACAAGGGTAGTGCCCGTGAATGAGAAGGGCTACAATCTTCCTTTTATTTATATATTATGGATAATTCCTGAACTTTTTAATTTATTTAGTATAGTATTCAAATTTTTGGTACATCTTTAATTTAACAAAAAAATTAATTCATGAATATTCAATATTGTCATTGATCTCAAAATAATGGAATGATTCATATGCTCCGGAGATTATATTGAAAATATACCAAACGTTCAGTTACCATGTTAAATATTACGTTCAAGTTCAAAGACAATATTGAGCAAATTATAAATTAAAGATTATGTCAGGCATTAGGTCAAAAATTAGGGATAATCCGTGCGTTTATCCCTCCTTTTTCTTTCCGATCCTCTTTCCTATGTCAAAATGGAGGAATCTGGGCGTTGCACCCAATGGGCGGACCGCACTCGAGCTACGCTGTCTCCGGGTGCTGTCCTGATAAAAGAAGTGGTCGACAGCCATTTTGGAACTATGGTGGCAATGATTCCCGCACACGAAAAAAACGAAGACCGCTTCGATCCATCGCGACCCCGCTTTATCTTCTCTCTCTCTCTCGTCCGAACACTGACGTCAAATCGACTCGGCTCTCGAATGGAAGTGGGAAATGGAATAGTCTCCGACGTACGAGCTCATCACGCCGATTATGTAGGCTTTACGTCCTTTTAAACAATCTGCAGAAAGCAAACTACTATCCCCGGTCGTGTTTATCGGTCTGAAACTGTCATCGACCGAAAGCTAAAATCTTTATGGTTGCATGCTCTACAACGACGATTCGAAGTCTAATCCGAAAAGGACCGTTTTATTGACTTTTTCATTGGAAGTACCTATGCATATATGCAGTCGGGACTATTGGAAACAAGAGAATTCTATCGATTTTGTGATGCTTGAACAGACTTTTTTCGGTTTAAAGCAATGTTGGATCAGTTTAGGTTATCATTTCGCTTCTTTGATGAGCATGCGTTGCATTTACATCCAACGTTATTCATGAGGAGCCTTTATTTCTACCGAAAGTTGGCCTAACAAGACTTCCCAAGATGTTCAAATATCTCCAGGAGACATTTCAAACCTCTTTTGGTCACGGAAGAAGTATAGCTACAGGTAAGTAACAATCGTCCATTCGGTCGAGAACGGCGGGAGTTGATTAAGTGAGTGATGCCGTATCGACATCTTATGTTAATAATGGGCTACCCTAAGGGGAAGATCAGACCCGAGCTCATTTGTTTCAAAAGTCTGGTTGGTGATGTGAGAATGTTGTATGTGAAATTACTAGAGGGGTTTAAACTTTTATCAATCTTCTAAGGCGCATCCTTATTGATAGATTTTGTGGGGTTATCGCCAACTGCAAGCTTTTAGAGGAAGTCACGATTTAATATTTAATTACTCTAATACTTGTATCATCGACATGCTCTTGTGCGCATCTCAGTAAATCTCTCTGCCTTATGAGTGTGTCTTGCTAATCTCCCTCACTTGCACGTGTTTCTTCATACCAAGATATCTTAGCTAAACTTGTTCATATGCAAATACCTTTTGTGCAAAACCTCTCCGATTTATCTCGTTTTATATAACATTTTAACGTGTAAATTACGTGCACCGTGCATGCGGGGTCCAATTCCCACCAAATCGAACTCGTTCAAAACACACGTTTGGCCCACTTATCCGGACAGAGGTTAGCCTCTTTACCCAAATTATGATTTTAGTGAAGTATTTCATGAACTCGAGATAACGTCCCCAGGTCAGAGCCGGGTTTCCCAACGGACGGTGGTTCGGTAAGCGCACGGCCGGCGGCTACAGTTACGGGGCGGCGAAAGGTGGTGGCGATTGGGGCGCGTCCGTCTCTCGTACTGTCCACATCGAGGGGAAAGGCGTACCTACACGTGTGCCGCGAATGCTGTTATCGCGGGGTGGTCCCATGGAGGGGCTCGACGTGGGGTGGCGACGCGTGTGGCTGCAGCCCATGTGACTCTCCTTTTTGACTTGCTCTGTTCTATCCCCTGCCCTTTGCGAATGGGAGCTGTCCATGTCTTTCGCCATCAAGTTGCTTTTTGGTCGACGCCTCGAAGGGAAAACGACCCCTTTTATTTTCTGAGCTCGTCTTGGGGCTTGAGGATGAGCCAATTTGCCCTGAGCTCTCTCTCTTTCTTTTTTTGCCTTTTGTCCTGTGGGGGATGGTCACTTCGGTTTGTCCGATGTGATGTTTGAGCACACCCCCTGTGATGGCATATGTTGTCTTGTCTTTTGGGATCGTTCTGCTCCCGTCCCCTCGAAATATCTGTACCTCGTGTGTATTTCTACGTGTAGTTTTGCATGAACATTGATGACCTTTGCTCATACTTCAAGTTGCTTCCCCCCGTGAATCTTCTTTTGATAAGGAGAAGGGACTACTACACGTCCAATCTAGTTCCCGCGGAATATTAGCGGAAATAATTGAGTCTCTCTTTTCACGGGAATAAGATTTGAGGATATCGCGACATTGATGGAAACCTTCGCGTGCGAGAGTACGTTCGCTTTCTTGATCAAACACACGAGTGGTGTTCCGAAAGCGATTTAGGCATAAATGATTGAGCGTTGCTTAATTGCAAGTGAGATTGATCGATGACCTTGTGACTCATGAGGAACCGAGTCCTTTCAAGGGAGAAAAATTTGAAGTTACTCAAAAAATAAATAGAAATACTCACGGCTAAGAGCAATTTGGTCATCTGATCCAAATGTCCTAACAAGAACTCGGATACGCATGCGCTCGAGGGAGACCCGTTATGATTCATTGTCTACATAATCGAAGAGGCACACAACCTGACACTAGGACCTGGATCCGACACAGAGCTCGAAAAATGCCAAGGAGGCTCGGGAAATCCGTGGGGCGCGCGATAGGCACTACCCGTCCATGGGAAACATGGGCCACCCCCGCAAGGCATTCGCGGCAAGATGTTCGGGTTTTCATTGTGCTCCACCTCCGCCTCCGCCTCCCCCTTCACCTCCACCCCTAAGTAATTCGGACCAGTCAAACAAGGCCCTCCGCCACCCTCCTTCGTCGCCACCGATCTTTCTTGACCAGGTTTTTATCGCATAGAAACAGGGGTAGGTAAATCGCAAAGGAACACTTTCGACGGTCCAAACACATCTCTAATCGCTATGAAGCTCTCCCCAATTGGGGGGGGGGGGGGGGGGGGCCATTTCGGGGCAAGAGAGCATATGCAAAGGACCGACAAGAGGGAGAAACGACCGGTGCATGCCATTGCCTGTCCTAGCCCCGTAGCACCAAAATTTCCATTTCGTCCACTTGGATTGGATGGTCATCGCGCCGAAGAAGGGAGGGGGGGCCAGAAATGGGACAAGTAGATTGCGCGTAAAACAAGGGGGGGTGGGGCGGGAGGGAGGGACACTGGCGCCCTCTTTTAATTGGCAGCACGAATTTACGAGAATATTGATTGGAGTACATGGAATATGCCGAGTTAGATGAAGGTTTAAAAAATAAATTGAAATGAATTGGGCACTGTGCCTTCACCTGCTCCAACCAATCTTAGATGAACACCTTTGCATGAGAATGAGATTGTTCTTGTGATTTGAAGAGAAATGGTACTACTCGACATTAAGGTGCCAATCCCCTTTTTTTCCCATTTCAATTGGGTGGTAAAATGATTACGCAATGAAAGAGACAACTCTCCTTGGAGCAGCTACCGACGGCAGAGGCTCCTTCCCTCCCCGCGACGCGAGAACACGGCTTTGGTGCAACCTCTGGCTAGGTGCCCTCGAGCAACCTAGGCAGATGTTGCGATTGTGAGAGGGGGCGGGAAGAGAGAGAGAGAGAAAGAGGGCGTGTTGATGGAGATGGATCGTTGTCATTAGAAGAGAGAGAGAGAAAGAGGAGGAATTACTTTCTTTTCTTTTCTTTTCTTTTTCTCCCTTGATATGTTTGTATGTGAAATCCGAAAAGGGGTGGACTAGTAAAAAAAGTTTGTGTAAGGAAATATTGTCTAGCCAAGAAATGGAGGAATAGACACATGTATGTGAGTTCTACGAGTACCCTAGAAATGTTCCAAGGCCATTTCCGAAACGATCGCGGGGTTCAAGAGAGTCAATTTGGTCACGTCCAAGGTAATCCCGTGTAAATAAAAAAAGGGAAAAAAAAATCGAGCTTAACGCATCAAAACGCGCGCACTCCCTGTCCGAACACCAAATTGGCATGCACATTTAGGGTTCGATGCGAACAAGAACACCCTCGAATCGATACATAACATTGCAACCGTAGTTCCCAATTGGGGCACTGACCTAGAGACATAATTAATCATCATGAATAATTAAAATAATAAAACCTAGGGGACCGCGAAGTGTCTAGTACCTTGAGCAAGAACAGTTCGCTACTAAATACAAACAAATCCAGATTTTATATATAAGAAAACCACAGGCTATTGAAAGTGTTACTCCGGCACGAGGAAAAAGGGTCCCCGAGTGCTAAGCAACTGACGCAAAGGATGACGCAATCTCTTCATTTGCCTCGGCTTTGCCCCTCCAATGTGTTGCATCCCTCCCTCTCTCAGCTCTCCCCCATCGCGCAAACCCGAACGATCCATATTGCGTTACTCTAATATCGCCCCATCGATTGAGAATCCTCATTCGTTGCGTTGATACGGCGCACCCCTATCATCTGATTAGATGTTTGATCCCAAATCACGTGATAGCTAAGGTTTTATGCACTCCCTTACGAGTCAGCCTTTTTCAACGTGGTGCTAGAGCTCGGTTTCATCTCAATCCGTTTCGCAACCGCAGCTTCCTCAACTCATTAGATCCACACGCTGTTCCTAATCCAGTTCGCACACAAAAGGGATACTAGAAAAAAAAAATCTGGCCTCGTTCGTTTATAAGACTTATATGCTCTTTATAATCACGTGTGTTCTCCTTATAGCTATTCTCACAACACATCCGCCGCTCCATTGATCTACGTGAAAGACTGTGGTTCTTACCGGCGAGTGGATATTTTCTTTGCTCCCCCGTTGAGCCTAATAAACTCCAATTGGCCGATATAGTAAGGTCGATAATCCAGAGGTCTGTTTAAGTACTGTTTGTTTTACTCTTCTCGAGCCACGCATACGAGATTATTTTCCATTAACACAAAAAGAGGGCGGCTTGGTCCATGGTAGATAGCAAGAAGTGAGAGAATACCACCCGATTGGACGACAAAAGGTTTTCCCATCACAGCTAAAGTGTTCAAATCCAGAGGCCACGTCCACCATCCCGTCTTTCGTTGTTTATTATTTCAAATTCGAGGTGTTCAGGTTTGGGATCATCAACCTAACCCCCCCTATCCACATTACTAAGTATAGGGGCAGGTCCCTATGCTCACGCCACACCAATTTTGACCCTTATTTCTTCGGGACTTATCAGCTAGATTGACTATAGTAAATCGTATAGGGAGGTAGATGAAATGGTGTGATTCGCATTCCAAGCACCGGTTGGTGTTAGGACGCGCGCGATAGGAGTTCAATGCTTTTTATCCGTGAAGATCGTTAAGAGAAAGCTGACTTTTGAATCCGTCAATATATTCAGTTGGACCTACTTTCACTCAAAAACTCAAGTCAATGAGTTATGAGCCAACTAGGATATAAATTAGCTGCTCAACACCACAACAATTTTCGATATGAGACTTTTATTACACAAGTCACACGTGTATTTTAACAATCTCCCTTTCACATGTGAGCTTAGTATTAGGTATGTGCTCCTTCTTAATTTAGGTAACCTTCTACATCAATTTATTTCAAGTTGAATCTCTAGTCATTGCAATACACCTGTAACTATGTACAACAACTAACCAATGTCAGCTGCTAACTTGAGATTGCATCACACAGGGTCTTCATCTCGCATCACCATACCAAATGTCCACCATCTCTTCTAACCAAACCAACCATAATAGCAATTTTCACCCAAAACAAGCATTGATCATGGGATTTCTTGCTTGAGATATTCATCGCACACCAGAAAGATTGGTGTGAAGCATCAGTCAACCATTGACTCTGATACTATTTTTTTATGAATCGCATAGCAGAAGTCCAATATTTAAGAGGGAACCAACGTTTGAGCCCATCAATATACCTAATTAGATTTATATTCGTTCAAATACTTATGTCAATGAGTTACGGGCTGACTAAGATATTTTAATTGCTTAACACCACACACATGTGACTTTTCGAATACAACTCACACATGTATCTCAATAGGCCACATTTGTTGGGAAAGTATTCCAGTTATCGCTACCCTGCGTCAAATAACCCACCAATCAAGAGACCCGACCGAAGGAAGCATGGCCCCACCTCAATAAATTTCCGGGTGCGGGAGAAATTCAATTCAGAGCATCGTAGTGGCAAGATTTCAAAGGGACGAGATCGGTTCAAAAGCATTCTTTCTTAAATAATGGACATTATCTAGATAGTGAGTGAGCTACATTATCCAGGTTGTTCTGTCTAGATCACACTAAATTCGACCAAAAATGCTCACGTAACTGAGTCAGGCATCTTGCTCCTGCTATTTCAAGAACCCAACCGAACCAGACCTTGTTCTTCCTCCTAAGAGAAAACACACACACGTTTGTTCAATTACAGCAACTTACACACGTGCCAGAGGTCACGACTCCCGGATCAGAAGACAGAAATTGGAAGAGAAGCAGCGGAAGGAATACCACCCAAAATGAGCAGTGCATGAATCTGGTCCATGGTCATTGAATATGGCCATTACCGTCTTTACACAATTTGTCCAAGACACGGCTCATGGATATCCACACACGGGCTTCTGCTCGAAATGGAGGAGGCTTCCCTTGTGCAACTTTGCCTTTTTTGCGTGCTTCCTTTTGCTAAAGTATCGGCAATACGTGGCAAACGATTCCGAACGGGAAACGCACCAATGGAACACACAGAACAGATATGCTTTGACAAAATTTAATTTATGATGAAGCCCGAAGGCATAAAAAGCTTTGTCGGTATGCGATGATTCAATGTCGGAATCTAATTGAAGACGAGATATCTAAAACCGTGACTTAAGTACGGGAACCGAAAGATATTTGAATTGCGAAAAAATGAAGATGAAGATAAACCTGCGAGAATATTGAGTTCTTTTATTAACTGATAGAGGCCTATCAAGAACGGTTACATACATCCGTTACGATTTTGGAATTCAAATAACAAATGCCTTCCTGATAAGTTGTGTTTTTCTCTAACTCCTATTATCTAGAATAAATACCAACAAGAAGTTAAAAATTCCCTAAACTAGCGGTAACAAAACATAACTACCTAGCATTTACGTCTTCCTGTCGATTGCAAGCTGTCGATAACTTTGTTGATCAACTTCTCTCAGTCTCTTGACAAAGGATCTTGTTCGATAATTGATGTCGTCAATGACTTTCTAAGCGAATTATCGATTCCCTTCATGTTTGTCGACTGTTCAGTTCATTGTTGACCAAACTCCAATCTCATCTACAATGTCTGACACTTACGAATGATAACAACAACAAAAAATTGATCATTTATGGGGGGTCGACGCGATGTCTATGCCTCACTATATCAGACATAAATACAAGTGAGGTGACATCATCCTGGTGGTCGAAATCCCACATAAGTCTCAATGGCAATCCGGATAATTTAGGCCGAATTCGGAGCCCCATTTAGCAACCCTTCCCTTTATAAAAAAAAGTCTTCCGCTCTGCCAAATGCTTGAGTTCCACTCAAAAAGAAACAAAAAAAAAAAAAAAAAAAAACCAGAGAGAACAATCGCGTCCTCCCCTGCAAAAAGAAGCCGCAGCAAAGCTCCTTTTCACGCAGGCACAGAAAGAGAGAGCCGCGTATGAGAATCGCCATGGACAACGACCACCAATTCGAAGATCCTATGGCTCTAATCTCCGAGTTGTACCCGGGAGTTTACGCGCAGATCGTACCGCCCGTCAAAGGTTAGTCCCTTTCTAATGCTTCTCCGCACTTGGGTACCTAAACCTATGCACGCTCCTGGACGGCGCGAAAGTTGGCCGTCGGACTTTCGGGGGCTGTGCTGGAATGGAGCCGGCTGACTGACTAATATGGTGGTGCTGTTCTGCTGTTTGGGGGTGGCGTGTAGAGTCGAAGCCTCGGCGCAGGAGGAAGAAGAACAAAGGAGAGGGGGGCGCGGCGGGGCCGAGGAAGAGGAAGCTGAGCGAGGAGCAGGTGAACCTCCTGGAGCAGAATTTCGGGAGCGAGCACAAGCTGGAGTCGGAGAGGAAGGACCGGCTGGCCTCGGAGCTCGGGCTCGACCCGAGGCAGGTGGCCGTCTGGTTCCAGAACCGGCGGGCGCGGTGGAAGAACAAGAAGCTCGAGGAGGAGTACGCGAAGCTGAAGTCGGTGCACGAGGGCACTGTCATCGAGAAGTGCCACCTTGAGACGGAGGTATCTCTATCCATCTCTCTCTCTCTCGATCAGAGTCTTAATCTTAACTGTATAATTAGGTTAAGGGACCTTCACTTGAGTTTCGCACACGTTGCTTTAACTGGTCCAGTGATCATGAAAGTCTCACATCAAGAACAGAGTCAGTGAAAAGAGAGAATCTCCATGGAAAGCTACTTGTTCTGTCATGCACAGTTTTCTTCCCTTTTTTTTTTTTTTGGGTTGGCAATTCCTGTGTCTTCTCCATTTCTGCAAAGAAAAAGGATGAGATGAACTGAATTCTTCCTGGGACGAAGCTGAGTTTGATGATGGTGGTTCTTATCCTGAAGGAGGAGGACGGGTATGACCCACCATCATCTGAACGTGCATGTGCTCTAGGCTCGAAGAAAGCCATTTGCCACCTTGCTCCTTCTTTCTTCTTCTTTATTACGTTTCCTCATTCGAAAACCCCCAAAAAAAAAAGTTGACAAGAAAGACGCGACAGACCCGGAAGGAAAATAGTCCCGGGACATCGATCTGACACCTCACTAGAATGCAAGAAGTACCAAAGTTGGTCCGTACGATGTTGTCTAAGGTGGGGTGGGCCGTCCAAGGCCCACGTAGCGCATTTGTCGAGGACCCTCTTCCCAAAAGCTGCGCAGCGGATAAGATCCGCCCAAACAATTTCCAAAGATAAATATTCACATCTGTTCCCATTCGAAATTTCGGTTTTTTTGCAACTCTGAAGGGACACTTCCTTCTTGCACGCAGGTGTTGAAGCTGAAGGAGCGGCTGAACGAGTTGGAGAAGGAGATCCAGCGGCTGCTGGAGCAGACGGAAGGGCCCGCGTCGAGCAACAGCCCGAGCTTGACGTCGATGTCCGTGGATGCACGCATGGATGGGCGGTTTCCGGGAGAGTTTGCGTACGAGGATGTCTTCTACATGCCGGAGAATGTGTACAATGTCTACGGCATGGACTGGATGAACCTTTTTGACTCGCGCCAATGATGGGATTATTATGGGTTGAGCTTTGTTGTTGTTGTTGTTGTTAGGGGTATATGTAGCTAGTGCAAAGCACCGTTAATTAGGATTATGTGGATAGTGATAAACCTTAGTGTAAATTATTTTTTAATTTCTTTTGTCTAAGTGTCCCAGTGTGTGTTTAACGTGGTGACTTGTTAGGATGTGAAAAATATGTAGTCATTAGCTAATTCGTAGTTAAGAGTACTTTGCAACTGGTGGAAGCTAGTAGTGCATTTATCTTAAGTGTGTTTCTTGCTTTAAGAATCGTTTCGTTTGTTGGGCTATAATCCCCTTCCTAATAATTTTAGAAGTGATGGTCCACCCATAAAATTTGTACCTACAAATTTGACTAACCGAGTGTAGTTTTGATCGATGTGCGCGGATATCTAAATCTGATAGTTACCGCTTTTTATCTGTGGGAGGATTTCGTTTGAAAAAAAATAGACCATGGCCGTACAAAACTTTTGAAACTATCTCGCATGGAATCAAAAAATGGACAAGGCAAGGCTAGAAGGGAGCACAACCGTAACTACGCAATGCGCTTACCCTTTGCCTTTCTATAATAACATTAAGTTGGCCAATGCCTTGTCTTAGCTAATAGGGAGTTTTCGGCATAACGAGTGGTGCTTTAAAGCGTGAAGCCGTAACTATAAAGCAAAAAAGGAGTAGTGCTAGCGAAGCCTAAGGAATGCATGAAAAGGGTAGAAGAAATGGCCGGATGTAAACAGATCTAAGGTTATCCTACTGCTAATACTACTGCTATACCTCTAATGCAGTCCATTTTTTCCTTTGGGCGATAAAGCTAGACTTCGCCTTCCGGTGGGAGCAAGTGATCCCAACCTAACCTCCAGCGTGGTTCGCACGTATTCGCGAGAACCAATCATGTCGGGAGTTAGTATTGGATAATAATAATAAGTGGGGTCCACGGAGTTACGGTGTGCGCCCATGTGGGCAACCACACCCCTGATCGTTATCTGTTAAAGTTGAACGAAAGGATACGTTCCTTCGTTATCTGTTAAGTTGAACGAAAGGATACGTTACTTCGTTCAACAGACGTCACTTGAACGAAAGAATACGTTCCTTCGTTCAACAAACGTTGCTTAAAAGAACATCGTTCTCTCCAAACGATAGTTGTTAGACACATTCAACTCACTCACAAAACAAAGAACGTATAATTATCCTCCCTACCGACTGCCGATTGTCGTTCATCAAAGCAAAGTCAAAACAAATCCGTGATCACAAAGGGCTCTTAACCTGTGACAATTAAGGTATGTCCTCGTGATATGCTTTT
Organism: Rhodomyrtus tomentosa; assembly: GCA_028455895.1. NCBI lineage: Eukaryota > Viridiplantae > Streptophyta > Magnoliopsida > Myrtales > Myrtaceae > Rhodomyrtus > Rhodomyrtus tomentosa. Next base: position 12,597,929 of record JAPCWY010000002.1, on the reverse strand, counting down.
GATGATCAGTGACTCAAGTGATTCTTATGGGCATGTTTTCGTGTTTTAGATAGAATGTAGAATGGGTTCAATACCCAACATTGGTATCAGAGCAAGCGTTATTTGATTCATGCTCGATTTATGTTAATTTCGTACAGTTAAACCCTAATAGCGATGGTATTGTTCATGCATGATATTCTGAGTTTGGTGTGTCGAAAATATATTTTGAATATGCCATTAGAACGGACTCGTCGAGACGATCATTTTGAGTGGTCGCCGATTCTGAGGGGACACCGGAAACCGCTGCACGCGCGCCATGCGCCGCGACGGGGGGAGTCCCTCAAGGCCGAGGCTGTTCGGCCCTTTTAAGCCATTTTTGTTCATCAAAATTGAGGTCTGAATATGTCATCGTGTTCGTCTAGACAATACGAGAATTTCGACTGGTGGATGGTCGCCGGAGGAGGTCGGATGGCGGCGCACGAGCTGACACGCGTCGGCAGTGCCACTGCCGTCGCGAGCCACGCACTACAAGCGGCGCACGTGGTCAGCCCGCGCGGCTGACGTCAGCCACGTGAGACGCACACATGCCAAGCTGGGTGGGCTGACGTCAACGAATCGGGTCCGGCCCGACCCGCGACACAGCCTAGCCCAATAACATAAAAAAAATAAAAAAAAGAAAAGGCTCGCCCCAATTTTCAGATGTATTCTGATCCAACCCATGGTGGATTTGACCCGAACCATGAGACCCGACCCTCTGACCCGACTGACCGTTGACCCGACCCGTTGACCAAAAAAAAAAAGGTCGGTCATTTTATAGGGGCTTATTTGATATCTTCTTTTGCTTATTATTTATTACGATATGTTCGTAATAATAATTGCATAATTGATGGTCTTTTAGTAATCCACTTTATACTGCATTCGTTACAGGAAAAATGACCTCAAGAAAAGCACCTCAGCATAAATAAAGGATGCTAAAAGACAAGAAACCTCTAAAGCTAAGGAGACAAAAGCAAATACATGCCCTTAATGAAAAGATTGAGATATTGAACAATTATGAATGAGATAATGTATGTGACATTATAACCCATATAACAAAGGTCAACAATATGATCCAAGAGATCATTTGGGATGGATGTATAGTGGAAGTTCGAAAAGCGTTTAACGTACTTAAATATTCTATACTTGAGGATTGGCATGATCAGCTCGACCGTACTTGGGATGAACAATGGTCATATAAGACATTTGTACTATATTTTTTACAAAAAGTTGTAAGAGTCAGGGCTGCGAAGACGTCGTCACTTGGGATGAATGGATCGCACAAGCATAGTGCACCCTAGCTAAAGACCAAGGGTCCTTAGAGGGGTTTTCCTAAGGCAGCAATATGGGCTCCTAATTTTGTCGAAAATCTCCCTAGAGAACTTGCGGATTCCTTACCTTATATAAGGAAAATTGCTTGGGTCAATCGTCAAACCTTAGAAAAAATAACAACACTTGATTATTTTTAGAATATAGAAACTTGTTGTTATTTGTAACTAGTATAAGTACAGTTTATGTATATCGCATTTGTTAGATGTAATGATTTGTGTGTATATATATATAATGTTATATATGTTTGAGTAGGAGTGTTCATGAGATTTTAGTAACTGTATGATGAGCACATATGGATGATTGTATTGATATAGGTTTTAGATTAGAACATCTAGATGATGATGGGGGATTTAATGAACCGTTGATTTTGAAATCTTTTCTGAAATAATATATCAATATAATCTTAATGCATAAATAGAGTTGCATTTGTTGCATACAAAGAGACTTAAAATCCATGCAAAATGTCTAAATATTCAGATACAATGGCAATTGCTTCAAAGAATATTGTTGCTGAACTCAACGAGGGTGAGAAATTGAATGGAGAAAATTATGAAATATGGAGTATGAAAATCCAGTATGTGCTAGAGGAGCTTGAGGCATTGGAAGCTCTTAACCTAATCATGACTGAACCAGAGGATGATAACACTGCACAGCATAAAAGGGACAAGGAAGCCTTCACTGCCTGGAAGAAAAAGAACTCAACTGCTCGCATTATGTTGTTGAGCAGTATGGATAGTGATATAATGCGAGAGTTCAGGCAGCACAAGAATGCTAAAGACATGTGGATGCCCTAAACGCTAGATTTGGACATGCTTATGTCACTAAGCTGAGACAACATATTATCAGGTTCGATACATATAAGATGCCACATGAGCAAAATATGAGACAACATTTGAGAAAGATGTCGAACATGATTAGCGAGCTGAAGGATGCTAATCACATATTGTATAATGAACAACAAGTGCAGGCTGTAATTCGCTCCTTGCCTAATAATTGGGGACACATGAAGGTTAACTTGACTCACAATGTGAATGTAACAACATTCGAGGATGCCAATCGCGATCTGGACTTGGAAGAGGACCGCCTTCTAGCAGCTAAAACACAAACTGATGTGTATTTTGTTGGCTCTAACTCACATGGAGCTTTGAGTTCCAAGCGCAAGCACCATGGTAGTTTCAAGAAGTGGAAAGGTAAAGGAGTGGAACCATCAAGTAAGAAATTAAAGTTTGAGAAGCATGGAAAAGGGAAGCGTCCCGCAAAGAAAAACATTTCAAGAATGAAATGTTATAACTGTGGCAAGAAGTGTCACTTCGCTCACGACTGCGGTGAGCCGAAGAAGGTAGAAATCCCGAACACTCTTAAAACTGTTAGTTTGGTGTCCAGTTCTGTATTTTTGACTAAATCTCATCTTTTGTGGACTGTAGACTCAAATGCCATAGACCATGTAGCTAGAGATAGAAATACGTTTGTGAAATTTCGACGAATTCCAAGTGAAGTGAAATGGATCTATGTAGGAAATAATTCCATAGTGGAAGTAAAAGGAATTGGCACCTGCCAACTGATCAAGCGTGGTGGATGCACATTATTCATACACGATGTCCTATATGCTCTAGAGATTCGTAGAAATCTAATCTCTGTATTAGTTTTAGTCAAACTTGATTTTAGTATGAATTTCCATAATAATGATGTGGATCTGTTGTTAGGTATAACTTACTATGGTTCTGGTTATTTCGTAGATGGCTTTATTGTATTAGATATTGAACATGCTAGTGTGAACATATGTTATTCCTTATTCGCATCTTTCAATTCTAGTGAAAATGATGTGAATGTTTGGCATGCTAGAATTGGTCATATTGGCCAACGGAGAATGAATAGATTAGCCAAAGATGGCTTATTAGGCAATACTGAAAAAGTCGAATTGCTTGTTTGTGAATATTGCCTAGCTGGAAAAACTACACGAAAGCCGTTTGGAAAGGACACTAGAGTTGAATTTCATTTGCAATTAGTCCATACAGACATCTGTGGTCTAATGACTATAAAAGCAAGGTATGGTGCTATTTATTTCATCACATTTATTAACGATTATACTCGATATAGATATATCTATCTGATTTATCATAAGTCGGAAGTATTAAGTTGTTTCAAGAAATTTATAACCTTAGTAGAAAATCAGTTAGATAAGAAAATAAAAGCTTTGAGATCCGATCAAGGTCGAGAATATTTATCTAATCAGTTTAGATATTTATGTGATGAAAAAGGAATAGATATATAATTATCCATTCCATATACTCCTCAACAAAATGAAGTGGCTGAAAGAAGAAACAAAACCTTATTAGAAATGGTTAGGTACATGATGGCGCAAGCTAATTTACCGATTACTTTTTGGGTGATGCATTATTAACTGCCGCCTATATACTTAACCGAGTGCCTTCCAAATTAGTCTCTTCCACCCCATATGAGTTATAGACAGGTCGAAAACCTAAGCTTTCTTAAACCTTGGGGTTGTGCTGCTTATACCCATGAGTCCTCTCATAAATATGAAAAATTGGGACCAAGAGACAAAAAGAGTATCTTCATAAGATACTCAGAACACTTTAAAGGATATGTGTTCATAGGTGAGCAAGAAAGCGGAAGCGTGACTGAATTTGAATCAAGAGATGTCACGTTCTTAGAGAATGATTTTCCAAGAAATGGCGAAATAGGTGAAAACTGTTCTATATTTGAGACCTTATATGAGGATAATAGAACTGTTGGATATAATGATCCAAGTGGGAGCAATGTGAGAAGTGGGGAGTTGAGTACAAGCTAGTCTCAATTGCAACCACTTGATGAATCAATACCATTATCTTGTCCTAGAGGGGACATAATGGAGAATGAAGCACCCTAGGTACAATCTTCTCCGCGGCGAACAAGTTGCAAAAGCATTCCTCGACGACATTTTGAAATTGAAGGGGAAGCTTTTATGATTGCTCCACTAGAAAAGAATGAGCCAAGAAATATAAATGAGGCTATATCATGCCCTGATAAGAAAAAATGGATGAAAATAATGGAAGAAGAAATGTAATCAATGAGATCAAACCACATTTGGGAACTGGTTGATCTTCCAAAAGTACGCAGAGCCATTGGGAACAAATGGTTCTCAAAATAAAACGCAAGGCTGATGGTTCAATTGAAAGGCATAAGGCTCGCCTTGTGGCAAAATGGTATAACCAACAGGAAGGAATTGACTACGAATATACTTTTTACCTGTGGTAAGATTTACCTCAATTCGTCTTATTCTAGCAATAGTGGCTAGTTTGGATCTTGAGTTACATCAAATGGATATTAACACTTATTTTCTCAATGGAGAATTAGAACTTGTAGGGTTTGTTAAAAAAGGCCAAGAACAAAAGGTTTGTCGACTACTGAGATCGATATATGGCCTTAAGCAGTCTTCTAGACAATGGAATATACGCTTTCATAATGCTATAGTGGCATATGATTTTGAAATGATCAACGAAGATAATTGCGTGTATATCAAAAGATCCAAAGGTCACTTTGTTATTTTGTCATTATATATTGATGACATACTGATTGCTGAAAGCAATATGGAGTTTGTCAAGACAGTCAAAAGTTAGCTGCCTTCTAATTTCGAAATGAAAGATATGGGTGAAGCAACATACATTCTTGGAGTTAAGATTTTAAGAGATTGTTCGAAAAAGTTGTTGTCTCTTTTGCAAGAGACATATGTCAATAAAGTTCTTGAACGATTCCGTATGCAAGATTGCAAACCCATTGATACTCCTATTGTAAAAGGTGAAGGGCTGAGCAGAAAAATGTGTCCTAAGACTCCATAAGAACAAGAACGTATGAAAAACGTTCTATATGCCAGTGCTATAGAAAGTCTCATGTACGCTATGATGTGTATAAGACCTGATATATGTTATGTGGTTGGACTAGTCAGTAGATATCAATCCAATCCAGGTCAAGCACATTGGACTGCTATTAAGAGAATCTTGAGGTATTTGAAAGCAACTACCTATTATTCGCTGACGTATCAAGGAAGTGATCTGTACATTAAGGGCTACACTAATGCTGACTGGGGAGGAGATTTGGATGAGAGGAAATCCACTTCTGGAAATGCATTCTTACTTAATAATGGCGCCATATCGCGGAGCAATAAGAAACAACAGTGTATAGCCTTATCTACTATGGAAGCCAAGTTCGTGGCATTATCAACAGCAACACAAGAGGGTGTTTGGCTTAGAAGATTTCTGGATCATTTGAGTATTACTATATATGCTGCAAACCCTGTGAAGGTTTATTGTGATAGTCAAGCAGTAATAGCTTACACTAAGGATCCTAAGTTCCACGGCAAAACAAAATACATAGACATTAAGTATAATTATGTCAAGGACATGGTACCACAAAAGGAAATAAACCTACAGTATGTATCTACGCATAAAATGTTAGTGGGTCCTATGACAAAGCCAATTCCTAGAGATGTCTTTCTTAGTCATATAAAGACTCTAGGATTGTGTAGAGATTGATTTATTGAATATTTGTATTTTTTTTAACATATATAATTGATGATGTTGTTTCTCAATATGGAAGTCGAAAAGTCTATTTGATATTTATGCATATTAGTGCTTGGTGCATTATATTGAGAAAGTATGTCGAACAGATAAGAGATTAGCCCACTCACACGGGTAATCGCCTCTATTTATTGTGTAATGAGTAGAGATTAGGCAATTTTAAGCTATCTATGTGATAATTGAGAGCTCAAGTTTAAAATATTTTATGCCGCCTTAACAAGAATGTTAGGATGAGAACTTAAACTTTATAAAGTTCTAAAGTGAAATGACCCACATATTTCACTTTACCTGTCTTTATTGCCAGATGAAAGTTTTGATGGAAACTATTTGATGGAGTTATTATGTGAACTCAAATCAGACACTGAGTGTATCAAAATAATCATTTGTACGGTATTAAAATAGAAAGATATACGCTCCACGAGAAAGGAGAAAATACCGTAATACGTATTTCATATTACGTATGCATAGTCGACCAATGAGAGTTGGCAAAAGTTATGATCTCAACTTTCTTAAGCCGTGTAAGACTCTCAAGGATAAAATTCTCATTTTTTTAGTACTTTCATGACTTTTCGTTATTTTTAAAATTTTTATTTAGTGTTTACTATCTTAGAGTGTTGCCTATGGTCATGGAATTGATTCGATCTAAAGGGACATTTCTAGAAAAGCAAGCTGAACTGAAATTGAGATATCTAATGAAAGAGGAAGATTGATTTGGAGTTTTAGTCACTTTATAGACTATATTCACAGATCGGTCAATTATTGTTATTTAGTGTAATCATAATTGTGAATATAATGTATCTAATTATTAAATGAGATCCAGTGAAAAGTACAAATGTGACTGATCGATTTAGGGTACAACATACTAAAATCTATATTTGATTATGCCTTTTTTAGAGCTGTCATATACTCCTAACGGATATATGACAATGAACTCTCAATGTATGATGGTCGTACGTGTTATTTGCCAATATGAACTTTGTAAATATATTAAGAGTTATGATTGGTCCTCTGTGGGCGAGTGAGAGTTGTTTGCCCTGCATAGGCGAGTGGGAGATATTGGATAATAATAATATGTGGGGTCCACGGGGTTACGGTGTGCGCCCATGCGGGCAACCATACCCCTGACCGTTATCTGTTAAAGTTGAATGAAAGGATACGTTCCTTCGTTCAACAGACGTCACTTGAACGAAAGTATACGTTCCTTCGTTCAACAAACGTCGCTTAAAAGAACGTCGTCCTCTCCAGACGATAGTTGTTAAATACATTCAACTCATTCACAAAGCAGAGAACGTAGAATTCTCCTCCCTACCGATTGCCGATTGTCGTTCATCAAAGCAACTCCGTGATCGCAAAGAGCTCTTAATCTGTGACAATTAAGGTATGTCCTCGTGATATGCTTTTGATTATCAATGACTCAAGTGATTTTTATGGACATGTTTCTGCGTTTTAAATAGAATATAGAATGAGTTCAGTACCCAACAGTTAGGGATACTCGGCAACGTACATCATAAAGAACATTACAATTGATAAGAACTTACTACTATCACGTATAGTTGTCACTTAACCGTTGGTACCCATTCTTGTCATATGCTCTTATTTAGCATTTTGTGTATCTACTTCAACCGTGTGAAGCGTATATTCGACAAGCTGGATGGAATTCACGTGAAGAAGGATGGAAGCGATTTCAATTTGGTTGACTGCCAAGAGAGGAATTCCAAATGAATGTGTGATGAATTGACCACGAGGTTCGACCAACAGCACATTCTGTCCCACTCGAGACAAATCCTTTTAAGTACGAAACTGAACTGGTCTTAATCGACCTTTATGCTCATCCAAATCGGGAGTCTTGTGACTTGATTTTTTAACTTCAAATCATTCGACTTCCTATACGCGTGCCAATCAGGAATAGGGGTGAGCGGTTCTTGGTCCGGTCCGGTTCCCTTCAAGAATCGGGAACCGGACCAATGGTCCCAGTTCTCATTTTTCGGAACCGTGGACCGGACTGGCCACCCCAAGAACCAGGAACCAAACTGGACCAACGATCTAGTCAAGTTCTGGTTCGGCTCCAAAGATCCAAAAATGCAATCAAATTCCATTTAAGAATATGATGTAAACATCTTCCCAGTACAACCAACGATGAGAAAATAGTTAAGAAACTTTTTAAGAATATGACGAAAATATCTTCCGCTTGAGATGTCTATTTTTTCCGTCACCCACTGACTCTACCACAGTTTTAGAAGGTAGTGCTCCATCTCATTTTGAAGCAATCAAATATAGAACAAGTATGTGAAATATTAAAGTTTGGTTAGATTCATTTGTCCATCTAATCTCTAATTGTTTTTTTTACCCTGAAAAGTCATTGCATTCCCTTATCGTAGATTAGGGGCCAAGACTTTATACGGTATCCATTTTAATAGATCTTTTTTGTGCTGAAAAATTCATCCGATCCGATCCGGTTCTATGACCCTATAGACGGGAACAGGATTATCCGATCACCGGTTCCAATTTTAGGAACCGGTAACCGAACCGGACACCTCTAGAACTAGGAACTGGACCATCAATCCGATCCAATTCTGACCTGATCCAGTTTGGGCTATCCGATTTGCTCACCCATAGTCATGAGTCTCTACGAACTCGAAGAAACATGAAGGATGCTCCGTATGTAACTATCCGATCCAACGAGAGCGAGGAGTGATCGCCCGGACCAAAGGAGCTGGACAAGGAGCGGCTTCTGACGAGGTTTTAAGATGGTGAAGAGAGCGGGATCCACCGAATAGTGCATCGAACATGTGGGAGAGCGATTATGAGGTCATAGGTGAAAACTGAAATTAGCTCACATAAGGGCAGCTTAGCTTTGAAACTCCAAAAGCAAACGCACTCAGGTGGGAGCACTCTCAAGATGGATGACTTCTCGGGAAAATGCCAACTTGTACACCAAAGGACAAATCCGTGAGGCTAAATATGGAATGGGCCAAAATGAACAATATCTATACGTTTCTTACCAAAAAAAAAAGAAAAAGCAATATCTCAATAAGTCAATCTAGGGATGTCACCCCCACATGCATGACATGAATGCGGGGTTCAATGGCCTAGGAGCTGTAGAGATCATATTTACAAGAAGCATGAAGGTTTCTCCATCGATCAGCGTAGCCGGTGACTGGTTCATCTTCCCCCTGGTGGGTATGACTAAGCTGGATCGTGCTCCCGGTACCTATCGAGTTGATCCCGCATCTATCGATTGAGTTTGGCTTGAGAAGAGAATAGGGTGCTCTCAGAGGAGTAGATAGATGTTACAACAGCATCTTTTGGTGTGACTTGGACATTGCTGCTTGATCTATATACATCTCATCCATCTTTTCAAGTTAGGGGAAGATCATGCCAATTTTCATGCCATAGGCTTCATTCCGTTTTGCTAACCTTTTGATTTGTTCTCCCAAAAATTTATACCAAATCTTGTTAACGTCACTTAGGGAAGTGAGGACAATCTCTAGTTTTTAAAAGGGATGTGTTTTATTAACAGTACTGTCAGGGACGATACAATCTCAATCGTAGATCCGCACATCATCACTGCATATTTTATATAAAACAAACATTAATTAGGAGATCGTGTGATTTAACAGTCAAGGTAATAGCTTTCTTTTTTTAAAAGTAATTCGGCTATTTTTGCTGTTGATCTCATGATCAAACAATGGAAAAACTCAAAATCTTCAGGGCTTTGGAGCTTCCGATATGATGTCGACGCCTCTTCAAATTCCTTCAGAAATATCTATGTTTGTATCCTCGTCGGTTGAATGAACATCCCTAGCGTTATAGTGTCTGATGGGGAATGATAGAGAAGAAAATTGTAATTTGAATGATAAACTAATGGAGAATAAAATCGTACTTTGAATGATAACCTAATCTCCGTCAAGGTTGTACTTTTGATGTAGATTCGTTAGGAATATTACAACTTCATGTTGGAATACGATGTAATATTCTCGGGAATATATCGTTGCAGAGAATACAGGATGCCAATTGTCTTCGATATTGATTTGACGAATATCTTAATTAGAATGTAGGATTCAGAAGTAGTAATTTTCTTCCAATATGACGCCATGAATCAATATACTATATAGATTTCATTCTAGTTATGAATTTATACATACATCATGAAGCAATGCAGCTTATAACATCATGATGTAGAACATTTAGCGCTTAATTATATTGAAAATCATGATCGTCGAAAATTGAGGAAATTTCACTGATTCGGGGTTAATGAGCTCGGATCACGCTCAAATTCGGTCGATTAAAGCGAAACGGACTTCTGATAAATACTCACGCTGCATTTGGCTGTGAACTACAATGGATTTTAGCATTTCGAGGTTGTTTAGATAGATAGGTTTTCAGGCACTTTTCTGATTTCGGTAATTTTGAATATTTGGATTATTTGTAAAATTTAATTTGAATTATTTATGTTAGATTATATATGATTTTGATGAGGTTATTTTGAGTAATTTTATTTCTTAGAGGAGTCCTATCACTATATATTGTACATCTGTTTTTATAATCTTTACATTATCATTCAATCCAATTTTTGAATTCATTTGGAATTGATCGAACAATCGCTTCTCTTTGCGTCACATCATATGCCAAAAACCATTAAAAAAATATTTTATTGTTGACATCAAAATTTTGATAACCCATTTAGGCGATACACAATAAAAAAGTAAAAAAGGACACATGAGGGACAAAAATAATACACACACGAGCTCTCTCTTAGTAGAAAATTTTCAGCATGTAATTTTCATGGAGTCGATTAGCGCACGGTAAGACATTGTTATTGAGTTTTTTCTGGTGTGATTGATGGAAAAATTATCCGGAAATATATCTTTGATGGAGAAAACTGAAAACGGTCGGACTTGTCGATCAAGACTGTAATGCTCAAACGCGCGGTCTAGCAAAGACGGTCAATATGCGTTCGTTCTAAGTCGGAATGTGTTGAAATTTTGAGGAGACTTCCGGAGCACGTAGTTCTTCAACTTCACCAACAGAATTGAGCATAAAGATCCAGAGAGCCCCTCGTGATGTTCATAGTCCCCGGCGTTGTTCTTCTCGCATCTTCACGTTCCTTGTCTGAAATCGCCACTGTGAATCTTCCTCGTGATCCCCTCGCTATAGGTCATCGTTCGAGTCGATAATTCCAAGCTCGCCTATTCACTACAAAAAAAAACGGATTTAGCTACGAAACTTTGCGACGAAAAAAAACAATTTGTCACTATTTGCGATGAAAAAATTCGTGGCTAATTAGCGATGAAAACCGTGATAAAAAAGTTTCATCGCTAATTAGCCACGAATTTAGCGACAAAAAAAAATTTATGTGGTTAATTAGCTACAAAATTAGCAACAAAATTTTTTCGTGACCACAAATTTAGCTACAAAAAATCTTTCCATGGAAAATTTGCCACGAAATTTGGGAGGAAAATATTATTTCGTCGCAACTTCACTAAATTTTTCTTTTTAATTTAAATTATATTAGCGAATTTTGCGACGAAACCAACTTTCCGTAGCAATTTTTGTGACGAATTGTTGATTTCGTCGCAAAATATTCACAATTAATTTGTTTTTTCAGAAAATTTAGCGACGGAATCCATTTTTCGTCACTCAATATTTTTATTAGTTGAAATGTAGCGACGAAAATGAACTTTTTCATTTTTACTTAAATAATATTACCGAATTTTGCGATGAAATCCAATTTTTGTAGCTAAATATCTTTTTTTATTTAAATTATATTAGCGAATTTGCAACGAAATCAACTTTTCGTAGCAAATTTTATGACAAACTGTTGGCTTCGTGGCAAAATATTGACAATTATTTTATTTTTTTCAGAAAATTTAGCGACGAAATCCCTTTTTCATCGCTAATTATTTTTTATTATTTGAAATTTAGAGACGAAAATGATTTCATCACTAAACTTTTCATTTTTACTTAAATTATATTGCCGAATTTTGTGATTACATCCGATTTTCGTCGCAAAATATTGACAATAAATGTAATTTTTAAAGAAAATTTAGCAACGAAACACTTTCGTCGCTAAATTACCGTAATAAATAACAAATTATTAAAATTAGCGACGAAAATCTTCTTTTGTCGCTAAATTACCTTAATAAATAAAAAATTATTAAAATTAGCGACGAATTATCATTTTCGTCGTTAATTTGATAGAAATAAAAATAAAATTGAAAAAAATTAGCGACGAAATTCCATTTCGTTGCAAATTTAATTTCATCGCTAAATTACCTTAATAAATAAAATAATAATTAAAATTAGCGACGAATAATCATATTCATCGCTGATTTATTGAAAAAAAAAATGTTAGCGACGAAAGCCTTTTTCGTCGCAAATTCTTCCCTTGCAATTTAGCGACGAAATTCGCTTTTGTCGCTAATTAGCGACGCAATTTGACTTTCGTTGCTAAATTACAGTAATAAATAAATAATTATTAAAATTCTTGACGAACCATCATTTTCGTAGCTAATTTGGCAGAAATAAAAAGAAAAAAGAAAAAAAAATTAGCGACGAATTTCGTCGCAAATTTTTCCATTCAATTTAGAGATGAAATTTAACTTTCGTCGCTAAATTAACGTAATAAATAAAAAAATCATTAAATTTAGCAATGAAATACAAATTTCATTGCTAATTTGATTGAAATAAAAATAACAAAAATTTAGCGACGAAATCCTTTTTCGTCGCAAATTCTCCACAATTTAGTGACGAAATTTGCCGTTTGTTGCTAATTAGCGACGGAATTCTACTTTTATCGCTAAATTATGGTAATAAATGAAAAATATTAAAATTAGCCACGAAATTCGACTTTCGTTAAATTACTATACTAAATAAAAAAATTGTTAGAATTAATGACAAAACGAATTTCGTCACTAAATTACCGTAATAATTAAAAACTTATTAAAATTAGTGACGAAAGTCAACTTTCGACGCTAAATTACAGTAATAAATAAAAATTATTAAAACCATATTAAATAAAAAATTAAAATTAGCGACTGATCATCATTTACGTTGCTGATTTGATAGAAATAAAAATAAAAAAAGAAAAAAAATTGCGACGAATCACCTTTTTCTATTTCGTCACAATATTAAGCTAGCTAATAGATCGTCGCTAATTTAGCGACACGAAAAGAAGTGATTCATTCCTAAACCAATATCAGTAATTTAGCGACAAAAAAATTTCGTAAAAAGTGAGGTATGTAACTTGTAGATAGATTCTTTGGGATCCATGAAATCTTCAAACGGTGAATGATTTAAATAAGAAATTACTAAAAGAAAGATCGATTCTTTATAAGGATTAGCTTATTTATGTTCTTTCTGATATTATATTTTATATTAATTTACATTAATTATTTTTAATAGAAAATGAAAACAAAGCGAATATTCTTTAGATTAAAAAATTGAATATATTATTAATTATGTAAAGATTACATTAATAAGCATAAATGAAGAGCGATCAATTTATTTATTTATATTATCTTTTTTCCTGAATCAGAAAGCATTCCATATGTTCCTGGATTTTCACTCTCCTATTACGACAAACACCATTTTTCTTGTCAAATTAAACGACAACTGCCGTTTTCCTTGTCAAATTAAACGACAAATTCTGTTTTCCTTGTCAAGTTTGCATTTTCATCCTCCTAATAACACATCTTTTGAAGTGAAAAATGGGTCTAGGCAGTTTTTCAAGTCCAATTTAATATCACGTCCTTTAGTATGTGCATAGATTAATTCAACTTCGAATAGTGTTGCTAATTGTATTGTTTATCCCATTGTTGGTTTGTCGTTTGGATGAAGTATTTGGTGGTCACGGGTTTCATTCTCGGCTTGTTCAATATTTTTCATTTTTTATGGTAATCATAGAGTAAATTCTTGTTTATTTCACTATTTTCTTCTACCAATTGGTATAAGCTTCATGAATCTTATGTACTTTTTCTATAGCGACGAAAACAGTTGTTCGTCACTAATTACTGTTCTTAATTTATATTTTTTTCTAGGTTTATTAGAAGCTTTCTTTTTCTTTTTCTTTTTCTTTTTCTCTCTCCATCCCCAATTCATTCGTCGCTAATTAGCGACGAACGATGATTTTCGTCGCAAAATTGGCAAAATGAATAAAAATAACAAAGATAATATTAAAATTAGCGACCAATAGCTAGTTTCGTCGCTAAATTAGCGACGAAATGCATTATTCATCGCTAAAAAGATAGAAATAAAAATAAAAATTTTAGCAATAAAATAAAAATTTGGCGACCAACTTTTGTTATCGTCGCAAATTTATGACTATTTAGCGAGGAATACCTTCGTTAGCGACGAACTTCATTTTTTGTCGCAAAAATGGTTGTGGGCATTTATCGACGAACTTCAGTTTTCGTCGCAAAATTGCTCACGAGCATAGCAACTAACTAAGGTCTTCGTCGCAAAATTGCTCGCCAAGCATTTAGCGACGAAGACCTTCGTTCATCGCTAAAGTGGGCCGCGTTAAAAAAAAAATCGCCGAAAACTTTGCCGCGTACTTTCTTTTTCTTTTCCTTTTCCCTCTCCATCCCCAATTCAATCGATTTCCAGCCACCTCGACTCCCTCCTCTGGTGATTTGACGAAAGGATCCTACCCTACTTCATAATAGAGTAGCCATTTCGGTTGCAAGGCCACCACCTTCTCGCCTTTTTCTGTAGCCGAAAGCATGTTTGACTTCTCAAAGCAACTCCCTCCTCTGGTGATTTGACGAAAGGAACCAAGCGGAGCGGAGGGAGATTTACCGTGGGAAAATCTCTTCTTCTTCTTCTTCTTCTTCTTCTTCACTCTCTCTCTCTCTCTCTTTGTTGTCTATGCTAGGAGGGCAGAGCTCTGCTTGATGGCTTCACATGGTTATCCTCCGGGGCTCGTCCTAAGTCGGGAACAAGGTGCGAGCAGAGTCTTCAAGGTGAGTCTCGACTCTCTTGGTGCCTTGATTCTGTCGTCGCGGCTTGAAATCGAATGTTTTTGGGGTTTTGTTCCTAGGGATTGCTGAGGCGCCTTTCATGTCGACTGTGTTGTCGATTTTGTTCATTTAGCTGCTCCATGCTTGCTGCTTGGCGCCCTGGGATTTCTGATGCTGCGCGGCCACTGTGCACATTGTTGACTGGGCCTGATATGTTGCAGAGACCCGATTTTCTAGTTGACTCGTCTATTTAAGGTCTCATGTTCACAATTTTTCTTTCATAGTTTTGACCTCGATGGCTGGATGCTTAAAGCTTGGTGATTTCTGGTTTAAAGAGAGTTGCAAAGTTGCAATTAAAGTGTGCTTTTAATTGGTGTTTGCACGTTGCAAACTTTGTCTTTGTTGATTCTGGCCTCCTTGATTGTTGACTGTTAGGTGGTTTCGATCTACATGCAGTGATGTTTGCTCACGCTTTTCTTTTGTTCTGGGTCAGATCATAGAAATGGCCAGTATTGGTCAGGCTTTAGTTCCTTGTTATGGAAAGTGCAGGATCTTTAGCCAAGGAGACAACTTGAAAAAAAGTGCTCGCGTTCTTTCTAAGTATAATTTATTTCTACATCTAAACTTGTTGATTACAAACTTCAACTCATTGGTTTCATTTGATGGAAATCTCGCCCTTCGTGCTACAGAGATTTTGGAGTCAAAGCTTTAAAACATACCACAGAGCAACCTAAGAAACTGAATTTGTATTCATTTGCAACTTGCCTCCACTGCATTAAGCTGTGGTACTTCTTTGGAGGATGTATCTCCTTCTACTGTGGTCTGGTCTTATTCTGTTGCCATATTCATGTTGCTTGCTGTAATGGCAGTGAATTTTTGCAGGTGGGTGGCGTAGGTTGCAGTTCATTCCCCATGCTAGGGTGCCCATTTTGAAGATCAAGAGCAAATACTCGAGCATCTCTTGCGACATTTCAGTTGATAATTTGCACGGCTACATTAAGTCAAAGTTCTTGTTCTGGATCAGTAAGATTGATGGATGCTTTCGAGATATGGTTTTGCTTGTATGTTCGAATTAGAGAAGAACACAACACTTGCTGATATGCGTCGTCTTTTTATTGTTTTATCTATCCTTTCTGCCTGCATAGGTCAAGGAATGGGCTACCTGTCATGACATAAACAATCCAAAGACTGGGTCCTTCAACTCTTCTGCTCTTAGTTTGCTAGTCATCTTTCATTTTCAGGTGAGCTTTCACAACACTAATCTCATGCTTTAGAATGTGTAGAATGATTGCCAAAGCACACAGGTGGTTTTTGATATTTACTTTTGTTGTGAATTGCAAAATCATGGCACCACACAATTCCAGATTCTTGAAGTAAAATCTTTATGCATGGCAGTGCTTCACAAGTTTTGCCCTTTGGATGCTCTTTGACAAAGCCCTATGACAGATTATAATCTAGTAAGATGACACAAAACCTTAATTGTAATAACACTTGATGGCTTCTAGACACTTTCCGACTTCAAAGTTGTTAATGACATATTTCATTAATTGATTTTGTTACAGACTTGTGCGCTAGCAATTTTACCTCCTCTCAGAGACATCCACCCTTGTGGTGCCATTGATGATTTCCAAGGTACTTTGGATTCACTCTAGATAAAAAGGCCAGTTTGATTTTCTTATATTGTTTGTGCATATCTCCACCTATTCTGTTTCTTTTTTGGTCGGACGCCTTTGTTGTTTAGTTGCATCACTTTTATTATCATAGCTAGTGTGTTTCATTACTCTTTTTAATGTGTTGGGCCATCTGTTTTCCTTGTACCTCAGAATCAATCGGCATGCCTTGGGTGTGTAATTTGGGTGTGCTCTCCTAAAAACTTGACTGGTGTACAATAAACGAAAGTTGCATGAAGAGAGCAGAGATTTTTTTTTTGTGCATGTGTGTTTGTGTGGAAAGATTTCTCTTTCAGTCAATTGTTGCAAAGTGCTCGCTTCCCTTAATGTCCATCATAAAAGGATAAGAAAACAAGAATTAGAGTATCATAGATCACTGAAAAAGTCTCAACAAGATGTAGACAAAGAAAAAGTAACATAGGAAGGGCATAATCACAAGTTCTTTGTTCATGTAGGTGCGTATAAGAAAAGTATGCTGCTTATAATCAATCTATCTCAATATTGCTCTCACTACAAGTACTTTGCAGCGGCTGGTGTAATTAGACAATCAATTGAAGTCAGAACCGATCAAGGAAATGCAAACCTTTCTGGGTAAGTTCAGAGCTTAAGCCAGAAAAGTGTGATCAATGGTTCAAGGTTCTGTAAACGCCGCCACAAGGGATTTCTTCTCCAATTGGAAATGCGCATCCTCAGTCGAAGTGTCTACAAATGGTAGATGAATGTATTTTGTTGCGGTACTTAAGAATCTATGTTAAGTGAATGGTAGATGAATGATATTTTCTTTCTTCATAATTTTTTTTTTTTGCATATAATTATAATATTTAGATCTTGCTTTATCGATTTAAATACAAATTCTAGAAATTAATTTTGTTTTTAATTAGATTTAAAATTGAAAATTAAAAGAAATTATTTTATTATACGATTGCAAATTATAAAAGTTCATCGCAAAATTTGTCCCATGCCCGGTCATCGCAAAATTCATTCCATGCCTGGTCGTCGCAAAATTCATGGATGAAGAAATTTCATTGCCAAATTTATCACTGAATAACGTTCGGTGGCCAAAAACAAAATTTCGATGAATTTTGCCACGAAAAATTTGGCAAAATTTGTCGCTAATAGACTTTTTGTGACCAATTTTGCCACGAAAAAAAAAATTGTGACTAATCCACTGTCGTAAAATTTGCGACGAAAATATGAAGTTTGATCGCTAATTTAGTGACGAAATGAACTTTTGTCGCTAAATTCGTAGCAAATTTGCCACGAAATTTGCGACGAAAAAATATTTCGTGGCAAATTTGCTACAAACACTGTTTCGTCACAAATTGCGACGAACTCCTTTTTTGTCGCAAATTTGCTATGAAACCTATTTCGTAGCAAAATTCATAGCAAATTTGCTACAAAAAAAAAAAAAAGTTGTCGCTAAATTTGTGACGCGGAATTGGCGATGAATTTTTTTTCGTCAAAAAATTCGTTGTAAAATCATTTAGCAACGAATTTTGCTAAAATATTCGTCGCAAATTTTGTAGCTAAAATCAAGTTTTTTTTGTAGTGGATTGACATGAATATCTAGTTATCTAATTTAGATTTTTTTGGTTCTAGCTCAATTTGGTGCGATATCTCTCATAATTTACTTGGATTTTTAATTGACTCACAATAGATTAGTAGCGACTCCAAAAAAAAAATTTATTCTCATGTTTATATGATTGAATCAAAATCGCAAAGTTCCCATTGTATGGGTTTGAGAGAGTTAACGCTAAGTCTTCGGCTTATAATCAATTAGCTTTCCTTTTAGTGGTTCACTTTGAGAAAGGCCGCAGCCCTTAGCAATTTATTAGTACAATGATTGTGTCTATCTTAGAAAGGAAAAAAAAAAGCATATGCTCAAGGGTTTATTTATTTATTTATTTGGTCAATAGATGATAGGGAAGAATAATAAAATTGGATGACTTGCATCAGGAAGAATGATAATAAAAAAATTCGTACAAGATTAGTTAGAGAGATAGTTTCTATGGTATATAATTCTACAAGTTATCGCCATTAACTAAAAATTAATGGTTTCAACTTCTGCAAAAGGTTTCCGACCCAAACAATAATAATAATAAGAAGAAGAAGAACTTCTTCTGCAAAAGGTTATCCAAGAATAAATTTAGTGACAAAATTACAGATTTAAGTGCCAAATTGTGCTTATAATTGAATCGACACTATATAATTTCGACAAAACATATATTTGCATTCATACAGGTTCGATAACATAATCATGAACTTTTTCATGTTGAAGTATCATGAAAAATAAAATGGGTTAATAAGATCAAAACATCCCAAACTGGTACATTTGTGAAAAATTTACCCCAAACTATTTTTTTACCACGAAAAAATCAAACTGGCACAATTGTGACAAATTTATCCCCAAACTATTTTTTTGGGTTACCAAAAACTCTAAATTGGTGCAAATGTGATAAATTTACCGTAAACTAATTAAATTTTTTATAAAGAAAATTTTCAAATTGGTATACATGCGACAAAGTTACCTTCAGTTAAATTAAGGTAATAATATAAAAAAATTACAAATGGATATATCTGTGACAAACAAAGGGTAAAAACCACAAGCTGATACACCCGTCAATTGTTACGTGTCATACAACTTAGCACTTTGATAGTTAGATTTAATAAAAATTAATGGATGATAAATTTATTACAGATATACCAATTTAATGTAAATTTGTCAGATATGTATCAGTTTGAGATTTTTCATGGTTAAGAAAATAGTTTTAGATAAATTTATTACAAGTGTACCAGTTTAGGGTTTTTCGTGGTATTAAACCAAATAAAATTGAAAATAATACTTGTCACACTTGGATTTAAAAATTTTAACGATATATAAATTTTATGTACTTTCAAATTATCAGAATTTAATATCCAAGGTTATTTTAAATCTCCTTTGAGATTTTACATCTTATGATGTCGATTAAATTGGAACTACTTCGCTAGGCTTTGTAGATTAGGATCATCAGCAACATTAACTTCAAAAATATTTTACTAAGTCTTCATGTCATTGTTAATACATTTCATTGCAAATCGTGTCTATATTTGAGTGATAAAATAACCTCACTTTTACCCCCCAAAAAAAAAGTATAAATCTAGCATGGAGCAACAGTTAGTAACTTAGCAATAAAACTAAAATTTTCACAACAATCTGCTTACATATAAGTGATATCAAAAATCAAAAAGAGCCACTAAAAATGCCAAATTATGGACATTGTGATACATTCACCCTGATTTTTTTTTTTTCATGACGTGAAAAATCCCAAACTATGCACGATATGGAACACATTCATCCCCAACTTTTTCTTGTGAAATAAAAAAAAATCAAACTTATATTATGTGACACATTTACCCTCCATCAATATTACATCAATTCCTAGAACCGGCCTATTCGGCCCGGTTTCTAGGTTGGACCATGCCCGATCTCCTCTCTAATTTTGAGCGTGAGTTTCCTTTTCAATATTTTTCAATTATTTGGAAAAAAAAATTTGAGAAAAATTCTCGTGTGCAACTGAAGTAAAGACCGTCTATAAAATTCTCCCAAGTCGCACATTTGAATTGTCTGCGGAGATTTCTTAGCTGCAACTCCAGGACAAGTGCGACAAGTTTGACCAAGGAAAAAAAAATAATGATGCCCGTCCAGAAAACGGACCTATAATTCATTGATTCGTCCTTAAAGTTCCTTGGGTACGAAAAAAAAAAATGCAGCATGTCTTGAGCGAAACGCGACTAGTATAATCCAACTAGAATGTTTGACTTCATCCATTCATTGAGCTGCAAGTTTTTGACTCCTTTTTAGGAATTCTCTTGTAATTTATAGGCTACTTATGTTAATCCTTCTAACATTAGAAAAGGGATAACGATTCTCCGCAAATTATCATTCCGTCCGGCGTCCGCCTCACGAAAAAATTAATTATTGACAAAGCACGTTTCCTGTGAAATAAGGAGAGCGTTGTCTAAGTTACTAATTTGCATGACTAAGACAAGTCGATTACCCCGGCACTTGATTTTGTAACTGTTCGGGGCGGTCGCGTTCCTTGGTTCGTTTATGTCGATGGAGAGAACACAGCCAAAGGACCGGCTCTAAAGCGGCAGATTTTAGTTTTCCTTCTCCCAATACTCGGTCGAATTTCGTTCTCCAATATCCGATCTCAACAATGAATTACGATCGAGAACGGGCGCATCGACTTGGGACCACGGTCGAAGCTGAAGCTTTTTCTAGCTAATGACGTGCGAAAGAAAGTAAACCCCACCCAACTTCTTGGTCTCGCCAAAAGCACCCACGTGATGCATGGCTTTCATGGCTGTATTTACGATTATTTTTTTTATATTTTTTGCTTGAAAACAAGAAGGTAAAAAAGATTTATATATACTCCGTTCGTTTCCCAAAAATAAAAAAATAAAAATGAGTTTAGAAAATATTTTCTTAAAAATAATCAGTTGTATCGTCTAGAATAATTAGCTAATAGAAAATATTTTCATCAACGATAATAATTCATATCTAAAATAACTCTCATGTGTGGTGAAAATATTATTCATTCATTTTTATAAGAAATATATGCGTTGGGAAATATTTTTCGAATAGTTTATTTTGTTCGCAAAACAAATGGAGTCAATAGTGATCGGGAAAATTACTCTGAAACTCTAGGAGCCCAAACCCTACATGTCCAAGCCCAAAGTGCTGAAGGAATGAAGCTTATTACAATGCCTGGCCCGAAAGGTCCCGCGAGGATCCTTCCGTGTTTGGAAGTAGGGATGGACGTCTAATTGCCCTTTTCCAAACCGGCGCTCGCCATCGTCTTCTTCCTAAAGAGAGCCAACGATTTAAAACTCCCGCACACGGACCGAAGACGGGGACAGCTCGCCCCCGAAAGCCAGCCGCGTCGCCGGAGGGCGAGCATTCGTGCAACGGCTACGCGCATGCCGAAGGATATGCCGATCCATCTGTCTCAAGTCCGCTACGCTGCCCATTCGCATATATACAGTAAAGATCCATAGGGGTCCGATTCGCATATATGAAGTTTTTGAGGATCGCAATCAATTACTTTAGTTAGACATTTAAACGCGTTAGAGGAATTCCGTTTTTTTTTTTTTTGTGTGTGTGTGTGGAAACGACAGTCACACGACGACTCGAGCGTTGACTAATTTTTCCGACTCTTTTTTTTTTTTTTTTTTGCAAATTCTCCAAAATTTCACCACGGAGACCCTTGCCAAGACTCGAAAGGGTTTTACCAAAACTTGTGGCGATTACGAAGCTTTGACTCTAGGGGGCGCGCTCTCCACCGTCCTGGTCAAAGAACATATCATTGAAGAAAAGATGCCCAACACAATGGAAACCCACAAGCAACCGACACGACACTATTGAGATCAGGACAGATCTCCCATAATATCTGTGTCTATTTCTCTTTTCTTTTCTCTTCATTTTTCGATTTTCAAAAAAAAAAAAACAAATGAAGGGAAGATCGTAAGCATTCACCCCGTCCGCGACGGACGGTTCGGTTCGAAATACAATTACCACTCACCTTTCGGTGGACCCGTCGTGGTCCGCTCGACCATAACGGTCCCGAAACGTACGATGGCTTCTTGGAAATCAAGAAGAGATGGGGGAATTCGAACGCGTCTCTTCTTATATGGAATGTTTCTCGCCCTTGCAAAACGAGAAAAAAAAAATAAAAATTGAAGGGTTGGCGTTTTTTTTTTTTTTAACTGCTCTGGAGCTGGAGGGGTGTGGTCCTGCTCCAGCGCAGCAGCAGCCAATTATGACTCAACCACCACCAGGCGGAAGCCACACAATCAATTCTCCTCCGGTCAAAGTCAACAGGATTCCTTTTTATGTTTTGGAGGATTTTTATTTACCCCCCATAATTTCTCATTTTCCTCGCTATAAATGCAAGCAAAAGGACAAATAAAAAAAAGTAGTTTGACGTCACGAAATAAAATTATCGCATCATCAATCTTAGGTATGAAATGGGAGTTTTTTTTTTTCAAAATAATACTAAAAAAATAAAAATTTACAAATTTAATTTTAAAAAATATTAACCATTTTAGGTTTCCCTCAATAATTTAATTGTCGAGGTAAATCTAGGAGCCCACGAGCGGGCCCCCCCTCCTGAGCAAGGGAGTGCTGCGGCTCCCCACGTGGATGGAAGCCGCAACATTCCCCCTCCCTCGGCAAATTAATTGCTTAGGGAGGGTTTTTTTTTTAAATTTAAAAATAAAAAAATTATAGTATTAGATTAAAAATAAATTATTTTAAATTTTGAGTCTTGCATTTTTAAACTGTCAAGTAAAATATTTTCATTATTTTAGTTTACATAAATATTTTTCCGATGCCATCTCGTCGGTTCGCGGTTCCATCGTCAAAAAAATATTTAAGCGCCTCGACTTTAAGAAAAATGAGAGAGGCGACGACATTTGCTCTCGAAGTCGCGGAGCAATCATATTTACGTAAACAAAATATTTAAGCGTCTCGTTTTTCTAGAAGCGAGATATGATCACTTTGTAGCCACGCGAGCAAAAGTCAATGCCGTTAACTCACTCGTTCACTCACTTTACTCGGAGTCAAGACTCGTAAATATTTTTTTATATAAATATGATCGCTCCTCAGCCCCCAAGCGAATGCCGTTGTCTCGCTCGTTTGCTAGCTTTTTCGGAGTCAAGGCACGTAATATTTTTTTTTAATGTAAATATGGTTGCCTAGCAAATGAGCAAGACGACGGCATTCACTCGGGAGGCCGAGGAGCAATCATATTTACGTAAAAAAAAATAAAAAATTACGCACCGTAATCTTATGTATGAAATGGCTTCAATTATTTTTGGTACGTTGTGATAATTTTGTGCACTTTCCTTTCTAAATAAGTTGGATTTTATGTCGGGTGTTTCTGTTAATCCAAAAATATCGAAAACTCTCACATACAATTTCGTAATAATTTCCGAAATTTGGACAATGTTGACAAGTCCCTTTTTTTTTTTTAACTGGACCTTCGATAAAGAGTACTTCCGGAGCATTTGCCAAACTTCCAAATTAGGGAAGGCCGTCACTTCCAATTAACTCATCTCTCTCGTGTCATGTGTGATCGCTTGTTTGCTAACAACATCCTTATCGTCAAATGTAATTTAAGCCCTTGGCGCATGTGTGAAGAAAGCACAAGCAAGTTGCTTCTTTTAAATCATTTTAATTTCTCATGCTCCAGAATTTAATCTCATACGTTTCGATCGTGAACTATTAAAAGATATAAATGTTTAAATCTCGACCACCACCGACTAACTATTTAGGGAATTTTACTAAGCTAAAATTGGAAGTTAGATCAGGAATAGTTCTTCGAATTAGTCCTAGGTCATATTAGGGCGCGCATGGCAACACTTTGCCCTAAAAATAAATGGTTGGCTTTTGCACTTTTGGAAAGAAGTAATTTTTTTTGTACTTCCTTAAATGACTCAAAAGTTACATTTGGAACAAAAAAAAAATGTTCCGAAAATAGAAAAA
Source organism: Rhodomyrtus tomentosa (assembly GCA_028455895.1). NCBI lineage: Eukaryota > Viridiplantae > Streptophyta > Magnoliopsida > Myrtales > Myrtaceae > Rhodomyrtus > Rhodomyrtus tomentosa. The sequence goes on along the minus strand of JAPCWY010000002.1, from coordinate 12,573,850 downwards.
ACGGATTTTTTTTCTTGGAAGTTGCATTATCAAATAAATATCTATAGCACAAATTATAGTCCAGAATTGTTGTCATGTGTGGCCTTAAAGCAGTAATTAATATCAAACAAGGCGGCAGGGAAGACCGTAGATACGGATAGATCGACCAGATGACCAAAGAATAAAGTAAAAAATAAATTTACAAAAAACGAACATTTATAGTACATTTTTTTTTGTGGGGGGGGGGGGGGGGGGGGGGGGGGGGCGGTGGGTGGGGGCGGCTATGTGACCAAATGAATGACGAACTTCAATTAATGCCTTCTTGTCTCTATTCATTGGTACTAATCTAGCTTAAGCAATTGATTTTACACGTAGAGAACGTTCGATTTCTGAGATAATCCTCATTTTATTTTCCATACAAAACAGTAAAACTTTGGATCAAGAGGTCGGGCGAATTCCTTAGGGGCGGGCGGGCCAATAACCGAATCAAGCTACTCATGATTAGCATTGCACCCGATGATCCCTCGAGATCGACTCGTTTGATTTCAAAGTCGAGCTCGCCGAGTGTCGGCTCGCGAGCCTAACCGAGTCTCCATTATCTTTCTACATAATGGTAATTACCCAAACGCAGACATCAATATTGACAAAATTAAAGAATACAACGTCACCATGCGAGCTTATTTACAACAAAGCTCTCGAGTCGAGTCGAGCTCGTGTGTTCCAGTTTTTAAGTCAAGTCAAGCTCGAGTTGAAATTTTAGTACTTAGATCAAGCTCGAGCTCAACTTTTGAGTCTCCAATGTCCCAGTAAGTCAGTTGGAGCTTTGGCAGTTGGCGTTATAAATCGACTTGACCTGACTCGATCGCACCCCGAATTTTTACATTCTCTCTCGGTTGATTTTGATGGGCGATGCAGCCTTTAGTGCTTGCAAGTTCAAAACTTCAGACTATAATCAATCAAACAGGGCAGGCGAGAAATTCAAGACTTAATTACAAGGTAGGTCCACGACCCTTTAGCTGCTGAACCTAAACAACGCCAGTTGCTAATGTGTCTTACTCGGACCATAATTTTTTTTTTTTTTGGATAATCAAGATGTTCGGGATAGTTTGCGTACTATTTCTCGAGAAAGACTAGCACAGCAACCCACCGCCATGACCCCCCACTTAAATCACTGGTGCTCATATAAGGAATCGAACCTAGGATCAGTATGCTTACTCGGATCATAGTTTTTTTTTTTTTTTGGTAAAGTTTACTCGGACCATAGTTCGCGTCAGTAAAAAAATGATAATTGCGAGTAATCGTGCTTTGAGGTGTGAAAACGCCATTTTTAAGGAATAACTTGTCCTCACAAAGTTGCTAACGGGTAGCAGTATATCAATGTCTTAAATTGAAAATAGCATTTGGCAATTTTGCCATTTTTTAAAGAAAAAAAATTGAAAATGACATATAGCAATTCTGCCCTTTTTCAAGGGGAAAAAAAAGTGAAGAATAGTCCAGGTGCGCGCAAACTGGCCCGGATACCTCGGTCATAAAAAAAAAGTGAAGAATAAAATAATGAACTAGTGAAACCCTTTTGTGAATAGGCATATTGTTTCGAAAGGACACGACTTTTCACTATTTAAAAAAAACTGTAAATACGATTTGTTTTAATTAACCGATTTTTGTAAACGTAGAATTAAAAAAAATGAATTTAGATAACCTCATATCTTTTCGTCAATTGAACAAATACAAACACTCGTATCTTTTAGTTTGTGGGACAAGACACGCCTTTGTTTGTTTCCCGAATAAACCACCAACACTTACATACTTCGCTCGCATTATTTATCTCATGTGTAAAGTCCTGCTAACGTGCGAGCAGAGTGCTAAGTAACTGCCACTTCAAACGCGTTTGCCATTTGAGAACCGGCTTCGGCATTAAACACAAACCCAACGCAATCACAACCGTTGATCTTGTGAAGATCATGTCATCGACGGCTACGATGATCCGGATCCGGATAAGTATTTATCTACTCTGTCCTCGTCCCCTGCTCGCGCCGGAGAGAGAGAGAGAGAGAGAGAGAGAGAGAGAGCGAGGAACAAAATACGTCACAGAAGATGTGGGGGAACCAGAGGAGGAGCACGATACGTAACAGAACATGTGGTAAGTAGGTCTTCGCCCGAATTAAGTCACTACTCCAACCGCTTTTTTGGGGGCTCCCATTATTGTTTTCTACAGAGCAAAACCCAGGTTCTCGTCCGGCAGCCGGGGAAGTCGTTGGATGGGAAGACAGTGGCCCAGAAGAAATCTCAGAGTCTATGAACAGGTCCCATTGACCACAACTGGAAATGAATCCAGACCAAGCCTTCGGCATCTTCTTGGACTACTCTGTTTTTTTTTTTTTAATCCCAATCCTCCAAAAAAAGTCCCAAATTGAAAGCACGAGGAGAAGAAGAAGAAGAGGAGCAAAAATCTTATCTTTATTGATCTGGAACCTGGTCCAGCTCCAAGGGTTTTCCTTTGACAAAACCATAACACGGAGACAGATGAGAGGAACCACCCAGAAAACGGGAAAACGTGGGAAAGCTCCTCTGCTGCTGCTATTTTTCATGGCAAAGACATGATTTTTCACTCGGTGCAGTGTGCACAAGCCAGGAGAGTCATGCCAATCTGTCATGTGCCCATTTGCAACAAGTTCCTGAATGGTTTCTTGAAAAGCATAAATGGGAAATCTGGGACAGACTTGAAGAACCCTATTGCTGCTTTTCATGAAACCATCCACTTCACCTGAGCACAACCTTTGCCTACGCTATCCTAAAAGAGTTGAAACATTGGCAGACTAAATTTAGAATTTGATGTCACAACCAAATCCGAGCACAGCCACCAACAACGGTGAGCAATGTTTTCCAACCGCTGCGAAGCAAGACTAGTCAGTCCACAATCAGATATTCATGGCGAAATAACAAATCTTCACTATTTTTAAGGATTCTTTACACTGAAAAACAAATGAAATGGCAAAACTAACACATCGAGATGTATTAATGCGAGATGATTAACATAGCTACCCATATTCAACTCACAGAAGGTCTATGCTGCTGTTCTACTGCTAAACTTGAGCGAACTTAAAACATCTGATCACATTTGACATAGCTCGCACCTCCAGCAACATATCGCAGATTCACAGGGGAAAATATGTCTCCGCAGATTTTAGTTTCTATGGAATCTTTCACGTCAACAGCTTTCTTCCAACTTCCATCCAAGGAAAGCGTTTTCTTGATGGCTCTTAGGTGGTTTCTTGTGCAACATCTATTCTTTAAAGACAATATGCACCTGTACATACTAATTCCCTGCCAATTCTTATTAAGTTCACGAGCTCTGTCCAATGTCCTTGCCGACGAAGTCTCCACTGCTGAACGATGCTGCCGCTGCTGCCATGTCAAGACCACCACCTATAGAGGTCATAAGACCCGAGAAACCACCACTAGGGTTGCCGCCAGCGGCCATCCCCAATCCAAGAAAATCTAAAGTAGGATGCTTCGGCCCAAACATGGTTGGAGTCCCCATCATTAGTTCCTTCAGACCTGAACTCCCATCACAAGGAAGCCCTAGCCCAAGTCCGGCAGCAACAGAGGCATTTTCGTGCTCCATGTTACTAGTGTTCCACTGTAAGTTCTCCTGTTGGCCTGATGAGGTGGAGGAAGAGACAATCCCGAGCCCACGAAGCAGCGATGCATTGGTTGCAGTTGCGCCCATCTGAGCAGCCTTCTGCAGAAGCGCAGTGGCTGAAAGAGCTGGTTGTGGAGCAGGAGCATATTGCCGACGCTCCTGCCCCGCACTGCCAAAAAGCGACGACCCGTGATTCGTGGAGAGGCAGAGGGAAATTGATTCAACAGATGAGGCAGGCCCAAGGTCGACAGAGCGGTCAGCTGGTGCCACGGCACGAATCAGGTCAGTATAGGGAGTACTCTGTTGCGGAGGCTGTAAGGTTGAGGACGGAGTTGAGGAAGCAAACAAGCCTGCAATGACACTAGTGCTTGTTTTACCATTGCAGCTAGAGCTGGTGCTGCTGCTAGAGCTCCCTATCAAGCTGCTAGTCATTGGTGGCTCTTCAAGAATCTGGGATGGGTTCTCTTGCATCCCTACATTGAATCCAAAATTATTATGAACAGTCACTCAATTTCTCATAGAGCTCAAAAAGGCATATTGTCAATCAGAGTGCAAAAGCTCGACTTTTTCACAAAGAATAAAAGTAACTCTGCAGCCAAAAGCCAAGCCAACTATCGTGCTTCTTTCCCTAATCCACTTCTCAATTCCATCTTTTTTGCTTTTAAGTCTCTGTGGTTACTTTTGGATTTTCAGTCTAAAAGGGTCAGAGAGTACCTTTAAGCTAAGGATTTCTTCTTATTAAGCTTTTGCTGACTAACACCATATCACAATTCATAATACATAAAATACCGCTTCAGAGACTTCAAGAAACAACAAAGATCAGTAACGGACAAAGGAAGCTATCACGTCAAATCCAAGATCCAGCCTAGACAAAGATTTTCTTGTGCTCGTTCAAGACGAAAAAGAAGTACGTCCAGACAAAATTAAAGCCAAGAACACAGCGAAAACCAGGACTTCGTACTAACTTATTACCTGCTGCTTGATCAGCCAAAACTGTGGACAACACAGCAGATGAAGACTGTATAGCTGGTGGAGTAGATGCTTGAGGAGGAGGAGGAGAGGCAGGGTTCTGGACCTTCAGATCGGCCTGCGAGTTCGGCTTAGCCAGAGCCGAGCCCTGACCCGGTCCCTGACCCAGAGTCTGAGCCTTCGCGCTCTCCTCAGCTAAAGCATCACAGAAAGCCCTGTGGGTGATGAAGCTATCCCTCCTTCAAAAACAAAACACGAAAAGGGGGAAGAAAAGACCCGTTTCAATTCACAAGCTCACGACCCAAGAAGGCCAACTGTTAACTTTAGACACACAAAAAAAGGGCATTTCTTTGGGGAAAATTGTAGTCAAGAACCTTGAGAACAGAGTTCCACAGTCACATTTATACTCTCTGGTGCCACAGATTTTGGAATGGGCCTTCCAATCGGACTGCACGGCGTACTTCTTCGAGCACTTATCGCATTTCCACTTCTTCTCGCCATGTTTCCTGCAGAAATGCTTCTTTATCCCGGTCAGATCGCCGAGCGCTCGCGAGGGGTCGTGGTGTACGCAAGTGGGCTCAGGGCACACGTAGACCCTCTTCTTCACCTCCTTGCCTGATCTCTGCCTCAGCTTCCATGGCAGGTTGTGGCCTCTCCTGTGGAGCTGCAGGTTTTGGTCCCTCTGAAAACCCTTGTTGCAGATTTCGCACACGAACCTGTTGGTGGCCAATAGGGTCTTGGGAGACAGAGCTATAACCTCCGCATCTGGATCTGTCAGGAACAAAGAAGAAACAAGAAAATTTCCAATCAGAAACCGATGACCACCCCCTTCAAGAACAAGAAAATTAGAGATAAAAAAAATCAAAAATTCAAAATAAAAAAAGGGCGTTTTGATCATTGAAAGTTGTTACCGGGCATTCCAGGGAGATTCCTCTTTTTCTTGGTGGTGGAAGGTGGTGGCGGTGGTTGTGGAGGTGGCTGATTGCCAGAAGACGAGACACTTGCTTCGCCTGAAGCTGTGGATGAATTGTCCAGGTCTGTAGGCATATCTAAGGAGGCTCTAAAGAAAACTTCGGTTGAGTGTTGGGTGTAGCTTTTGGATTCAACCTAATGGACAAGAGAAAGGGGCAAAATCCAAGTTCATTTATCTTGGGAGGCAAATTTCAATTCCCCCAGACAAAAAATAAGAGGAAAACACAGAAAAGGGCAAAAGAAAGTTCCTATCTTTCTAGGGTTTCGGTCACAGCTCGCTGCTGCTCTCGCTAAGCTTTGCTCAGCTACCGGTCAATCGTCTGCTTTTTTCATTTTCTTTTTCCTCCCTCTTTTTCTCCTTTCTACCTAACAGCTCTGATGAAGTCTCTGACCCAAAGAAGCTCAAAACACATTAACCCAGAAAAAAGAAGGAAAACTCAATGATTAAACCCAGGACTGTAAAAAAAAAAAAAGAGATAGAGAGAGAGATAAAGCTCTCTCGTCTCTCTTCTCTTTAAGCAGAGCTCATGAATCATGATCACCACACCAACCCAAAACACAAAGTTCCTGGCCGTGCCCAGCTTCAATTCAACGATCAAAGAAAAGGCTTAACAACAACTCAGCTCTCTTTCATTTGGGAACACAGCTGACTCCTGGGTCTTTAAACTCTGTTTCCGTATTTCCAAGAACCGCGTGTGGACGGGGTTCCAGGTCAAGCAAGATCAGCTACAGAGAGAGAGAGAGAGAAAGAGAGTGGTGTGCAAGTTTGGGACAAGAGGCAAGAAAAAGGAGAGATCTTGCGGTCATTGGTGTGAACAACCTCTCATGTCTCCCTCGCTATCTCCGAAAAGTCTCGAAAGCAAAAACGCTCTTTTCGATGGGCAAAAAAGTTATCTTCTGTCTTCCTTTTTTTTTTTTTTTTAAGGAAAGAAAGGCGAGGGAGTCGAGTTGAAGATGAGTTGCTGTAATTAATCTAAGTTTTAACCATGATTGGGGAGAGGCTTGGGGTGGAAGACTTCGTCTACGTTTCAGACAGAGGGCGCGAGAGAGAGGGAGAGAGAGAGAGAGAGAGAGAGAGAGGAGGGGAGTTCGTCGCTAGCCTGTCGGGAGCGGTCGCCACACCACACCGGACGTCTTGTCCTATTCGCGGAAGGTGTTTGTCGTGTAGTGCGGCGTTTGTACTAGCAATCGAGGGTTCACCTAATTTATTTATGTGCAGAAATTTCCAACTTGGCTGCATTTTGCTCCTCCATTTCTCACTTAATTTATTCGAAAAATATATTATCTAAAAGATATTTTCTTAACAGTAACGTTTTTACCTCATAAATTGTTGGTCGATGTAAATTTCTTTTATTATCAAGAATCACTTTTATCTGAACATTTTCGTAAATAATTAACATATTTTTTGCTCATTCATGCGATACGAGTAATATTTTTTAGGAATTTTTTTTAAAATTATTTATTTTTTATTAAACAAACGCAGACTTTTCAATTTTTTATTTATTCTTTAAATCTAGCAAATTTTATTTTTCATTTTACATAGCAGCTAAGGTCGCGCATGATAAAAGTTCTATTTTGTTGTTTTTTTAATTTTCTACCAGGAGAAAAGTCATAGAACAAAAATTCCTTTGGTAAGATAATTTGATTTTTCGATTTTTGAGATAATTTTTTTACCCAGAAATAAGTTTGGAATAGAAATAAAGAGCATAACTTTCTACTTTTCTATTTTTGAAACATAAAAAATAAGATTTTTTTCCCGTTGCTCATCCCTATTTCTCTCGTGTGCCGTCTCCCTCTCTCTCACTTCCTTGTTGCCAGTTTGTCCATTGTCCATCGGCGAGAAGGCACGCTAATCTTTTATATGTGAACTTCGTTCGCCAGTCGCTTGTCTCTAATCCCTGGCCACTGTTTTCCATTTGCTCACATCCTCGCACTAATCTCCAGTCCAATGTTTTCGTTCTCCCGTCGCCTGTCTCTTTCGCCGTTCGACTATTGTCGATCTCCAACTCGTCATTCGATTGTCGTTCACCTCCACTGTTCGCCATTTTCTGGACACCCACCACCATTCGCTATTCACTAGTCATTGGTCTCTAGTGCCCTGCTGCTAGTCAACATCCGCCGATCTCTTATTGTCAGTCGCCCCCGACCGTTTGTTGTTCGCCCACTGCCAGTTGTCGTCTTGATGCCAACTGCTATTTGTTGATCTCCGATTTATTTGGTAAAGTAATTTTAATTTTCGATCGTCAGGAAAATTTTTTAATCTAGAAATAGATTTGAAACAAAAATGAAAAGTAATTTTTTTTTACTTTTTTATTTCTCCAATAGAAACATAAATAAGAGTTTTTCTCATTGCTCATCCCCTTCTCTCTCGCGTCCCTGCCATCGGTGACCCGCTGCCGATCTCTGGTTCCTAGTTTCCTATTCTCGAATGCAGTTCGCGAGCCAATGTTCGTTGTTCGCATGTCGATGTTCTTCGTTCCAACAGTCGTTGGTTTCCATTTAACTGATTTTGTTAGCCCGATGTCGGTCCCAGCTTCCAGTCTGCTGTTTGCCAATCGCTGCTTGGCTTTTCGTCGATGTCGATCTTTGGTCCTCCATTCACGGTTCACCTGTCCATTGGTCTCTGGTTCTCAGCAATCGTTCTCCCTCTTTCGTTCACCGACTGCCGCCTACCCGTCACCGTTCATTGTTTGCCCACCTCTGGATGTCGTTCTTCAATTGCCCAACCATAAAAATCTTATGTTGTTATTTGTTTCAAGAATAAAAATTTTATATCATTATCAAACACGTATATTTGCTAAAAAAAAACACCTAGAAAAGCCAGAAATAGGGGTCGGGAAAATAACGATTCATTTGCACCCTAAAAATAAGTTTTTTTTAGCAAATAAAATATATTTTCAGAGAATTATGGAAGAAGAAGATATGCCGTGAAAGTCTCGAGCGTTTGAGATGCAAGACAAATCAAAATGAGCGCAAACTTAATTCGTATGCTCCTCGAGGGGCCAGTGGGACTCGTCGCCTCTCTGACCATACGCCTATTTTTTATTTCTTTTTTTTCTTTTTTCAAAGAACGTACACATGTTTCTAGAAACTTAATATACAATTCTTACATCTTACCTCCTCGAATTAGGCTTCCATTAGTGTTTCGACGTCTTGGGTTTCTTTAACTCCACGACCCGTTTGGAATTTGCTTTGTGTCGGGCTTTTCTTAGTGTTCTGGTATTGCAATCGCTATTTTCTGACCCCCCCAAAAAAAAAAATTAGGGTTTTGAGAATTTCTTTTATCTTAACCTCCGAACTAGATATCGACCAAAAAACAAAAAAAAAGAATCCCATCGGCCGAAGCCAACCTATCTGGTCAAGAGCAAAACAATCAGCGTTAAAATGGACGAATTTGAGGAGATTTAACCCTTCTCGCTATCGAATCTCAAGCCATCAAAAGGAAAAACGTTTCTTCCTAGCAACTCGATTCATTTTTTGTAATTTCGTAAAAAAAAAAAAAGCATAATCCCTTTTAATTATTTTCCACCCTTAAAGGATTTCCAAATTCAAATTACATGGATAATCATGCCTGGCGATGCCCTTGGTGCGGTAGCTGACGTACCTTTTACCGATTTGCCACGAATCCAAAAGCATCATCGTTCATTCCTTTCCATATTGGGAAGCAGCACGGAATGAGCAAGGGGACACCATCACGCGGCTAAGTGTGCGGCCCTCCCGCCCGGCCGCCACTTGTCGGCGGCGCTCCGGTTGGCCACCCATCTTGAGGTCTCCCCGGCTGCCATCATCAATCCATCCACCGCTTTGAAGCGGGAACATAGAGGATAAGAACCAGGGAACCACCGAGGTTTAATTGAAGAGATGATTGAGATTGGAGGACCGAGCTCGGTGCCGACACAACGGCCTTGATCGTCGTGAAGGATGCCGACACTGGCACCAGTAGCATGCCATGAGATAATTGACCCGTCGACATTAAGCTTGAAAGCACCAGCAGGTGAGCGTCACCATTTAAGAGGTAGGATTCCATATTACCCAAGTGATGTAGAATAGTTTTTTTTTTTTTTTTGGGTAAGGTAAATGATGATGTAGAATAGTTGGTGCTCAATTATATTGAAAATCACGATCAACGGAAATCGAGAAATTTCACTGAATATCTAGATTATTTGTAATATTTAATTGGAATTCTCTTAGATTAGATTAAATATGGTTGTCATCTTCACGTTATCATTTAATCTTTCTGAATTTCTTTGAAATTGTTCAAGTTATCGCTTCTATCTACATCACCAAATCTACAAGTGACAATTTGCATTCCACCTTGTAAAACTTAAGTGATTTTGCAAGCGCGTTGCTTACAACATGCCATGGATAAGGAGAAAGATATGGCCATTTCTTGCTTTCCACATTTGCCAGAGCAATTGGACAATTAGTGGCGCAGGCCGGAATCTGCCCTTTCAGTTGTGTGGATTGCATCTGCTGCTGGTTTTCAAGCAACGATAATAGCCATTCTTCGAGTCTAGTTATATGGTGTGGTTGGATTCTGAGCTGAAAATGACTGTTATTCCATCCGTCTGTAGTCCAAGGGTACAGTACTAGCGTCTCTAGGGATTGATGGCAAAGGGAACAACAGGCATCAGGAATGACTTTCCTATGGGCTAAGTTCACTGCTATAGGAATTGCGTTTTGACATAGCCGCCAAGTGAAATGTCTCAGCTTCATAGGGACTGGGAGTCTCCATATTAATAGCCAGAGTTTAGAGGGACGTCAGATATGATGAGGACGGACTGTGAATTGGCTGAACGAAACTGCTTGCAGGGCGTTCTAATTGAATAATTCCCTGTGGAGGCAGGAGCCCAAATCAGACGATCTTTTGAGATTAAGGGACTGAGTTGAAATGGTATGAATTTCCTTCACGATTTGGGGTGGAAAACAAGCTTCAAGTAAGGGTAGATTCCATTGGTATGATGGGGCAATCAGCCCAGCTACTGTGTGGGGCTCTTCCAGTTGCTTTTGACCGCCAATGAGACCAGAAGGTAGCCAATTTTGGGAACAGATGTTAATACACTCACCATTGCCAACTTGCCATCTCACGAAAGGAGCAATGTGGTCTCGCTCTATCAAAGATGATTTGCCATCCCCACGAGGGCCTCGCTCCTTTTCTTGCTTAGTTCCTAAAACGTAGTTCGAGGGAAGTACAGACCCTTGAAAATAGTAGTCCAAAGACTGGAGGGTTGTTCATGAAGGCACCGAGCCGTCTTACCAAACATTGCCATGTTGAACTGTGTAAGGTCCCGACATCCCAAACCTCCCTCATGTTTATATTGTTTTCAAGACTTCCCAGTTTCTCCAATGGAGTCCTCGATTATTGTTGTTATTCCACCAGAAGGCTGCTATCCTTCGTTCAGTGGCCTTGCAAATCGAGATAGGTATTTTGAACACGGTCATCACGTATTGAGGAATCGCCTGGACCACAGCCTTGATTAGGACTTCCTTTCCCTCCATTCAAAACAACTTCTCTTTCATCCCCCCAATTGAACTGAGGTAATAGATTTACTGAAACTGGAGAAAGATGGGAAAGTCATCTGGAAAAGTCATAAGCATGCTGTACAGTGATCTATTCGGACTTAAATTTTTCAAATATATATCTCTCGACATGCCTAGATGACAGAATTTTTATTATGCTTGAGAAAGGGAAAATTGCTTTGATCGCGCGTTTGGCAGCGGGGCGTCCACACGGAACGGCGTCGATCGGCAGGGGTTCAAGCCTGGCTTCCGGCATTACATAGGTATCTGCTAAAAATGCACAACATGCCTTGCAAAAATATAACAAAAACTGTCATCTCGACGAGTAGGAAATTCATACGACTATTGCAGGAGATTTCCTACAAGGACGTAGTGATGTCGATTGAATTGAAGAATCGTGTCTACGTGAACCGGCAATGCGACGAACGTGCGCGACGGGGGCGAATCGGGTAATTCCTGTGGACTCGTGTCCTGAACTACGATGACCGGGTTCGACATCGCGCGAGATGTGCCTATCTTTTTAGGTATTTACTATTTTGTCGTTGGAAATACTCATCTAGAATTTGGGATTTGAGCTATCATAGGAAGATGGGAAGAATTCAGAATTTGGGCATTGTAAGAAGGAGAAAAGACCATGCCAGCATCGGATGCCCTAGTCCTAGGCGAGGGTCCCAGCCGCCATGAAATAAAAAATATATATAAAAAAATTATGCCAGATCTTGTCGGGTTTTGTGAGACGGTCGACGTCCATGTCAGAAATTTTCTGTTAAAATTGATCAGATAGACTTATTTGACACCGATACACAAATGTTTAGGGCATAATTTTTCTAATTGAAAAGTTTATAATTAAATTGGTCCAATACAATAGATTTCGAATTTTTTTTAGTACATTTTCAACTGCACCACCTCCTAAAACCAAACCAAGACAGAGCGCTTATTTACGAATGACAGTTTCGTTAGTTACGTTAATTATATTATCATAGTGTAAGCGTGAATTATTGAATCATCGGTTCAAGGATCGGCTCATCAAATCGACAGTTCGGTTTGGAACTTGGATCGACATAGAGATGGTGTCCACATTTTGATCGCTACCTTCTTCTATACTTTGTCAAAGATAAAAGAAAGCAAAGTAAAATTAGATGAGACGGGAAACTACGGAAAGGAACCTCTTTGCAAAAAAAAGAAAAGAAATCGCCATCTATCTAAATTCCCCGACCAACGAAAAGTTCGGCGGTCCACGTGGGCATTACCCGACGCTTATGTCCCAAATTCAACGTACTCATCCACGTAGACGCTGATGGGGCGAAGTTTTTGGAAATTTTATCTTCTTCCATCCAAGGTGGCTAATTTTAATTTTAATTTTAATTTTAATTTTTACCTTTTCAATTCTATACTTTGGTTTTTGGCATTAGGGATCTTGTAATATTATTCCCCAATAAGAGGTTTTCTCGTGCGTTTTTTTTTATTATAAAAAAAAAAAAATTTAACATAAGCTTTCATTCGAGGCTTGGGAAAGTATAAAGTTTTCACCCGTTCGGCCGAGAAATTACAGACCTGGTTTAGGCATCACGCGTCTTTTCGGCTCTGAACTTCACAAGTCGGAACGATGGGGGCGATCGTAACACCGTGCAACGGAGGAAGATGATCAGGTTGTTTAAGTAACGAGTTAATTAGTCCCCAAGCCAAAAAAAAAAAAGAAAAAAAAAAGGTGGGAATAAAAGAAAAGGATAGAGATAATCATTATTATGAAGGCGACCAAAAAAGGGCCGGCAGAGCCTTTTCAACGGAATCATCATCGCTTTGCATTGACTTGAAGCCGGTGCCATCCCCCACCCCCACCCCGACCCCCACCCAAATGCAAATGTCATTTCTTTTATTCTCGTTCAAAGTCCCATTATTTTAGGCACCATGTGGGCCCCCTCCCAATTTTATTTTATTCTATTTTTTTGTACATTATGCTATATTATAATATTTTATTTTATTTTTTTGGTCCTTGAGCTTTCGGGCGGCAAATGCAATAGCGAGAGGTCTTAATAGCGACAACACACGCCGGGGTGTTTATAGAAGTTTCGTCAGCGACACGCCGGCAGCACCGCATGAATCGAGTCGTCATGATTTTTGCGTGTGATTTTTTTTTTTTTGGTTGTTTGGATTTTGAATAATACTTTTCTTACAAGAGAGGAGTTTTTTGGATTTTCCTTTTCTTTCTTTTTTTTTTTGTCAGAGGAGTCTTTTGGATTGATGTGACAATTTTAATGAAAGATTTTTTGGATTAGAAGGGAAATTCAATTGAGTGGGCCGATTTTTGGGATAGGCACGCAGTGAAGCCCGGTCCATGTAATTCAGGCCCAAATACGTGCAAAATTCATGCTTGCCAAGGCCCCTTTAGCCTCCGACCGGGAAAAAGAAGAAGAAGAAAGCTCCGTTTGCCTCACGGAGAGATTTTCTGGTTATCTACATACTTGAAATGGGAAAGTTACCAAACCAAGTCATGAACGTATTGTAATTGTGCTGATTCAGTCATAAACATTTTAACTTGGCAAATTTAGTCCTAAGCCTTTCAACGGTTTGCCAATGCAGTCAGATGTTTTCATGTGGTATTGTTGACACTAACAGGATTTTTTTTTATTTTTTTTGAAATTGAAAGATTTACGAAAATCTTTAAAGATTTTCGTAATTTTAGTCATTTTTTTAATTTTTTATTTAAAAAGCTAAAATTGTAAAAAAAAAAAATTAAATAAAGAAGGCGATTCACATGCGGGAGGGGGTTTTTAATTTTTATTTTTATTTAACTAATTAAATTAATTTAAAGTTATATTTTAACAACAACACCCTCGATGGGCTAGAATATTTGGCTTGCGGACGAGGTCATGCCCTTACTTGAAATAATCGTGGTTACCTTATACCTTTATTTGAGATGAAGATGACACTTCAAACCTTTCTTTGAAACAAAGATTATTTCAAGCCTTTTTTTTTTTTTGTGAAAATGAGAGTACTTAAGGCCCTTATCTGAAATTTTTCCTAGGTCACTTTTCCAATAACATCTATAAAAGCTGGGAAACTACAACAGAAATTCCTACCTATTCTAGCTCTATTTTGCCTAATCGAGAAGAAATTGATGAGTATGTGTTCCTTCGGCTTCTCATCCCAAGATTATGATGGTTCCTTTTGACTATTCATGTCACGATCCAGTTCAACGAATGCAGCGAGTCATCACTGGGACTAGGCGGCTTGATAAGGAGTGGCTTCTGACAAACTTCTAGAATAATGAAGGGAACATAGATGAATCGAATCTCGCATCACCTAGGTGTGGTGAGGTGAGGTAATCTATATGTGTGGCACTTGTGCTTAACTTGCAACGAGACCTTTTCTAGGTGAAGCCTAGAATAACAAAAATGCACGGGCTTGACTCAAAGTGAACAATATCATTAACAAGTGGAACTTGGGCGGTCACCGGGGCTAGAGAGCTTGGACAAAAAACGGCTCCAGGCAAGCTTCTAAAATGGATAAAGGAAGCCCAAAAGAATAAAATCTTGCGGTATCTGGCCCAAAGCGGACAATATTATTAACGAGTGAGACTTAGGCATGACAATTTGTGCTCCGACAAAAGTGCCCTAGATATTTTTGTCTTTTATCGTTTTAATTTTGTTTCCTTATGCCCATAAATTGGCTAGTTCCTATTTGGAACGATGCAACTTCTTATTCTTTTTTTTTTTGTTTTCATTTTCTTTTATCTATTTCTTTTATCTCCCTTTTTTTCCCCTCGCCTAGTTAGCATCGGCCTTAGGCGAGGTCACCGGATGCTGGCCCAAGCGAGGGCGACCTCTACCCAACGGTGGCGTGAGCGACCCTTGCATGAGGCTAGTGTTAGCTATGGGAGGGAAAGAAAAAGGAAAAAGAAAGGAAAAATGGAAAAGAAAAGGAAAAAAAAAAGGAATGAAAGTAAAACCAAAAAAGAAGAAAATGAAGAAGATTTAAAATGGTAAAGGACAAAATGCCCCTCGGCCAAGCCCTTCTTTTAAATAAAGAGGGCACTTTAGGCCACTTTTTGAAATAACGTCTACCCCATGCTCTTATTTAAGAAAATGAGATCACTTTAAGTCCATTATTTGAAATTTTCTCAAAACTTGAAGAACATTCAAACAAGCCGATTGATTATCAATTAAGCTCTTCACATGTGGATAGACATAAGTTAATGCATCAAATAATTAAATACTTGACTGAAGAATGGGCAACAATCATTCATAATCCCCAGTGACATGATGTATGGTGGTTGCATCTATATAAAAAAATGACAAAATTTGTAAAACATAACCTGAGTGAAGAATCAAGAAACCAAAATACATTTCACCTAACGTGAGTGAAGAATTCCCTCTGATTCAGCCATGCGGTAACTTTACATGTGCAATTAACTGATATGACTACTTTAAGAAAGAGAAACATCAATAATCTCGGCAAAACTCATGTTCAATGCAACAAAAATCACAATGGACGGATGTTCTAATGGCTTCGTCTGGTTGTTCAAAATTGACTTTGAAAATTTTCAATACCAAACAAGTATGATGTAAGTTACACGAATTGACTACTCAATCTTATGTCGAAACTATATAATCCGAAGATGTGCAAACTGAAAATGATATAATATCTATGAATAGTCACAAGAATTTGCTATAGAAGAGTGTCGCTAGAAGCAGCCATTTAACTCATAACGAAATGAAACTCAGCAACTCCTTGAACTTCGAACCGCATGATTAGGGTGTCACCGGGGCACACAACTCTGGAACAATAATGAATAAATAGTCAAGAATTGAGTTATACAACCTAACAGGGAAAATTACAAAAAAAGTCATAAATCAATCGCAATTGTGCCAATTTAGTCCAAAACGTTTTTTTGGCCAATTCACTCCTAAAATTTTTGTAATTATGCCAATTTAGCCCATTTAGCGATTTGTAATCGGAAAAGTCCAGCGTGGAATCCCAATCAGTGTCGGCCGACGATGCTGGCGTCGGCCGACGCTGACATAGACGCTGGAGGGAAAAACTACATCATCTTGCTCGTTAAAAAAAAAACTTAAATATTCTTTTTTGGTAAAAAAAAAACTTAAATATTTAAATAGTCCCAAATTGTAAGTTTCTTTCCCAGTCAGTGCCGACGATTAGCTGGATTTCTGAGAAACCCAAATCATCGTTTTCTTTTTTTTTTCTTTTTCGCGAATCGTCGATTTGTTTTCTCTTTCCCAAATCGTTCAGGGAGAAGATGAGCCTTGAATTCATCTTGTCAAAAATTCTCGAAAGATTTATGCATATTCATTATCCTCTTGTGAGGGCGTTTGTCCGCGAGCGTCGTCGGTTATTCAAGCCTCCTTTCGCCCGACGCCTTGGTTTGTTGCAATCCCAGACTCGCCTGTCCAAATTGCGAAGACTCGATTCGCCCACAATTCGGTCTGAGACCTGGTTCATTTGTCGCTCGATGCTTGCCTAACACCTTCACCCAGATTCTTGTCATGCTCACTTGATGCTTGTTGAACAACTTCGCGCACACACCCAAATTTATTAAAGCTGCTGTGTTTTACATTTACGGAGAGGCTTTACCCTGTCTTGATTGATTTCAAAGGGGTTTATATTTTGGGTTGGATCCGAATGGTCACCTTTATGCTGGTGTAAATGTTGTGAATTTGATTTTAGGATGCATTGGAACTATGGTGGGGGCCCGTTGATTAAGCTGTCATGTGAGAAAATGCTCAGTAAGGATTCAATTACTTAGAACCCAATATTTGATTATGTTCAGCCAATGGATAGGAAAATTTGGTGTGTACCAAATAGTTATCAAATAGAGTGGTCTTTCAGTTCTGTCAGCAAGTGTTATTCATTGGGATTTCAGTGGTTTATTAGGAATCTTTAGCTAAATGGCAGGGGACTTTGGTGTGTACCCAAAAAAAGTGGGTTGTGTACAGGGGAAGTATGATGTGAGTAGGGATAATAATTTTGTGATTGTTCAGCCAATCTAGAACTTAATGTACAATCGGTTACTTATATATTAAAACAACACTTCTTGTTGTCCTAATGCTCACTTCCGTTGCCTTACATTTTGAGCTTTCTATGCCATTCTCTGTACTTTAAGTTGTAATGTTCATCTCCTAATGGGTTTTGACTTTCTACGAATCCTGTTGTCTACATGAAATCAATTTCTTTATACATTAAGGGGTGCATGATTCCCATTCTATTTCCTTGTTTTTTTTTTGTTTTTTTGTTCTAGGGAATAACTTTGGAACAAAAATGCGTTTGACAACGCAATGTAGTTTTTTTATTCCCCAGCAAAACTTTTGGCTCAGAAATAGGTTATGAGCGAGAAATGATAAAGTTAAAAAAAGCTATTTTTTTTTTGTTTCAAAAACAAAAACTCGAAATAATTTGTTCATTCTTTGTTGCTCCTCCCTTATCACCGCCGGCCGCCGGTCCACCGCGCCGCCGCTAGTCGGTCGACGGCGAAATGCTCGTTTAGAAATAGAAATTTTTTGACATTGTTAAATGAATTTTTTTTCCAGAAATAGAAATATTATATCGTTATCAAACATATTTTTTGTCTGAGAAACTTATCTAGAAAATAGAAATGAAAAAATCTATTTCTTGCCAGAAATAGAGTCGGGGAAGAGAAAGGAAATTATACACCCCCTAAAATTCGCTGATATCTTATACTCATTATTGAATATGTTACATCTTTACAATTTATGATGCTTCAATTAATGTTCATTCTGAGGGCAGAAATGACAGTCTTGTTACAATCATCACAATTAATGAAGACATCAATGGATTCGTTATTGAAGGCAATAACATGAATGGTTTGACAAACTTTGAAGCCATAGCTCTCAAGGAGCACAAATAAAACGTTTTAAGAAAGATGCAACAAAGCTCAAGAAATAATATTCGACATTGAAGCCAATTTTGGTTGTGTCGTGGTTGTGTTATATTACTAGATATTTAATATTTTTTGTATTGACCCAATGAAATATGAATATATGAATGAAGTGCAAATTGTTTGCCATCTCCTTTGTTTCAGATGCAATTTATTGCTCAACGTCAACAACAAAGACATGGAATTATGTGTCGAGTACTTAATTATAAAATAAAAGTTCTACGTCCCACATTGATGACTATACCTTATAATCTTATAACCACCAATGAATTTAGAACATTGATGGCTATACCTTATAATCTTAGAACCACCAATGAATTTGGAACATTGACGACCATGATGCTGAATATGATAAGAAGCCAATACAAAGAGTAGATTTGTTTAAGCAACTTTTATCATCCAAGGCAAATAAAAAAAGTACATCCACAACCCTATAATTTCTGCTGTCCAAGGTATATAGAAAAATACACCCCCAACAATAAAAATTTTGCCATCCAAGGCATATAAAAAAAATACATCCACAATCCAATTGCAACGATCTCATCATTGACAAAAAGGAACAAACGGATCAACACCGCTTCATTGAATCCATTATCACAAAAATAAACCCACCCAAACATCCCATCATTTCAGCCTCTTTAAGTAACTTCTAGCACTTGTAACCTTAACCAGAGTAGGAAGATTGACACTAATAAAGCCACCAACACTAGTAAAATCATCATCTCCCCCCTCTACATTAGACTCCAAACTTTCATTTGTATTTGTTTCATAGTACTTTGTCTCATAACCAGCTTCAACAGAAACTACGTTGCTCACATCCAATGGTTGAGATAGTATCAATGAAGTAGATTGACCTCCATATTATTAGATCCTTTGTGGCCCTCTTGCGGAACTTCATCATAGTCTTCATTGCTTCTAGAAGCTCCTCAATATCATAATCATGGTCATCAATCAAGAAAGTCATATCGCCAAGAAAGTCATATCGCCAAGAAAGCCTGTGTCGTCGTCCTCGTCATCATCCACAATATCACCTTCTATGCCATTTTGATCATTTTCATTAACTAAGTCATCAGGATCCAAATCCCTCTCGTTCTTAATGACTATCTCATTGGCAATATCACAAGCGCCCTCACTGACCCCTCGACCAACACCCTCACTCTGACTAGCATCCTTACCCACACCCATATCGGTACCTTGACCATCACCCTCAACTACTTCATTGGATGTAAAGCTTTCTCCATAGATCTCAATTACCCATGATGCAAATAGTCAAAAATTAGATCAACAACATTGCTCTCGTGTCATATATATCTCAATCCATCTTCTAGAGACTTTTCAGGATATTTAAAATAAAGCTTTTCAATTGTATTTTTCATCCCATTCTCAATGTCTCTAATGAAGCTTTCATAGCTCCTTGAACTGATATCAACTTTTACTAAATCAGTCTTCCCTCCAACATATTGAAGCATTGGGCGATAGTAGAAATTTCCACTATGGAAAGAATAGACCCATGCTAATTTATCACCCATCTCGACCCTGGAAAAAAAAAATACAGTGTTTGTTATAAAATTTTGGACGATGGATCACTTAAACAATATACATGGAGAAATTATAGCTTCTTTTGAATGAAACACATATCTTTTTCGATGATTATTGTGAAAAGGAATGCTAATTAAATTAATTTTAGTGTATAAAGATCAGAAAGATAAAACAATAACAAAGCATAAGTTATATAATCTAATCTAGACTAAAAATAGTACTAATGATTCTCGTTAAAAACTAGCCTGCAGAATATGTCTTTTAACTCTTAAGCCATCCAAATGAAAGATACAAGAAGTGTGATGCATTTCTGCACTATTGTTCTGCTTAAACAAACTTAGTTTGGCTGTGACGAAAAAGACTAAGAGCAGTTTTATTTTTCGATTAATTACTAGAGCTTCAATACCTATCCAACAAACGTTATATCTTGCACCACACGACACTAGGTGTCAGTACAATAATTTGTAGCTTAGAAAGAAGTACCATGCCCAATAGTCAAATAGAACACAGACTTAGTTTGTACAACATGCGAAGAAACGAGGCAAACAGATTATCTAAATTAATACAAGCACAACACACACTGTTTGGAATCACAATCATATACCTTTTTGACCGTCCTTTTTTGAGTTCGAAACTACCATGTAGATTTGCTGTGTTTGTTCCACACTTGCAGACAACACAATTAAGCCGGGACCACAACAACACTTGTTAATGTTTGTTGCACTTTGTGATGCGGCGAACCGGGTCTCCACAGGTTGTGAGCTAATCGGGTCTCAATTGGGGTGTAAGCGAATGGGGTCTTCGCAATTTGAATGAGCAAGTCTGAGATTGCGATAGACGAAGGCGTTGGGAAAAAGGAGCTCGATTAACCAAGGGAACTCACATATGAATGCTTTCGCAGGACGAGATCGCATCTTCAGAAGTTATGCTAGAATTTTGGACGAGATGAAATTAAGGTTCATCTATTCACTAAAGATGATTTGGGAAAGAAACCCACGATTTGGGGTTTTGAGAAATCCAGTCAAGTGTTGTCGTTTTGAACTTCTTGATGATTTAGTTTTTTTTTTTTTAAGAGCAAACGACGTAGTTTTTCTCTCCAGCATCCTTGTCAGCGCCGGCATCGCCGGTCGACGCTAATTAGGATTCCACATTGGACTTTTCTGATTACAAATCGCCGAATGGACTTAAACTGACATTATTACAAAATATTTATGATTGAATTGGTAAAAAAAAATTCAGGACTAAATTGACACAATTATGATAGTTTTAGGACGTTTTTGGTAATTTCCCCAAACCTAAGCACTTAGCAGAATAAAAACTAAGCACCTACCAAAGGAGTCGCCCCAAATCCCTTGTAAAGTCCTAATAAGCCCTCTTCTTTGCTTATTGTTCGTACGACATGCACAATACCCATATGGTGGATAACATTTATCTACAAATATTTCATTGAGACAAAAAGTAATTAGTATCAATTTATTTTGCATTCTATGAGTTGGGGACTAACAAACAATTCATAGAGGTATCTAGAATTAGCTCGAGCTCATTGGTATAGAATCGCAAAAGAGGGTAAAAACCCTAACTTGAGCTCGTCGGACGCAAAAGACGAATCGAATCCGCCAATGGGGCTCCGGGAGGCAACAACATATGTGGAGGCGATGGTGTGGTCAGAAATGAAGAGGAAGATACATTCGTAGTAATGGGAGCGAAGCATGCAAAATGTTTAACTAAAGCTCGTTAGACCAGAAGATGGATTAGAGCCACGGACGGTGAGAGAACGAAGAGAGAGGTAGAGAGAGAAAGGAGAGTGAAGCGGAGAGCTTTTGGTCGTGGAAATGGAGAGAGGGTAAGAGGGAAATGGATCCCCATTGCAGTGGCAATGTTAAGGACACACAAAGGGAAATTGATCCCCTAACATTGCCAATTCAATATTTAGAGCGACATTGATTAAATAGGGCCATCCAAATCAAAATGGATGACCCGATTTGATCCATATCACCTCTTGAAAAGGGAGAAAATGTAGGCGAATTTTTTTTAAACTTTAAAAATGTGATATGGATCAAATCAAGCTGTCCATTTTGATTTGGACATCCAAATTTGATCAATATCATCCCTAATATTGTAAATATTAGGAGATTCAGATCCCAAACAAAGAGAGCAAAGCAGCAACTTTTCTAAAGAGAGAGGGGAGAGTCAATTTCAAAATTTCTAACAGATGAGCCTGTCTTGATAAGAAAATATTGCATACATGCTACATATAGTTAACGTGTTCCTCATCTTCAATCACCATGCGACATGTGTCGGACGGACCCACCACTTAAAAAAGAGCAAAATTTCTCTCTCCTCATGACTTCCCTTTACTCTCTGTCTATATCTGTAGCTCAATCGGACGGATGAAAACTGTAGTGTCCTCTTAGCCATGGATGACGAGTGTACCAAGCATTTTGCAGTTACGGGCAATGCGGCCTTGCCGGCCGCCAGATATTGAGCTCACAGCTTCCTCGTCGTGGTTGGTGAACCCACATTCGACTTAAACGGCCATGACCGCGAGTCGCAAGTTGAGCTCGAGCAGCTATGACCGAGGCATCCTTGCCGGTTCATAGCTCATCCACGGTCGTCACTAGCTCGCTGCCGCTATTGACATGGAGCTCAAGCTTTTGAGCTCCACAACCATGGCGGTCGCTAGCCTTTGGCTCGAGCGTCGCAGCCAAGATAGGCACATTGGCAAATGTAGGGATATGATCCAGTGGTGAGCCCATTGCCGAAGACTCCGATTGTGCTCCTTGCCGCTAGTGATTGGGCTTAAAGAAGCGAAAAAGGAGCAGGCGGAAGACAGAGAGGGTGAGAAGTCGGAGAGGCAAGGTATTAGAGAGAGGGGCCAAAATAGAGGGAGGAGACAGTTTCTTTCTCCTTTTTTTTTAGATGGGCACTTGCAATACGTGTCACATAATAAATGGAGATCTGTATGGCTGATGTGGCTTTCAACCGTACACAATATTTTCTCCTTTCTTTGAGAAAATATTAGGTGGGTTGGGGCTAACACCTCAGCATAGACCCCAGCCAATTAGAAAAGACCACGTGGCTCCACATATTTTGGAGGTCCTCACTTTATTTTATGCACTCAAAAATTGATTTTGCTCTTTTAAATTTAAAATTTGTCACTTTAGCTAGTCTGATCATAATAAATTCATAGACTGTACTCTCTCTTTCCAACATTTTATCTTCCTTCATACGCTATCTCTTTTCCCTGTTGAATTCAAACGCACATTCTCTCTCTCTCTCTTCGACGCTCGCTCTCCACTCCCTCGCTTTCTCCTCTGACGTTCACGCTCCACTCTAACGGTTGCTCCATCTCTGTTCCATCGCTTGATCTCGGCCCCAGCGCGGTTCCAACACTCACTATATTTCTCCTTGAACGCTTGCTTTCGGCTTCGTTGCTCGCTTGCTCTTTGCTCCGAGCTTGCTCCTTCTCCATTTCGTGCTCGTGCGGTACTCCCTTGCTTCTCCTCTGACGTTCGCTCTCCACTCTAGTGCTTGGTCCATCTCTGCTCCGTCGCTTGATCTCAGCTCCGGCGCAACTTCGGCACTTGCTATGTTTCCTACTCCGACTCTCGCTTTGGGCTTCGTTGCTCATTCGCTCTCAACTCTGAGCTCGATCTGTCTCCGTTTCATGCTTGTGCGATGCTCCCTTGCTCCTCCAAGGCTCGTTGGTCATCTAACACTCGATTTTACTTATCACGAGAAGGCATTTTAGGTACGTTCGCCTTCTCTTACCACAAGAGTGCTATAAGTAAAATCGAGTGTTAGATATGATTTCATTATCACGAGAGAGCATTTTGGGTATGTTCGCATCTTGTTGATTTTAATCTTTTGCAATTGATGTGTTTGTCTAGGACGGCACTGCATTTCCAAGTTTCAGCTTATTTTGGATTTGTTGCGTCCTTTTGTCTGGTCTAATCCAGAAATATGGAAGTATTGGGTTGCTGAATTCGTGAGTCGATTTGTTCTAAAAAATAGAGGACGCATTATTTTGCTTGTTTGCACAAATACTTTTTATTTACTGAGGAGTGTAAAACCTTAATTAGTTTTTAGTGAGTACTTGATATTTGATTTGTGTTGTTTTATGATTTTTGGTGTCCATTTGTGCTGAATGAACCTAATTATTTGCAAGAATTCTTTGCTCCATTGAGTATAACTCACATGGTTTTCTTTTTGTTAATGTTTACACATGTGGTAGGCATTGGTTCTTTCTTATCCAGTAGCATTGCAAAAGCTCAGCATGTGCATCGCCAATGCCCATCTTGTCTCCTTTTATGCTCTCTGTTAGAACATTTGGCCTCGTGAAAAGCAAAGGATAAATTTAACTCTAAGAGGGCTTCGGGTGAAGGGGATTCTGGCGCTTCTACAAAGAGATGTTATGCAGGTTGCACCACCGCATGAGATGCCGTGGAATAGAAAAGGCAAGTTTGATATTTCAAACATGATATATCAGTTTTTAGATTTGTTAGTGCTCACTTGGTGTCTAGCTTATGCTGTTGTACGATTTTTGATGCCTTTTTTTGCTAAATGAACTTAACTATTTGCAGGAATTTCGTGCTCAATTAAGTGTTACTCATATGGTTTTATTTTCATGTTCCTAGTTTTGGCGTCCTTTATGCCATTGTATTGTGTTAGTTTACAAGTAGGATAAATCTCTGAAGTTATTTTTTGTTGTATAGCTTCTCTGATAACAAAGGCTTGTGTGGTCTACCTTCTTTGATCCATCTCTTGGAGTTTCTCATTGATTCGTTGTAGAAACTACAACTAATAAAGGTTCGCTCACCATCAATCAATCAATTCTAACGTCTAAGGTTATTCAATGGCTAAATCGGAGGTAATCATGAAATCATGCGATGTGAAAGAGATTTGTCTTCTCAATAAGTGGATGACATATTATATTGCTTGTAAAAGTACCACATTAAATATTCTTTTTTCTTTCCTGCAGCATGAAACTGCCTAAATAGTACATGTAACCTGTGATTTGGAAAAAGATTTTGAGTTTAAAGTAGGAATGATTTTTGCAATTGAGCTTGAAGCATATCACAAATATGTGGCGTATGCTATAGGCAAAGGATTTGGAGTAAGGAAGGCAAAGATTAGGAAAAATGGCAACAGAGAAATCACTCGACGAACTTTTGTTTGTAATTGTGAGGGGTATTCTAATAACTCAACCAGTCAAGAAAAAAGATACGAGAGAAAATATGAAAGACTAGAATTTAGATGTAGTTATCTTGCTTTTATAAGATTTAAGGTTGACAGTGACATTTATGAGGTGGTAGAATATCTTCTTAAGCATAATCACGAGTTCATTTCGAAACGTCAAAAACATTTGATAAGATGTGGAAGAATGATTTCGATAGTTGCAAGGGTGTGTTAGTTGGCATGGCTAAAGCGGGCATTAGAGGGATTGCGGCATTTGAGTACTTGGCAAATGACACAAGAGGAAGCGAAAACTTAGGTTTTATTTTGCGAGATTCTCAAAATTATTTGCAAAGTGAAAGATGAAATCATATAAGTGGGGAGATTGTCAAAGTCTTTTGAATCATTTTCATTGCATGCAAATGCAAAATCCAATGTTCTTCTATGCATAACAGATAGATCAAGATGGTATATGGACAAATCTATTTTGGGGAGACAGTTTGTCTAAATTTAACTATGATTGTTTTGGTGATGTGATGGTTTTTGATACCACGTATCGTGCAAATAAGTATAACATGATTTGTCCGCCTTTTGTTGGAGTTAATCATCATTGGAAGAATACATTATTTGGTTGCGCATTATGTTGGATGAGACTGCAAGTTCATTTACTTGGTTATTTGAGGTGTTTTTGGAGTCTAAGGAAAATAAGCCTCCAAAAATCATTTTTACTGATTAAGACCAAGCCATGGTGAAAGCCATTGAAATGGTGTTTTAAGATACTCAACATCGTTTATGCACTTGGCATATTAGCAAAAATATAAATCAAAACATTCCAAATCTTTACCACAAACCAGAGTCTAAAGATAAATATTTCTCAGCACTTATATATAGATGCAGGTCAGATGATGAATTTGAATATACTTGGAGGAAAATGCAAGAGGAGTGGGGCACAGAGAATAACAATTGGCTTTAGAGACTCTACGATTTGAGACATATATGGAGTTCGGCTTTTGGTTGTGATATTTTCTCTTGTGGTATAAAATCAAGTCAAAGGAGCGAGAGCACTAACAATGTCTTTCAACGAATGTCGACTAAGACGTTGGCCCTTGTAGAATTTGTCCACTACTATGAATAACAATTGAAGCATGTGAGAGAAATTGAAAGTCAAGATGATTATAGCTCTCGCGAGAAGCCAATATTACATATTTCGCATAACAGGATATTGACACATGCCTCTTCAGTGTATACTCGTGCCATTTTCAAAATTGTCTAATGAAGAATTTTTGCAAAGTGTCTCTAAACGTATTTCTAGTACTACTTTTAATGGTTTGATGTATGAATACAATCTCAAGTGTGAGGGGATTAAATGTGAACATGTTGTTAGATTTAACACTGTCGACTTTTCAATTTCTTATCAATGCAAATTGTTTGAATCAAAAGAGTGGTTGTGTTGCCATGCTTTGCACGTGTTGAATGTGAATGTGTCGATTTCGGCCATTCCATGTTCTTATATTTTGAAAAGATGGACTAAGCGTGCGAATCAAATGAATCTCATGAAATGTCACAAGGTCCATCTACATCGAATTGATTTTCCATTTTAATGCAAAATGCTTTTGAAGTGATGAGTTTGGGAGCCCAAGATATAAGTACTATGAGAATAGCGAAGAAGAACTTGGATGCAACGGTGGCTAAAATTTCATCATACAACTCAAGCGTGACCATGATAGATGATCATAATCGTGAGGCTTCTTTGTGCGAGATGTCAGTATTGGACCCACTTCGAAGGAAATAAAAGGGAGTAAGCTATGGAAGGCTTAAAAGTTCAAGTGAGAAAAAAAAGAAAAAGTCTAAGAAAGTAACATCCGCAATGCTAATTGAAAGACAAGTTAAGTTGACTGAGATAGAGTTTTACTAAATATGTTTATGCCATTTTTATTCTTATGCTACTTGATGCCAATCAAAGTTTTATATATATATATATATATATATATATATATATATATATATATATATATATTCTAGAATTGGTTGTCCAAGCAACGGGTGACGAGACTCATTTACCAGATTATTCAAGAAACACAAATCCAATTCCAAATGCATTTTGTCCTAGCAATATTGGTAACCCTATGGTAAATCTAAATTACCATAATCAGGTATGTCTCTGAGTTCTACATTTGAACTTAGATTCTACTAATTTGGTAAATTTTTTATATAGATGAAACCACCATACTTCATTCCGCCTGGGATTATGAATGGATTTTTCCCATTCAATGGTCAGGTATAATTTGCGTTATTATTCTAATGTTTGGCTGAAATTTGTTGAAGAGTGTATTGTAAATGGTTTTTCATTTAAAAATGTTGTAGCCTTAAAATAGATCCCACGGAGGATTTTTGTTACATTCTACTAATGAGATCATTTATTTATGTAGATGCAACCCCCATATATCATGCCGCCAGGAATTTTGAATGGATTTTTCCCATTTACTAGTCATGTATCTATTACGAAAATCATCTTCGATCCCAGTGTTGTTTTATTTTTAGTAAACTATTCTTATGCTTATTGACAATGGTTTTTTTTGTCTATATATGTTGGAGTTCCGTAATAGATCCCATGGAAATATTTCGAGTCAGGTACAAGTTGCCCCACTTTTGTTAATGTGGGGATTATATGAGATAACATCTATGTAGGTGCATTGTTTTAAACCATGTTTTTTCTCAATTTATTATTTACTACTTTGTATAGAGGACATCAAGTTATTTTGAACATCCTAGGGTGGATGAATGAGCGGTCCCAAAGGCATAAATAATGCAGGATGACAACATAATTCAACGGGAGGCAGAAGATTATGATGTGTGGTTGCAACATAATTGGTCAGGAGGCGTAATCATCTTGTTTTCCCCAGCTGAAAGAGCTTTTTATTTTTATGTGGAATCTGCATGCAGCACTTTCTTTGCCATTCAGGCTCTTTAACTTTGTGTCATATGTTTTTTTTTAATGTTTTAACAATTTACATAAAAGCTGTTAATATTTAGGTTTCTCTTTGCTACCTAGTGCAAAGTCATGTTCGTTCATTGATGTGACAAAACCTTCTATAAATGAAGCTCTCAAATTAATTTTTTGTTTTACTGCGTCTGTTGTAACAGGCTTCTAGGTGCTACTAAGCTATATCAATGCTTGTCATTGTCCAAGAACCGTGCTTCCACGCTCACGATCTTTTTCCAACTTTCTTGCTCCATTTTCATCAGTCTGTTGGCTAGATTCAGAGCTGGATTGATAGTTGAAACTAGAGTATTTTTTCCTATGATTGTGCTGAGAGTTTTGGAGAATGTTGGTCGACCTAATTTTCAACAAAAGATGATAGTGCTTCGGTTTTTAAATAAGCTCCGTTATGATTTGCAGATCTTGGCAGACATCTTTATGAATTCATCTAACATGTTTGAGAAGTATGTCTTTTTTGGTAGGTGAAATTGACCACTTTTGATACTGTAGTGCAGCACATGATGCAGCACATTTATCGTCGAATTGAATGTGTCGCAATCCATTCTACTCATTTTCCAGAATGGTCAATGGACTTCTTAAAACTGCTCAATGAGTTGACACCACTTTGGTTGAAAAGAGCTTTTATTAATTGAAATATGTACCAAAGTTGCTCTTGGTACTGATATTTTTAGATAATGTACTTAGAGCGTTGCGCGCGCTCTTAGTCTGGAGCCTCCAACGAGCAAAATCCTCTCTTTTTATGCGGCTGAGGACAGGCTGGGTAGTGATCTTAAACTTCTAAAACTATAGACAAGAAAGTTACAAACATAAGTATCGCCTTTTTGAGTTACAACAATCAGCAAATTGTTACAGGATTCAAACTACAGTGCTTTCCTCATCCCAAGGTTCCATCACCCTTTATTATGCAAGGAGGAACCTGTTGCACAAGCGAGAAATTTCAAGTTCCACCATTATCCATGAAGAGCCTCTTTTCAGCCTTTTTTACTTTAAGCTCTTGTAGAACCAGCTGGAGAAATCCAACCCCCCACCCCAACTTCGTCCGAATGGACGCATTACTATACTCTTTCATTAAATACAGCATAGGGCATAGTTGCTCCTCTCTTGTGATGATTGAAAAAGGACCTACAGCGTCACTTTGCTATTTACATCAAATAATTGCCCTTCTCGGGGATTCGTTGGGCGTCCGAGAGAACTGAGGTGAGCAGTTTCGTGCCAAGGATCTAGAGGCTGTCTTGTGTTTGGTCTTGTGGGATATATGGAGTAGTCGTTCAAGGTGTAAGCACTGTCCAGCAGGAGCATACGCTGGGTGGCGAGGAGAAAGAAACCCACTTCTGTGTGCATTCCCAAAATGACGCAATGGGCTTGAACTTGGGGATACGGGCAAAAGACGTTATAATCCTCACATCATTCCTGCTAGCAGGAAAAAAAAATTGATGCACAAAGATGAACACGCACATGCACGTGCACGTGCAGACACAAGCAAGGGGTAACACATACATACGAAAAGGAGTGACATGAATCCTTGCTATCCTTTCCAATATTGAAAGAAAATGAAATTTTGATACTACTTACTGATTCAAATGACATACGTGCTTCACCATGCCAAAGTCTGCCAATTTGATCTCACTATTGGGATCAACTAAAATATTTGCACCTTTAAATGTCTCTACAAGGTGCGAAATACCATCGAAAAACTTAATAAAACCTGTATAGTTAGCCATCCCATTTACAAGAAATCAGGAACTCTTCTTGAGAAGCAACTGCTTGTGCGCCACATTTCTTCCATGCAAGTAGCAAGGCCATAAGTAATATGCCTAGTATAATTTTGAATATGCACCATACTCCTGGAGTAATTTGTGAATTGAACCACCAGATATGTACTCAAGATAAACATAGAGTGTATCTTCTCCCGACAAGAACGACAGATGCATAATATCAAAAATTAATTCACTGTAATTCCACACATAAGGGACAATGATTCCATTTTGTGTTTAGTTGCGTGTATTCCAATGCATGAGCCTATAACTTTCAGGTTTTCGAGTAAAGCATCCGCCCGTGCCGATTCACTTCCAAAGTATCGCACGATATTTGAATGACGGAGTCGACTAACCAAAGAATTCATGCAAATAATTAGGTTCACTCAGCACAAATGGACACCAAAAACCATAAAACATCACAAACCAAAAATCAAGCCCTCACTAAAAACTAATTGCTGTTTTACACTCCTCAGGAAATAAAAATTAGTACAGACAAGCAAAATAACACGTCCTCTGTTTTTTTAGAACAAATCGACTCACGGATTCAGCAGCCCAATACTTTCAACTTTCCGGACTAGACCAGACGAAGGGACGTAGCAAATCTAGAGAAAGCTGGAACTTGGAAATGCAGTGTCGTCCTAGACAAACACATCAATTGCAAAAGATTAAAATCAACAAACTCAATGCCGTCCTAAACAACAAACTTATAGCACTCTTGTGGTAAGAGAAGGCAAATGTACCCAAAATGCCCTCTCGTGATAAGTAAAATCGAGTGTTAGATGACCAAGAGTGTTGGAGGAGCAAGAGAGCACCATACAAGCACGAAACAGAGGCAGAATGAGCTCGAAGCGGAGAGCGAGCGAGCAAAGAAGCCCAAAGTGAGCGTCGGAACAGAACCATAGCAAGTGCCAGAGCCATGCCGGGGCCAAGATCGAGCGACGGACCAAGCGCTAGAGTGGAGAGCGAACGTTAGAGGAGAAGCAAGGAAGCACCGCACGAGCATGAAACGGAGACGGAGCGAGCTTGGAGCTGAGAGCGACCGCTCAAGGAGAAACATAGCGGGTGCCGGAGCCGCACTGGGGCTGAGATCGAGCAACGGAGCAGAGATGGAGCGAGCGCTAGAGTGGAGCGCGAACGTCAAAGGAGAAAGCGAGGGAGTGGAGAGCGAGCGTCGAAGAGAGAGAGAGAGTACAATCTACGCATTTATTATGATCAAGCTAGCTAAAGTGACAAAATTTAAATTTAAAATAGAAAAATCAATTTTTGAGTGCATAAAATAAAGTGAGGACCACCGAAATACGTGGAGCCACATGGTCTTTTTTTATTGGCCCGGGCCCATGCTGACGTGTTAACCCCGGCCCACCAAATATTTTCTCGGGGGGCGCCCTTTTAAGCAACACCGAGGGGATGGAGCGATTGAAGGGCCCAAAAGCTGATCGAGACAACCATCTGACCCTGAAGCCTAAAACGAAAAGAACCAATTTGTTGTTTTCATGCGTGCCTCGTATAGCTCGCGTTACGGCTTTCGATCATGGTTGATTTAGGATTTTACTCGTGTGTGAAGTAGGCCAATTTCTATTTCCCTTCGTGTAGATTCATTACTCTTTGATCAAGTTATTGTACTTACAATTTCCCATTCAAGTAAGTCTATTAACATAAAATATCTAACCAAGTCATTCGTCACCCCGTACATATGTCTGTCGGAGAGATAACGTGAATTAAACATTACAGTCAGTAAAGAATAGGCCGACGAATCATAAAACAAATTACCAATCATCGCATTACCAACGATGACTGTCTACTCAGGCAATATTTAGTCCACTTCATACTCCGGTGTTCTTTACCGTCGGCGGCTGAATTTGGCCAGATTTTATGCCGAAAGGGCTTGATTAGTCATCTAAGTTTACCTAAAAAAACATTATATTCAGCGACAAATTTTTAGGTTTTCATTATTTAATTATAAAAACCAAATATAACCTAAAGATCAATTTGGGCGGCTATGGAAAATAAGTCGATATAAGATGTCTGATCAGCCTAATCCAAAAACTGATAACATTTTGTTATTGATTGGAACAGTTGGGTAATAATAAGAGAGACTTGAGCTTAAGATTTAGCGTGGATCTGAGCCCAACCATTCATCATCTTAATATATGTAAATTGGGGAAAATCACCAAGAAAGTATTAAACCTATTACAAGTGTGCTAATTCAGTCATAAACTATTTTGTAACCATTTTTTTGTCAGATTTTAGTTAATTGAGTCCTACAACTTTTGGATTTATACCAATTCAGTTCATTTAGTCAGTCGACGTTCATGTAAACATCTTTTAATAATATTTTTTTCCTTGTCGTTTTGGTTAGGCCCAGTAGAGTGGGAGCCAGCCGCAGCAAGTCCTCGTAGTTGGAATTATTTAAAAGAATAAAAAAATTAAAAAATATATTAAAATATTATTACATTAACACGGACAACGTCACATCAATACAGGCCGATCGAATTGACTGAATTATCACAAATATAAAATATTATGACTTAATTGAAAAAAAATTAATAATTGAATTGGTACAATTGTATATTTTATGTTTCAAAATTTTATATCTCAAAATTGAGACAAATTTTATGGACTTATCCAAATTCTCTCTATATCCTGAGTTTAGGAAAAATATTTTTTTTTGGTCAATAGGAAAAATCTTGTGTAGCGCATATAATAATTGTAAAGGATAATGACATAAATGGTCTCTGAACTTTAAAGTAATTGTAATGTGGTCCATGAACTTTTAATTTGTTCAATCTGATCCTTGAACTTTAGTTTAATATTTAATATGATTTTTAAATTTTTAGTTTGTTCAATATGATCCCTAAATTTTTATTACATGTTTAATATAGTCCCTGAACTATAAAGAAATATTTTTTTTTGTTTAGATACTATAGAGAAATGTTTAATGTAGTCATTTTATTTATTTAAAATTGAGGATGATAATGAATATTTTCGTATAATTTAAAGATTAAATTGAATATGTAATAAAAGTTTAGGGATTAAATCGAACAAGTTAAAAGTTTAGGGATCAAATCGTATATTATGCTAAAAGTTTAGGAATTATATTGAATACATTAAAAATTTAAAGCTCACGTTACACGTTTGGTGAAAATTCAAGGATTATTTGTGATATTTTTACCCTCGTTGTAATTGATCGCTCGTTGGCGGCTACGTCAAAACGTGCAACCGAATTTACAAGTTCACCCTCTAGCTCTCTCTCTCACATCGGGCATATATAATGCAAGCATCCAGAAATCCTGCCTTTGAAGAAGCCCTAGAACGCGAGAACTCTCTTCGAGCTTGTGGCCAGTTCAGTCACCGAATCGGAACTGGTTCGAACGACACGGGTATCGACGGACAAGATGACGGACTACGAGGGAAGATACGAAGGGAACGGAGATGATCTCGACGGCCACCGCGGCGGTTCTCCACCTCCACGCGGTCCCGATGATCGCAGCGACTCCAGATCTCAGGTGATTCGCAAATTTCGCTTTGCTTCTGAGGCTTAAATCTTTTCTGCAATCAAGTTACGGATTGCTATTTAGGGTTTGGTAGCCTGTTGGTGTGGCGCAGGAATGCTCGACTCGTGGTTAGGTCTCGCTTTCGACGTGATTTTTTAGGTCAAATTTGCTGATATCACTCTTGGAGGATTGTTTTGATCGATATGAACTTGTTGGAAAGCTTTACATCGGTAGAATTTTTTCTTTAGATAACTTACTTGGACGATTTTTATTAGCTGCATGGGTCAATTTTGCGTCTTTTGCTCTTTTCTCTGTGTTTTGGGGATAATGTCGATCTCGGTTTACCTTCACACCAATCTGCCAAATAGGCAGGGTTTGCTCTACTGGCGAAAAAGAAGGTGGGTTATTTTCTCATTTGCTGTTTGGATGAACAAGAAAACGAACCCTTTGTGAAACTTTAACATGGTTTCCCTTGTGGACATTTGCCAGATTATCAACTAGGAAAGGAAATGATGCAGTAGGCCTTAAAATTGATTTCTGACTTAGCTAGATAACTAATTATGCCTTTTAGCTAACTAATTCGCCCAATGTGATTTCTCTTTTTACTCTTAAGTGCTTGCTTTTTCTGATTTTGGTACCTTGGTCACCCTGCCATGATTTTACTTCTTTTGGACTGTTAACTCTGAGGAGATCCTGACATTCTTGAATTTTTGCAGCGCGGCTCTCATGATTATGAAAGGGAGATTTCAAAGAGCAGTGACAAAGAGAGGGATAGAGGTCGTGATAAGGAGAGAGATAGGGACAGAGAGAGGGACCGGGAGCGGGACCGTGATCGTGAGAAGGACAGAGACCGAGAGAAGAGTCGTGACAGAGACAGAGATAAGGAAAAAAGCAGGGACAGAGATAGGGATCGTGATCGGGAAAAGGACCGTGATCGGCACAGGGATCGGCACAGGGATCGCAGCGAGAGAAGGGAGCGGGGACGAGAGAGGGATGATGATGATGATTTTTCCCGTAGTCGAGATTTTGATAGGTAATTGAAGCAATAGCCCTTTGGTGTTTATCTTTATTTCCTGTTGCATCTTCAGCTGAATCCCCTTCAGGCTTGGCGTAAGATGAGGGTTAGGCCAAGCTTAGCTATTGTCCCTACACTTTCCCCTTCCCCTATTGTGCTTAGAGAATATTTGACTTTGACATTTTATTCTCGGTGAAAGCTTAGAACTCTTCTTCCTTATTTACAGGCATAGAGATTTTGACAGAGAGAGAGAAGACAGGCACCGGCGTCGATCTCGTTCACGGGGCAGGTCAGAGCATAAGTCAAGGTCTCGATCTCGCTCCCGCTCGAAGAGGTATGCCATAATGTCACCACTTGTAAATGTACCTGTGAATTATGTTTCTTTGTCTTTTGCATTCTTGTCACTGATTTCTACAGTGTAGGATGATGTCATTATTAACAATATTTATGTCTACGTTACACTCCGTCCAATAATCTGATAATATTGTGTCACGGGGTCATTTTCTCGTCATTTATAGTTTGGTGGCTCATTTTGTAGAGTGCTCAAACATCTATTCGAAATTACAAAGCAAATTATAATATGATGGGCCTGGGCTACTGCTGCAGAATGCTGAAGTTCCTTTTTCCATCACTGTGTGAAGATGGAAAGGATTAGCTTTTTTAAGTTATCAGTTGTCACCAGTCTAAATGGGTGCAGTTTTTGTAGAAAATTGGGCTGAGGAAGAACTGGCATTTGTTGATATCGTCTGAAATCTGATATTAATGCTTGTAAAATACGAACTTGCACCCATGCATGCATAATGATTCCTTTAGCTTGACTGTGTGAGCGTAGGTATGTGTGGGTCAAATTAAAGTTCATGTGGCTTGTGGTTGCTTAGGCTGGTTTTTGCAATCCTATTAACATTTTTGCCTTCAGCAAAAGGATTAGTGGTTTTGATATGGCGCCCCCTCCTTCAGCAATGTTAGGTGCTGCTGCCGCTGTCGCTGCCACCGGTATGTTTTTAGTCTTAAAATTTATAATGTTTATGTACATATAACTTCTTTCTTCTCCTTGTTTGATATAGAGTGGAAAATTCCTATCAAATAGGATGGTGTCATTTTGGTAAGCTATTCTTTATGTTAAATTTCTACTACGCATGTAGCATTTTAGGTGGTCTTACTGGGTTGTACTGAATTTTTCCTTTGTTAGTAAAGTTACTTCTGGAACTGAGAGGCTTCTGGTTTTTTGTTGTGTTGGTGTTTGTTTTGTTTGTTTCTTTGTCTTGTCCATTGTTAAGAAGGCAATGTAGGGCTACTTGCCCCACTGTGCTGACAATATGCGTGAGCCGACTTCTCTAGCTTTTATGTACAAGGAGGACCATTCACCGGTATGATGGGTCTTGTTCGTCTTCACCTGCAACTATTGCCTCTTTCGGTAGTTTTAAAATCGTTTAACATATAAGTTATGTATTTTCCCTTTTGATTTACAAATGCACATTAGAGGATATCAGGATGGATTGTGAAAAGGATTTTGCGAAAGATGTTTCAGCCACAAAAAATACTTTAGCTATTAATTGACTGCTTAAGAACTTTATTTGACCACTCTGAGAAGAAATTGGTTCCTCCCTCTCTCTTTCTAGCAGGGCAAATTCCTGGGACAGCTCCAACCATCCCAGGGATGTTTCCAAACATGTTTCCTTTAGGAGCTGGGCAGGTATATAGATATATTCTTTTTTTCTCTCAGAACTTGACGCGGATGTTGACACTGTTAATTATCATTCCATGCAGCCATTTGGCACTCTCCCTGTTATGCCAGTCCAAGCAATGACTCAGCAGGTTGGTGTGAAAAATTTTGTTACTTCCTTTCCCCTCTTTACAAGGTTGATGCTTGATGTGGAATAGTATGTAAAATCTTTATTGGCAGGCCACTAGACATGCTAGGCGGGTATATGTGGGAGGTCTGCCACCTACAGCAAATGAGCAGGTTTTTCCCTTCAAATAGCTTTACTTCTATTAGTTTGTTCATGATCTTTTATTGGTGCTTTTGCAAATAAATTTAGTCTTCTAATCTTCCATGCAGTCTGTCGCAACATTTTTTAGCCAGGTTATGGCTGCAATTGGAGGAAATACTGCAGGTCCAGGTAGGAGGATTTTAATTTCAAGTCCTTGATAATCATTTATTTGGTTCATGTTTCTATTACGGTAGTGATTCTCTGTTTTGTTTTTGTGTGCACAGGGGATGCTGTTGTCAATGTCTACATAAACCATGAAAAGAAGTTTGCATTCGTGGAAATGAGATCTGTTGAGGAGGCAAGCAATGCAATGGCCTTAGACGGCATAATCTTTGAGGTAAGTTCAATTATGTTTTTAACATAATTAATTTCTTTCTCGCGGTAGACCTGCGTTCTTTTTTCAGTGACATTCATCAGATTGAAAGAAAGAACATGAACTAGTTTGAATTTTTGTGCAGGGGGCGCCTGTGAAGGTCAGGAGGCCCAGTGATTACAATCCCTCCCTTGCGGCAACTCTTGGTCCTAGCCAACCTAATCCTAATCTAAATCTTGGTGCTGTTGGCTTAACCCCTGGTTCTGCTGGAGGGCTTGAAGGTCCTGACCGCATTTTTGTGGGTGGATTACCATATTACTTCACAGAAGTGCAAGTGAGGGAGCTGCTGGAATCTTTTGGTCCTCTTAGGGGTTTTGATCTAGTGAAAGACAGGGAGACTGGAAATTCGAAGGGCTATGCCTTTTGTGTTTATCAAGATCTCTCAGTTACAGATATAGCTTGCGCGGCTCTCAATGGCATTAAGATGGGAGACAAGACTCTCACTGTTAGGCGTGCTAACCAGGGTGCAAACCAACCAAAACCTGAACAAGAGAGTGTTTTGTTGCATGCACAGCAGCAGATAGCTTTGCAGGTGAAAGGCTTTTACATTCATTGTTGAGGAGCAATTTCATTTACGTGAATTGTAGCAGCATTGTTGACATATTCTCGACTACATTCATGGTAGTGATTTTTAGGGTCAAACCGACTTAAATTTTATTCTGCATCTGTGATTTTAACTGAGTATGATTTATCGAGTGTGTGATATCTGTTTCTGCTTTCTAATTTGTCTTGTTAAAATTATATCCTCAAGTCTAATTACCAAGGCCTGCAGAAGCTTATGTATCAACCTGGCGCACTTGCGACAAAAGTTGTATGTCTAACACAAGTAGTTTCTGAGGATGAGCTTAAAGATGATGGGGAATATGAAGATATATTGGATGATATGAGACAAGAAGGCGGAAAGTTTGGTAAGACCTCTGTCTATGTGGTTCATGTTAAATTCTGCTCTTATTTCGATTTTTCAAAGCACAAAAGTTTATTAATTATGTTCTTCTTTCTTTCTGCTTTATCTTTGTTTTACAGCCTTTTGTTGTTCCACGTACTGCTTAAAGAATTGGGCCTTAACTTACAGAAAGAAGTTTCCACGGCCTTATATCTTCTCCTAGATTTCGGGAGCTAAGCTCTTTTCTTAAGTGTAATGAAATGTGTTTTGCAGGTAATTTGGTGAATGTGGCTATACCTCGTCCCAGACCAGATGGAGAACCTTCCCCAGGCGTCGGAAAGGTAAATTGTGCCACTTGCAATGGACAACATTCCTCTGCCTCCCTCCCTGGGTATCTGTGTATTTCTCCCTTTTGAGTGTTCGCAATACATGTGTGCTCCTGTGTGCCTTTCTGCTTTGTGTTTTTATCTGTGTACTTTGTTTGGAGGGGGTAAGGGGTTATTGGCGGTCACTACTTTACAATCCCGTTCTCCCATCATAAGTTACAGATTATATGTTAAATTGGTGCTTCGTTGCCATCTGAGCACAGATTACTAATCATACGTTTCATTCCTTTCAGGTGTTTTTGGAATACGCAGATGTTGAAGGTGCTGCCAAGGCACGCACAGGCCTGAATGGAAGAAAATTCGGAGGAAATATTGTCCAAGCTGTCTTCTACCCAGAAAACAAGTTTGCACAGTGCGATTATGAAGGCTAGCCCTGGCCGGCTGCATCTATGTTTCTGTATCTTATAACTAGGTATATGGTAGGAGTTCTTCCCATGCCCTGACGTCTTGAATTAATGCAGCAGCTAATAGTTATTCCGGTTAGGAATCGAAAGATGGTGTGTTATGTTAACGCGGGCTACACCCGGTCTGATCTGATCGGTGTAACCCTCCTAAACAACATATCAATTCCGCAGTTGCATATTTGAAACTCGGTAGTGCAAAATTTCTCTCTTTAACATAATCTTGAGCGGGTTCAAAAGCTTATGTGGGGAATTGTACATGAAGAAGGGTTTGTGAAAACCGAAGCACCAACGCTCCTCGTTTTGAACCGTTTCACTAGGGGTAATTTAGGGCCTGGTAACACTTTTGCATCTCAATTTAATCCGTTTGATGAAAATATTTGCGAAGTTGAAATTCATTTGGTAAAAAAAAATTAATTTATGGGATTTAGAATCACTTTTGGTAGGATTTTTAATCTATGGTAGAGTTTTTGGCTGAATTTAAATTCTCCGTTTCAGAATAACTTTCTAGGTCATATCTGCCTCCTTGCTCTCTGACCATTGCCACCTGTTGACGCTGGTTGTCGATAATCGCTGACCGTCGCCTTCAACCACCGTAGCCATTGCTACTGCTGATCGACGCTGCTTTTCAATCACCGCTGTCATCAATTGTTGATGACCGTCGTCGTCGAAGATTTTGTTAATAATATTTCAAGAGTAAAAATTTTTAACTATTGCTAAACGAATATTTCTGATTAGGAATAAATTTGAAGTAGAATTAAAAAAATTAAATTTTGCTTTTGAGAAATAAAGAAATTAACTTTTGATCAGTAATTGATTTCTAATATAGAAGTATTGCCATGCGTGCAGTTAGGCTGCTCCGGTGAGTGGCATGATTTGCGCGCTGGGTGGATTTTTCACAGTGTAAGCTGTACAGCGAGAGAGCGTGGGGTTAACGACCTTCAAGCCCTGCTGTTCTGTGTTTTCCGTAATGCTGTTTCAAATTTTTCCTATGCTCTTGCTCTTTAGTAGAACTTAGTGGACCAGTCGCTTTCAAAACCCCTCCGACTGGGGATGGCAATGGCAAATATTAACTCATGCTCCTCGGTTAGGCTGTATTGAAGCTTTTGAAAGAGGAGATGGTTTTTTCCGTACATTACTAAAACTTTGGCCATTGGAGATAATCACATTGCCGAAGCTTTATAGAATTTCGCATGATCTTCGAGTCTAGGATAACCCGGGGGAACGACGACGGGGATTATCGAGCCAATACGGCGATGTTCAAGTTCGACTCATATCCACGGGCAAAATACTCGACCCAAAATTATCGAGCGTGACTCAAAGCACAGAACCGAGACCCTCAAAGATTGACGTGACTCTACTCTGGTACCATCTAAAAATAAATTAGCCAGAGCTTGGCCTCGTTGAGCTTGAACGCTTTCCTTGTCAGCGTGTCCGACTATATATGTAATTTTAAAGATTTTTGTTTCTATGTTTACTACTATTAGATATTTGAGAAAAATAATCAATATAAATTCAATTATGATAGCTTTGAGCTGGCAGGCCTTTCCAGTTTGGCTGCATTTGATGTACAAGTCCATATTTATCCTATCCAGAATTTGATAAATGTTCAAGATACGATAAAGGGGATAAATAATTTCTAAGGGACGAGATTGGACAAATCATGATATTATTTCTTAAGAGAGCAGACAAGATAAGAATCATGTTTTTCCCACAACCACCGCCTCTCCTCCATGTTGGGTCATCTCTTTGCCATGCGGGGCTGCCTTTTTGGCAAGAGCCGCCTCTCCAGCACAAGTGTGGTCGCCTCTTCGGTGGCGCCAAGCTGGGGTCTCTGGCTGCTAGCATGATATCTCCACGACCTTGTTTTTTAATCGATTATTTGACATGATATGAGAATCATGTACTTCTCTCTTTAACCGCTTGAACATTTTCAACGCTTGAAAGGGGTCTTGACAAATTATGAAGAAATCGAGTTTGGACGACTAGTATGAATGCATCTTCAGCTTATTGGAATATGTCGAACGATTAGATTCTTCAACACTTGTTTACTCATTCAACAATACAGCGAATAACGCTATGGGTCATTCTCAAATAATTCGACTCCAAATGAAGATCTCCAACTTTATGAGGCATGCTCCGTCAATGTTGTGTTTCGAATTCAAATGGCACAAACCTCTTCTCAATTACTAAATAATTTCTAAAGCATCTTGATATTTGAGCGAAATAAAATATATTTCAGCCACGCCTTGCTTTTACTTATTCAATTTTAAATTCGTAGTTCACCGAATAGTAAATATGATATGATAAAATTATTATGTTATTATATTCTAACTAAAAATTCTGACGGTCAAATGTAGCTTTTGAGTATTATCGGGCATATTTCATCACACTCAAGTAAGATATAACTCGATCTCGATGTTTTGAGCAATTATCGAGCCAAGTTATTCACGAGTAAATTAAATTCAATTTTATCCTTTTTTGAGGTAAAGGAGGAACCGTCAAGTGATCGCTTTTCTTCTCCTTGTCCTTCATTTCTTCACTCCCACCAAAGCCCTACCCTAAACCCCCACTTCCCCGCGGGATCGTACGCCCGCGCCCCCCTCCCCCGTTGTGGCAATCATGTCTTCCTCTCGCCAGCTCCACCGCCTCCGCCGCCTCTCCACAGCCGCCGCTGCCACTCCCGCCGCCACAACAACCAGCGCTGAGGCTCCGGCTTCCTCGATCTCCATATCCCGAGCCAAATCAAAGCTCCGCTCCGAGTTCGACCCCGACAAGGCCCTACAAATCTACTCCTCCGCCTCCAAGCGCTACTCCTCCCCCGTCTCCTCTCGCTATGCTCAGGACCTCACCATCCGCCGTCTCGCCAAGTCTCGCCGCTTCGCCGACATCGAGGCCCTCGTCGAGTCCCACAAGAAGGAACCCCAGATCACGCAGGAACCTTACCTGTGCACGCTGATCCGATCCTACGGGATCGCAGGTATGTTTGACCACGCGATGCGGACTTTCGAGCAGATGGACCAGTTAGGCACGCCTAGGACAGTGCTCTCTTTGAATGCTGTTTTGTCCGCGTGCAATGCATCGAAACTGTTTGATAGAGTGCCTGAGTTGTTCGGCGTTTTGCCTGGCAAGTACGCCGTTTCGCCAGATAGAGTGTCGTACGGGATTTTGGTGAAGTCGTACTGCGAGGCGGGATCGCCCGAGAAGGGGATCGAGGTTTTGAAGGAAATGGAGAAGAAGGGCATCGAAGTCACCGCGGTCACGTTCACGACAATACTCGATTCTCTGTATAAGAGAGGGAGAGGCGGGGAAGCGGAGAAGCTGTGGGACGAGATGCTGAATGCGGGCTGCGTGTTGGATTCTGCTGCTTACAATGTTAGGATTATGAATGCACAGAGTTCGGGGCCAGAGGACGTGAAGAAGCTGATTCAGGAAATGAACGATGCGGGGTTTAAGCCGGACACGATAAGCTACAACTACCTGATGACTTCTTATTTGAAGTCTGGGATGATGGACGAGGCAAGTAAAGTTTACAAGGAGTTGGAGGTCAACGGGTGTAAGCCAAATGCAGCAAGTTTTAGGACATTGATACATTACCTTTGTGAGATCGGGGATTACGAAAAGGGGTACAAGATTTTCAAGGAGAGCGTGAACGTGCACAAGATTCCTGATTTTTTGACACTGAGGAGCTTGGTCGAAGGATTGGTGCAGAAGAAGATGACCAAGGAGGCGAAGGGATTGATTAGGACCATAAAGAAGAAGTTCCCTCCTAATTTCTTGAATGCATGGAAGAAAGTTGAGGATGATCTTGGCTTGGCTTCAGCTGCCAATGACAGTGATGCATCTTTGACCATTGAAGAGGATAAAGAGGCAACTGGGTAAGTCATAAGGTCACTGCAAATTAACATTTTGACAGAGTCCCGATAGTGTATTTTGAGATGGAATCGACTTGATCAGATTGAATGCCGAGGCACAGAACATCAGGATCATAGGTCGGGTAATGGTGGAGAAGAATCTGGTTATACATGATGAACTGTAAC
Organism: Rhodomyrtus tomentosa; assembly: GCA_028455895.1. Lineage (NCBI taxonomy): Eukaryota > Viridiplantae > Streptophyta > Magnoliopsida > Myrtales > Myrtaceae > Rhodomyrtus > Rhodomyrtus tomentosa. The sequence goes on along the minus strand of JAPCWY010000002.1, from coordinate 12,531,799 downwards.
GGGGAAATTATTAGGTTGCCTAATGGTGGTCGGATTTGTAGTTATCCATTGGTTCATTGTGTGCTTCTTTTGGTCTTAGTGGATTAAAGTCAGGTTTTGCCTTGCTCGGAGCCTGTAGTGAGCGACTGTCATTCTCATCAAACGGAATATAATTGTTTTGCATTGGTTCGCTAATTAGTGGCGCTAAACATTTGTATTTTATGGTGCGGCTAGCTATTGATCGCCACAGCTCTTTGGCTCTATGCAAGTTGTTCTAGACATTTTTGTTGATGCTAGCTTATCTACGAGACTGTTCAAGTTTGTTCACTGCTTCTTTGCTGATTATCATTATACCTATTCAGAGTTATTTAATCATTTAAACGCACTCTAATGATACCAATTGCTGTTTAGCATGCATTCATCTTGAAATATCCACGAAGGACCGGTTGCTCTTAGCTTATTAGATCACCAACAGTCTTCTCTTCTGGGATACTTCAATTTTCTCTGGAAGCGACTAAAGAAAATGCTGATGCGGTAGTGTGTGATCATGCAACGAATCAGATCCATATGAGATTATACAGAACTGAGTTGTTGGGAGCAAAGCGAAACCGGTTCTTGATCACTGTCAGAGGTAAATAATTTTTTTTTTTGGTAAGGTAAGGAACGAGAGGTGAATAATTTTATGAGCTGGTTTATCCTAAATTAGGCCCTCTAGTTCCAATTTCTTGCAGAATACATGCGCTAGATTCATGGGGGGAAAAGAGAAGAAAGCCCTCCTTTGCTCCGACTCTGGATGGATTGAAAGGGAAAAGGAGCAAATGTCATTGAACTAGAATTTTTCTTTCACGGGGCTTCTTGTTGTTCTTGTAGGATGTGCGAGAGACAGCTTCCCTCTCTACAGACTCGGTCGGTTTTGCTTGTTAAATGAGTAGCTTGAGTGACCCAATAAGCTTTTCCAGTAACAGCTAACAACTCAGATGCTGTGATTGTGAATGCATGTAGAAAAATTCTCCAAGTTTGGGGTTCGTTAGATTTTTGCCGTGGGTTTGGGTTTTCACGAAGGGAAGAAAGCAAGCAAGCAAGCTAGTTTAACAATTTCTGAGGAAAGATATGGCCACACCAATCTGCAAGAAAAGTGCTATCTAGACCCATCGGAGGAGACTCAAAATAGCGTTTTCCGTAGCCTCCATCGCCGCCCAGGTACAAGAGCTTGCGCAGGCAATTGCTTCGTAGTAAGCACTTTTAAGAGAACATTCCCAATTTTAGCGAAAAGAAGCCAAGTTTGTAAATGACTTAATGTGCAGATTGATGCGAAGAAGGATTTACAGGCAAATGTTCCTCTCCCATATTAGTCCGTCCCGAGAGCTCCATGAAAGTTCGAGCTTTGTGTGGTACACAGGCAAATGTTCCTAAAAATCTGAGGTCGAGCTCGACGGGATATCGAATTTCTTATTTGACCTCAATTGGAAATCTGTACTATTTTTTTCTGAAAGCAATAGAAGCTTGATTGAAAGCCTGTACAAATTTTTTCAGAAAGCAATGGAAGGTTGATTAGGGCAGTGATCCTGTGGAGCCAAGCACAATCGAGCTTGATCTTGCATCGAAGCTATATACCCTATTCGAATAGCTCGAACTTGACTGGGAATCGAGCGGACCGGAATCGGGTAAACGGTAGATCACTCAGCTTCACCCTTAGATGAAAAAGTGCACCTCTCCATCCAAAGTCAATTGACTGACTTTTTTTGTTTTCTCTTCCTCCCAAAGCCAACAAGACACACTGTTTCGGGTGGAAAACGACAGTGTGTCCACCAAGGAAATACCTGAAATTTCTCACGTCAGGCACCGAAGGAAGTGTAATATTTGTTTGTCTACCAGTGTCCTGTTTCAATCTCAACTTTAGGGCAAAGGGAAAGAATCTCTGATGCCGTGTGGGCATCGATCCATCCATTTTCCCCACTGAAACCCAACCATTTGCAGTAAGATATTCATTCTCCTTGGGCCATGTGTTTCCATTTGGGGAGCTCTGGAGACAGACAGACTGCTTTCGTGTGCACCAGCCGAGCTCGACCTGACATCGTCAAATTTTTGTCCGGACTTGGACCCACGGGACGAGCGAGAGACCCGCAAAATCGGGAATCCCCCCGCCCCTGTTCTTATGACGTTTCTACACACCTTAAGTCCCAAGAGATAAAAGGATGGATCCGGCCTAGGGAGCGGCCAAGGATCGGTGGACGACCGCAGCCCCACCGTGCACAGCGGGGTTGTGGACCGAATAGGGGCGACACGGAAAGTGTTCCGGCGCAATGGGCCTTCGTTGCCATCCCAATGATTGGTATTTTAGGGCATGAATGACAAACATCCTATTTTTCGATTCTATTTATGGCCGAAAATAATTTTTTATATTTCTATTCTTTGGATGAATTTCTACGTAGAGACATGCACTTAATAAATACACAAAATTTTTATTTTCATTTGATAACAACATAAAAACTTTTTTTGAGAATGATGAAAGACGATCTGAGACCGGCAATGGGCGACCGACGGCGAGCCAATAGCAACCGAAGAATGGGAAATTGTTGTTGACAATAAGGATGAGAGAGAGGTGACCGGAGCCGGACGGTGGCCGACAACAAGGATGCGAGAGAGATGAAGTGAACAATGAGAAGAATTCTTATTTTTGTTTCTATTTTAGAAATAGAAAATTAGAAAATTTTAAATTCTTATTTCTGTTCCAAAAATATTTATTCACCAAAAATATATTCGGAAAATAGAAAAATGAAATTATTTTATCAAACGAAATTTTATTTTAAATATATTTTCTGAAATGAAAAAATAAATAAATAAAGAAATAGAATTGTCGTCGTGCGTCCCTTATTATCGTGCTACGGATACAATGGACAGGCGTCTGGCTGACGATGATGATAATATAATGTTATTGTCTTAAAGGGTGGATGTTGTAGACCTACATGGATACAAAATCGACATGTGCACGAGAATGATGAAGTTGCATGGAGGGACCCCGGCCGTGAATCCATCCCAGTCAACCAAGTGGCTGGTCAAAGTCAAAGTCAAAAAAAAGAGGGGGCGTCACTTGAGAAAATTATGAAAAAAAAAATTCAATAATTTTCATCTCTTGAGAAGGGCGTGAATGGCAATTATTATGTTTCCGAACGCTATTCCTAGTCAGAAATAAATTTTTTTTCTTTTCTATTCTATGAAGGAGTTAAAGAACAGTGAAAACACAAACATATCTTTTTTTTTTTTTGAAAACAGAAATTAATTTGATAGCCACATAAAATGCTTATGATTGCCGGTTCTTGTCTGCCGGCCAGGGGCACGAGAGATAGATCGATGAGAAGAATTTTTATAACAAAAATAGCAAAATATGAAATTTTTACTTCTAATATCTCTTGCAAATATATTTCCGTCCTACAAATTTGCCTCGAAAATAGGAAAAGGAGGGGAAGAAATTGTTTTGTGGAACAGATTTTAGTGTCAAACCTCTTCTTCTAATTTCTCTTGACATTGCGCGCTTAAAAATTCCTTTAACCGTCCTCACGGTGCGCGAACAAATCGAGAGCATCCTTCTCCCGTTTTCTTTTTCTAAATCATGAGCAAATTTTCGTACTACATGATGCCACGAATAATAATAATAATAATTTTATTTTTATTTTTGGTGATTTTGGAGGCATCTACGTGAAATGAATAATGATGATTTTGGTGACTCGCTGCAAAACTCACTCTTTTTAACGGATTTGGATCCCCTGTCTAAAGTGGAACTAAGGCAGGCAGGGGATCCCCACCGCCCATCTGCCATCTGCCCTTTTTGCAGGGGGAAGAACTTTTTATTGATTGATGGGCGGTGGGGATTGGGCTGCCTTAGTGGAGGTCCACTAAGCCAGCAGGTCCATTTTTCCTTTTTAACAATCCAAACCCTACGTCAATCAGTCTCTTCACCTCTTTGCCTCGATCTCCTTCCAGAATCTATGGCGTCTCCTATCTTGCGCTCTATTAAGTGCTGCATCATATCACTTCTCCATTTTTACGTCATAATTTAATCTGACAAATAAATTTATTTGATAAATTTACTTAAAATTATTTTTTTTGATCAATAAAAACCCATGCTAGTACAACCGTGACAATTTACCCTTATTTAAATTAGATTAATATCACGAAAAATTTTAAATTGATAAATCAATATAACATGTGATAAAAAATTCAAACTGAAATAATTGTAAATTATCACGTGCCGTCTAACTCATCAATTTCATGATTAAATTTAATGAAAATTAACGAAGATTAAATTTGTCAGAATTGTATTGATTTAAATTTTAAATAATCAAAAAATTAATTTAAAATAAATATATTACAAACATAGTAATTTAAGATTTTTCGTGATATTAACTAAATATATAATCTTTATAGTTTGCAGGCAGCGAAGGCCCAAGAATTCGCGATGAACGAACGAGTATGACTTTACTTAGAATACCCGAGAGAGAGACAGAGAGACAGAGAGACAGAGAAGGTCTGCAACGTAAATACTAAGTCATGACTACTGGCTGGAAAACTAGACAAGAACACTGAAACGAGAGAGAAGCTAAGGAACGAAGTGAAAATTCGTGAGAGTTGGAAGGAATGACTCTGCGAGCTCATCGTCTTCCTCGCCGTCAACGTCCACCCATCGACGATCTCCGACCGAACAAGGCCTCCCAGATCTCGGAGAACGCGTCCACGATGACGCCGTGGTGGTCCCTCGAGTTGAGCGAGAGGAGGCAGCGGAGCAGCTGCTGCAGCTCCTCCTCCGCGAACATCTGCTTCTCCACGATCATCTCCACCATTGACCGCTTGAAGTCCCCCCGCGGGTCTTCCGTCCTCTTCACCACCGCGAAGCTCTCTCTCACCTTCCCTTCCATCACCCCGCACGGCATCATCTTCCTGAACACCGACAGCCGAGCCGCCTCAGCCTCAGCCTCCGTCGACTTCCTCGCCTTCACCGTCTTCTTTCTCCTCCTCCTCCTCGGCCGTCTCGGCGCTTCCCGAATGGTCTCCAGCTGGGGATTGAAGGCGTGGTCGGAAGAGGAATCAGTGGTGGAGAAGCTTCTGGAGGAGGAGACTAGAGTCTCCGTCTCTTCGTCGTCGTCGTAGCCCGCGCCGCCGCGGTCTTCGCTGCTGAAGAGTCCGCTGTCCATCGAGGAAGTGCTGAGACGACCACGGAGTCTGATCCCCGTTTTCTTCTTCTTATTCTTGGCGCGTCGTTTCTTTTTCTCCACCACGGGACTCACGGCCAAAACAACGTCTGCGCCATCATCGTCATTGTCGACGTCGGATCCCCCGGAGGCGGAGGAGGTGTAGATCTTCCTGCGAGGGGCGTGCTCGTCACGCGTCGTGGCCATAACGTGGAAGTCCCCCTCTTGTTTCCAGTGGAACCGAGGCTGCGACCCGGTGCGGTCGTCGTCGTCGGAGAGGCGGGAGTGGGAGGACGGTCGCGACCTGCAGCCGCAGCCGTAGGGCATGAGGGCGTGGGGCAGGTGGCGGTTGAGGAAGGAGCGGCGGGGCTTGCTGGGGTCGACGGCGATGGGGTCGGGGCTGATCGGGGGGAGGCGGAGGAAGGAAGGGACGGGATCGGAGGGGAGGGAGGACGCGTCTTTGGAGCGGCAGGATTGGAAGGCTCGGGCGATCCGGAGCTTCAAATGCTTGGCCATCTCTCTCTCTGGATTTTTTGAAGTGATGAAGCATGTAAGTGAATAGTTGGGAGTGAGAGAAGAGGTGCACTTTTATAGGGGAGTAAACGAGGTTTTTTTTAGACAAAACAAAAAAAAAGGCTTATGCTAACACGAGAGTACGATAGTAATTTCATTATTCTTTGAATTACGATGTTTTAATTAATGATTAATTATGCAAAACACAAGGTGTGTGGATTTATGATCAAGATAACGCTGTCACCGAGCGCCCGTCGATTGCCGCTGCCAACCGTCGTCCCCGACCGCCGTCGCCGTCCACCGACTGCCGCCATCGACAATAGTTGACCACCACCCACCGTAGCCACTATTGACGAGCACCACCGCCAACCACCACTACCGGCTTCTGCCGTCATCGTTCTCCTCTTGCCGACCGCCGCCCATCGTTGACCACCACATTTTTTTTGTTTCTGCAACAAGTGAAAATATTTTACAAAGTATATTTTTCACCAAATAACATTTACGTCAAATTTGCTTTTCAATGTGTTTTTACATTCCACTTTACCAAAAACTACTTACATTTTGAAAAAAGTCTTTTAGTTTAAAGATCTTTACATTTTCTCAGTCCCTTGGTCAAATGCTGAACCAAACATGCTCAATATCTTTTTTTTTTTCACTTAAGCGATGTGGGCACCGTAGCAACATCGACAAATTTTTAGTGGTGCTTGTTGAACCTTGATGGAAGCAAATGTGTCGCACGCGTATGAGTTTGTGATTTTTGTGTCACATAAAAATAATTTAGGATAAATATATTACTACAGTCACAGTTTAGGGTATCCAGTAACTTTTTGGCCTTTATTGCGTGGGGTGTTTTCAACTCTCCGAGCATCAGGCTAATCTCAAGTTAGGGATGAAGAGTTATGTTTCGTCTGTCATAACAAGTATTGGGTTGTCCGACGTTAATCGACGATTGATAATTCACTTATAATTTATTGTGTCTGTCATGCCAATCTTATGGGTCACATTTAGGAATTATAGAGGATCGTCAATCTATCTTGGAAAATTGGAGATAGCGCTAGTGAAAAGCCCAAATGCCTTATTGTAATGCCAATCACGATAAGTTCAATTGTGCTTATTCTATTATTAAAGTACGCTGGAATAATAAGATTTGGATCCCCTGTCAAGCCGCAATCTTGGCAGGGGTGTCCCTGATTTGATCATGGCCGTTCGATCAATAACGGATGGCCTAGATCTTTCAAAATTGCAGCTGACTTTTTTTTTTCCTCGTCAAATCAGGACTGTCTGTGATTAAACGAATGATCCTGATTGACAGGCACCCTGTCAAGATGCAAGGCGATCCAAATCTTGAATAATATCCATGTCCACACTATTTCATAGGTCTGGGGAAGCATTGTTGCCATTGAGACACTAACACCCTTTGCTCCCCATAGGCAAAATACTTACTTCCACAGGCCAATTTGCCGTTTTTGTAACATACCACCAAACTTTTCCCCAAACCCTACCTCCATCACCCCATGATGCTCATCAGCCCTCCACCTACCCATTGACACCGCCATTTATCGAGGAGTTGACCTCTCGCCCCTCCAGAGACTTCACCACGGCGGCGCGCATTACCATCGTTACTGTCGACCCTGCCCCTAGTCGAGGGACACCAAATTTGTGAGCTCAGACCTGGTGTGGCCATGGGCACGAAAACACTGGAATAGGCATGTCGGGGACGGGAGCTCAATCTCTAAGATCCACTGGCCATGGCCAGGAGCACGAGCTTGGAGGAGATGGAGAGACAAGATGAGGAGAGAAACATCAGAGATAGAGGGATGCAACTATATAAGACGTCTTCGATATCCATTTTCTCTCATGGAAGTACGTATTTATCATGAACATTTTTCTTTGACATCACGAATTTCAAATCATGCTCACTGTAACAATTTTATCCACTACCTTTTTTTGTGACACCATAAATATCAAACTATGACCACTGCTTCACATTTATCCTAAATTTTTTCTTGTAATATACGAAATCCCCAAACTTGTGCCTATGTGATACATTTACCTTCCATTAAGGTTATATCATATGATTTTTCAACCAAAACAATGATATTTTTATTTCATTTAAGTCATGTGGGCGCCATGTCAACGCCGTTTACTTTTTGGCGCCTATGTAGATAGATTTCTAACGGTTCCTCGTTGACGGGACCTTGATGGAGGGTAATGTATAATAGAATTACAAGCTTGGAATTTTTTATGTCACAAAAAAAAAAGTTTAGGTTCAATAAGTTGCATTGAACAATAATTTGTGACTTTTCATGGCTTTTACCGCATACTCAATGTACGATCTCAAGCTGGGATTCTGGCAACATTGGCATTCACCGGAAGTCCTACATAAAACATGATTTTGCAAATTAGGGTCATGCCATTTGGTTAACACAGTTATCCATGTATAGAAAGGCCATGTGAAAGAATTTTTTTTAAGCCCATTGTGGCAAATGCCCTCATCTACATTGACGACATTCTCATACTTGGCCTAGTTTGAAGAATCTCATTGCAGCTTACAAAAACAGGTTGCAAATCTTGTGCTCCGATATAGCATCAAGCTCCCTCAAAAGAAGATGCTTATATTTCTGGGCATGTACCTCAAAAATGAGACAGACCGCCCGGGCGACCGTGCAGTATCCAAGGAGAAGTCACGACATCTTCCTTCGCGGTAAATTCCTTCAGATGGCGAGTTAAAATTGTAGGCTTACTCCGGCAATTAACACCGGGCCAGCAGTTTTGTTCCAAGAAATTGATGGGAAAAGATGCATCTTGAGCATACAATTGGATGAATTAGGATTAAAAACACAATAACCAATTAGATTTATAGAAAATCTGAATGAAAGTTAACGAAGAAGGAATCCCCAAACGTACCTCTCTTTTCCAAGGCTATCCTTTTCCAACAAAAGGATAACGATCCTCTTCTCCTTTGCCGACACAAGTCAGGCACCTCAAAGCTGCAGCGATATCTCTCCATTCTATCTGGTGTTCTGTTCTGGTCTGGTGTGGTGTAATGACAGGCAGAAGCTCTGCAGAGACGAGTTAGCCTCATTTGATGCGACTAGATATGATCATCTGAATTTACTACTATAAAAATTTTATAATGTGATTGATCTGGATCATTCAATTTAAAATGTACTAACATCATTTTTCACTAAAAAACTATGGATTGATCTAAGACGTCCATTTTGAAGTGAAAAATCCAGATTTAATGGCACCCATACATTGATGTTGGGAAATACTTCCCCTTATCAGACACCCACAAAACATTATTTATTCGAAGGTTTGTTTGTTTTACAAAAAATAAAATTATAATTATTTATAATTTTAAAAATTATTGTTTGTATCGCTTGAAAGAATTAGTTAATGAAAAATATATATGATATCACTAATAATTTATGCATAAACATTTTTTATGAACAATGAAAATATACTACTATTTTTTGTAAATGTTAATGCTAATCGTTTCGAGGAAAAACATTTTTCAAACTATTTATTTTTTGGGAAAGGAACGGAACCTTACAAGCATACAGGATTTTATTGATTCCTAATGCCATGAAGCCAAATCCAAGAAAGCCAAATAGAGAGCTACTTCAATTAAACCTGGCCAAAATTAGCCAAGTGGATTCAATTAGAAAAATATGAATATATTTAAAACTAAACCGATACAATTGACACATTTAGGACTGAATTAATAAAAGTGCAATGGGCATATGACTTTTTTTTTGGTAATTTCTTCCAAGTAAAAGACTGTCAAACTATGTATGGGAGTCGTCTTATTCAACAAGCACTTGATGGGACTCATCTGATCTAGGGTTAATCGATTTTCAGGGTGGATTGATTTTCGATCTAGAATCAAGGACCGATCTTGTGACCACTGTCCGGGAACCAAACCGATTCAAGGAACCTAGATCCGAACAGGTTCTCCCTAGAATCGACCTTCAAATGAATTGATCTAAGTCGATTCCCTAGTTGAACCGACTCAATGCCTAATCTGACCAAGCCATTCACACGTACATAACTCACATAAACCGCGTGCATATACGAACATGTACATCCTTATTCTCATTTTTTCGGCAAAATGATACCTCAAGTGTCAATATTTACGTACGGCGCTCACTTTAGTGTAAATATATTTTTTGAATCACTTAAATATCAATTTTTTTAAAAATAATTATTTAAATGCCAATTTTGGTAAGATTGTTGAATTTTCTTGTCGTTGACACTAAGTGATTATTTTTTCTTCGATTTGGAACCGGCGGATGTTAGTCAAAAAGAGAAAAGCCAAACCCTAGCATCAATCCTAAAGCCAAATTTTGCGCAGCCCAAAAGGGGACCTGTCTTTTTGGGGGTGGAGATAGATTCTTTCTTCAAAGGAGAGGTGAAGAAGACACACACATTGAGAAGTCAATCCAAAAGAAGCTTTTTCTCCTTTCTTTTGCAATCAAGATGTGTGGGTTTAGGGGCATCCAAGGAAACAAAATCATGTCGTCCAGGCAACTGTCCTCTCTCTCTTCTTTCTGTCCTTTTGGAGAGGCTATGGTCATTTGGTGCCGGTTGAAAAGGCTCACTTTGGTTTTTCACCCTTCTGTGTCTCCACTGTTCTGGCCCTCTCTGATCAACACCCAAGTCGGGTCAGAATTGCTTTTGTCTACTAAATCTCGTGGCTCGGGTTTTGAACTTTTGAAACTATCAGTTGCATTTTAGGGCCATGATTTAGATGAGCTTTAGGTGTCCTGCCCCCATCCTCCTCCTCCTCCTCCTTCCTTTCTTTTTCAGGCCAGCGTGCTTTTGGAAATGGCTCCACAAAGAGTCGTGAGTGGTTCATTCGTTTTCCTTTGGTTGAAGCCAATCTAGAAACATTGAGAACATTAGATACGTGTATGCCCTAGAAGATGTACCATGCATGCCGAGAAAGTCTACAAAGATTGATTTATTAGATGATGATATTGTCATGCTGGATGTCACACGAAACCACTATCTCGTGCTTCAAAACCCCAGTCATGGAAACAACCATACATACCACGCGATATAATGGAGTATCTCGATCATGATATACTATTTAGTGTGACTAGTATTGCTCGTAAAGAAAAAGGAGGGGGCGAAAGAGAGGAGCGGAGCTCTCTCGAGTATCATTAGTCAATTCTCGTGCCTCCGTCCTCGCAGTGCATGAGCAATAGCAATATTGTCGCTCAAGGGTGTTTTTTTTTTTTTTTTTGGTGATACTCCTGGCGCACATGTATCGTTAAATCGTACAGCTCTTACTTGATCTTAATGGCTAACTTGGAATAAATCGATTAAGATCCAAAGTGGCCAATAATATTTCATTTTATTTGCGCTCGACTTGTTGGCCGAACAAAAGAGAAAAACTCCTACAAAGGCCTTTCCCCAAATAAAGTAGAAAATATATAGGACCTGGTGTCGTCAAATCAACGATAGTATGCCTATTCTAGAAAGGGGGAAAAAAAAGTGAAAATGGTTTTCTCAGGTATTTCCCCTTTTGTCAACACTGTTGGAGGAGTTTGTTTCGGGTAAACTAAATAAATTTAAAATAAATTTTTAGACTAATTACTCATGTGTGTGTGTGTGTGTGTATATATAGTTTTTAAAAGTGACTGAACTAAAAACGTGGCACATGAAGATATTTATATGTAAATTGTTATGAATGATGAAAATGTTTATAGTTACTATTTATTTCAAACGATATAAACAATCATTTTTTGAAAAAAAATTATTTTCGAAATTGCTTAATTTTTGCGAAATAGACGGAACTTTCAAGTAATAACAATTTGTATTATGGACATCCCGTCGCTTGAAAAGGATTTAAAGTTTCTCATTCTAATTTTAAAACCGCAATGAAGAAGCAGCTTCCATCATCTCATGGAACGCTCGATCTCTTCTATTTTGTCAAAATCAGGATGACATTTACGGTGTGAAGATGTGCGATATGAGTCTCGGCGACATAACTCTTTGGTTGTAGACCTCCCTCCACCTCCGTGCCCAATCACCCGATTATCTCATAAAATTCAACGATATCGGTTCGAGCGCTTTAAAAAGTGTCACCACTACTAAATTTAAGGTAGCGGCCGGGATGTGTCTAGTTGCTGTTCGAATCAGATTTTCTGGGTAATTTTCGGGTTTCCAAAATTTGAAACCGACGGCTCCGATTTCAGGCGTGGTACTGAATTGTTGGGACAACTACCAAAAAAGTCTTAAAGTCAATTCTGTCCTAATTTTTTTTTTTACCCATTGATTTCTAAATCTTTTGATGCAATGCCAATTCATTTGGCCGATAGACGCTAACGTGGTAAAATTTTTTAAATAATATTTTATTTTTTTTAGAATTTTTAATTATTTGTTGTGAGTATTTTTTTTATTGTTTTTATTTTGGCCGGCAGGAATCTGCTGTTGGGCAAGGGTTCACGGCTCTTGTTGGCCATTCGGCAAGGGCTCGAAGGCTCTCGCCCAAGGGTCGGTATAGGTCTCTGGTGGCCAACATCATCCTATTGGACAAAACCAAAAAAAGAAAAGAAAAAAATAAAAATTTATTAAAAGAATTAATTTTTTTGCAAAGCATTATAATATTATAAAAAAATTTGCCCACTTCACCACTGGCCAGCAAAATAGATTGAATTGCGACTCAATTGACAAAAAAAAGCGTAGTACTGAATTGACATAATTACAATAAATTTATGACTTTTTTTTTAGTAATTCTCCCTTTAATCCCTCGGACAACTTAGATTGAATCAAACCAATTTGCTTTTTCATTATAATTCTTTTATCTTAAAGAGTAAATGTACTTGCGTTCCACTTCTTATGACGTTCAGCAGTAGTAGAGTAATGACTACAAATTTGTATTCATATATTGTATGCACGCATATATGTGGGTGTATTTAGGCTCTGTTTGTTTCATGAAAAATGAGTAATTTAGAAAATATTTTTCAAAAAATAATCTTTTATATCTCTTAAAAAATGAATAAATGAATTTTTTTCATTACCCATGAAAATAGTTAGGCATAGATTGTGATCGATGATGAAAATACTTTTCGTTGATTAATTTTTTTTAAGGATATAAGCGATTAATTTTTAAAAAATATTTTTCAAATCGCTTATTTTCCGTGAAAAAAAAGGAGCCGTAGTGATGACCACGGTTCGGAACTGACCAGTTCCGGTTCGTGGCCATGGGTGAACCGAAATCGGAATTTTGAGAGGCGATTCTAGTTTCGATTCGGAACTAGTGGTTCCGAGCTGGTTCAAGAATCCGCTGATTCCGCTAGTTCCTTTTTTTTTTCTTTAGTCATCCCCTTGATTTGCTCCTTCTTGAAGTTGGAGATTGGAGGTGAGGAAGGAGTGGGAGCATGGGAGACTAGAGGAGACGGGGCCCGGCTAGTGCGGAGATGGTTCTTGAAGTTGAGCACGGCGGCCTAGCGAATCTGCTCGTCGAGGGAGGACTCGGCGATGAGGCGGAGGATGACGAGAGCGTAGTTGGGGGCATTCGGAAGCGTTGGAGAGGGAGGACTCCGCCAGGCGGCGGGGGGCCGGAGGCGGGAGAGAGGGTGTGGAGGAAGTATCGAGAGAGGAATTGAAGCGTCTCCTGATTCCACTCCATGGGTAGGTACAACTAGAGCAGGAGCTCCAATGGGGTGTGGTTTTTTCCCCTAGGGTTTAGTGAGATTTTGAAAAGCCATGCGGCGGTGCGATTGCAGAAGCTTTCACCCAGAATTGGCAAAGTGGCCTTGGGCCGGTTCCAGATTTTTAGGTACCTTAACCGGCCCGCAGCCACCTCTATGTGCATGTACTTTTAACTAGTTAACATATACAATGCCATGCAATAGAGTAATGATTAAAAAAATCCAGAGGAAGATTAGTCGATAATCAATTAACGCCATACCCCCGATCATGTTAACCTTTATTTAACAAAACTGGATCGGACGAAACATCTGATTTTAGGATTGGGCGGGCCAATCTATGATTCTACAAATTAGAAATGAATCATATCCCAGTACCAAATTTCAGGATAAAAATAAATGATTCTTAAAATAATGTCAAATCAAGAATCTTTTGACAAATTAAAAAGAAAAGTGAAATCTTTTAAAAAAAAGTGAAAAACAAAAGAATATGAAAAGTTAAAAGAAAAAAAAGGAAAAAAAAGGATTATTGGACCCACCAAATTTAGAAACTCCCACAAGGACAAATCGTGCCCACACGACACCGACGACCAAGGCCAGCCTCCAAAGGCCCCAAGCGAAAATCAAAAGAAAGCAGCAATTTCTCCAAATCTCCTTCCTTCCCTCCATCGACACACATGTCTGGCCTTTGACTGCGTTTCCCCGTACATGCATCCATACATGCATCCACCATAATCCTCCTCCTCCTCTTTCTTCTTCTCTCTTCTTCTTCCCTGAATCGATCTCCATAAAAATCTGCAGATCATCATCATAATCATCATTATCATCATCATCATCATTCTCCTCCGTCCTTGTGTCGATTTCTCTATCCGGGGGCAGCGGCCGTTTCGATCTCGTGGTAACCAGCCATGCAGAGGAGTTCGATGAGGAGGCTGTGCCCCAACATCGACCGAGAAGACGCTCTCGAGACGGTGTTGGAGGTGCCGATCCCGGAGGAGATGTTCGCGGGCATGGGGAGCGACGTCGCTCTCCGGATGCAGAACATGCTGACGTGGATGAAGGCGCAGACGTCCGACAAATGGTCGTCCCCGGTCATCGCCGCCCGCATCAACGAGCTCCGCTTCCTCCTCTACCTCGTGGGATCGCCCCTCATCCCCCTCCAAGTCCAGCTCGACCACTCCGTCAACCGCCCCATTCGCGATAGCTCCATCGTACGTGAGACCCTTTTTTTTTCCCTCTCCATACATACTTGAATTAGACTGGCGATTTGGAAATAAGAACGCAATGCTTCGACAGATGAAAATGAAAATTTTGTTTAGGTCGCAGAATATAGTGTTCATGATTGATGGGAAAAATATTTTTATTTCAGATAAGCATTCCTGGCCACAACTTCAATCGAGCAATAAGGGCAACTGGTTAGAAACTGTCCCGATGTCATTAGATCATCGATGGCGAGGGACACTTGGTTTCTAGCCGACCCCGAGCAATATGACTTCCATTGAAACCGTAACTATTCCGATGTCATTAGGTCATGTTGTGTGTGTGGACTAGACCATGATCGTTGATCGCATTGAGTCGAGTATAGACATCAATTTTCACGAATCGGGCCTATGCGAAACTCTCGCGGTCGCATACAATCTCACATATCCTAATTTTACAACCTAACCCATGTGCGTTGTTTTGCAGGAAGCATCGACGGCGAAGTACATAGTACAGCAGTACATAGCGGCGACGGGAGGGCAGGCAGCGGTAAACGCGGTGAACAGCATGTGCGTGACCGGCCAGGTGAAGATATGTGCGTCGGAGTTCCACCAAGGGGATGAGAGCGCTCAGGCGCGGAGCACGCAGGAGATTGGGGGGTTTGTGCTGTGGCAGAAGAATCCCGATCTCTGGAGCCTCGAGCTCATTGTCTCGGGATGCAAGGTCAGCAGCGGCAGCAACGGCAAGCTCTCGTGGCGGCACTCCTCGAATCAGCAGGCGCCCGTCTCCAAAGGGCCTCCTCGCCCCTTGCGGCGATTCCTTCAGGTACAAGTTGTTTATTTTTCCTAACGTTTTGGACAGTGATGGTGCAATCTACGGGACAGATTAATTTGTAAAAGTAAATAGCTGTGGTTTGGATTGTACAATTAACTTTGGCTTTTTCATTCGCACTCAATTGGCAACATCAAAACATAATTTTAATGCCCATGCTTGGTTTTTTTCTCCTATCCAAGTTGCGATGATGCTAACCATAGTGCTTCATTCGTTTGTCTGAAGGGATTGGATCCAAGATCGACGGCTAACCTGTTCCTAGACGGGATGTGCATCGGCGAGAAGATCATTAACGACGAAGACTGCTTCATCCTCAAGTTGGAGACCAGCCCGGCACTGCGGGAGGCTCAGAGCGGCCCCAACTTTGACATCATCCACCACACCATCTGGGGCTACTTCAGCCAGCGGTCAGGCCTCCTGATCCAGTTCGAGGACTCGCGGCTGCTCCGCATGAAGACCGCAGATGGCGAGGACGCGGATGTCTTCTGGGAGACGAGCACTGAGTCGGTGATGGAGGAGTACAAGTACGTGGACAGCGTCAACATCGCGCACCGGGGGAAGACTAGGTTGACGGTGTTCAGGTACGGCGAGCAGTCGTCGAACCACAAGAGGGAGATCGAGGAGACATGGAAGATCGAGGATGTGGACTTCAACGTGTGGGGTTTGTCGGCCGAGTACTTTATGCCGCCGGCGGATATTAAGCAAGATCAGTTGGTTTGGTGAGGAGAGTGAGTTGGGGTCGATTTTGATTTCTACGGTTTGTAGATACTGGGGGAGAAGGGTTTCTCATCTATTGTTCATAAGAGTTTTATGAGAAGTTCTTCTCTTTGAACCTTTTGGTACCTAAAGCACAGTGTAAATAGAACGCAAATGTTAAGCCTAAGCAAAACCATTCAAGAAGCTGGGTATTCATCCGTTTTTCGAGTCGATTTGATCGCAAAGCCACCGTCTGGCCTATCGCCATGAGATTCGAGCCACAAGACCGCAACGTCGGGCATATCAGGCACATCTCCGGTATGCACCGTCGAAGGTGGCCTCTACTGCTTCACGCCACCCGAATACTTCTATCCTCTCATGAAGTTTACAAAATCCACAAGCAACTTCCAAAAACTCTCCTGATCCATTTGCAAATCTAGGCAACTGTTTCCAAAGGGCAGCCTTCTTTTACAGAATATTTTGTCACATCTATCTTGGTTTCTGCAGAGTAGCTGGAATGTGAAGTGAACGTTGCAAATTATTGAATCAGGAAATTGTGTGATATTTCATTAAGCTCAAAGGGGTATTTATTTACCCAAACGTACATTCTACAATATTTTCGAACAAAAAGGAAAACTACAATCCCAAATCAATGAAACTGATTGCACGATCTTTAATTGATATTCAAATGTATCATTTTGGATCTTCTAAATCTGATAACGCAATATTCGTTTGATACACCCTCAAGTGGAAGAGTTGAGATTGCGAATCTTCAACTTTATCTCGTAAAAATTCAAAACGTGTTGTAGGAAGTGCTTTGGTGAGAGCATCCACCAGTTGGTCTACTGTAGAGATAAATTGCACATTGAACTGTCATTTGTGACATGATCACGGACAAAGTGGAAGTCAATTTCGACATGTTTGGTACGAGCATGAAAAACTGGATTAGCAGACAGATAGGTGGCACCAATGTTGTCGCACCAAAGGATGGGAGAACCTTGAAGAAGAAACCCAAGCTCTTGAAAGAGTGACTCGAGCCAGATGAGTTCAGTTGCAGCATCAGCAATGGCTTTATACTCAAATCCTAAGGAAGAGCGCGCTATGGTTTGTTGTTTCTTAGAACTCCAAGAGATTAAGTTAGAACCCAGAAAAATAGCATACCCTCCAGTTGACTTTTTATCATCGGAGCTACTAGCCCAATCTGCATCGGAAAAGTCTTGCAAGCGAGTATCATTTCATTGGGAAAGAAACAAACCATACGACCTTGTATATTTAAGATAACGCAAGATGCGTTTTGCCATTTGCCAGTGGTCGTCAATCGATGCATGCATCAATTGACATGCTTTATTAACGACAAATGAGAGATATGGTCTTGTCAATGTCACATGTTGGAGGCCGTCAACTATATACCGATATAGAGTAGCATCAGACATTAGAGCACCCCCTATCTCGGATGGATTTATAGTTGTGGCCATAGGAGTTCGGACAGGCTTGCACTCAGACATCCCAGCTCGGTGAGGAAGATCATCAATATAATGCCCTTAAGAGAGAAGTAGCCCTTCAGATTGATGGATAGCTTCTATCCCAAGGAAGAAGTGTAGTGGGCCGAGATCCTTAATAGAGAAACTCTGCAGATAATTTCTTTAAGATTGAACTGGTAGCGAAAAATGCATTACCTGTAACTAGAATATCATCAACATAGATAAAAAAAAATAAATGATCTCAGTGCCTCTTCGATAGATAAACAATGATGGATTTGTTTGTGATGCTGAAAATCCCAAATGAAGCAAAAATTGAGAAAGTCGCTGGAACTAGGCTCTCAGAGCTTGCTTGAGACCATATAATGAATGATGCAACTTGCAAACATAGTTATGATGAGTTGGGTCTTCAAACCCAAGAGGCTACTCCATATACATCTCTTCAAAAAGAAGCCCATGTAAGAAAGTATTGTGCACATCCAGTTGCCGCACTTGCCACCCTTGAGAGACAACAATAGATAAAATAGAGCGAGTAGTGGTAATTTTAACAACTGGACTGAAGGTTTCTGTGTAGTCCAAGCCTTGTTGCTGATGAAAACCCTTAGCGACCAGGCAAGCTTTATAGCGCTCAAGACTACCATCCGCTTTGCGTTTAACTTTATAAACCCACTTACACCCAACGAGATTCATGGATGAAGTATGAGGGACCAAAGACCAAGTTCCATTTTTGAGCAACACATTAAATTCATCACTCATAATTGCATGCCACTTCAGGATTTTGTTGACTTGGGTAAATGAGGATGGTTCGATGAGAGGGGTGGTGACGATGTTGATTTGAGGAGGACGAGAGCGAAGTTGCATGGCGTGGGTGCGTGTTGGCCTAGGTGTGGGTGGTGGTGGTGGTGAAGAAGTTGATGATGAGGTGGAATGATAAAAATCATTGTCACGCTCCGAACTCGTCGAGCGCGCGGACATCCCACCAGGCCGCTCGATTAATGTAACCCTAAGATCCATCGGCCAATGTTCAATGCGCTTACAGTAACATACGTGCGGAAGCGATGCCTTCTCCAATCGTATAAATACAACACATCCGATGACTTAGGACAAATACCTTAAATTCAATAATCAATTCTCATAGAAGATCAAGTCCTAATTCACCAATCAGAATCACAAGCTCCAATATAATAAGGCAAATCCATTCTAAAAATAAATGGGCTAGATAACTCTTCGAATGCCGCTCGTTGGCAAGCTCGTGCTTTCTTCGCCCGGAACCTGAAAAAAAATGAAGCCCCCACTGGGGTGAGATATAAATCTCAGTAAGGTGGGTCTTAACTCTAGGTTAGGCTGGCCGTCCACTCAGACAGTCATCTACCCAATAAATCCAAACTCAGGCTCATATAGGCATATCGGGTCCCAGTCAATAAAACACAACATATAGATGACTGACAAGTATTGATGACCTCAGGTCACACTCAGATACTAATGCACCTACGCTCCCAACCTGCCACTTCTCATATCCATTAATCTTAGCCTGTCTCAATCTCTAGCCCGCGATCATGTCGCCTCAGGCTCGGCAACCCGCGTAAACACATCAGGTCCTGATAAATCTCTTGGCCAATAACATCATCCTAACTTCTGCCTGTCTCATTCTCTAGCTCACGAACTAGTCGCCTCAGGCTTGGCCTGCGTAAACGCATCAGACCGTCATTGGTGATCCGCGTAAATGCATTAGGTCCCGGTTCATCTCCAGGCAATGTTTATGAGCTCATACTCAACCCCGCGAACTCGTCGCATCAGGGTATATATATCCTGCCCCGCATCTCATACGCTTTAGGGCCTCTTCGTCCGCGATTAGATCGCATCAGGACCTTAGCCATCTCAACCCCGCGAACTCGTCGTATCAGGGCGCCACCTAATCACAATTCACCCCATGACCTCGTCGCATTATGGTCTCAACCATCCGCCCCGCGTCTCACATGCCTCAGGACCTTGCCATGTCATGCCACAATCATAATTCATGCCATGAATCTCTATCCTTTACACACCCAGTGTCAATTGCATTTCCAGCATAATTCACAATCTCATGGCATGCAAAGCAAATAAATTGTTATCCAAACATGACATGAAATCCCGATGCAAGTCAAGGCACACATAAACTCCTCAATTAATCCTAAGACATTCTAAGACTCATTGCTTTAGAAATGTGCCCATTAATCGATCAATTTCACACTGGACTTACCCAATCGAGTCTAGACGTCCGAGCATAACGTTAGGAATTTTCTTACCTTTGCTTGGCAACACAAATCACTCCTTTAAGAGCCTCCTAGGTTTCGGTCAACTCAAGTCCAAGGCCAATTTGTCGCGCAACTTAGGATAATCAATTGATTTGTCAAATTTTCGTACTCAATTCCTCAATTCATCAATCCAAATCATCCATAACTCAACCCCCAACATCTTAACACATCATAAATGCCAATTTAAATCCCATAAGTTTCTGTTCTTGTAGCCCACAGATTCGGTTTGCACAATAACCGAACCGATCCTTCATGGTTCGGTATAAATCGAGTGCTACCAGCCCTTAATCAACATCTTAATCTACCATTTAATCATAACCCTACCCCTTAAAATGTCTATCTAGGGGTTTGAGGGGCTTACGGAAGATTTGAAGTCGGTTGATTGCCGGAAACTTAACAAACGTCGCCGACTCTTCCCGAGTCAGTAACCGGCAGATTCTGGGCAAAATTCACAAGGCCGGTTCGTGGTCAAAACTTAATCAAATCAAGCCCTAATTTTTATCACAGATTCATACACGTCTCAGCTAGGTCTCCACAAAATTTGAGCTCGAAACTCCAATATTTAGGCCATCAAACAGGTCAGAAATAGGACCTACCTCAGATTGGAGCAGATTCCGTTGACTCTCGGGAGAATCCTTGCTCCGGACTCCTCGGTGCTCCAAATGCTCCGATTCTTATTAGATAATGTTGGTAAGACATTGATTTTTATTTGGGTGGCTGGCCAGCATCCAGGGGTAGCCGGAAGTGGCCGTGGTGGCCAGCGAACGGGAGGCCTAGAATCTATCCGGCGAACAGGAAAACAAGAAGAAGAAGATGGTGTTCGGTGGTTCTAGGGGAGTCTTGGCCGAATGAAGTGAGGTGAAGAGAGAGAGAGAGAGAGAGAGAGAGAGAGTTGTTTTATTCAAGCTTGGGTCAAAGAGCTTGAATGGTAGGTGGGAAAAAGTTTGACATGACCACAATTGCCCATTTCTTGACACTTGTCCATCTTAGATTTCCAATGAGATCCAATGGCCCATAATTTCTCTTGATTTTTGGCAAACATTGAGGTGTTTAATGTCTAATTTTCCCTTCTTCAATTTCATGGGCAATGTTTTAAGCTTGAGGGGCAAAAGGGTCATTTTGCCCCAGACGTCCGGAATGTCATTTTTCTCAATCCAATAACCTTCGGCAGGGTGATGGCCAATCCAAATAACATTGGAATTCTTGATTTTTCATTTCAAATCTTTCAAGGTTCATTTCTGATAGTTTTCTCTATCAGACGTGGTTCCAGCCTATCCCGAACCGATGGGCGGCTTTCGCAGACGTTACGTGTATTGACCCCGTGATTCATATCACGTTTAGAGCTCGTCAATTTGTGGCGGCTTTAGTTGTCATGTAATTGTGAGGGTCTATTATTAGCTCCTAAGGTCTCGATCTTTACCGTCCGATTTAGAAAAATTTTGCAAATCATACGTTGATTCAGCGGCATCACCCGCGCTCCAATCGTATGACACTCGTAAGGCATCCCTTAATCGTTCTTGGATCGGTCTTTTTGTGGCTCTAAATATCCCTTCGACAATCCTTATGGTCAAAGCGCCATTTCCTATCCAAGTTCCCCAAGTCCATGTACCTCGTCTCGCGTTAGCCTTTCCCTTTTGGTCGATCTACTCGAATTGATCAGGTTCGAGTGGGATACGACTGAAATCCATCTCTAGATACTCGCTTCTCATTACTGAGCCTGAAATCGACTGAAAATCAGAATGTCAAAATCATGGAGGGGCCTGGTTCTTATGGAACGGGAGGTGGATGAATCGGCAGTAGATGACATGGTGGGAGTATGTGTATGAGTCTCTAATTGCACTATAGTGGTAGGAAAATGAATGTCAATAGAGGCCGAAGCCCATGGTATCCAAATAGGTGTAGGTGGGTATGAGTTAGGGGATGGGCCAAGAATAGAATGAGTTGCAAAAGGAAAACATGTTTCATCAAAACGAACATGTTGGCAAGGTATAAATGATTTGTGATAGGGTCGAGACAACGATACTCTGTATGAAAGGGATTGTATCCCAAGAAAATGCAACAAATGTGATCGAAAATCCATCTTATGGGCATTATAATAACGTAAATATGAGAAACAATGACACCCAAAGATTTTTAAGAATGAGTAATTCGGAGGTTGACTATAAACCATTTGAAAGGGGGAAATGCGATTAGTGACCTTGGATGGCATTCGATTGATGAGATAGACCGCCGTCTTGAAATATGTAGTGCCAATATTGCTGAGGGACAGAACCATGAGCTAATAATGTTAAAACATTTAGGTTTCGGCACAACAAGGCTTGCATTGTCTTTTCGCACTTGGGCGTACAACGTGCCATTGGTAATGCCAGTTTCAACTATATGCCTATGACGATGCTCAACCGCCCTTTGTTGACATTGGGTATGAGGGGAAAAGAGCCGATGATCGATATCAATTTTTGAGAAAAACGATGGGAGGGTACGAAATTTACCACCACAATCTGTCTGAATGGATTTAATTTTTCGTGAAAAATCACATTCAATAAGAGCTTGGAAAGTAAGAAACACAGAGCAAACATCCGACTTTGCCTTAAAAGGATAAAACCAAATAAATTTTGTGCAATCATCAACAAAAATAATGAAATAGCGATGACCTTCAGTCGAAACAAAATGAGAAGTACCCCAAATGTCACTATAAATTAAGTCCAATGGAAATAAACTACGACTTGGAGATGATCCTAAAGATTGACGACAAGCCTTGCCCAATTGACAGGCTGTACATAAATGACTCAACTGTGGGGACTGACACGACAAATTATTCTCTTTCATCTGAAACGTAAGAGATGTTCATGGGGATGGCCAAGACATTGATGCCAGCTATCCATGGAAGTCCGTTCCGCAATACTGGTAGTAGGCATTGAAGGTTGTTGCGGGATGGTGTAAAGACGACCACTACTCGGGCCGGAAAGAAGAATCGCCTTGGTCACTAGATCCTTAACAACAAAATGGGTAGGATAGAATTCAAAGAAGACATTATTGTCAGTCGTAAATTTTTGAATGGAAAGTAAATGCTTAGAAATATCAGGGACACGAAGAACATCTTTTAAACGTAAAGAAATATTTGAAGTTGAGGAATGAATAGAAGAAGTACAATATTAGTGATTTTGAGACCCTTACCATTTCCCACGTGTAGTTGATCTGATCCATGATAAGCTTCATAGGAAGCGAGGGATTGTATATCAGGCATGACATGTTAGGAGTCACCCGTGTCAGGGTACCAAGGTGTGATATTAGTAGGTGAAGGTAGTAGGGGAGAAGGGCATAGCTTAGGTTGGCATTGAGAGAGTGAGAGCGTTGGAAAGATGTAGCATAAGAAGAGTTGTCTATAGGAGGCGAGTAATAAGGCATACCTAGAGGGCGATAGTAGCAAGTGGCAACAGTTTGATTTGTACGTTGATAGATAGAACACCATAATCAACCTAATTGAGCACCTCGAGCACTACGATCACCACTAAAGCGACCATCGCAACCCTCACAACCTCCAGATTGACCACTGCTAGTGAAAGATGAAATTAGGGGGGTGGAAGCAGAAGTAAAAGAATCTCATGAACTGAGTTGGCTATAGCAAAGTTAGCCTGTGAGGGAGGCTCGGAGATCTATAATTTTTAGAAGGCCTTAATACTCCCGTGACTTAGCAAAAGGCCTTGAAGATCCGTAAACGAGATTGGTTCAGAACGGCCAAGTAGGGTAGGAATAATGTCTTGGAGATCAGAGCGGAGACCAAGGAAGATGTGGATATTGAAATCCTCCGGTTCATGAGGCTTTTCTGTAGCACCTATCTCATCGGCAAGGGTTTTAGCACGTTGAAGAAAATCAATAACCAATTCTTCTTGTTTTTGTTGTAGACGTTGAAGACTGAGATGAAAAGATAGCATACGTGTAGCGGAGGCAGAGCCAAAGGAAGCAATAAGAGCATCCCAAATGGCTTTGCTAGTGGGTTTACCTAGAATGAGAGGTAAAATCGATTTTGATAGGGATGCAATTAGAAGACTCATGATGGAAGCATCTTGTTGTTGCCAGAGAGCTGCTTGGGCTTCATTAGATGGACACAATTTAGTCCCATCAACATAGCCGTAGAGATTTTTCCCCTTAAGAAAAGGGACAACCTGTGCTTTCCATAACAAGTAATTGGATGATGTGAGGCGCAGGGAAAGAAAGAGGTGAGCAGATCTGAATGAAGAAAGAATAGAGGATGAGTTTGTTGTGGGGGTGGGGCGTCGAAGCCATTCCAAGCCATGTCGATCGCTGCTGTAGAAAAAACAAATGTAGAAGAGGAAGAAAGCTAGGGTTGAAAAGAGGTGTTAGCCTTAGATGTCTCTGATACCACAAGAAATTGTGTGATATTTCATTAAGCTCAAAGGGATATTTATATACGTAAAAGTACATTCTAGAATATTTGCCAACAAAAAAGAAAACTACAATCCTAAATCGATCAAACTGATTGCACGATCTTTAATTGATATTCAAATATACGATTCTGAATATTCTAATCCGATAACATAATATTCGGTTGATACAAATACCCCTAGTACAATCCTTATCGCATAGTTGGTCTAGTAAGTCTAACTTCCAACTGTAGTGCTGCCGATCGATGATGAGGCCGTCAACTGTTAGGTTGGTGATGCATTTCGCCCAAGTTTCGCTTCGACAAGTTCAGCCTTCGCTTCTCCTTGTGCGCCCCTTATCAAGATGCTTTCTTGGAATTAACTTATCACATATCACACCATTTGGAGGGAAGCATTGAAGAAATCTGGTGTAGCTATGAAACTAGAGAATTTGAGAAGACGAAACAACTTGGTCAAGAGCATTAATCGCTCAAGTTGTTACTAGTTTGCTTTGATTTAAATGATTTCAATTTTCTAAGTTAGATTTAATGTTTTGCAAGGTTCTTAGGCATTAAATAAGGTTGTTGGAAGCTGGTTGTGTTCTATTTAAACCCTCTTGGGCATCACTTTATGAGCAGCCAACTTTGAATGACATTTGAGAATTATTCACTTGCAATTCTATTGCCAATCTTAAGGTTTCTCTATCACTTAGTGGATTCTAGGTGTGGTGAGCTTTCTTGAGCCTTGAGCCTTGTATCCTTGTTTGGTGGTGGTTCAACCTGTATCCAAATTTGGTGGTGAGCTCGTCTTATCTTTACTATCTTGTTCGCACAATCAAACCTATTCGTTCTTTCCAGCCCTTGCATTGCTTGATTCACATCATTTGGCGCCATCTGTGGGAAACAAGTTCCTTTTGTACGAATTCCCTACCCACAAACACTCATTCCATTCACTTAAACACATTAACTTGTGATCACTGAAATGACCAATGAATTTCGACGTGGATTGACTTTCGAACAAGCTCGTTCTTTGCGAATGGAACGGGAGATCGAGGATCTTCGATGTCAATTGAACCAGCTTTTGAGAGATCAAGAAGCAGCATTTTCCAATGCATGTTCAAGTAAGGAGGAGAAAAATTCTCTACACGAGCAGCCAAGGGAAGACGAAACTCAAGAGAGGAGGAGGCCTAGAGTTTGTCATCAAAAGAAAGACTCTGATATTGAGGCTGAGATACCAGAATTCGAAGGTAAACTCTCACCTGATGATTTCTTTAATTGGCTCCATACAATTGAAAGAGTTTTCGATTATCAAGAGTATTTGGAAGAGAAGAAAGTTAAAATTGCAACCTTGAACTTTGAAAATATGCAAGCTTATGGTGGGAAAACCTCAAAGCTCAACGAGTTCGTGAAGGAAAGAGCAAGATTTGTATATGGGATAAGATGAAAAGAGAAATGAAGAAGCGTTTCTTTCCCGAGAACTACAGGCAAGATCTGTTCTTAAAGCTACATTCTTTGAAACAAAATGATGTAAGTGTCGAAGAGTATACTCGGGAATTTGAACAACTCATGATGAATTGTGATGTTCTCGAGTCCCATGAACATACAATCGCTCTTTATTTGGGAGGATTGAAGAAACATATTGCTGATTCGATGGACTTACAGCCATATTGGAGTTTTGTCGATATTTGCAAGCTTGCCTGCAAGGTCGAGAAGCAACATGATACCTTGAAGAAGTCGTCCTTCAAACTATTCAGTAGGGGAGCTTCTTCCAGCGAAAGGAGCTCATCTTTTCAAATCGAGAAGGCCACGTGAAGAAGGACAACGTGACAGTTGATTATCAGCCCCTAATGATTGCTAAGGAGAAAAGACGTATTAAATGCCAAGATTATGGCATATTGCATCCGAATACCCCAATCGACGTACTTTCACTCTCAAAGAAGATGAAGAGACTGAAGTCGAAGAAGATGAAGCGGTTTGGGATCCATAATAAGAATATGAGGAGTAACCTGATGAAGGCGAATTGCTTGTGATTCGAAAGGCTTTAAATTCAACTATGGTGCCTATGGAAAATAAAATGCTCATGAGTCTTTAGGTCAAGGAAAAAGCTGAGTTCGGCGGAGAGATATGGGAACATGTCAATCTTGTTCGGGTCATAGGACAAGATTTATTGGAGATAAAAGTTCAGAGGTTGAACGCTAGCAGGAACCTCCAAGGGAATGACCCTGAGTAGTCTGGTACCAATACTGGAGGGTCCATCATTCTTTTAAGGACTAGGCGTACTCGTAAACATGAAAGGGAGTACCACACCATCCAAGCTTGAAGGATCCAAAGTGGGCTAGACAATGCACCATCTTTCTTGGGTGTCATCATCGATAGGGAATTGTGGGCAATACTCCTATACAAGATAGCTAAGGGGAGGAGACCCAGGGCGACATCTCTTCCCCTTGTAAGATTGGACGCAAGCACGATGTAATTTTTACATATCTTTATGGTCAGATTAAAGAACAAGTATTTCGATAACTTGAAAAGGAGGAAAGTTGTTCGTTCAACAAGCGTAACAGAACTGGAAGTTTTGCAATAAAGAACCAAAAACTTTCCGTAAGCAAGGAAAGCACCAGGGGTAAGACAATCTTACAAAGTTTCAAAATTTACGGTAGAGGTCCCATGGGTAGTCAGACCAGTGATGGCAAAGACATCTAAAAGAGTTTCTAACATAGGATCTCACGGGAAAAATAAGCAATTGGTTGATGAAAACCAGAAACTTATGACGGAGCCTAATAGACCTCTGTTCAAATCGTGGGATAGCAAACTAATCTCAAGGGCTATTCAATGTCAGTCCGTGGCAAGCTCGAGTTTTCATTGTCCGAGACCTGAAAATATTGGTCCCATGAAGGGGTGATATATAAATCTCAGCAAGCTGGCCTTAACCCTAGACCAAGCCATTAGTCTTCTCAGACAATGCATTAAAACAACATGCAGAAATCCACTAAGACGATTAACACATGGCATTTAAATATCGAACTCTATAACATGATTGGCATGCACAAGAATCATGGTCAAGCATACTCAACCTCATGGGATCAAGCTTCACGTACTTAGCATATAAATAAACATATAACTCCAAAAGTTATCAAAATGACACATCATTTACTCATCACCTGGGCTCGCGGGTCGCGATGTATTTATCTAGGTGTCACTAGGCACTCTGGCCAATTGATATCACCGGGGCACTCAGGCCAATAGTACCTCAATAGCCAATTCAAGCATCAATATCGTACATTCACCACTTGAGGCTTACATATCACACGACCATTTGAGGTCACACATCAAACAAATGCAAATTCCACATTGAAATGAATACACCAAGCTTGATGCACAACACACACATTCGATCAGTGCTAATCAAAGCACAATCGATCCACCAATCAATCATTTCATCAATTAAAATCGTCCAGTAGTGTCCTAAAGTCCTAGTAGAGGTTTAAGGATCACTTAACTCACCAATCAAGCTAGCAATTTCTACCAAAGCTAACCATAATGCTTGGTTCGTCGTTGGCCAAAAACAAGGTAGCGCACATCCCAAGGAAATCACACAATTCACCCATTAAAACCCTTCATATTTCAATTCACTAAAAACTAGCCTTTCTCAACCTCCACGACCAGGTTCAGTTACAAGAAAACTGATATTTGTCTACTACTTTTTTGAGAAATCCAATTTTAGATTCTTGTTCCTCAAGATCTTTGGACATGTGGGCGAAAATAGAGCTCAATTTGAGTACTAGATGACTTAGAATGACTTATTTTAAAAACGGTGCGCGCTGAAAATAGATTGGTCGGCATCTCGGTATCCAACGCGTTTCACTTCAATTCAACTCTTCAACCACTTTCAATTTACCCAAAAGTTTACACATTAGTAACCCAACATCCTAACAAAGAGTTAGAAGTCTTCGTACCTCAGGATCAACCAAGCAAAATCCCACCATCGACTGCTTGAAGTCTTCAAACCATACTGACCAAGACAAGGCAAAGCGGTTCCTAAAATTTTCGCACAAACCCATCAAATCCGCCTCTAAAAATCAATTTCATCACACAATCACTTTACCAATACATCAATCTATGTCTTTAAGTGTCTTACCAAAGTTTTAGAACAAGGTGGCACCTCCACGAGTCTCAAAGAAACTCAATTAAAGGGCAGAATATGTCTATGAAAGATCAAGAGGTTTCATCCATTAAAACCCATATCAACTCCTACAAATACTCAATCTCAGCTTTCCAAACTCTTATACTATGAGTTGAGAGTGACTTACAAGAAATTTGGAGCCATTTGAAGCCTTGAAGCCCCAAAAAAGAGACCCTCTCCAAAATATGATCAGAATTTGATCTCGCCAAAACTTTGCCTACTCAAACAGACCTACGAGACAAACAGCTGGACCGAATTGAGCTTATAATATGTCTATGGAACCAAAGACAATAAGATTTCAAATGAAGGTACCTCAATTCGATGTCGGATGACAAAGTTATGGCTGAAATAGTGAAGTAGTCGGAACAGGGCAGCGAGCTGGCGACAGGGTCTTCTCAGCCAAGAAGAAGGAAGAAGAAAAATGAAGAGATAGGGATAGAGAGGGAGAGTCACGGCTGAAGATGGAATGATATGAAGTCTACCACAAATAATTGGCATGATTAAGTACAAGATTGGTAGGTGGGAGTGTTTAATGTTCAAACACACAATGATTGACAATTGGCAAGAAGTAAATAAATATCAACTCTTGCATTGACCTCCTTTGACCACTTGATCCTTTCATTTTCAGCAGTCCATGGAGGTCCAAATGACCAAATTGTCCTTTGTTAAATCTTTAAACAAGGGTAAGCCTCGAGGGGTAAAATGATAATTCTGCACTTTTATCCGAAGCTTCACTTTTTCAATTTAAATTACCTTGATAAGGTGATGTCCATTCATTTCAAATATTGAAATTCCTCATTGTCCGATACCCGATTCCGAGGTCTCATTTGATGTCAGGCTCTCGTCGACTGTAGTTTCAATTTATCTCAAATTGACGAGCGACTCTTGCAGAAGCTACGCGTATTGACCTTAGGGTTTCTCAAGCCGTGGTGACTTTGATTGTTATGTGATTGTGAAAGTTTATCGTTCGTTCCTGCGAACCTGATCATCGGGATCCCATTTAGGAAATTTTCGCAAATTACACATTGGTTAGGCGGAATCACCCGCGTCCCAACATATAATACTTGCAAGGCATTCCATGTTCGTTCTTAAATCGACCTCTGCTGGACTAAAATATTCCCTCGATAATCCTTATGGTCAAAGCGTCATTTCCTATCCAAACTTTCCAGGTCCACGATCTCGACTCCGCGTTAGTCTTTCCCTTTTTGGTCAGTTAACTCAAGAATGGCTAACTCCGAGCGAGTTATAACTGAAATACACCGATCGATATCCTTCCATTCTATAGCCTCGAGAGGTGTCGGAATTCGGAATGTTACAACTCTTTCCCCTTAAAGAAATGTCGTCATCAAAATTTCCAATTTCCTGATTATCAATTTCCATGGGGGTACTGACGCCTTACTGCATCATCACTTTTCAAAATGGTTCCTCCCATTATTTAACACTTCCATTTGTCTTTTCTGACAAAAGTTATCCTCCTCTTTGACTTGTTTCCCTTCGTCCTCAACCTGTACTTATACTTGCTTTTCTCTATTCTCTTCTGCTATTCATAATATCTATCGGTGATACACCTTCGAACATTTGAATCTTCCTTTCAATTTGCCTATAAGTCCGAGGATAATAAGTGCATCACACTGCAACCCTGCTTTTGAAATTCCCAATTGGAAGGCTTTTTCAAAACGTCACCTTAAATTCATGTTCTTTTTCTATCACGATCATTACCAAATCATCATGAAAACATACTCTTTGGTGCCTCTATCATTTGGCATAATCATACAATTCAAACGTCCTTTCGTATCGTCGGGGACGCACAAATTCCATTAGCTTACCCTCGATTGTCCAAATCGAACCATAGCCTTCTCGACTTCTCAGACAAACTCGTGATTGAGTCCTTAATAGCTCTTCCTCGATTACATTCGAGATCCTCTAATGACCAATTAATCCACCAACTTGCAACGGTGATGCTTTTCTTCATTAATACGTTTCCTTGTCTTTGAAACTCCATGATTGCCATCCTCAATTTCAATGTTTCTCCTCCATATACTCAAAAGTTTAGGTTTTCTCCCAATTGCTCTTATTCGCAATCCTTACACAACTTCATCCATGTTGCTTCTCCTTCAATTCCTCTCGGGAGACTCATACTTTATATTCTTGTGGTAGTTATTGACTTGAAATCTTCTTCCACCCAAGCAATGTTTCCCAAACTTTGTCACGAGTACATTCGCAAATCAACCCTAATCATGCATTAGGCGTTCCTACTCAGGTGGTCTTATTGTCACGGCGCATTCGCATAGCCTGCTTCTATTTGCCTTGCTACATCTCAAATTTCTTTCCCGCATCACGACGTTATGATTTCATCAACCTTTTTGATTCCAAACAGGAGTGCCATTATCAGCGTAGTCATCAACTTGACTCAAGTTCTCGAAAACTCTTTTCACGTTCATTCATTCATTCACGTTGCATCTCATCCTTAGTCCATTTAATCGATAGAGCAGCTTTTGTGGGAATCTTCGCATGATCCATCTATAATAATCCATCAATTTTTAGGATACTTCAAATTTCAGTAGCTCGTGTCGACTTTAGTCGGTCTATTACTTATTCCAACCCTCAAAGGCTCCATAGGGGGTTTCATTTCCGAATGAGGAATCTTACCTCATTAGGTCCACAACTCGCGCTCTCCACATTTAGCATGCAATATACATTTCCTTAGAGTTCATAGAATACTCTCAAAGGTTGATCATATTTCTCACGACTCTTTAGATGAGTCCAATCATCATCTCTCAAGACGGTAATAATCAACCCAATTATTCCTCGGATACTCAATCCATTATTATTAGCTTCTTGATATCAGATGTTGAATCGTTTAAACTGTCCTTCTTCCCATCCATTTGAGAGCTCATATCTTGGTTCTCTGCTCCCATGGGTCTCCACTTCGACCCTATAGCATTTTATTCATTTTTATCACTTTTCCCTGAGGAAGCACTCTTATATTAACCAATGATTTCCATAACCAGTCAATGCGACTTTATGCCAATTCCGTCTGTTCCACTGAACGTCGACATTATCTTGGAATTCAACGTTGTTCACAGGACAGTTTCTCGGACTTAACTTCCACGAATCATTCAAGTTCCGTGTCTTCTTTCTCAGTCCAGACGCTCCATCTTAATATCAAAACAATTAGGATTTCCTCTTCCTTCTACACTAGGGTCTCTTACCCTAAGAAGGAAACTATACACTTTAGTGACATTCTTTTACTTCGAATCCACCTTATCCTTCCCATTTCATAAGACGTCAATTTTGGAGTCTGCGCTAACGGCGATACCTTCACTCCATGATTCAAATGTCAACATGCCTGACATTCTTCTTCCAGTGACTCAATCACATCAAGTGACAAGATTCGTTCTTTCTTGGTCTCTACAAATTCATATTTCAGATATTTCATTTGACTTTCTCAAGTCGCCTTGCAATTGCAACTAAGCACCCTTTTTGCTTATTTATCCATTCATTAAAAAACGCAAGTAGCTAGGACCATCAAGTTCATTCACTTTCTTTCCATCAATAATCATTTCATGGTCTAATCGTCCTTAAGGACAACGTCCTATTCTTTAGGGGACAACAACTCATGATTCCATTTCTAATGGTTTCAATTCAATCAACTAATCCTAGGAAATCATTAAATCCAAGCAAACTAGCATGCCGATTTTCCTTGACTTCTTCCATAATGGAAGAGACGGACTACCCATTTTCCACCGTGGGTCTTACACCCAGGTAATTAACCATTCTTTGGAGACACTTTCCGTGTTTCACGAGTGACGTTCTCTTCACTAGTATTTCTTCCAATTATTCACTCATCTTATTAAAGTCCATTCTAGTTCCTCAAAATTAGGAATAGCAATTAGCCATTAGGCTTTCAAATTCCAATTCGCTCAAGGATTTCACGTCTCATTCAAAGGGTCCTTGACCACCCTTAGCACACTTAGAAGACCTTGAGAACTCTGTCTCATAATGATCGACCTTCCTCAGGTCCTTGTAAAGCTATTAAAGTTCAGACAATCCTTGCTCTCGAGTAAGCTCAAAAAGGTACTTTCCATGGAACAACTTAATGGAGGCAATTTAGATAGATATCATGCCTTCAAGGGAAATTCTTCCTTTGGTGACCTCTCACCAATCATCAACAGCCTTTTAAGGCTAATAACTGTCAAGGTCATTTTCTTTCTTCAGTGTATCCAAAACCTTTAAAGTTTCCTTACCAAGATCCCCAATTCAGAGGAAGACAATTTCAAATTTCATCCCTCCATCAAACTCAGTCAATCTCAACCTTATTCATAGTTTCACAAGCTTTTCAAAACTCTCGTGGTTCTTCCAACATATTCAATTTAGAAAAGATTAACTCAGAGTCATCTCTCTCGTGACTTCTATTATTTAACTCATTAGCACTAGCATCAGTCGTCCTAGCGACTTGGGTACAATGGCAGCTCCTTCTCGAGTCTGTCTACCCATCTACTTTTCTCATTTCCATTTAAAGTTCTCACAACCCCTTATCACACTTGTGTCTCGCACGTTTAACAAATCGAGCCATATTCTCTTTCAGTATTCATACTCCAGTTGCTCAATTTTACTCAAATATCATGATCCATCTTAGTTCTTGGATCTTTCCATATCTTGCATTCGAGTCATGTACTCCTCTAGCGACCGTACTTTGGTCTTTCAACCTTATTAGGTTATCATGCCACTTGAACCACTATGATTCCCCCCAAGAATCAAAGACTTGAGTCATCTACTCAAGTCTAGCAGTCTCAGGCTGCTCATCTCATCATCTATCACCAGCAAACAGCCCTTTAATGGTTCTTAGGCAATTCTCAACTAATTGCCAATTATTCAAGGATCTCAAATCATTCTTGATCAGTAACCATTTATCAAGCCAGCCTCAACTAGGCAATTTCTCAATTAACAATCAACTACTTGGCAAGCCTTAACTAGGCAACTATCAAACATGCACTCAAGGCATCAATTTACTGAGTCAATCTCTCATACTTTAAGTCTAGAGGCATCCGCCACTCTAGTATAAGCATGGAAGACTATCTCAATCTTAATAGGCATTAGTTCAACGAGGTATAAACTCCCTACACGTCGACTAATCTTTATGTTAAATCTTGGCCACAACAATCACATGATGCCATCTATAAACATGCCTAATAGGCCAATCACAAACATCAATTTTCCTTTCACACAGTATCCATTGCCAAGTATGAAGCTTTTAACCATACCAATCACAGGCGTTATTACAAATGTCAAGCCACTTTCGAACATTCGCTTTAAGAATCACCACCGTGCCATACATCTTTTAACCACAATCAGACATAACTCGATACTTAGGCTTTCCCTTTCAATTTATGACTTGGGTCATCCCTGCCTTCTTGTTATCTTAGAAGCCAGCCAGGAGTCGTTCCTTGTCCGGACCTCTCTGTCTCGATAATCACTCCCCGCCCTCACCAGACTTGGTCGTTGCAGGTTGTCCCAAGTTATACATCTACGGAGGAAGGCCCACTCCACATGTCTCATAATATGTTTCATTACGGTTTATATGTATCCCTTCAACTCGTCCCATACCAAGCGACAGTTTATTAAGTCTGATAGTGATAAGCTCATTCATGCACCCTCATCAACTTTCATTTCATAGCCACAAACACATACACATCATGTTCATTCTCACTACCTGTCACACCTCATTCGTTTTCAGATCAGTTCTTATCCATAGAAGACCTGTGACATTCTGAATTTTCTGCTATTTTGAGGCTATTGAATGAGAATGTATCTTTCAATATATTTCAATTTTATTTTGCTCAGATCTGATCAATCTCGAGTAAACTGACTAAAAAGGCAAAGGCTAACGCATTACAAGATACGTGAACTTAGGAAACTCGAAAAAGGAAATGACGCTTTGACCAATAAAGATTGATTAAATAACGATTTAGAAATCCATTGCTAGAGTTATACGATTGGAGCGCGGGTGATGCCGCTTAATCAAGTTATGAAGATAGAAGCTGTCGGAACTAGCGATGAACCCTTACAATTATATGACAACCAAAGCTGTCGCAACTTGAGTCTTCATAAGTACGATGAGAATCACAAAGTCGATAAGCGTGATGTCTGCAAAAGCCGCCTGCTATTTTGAGATAAATTGAAGATACGATCGACGGACGATTGATCATGAAATGGAAGCTCAAAATTGACAATTGGAAATAGAGAATTCCAACTCTGGAAAAGAATTTAATGTCATCTCACCAATGGTAATTTCTAATTGGAAAAGTGAAGTTTCGGACTGAAAGTGCAAAATTACCATTTTCCCCCTCGATCATTTGCCTTTGTCTTAAGATTTCAAGAAGGACGAAATAATCAATTTCCCTTCCTCATATGGTTGCTGAAAATAATGTGCATGGATTCAAAGGAAGTCAAAGCCATTATTGGTTTATGTCATGTGTCACTCAATGGGAGCCTCTCGCATTAATTACCCAACCTAAATCTATCTTGTCAATTTCACCTCAATTATTTGTGTGAAATCTTTTGTTATAGATCATCATCAGCCGTGTATACACTCCTCGCCATTTCCCATTCATTTTTCCTTCCAGTTTCTCTCCACCGAAAATTGCCCCAAACGACCAACCGCTGCCTTTTAGTTCTGTCTGATTGAGCGCCACCTCGGGCGGCCGTTTCACCGTGCTTCGACCACCAGGAGTAAGATCAACCTGTCCTTAACAAGTTTCAAGTGGTAGCTCGACGTTTCATTGAGTGCTTTTCCCGACCGGCCCTTAGATCAAAATCGAATAGAATCTGTGCGAGTTAGGGTAAGACTTTCGTTTACCCTCTTAGAGATACCGATTGGCCTCAAAATATTTGTGAAATATTCGTAACATCTAGTGCTTGAGTTGGCTAAGAATGTATGGTTATTTTATTGAGGATTTAGGGTGTATTCATGGCTGAACATAGGTGATTATAATCAGATAAATTCTAATCGTGCGAGTACCGTGAAGGAACCAGACTGTTTGAAGGTCTTGTGGATTTTTTTCACATTGAAACTCTTGGTGAGCTTCCTAAACACATAGATTGAGGTTCTAGCAAGTTTATTCCGTGAGAAATTGCCTAAGATTGAGATACGGCTTGATTGCGCGAATTGAACCAAACCGATTCTGTTTTGTGGAGTATCCTATTCTGGCCAAACCTGATGATACCATTTGAGAGATATTTCGATTTCAAATTGACTCATGAGACTCCATAAGACTTACATGAGATGTTAATGGGTAGTATGTGGATTGGGAGCTAGAAGTGATTTGAGGGCTAATTGGTACATAAAACTCCGAGTTACATTCTATCTTGCATATTGCCAAATGAACCGAATGTATTGAGGGTTCGTGGAAGTATTGTCATGTATTCGATTGATTGATAAGGCGTCTTGAGTTGCCAATTGAATGGTTATTGAGGGATTGATATAATGGAAGTGAGATTCGATGGCTTTTTAATCCGAAATTGATGAACTTTTCTAGGTTGACGAGTGATCCTTGGTTGGTTGTATACTTGTGGAATTGAAAAGGATCGTTTGATGTGAAATTTTGCTAATCAATCAAGGTAAGTATTTCCTAAACCTTTACCTGGATGTTAGGACACTGCTGGATAATTTAGTGTGTGAAATTGATTGACTAGCGAGGTCTGTGACTTGAAATTGGTTGATGCCATGGCGTGTGTGATATTATTATGAAATGCAATGACAATACCGATTGTCCTGTGGCCCCGGTGGTGCCAATTGAATTGATAATTGGTTTCGAGCCCCAAAGGTACCGGTTTGCCTGTAGCCCCGATGGTATTGGTTGACTAATAATCATGATGATATCGATCGGCTTGTGGCCTCGATGATATCAATTGGCCAGAGAGCTAGAGAAGTACATCGCAGTTGAGAGCCTAGGCGATGAGTAGATGTGAAAGCTACGATAATTGTGTATCGAATTACATGTTGCATGTGCAATGAGCTTGAAACCTTGAAGTTGAGTGTGGTTGATTGTATTTCTTATCCATGGTTGGTTATCGATATACCTAGTTTGGTGATGCTTGGTGCCACTGCATTTGTGAAAGCTTGCATTTGGTGGCATTTGTGTGTGGTTTTGGGGGACAAGTGTTTAGGTATGGGTTTAGGTTTTACTGCTGAGATGCAAATCTCACCCAGTAGTGGGACACATTTTCAGACCCTAAGCCCTAAACGTTCTGCGGATCCGACTAGGCAATCCAAATGAGATGACCGCCCTTTTTGATGAGTTCCCTGCAAGAAAAGGTATAGTATATGTTATGAAGCGCACGACCGTCTGGGTAGATGAGGAAAAGCTGGAGTTACAACCCGACCGCTTTGAGGCATGGTTTCATCGACTGGGAAACAACAACTTGATGGGACCTCTATTACCTGAGGATGTTCCATCAGAGGTGGTTTCGAACTGGTGTCATCCGTACCGACCATAGATCGAAGTGGAGAACCCATCATTAGTGGGAGGATCGAGAAATATTCTTGAAGAGTTGAAGTCTCCACCTACTAAGGAATACATGAACTATATTGAGATCTCTGCTAATGCGATCGAGGCCATTGACGAAGACAACGAGACGGAAAGTGAGGAGGAAACAGAGAAAGATACTGATGAATCATCTAAAGAGGTGCTATTCGAAATATTTTTTGAGTATAACCCAGAGGACGAGGAGGACGATGGAAGCGACGGATCAAGTGGTTCTTCCGAGTAGCTAAGGATGGAGGTTTTAGGAAGAAGGGTTTATGAACAATTTTTATGTTAGTCCTTTGGGAAGGCTAGTGTTTACCTTTGAACTTAGGCCTTAGTCCCTTTTCTTATCCGGGCGTGCGGCTTTATCTTTTTGTCATTTCCTTTATGACTATTATATCTGGATGTTGTGTTATGTATGAATGGCTGTGTTTTTCTTCATTCTAAATTTTCTTTTTATTTCTTTTTGTACGGAGATGCATGTCTCACCTTATGCATGCGCATTTCATTCCATTTTTGGCCTTGTATTGTCCTGGGTACTTTTAAGCCGATGGAGGGTGTGATGAGCTTCAAGGGACATGGGGCGTTATATATACGTTTGAGTGGTATCAGAACAAGGTTAGCTCGGGTACAGCCGATTAAGGATCGATGTAATAAGGAGTAAATGAATTTGGATGAAGGGGTAGTGAGACCCTAGGGGGATTCGTTAGAGTCAAGCATGAATGCATGGCATATGATTATCGCATGTGATTGGCATCTTGAGTTGGCATGGTTGTGGTGAATTTTTGGGGTTCAAGCTGTGCACTTAGCATACTGAATTATTGTGGATGTTGATTTGATGAGTGAGTTATTTCCTCTGAATATATTAACTTACAGATGTATCTAGACTTGGGGCATGGATTTGTATCCCTGATTGATGTGCTCATGAGAATGCCTAAGTGATTGGCTGTTGTTTCATGATTGTTGCCTTGTTGAGTAGCATAGAATTATTAGACTTGAGTAAGTGACTTAGGTATCTGATTTCATGGTGGAATTATAGTGACTCAAGTAAGCTAAGGTTAACAAGTAAGAACAATAGACCTAGAAGGCCAAGAAGCGGAGCTTCTAGCTCGAGAGTACCAGCGGCCGAGGATCCAAGAATGGATGGAGTCCTGAGAGCCTTGGAATAAATTGGTGAGCTGATGGGGAATGAAGCTCAAGATAGAGCAGCCGTTGCTCTTAGACAAGCTGAAGATAGAGCTGAGATTATAGTTTAGGCTGCTGAAGCTGCAGTGACAACTGTGAACATGGTAAATGGAAATAATGCCTAGGGTGCTAAAGCTAGGAATGCTCAAGGTGATGTTAATGTTAATAGACTAATAAGTCAGCTGGTTGAGCATATTATAAAACTGAAACCGACTCAGTTTGATGGCACTAGAGATCCTAATTTAGCATCGAGATGGATTGAGAAACTCGAAAAGGCTTTTGGAGTGCTAAGATGCACTGATGAAGAGAAAGTGTTGCTAGCTGTGTATCAGCTTGAGGGAACTGCACATGATTGGTGGAGTGTCTCAAAGGAAGGAGTATTTCCTAAATGTACAACCTTGATTTGGGATGTGTTCACTGCTGCTTTCAATAATAATTACTTTTTTGAGATGGCACGTGAGAGAAAATGAGTTGAATTTTAGCAGTTGCGACAGAATCAGCTGACTATGGATCGGTGTGAAGCTGAGTTCGCAAGATTGTCAAGGTATATACTAAGGTCAGTAGAGGATCTGCTTGAGAAAGCGCAAAGATTTCGAGATGATTTGAGACCAGAGATTCGCAGCCGAATAATAACGGTGAACTGACGAACGTATCGAGAGATTTATGAGAGGAGTCAAATGATCAAGAGGGACATCAAAGAAAGAGGTGTTGCTTCTGGATCACAGTTTATTCCTTTGAGAGATAATCGACAGTTGGGGAAAAGACAGATGGTGAACAACCAATGATTTGTTCCTTCAGTACGAAGAAATATGGAAAAATCGTCGAACTAGTCAAGCTGGTAATGTCGTATTTGTGGTAGGAGGCATGGAAGTGGTCTTTGCCCTGCTAGGATGTGAGCATGTTATAGATGTGGTCAGCTGGGCCACTAGATGAAGACTTGTCTGAATCAACCTCTAGGAAACAGAGCTCAAGGACAAAGATCGTAGGCTGGACAGCTAGCTGTAGCCTTACAGAAAGAATACAATTGACCACCGGTCCACAGAAGAATGTACGATGTGGCACGTAGAGATGCGGAGGAAGCGGCTGGCGTGGTTATAGGTACGATCTATTTATGTGATCAAGCTGCCTATGCTTTATTTGATCATGGGGCTTCACATTCTTTTATATCTGCTCAGTTTGTTGATCTAGTAGGTGTAGAGTTGAAACCGTTGAATGTGATGTTGCATGTTGCTACACCATTAAAGAATAATGTGTTAGTTTCGCTAGGCTGTGCGGACTGTAAGATAGTGATTGGTGGTAGTGAAGAAAGGATAGATTTGGCTGTGTTACCTATGTATGACTTTGATGTGATTATTGGCATGGATTGGTTGGGAGGGCTGTAGTTGATTGTGGTAACAAGGTAATTCGTTTTTACCCGCAAGATCACCCTAGTTTTGAATTTGTAGGAAGTCGGGGAGGAACTTCGATTCCTTAAGTTTCGTCGCTTGAGGCAACTAAGTTGTGGAACGAAGGGTGTCGAACTTACCTAGCTGCTACGGTTGGCATAATGATTGAGGAATCAGAGTTGAAAAGTATATCGGTGGTACGTGAGTTTCCTGATGTTTTTCCTAAAGAATTGCCAGGATTACCACCTGAGAGAGAAATTGAGTTCGTGATAGAGTTAGCTCCTAGAACGGAGCCAATCTCGATGGCACCGTATAGAGTGTCATTGTTTGAGTTGAAAGAGCTAAAAATACAGATGTAGGAGTTACTAGATAAGGGATTCATTAGACCGAACGTGTCATCGTGGGGAGCGCCGGTCCTGTTTGTGAGAAAAAAAGGATGGGACTTTACGTTTGTGTATAGATTACATACAACTGAATCAAGTAACTATTAAGAACAATTATCCGTTGTCGAGGATAGATTATTTATTTTATCAGCTGCAAGGAGCATCTGTGTTTTCTAAAATAGACTTGAGGACTGGTTATCACCTGCTGAGGATTAAGAAAGAGGACATACCAAAGACTGCCTTCAGAATGAGGTATGGGCATTACGAGTTTACGGTTATGTCTTTTGATTTGACTAATGCACTTAAATATGTGACAATGTCAATGGATGGAGTTACTCAAGGACTACGAATGCGAGATTTTATATCATCCTGAAAAAACAAATAGAGTTGCGGATGCGCTTAGTCGGAAGTCAAGTATTGCGCTCTTGTTGGTCAAGGGATGGTTCTTACTAGAGGAATTAAGATTCTGAGTTTAAATTGGAAGTTTACCAACCGTCTAGTTTAGTGGCAATCTTGAGGATTGGGCCTGAAATTCAAGAAAGAGTAAATGCCCTGCAGTCTACTGATCCGGAGATTGAAAAGATTCTTGAGATGGATGCGGCGAAAAGAAAACCTAAGTTTCAAGTGTCAGAAAATGGGATTTCGAAGTTTCGTGGACATTTATGTGTACCTGGTGATGAGGAACTTAAGGAAAAGATCTTGTCGGAAGCTCATAGGAGCAACTATAGTATTCATTATGGTAGTACAAAGATGTATCAAAATCTGCGTCAACACTACTGGTAGAATGGAATGAAAACGGATGTAGCTAAGCATGTGGCGAAGTGTTTGACCTGTCAGCAGGTGAAAGCTAAACATTGCAAGCCTGGAGGATTGTTGCAACCTCTAGAAATTCCTGAATGGAAATGGGAGCATGTAACGATGGATTTTGTGATGGGATTGCCAAGGAGTCAGAAAGACCATGACTCAATTTGGATAGTCGTGGACAGATTGAAAAAGTCTACACATTTCATACTCATGCGAAAGGATTTGGCAAAGGATAAGTACGCAGAATTGTATGTGCGTCAGATTGTGAGATTACATAGAGTTCTAGTCACGATTACATCGGATAGAGATTCCAAGATTACGTCAAATTTTTGAAAGAGTCTTCAAGAGGCTTTGGGAACTGAATTGCAATTCAGTACGACATATCATCCATAGACTGATAGCCAGTCAAAAAGGACAATTCAGACGCTCAAGGATATATTGCGGGTATGCATCATAGATTTTAAAGGTGGATGGAAGGATCAACTACATTTAGTGGAGTTTGTATACAATAATAGCTACCGGCAAAGTATCGGTATGGCACCGTTTGAAGCACTTTATGGTAGAGTTTGTAGAACACCTGTATGCTGAGATGAAGTTGGAGGAAGGAGTATAACAGGCCCTGAGTTAGTGGAACAATCCGTTGAGGCGATTAAAGTCATTGGGGAAAAACTGAGAATGACACAAAGTCGTCAGAAGAGCTATGCGAATAAAAGACGTAAACCATGGAATTTCAAGTTGGTGACCATGTTTTCCTGAAGGTATCACCAATTCGTGGACTGTCTCGATTTGGGAAAAAGGGAAAATTGAGTCCGAGGTACGTAGGTCCTTTTGAAATTTTGGAAAGAATTGGAACTTTGGCCTACCTATTCGCCCTATCGTCAAACTTGTCGTAAGTGCACATTGCATTTTATATGTCAACGCTAAGAAAGTACGAACCAAATCCGACTCATATTCTAGATTTTGAGACCATTGAAATAGACGACAATGTATCGTATGTGGAAAAGCCCATCAAAATCGAGGATAGAAAGAAGCAAGTCTTAAGGAATAAGACGATTCTGTTAGTCAAACTGAATTGAGAGCATCACGGAACGAAAGGCGCTACGTAGGAAAGCGAAGAGGCTGTGAGACGTCCATACCCTTATTTGTTTGAATAGTGGGGTTTATTGCAAATTTCGAGGATGAAATTTCTGTAAGGGGGAAAGAGTTGTGACATTCCGAATTTCGACCCTTTCGAGGCTATTGGATGGAAGGATATTGATCGGTGTATTTCAGTCATAGCTCGTTCGGAGTTGGCCACTCTTGAGTTATCTTACCAAAAGGAAAAAGGCTAACGCAGAGTCGGGTACGTGGACCTAGGGAATTTGAATGAGAAATGATACTTTGACCATAAGGATTATCGAGGAAATATTTTGGGTCAGCAGAGATCCATCTAGGAATGATCGTGGAATGCATTGCTAGTGTTATACGTTGGGATGCGGGTGATTTTGCTTAACCAATGTGTAATTTGCGAGTATTTCCTAGATCGGATTCTGATGATTAGGACTGCAAGAGCTAGCGATAAACCCTCGCAATTATATTACAACCAAAATTGCCACGGCTTGAGAAAAATGCGAAGGTCGATATGCGTAGTGCCTGCAAGAGTCGCTCGTCAGTTAAAGATAAACTAGAATTACAGTAGACGAGAGTTTGACATAAAATTGAACCTCGAGATTTGGGTATTGGACATTGAGGAATTCTAACATTTGAATTGAAGTGGACGTCGCCTCATCGATTGTGGTTTATATTGGAAAAATGGAATTTCAGACGAAAAGTGCCACATGACCATTTTGTCCAGCGACCTTTGGCCTTGCCATAAAAACCAGCGAAGGTCA
Organism: Rhodomyrtus tomentosa; assembly: GCA_028455895.1. Taxonomy (NCBI): domain Eukaryota; kingdom Viridiplantae; phylum Streptophyta; class Magnoliopsida; order Myrtales; family Myrtaceae; genus Rhodomyrtus; species Rhodomyrtus tomentosa. Next base: position 12,489,244 of record JAPCWY010000002.1, on the reverse strand, counting down.
TTTTGGTCATTTAATCCCTCTATATGGCTATTGAAAATAATGTGCATGGAGTCAAAGGAAGTCAAAGCCATTATTGGTTTATGTCATGTGTCACTCAATGGGAGCATCTTGCATTAATTACCCCACCTAAATTCATCTTGTCAATTTTACCTTAATTTTTTGTGTGAAATCCTTTGTTATAGTTCATCATCAGCCGTGTACACCATCCCCACCATTTCCCTGTCAATTTTACTTTCATTTTCCCTCCATTGAAAACTACCCCAAACGACCAGTCGCTACCCTCTTATTCGGTCTGCTTGAGTGCCACCTCCGGCCGCCGTTTCGTGGTGTTACAAGTGGGAGCTCGACGTTTCGTTGAGTGATTTTTCCTGACCAGCCCTTAGACCAAAACCGGACAGAATCTGCGCGAGCTGAAGAAAGACTTTCGTTTACCCTCTTAGAGACTCCAATTAGCCTCAAACTTTTTGTGAGATCTTCGTAACATCTAGTACTTGAGTTTCCTGAGCAAGTATGATTATTTTATTGAGGATTTAGGATGTATTCATAGCTGAACAAAGGTGATTATATTCGGATAGATTTTGCCGTTTGGAAAATCGTGTGGATATCGAGCTGTTCAAAGGTCTTTGAGGTGTCATTCCGCTTCAAAACTCTTGATGAGCTTCCTAAACACATAGATTGAGGTTCTAGTAAGGTTATCTCGTGAGAAATTGAGGCCTAAGATTGAGACACGGCTTGATTGTGCGAATTGAACAAAAAATCGGTTCTGTTTTGGGAATGCCCTGTTCTGGCCGAACCTGATGATGATGCTAGTTTAGGATATATTTTGACTTCGAAATGACTCATAAGACTTCATAGGATGTTACATGAGTGTTAGTGGGGGAGTATGTGAAGTGGATTGGGAGTTAGAAGTGATTTAAGGGCTAATTGGCGTAGGAAACTTCGAGTTCCATTATGTCCTACGAGTGGCTACATGAACTGAATGTATGGAGGGTTCGTGGAAGTCTTGTCATGTGTTCGATTGATCGATAAGACATCTTGAGTTGCCATTTGAATGGTTATTGAGGGATTGTTTTAGTAGAAGTGAGAATTCGATGGCTTTTTGATCCAAAATTGATGAACTTTTCTAGGTTGACGAGCGATCCTTGGCTAGTTGGGTACTTATGGAATTGGAAAGGATCATTTGGTGTGGAATTCTGCTAATCGATAAAGTAAGTATTTCCTGAATCTTTATCTGAATGCTATGACACTGCTGGACGATATAGTGAATGAATTGAATGACTGATGAGGTCTGTGACCTGCAATTTATTGATGCCTTGATGTGTGAATTTTACCGTGAAAGAAAATAATGATACCGATTGGCCTGTGACCTCGGTGGTATCAATTGGCCTGTGGCCCTTGAAATGACAATTGGCTATGAGCCTAGAGGTATCAATTGACCTGTGGCCCCGGTAGTACGAATTGACTGATAATTGGCTTAGTGCCGTAGTGATACCGATTGACTTGTGGCCCTGGTGGTATCGATTGGCTGTGAGCCCCAGTAATAATAATTGGCTGTGAACCCTAGAGGTACCGATTGGCCTGTGGCCCTGATTGTACCAATTGATTAAAAGTCTAAATGATATTGATTGGCTTGTGACCCCGGTGATATCAATTGGCTAGTGTGCTAGAGAAGTAAATTACGGCTGAGAGCACAAGAGATGATTGATGGTGAAAATAATGTGCAATTGTTTATATCCCTTGTGTTTAGAGCTTGAACTCGTGAGGTTAAGCATGATTGATTGTGACTCTTGTTCATGCCTGACTTGCTGAAATGCCTGAGTTATTAGGGTCTTGTGCAATTGCATTGGTGAATGCTTGCATTTAGTATCATTTGTGTGGGATATGGGGGGACTGGTGGTCAGGTTTAGGTTTAGGTTTCACTTGCTGAGATATTTATATCTCACCTTAGTGGGGGATTACCTTTTTCAGGTTCTAGGCGATGGAAGTCCAAGCTTGCCAATGAACGGTATTCGAGGAAGTAATTGTAGGAGATGGACTTACACTTTTGTGACTTAAGGGATTTCATATTACCTTGAAGTTAGAGTTATATGCTCTGAACTTGTAATTGGTGATTATAAGAAGACGTACCCTATGTTCTGAGTAATCTCATTATGGAATTGTATGAAGCAGTTTTATTGCTTTCGAGACTTTGTTTCTTTTTTGAGTTATGATATGATTGGCCGAGGGATCCTGGAAGATTATTGAAGATCAACGGCCTGGTGGGATGTTCTCGTTCTCGCCGGGTTCGGGGCATGACATCCTCGTTTAAGTTGTATCAGAGCAAGGTCAACTCGATCCAATGCGATTGAGGTATGAAGTGACGATGAGTGATGACTTGGGGACAATTAGGTAGTGAGACCTTTTGGATTAAGCATTAATTGCTGAATCTTGAGGATTATAGGCTTGAACTTGTGAGGTATTCTAATGGTCCTAGTGTCGATTTAATGGGTGATATTGAGTGATTCTATGAATGTGGCTCACAAGAAAGTGAGTAGAAATTGAAGAGTCATAAGCGTATATTTGAGGTTGCTAGAGAATAGCTTATGAATGAAGGGTCAATTGGAGTATATGATTGTGATCGCGGCTTGTCGATGACCCAATTTTGTAGAGAGATGATTGGTATTAGTGGATTCAAGCTTGAATTGCATGATATCTTGATGACTTTCAGATGTCGATTGCTAATGACAACCTTGGAAGGTATGAGATGAGGTGTATACAAGGAAGTGGGTAATGAATATTTGGATTAAAGACTAGTTGTGATCGAATGCATGTGGATTTGACTTGAACAACGACTAGACTTGAGGTATTTGGTTGAATATAGGCAATTGATCTGTAAGAGGCGATGTTACTTGTGGAGCTAGAGGTCTTCTATGGATAAGGCTTGATGTGGAAACAAATGAGGTGCGACTGGTAGTGAAAACGAACATGCTATGCATGTGTTTGTGGCTATGAAATGAAAGTTGATGATGGTGCATGCATGGGCTTATCACTATTGGACTTAATAAACTGTCGTTTGGTATGGGACAAGTTGATGGGATATTTATAAACCGTCATGAAGCATGTTATATGACGTGTGGAATGGGGCTTCCTTTGTAGATGTATGACTTGAGACAACCTGCAACGACTAAATCTGACAAAGAGGAAGTGATCTCTAATAGAGAGGTCCGGACAAGGAGCGGCTCCTGGTAGGCTTCTAAGATATCGGTGAGGCAAGAATGACCCATGCCATAAGTTGAAAGGAAAAATCTAGGTATCAGGTTGAGTCCAATTGTAGTTAAGAGATGTATGACATGAGATTGATTCTCGAAGTGAATGTTCAAAAGTGACATGGCATGTGAAATGACGCATGTGATTGGCATGATTAAGAGCTTTGTGCTTGGTAGTGGATGCCGTTTGAAAAAGAAAAGTGATGCTGTAATTGGCTTGTTGGGCATGTTTTATGATTGGTATCATGTGATTGGCTTGGCCAAGTTCTAACTGAGAGATTAGACGACGTGCATGGAGTTTATACCCCATTGAACTGATGTCTGTTGAGAATGAGATAGTTTGTTGTGATTATGACAGAGTGACAGATGCCTTGTGTTTATAGTATGAACGTGTGACTCATGAAAGTGATGTCTTGAGTGGTTGCTTGATGTTGACCTAGTTGAGTTTTGGTCTAGTTGAGGCTTGCCTAGTAATGATTCTTAATTGAGAAGTTGCCTCGTTGAGGCTGACTTGTTGTGTGGTTGCTGCTTAAGGATGATTTGGAATCATTGAATAATGAGCAACTAGTTGAGAGTTGTTTGGGAACCACTGCATGGTTAATGGTGGACGGTAATGAGATGAGCAACATGAGACTGCTATACTTGAGTAGATGACTTAAGTCTTTGATTCCTGTAGGGAATTGTAGTAGTTCAAGTGACACGGGAACCTGACATGGTTGAATGAACAAAGTATGGTCGTAGAAGAGCGTTGGGCTCGAGGGTACAAGGTATGGAAGATCCAAGAACTAAGATGGTTTATGAGAATCGAGTAAAGATGAGCGCCTGGGGTATGAGTTCTGGAAGAGAACATGACTCGATTTTGTTAATCGTGCGAGACTCAAGTGTAATGCGGTGTCGTGAGAACATTAAATGGAAATGAGAAAAGTGGATGGGTAGACATACTCGAGAAGGAGCTGTTATTGTACCCAAGTCGCTAGGACGACTGATGCTAGTGCTGATGAGTTAAAAGATGGAAGTCACGATAAAGGTGACTTTGAGTTACACCTTTCTAAATTGAATGTGTGGGAAGAACCCCGAGAATTTTGAAATGCTTGTGAATCTATGTATAAGGTTGAGATTGACTGAGTTTGGTAGATGGATGAGATTTGAAATTGTCTCCCTCTGGATTGAGGATCTTGGTAAGAAAACCTTAGAGGTTTTGGGTACACCGAAGAAAAAAAGTGATCCTGGCAGTTACTAGCCTTAAGAGGCTATTGATGATTGGTGAAATGTCACCAAAGGAAAAGTTTTCATTGAAGACATGATATCTGTCTAGATCGCCTTCATTGAGTTGTTTAATGGAAGTTCTTTCTTGGGATTGCTTGAGAGCAAAGGTTGTTTGGATCCTGATAATTTTGTAAGAATCATAGGGCAATCGACCAGTGTGAGACAGAGTTCTCAAGGTCATTTAAGTATATGTTGAAAGTGGTCAAGTACCCTTTGAATGAGACGGGAAGTCCCTTAGTGGATTGGAATTTGAAAGCCTTATAGGTAATTGCTGTTCCTGGTTTTGAGGAACTGTAATAGATGTTAATAAGAAAGGTTGATTACCTGGGCATAAGACCTATGGTGGAAAATAAGTAGTCCATCTCTTCTGTTATGAAGGGAGTCGAGAAAAAATCGACATGCTAGTTTGCCTAAAATTAATGATTCCCTAGGATTGGTTAATTGAACTGAAACCATTAGAAATAAAATCAAGAGTTGTTGTCCCCTGAAGAACAGGGCGTTGTTCTTAAAGGGCGATTGGACCATGAGATGGTCGTTGATGAAAAGAAAAACGAATGGACTTGATAGTCCTAGCCGTTCGTGGTATTAATGAATGGTTGAGTAAGCGAAAAGAGAGCTTAGAGTGTAATTACAAAGTGACTCGAGGTATTCAAATTGAGTATTTGATACGTGAATTGATGGAGACCAAAGACGAACGAATCTTGTCACTTGCGGTGACTGAGTCACTGGAAGAAGAATGTTAGGCATGAGGACATTTGAATCTTGGAGTGAAGGTATCGCCGTTGGCGGAGACTCCAAGATTGACGTCATATGGAATGGGAATGATAAGGTTGATTCGAAGTGAGTGAATGCCACAGAAGTGTATAGTTTCCTTCATAGGGTAAGAGACTTTAGTGTGAAAGGAAGAGGAACCTAATTGTCTTGGTATAGAGGTTGAGCGTCTGACTGAGAAAGAAGACGTATAACTTGAACGATTCCTAAAAATAAAGTCCGAGAGACCGTCCTATGGACAACGTTGAATTCTAGGATGATGTCGATGTTCAGTGGAACAGACGGAATTGGGATAAAGTCGCATTGACTGATTATGAAAACTAGCGGTTAAGATAAGAGTGCTTCTATAGGGAAGAGTAACAAAAATGAACGAAATGTTGCGTGGTCCTAGTGGAAACCCATGGCAACAGAATGCCAAGGTTTGAGCTCCCAATCGAAAAGTATGAGGAATAGTTTGAAAGATTCGACACATAGAAGAAAGAAGTTGATAATAGTCGAATTAAGTGCCTAATGAATGATTTAGTAGATTGTTACCATCTTGAGAGACGATGATTGGACTCATTTAAGGAGTCACGAGAAATACAAATAGCTTTGAGAGTATCCTGTAAACTCTAAGGAGATGCTCACTCTATGCTAAATGTGAAGCGCATGAGCTGCGGACTTGATAAGGTAAGATTCCTTAGCTATGAAGTTTCTGGGAAGTGAAATTCCTATGGAGCACTTAAGAAATGAAATCGGTAATGCATCGACTAGAGTCGATGTGAGTTGCAGAAACTTGAAATTTTCTGGGATTGATGAATTGCAATAGACGGACCGTGGGAAGATTTCCCACAAGAACTATTCCATTGATCAAATGGACTAAGGACGAGACGTAACACGAATGGATGAATGAACGTGAAAAAAGTTTTCGAGGACTTGAGTCAAGCTGATGACTACGTTGGTAATGGCGATCTTGTTTGAAGTCAAAAGGGTCGACATAATCATAACAACGTGTTATCGAAAGAAAATTTGATACGTAACAAGGCAAACTGATGGAGGTTGTGCGAATGCGCCGTGACAGTAAGATCACCTGAGTTGGAACACCTAAGGTATGATTAGGGTGGTTTGCATTTGTCCTTGCGACAAAGTTTGGGAAACATTGTGAGTAAAAGAAGACTTCAAGTCAATATCTACTACGAGAGAATAAGGTAGTATTTTCTTGAGAGGAGTTGAACAAGAGGCAACGTTGATGTATGAAATTACTTACAGATACGGAAGTGTTGCTCGCGTAAGGAAAGACCTCGCAACTGTTTGAACTACGAGAGTTGGGAATGTTGACTACTCCAAGGAGATTGAAGGGAAAGCATAACCGTTGCAATCTGGTGGATTAATTGGTCATTGGAGAATCTCGAATATAATCGAGTAAAAGCTACTAAGGACTCAATCATGAGTTTGCCGGAGAAGTCGAGAAGGCTATGGTTCGATTTGGACAATCGAGGGTAAGCTAATTGAATTTGTGCGTTCTTGAATGACACGAAAGGACGTTTGAAGTGGATTATTATGCCAAATGGTAGAGGTACCAAAGAGTACGTTCTTGTGATGATTTGGTGATGATCGTGACATGAAAGAACATGAATTTAAGGCGACGTTTTGAAAAAACCTTACGAATGGGAATTTCAAAAGCAAGGTTGCTATGTGATGCACGTATTATCCTCGGACCAATAGGTAAATTGGAAGGACAAATGGGAGTGTCATGTAACTACTTTGGAGAATGAGGATGCGATGAGGCGTCAGTACCCCAAGAGATTGGATTATTGGAAAATGACAAATTTTGAGAACAAAATTTCTTTTAGAGGGAAAGAGTTTTGACATTCTGAATTTCGATCCTCTCGAGGCTATTGAATGGAAGTATATCGATCGGTGTATTTTTGTTATAACTTGCTTGGAGTTGGCCACTCTTGAGTTATCTGATCAAAAGGGAAAAGACTGACGTGGAGTCGGGTACGTGGACTTGGGGAATTTGAATGAGAAATGACACTTTGACCAAAAAGATTGTTGAAGGAATATTTGGGCCAACAGAGATCGATCTAGGAACGATCGTGGAATGCCTTGCTGGTGTTATATGTTGGGGCGCGGGTGATTTTGCTTAACCAATGTGTAATTTGCGAGTATTTCCTAAATCGGATTCCGATGATCAAGACCGCAGGAGCTAGTGATAAACCGTCGCAATTACATGATAGCCAAAGTTGCCACAGCTTGAGAAAAATCTCAATGTCGATACACGTAGCGCCTACAAAAGTCGCCCGTTAGTTAGAGATAAACTGAAATTACAGTCGACGAGAGTTTGACATAAAATTAGACCTCGAGATTTGGGTATTGAACATTGAGGAATTCCAACATTTTAATTGAAATGGATGTTGCCTTATCGAGGGTGATTAATATTAGAAAAATGAAATTTTGGACGAAAAGTGCCAAATGACCATTTTGCCCCTCGACCTTTGACCTTGCCATAAAAACCAACGAAGGTCATTTTGATCATTTAACCCCTCTATATGGCTGCAAAAAATAATGTGCATGGAGTCAAAGGAAGTCAAAGCCATTATTGGTTTATGCCATGTGTCACTCAATGGGAGCCTCTTGCATTAATTACCCCACCTAAATCCATCTTGTCAATTTCATCTCAATTATTTGTGTGAAATCCTTTGTTAGAGATCATCATCAGCAGTGTATACCATCCCCACCAATTTCCTTTCATTTTTCCTTCCATTTTCTCTCCACCGAAAACTGCCCTAAATGACCAGTCGCTATCCCCTTGTTTGGTCTGTTCAACCCCACCTCCGACCGCCGTTTCGCCATGCTCCGATAATCAGGAGCAAGATCAACCTGTCCTTAACAAGTTTCAAGTGGTAGGTCGACGTTTCGTTGAGTGATTTTTCCCGACCAGCCCTTAAACCAAAACCAGACAGAATCTGCGAGAGCTGGGGTAAGACTTTCATTTACCCTCTTAGAGATTTCGATTGGCCTCAAAATTTTTGTGAGATCTTCGTAACATCTAGTATTTTAGTAATCCTTATCTTCGATAATATCCAATATTTCTTGGATATTCTACTTTTCCTATTTATTTGGACTCCGCAAGCGCAAGAATCTGTCTCGTTTGTATTTTGGATACCCGTATAACCATCGAAGACTGTTGAAGTGACGAATTCCTGGAATTTAAGGGGCCATGATTCCTTACCTCGACAGGGTACAAATATCTAAATTGGATATTTTTATATACCGAGCAAGTATGGTTATTTTATTAAGGATTTAGGGTGTATTCATGGCTGAACAGAGGTGATTATAATCAGATAGATTCTGCCATTTGGAAGATCGTGTGGAAACTGAGCTGTTCAAAGGTCTTCGAGGTGTCGTTCCGTTTCAAAACTCTTAATGAGCTTCCTAAACACATAGATTGAGATTCTAACAAGTTTATCTCGTGAAAAATTGAGGCCTAAGATTGAGATACCGCTTGATCGTACGAATTGAACCAAAAATCGATTCTGTTTTGGGAGTGCCTTGTTTTGGCCGAACCTGATGATGGCAATTTAGGAGATATTTTAACTTCAAAATGACTCATAAGATTTCATAGGACGTTATGTGAGGTGTTAATGGGAATTATATGAAGTAGATTGGGAGTTAGAAGTGATTTAAGGGCTAATTGGTTCACGAAACTCCGAGTTACATTATATCCTGCGTGCGGCTACATGAACCGAATGTATGGAGGGTTCGTGGAAGTCTTGTCATGTGTTTGATCGATCGATAAGACATCTTGAGTTTCCAATTGAATGGTTATTGAGAAATTGGTTTAGTAGGAGAGAGAATTCGATAGCTTTTTGATTCAAAATTGATGAACTTTTCTTGGCTGACGAGTGATCTTACTTGTGGAATTAAAAAGGATCACTCGATGTGAAATTCTGCTATCGATCAAGGTAAGTGTTTCCTAAACCTTTATCTGAATGCTAGGATATTGCTGGACGGTATAATGAATGAATTGAATGACTGATGAGGTCTGTTACCTATAATTGATTGATGCCATGATGTGTGGATTTTATTGTGAAAGAAAATGATTATACCGATTGGCATGTGGCCTCGATAGTATCAATTGGCCTGTGGCCCCTAAAATGACAATTGCCTATGAGCCTAGAGGTACCGATTGACTTGTGGTCTTGGTGGTCAATTGATTGATAATTGGCTTAGTGCCCCAGTGATACTAATTGGTCTATGACCCCGGTGGTATCGATTGGCAGTGAACCCCAGAGTTACCGATTGGCTTGTGGTCCTGGTGGTACCAATTGACTAAAAATCCTGATGATATCGATTGATCTGTGGCCCCGGTGATATCAATTGACCAGTGTGCCAGAGAAGTACATCACGATAGAGAGCACAGGAGATGATTGATGGTGAAAATAATGTAAAATTGTTTATATGCCTTGTGTTTAGAGCTTGAACCCGTGAGGTTAAGCATGATTGATTGTGACTCTTGTTCATGCCTGGCTTGATGAAATGCCTGAGTTATTATGGTCTTGTACAATTGCATCGGTGAATGCCTGTATCTAGTATCATTTGTGTGGGATTTGGGGAGACTGGTGGTCAGGTTTAGTTTCAGGATTCACTTGCCGAGATATTTATATCTCACCCCGGTGGGGGATTACCTTTTCAGGTTCTAAGCGATGGAAGTCTAAGCTTGCCAATGATCAGTATTCAAGGAAGTAATTGTAAGAGATGGATTTACACTTTTGTGACGTAAGGGATTTCATGTTACCTTAAAGTTAGAGTTGTATCCTATGAACTTGTAATTGGTGATTATAAGAAGACGTACCTTATGTCCTGAGTCATCTCATTATGGAATTGTATGGAGCAGTTTTATTGCTTCTATTACCTTATTTCTTTTTCGAGTTTTGATATGATTGGTCGAGGGATCCTGGGAGATTATTGAAGATCAACGGCCTGGTGGGATATTCGCGAGCTCATTAGGTTTGAGGTGTGACATGGAAAGAATTATGATATTCTGAGTTTCTTTCCATTTTGAGGCTATTGAATGAGAATGTATCTTTCGATGTATTTCAGTTTTGTTTCACTCAGATCTGATCAATTTCAAGTAAACTGACCAAAAAGGGAAAGACTAACGCACGACAAGATACGTGGACCTAAGAAACTCGAAAAAGGAAATGACGTTTTGACCATAAGGATTAGCAAGAGAACATTTAGAACCAATAAATGCCGATCAAATAACGATTTAAGAATCCATTGCTAGCATTATACAATTGAAGCGCAGGTGATGCCGCTTAATCAATGTATAATTTGTAAATTTTCCCGAATCAAGTTATGACGATCGAAGCCATCGGAGCTAGCGATGAACCGTCATAATTACATGACAATCAAAACTGTTGTAACTTGAGTCTTCCCAAGTGTGATGAGAATCATAAAGTCGATACGCGTGATATTTGCAAAAGCTGCTCGTTAGTTCGAGATAAACTGAAGATACGATCGATGGACGATTGATCATGAAATGGAAGCTCAAAATTTACAATTGGAAATAGAGAATTCCAACTTTGGAAAAGAATTTGACGTCGTCTCACCAATGGTAATTTCGAATTGGAAAAGTGAAGTTTCGGACTGAAAGTGCAAAATTACCATTTGGCCCCTTGATCATTTGCTTGTCTTAAGATTTCAAGAAGGAAGAAATACGCAATTTCCCTTCCCCATATGGCTGCCAAAAATAATGTGCATGGAGTCAAAGGAAGTCAAAGCCATTATTGATTTATGCCATGTGTCACTCAATAGGAGACTCTTGCAGTAATTACCCCACCTAAATCCATCTTGTCAATTTAACCTCAATTATTTGTGTGAAATACTGTGTCAGAGATCATCATCAATTGTGTATACCATCCCCACCATTTCTCTTTCATTTTTCCTTCCATTTTCTCTCCACCGAAAACTGCCCCAAACAACCAACTGCTGCCCTCCTATTTGGTGTGCTCGAGCGCCACCTCCAACTGCCGTTTCGCTGTGCTACGATCACCAAAAGCAAGATCAACTTGTCCTTAACAAGTTTCAAGTGGTAGCTCGACATTTCATTGAGTGATTTTTCCAGACCAGCCCTTAGACTAAAACCGGACATAATCTGCGCAAGCTGAGGTAGGGCTTTCGTTTACCCTCTTAGAGACACCGATTAGCCTCAAATTTTTTGTGAGATCTTCATAATATCTAGTACTTGAGCTGGCTAAATAAGTATGGCTATTCTATTGAGGATTTAGGGTGTATTCATGACTAAACAGAGGTGATTATAATCAGACAGATTCTAACGTTGCGAGGACCGTGAAGGAACCGGGTTGTTTAAAGGTCTTGTGGATTTGTTTCGCATCGAAACTCTTGGTGAGCTTCCTAAACACATAGATTGAGGTTCTAGAAATTTTATCCCATGAGTAATTGAGGCCTAAGATTGAGATACGGCTTGATTGTGCGAATTGAACCAAAATCGATTTTGTTTTGTGGAGTATCCTGCTCTAGCCGAACCTAATGATGGCCATTTATGAGATATTTGGACTTCAAATTAACTCATGTGACTCCATAAGATGTTACGTGAGGTGTTAATAGGGAGTATGTGAAGTGGATTGCGAGTTAGAAGTGATTTGAGGGCTAATTGGTACATAAAACTTCAAGTTACATTCTACCTTTCATATTGCCAAATGAACCGAATGTATTGAGGGTTCGTGGAAGTATTGTCATGCATTCGATTGATTGATAAGGCATCTTGAGTTGCCAATTGAATGATTATTGAGGGATAGGTCTATTGGAAGTGAGATTCGATGGCTTTTTGATCCGAAATTGATGAACTTTCTAGGTTGACGAATAATCATTGGTTGGTTACATACTTGTGGAATTGAAAAGGATCGTTTGGTGTGGAATTTTGCTAATCGATCAAGGTAAGTGTTTCCTAAATCTTTTCTTGAATGCTAGGACACTGCAGGACAATTTAGTGAGTGAAATTGGTTGACTGGCGAGGTCTGTAATCTGAAATTGATTGATGCCATGGTTTATGTAATTTTATTGTGAAAGGAAATGACAATACCAAATGGCCTGTGACCCCGGTGGTATTGAGTGGCTGTGGCCCTAAAATGATAATTGGCTATGAGCCTAAAGGTATTGATTGGCCTATGGCCCCGGTGGTACCAATTGAACTAATAATTGGCTACGAGCCTCAGAGGTATCGATTGGCCTGTGGCTCCGGTGGTACCAGTTGACTAATAATCATGATGATATCGATTGTCCTCTGGCTCTAGTGATATCAATTGGCCAGAGAGCCAGAGAAGTAAATCGCAGTTGAGAGCTTAGGTGATGAGTGGATGAGAAAGCTATGATTATTGTGTATTGAATTACATATTGCATGTGCAGTGAGCTTGAAACCTTGATGTTGAGTGTGGTTGATTGTATTTCTTATCCATGCTTGGTTATTGATATACCTGTTTTGGTGATGCCTGGTGCCATTGCATTTGTGAATGTTTGCATTTGGTGGCATTTGCGTGTGGTCTGGGGGGACTGGTGTTGAGGTATGGTTTATGTTTCACTTGCTGAGATGCAAATCTCACCCCGTAGTGGAACACATTTTTAGACCCCAAACCCTAAACATGATGCCGATCCGACTAGACTATCCAAAGGAGATGACTGCCCTTTTTGATAAATTCCCTGCAAGGAAAGGTATAGTATATGCTAGGAAGCGCACGACCGTCTGGGTAAATGAGCGAAAGCTGGAGTTACAAGCCCACCGCTTTGAGGCATAGTTTCGTTGGCTGGGAATGTTCCATTAGAGGTGGTTCCGAACTGGTGTCATCCATCTTGATCGGAGATCGAAGTGGAGAACCCAGCGTCAGTTGGAGGATCGAGGAATATTCTTGAAGAGTCGAAGTCTCCACCTACTGAGGAATACATGAAGTACATTGAGATCTCTGTTGATGCGATCGAGGCGATCGATGAAGACAACGAGGCGGAAAGTGAGGAGGAAACTGAGGAAGACACTAATGAATCATCTGAAGAGGTGCCATCCGAAATATTTTCTGAGTATAACCTAGAGGACGAGGAGGACGATGGAAGCAACGGATCAAGTGGTTCTTCCGAGTAGCTGAGGATAGGGGTTTTAGGAACAATTTTATGTTAGTCCTTTGGGAAGGCTAATGTTTACCTTTGAACTTAGGCCTTAGTCCCTTTTCTTACCCGGGCGTGCGACTTTATTTTCTTGTCCTTTCCTTTATGTCTACTGTATCTAGATGTTGTGTTATGTATGAATGGGTGTGTTTTTCTTCATTCCAAATTTCTTTTTTGTTTCTTTTTGTACGGAGATGCATGTCTCACCTTCTTCATGCGCATTTCATTTCATTTTTGGCCTTGTGTTGTCCTGGGTACTTTTAGGCCTGTGGCGGATGTGACGAGCTCCAAGGGACGCGGGGCATTACAAGACCTTTAGTTCCACATGGACCATCGCAGCTCACAGATCATTTGCCTATATATGTGATATTCTGATTTTCAATCAATTTCAGACTCATTAATGATAAGTTTATATATATCAAACGATGTGTTTCAGTCATATTTCGCTCAAATCTGATCAATTTGAGTAGACTAACCAAAAGGGAAAGACTAACGCGAGACGAGGTATGTGGACCTAGGCTACTCGGATAGGAAATGACGCTTTGACCATAAGGATTGTCGAGGGGATATTTAGAACCACCAAAAAACTGATCTAAGAACAATTAAGGATTGCTTTGCGGGTGTCATACGATTGGAACGCGGGTGATGCTGCTTAACCAACGTATGATTTGCAAAATTTTCCCAAATCGGACCGTGACGATCGAGACCATAGGGACTATTGATAAATCCTCACAATTACATGACAACTAAAGCCGCCATGAATTGACGAGCCCTAAATATGATATGAATCACAGGATCGATACGCGTAAAGTTTGCAAAAGCCACCCGTCGGTTCGGGATAGGTTGGAACCACGTCTGATGGAGAAAATCATCAAAAACGAGTCTTGAAAATTGAAAATGGAGAATCAAGAATTCCAACATCACATTCGGATTGGCCATCACCTTATCGAAGAGTTTTGGAGCGAGAAAAACAACGCTCTGAACGTCGGGGGTAAAATTACCCTTTTGCCCTTCAAGCTTAGAACCTTACCCATGCAATTGAAGAAGGGCATTTTGGACACTAAGCCCCCTCAAGGCTACTGAAAATAAGAAGAGATGAGGGCCGTTGGATCAAAGCATGATTGACAATGGGACAAGTGTCAATGGATGCCTTAAAGAGTGGTCAAATCTACTATGTCAAACTTAACATTCAAAGCATTGACTAAGCCTTGTATATAACACATTTCCACTCTCTCTCCTCACTCATTTGGCCGGTCATACACCCAAGAACCACCGAAAATCTTCATCCTCTCCTCCTTTGTTTCTGCCGATCGCCGACCAGAACTGACCTTGCCGTTCTCCTCCCATGACACCACTTTCCGGCCACCGTCTGACTGCCGATTGACTACGCCAACGTATATCTACGTCTTGCCGACCTCCTTGAATAAGAATCGAGCCATTTGGAGCACCAAGGAGTCCCGACCAAGGATTTTCCCGAGAGCCAACAGAGTAGGACTCAACCTGAGGTAGGTTCGGTTTCTTGCCCTTTTGAAGGCCGAAATGTTGGAGTTTTGAAGCCAAATTTGGTGGCGATCTAGTAGACATGTAGATGAATCTGTGATAAAAATTAGGGTTCAATCTGATGAATTTTTGACCTCGAAACGGTCTTGTAAACCTTGCACAGAAGTTGCCGGTTACTAACTTAGGGAGATCCGGCGACGTTCGACGAGTTTCCGGCAACCAATCGACTTCAAACATTTGGTAAGCCTCATAAACCCTTAGATAGACATGTTAAGAGGTAGGATGAGGATTAAATGATGGATTTGGAGTTGAATTAGGATTCATAGCTCACGGCATGCACAGAACCGAGAGGAACCGGTTTGGTTCTATGCATGGCCGAACCTTGGAGGGCTATTGGCATTGGATTTTGAGTTTCAAATTGATGTTTAAGACATGTTAAGATGATGAGGGTTAGAGTATGGATGATTGGGGGTTCATGGATTGAGGAATTGGACTTGAAAATTGATGAAATTGGTTGAATATGCTAGGTTGAGTGGTGAATTGACCCTTGGATTGATTTGGCCGAGACTTGAGGCACTTGCAAGGAAGAATTTGTGTAATCAAATACAAGGTAAGGGAATTCTAAGCTTAGGATAGGAAGATTGGACTCAATTGAGTGAGTCGGAGGTTGAATTGATTGGTTTATGATGATTTACCAAAGAGATGGCTCTTGTTATATCCTAAGTGGTTATAGGAAGGTTATGTGTGCTATTGTGTGTATTTAAATCATTCGCCATGTGTGTATGCCACTTGATTGCCTTGCATGTCATGAGATCTTTGAATTGTGCCTGAATTACACATGTCGTCTCGTATGGAAAATAAATTTGAAAATCATGGCATGAGCATGACATGGCGAGGCCCTGAGGCCTATGAGACGCGGGCCGAAAGTTAGATACCCTGATGCGACGAGATCGCGGGGTGGAGTTGATGTTGTGTGGCACCCTGATGTGATGAAATCACGGGGTTGAGATGGCCACGATCCTGATGTGAAGATATGAGATGATGTTATTGGCCTAGAGATTCATCAGAACCTGATGCATTTATGCGGGTTGCCGATGACAGTCTGATGCGTTTACGCGGACCAAGCCTGATGTGATCTAATCGTGGGCTAGAGATTGAGGCGGGCAGAGATTGGTGGATGTGGTGAAGTGGCAGGACGGGTGTGCATGATCATCTGAGTGTGACATGAGGTCATCATTGCATGCATGTCATCTGTATGTTGTTGTTTCATTGATTTGTGCCTGATATGCCTGTGTGTTTATGAGTTTGGGATGATTGAGGTGTACAACTGCCTGAGTGGACGGTCGACTTGACCTAAGGTTAGGATTCT
Organism: Rhodomyrtus tomentosa; assembly: GCA_028455895.1. NCBI lineage: Eukaryota > Viridiplantae > Streptophyta > Magnoliopsida > Myrtales > Myrtaceae > Rhodomyrtus > Rhodomyrtus tomentosa. Next base: position 12,472,933 of record JAPCWY010000002.1, on the reverse strand, counting down.
TTTATAGAGATGTGTATCTCACCCCTTTGGGGACCCTTATTTTTATAGATCTTAGGCCTTAGGTATGTGGCATATACGTTTTATGGATCCCAAGGAGATGACATCATATTTTGACGAGTTCCCTGATAGTCAGGGGAACATTTATGTGAGGAAATGCACGGTTGTATAGGTCAACCAGCCCTGATTGGAAGCCTTATAGGTTCAAGGCATGGTTTAAGAGGGTCGGGGACGAGTAGATTGGGCCGCTGAAGCCCCACGAGATACCCCAGGGTGTTATCCTTGCTTGGTGTCAGACTGCTAGGGAGCAGGAGTTACCAGAGGGGTCCGTAGTTGTTTCTAGGAACGGGCCAGAGAAGACCCCAACGCTGGATTTCACCGTGGAGGAGGATAAGGTCATCGTCCTGGAGGCGACCATGGAAGATTCTATCGAGATTCCATCCGAGACCTTCTCCGAGTACGAGCCGACGGAGAATACCGAGGATACCGAGGATTTCAACAGTTCATCTTAGGACCCCAGTTCATTGACATGAGCTTTTTGGAGGCGACCCGACCCTGTCCTTTTGGATGTCATGAGGGACTCTTTATGTGTACTATCCCATTGTCCAGCTTGTTAGCGGATTGCAGCAGCCGGCATCTATACGAACCTTATGTTATGATGTATGACAGTTATCATGCTATCCAGGTCCCATTTAACTTATATTTTGTACGGGGATTTATTTGAGTATCGCTTCCGCATGCTAGACATATATATATATTATCTCTCGACTTGTTCGTGGATTTTAAGAGCACGAGAGATGTGTTGTTTGCTTGCAGGGATGTTCGCGTGCTCGACGGATCGGGGCGTGACAATATACCTTAAGTCTAGTCGCTGTTCAAGTCAAATCCATATGCATTCGGTCCCAACTAGCTTTTAATCCAAATGTTCCTTATTCGCTTCCCTGTATACACCTCATCTCATCTTATATCAACCAAGGTTGTCAATAGCAATTGATAACTAAAACCATCAAGATATAACGCAATTCAAGCCTGAATCCACTAATACCACTCGTCCTTTATAACTCATATTCCTCAAGTTAGGTCATCGACAAGCCACAATTACAATCATATAATCTTATTGACTCCTTATTCATAAGCAATTCTCTACTAACCTCAATAATATCACCACCTAAAATAATCAATCAAAATTAACGCTAGAACTATTAGAGTGTACTCAAGTTTAAGCCTATAATCATCAAGATTCACTGATCAATGCTTAATTCTAAAAGTCTTACAACCTAATTGTCCTCAAGTCATCATTTATTATCACTTCAAGTCTTAATCAAATTGGATCGAGCTAACCTTGCTCTGATACCAAACAAGCGGGGTTGTCACAGCCCGAACCCGGCGAGCACGTGAATTTTCCATCAGGCCGTTCTTCTTAACAATAAATTACCCAGGATCCAATGGCCAACAACAAACTTAAGGCTTCTAAATGAGATGCATGCAGAAACATGAAACAACCCCATACAAATAAAACAACACAAGATGACTTAGGACCAAAGGCTATGCTTTTCATTAGAGTTAATCACTTCAGAGGTTACAATTCTAAATCGCCAAATTAAATAGGCAATCCCTAAGGCTATAAAAGGCCATCATCTATTTTCTTACGTCACTCCATGGCAAGCTCGGGTTTCTATTGTCTGAGACCTGAAAATATTGGTCCCACGACGGTGTGAGATATAAATCTCAGCAAGCTAGCTCTAACCCTAGACTAGGCCATTAGTCCTCCCAGACAATGCATTAAAACATGTAGACATCCACTAACACATGGCATTCAAAGATCGAACTCTATAACATGATTGGCATGCACAAGAATCATGGTTAAGCATACTCAACCTCATGGGATCAAGCTTCCCTCACTTAGCATATAAATAAACATATAACTCCAAAAGTCATTAAAATGACACCTCATTTACTCATCGCCTGGGCTCCCGGGCCGAGATGTATTTCTCTGAGGCACTTTGGCCAATTCATATCACTGAGGCACTCTGGCCAATTGATATCACTGGGGCGCTCTGGCCAATTGATAACACTGGAGCACTCTGGCCAATCGTACCTCAAGGGCTCAATAGCCAATTCGAGCATCAATATCGTAGATTTACCACTTGAGGCTTACATATCACATGACCATTCGAGGTCACACATCAAACAAATGCAAATTCCACATTGAAATGAACCCACCAAGCTCGATGCACAACACACACATTTGGTCAGCGCTAATCAAAGCATAATCGATTCACCAATCAATCATTTCATCGATCAAAATCGTCTAGTAGTGTCCCAAAGTCCTAGTAAAGGTTTAAGGATCACTTACCTCACCAATCAAGCTAGCAATTTCCCCCAAAGCCAACCATAATGCTCGGTTCTTCCTCGGTAAAAAACAAAGCAGAGTACATCCTAAGAAAATCACACAATTCACCCATTAAAACTCTTCATATTTCAATTCACCAAAAATTGGCCTTTCTCAACCTCCAGATCAGGTTCAGTTTCAAACAAAATGACATTTTGCTATTGCTTTTTTGAGAATCAAATTTCAAATTCTTGTCCCTCAAGATCTTATGGACGTGTGGACAAAAAAAGAGCTCAATTTGAGTATTGAATGACTTATTTTAAAAACAATGTGCCCTGAAAATAGATTGGTCGGCATCTCGGGTATCCAACGTGTTTCACTTTAATTCAACTCTTCAAGCACTTTCAATTTACCCAAAAGTTTACCCATTAGTAACCCAACATCCTAACGAAGGGCTAGAAGTCTTCTTACCTTAGGATCAAGCAAGCAAAACCTCACCATCGGCCGCTTGAAGTCTTCAAACCACACTAACCAAGATAGGGCAAAATTGGTACCTAAATATTTTGCACAAACCGATCATGAATCCTCCTCTAAAAATCAATTCCATCACACAATCACTTTGCCAATACATCAATCTATGTCTCTAAGTATCTTACCGAAGATTTTAGAATAAGGTGGCACCTCCATGAGTCTCAAAGCGACTCGGTTCCGACCAGTCATTGAAAGGGCAGAATCCGTCCATGAAAGATCAAGAGGTTTCATCTTTTAAAACCCATAACAACTCCCACAATCAATATCATTTTTCCAAACTCTTATACTATGAGTTGAGAGTGATTCACATAAAATTTAGAGCCATTTGAAGTCTTGAAGCCTCCAAAAATCGACTCCCTCCAAAACTAGGTCAGAATCTGACCTCCCCCGGCTTTTGCCCACTCAAACAAACCTACGAGACAAACAACTATGCCAAATTGAGCCTATAATATGTATCTAGAACCACAAGACAATAAGCTTTCAAATGGTTATTTTACCTCAATCCGATGTCCGACGATAAAGTTATGGCCAGAACAGTAAAGTGGTCGGAGTAAGGCAGCGAGCTGGTGACGGGGTCTTCTAGGCCAAGAAGATGGAAGAAGAAAAATGAAGAGAAAGGGAGAGAGAGGAGAGTCACGGCTGAGTTGGGATGATATGAAGTCTACCATAAATAATTGGTGTGATTAAGTGACAAGATTGGTAGGTGGGAGTGTTTAATGCTCAAACACACAATGATTGACAGATGGCAAGAAGTAAATAAATATCAACTCTTGCATTGACCTCCTTTGACGACTTGATCCTCTCATTTTCGGCAGCCTATGGAGGTCCAAATGACCAAATTGTCCTTCGTTAAATCTTTAGGCAAGGGTAAGTCTGAAGGGGCAAAATGATAATGTTGCACTTTCCGTCCGAAACTTCACTTTTTCATTTTAAATTACCCTCGATGAGGCGACATCCTATTCATTTCAAATGTTGGAATTCCTCATTGTCCGATACCTGATTCCGAGGTCTCATTTGATGTCGAGCTCTTGTCGACTATAATTCCAATTTATCTCGAACTGATGGGCGACTCTTGCAGGTGCTACCCGTATCGAACTTAAGGTTTCTCAAGCCGTGACAACTTTGGTTGTCATGTGATTGTGAGGGTTTATTGTGTGTTCCTATGGTCCTAATTATCGGCATCCGATTTAGGAAATTCTCGCAAATTACATATTGGTTAGGTGGAATCACCCGCGTCCCAACGTAAAACACTAGCAAGGAATTCCATGCTCGTTCCTAAATCGACCTATGCTGGCCCAAAATATTCCCTCGACAATCCTTATGGTCAAAACGTCATTTCTTATTCAAACTTCCCAGATCCACATACCTGACTCCGCGTTAGTCTTTCCCCTTTTGGTCAGTTAACTCGAGAGTGGCCAACTCCGAACGAGTTATAATTGAAATACACTGATCGATATTCTTTCATTCCATAGCCTCGAGAGGTGTTGGAATTCGGTATGTCACAAATAACACCAGTGAAAGCTCATGAAAATAGTGAAAGATTGCCTAAGCGTAAATCCAGTAGTGAGACAGCTTCAGTCAAGACTCAATTTTACGGGACCTGGACAATTACTGGATACGTCAATGCAATGTTTAATCACTGCCAACCTATGAAAGCAATGTAGCTGTGTTGTCCCACTCCTGCCGCATCACATTGACAACGTTGACATGATCACCTTCCTGCCTCCGGATCCCCTGACATTATTTCCTTGGCCATTGGATCTCCCCCTTTAATGGGGGAACATCCAATGGCCAAAATTACTGTGATCCCCTGACTGTTAATCCCACCTTTCTAGCATCACATGATTTACAAAAACTGAAAATACCACATGAAAACATGGCTCCAAGGCAGAAATAAGGAGAGGTGATCGGTTACTCATATGGTCTCACCTAGGAGCCGATTCTCAATTTTTGGTATCGATTCGGCTCTCGAGAACTGATAGATTATTAATTGAGGTGAGCAACATAGACTTTAATTGTATATATTAATTAATATTATATTTTTATTTAAGAAATAAAAAATAATCAGTGAATTATTAGGTTAAGATTTAAGTAATATAAAAATAAATAAAAAAATAATTGGTCTAGTTCCCGCTCGGAACTAAGAATCGAATTGAAAAGCATCGGTTCCATAATTGGAACCATGAATAAGACGCGGAGCGGATGAATGATTGAGGCAGCGGAGCGGATGAACGAGCGAGGCCACAGAACGAACGAGCGAGCGAGCGAGGGAACGATTGAGGCTTTCGAGCGAACCAACAAACGAACAAGCGAGCGAATAATCGACACTACGGAGCGAACAAACGATCGAGCCGCGGTGCGAACAAACGAACGAGCAAGCGAGCATAATTGAAAATTTGAAATGTTAGGATGAAAAGTAACATGAAATACTCATTCGTTCATTCGTTCGCTCGCTCGCTTGATCGTTTGTTCATTCGCTCCGTGACCTCGATCGTGCGCTCCCTCTGCAACTTCGATTGTTCACTTGTTCGTTCATTCGCTCTGCAGCCTTGATCGTACGCTCGCTCACTCTACGTTTTCCCTTCTAGTTCTTAACGAGTTAACTACCCATCTACTGTTATTAGGTTTTCCATGGTTATCTGGTAATCTTCAAACCCCATTTCTTGGAGGCTTGGATTTTCTCTTTCTATCCTGCTTAACCATAAACCCAGGGTCACTGATTGCAGAGAATCGATCCATATCCTAACCTAGCTTTCCAAAGTTTACTACAAAGATTGATTCACTTACTATCAAAGCAGAATCCAATTCAGCATTTTGTTTTGCTTAGTCCTTGTAAGGCTTCGAGTACACCCTTCGACTACTCTTTTTCAACCGATGACTCTTTGACGACATTTATTAGGTGACCAAACAGGGAAATACCCATTTCATTTGTAAATCGAAATCTGTTTCCAAGTAAAAGACAGAAAAATGATTTCATTCTTCATGAATTGCAAGAATAGAAGAAAAAAAAGCTTAGTAGCATCCATTATGAATCACAAAGTCCTTTCTCAGTAGCTGAATGACTAGCTCGTCCGTGCACAACGTTCTTCACAGTTGACAACATCGGAAAATACAATCATGCTCTAAACAAGTTAACTAAAAACCTCATTTTACTTGACATATTCTAAATCATGCGGCCCTATAATTATAAATGGCAAAAAACTTTTCATCACATCTACATCCATTTATTAAATTAGCTTTAGGCTCCACTCGTTTCGCTAAAAACAATTTTCAGGAAAATATTTTTTATATTTTTTGGTGTTCGGTTCACATAACATAAATGAGTCAAGGGAAACATTTTCCCCAAAAAAACACATTCAAAAGTGGGGAATATGATTTCCTCTTTTCGAGAAGAGGAGAACATTTTCCTTCAATGTTCCTTCCTCCTCTCTTTCACATTTCTTTGTTTTTAATATTCTTTATTTAAATATCATTTTTTTAAAATTTTTAAAATTAAAGAAAGTTATTTTTTTTCTTTCCCTTCTTCTTTAGCTAGTCATCGATCGTGGCCATGACCAACGACCGGCCGTAGGCAAGAGAGGCCAAGCCTCACCAAGATCGGTGCTTTCAACCTCGCCAAATTTTGTGAAGCGAGGTTTCGCCGACGTCGCTGACCTGTGGTAAGGCTCAAGGTCATCGACGGCCTGTAGAAGAGGGGAAAAGAAAAAAAAATAGAATTTAAAAAATAAAAATATAATTTATTAAAAGGAGTGTGTGAAGGAAAATCAAATTTGATTTTTCATACCAAACAACAAAAACTATTTTCCAGATTATTTTCAGGTTTCATTCGAACATCGAAAATATTGTCTTTTTTCTCTAGAAAAACACCTCATTTTTGGCGAAATGGATGGAGCCTTAACTAGTCCTGCAATTTCGTTTTTCACATATCTATAACAACAAAACTATCAAAAACACAACTGCATTGGCTGCTTCTGTTGGTTGTTGGTCAAAAAGTAGTCGACATCGTCGATCGCCAATGTCGTCGCAGGTTGCCAACACCATCACCACTAGTAGCCATTAGTCGTAGTCGCGGTCACGGTCACTGTATGTTTATTGCTAAATGTACCAAAAAATTCCTAAAGCTATTGCATTGGTACCAATTCAAGCATAAATCTTTCAACTAGACTAGTTGAATCCTAAACATTTTTGAATTGATACCAATTGAATCCATCTGATCAATTTAGGTAGAAAATTGATAACGTGGATGCCGATTGTTCTATATGATATTTTTGGCACTAACATGACCATTTTTAAATAATACTCTAAATTTCATTTTTTATTATTTGTTATTATTACTATTTTTTCTTTCTTTTATGTTTTCCATTCATTTTGGTCGGCGAAGGTCTTTAGCGACCCTCCTTGGCCACTAGATGAGGGCTTTTGAGGCCTTATTTTTCGCCAACAAGTGATGCCAGGGTAGCGACAACTTTTTGAAGAACTCGATCTTGCAAGGAAGTTGTCGATTTCATGATTGTCGATCAGCTTCCTAGTTGTCATTTTACAAGCTTGTTGTCAATTCTGAAGCTACTAGTTGACTACTTATCAACCAGGGGTTCCTTTAATGTTTGCTGACCTTTCAATGTGTTTATTCAGGTGCCCATGAGGATGAATGAATTTGAGTCTAAATATAATGGGAAGTGTGTTGTAGTTCTCAAAGAGAAAAGTTCAAGTCTTTAAGTTTTGAATGCATTTTCTTGTTCTTAGGACTAGATTACTCTTCTAGTTCCTATTTCTTTAAATGCCATTTCCTTTTCTATATAGAACTGACTATGGTTGAAGGGTTGTTCCGTGCTCAACTATACAAGCATGCTAAGATGAGTAAAAATTGAAACTTGATTGAATTCATTAACTAATTGAGCCATTGGCTTAAGAGCAAGAAGGATTTTTTTGTTTTACTGTTACTGGTGAGAGAATTATCCATTCATGTTCTCACTGGTATTACCTCTTATTGAATCTAGCAATATCACATTGAGGAGGGGTGAATAGGTGATTCTAAATCAAATTGAAACTTATGCAAAATTAAGACAATTTCAAGCTACGATTAGAATCAGGAATGGCATAATAACGTGCAGATGATCTAAACATAGAAATAAAAGTTAAGAGTAGAGAAAAGTGCACACTGAGTTTATAATGGTTAGGCTTGTCAGGCCTACGTCCACTCTCCTACGATGACGGCCGATTGGCTAGATTCCACTAAAATGATTTATTGGAGGTTACAAAAGATGAAGACACTCAGTCACTCTTACAAATCCTCACAATAAAAGAATTTGAGAACTCTTAGAATAAGTATGTGAATATGAACAATTCAAGCACTTTGAAATTTTAATATTCTCAACACCCTTCGTTCACCATGGTTCCTTCTTTTATACTCTTTTTCTTCCAAACTGGCCATTAGACAATCCTTTAAAGGATCTATCTTCAATCTTTAATTGGATGTCATCAATCGTGATTGAATGAGACTATATTTGAGAAGATATGGTAGCCGTTGAAGTAGAATATGAACTTTTCAGATTCAGTCGCCCATATAACTAAATCTTTAGTTTTCAAAAGTACCGTAGATTCAAATAAGCTACAAATCTTATTCTTTGGCAATATCCAATCGTAGGTTACCTCCTAATCTGATTGAAGCAATATCTTGTCAATCAAATATTGCAAACGTCCATCAAAAAACTTTCCTTAATCGAAAACTTGCCATTCGTAGGTCTTTAGAATCTGTTTAAAAGAAATTGCAGAATCTGAATAGTGTTTAGCAGCACAAACATTATTGACCTAAGCCATGCATCACCCATTGAGAACCTCTTGCATTTTTTGCCCACCTAAACCCATCTTGTCAATTTAATCTCAATTATATGTGTGAAACACTCTATTATGGAGTATCTTTAGCCATGTATAGCCTCTCCACCTTTTCCCTTGCATTTTCTCTCGAATTGCTCTTCACCAAAAACTGCCCCAAAAGATCGGTTCTGTGCCTTCTGTTCGATCTGCTCGAGCACCACCGTTGGCCTTCGTCTTGCCATGCTCCGACCACCACAAGCTAGCTTAACCTCTCCTTGACAAGTTTCAAGTGGTATTTTATCAATTGGTTGAGTAGGTTTTACCGTGTAGCCCGAGATCAAAATTGGACAAAATTTACGCGAGCTGGGGTAAGACTTTCGTTCTCCCTCTTAGAGACATCGATTGGTCTCAAACTTTTGTGAGGTCTTCTTAACATCTAGTACTTGAGTTGGCTGAGCAAGTATGGTTAATTTATTGAGCATTTAGTGTATTTTCATGGCTGAATAAAGGTGATTATAAGCGGATAGATTCTAACTGTGTGACAGTTGTGAAGGAACCGAGCTATTCGACGGTCTTGTGGGATTATTTTTCAACAAAACTCTTGGTGAGCTTCCTAAACACATAGATTGAGGTTCTAAAAAGTTTATTTCATGAAAAATTGAGGCCTAAGATTGAGTTATGACTTGTTTATGCGGATTGAACCAAAAAGGGTTTTGTTTTGTGGTATACCTTATTCTGGCCGAACCAGGTGGATGCCATTTAAATGATATTTTGACTTCAAAATGACTCATAAGACTTCATAGGACATTATGTGAGGTGTTAATGGGGAGTATGTGAAGTGGATTGTGAGTTGAAAGCGATTTAAGGGCTATTTGGTGCATGAAACTTCTAGTTACATTCTGCCCTATTAAGGCGTCATGGGACCGAACACTTAGGGAATTCTTAGGGTGTCGCCATGACTTTAAATGATCGTTAAGGCACATAGGTTATTGATTGACTAGTGATGGAAGCATTGGTATGGTGAAACTGATGAGTGAACAGGTTATGACGTGAGTTTGATGAAATTTCACTAAGAACGTCACTTAGTCGTGAGTTTGCTGAGCTAGAAGGATCGTTTGATTGGAAATTTGCTAGCTTGATTGAAAGGTAAGTATTTTCCAAACCTTTATATGAATGCTAGGACACTGCTGGACGGTTTATTGAATGAATTGAATGAATGGTGAAATCTATGACTTGAATTGTGTGTTATGACGACATTGTGAACTCAATGAGAAAGATATTGAGGATACCGATTGGCCTGTGGCTTTAGTGGTATCAAATGACTGTGAGCCTTGAATAATAATGACAATACAGATTGGCTTGTAGCCCTAGTGGTATCAAATGGCTGCGAGCCTCAGAAGTACCGATTGGCCTGTGGCCCCAACGGTATCAATTGACTAAAAGTCATCACGATATCGATTGGCCTGTGACCCTAGTGATATCAATTGGCAAGAGTGCCAGAGAAGTACATTGCAGGTGACAGCCTAAGGGATAAGTGGTTGTGAAAATTATAATGACTATGAGTATTAGTTTATGTGTATTGAGCTTGAACCCGTGAGGTTAAATATGATTGATTGTGACTCTTATTCATGCCTGGCTTGTTGAAACGCCTGAGTTATTAGGGCCTTGTGCAGTTGCATTGGTGAATGCCTACATCTTGTATCATTTGTGTGTGGTCTGGGGGATTGGTGTTCAGGTCTATGTTTAGATTTCACTTGGTAGGGGATTACCTTTTTCAAGTTTCAGGAGATAAAAATTCAAGCTTACCAATGATCGATATTCAAGGAAGTCAAGGAAGTAATTGAAGAAGATGGATTTATACTTTTGTGACTTAAGGGATTTGATGTTACCTTGAAGTGAGAGTTGTATCCTATGAACTTGTAATTAGTGATCATAAGAAGACGTACCCTATGTCCTGAGTCATCTCATTATGGAATTGTATGGAGCAATTTATGGCTTCTGTGACCTTGTTTCTTTATTGAGTTATGAGAATATGAGGGTCGAGGGATCCTTAGAGATTATTGAAGATCAAGGGCCTGGTGTGATGTTCACGTGTTTGCCGGGTTCGGGTGCGTGACATCCCCGTTTCAGTGGTATCAGAGCAAGATCAGCTTGATCCATTATGATTGATGTTTGGAGTGATAAGGGGTGATGACTTGGGGACAATTAGGTAGTGAGACCTTTAGGATTAATCATGGATTGCTGAATCTTGAGGATTATAGGATTAAACTTGTGAGGTATTCTAATGGTTCTAGTATCTATTTTAATCGATTATCTTAGGTAATTGTATGATTGAGGTTCACAAGAAAGCAAGTAGAAATTGAAGAGACATAAGCATGGATTTTGAGTTAGTAATTGTGCTTGAGGTTAGTAGAGAATTGTTTATAAATAGGGGGTCGATTGGATTATATGATTGTGATTGTGGTTTGTCAATGACCTTACTTGAGGAGGATGAGTTATGAAGAGACGGCTGACATTAGTGAATTTAGGCTTGAATCGTGTTGTAGTTTGATGGTTTCGTTATCGATTGCTATTGATAGCCTTGGATACTATGAGATAAGATGAATACAAGGGAGCAGATAAGGAATATTTGGATTAAAGACTAATTGTGATCGAATGCATGTGGATTTGACTTGAATAGCGGCTAGACTTGAGTTATATAGTTGAATATAGGCAATTGATCTGTGAGAGGGGATGGTCCTTGTGGAGCTAGAGATTTTCTATGGATAAGGCTTGATGTGGAAATGATTGTGGTATGATAGGTGGTGAGAATGAACGTGCCGTGCATGTGTTTGTGGCTTTGAAATGAAAGCTGATAAGGATGCATGCATGAACTTATCACTGTTGGACTTAATAAATTGTCTCTTGATATGGGACAAGTTGATGAGATACCTATAAACAGTTGTGGAGCATGGTATGAGACGTGTGGAACGGGGCATTCTCGGTTGATGTATGACTTGGGACAACCTGCTATGGCCAGGTCTAATGATGGTGGGGAGTGATCGCCGGGACAGAGAGGTCCGAACAAGGGACGATTCCTAGCAAGCTTCTAAGATGGCGGTGAGGCAGTAATGACCCAAGCCATAAATTGAAAAGGAAAAGTCTAGGTATCAAGTTGAGTCTAAATATGGTGAAGAGATGTATGGCATGAGATTGATTCTTGAAGTCAATGTTCAAAAGTGCCATGGCATGTGAAATGACGCCTGTGAGTGGCATAGTTAAAAACTTCATGCTTAGCAGTGAATGCCGCTTGAAAAAGAAAATTGACTTTTATGATGGGCCTGTTAGGTGTGTTTTATGATTGACATCATGTGATTGGCTTGGCCAAAGTCTAACTGAGAGATTAGACGGTATGTAGGGAGTTTATACCCCATTGAACTGATGCTTGTTGAGAATGAGAAAGCTTGTCGTGTTTGTGACAGAATAGCAGATGCCTTATGCTTAAAGTATGAGCGTTGACTTATAGAAGTAACTCCTTGAATATCTGCTGGGTGTTGACCTAGTTGAGTTTTGGCATCGTTGAGGCTTGCCTGACATTTAGCTGTTAATTGAGAAGTTGCCTCCTTTAGACTAACTTGATAAATGGTTGCTGATCAGGGATGATTCGGGATCCTTGAATAGTTAGCAATTAGTTGAGAATTGCCTAAGAACCATTAGAGGGTTGTTTTCTGGTAATAGATGATACGATGAGCAGCCTGAGACTTGAGTAGATGACTTAAGTCTCTAATTCCTAGAGGGAGTCATAGTGGTTCAAGTGACATGAGAGCCTAATGACGTTAAATGACCAAAGTATGGTCGTAGAAGAGCATTTGGCTCGAGTATACATGGTATGGAAGATCCGAGAACTGAGAAGGATCAAGAGAATTGAGTAAAGATGAGCGACTAGAGTATGAGTCCTGGAAGAGAATATTTCTCGATTTTGTTAATCATGAGAGACCCAAGTGTAATGGGGGGTCATGAGAACTTTAAACGAAAATGAGAAAAGTGGTTGGGTAGGCAAGCTCGAAAAGGAGCTGTCATTGCTACGTAAGTCGCTGAGTCGATCGATGCTAGTGTTGATGAGTTAAGTGATGGAAGTCACGAGAAAGGTGACTCTAAGTTATTTCATTCTAAAGTGAATGCGTGGGAAGAACCATGAGAGTTTTGAAAAACTTGTGAAGCTATGAATACTATTGAGATTGACTGAGTCTGATGGAAGGATCAGATTTGAAATCGTCTCCATCTGGATTGGGGAGCTTGGTAAGGAAACCTTAGAGGTTTTGGGTATACTGAAGAAAGAAAGTGACCTTGACAGTTGTTAGCCTTAAGAGGCTATTGATAGTTGGTGAAATGTCACCAAAGGAAGAGTTCCTTGAAGGCATGATATCTATCTGGATCGCCTTCATTGAGTTGTTTAATGGAAGTACTTTCCTGAAATTGCTTGAGAGCAAAGGTTGTTTAGATCCTGATACTTTTGCAAGGATAAGATGATGATCGACCAATGTGAGATAGAGTTCCCAAGGTTGCCTAAGTACATTAAGAGTGGTCAAGGACCCTTGAATAAGATAAGTAAATCCTTGTGTGGATTGAAATTTGAAAACCTTATAGCTAATTGTTATTCTTGATTTTGAGGAACTGTAATGGATTTTAATAAGAGGAGTGAATGATTAGAAAAATGCGAGTGAAGAGAACGTCACTTGTGAAACACGGAAAGTGCCTCCAAGGAATGGTTGATTACTTGTGTGTAAGACTCGTGGTGGAAAATGGGTAGTCCGTCTCTTCTGTTATGGAAGGAGTCGAGGAAAATTCAGCATGTGAGTTTGCCTATATTTAATGATTCCTTGGGATTGATTGATTGAACCGAAACCATTAGAAATGAAATCATGAGTTGTTATCCCCTAAAGAATATAGCGTTATCCTTAAGGATGATTGGACCATGAGATGGTCATTGACGAAAAGGGAAAGTGAATGAACTTGATAGTCTTAACTGTTCGTAATTCTAGTGAATAGTTGAGTAATTCTAATGAATAGTTGAGTAAGCGAAAATAGCGCTTAGAGTGTACTTACAAAGTGACTTAAGATAGTCGAATTGAGTATTCGATACGTAAATTGGTGGAGATCAAGGACGAACGGATATTGTCACTTGAGGTGACTGAATTTTGAGAATAAGATTACCTAGTGTAGTGTCATCTACGTTCTGGAGTAAAACACCACCGTTGGCGCAGACCCCAAGATTGTCGTCCTATAAAATGGGAAAGACAAGGTGGATTCAAAGTGAGAGAATGCCACCAAAGTGTATAGTTTCCTTCATAGGATAAGAGACCCTAGTGTGAAAGGAAGAGGAAATCAATTGTCTTGGTATTGAAGTTGAGCATTTGGACCGAGAAAGAAGACGTGGAACTTGAATTATTCTTGGAACTGAAGTCCGAAAGACTGTCCTGTAGACAATATTGAATTCCAGGATGATGTCGATGTTCAATTGAATGGATGAAATTGGGATAAGGTCGCATTAGCGAGTTGTAAAACTCAGAGGCTAAAGCACTAATGATTCTTGAGGAAAGAAAGACAATAATGAACAAAATGTTGCGTGGTCCTAGAGGAGACTCGTAACAATAGAGAGCCAAGGTTTGAGCTCTCAAGTGAAAGTACGAAGAACAGTTTGAAAGATTCAACACATGGAAGAAAGAAGTTGATAATAGTCAAATTAAGCGCCCAAGGAATAATTGAGTTGATTGTTACCATCTTGACAGACGATGATCGAACTCATTTAAGGAGTCATGAGGGATATGATCAACCTTTGAGAGTATTCTATGAACTCTAAGGAAATATCTGTTACATGCTAAATGTGAAGAGCGCGAGTTGTGGACATGATGAAGTAAGATTCCTCAGTCGTGAAATTGAAATGAAATTCCTGTGGAGCCTTTGATGAGTGAACATAAAAAGAGTTATCGAGGGCTTGAGTCAAGTTGGTGGCTATGTTGTTAATAGCATTTCCGGTTGGAAATTGAAAATCTTATGAAAGTCGTAATGACGCAACACAAAATGGAATTTGAGGCGTAATAAGGCGATTTGAAATGGATATTGCTTGTACGTCGTGACAATAATGCCATATGAGTTGGGATGCTTAGAGCATGATTGGAGTTAGTTTGCGAATGTCCTCGTGACAAGTTTGGAAAATCTTGGTTGGGTGGAAGGAGGTTTTGAGTCTATATCTACCACAAGAAAATAAGGTAGTAGTTTCCCGAGGGGAAGAACTTCTTCCTGATGAGGTTTTGAATGAGGGGCAACGCCGATGGGCGAAATTGCTTATGAATATGAGAGTGTCACTTGTATAAAGAAAGACATCGAAGTTATGTGAACTATAAGATGTTGAGAATTGAGTATTAAGTAATCGATGATGGAGGGACAGATCTTCCCTCGAGAAATAAGAGATTTAACTTCGAAATTGGAAGTTCGCCATGTAGGTAGTTTGAGGGTTATCTGCAGCGTCAAGTCTGGAAGTGAGAAAGGAATTGAGATATTGCAATGAACGGATCCCGATATCTAAGGAATTATAGAGATAAATAGGGTAGGGAGGAAATCCAGACTCTCGAGTACTTGGGAAAGAAACCTCGAAATTGGGGATAGAAATCTTGAAGTCCCATGGACAAGTATACGAATCCATTATTGAAGGAGAATTTAAAGAAATAACCTCATTGGAAAATTCGAAGGGAGAATTACGATATTCAGTGCAATGACACAAAGGTGTGCCGAAATTTGCCTCAATACTATTGATGGAATAGACTGAAAATTGGGTTAGTCAAGCATGATGTCGAGTATTGGAAATGCCAACAAAAAAGAGGTATGACTTTAAAGGTCGATGGATTTCCATGACCGTCGGGGATTTCCGAATGGAATAGAAAACAGATTTCTACGTAAGTAAGCAAGAATTTGCTTAAGGAGTCGATAAAGCTATGACTTGAGTTGGATAATGGAGGACAAGTTAATAAAGTCCTTTAACCCCTAATGGTGCAAAAGGATGTTTGAAGGGAGCGATATGCTAAATGGTATGAGCACCAAAGAGTGCACTCTCGCGATGGATTAGTAATGATAGTGATAGGCAAAGAGCTTGAGTTTAATATGGTTCTCTGGAGAAGTTTTCAATCAAGAGTGTCATGGAAGTGTGAAGTGATGAAAGGAGCTACTTTGAAAAGTAAGGTAAAGTTGAGGCGCCGATACCCCAAAAGACTGGATGGTTAGAAAAATCGTGACATTCTGAATTCCGACCCCCTTGGGGCTATTGTCTTAAGATGGGGTCTTGAAATTTGAAATTGGACGACGAGGAATTCTAACATTCGAATTGAATATGACGCCACCTCACCGATGGTAACTTAAAATTGGAAAAGTGAAGTTTCGGACTGAAAATGCAAAATTACCATTTTGCCCCCTCGACCATTTGCCATTACCTTAACATTTCAGAAGGACGAAATGGTCAATTCCCACTCATACTTATGGCTGCCAAAAATTAAGAGGATATGGTCAAAGAAAGTCAAAGCCATTATTGACCTAAGCCATGTCTCACCCATTGAGAGCCTCTTGCGCTTATTGCCCACCTAAACCCATCTTGTCAATTTAATCCCAATTGTATGTGTGAAACACTCTATTATGGAGCATCTTCGGCCATGTATAGCCTCTCCACCTTTTCCCTTGCATTTTCTCTCTAATTGCTATTCACCAAAAATTGCCCCAAAAGATCAGTTCTGTGCCTCCTGTTCGGTCTGCTCGAGCACCACCTCCAGCCGTCGCTTTGTCGTGCTCCGACCACCACAAGCTAGCTTGACCTCTCCTTAACAAGTTTTAAGTGGTATTTTGTCAATTGGTTGAGTAGTTTGTACCGTGTAGCCCTGAGACCAAAACTGGACAGAATCTGTGCGAGCTGTAGTAAGGCTTTCATTCTCCCTTTTAGAGACACCGATTGGCCTCAAAATTTTTGTGAGGTCTTCATAACATCTGGAACTTGAGTTGGCTGAGCAATTATGGTTATGTTATTGAGCATTTAGGGTGTTTTCATGGCTGAACAAAGGTAATAATAAGCGGACAGATTCTAACCGTGTGACGATTGTGACGAAACCGAGCTATTCGACGGTCTTGTGGGATTATTTTGTAACAAAACTCTTGGTGAGCTTCCTAAACACATAGATTAAGATTCTAGCAAGTTTATTTCGTGAGAAATTGAGGCCTAAGATTGAGTTATGACTTGTTTAAGCGGATTGAACCAAAATTGGTTCTGTTTTGTGGTATACCCTGTTTTGGCCGAACTTGGTGGAGGCCATTTAAATGATATTTTGACTTCAAAATGACTCATAAGACTTCATAGGACGTTATGTGAGATGTTAATGGGGAGTATGTAAAGTGGATTTGGAGTTGGAAGTGATTTAAAGGCTATTTGGTGCATGAAAGTCCGAGTTACATTTTGCCCTATTAAGGGGACGTGGGAACCGAACACTTAGGGGATTCTTTGGGGTGTCTCCATGACTTTAAATGATCGTCAAGGCAGCCTAGGTTATTTATTAACTAGTTATGGAAGCATTGGTATGGTGAAACTGATGAATGAACGGGTTATGACGTTAGTTTGATGAAATTTCCCTAGGACCATCACTTGGACGTGAGCTTGTTGAGCTAGAAGAATCGTTTGATTGGAAATTTGCTAGCTTGATTGGTAAGTGTTTCTTAAACCTTTATCTGAATGCTAGGACACTACTGGACGATTTATTGAATGAATTGAATGACTGGTGAAATCTATGACTAGAATTATGTGTTATGATGACATTGTGAATTCAATGAGAAAGATATTAAGGATACGATTGGCCTGTGGCCCCAGTGGTTTCAAATGACTGTGAGCCCTGAATAATAATGACGATACCGATTGTCATGTGGCCCTAGTGGTATCAAATGGCTACGAGCCTCAAAAGTACCGATTCGCCTGTGGCCCCAACTATACCAATTTACTAAAAGTCATTACGATATCGATTGGCATGTGGCTACAGTGTTATCAGTTGGCAAGAGTGCCAGAGAAGTACATCGCGGCTGAGAGCCCAGGCGATGAGTGGTTGTGAAAATTATAATGACTATGAGTATTGATTTATGTGCATTGAACTTGAACCCGTGAGGTTAGGCATGATTGATTGTGACTCTTGTTCATGCCTGGCTTACTGAGTTATTAGGGCATTGTGCAATTACATTGGTGAATGCCTACATCTGGTATCATTTGTGCGTGGTCTGGGGGGACTAGTGTTCAAGTACAGGTTTAGATTTCACTTGCTGAAATATATATATCTCACCCTAGTGGGGGATTACCTTTTTCAAGTTTCAAGCGATGAAAATTCGAGCTTGCCAATGATCGGTATTCGAGGAAGTAATTGAAGGAGATGGATTTACACTTTTATGACATAAGGAATTTTATATTACCTTGAAGTTAGAGCTGTATCCTCTGAACTTGTAATTGGTGATTATAAGAGGATGTACCCTATGTCTTGAGTCATCTCATTATGGAATTATATGGAGCAGTTTATGGCTTCCGCGATCTTGTTTCTTTATTTAGTCATGAGAACATGAGGGCCGAGGGATCTTGGGAGATTATTGAAGATCAACGACCTGGTGTGATGTTCGCGTTCTCGCCGGGTTCAGGGCGTGACATTAGCTTTGTTTTATTTTAATTTATTTTAAAGTGCAGAAGTTCACGTGGCAACCTATGTGGATTTATTTATTTTAAATGTCATTTTTATTAAAAATAATTATTAATGACACGTGACAATTTTGGCCTGAAATTCTCATCGGAGGCACCAAAGTGATGTTTTTTTTTTTAAAAACTTTTGATACTAAAGTGATCCGATTGAAAATTTTGACTCCAAAGTGATCTCCGTGCACAACTTTTAATACTAAAAGTGTACTTCCCGTAGATGATAGAAGAAATATAGACGATTCATGTGATTGTCCACGTTCACCCTAGAATAGAGCTATGTCCTACAAAGAGATTTCACTATATTATGATTTACAACCGCACAACTCGTTACAATTATCAGTAAAAAATAAGCATAATATATATGCACTAAATGGGCCCAAAACCTAAACTGCCCAAAACCTCTTTGATCTCACAACAAACAGACCAATATAAATAAAAGCCCAAATCAGTTGTTGTTTCTGGAGTGCTGCCAAAAGCCCCGCTCGCTGACCGGGCAGCAGGACACCCGTGTCGACGGCTGCATTTCGTGTGCATGGATGTGATATTCTGAATATCGACCCTCTTCGAGACTAATGACATGGAATGAGATCTCGAAATTAGGTATTGGACAATGAAGAATTTTAACATTTAAATGAATTAGACGTTGCCTCATCGAAGTAATTTATATCGAAAAAGTGAAGCTTCGGACGAAAAGTGTAAAATTACCATTGTACCCTTGGAAGGATACCATTGCCTTAAGAATAAAAGAGGGCATTTTAATCTTTTGGCAACCTCCTTGGTTGGCTGAAAATTTGAGGGTAAATGAGTAATTTTGGCTCTTGATGTTATGAGCAATTGGACAAGTGTCAAGACAAGAGTGTTTAGCGTTAATTGAGTTCCTATTTCAACTATCATTCAACAAGTTTGACCAATTGAAAATTATGGAAGAAGCATCTCTCTCTCTCTCTCTCTTCTTGACTTGCTCGGTCAAACCCCCATCTCTCCTCTCCTCTCCTAGAATGATCATCGTCTTGCCATTCCAACAAGGTATTACGGGTCCAAATCCACTCAGCCCTTTGTCCTGTAGTGTCGTTTGAGTGAACAAAGGTTGATGCCCGACCCTGTTCCGACTCGAGGAGCTTCAAATGGAATTTTCGAGCTTGTTTTGATTTCAATCTTGGTAAGACCACCTCTCAAGCCTTATTAAGACATATATAATTATGTTTTTGGGTTGGAGGATGGATTATTGATGGGTTTTGATGGCTAAATATCCATGGTTTCTCAAGGAAAGAATCTATCTACAGCCGGTCAAGATGGAACCGCGACGCTCTGGGGTCCATCAAGGCGTCGTTTAGCTTAGATATCTTCAATAAGCCATCTTAGGACTCATATATAAGTGTTGATTAGCTTAGGGATGAATTTGGTTTAGTTCAGAATTGATTTTATAGTAAACTATGGTTCGAACCACACATGGACATAATCTGCCTGTTGGTGTGCCAACTTGAATCCGCGAGCTTTGTGAGGTCCTTTGACTATTTTCCGTGACATGAATTCTTGGTAAGCCTTTCTAAGATCTTGCTTAACATGCTAGGGTTGCATGTAGTTGAATTTAGGAGTGATTTAAGGGAGTTTAACGGTTGAAACTTTGTGGAATACCTAAAAACCAATTCTGGACAGATTTGGAACAAGGACTTGCAACACTTATTTCATGGAATTATCTAGCGAATATTGTCGGTAAGTTGATCCTAACCCTCTATTAGGATGCTAGGTTACTAGGGAACGATATTGTTTGAGGCTTGAATTGATGGTCTTTGGGTGTTAAATGTGCTCGAGATTACTAGTGCCGATTGTGATGGTATGGAACGAGCCTTACTTGCTTGCTTTGGGGTGAGATTGTGCAACTTTTGATTGAAAATGCTATGTGAATGTTCGGTTGACATGTGCTTTTGAATGGTCGTGCATCATTAGGTCCTTTGAGTGTCAATTATGTGACCTCCATGCTTGATTTGGCAATGGTGGAATTCGATTGTTGGGAAGTGATGAATTGAGGCCAAGAATGACTTGTTCGATTAATTGCTCTTGTTGTGCAAATTGTGCCATGCATTATGTGAAATTGGCCATGATTGTCCTCCTAGAAAAAGACTAGTTGCTTGTCTAATCGAGTTATACTCGATTATGAAGTTATTTTTAAAAATGAGATATGTTTGTAATCAAAATGTGAAAGGATGAGGCTTGAGACCCGTTTGTGATCATTGAATGATGAGAAGCATGGTTTATGATAGCTAACCTCAATTGATTGAGTTATGAGTACGTATGCATGTGATGCCTTGATGCGTATTGACGCGGGGTTTGAGTAAATCCTGAGGCGTTATTACGCTGTATTCGACTTGAGGTGTATTGACGCGGGTCTATGAAAGGCAAATTGTACCCTGATACGTTATGACGCGGGGTTTGGAGTATCCTCATGCGTTATTACGCGGGATATTGTACTTGGCAAAGTAAGGATAACTAAATTGAGACGTTATTACGTGGGTAGTATCCTAACCTGATGCGTTATCACGTGGGCGATTAAGAAACACGACCTGATGCGTTATTACGCGGGTCCTGGCAATAAGTATATGTTAACCTGAGGCGTTTTGACGCGGTCTTGCCAAGCATGTTATAACAGCCTAAAGTGTTATTACACTGGCCTTGCCATTTTTGAATTGTGATATATGATGAGAACATGATTTGAAAAAGGGCCTCGAGAGTGTTTGTTTTGATTGAAAATCCTGCCATATACAAAGCTTAGCTTTACTCATGGATTTTTTGACTGAGTTGAATAGATTTGAAGTATTGAAGCACCATGTTTTTACCATGCCAATATTTTAAACCTCAAGATACCCGTTTTCATAAGTGTCTGGAGGTACTGGTAGCTTAGTTTAGGGTTAGGTTTAACTTACTGAGATTTATATCTCACCCCGTCGTAGGATTAATATTTTCAGGTCCCAAGCGATGGAAACCCGAGTTTGTCATGGATTGGCATTCGAAGAAGTTCTTAGAGAAAAATGAAGATTTACCCTATTGAGACATTAGGGATTTCATAATGTCTTGGAGTTGAAATTATAAATCGAAACCCTACATTGTATCTGGAGTAATTATTTTTGTGTTGTATCATCCCGAAGTCATCTTTTACGATAAAGGGAAATGAGTTGTTTTCTCGCTTTCGCTTGCACATTGTATTTTTGTAGATTTATAAGTTGTAGGCCTATAGGTCCTGGGTAATAACGATGAGACGAATGGCCTGATAGGATGTTTGCGTGCCCGCTGGGTTCGAAACGTGATATCCTCATTTGTTTGGTATCAGAGCAAGGTTAGCTCGATCCAATCTGATTGAGATTTGGAGTGATAAGGAGTGATGGCTTGATGACGATTAGATAGTGAGACCTTTAGGATTAAACATTGATTGCCGAAGATTGAGGATTATAGGCTTGAACTTGTGCTGAATTTTGATGGTTCTAGTATCGATTTTTATAGATGATCTTAGGTGACGTTGTAATTGAGGTTTACAAGGAAGCAAACAAGAAATTGAAGAGTCATAAGTATTGATTTTGAGGTTGTAAATGTGCTTGTGGTTGATAAAGAATTTGCTTATGAACGAGGGTCAGTTGAATTGTATGATTGTGATCATAACTTATCAATGACCCAACTTAAGGTATGGTTGAACATAGGAAATTGATCCGTGAGAAGTGATGATCACTCGTGGGAAATTTAGAGATCTTATGTTGATAAGAATCGATTTGAAGACGATCATGGTATGACAAGGGGTGAGGACAATCATACAATGCAAGTCGAAGAAGGTGTATACATGAGCTTATCACTATCGGACTTAATAAACTGTCGCTTGGTATGAGATAAGCTAGCGGGATACCTACAAACCGTAATGAAGCATGATATGAGATGTGTGGAACGATGCTTTCTCCTAGATGTATGACTTGGGACAACCTGCAACAACCAGGTTTGATGAGGGCTGTGAGTGATCGCCGGGATAGAAATGTTCGGACAAGGAGCGGCTCCTGACAAGCTTCTAAGATAGCAAGGAGGCAGGACTAACCTAAGTCATAAATTGAAAGGGAAAGTTTAGGTATCGGGTTGAGTCCGATTTTGATTAAGAGGTGTAATGCACTGAAGTGATCCTTAGAGTGAATTTTTAAAAGTTGCATGGCATTTATGATGACGCTTATGATTGGCAAGGTTAAATTCTTCGTGCTTGGCAGTGGATGTCGTTTGAAAAAGAAAATTGATGCTTGTGTTTGGCCTATTTGGGCGAGTTATGTATTGAATGTTTTGTGGCTGATGCCTTTTGATTTCAAGATGGTCTACTATGTTTGTACTAGGGTGGCAAATGCCTCTAAACTTAAAGTATAAGCGATTGACCTATTGAAGTGATGCCTTGAGTGGTTGCTTGACGTTGGCCTAGTTACATTTTGACTTAGTTGAGGTTTGCCTAGTAATTGGCTGTTAATTAAGAAATTGCCTTATTGAGGCTGGCTTAATATGTGGTTGGTGCTTAAGGATAATTTGGAATCCTTAGATAATGGGCAGTTAGTTGAGAGTTGCCTAGAACTACTAGATGGTTGTTTGCCAACGACGAATGATGAGATAAGCATCATAAGACTGCTAGACCTGGATAGATGACTTAAGTCTTTGATTCTTGGAGGGAATTGTAGTAGTTCGAGTGATAAGAGGGCCTAATAAGGTTGAACGATCAAAGTATGATCACTAGAGGAGTATTTGGCTTGAGTATGCAAGATATGGGAAGATCCAAGAACTGAGAAGGATCATGAGAATTGAGTAAAGAGAATAGCTAGAGTATGAGTATTAGAAGAGCATGTCACTCAATTTTTTGAATCGTGTGGGACCCAAGAGTTGAAAGGGGATGAGAACACTTTGATTGGAAATGAGAAAAGTAGATAGGTAGGCAGACTCGAGAAGGAGCTGCCAATGCTACCCCAGTCGCTAAGACGAACTTTGAGACTACTCATTTCCAAATTAGAAACGTGGAGAAGAACCATGAGAGTTTTGTATAGCTTGTAAGATGGATCATGAGGTTGATGTCGACTGAGGTTCGATGGAGGAAATGAATTTGAAACTGCCTTCTTATTAATTGAGATTTTTATGAGAAAACCTTAGAGATTTTGGGTACATTGAAGAAAGAAAGTGACCCTAGTAGTTACTAGCCTTAACAGGCTGTTGATGATTGGTGAAAGGCCACCAAAAGAATAGTTTTTCCTTAAAGGCATAATATTTGCCTAGATTAGGTTGTCGAGTTGATTGACGAAAGGTACCTTTTGAAGGATGCTTGAGCATAATGGTTGATTGAGCTCTGATAACCTTGCAAGAACCTGAGGAAGGTCGATCAATATGAGGCAGAGTTCTTAAGGTTGCCTAAATGTACTAAAGGTGGTCAAAGACCCTTTAAATAAGATAAGTAAATCCCTGAGTAGATTGGAATTTGGAAGCTTTGTGGTTGAATACTATTCTTGAATTGGAGGAACTAATGGATTTTAATGAAAAGAAAAGATGATCGGAAGAGGCATGAGTAAGAGAACTCCTACTCATGATTACGAGTAAAGAGATTTTTACTATGGGATATGAAATGTGCCTATGAGGAATGGCTATTGTCTTGACGTGGAACTCGTAATGAGGGAATTGACATTTCTTCTCTTCTGTTGTGGCGAAAATTAAGGAAATAGTTATGTCAGTTGTCTGACATTGTTGATTAAAATGAGAATGATTGAGATTGAATCGGAACCACTAGAAGTGGCATTACGAGTTATCACCCCTAACGAGTAAGGTGTCGTTCTTAAAAGGCGATTGAACCATGAGATGATCGTTGATGGAAAGAAAAGTGAATGGACTTGATAGTCCTAACTACTCGCATTTTCAATAAAGGATGAATAAGCAAAAAGGTGCTTAGATTATAATCACAAGGTGACTTGAGAAAGTCGAATTGAATATCCAAAGAGTGGATTTATGATGACTAAGAAGGAACCCCGACTCCTTAGAATCTTGTCACTTAAGGTGACTGAGTCAATGGAAGAAGAATGTTAAGTGTAGTGGCATCCGAATCCTGGAGTAGAAACACTATTGTTAGTGCAAATTCCAAAACTGACGTCCTATGGAAATTGGAAGGACAAGGTGGATTCAAAGTAAAAGAATGCCACTGAAGTGTATAATTTCCTTCATAGGGTAAGAGACCCTAGTATGAAAGAAAGAGGAAACTCTAATCGTCTTAGTGTTAAGACTGGGCGTCTTGGCGAAAGAAGAAGATGCGGAGCTCAGATGGTCTCCAGAAGACAATTCTAAGAGACTTGTCTGAAGGACAAAGTATAATTCTAAGATAATGTCGATGTTCAGTCGAACGGGTGGAATTTGGACAAAGTCATATTGATTGATAATGGGATCGAGCGGTTATGACACTAACACTTCCTGAAGGAAGTGTGTCAAAACGAAGAAACTGCTACATAGTCAAGTTAGGGATCCATGAAGACAAGAAGTCGAGTTACAGATTCTCATGCACGTAATGCAAAGAGAAATTGAGACAATATGACATTTGGCAATCAAGGATATGAACGCCTTGAGAATTGTCCCACAGGAAATGCTCGACATATGCTAAGTGTAAAGAATGCGAGCTTTGGGCTCGATAAGGTAAATTTCTTGGTCGTGTAGTTTCTGGGAAATGGAATCCCTATTGATCCTTCAAAGGTAGAAAACGATGGTGGATCGACTAAGATCAATGCGAGCTACTATGGCTTGAGATTTTCTAAGTTTGATGGATTATTGTGGATAATGCGTGGGAAGGTTCCCCGCAATAGTTATTTCGAAGATGAGACTGACTAAGGATGAAACACATAGTAAATGGATGAATGAATATGAAAAAAGTTTGTGAGGACTTAAGTCGAGTTGATGACTACGCCGACAATGGCATTCCTATTTGGAGTCAAAAGGATCGAGAGAATCATAATGACATGATGTAGGCAAAAAATTTGAGGCGTAACAAGGCAAACTGAAGTAGGCTGTGCAAATGCCCAATGACAATAAGACCATATGAGTTGGAACGCCTAGTGCATGGTTGGAGTTAGCTTGCGAATGTCCTCGCGACAAATTTTGGGAAATATTGTTTGGGTGAAAGAAGATTTCAAGTCTATATCTACCACAACAGTATAAAGTAGTAGTTTCCCGAGAGGGATTGAATGAGAGGCAATGTCGATGGATGAAATTTTTATGGGTAAAGAAGCATTACTTGTATAAAGAATGACCTCATCAGAAATTTAAAGAGGGAACTATGTTATCCATTATGAAGGCATAAAGAGGTGTCAAGATTTGCTTTAATATTATTGATGGAATAGACTGAAAATTTGGGCTAGTCGAACATGTGGTCAAGTATTAGACATACCAACAAGAAATGACCATGAAGTTGAAAGTCGATGGATTACTATGATTATTGGAGATTTTCGAATAGAACCAAGAACGAATTACTACTGAAGTAATCATGAATTTTCTTAAGGAGTCGATAAAGCTATGACTCAAGTTGGTTAATGGAGGGCAAGGTAATAAAGCCCATGAGTCCAAGATGGTACAAAAGGACACTTGAAGGGAGTGATACGCTAGATGGTATGGCACCAAAGAGCATATTCTCGTGATTGTTTAGTACTGAAGGTGATAGGTAAAGAACTTGAGCTTAATGCAATGCTCTGGATAGCCTTTTAGTCAAGAATTAAGAAAACATGGATTGCAGTATGACATACGTATTATCTTCAGACTGAAAGACAAATTGAAAGATGATTCGAACGCTCGAGGGTATACTACCGACAAATATTATGAATGTCGAAAGGGAACAAAGGAAGGTGAGCACAGATTGAGGACAAAAGGAAATGAGTTTTAAAGGATAAGAATTGTTATTGGTAAGGACGTTATGGAAACGTCAAGTAACGAAAAGAACTACTTTGTAAAGTGAGGTATGGATGAGGTGTCGGTACCCCTTAAGGCCGTATGATTGGAAGATTGTAAAATTTCGAGGACAAAATTTCTTTAAGGGGGGAAGAATTGTGACATTCTGAATTTCGACCTTCTTCGAGACTAATGACATGGAATGAGATCTCGAAATTGGATATTGGACAATGAAGAATTTCAACATTTAAATGAATTGGACGTTGCATCATCAAAGGTAATTTATATTAGAAAAGTAAAGTTTTGGACAGAAAGTGTAAAGTTACCATTTTACCCCTAGAAGGATACAATTGCCTTAAGAATTAAAGAGGGCATTTTAGTCTTTTCGCAACCTCCTTAGTTGGCTGAAAATTTGAGGGCAAAGGAGTAATTTTGGCTCTTGATATTATGAGCAATTGGACAAGTGTCAAGACAAGTGTGTTTAGCATTAATTGAGCTCCTATTTCAACTACCATTCAACAAGTTTGACCAATTGAAAATTGTGGAAGAAGCCTCTCTCTCTCTCTCTCTCTCTTCTTGACTTGCTCAGCAAACCCCCATCTCTCCTCTCATCCATTTTCTTCTTTTGGCCTAGAAGAGCTCGCCGACCAACTCGTTGCCCAGTCTTGACTGCTTCACTAATATGGCCATAACTTTTTCGTTCAACATCGGATTGAGGCTTTCCATCTACCATTAGAAAGCTTATCGTCTTAACGTTCCAACAAGGTATTATGGGTCCAAATCCACTCAGTCGTTTGTCTCATAAAGCCGTTTGACTGACCAAAGGTCGATGTCCAACCCTGTTCCGACCCGAGGAGCTTCAAATGGAATTTTCGAGCTTGTTTTGGCTTCAATCTTGGTAAGACTGCCTCTCAAGCATTATTAAGACATATATAATTGTGTTTTTGGGTTGGAGGATGGTTTATTGATGGGTTTTGATGGCTGAATGTCCATGGTTTCTCAAAGACAGAATCTGTCCAACCCCGATCAAGATGGAACCGCGGCACTTTGGGGTCCATCGAGGTGTCATTTAGCTTAGATATCTTCGGAAAGCCATCTTAGAACTCATATCTAAGTGTTGATTAGCTTGTGGATGAATTTGGTTTAGTTTAGAAGTGATTTTATAGTAAACCATGGTACGAACCACACATGGATAGAATCGACCCGCCGGTGTGCTAGCTTGAATCCGCAACTTTGTGAGGTCCTTTGACCAATTTCCATGGCATGAATTCTTGGTAAGCCTTTCTAGGATCTTGCTTGACATGCTAGGGTAGTATGTGGTTAAATTTAGGAGTGATTTAAAGGAGTTTAACGGCTGAAACTTTGTGGAATACCTAGGAATCAATTATGGATAGATTCAGAACAAGGACTTGTGACGCTTATTTCATGGAATTATCTAACTAATATTATCGGTAAGTTGATCCTAACCCTCTATTAGGATGTTAAGTTACTAAGGGACGTTATTTTTTTAGGCTTGAATTGATGGTCTTTGAGTGTTAAATGTGCTTGAGATTACTAGTGTCGATTGTGATGGTATGGAACGAGCCTTACTTGCTTGCTTTGGGGTGAGATTGTGCAATTTTTGATTGAAAATGCTATGTGATCCTTTGAATTGTGTGATCTCCATGCTTGAGTGTGAATTGTGTGAATTGTGCAATTTTTTTTATTGAAAATGCTATGTGAATTGGTCGTGCGGGATTAGGTCCTTTGAGTGTGAATTGTGTGATCTCCATGCTTGATTTGGCAATGGTGAAATTCAATTGTTGGGAAGTGATGAATTGAGGCCAAGAATGACTTGTTCGATTGATTGCCCTTGTTGTGCAAATTGTGTCATGCATTATGTGAAATTGGCTATGATTGTCCTCTTAGAAAAAGACTAGTTGCTTGTCTAATCGAGTTATACTTGATCATGAAGTTATTTTTAAAAATGAGATATGTTTGTAATCCGAATGTGAATGATAAGGCTTGAGAGTCGTTTGTGATCATTGAATGATGAGAAGCATGGTTTATGGTAGCTAGCCTCAATTGAATGAGTTATGAGTACGTATGCATGTGATGCCTTGATGCATATTGACGAGGGGCTTGAGTAAATCCTGATGCGTTATTACGCGAGATTCGAGCTAAGACGTATTGACACGGGTCTATGAAAGACAAATTGTATCCCGATGCGTTATGATGTGGGGTTTGGATTATCCTGATGCGTTATTACGCGAGATATTGTACATGACAAAGTAAGGATAACTAAATTGAGACTTTATTATGCGGGTAGTACCCTAGCCTAAGGCGTTATCACACGGGCTGCCTGATGCATTATCATGCGGGTGATTAAGAAACACGACCCGATACATTATTACGTGGGTCATGGCAATAAGTATGTGTTGACCTGAGGCGTTCTGACTCAGGTCTTGCCAAGCATGTTATAGCAGCCTGAAGCGTTATTACGCGGGCCTTACTATTTTTGAATTGTGATATATGATGAGAAATATCTCATGATTTGAAAAAGGGTCTCGAGAGTGTTTGTTTTGATTGAAAAATCAGGCCATAGTACGAAACTTAGCTTTGCTCATGGATTTTGTGATTGAGTTAAATAGATTTGAAGTACTGAAGCACCGTGTTTTTACCATGCCAATGTTTTAAACCCTAAGATGCCTGTTTTCATAAGTGTCTGGAGGTACTGGCATCCTATTTAAGGGTTAGGTTTAACTTACTAAGATTTATATCTCACCCCGTCGTGGGATTAACATTTTCAGGTCTCGGGTGAGGGAAACCTGAGTTTGTCATGGATTGGCATTCGAAGAAGTTCTTGGAGAAAATGAAGATTTACCCTTTTGAGACCTTATAGATTTCATAATGTCTTGGAGTTGCAATTGTAAATCGAAACTCTACATTGTATCTAGAGTAATTATTTTTGTGTTGTATCGTCCCGAAGTCATCTTTTATGACAAAGGAAGAGGAGTTGTTTTCTTGCTTTCACTTGCACAATGCATTTCTGTGGATTTATAAGTTGTAGGCCTATGGATCCTGGGTAATAACGACGAGACGAATGGCCTAGTGGGATGTTCGCGTACCCACCGGATTCGGGGCGCGACATCTGGCAAGGCTAATCCTCGCCTAGGCAAGGCCAACTATTTGAAAGTACAAAATGAGTATCCTAGTTTTGGAACTTTAGTTTTGGAACTTTGACCTTTATGATATTTTAACATTTTACTATAACATTTAGTTGTCTTTTTAAGTTTATAATTAGTTCCATTATATGCTGATGAAATATTCTAGTATTTCCATAATAGATAATTTATATTTCCTATAATTATTTTTTATATAAATCAAAAATAAAAGTAAGATTTCCTTAAAAAAAGTAATTAGAATATTAAGAACATGGAAAACTAAGGCAAACCACATTTTTGGACAATTGGAGGGAGTACATCCAAACCCTTCGCACTTGAAATACTTTATAGAGATAGGATCATTGGAACTTGATGCTCCATCTTTCCTAAGAAGAAACTTTGAAGCGGCCGCCCCAGTTTTAGGAACAGAGGCACTCTGGCATATGAAATAGCTTTCTTAGTTTCGGTACCAAAAGCTGCTATCTCAAGTTTGTTTTTTTTCAAGTGATCATTCCACCTTAAGCGCAAGTTGAGAAACACCATTATAAGTCAAATCATGTTAAATTTGGACAACGTTACCGATTTTTGATCGAAGTCCAGCGAGGTAGTAGGCAACAATTTGTTCCTCGTGATTGAAAACATCACAAAACATCATGACTGGTCAAATTTGTCCATATATTCTTCTACAGAAAGCTCATTTTATTTGAAATTGTGAAACTGAATGAAGGTACTATGACGGTAGCTTGTCGATGAGAACTTCTTCTTCAATTCTTTCTTCATTTTCGCCCAAATTGCGATACGGACTTTTCCTACTCGAGGTTTTTGCTTCTTCAAGTGCTTGTACCAAATAGACGCGTGTTTTTTGAGCTTGATGGCAGCTAATTTCACTTTTCTATCATTGGATACTTTTTTGTAGTCAAAGACTTTCCATGATGTGCAGCCAATCCATAAATTCTTTCGGTTGCATTTTCCCTTCGAATTTGGGAATCCAGTTGAAGCAATACTCTTCCAATCCCAATGCCACATGCATCGCATTCTACTTCAAAAAGCTTTTCAAAGTCAGGAAATGTAAGGACCGTTGCCTCATATAGCTTCAATTTAATGGTTTCAAAGCTTCGTTGGGCTTTAGGTGTCCGCGCAAAAATTTTCCCCTTCAAGCAATCCGTAAGTAGAGCAATAATAGTGCTAAAATTTTTAAAGAAGTGTCGATAAAAAGAAGCCAAACCGTGAAAAATTCTCATGCCATGAATGGATTGGGGAATTGGCCAGCTTTGGATTGCTTCAATCTTGCTTTCGTCCACTTTAAAGCCTTCACTTGAGATAATATATTCCGAGAATACAACACTTGAAGTTAGAAAATGACGCTTCTTTAGATTGCCGAATAATTGATGTCGACGCAATTCTTCAAATAGCTTTCAAAGATGCTGCAAGTGTTCTTCCTCTTGTCGGCTGTAAACAAGAATGTCATCAAAATATACGACAATAAATTTTTCAGCAAACGGCTAAAGAACATTATTCATCAACCTCATGAATGTGCTAGGGGCATTCGATAACCCGAATGGCATGACAAACCACTCATCGAGACTTCCCTTGGTTTTGAAGGTCGTTTTTCACTCACTGCCTTCCTTTATTCGAACCTGATGATAACCACTTCGAAGATCTACTTTTGAAAAGATAGTAGAACCATGCAATTCATCAAGCATATCATCAAGCCATGGAATGGGATATCGATATTTTATCGTGATTTTGTTTATAGCACGACTTTCCATGCACATCCTCCGCGAACCATTTTATTTGGGCACTAAAATAGTTGGCACCGAACATGGGCTCAAGCTCTCTCGCACATGACCTTTGGAGATCAATTCATCTACTTGCCATTGCAACTCTTTAGTTTCCTTCGGGTTGCATCGATATGCTAGTTTGTTTGGTAACGGTGTTTCGTCCATCAAATCAATTTGATGTTGAATCTCCCTCATAGGAGGTAATCCATGGGGCATCTCATCCGGAAAGACATCAACAAACTCTTTAAGTAATGGAATGATCAAAGGATGAGTCGAATTTCATGATTTGCATTTTCATCAAGCAAAATCAGCGCATAAGCTTGTTGCTTCTTCTTGAATGTTGGACAAACTTCATCTTTGCTCAACAATTGGCCAGATACTCCTTTTTCCCCTTTTTGAGTGTGTTTGTCACGGCTAGGTGACAATGGGGTAAAGAGTAATTCGCTTCTGCCCTAAGTGAATAGAATAAATATTCTTGAAGCCATCATGCATCGCCATCAAATTGCCATGGCCTCCCAAGTAACAAACGACATGCATCCATAGGAATCACGTCACAAGTAACCTCATCTTGATAATATTTTCCAATAGAAAATGATATTAAAGCTTGTTTGGTTACCTTGACATCACTTCCTGAATTTAGCCATTGAAGTCAATAAGGTTGAGATGAGTCTCCGCGGGCAACTTTAGCTTTTCGATCATAGTGGCTGAGGCAACATTAGTGCAACTTCCACTATCGACAATGACATGACTTACCTTCTTTTTGATGGTACACCTTGTTTGGAACAAAAAAGGAATTCGTCGCTAATTTTGCGATGAAAATTGGAAGTTCATTACTAATTTAGCGGCAAAAAATGATTTTGTCACTAACTTAGCGACAAAAATGGTAATTCGTCGCTAAATTTACTGACAATAATAATTTCGCTGCTAATTTAGCGACAATAACAATTTCGCAGCTAATTTAGCGACGAAAACAATGTTCGTCACTAATTTAGCGACGGATAGCTTTTCGACGCTAAATTAGCGACGAAATTCGTCATTCTTCGCGAAATTGAAAATGCCAACTGAGCAACAAAATATTTACGACATTTGCTCGCAGATCCAAGGAGATTCCAATTGACGTGTCAAATGTTGTTTGGGCGGCGACATTTGAAATTCTTGAGTCGCCATCCTCTTTTACTCTGGCCAGTGACTTTGACATCTAAAATTCTGGAGTTGCCTAATTCGGACCTATCAATCATTGAAATTAGCAATTCATTCACATGTCATGATATCTATATATGTTGTAGAGACAGCCATCGCTCTTGTTCAATGGATTTTCCACGGAACATGCTGCAGAGACTGCTATCACCCCATACATACATGAATGGAACTTGCATTCTTACTATTCCATCAATTGCATACAAAACAATCTATTATCCAATAATTGCACATTAAAATTGTGATAATGTTGCATCAACCGAGCCAAACTCAGTCTGGCCTTTGATTTATGCTATCGTCCTTGAGTATAATTTTGGATTCCCGACTGAAATTGTCACGCCCCGAACCCGGCGAGCACGCGAACATTCCACCAAGCCGTTCCTTTTAGAAAGCTCCAGGATCCAACAACTAATGTCATTTGCGCTGAAAGAAATATACATGTGGAAGCGATGCCAACTCCCATTTACAAATACAGCAACACTCGATGACTTAGGACAAAAGGGTACACCTTTAAAAAAGGTCAAATATACTTTTCTTTATTACAAATCTAAATCCTCAATATCAGTACTATTCAATTATAAGGTCACAAAAGAGAAGTCTTCATTTTTCCTCTAGTTACCTCGCCTCTGTGCCAATCCATGGCAAGTCCGTACTTCTGTCGCCAGGAACCTGAAAAGTTAAGCCCCCACTGAGGTGAGATATAATCTCAGTAAGGTGGGTCCTAACCCTAGGTTACACCGACCGTCCACTCAGACAGTCATATACCCCAATGGTTCAACTCATAGACATATCAGTCAATTCAAATATAGATAATCATACAAAGGTGACAGGAATGCAAATATGGTATCATAACACACTTAGAGGTTCATACACGACTCGTCATGCCACCTCACTACAATCATCCTTTCCCCTTGCCTCATTCTCATGCCTGCGATTAAATCGCATCAGGCTCGGTCCGCGTAAACGCATCATATCGTCATTGACACCCAGCGTAAACACATCAGGTTCCAATGATTCTCCAGGCTGGTACCAATGCCTCATATCTCCGTCCCGCGATTAAATCGCATCAGGACCGTGGCCATCATAACCCCGCGATTAGATCACATCGGGGCACCACTGGCAACCCGCGTAAAAGCATCAGATTCCAATGATTCTCCGGGCCAATATCATCACCTCATTCCTCCGTCCCACGAATAGTTCACATTAGGACCGTGGCCATTATAACCCTGCGATTAGATCGCATCAGGGCACCACTGGCAACCCGCGTAAACGCATCAGGTTCCAATGATTATCCGGCCAATATCATCACCTCATTCCTTCGTCCCGCGAATAGTTCGCATCAGGACCGTAGCCATCATAACCGCGCAATTAGATCGCATCAGGGCACCACTGGTAACCCGCGTAAACGCGTCAGGTTTCAATGATTCTTCAGGCCAATATCATCACCTCATTCCTCCGTCCCGCGAATAGTTCGTATCAAGACCATGGCCACCATAACCCGCGATTAGATCGCATTAGGGCACCACACAACCTCAA
The DNA here is from genome assembly GCA_028455895.1 of Rhodomyrtus tomentosa. Lineage (NCBI taxonomy): Eukaryota > Viridiplantae > Streptophyta > Magnoliopsida > Myrtales > Myrtaceae > Rhodomyrtus > Rhodomyrtus tomentosa. The sequence goes on along the minus strand of JAPCWY010000002.1, from coordinate 12,438,952 downwards.
CTCGACCCCGCGATTACATCACACCAGGGTATCCACCTCCCGCCCCGCGTCTCATACGCCTCAGGGCCTTGCCATGTCATATTCAAGCCATACTTCTCAATTCCACTCACAGATAAAACAATAGGTGCAACTCATGCACAATTTGAATTCTCATGGCATGTAGGACGATCAATGACATTCGACATGGCATATGATTTAAACTCAAGGATTAACAAGCCTTCAAATCCTCCAAATCATTCAAGAACACATACCATAACCAACTACCTTGGAATTACTGAAGGACTAATTGAATCTTTTATCGACTCTAATTGAGTCCAATCTTCCTAGCATAAGGTTAGGAATTCCCTTACCTTGAATTTTATAACACCAAAATTCTCTTCTTGGATCCTCACAATCTCGGTTCCAAGGGTCCAAGAAAAACCTCACCGCACAACCTAGGAATTTCAATCAATTAGTCAATTTTTATGTCCAATTCCTCAATCCATGAACCATAAACCTCCATAGCATAATCCTCATCATCTTAACATGCCTTAATTACTAATTTTAGGCTCAAAACCTAATGCCAACGCCCCCACAGCCCCGGCCTTGCACAGAACCGAACCGGTTCTTCCCGATTTTGTGCAAATCGGGCACAATCAGCCCTAAACCAACTCTAAATCCATCATTTAATCCTCATCCTACCTCTTAACATGTCTATCTAAGGATTCTTGAGGCTCACCATGAGTTTGAGGTCGATTGGTTGCCGAAAACCCCTTGAAGTCGTCGAATTCCTCAAGTCAATTTTCCCGGCAGATTCTGTCCATGATTTACAAGAACGGTTCATGGTCAAAAATTCATCAAATTGAACCCCAATTTTTATCACAGATTCATACACATTTCTAGTAGATCTCCACCAAATTTGGCCTCAAAATTTCAATATTTTGGCCTTCAAAAGGGTTAGAAATCGGGCCTACCTCAGGTTGAGCTCGATTCTGTCGGCTCTCAGGAAAACCCTTGGTTGGGACTCCTCAGTGCTCCAAATGGTTCGATTCTTATTAAAGGATGTCGAAAAGACGTAGGGCTTCGTTGATGTGGTTGGCCGGCAGTCAGACGTTGGCCGAAAATGGGCATCGACGGCACCGAACAGAGAGACCAGAATTGGTCACCGGCGGCAGAATGAAGAGGAAAAAGAAGATGGAGTTTTTGGTGGTAAGGGGTTTATGACCGGTCAAAATGAAGTGAGGAGAGAGATAAAATTTGTTATATACAAGGCTTGGTCAAAGATGTTGAATGGTAGGTTTGTAATAGTTGACTTGACCATCCAATGCTTGATCTTGTGACACTTGTCCCCTTATCACTCAAGCTTGATCCAATGGCTCTTATTCACTCACCTTTTTGGCAGCTATGGGTAGGGTTTAATGTCCAAAATGCCCTTCTTCAAATGCTTGGGTAAGGTTCTAAGCTTGAGGGGCGAAAGGATAATTTTACCCTCGACGTTGAAAACGTCGTTTTTCTTGTTCCAGAATTTTTCGATAGGGCGACGGCCAATCCGAATAACTTTGAAATTCTTGATTTTCCATTCTCAATTTTCAAGACTTGTTCTGATGGGCTTCTCCTTAATAAGTCTGAAAATGATTGGAAATTCAGAATGTCACAAAAATAATCCTTTATTATCTTTGTTCAAGGTTTGTTTCATCCGACAGTTCAAAGGGTCGATATCGAAAGATGGTTACTTTACACTATGTCATGGATTCATCATAGTAAGTCGACGTCATATTTCCGGTGGAGCAAATCGAACTAAGCACCAAAATGATCATTTTTTATAACTTTTGGCGCTAAACTAATCCGATTGAAACTTTTGACACATAAGTGATCTTCGTACGCAACTTTTGGCACTAAAAGTGTACTTTTGTCATTATCTATGCATTCGTTATAATCAGTTTGCGATACTTCCTTCCTTTCAAATAGAAGGACTCATGCGCAACAAAGTTGGAAGCTTTAAGACTTATATTGTTGCGCGAAATAAGCGATCGAACGATAAATAGACATAACAAGAAAATAAATCAAATACGAGATGTACGTAGTTCGGTCGTAGAGATCTATGTCCACGGGAAGAGCAGTAACGAATTTCTCGATAGATCAAGTGATACACGGAGATTACAAATCACATTCGAATCACTCAAACACTCTCAGCATTTCTCAAACCCCAATTACATCCAATGACGCATACAATGTTTAACCACACAATTCCTAACGAAATAATCTCTCAATCTTGCAAAGGAATTAAACAAATCTAATTACAAGATTTTAAATGAGACTCTACGATCTATGAGTTTGTAACTGTGAGACGAGTGCATAAAGGGTTAATGTCACATAACCACACTGATTCTGCACTGCCGCTCCAATAGAAATCCTTACGGTAATATCTTGAGTTTCTTGGTCGAAGCAAGATCAAAGGCCAAACTCATATTGTTATTGCAAAAAAGATTAGCTAACTATCAGAACAAATGGTTCAAAGTTTAACCTTGCTCCAAGAACTTATCCACATCCATGAAAAAAACGTCGGCTGAAAGGAGTTCTGCAAACCAAATCAAAGGAGACAATGTTATGCCTGAAGTTGTCTTATGTGCTTCTAGTTATTCTCCATTGCAAACCAAATCCAAGAACTTATCCGCTCCTTCTTTTAGCCCTTTCTAATTTACAAGGGATTTAAACTACATGCTTTGCTCATTGTATTTTCCCATGAAGTGATGAGAGAGAGACACAACAATAGCAATCCAAACTTGGGTCATGATGAACTGGATGTAAAGGAGGAGCCATTTATGTTGTCTGAATCAGAACAAGCCACGGAGATTCATAAGACAGGCCCCTCGAGTCACAAAATTTGCCAGAGCAACTCTGCATGCCCATTTGCATTATTATCACTTGAAGATTTGTAGTGGCAGACTGCAAATAGGACAATCTACAAAAGAAGAATGAAGTCTAAGCAACAAGAAAATGGCTTTCTCTATCGGATCCGCTCGTCAGAGAACAAGGTCACATGACCAACTACGGGTCATGCCACGAGATGGATGAAAGAAAACAAGTAGTAGTTGTAGAACTCTGCACTCAAATCAGGTTGAGAGTGTCCAGCAATGGATGGTTTTTCTTCTACCTTGGAGAGTAGTTCTATGAATTGAATACATTTTTACTTGAACATTTAAAAGGAGTTGCAACATATTAATATGCTTTGTGCATATTGCAAGGTACTGTCTTACTGTGTGTGCTAAAAAATATGAAGAATATAAAGAAAATCCGAATCCAAAATATGCAAGATTGGTCCTTATTACTTCGTAGCATCAAGTCTAGAAATCATTACAACTACATCTATTAAGTAGATCTTCAAACAGCAGAGTTGCCAATACAAGGTAGAAGAAGACCTCTGTGACATTCTGAATTTCCTGCCATTTTGAGGCTGTTGAATGAGAGTGTATATCTCGATGAATTTCATCTTTATCTCACTCAGATCTGATCAATTTCCAGTAAACTGACCAAAAGGGAAAGGTTAACGCATGACAAAATACGTAGACCTAGGAAACTCGAAAAAGGAAATGACGTTTTGACTATAAGGATTGTCGAGAGAATATTTAGAGCCAATAAGGCCGATCAAATAACGATTAAAGAATACAATACTAGCATTATATAATTAGAGCGCGGGTGATGCCGCTTAACCAATGTATAATTTACAAATTTTCCTAAATCGAACTATGACGATCGAAACCGTCAGAACTAGCGATGAACCCTCGCAATTACATGACAATTAAAGCTGTCATAACTTGAGTTATCCTAAGTGTGATGGAATCACAAAGTCAATATACGTAATATCTGCAAAAGTCGCCCGTTAATTCGAGACAAACTGGAGTTACGATCGACGGACGAATGATCATGAAATGGAAGCTCAAAATTGGCAATTGAAAATAGAGAATTCCAATTCTAGACAAGAATTTGACAATGTCTCGCCAAATGGTAATTTCAAATTGAAAAAGTGAAGTTTGAACTGAAAGTGCAAAATTATCATTTTGCCCCTCGACCATTTGCCTTGTCTTAAGAATTCAAGAAGATCACAATGGTTATTCTCCCTTCGCTATGTGGCTGCCGAAATTTATATACAAGGAGTTAAAGATGGGTCAAAGCTTGAGTTGTATTGTTGGTCAAGTGCCAAATGTCACCCAATGAAGCCCCCAAGCATTTGTTACCCTCACCTAATTCTATCTTGTCAAATTAACCCAAATTATTTGTGTGAGATATTCATTTGGAAGCTTCATCATCCGTGTATACCATCTCCACCATTCCTAGCATTTTTCTCTCCATTTAAACCTCAACTGAAACTGCCTAGAAAGACTGGTTTTGTGCCCTCTGTTCGGTCTGCTTGCTGGCCCTCTTCCGACGCTGCATGGCCGTGCTCCAACCACCAAGAGCAAGATTAACATGTCCTTGACACGTTCCAAGTGATAGCTCGAGGTTTCGTTGAGTGGTTTTTCCTGACCAACCCTTAGACCAAAACCGGACAGAAATTCGCGAGCTGAGGTAAGGTCTTCGTTCTACCTCTTAGAGACTCCGATTGGCCTTAAAGTTTTTAGAAGATCTTCGTAACAACTATTACTAAGGTTTGATGGTCTGTGGCTACAAGTTTGATGCTATTAAAATAGATTTTTAAGGCTGATTATGAGTGATAAAAAATGGGCAGAAAACTGACCGCCAACAATCAAGGAGGTACCGAACTGTTCAGGGTCTTTGGAGTGTGGTTTCGCTTCAAATCTCTTGGTGAACCTTCTAAACATATAAATTAAGGCCTTAGTACATTTATTGTGTGAAAAGTAAGGCTTGGGATTGAAGTATGGCTTAATTGAGCAGTTGGAACCCGAAATCGGTTCTATTTTGAGGATGAACCCTCGGTGGCCGGTTCTGTTGGGGGTTGATTAAGGAGTGTTTGGACTTCAAATTGACTTATAATGTCCTATAAGAGGTGATGTGAGGTTTAATGGGAAGTGTGTGAAGAGGATTGGGGTTTAGAAGTGAATTATGAAAAAATTGGTGCATGAACGTCTAGGTTGTGTCTTGCCTTATGTATGACCATGTGAACCGAACACATTAAGGTTTGGGGGGAGCATTGCCAAGTGTTCAATTGTTAGAAAAGATGTCTTGAATTGCCAATGGTATGGCTAGGGAAAGATTGGGCTAATGAAAGTAAGTATTCCATGGTTTTGATTCAAGATTGGTAAATTTGTATAGGTTGACGAAGGATTCTTGGAGAGTTCATACTTGTGGCATTGAGGAGAGTCACTTTGTGTGACATTTTGCTAATTAATCAAGGTAAGTGTTTCCTAAACCTTTATTTAAATGCTAGGACATTGCTGGACGTTTTATTGAATGAAATGAATGACTGGTGAATTTTATGAATTGAATTGTGTGTGTCATGATGGCATTGTGAACTCAATAAGAAATATAATGTGGATAGCGATTGGCTTGTGGCCCAAATGGTATCGGATGGCGGTGAGTTCGAATAAAAATGAGAATGCCGATTGGCCTGTAGCCCCAGTGGCATCGTATGGCTATGACCTTGAAAGTACCGATTGGCCTATGGCCCCAATGGTACGATGACATTGATTAGCCTGCGACTCCAGTGATATTAGATGGCAAAAGTGCCAGAAGAGTATGTGGGTGGAGGAGTATGTAGTGGTAGTTGTGCATCGAATTACATGTGCTTGTGCATTGAGCTTGGAACCTTGAAATTGAGTGTGATCGATTATATTGTTTATCCATGCATGGTTACTTATATTTCTGTTGATTGATGTCACGCTTGATTCGTTGATGCCTTGTGCCATTGCATTATTATTTACTTGCATTTGGGTGGCATTTGTGTGTGGTCTGGGGGGATTGGTATTGAGGTATAGGGTTAGGTTTCACTTTTTGAGATGTCAATCTCACTCCGTAGTGGGACACCATTTTCATATCCCAAGCCTTAGCTATGCTACCAATCCGACTGGGCGATCCAAAGGAGATGACCGCCCTTTTTGATAAATTTCTCGCTAGGAAGGGTATTGTATTTGTCAAGAAGCGTACAACTGTCTGGATAAATGAGGGTAAACTGGAGTTACAGCCCCACCGCTTCAAAGCATGGTACCGTCAAGTGGGAAATAGCAGCTTGATGGGACCTCTACTACCTGAAGACGTTCCTTCGAGAGTGGTTCCGAATTGGTGTCATTCGTCCCGACCTGAGATAGAAGTGGAGAATCCAGCGTCAGTGGGAGGTTCGAGGAAAATACCTGAAAGGTCAAAGTCTCTACCGTCTTCTAAGGAGTACATGAATTACACTGAGATTTTTGCCGATGCGATCGAGGCCACTAATGAGGACGACGAAGTAGAAGCTAGGAAAGAAGAAACTAAGGAAGACATTGAAGAATCTTCTGAGGATATAACATCCAAGACTTTTCTGACCATAATGCAAATGACGAGGAGGACGATGGAAAGGAAGACGAAAAGGACGACTCAAGTGGTTCTTCTGAGTAATCCAGTTAAAGATGTTAGAATAATTAGGAACCATTTTGATGTTAGGCCCTGAGAAAGATATAGTAGTAACTTTTGAACCGTAGGCCTTAGTTCCTTTTTCCTACCCAAGTGTGCGACTTTATCTTTTTGTCTTTTCCCTTTTGTTATGTATACTGAACATTTGTGGGATGTATAAATGGATGTGCTTTTGAATCCTTCCAAAATTATCCTTTTCTTTTTATCTTTATTGTACGGCGCTGTTATCTCGTCTTCCGTGTGTGCATTTCATATCATACTAGGCCGTGTGAGGTTCTTAGGTAATTATTGGCCTGAGGTGACGAGCTCCAAGGGACGCGAGGCGTTGCATCCCCGTCGAAGTGGTATCAGAGCAAGGTTACCAAGAGTACAACAGATTAAGGATTAGAGTAATAAGGAGTAATTCTGATGAGTTGGGGTAGTGAGACCCTAGGGGGAGCGTTAGAGTCAAGCATTAACGCATGGCATATGATTGGCGTATGTGATTGGCATCTTGAATTGGCATGGTTGTGGTGAACTTATGGAGGGTCAAGCTCTGCACTTAGCCTATTGATGTGAATGTTAGTCTGATGAGTGAATTATTACCACTGAGTATACTAAGTTGCAAATGAGTATGGACTTGAGGTATGGCTTTGCTTTCTTGATTAACATGCTCATGAGAATGCTTGAGTGATTGGTTGTTGTTTTATGATTGCTGCTTTGTTGAGTAGCATAGAAGTATTGAGATTCGAGTAAGTGAATTAGGTCTCTGATTCCGTGGTGGAATTATAGTGGCTCAGGTAAGCTAAGTTGAGTAAGTATGAGCAATAGACCTGGAAGGCCGAGAAGCAGAGCTTCAAGCTCTAGAGCACCAGCGGCCGAGGATCCAAGAATGGATGGAGTCTTAAGAGCTTTGGAACAAATTGGAGAGCTTATGGGAAATGAAGCTCAAGATAGAGCTGCAGCCGTTCTCAAGCAAGCGGAAGATAGAGTTGAGATTATAGCTCAGGCTGCGAAAGCTGCAGAAGCAACTGTGAATATGGTAAATTAAAATAATGCTCAGGGTGTTGAAGCTAGGAATGCTCAAGGCGATGTTAATGTTAATACACCAATGGATCAATTGGTTGAGCAATTTATTAAATTGAAACCGAGCCAGTTTGATGGCATTGGAGATCCTGAGTTAGCACCAAGGTGGATTGAGAAACTCGAAAAAACTTTTGGAGTGCTAAGATGCACTGATGAAGAGAAAGTGTTACTAGCTGTGTATCAGCTGGAGGGAACTGCGCACGATTGGTGGAGTGCCTCGAAGAAAGGAGTATTTCCTGAAGGTACGGCCTTAACTTGGGCTGCCTTTATTGCTGCTTTCAATGACAAGTACTTTTCTAAGACAGCACGTGAGAGAAAGAGAGTGGAATTTTAGCAGTTGCGAAAAAATGGCTGATTGTGGATCAATATGAAGTTGAGTTCGCAAGATTGTCAAGGTATACACCAAGGTTAGTTGAAGACCCACTTGAAAAAGCGCAAAGGTTTCAAGATGGTTTGGGACTAGAGATTCGCGGTAGGATAATAACTGTGAATTTGAGGACATACAGAGAGATTTATGAGAGGAGCCAAATGATCGAAAGGGATATTAGAGAAAGAGGTGTCGCGTCTGGCTCACGGTTTACTCCTTTGAGAGATAATCAGCAGTTGGGAAAAAAGCCGATGGTGAACAATCGACGATTTGTTCCTTCGATTTGCAAAAATATCGAAAAGCCGACGAACAAGTTCAACTGGTGTTACGTAATTGCGGAATGAAGCATAGAAGTAGTCCTTGTCCAACCAGGGTAGAAGCATGTTATAAGTGTGGACAATTGGGTCACCAGATGAAGAATTGTCCGAATCAAGCTCCAAAGAACCGAGCTCGAGGACAAAGACCACAAGCTGGACAGCTTGCGGTAACCCCACAGAATGAATAGAATCGACCATCAGCCCAAGGGAGAGTGTACGTTGTGGCACGTAGAGAGGCAGAAGAAGCGTCTGGCGTGGTCACAAGTACGATATATTTATGTGATCAAGCTGCTTACGCTTTATTTGATCCCGGGGCTTCGCATTCCTTTATATCTGCTCAGTTTGCTGATCTAGTGGGAGTAGAGTTAAAACCACCGAATGTGTTTTTGCATGTCGCTACACCATTAAAGGATAATGTGCTAGTTTCGCTAGGCTGTGCAGACTGTAAGATAGCGGTTGGTGGAAGCGAAGAAAAGATAAATTTGGCTATGTTGCCCATGTACGATTTTGATGTGATTATTGGCATGGATTGGTTAGGGAAACAAAGGGCTGTAGTTGATTGTGGTAATAGGATTATTCATTTTTCTCTGGAAGGCCGCCCTAGTTTTAAGTTTGCAGGAAGTCGAGGAGGAACCTCGATTCCTTCAGTTTGTCGCTTGAGGCGACTAAGTGGTTGAACGAAGGGTGTCAGGCTTATTTGGCTGTTACAGTTGACACAACGGTTGAGGAACCAAAGTTGGAAAGTATAGTAGTGGTACGTGAGTTTACTGATGTCTTTCCTAAGGGATTGTCAGGATTACCACTTAAGAGAGAAATTGAGTTTGTGATTGAGTTGGCTCCAGGAACGGGGCCAATCTTGAAGGCACCGTATAGGATGTCCTTGTCTGAGCTAAAAGAATTAAAAGTACAGATGCAGAAATTACTGGATAAGGGATTCATTAGACTGAACGCGTTGCCATGGAGAGCGCCAGTGTTGTTTGTAAGGAAGAAGGATGGACCTTTACATTTACGTATAGATTACAGACAGCTGAACCAAGTAACTATCAAGAACAAGTATCCCTTACCGAGGATAGATGATTTATTTGATCAGCTGCAAGAAGCATCGGTATTTTCTAAAATAGACTTGAGAACTAGTTATCACCAGCTAAGGATTAAGAAAAAGGATATACCAAAGACTGCCTTCAGAACAAGATATGGACATTACAAGTTTACAGTTATGCCTTTTTGGTTTGACTAATGCCCCTGCAGCATTTATGAATTTAATTCATCGAGTGTTTAAGCAGTACTTGGATCGATTCGTCATCGTTTTTATAGACGACATCCTGATTTATTCAAAGAGCAGTGATGAGCATGAAGAACATCTGAAGGTAGTTCTACAAACCCTAAAGAACCATTTGCTTTACGCCAAGTTTAGTAAATGCGAATTTTGGTTGAGTAAAGTAGCTTTCTTTGGTCATGTGATTTCTGGAGAAGGAATTTCCGTGGATCTTTCAAAGATTGAGGCGGTGATGAAATGGCCTAGACCTACGACTGTTACCGAGGTTAGAAGTTTTCTAGGATTGGCAGGTTACTATGGGCGATTCGTGGAGAAGCGTTCGTCTATAGCCACTTCGTTGACGAGGCTAACAAAGAAGGACGTGAAGTTCGAATGGGCGGAAAAGTGTGAAAGAAGTTTTCAAAAACTTAAGCACCAATTGACGACCGCACCAAACCATTCCTTTTGAACTTGGAGGTTATGAGATATATAGTGATACTTCACTAAAAGGATTAGGATGCATGTTGATGCAACATGAAAAAGTGGTTGCTTATGCCTCACGACAGTTGAGACCTCATGAGATTAATTATCTAACGCATGATTTGGAATTAGCTATCATCATCTTCGCCCCAAAGATCTGGATGCATTATTTATGTGATGAAAGATTTCAGATTTATACAAATCATCAGAGCTTGAAGTACCTATTTTCAAAAAAAGAAATGAATATGAAAAAGCGTCGATAGATGGAGTTACTCAAGGACTATGACAACGAAATTTTATATCATCCTGGAAAGGCGAATACAGTCGCGGATGCGCTTAGCCGAAAATCAAGTATTGCGCTCTTATTATTAAATGATGGTCCTTGTTAGAGGAATTAAGAGATTCTAAGTTTAAACTGGAAGTTTGTCTATTGTCAAGTTTGGTAGCAACCTTGAGAATCGAGCCTGAAATTCAAGAAAGAGTAAAGACTTTGCAGTCTGCAGACTCGGAGATTCAAAAGATTCTCGAGATGGATGCGACGAAAAGGAAACCTGAGTTCCAAGTGTCAGAAAATGGAATTCTGAAGTTTTGTGGACATTTATGTGTCCTGGCGATGAAGAACTTAAGGAAAGAATTTTGTCAGAAGCTCGCAGGAGCAACTACAGTATCCATCCAGGTAGCACAAAGATGTATCAGAATTTACGATAGCACTATTGATGGAACGGAATAAAGGTGGATGTAGCTAAGCATGTGGTGAAGTGTTTAACTTGTCAGCAGATGAAAGCTCAGCATTATAAGCCTGGAGAATTGTTGCAACCTCTAGAAGTTCCTGAATGAAAATGAGAACATGTGACGATGGATTTTGTGATGGGGTTGCCAAGAAGTTAGAAAGGCTATGACTCAATTTGGGTAATCGTGGATAGATTAACCAAGTCGGCACATTTCATACCTGTGCGAAAAGATTTTGCAATGGAAAAGTATGCAGAGTTGTATATGCGTCAGATTGTGCAATTGCATGGAGTACCAGTTACGATTACATTGGATCGAGATCCCAAGTTTACAGTAAAATTTTGGAAGAGTCTTTAGGAGGCTTTGGGAATTAGATTGCAATTCAGTACGGCATATCATACACAGGCTGATGTACAGTCAGAAAGGATGATACAAACGCTCGAGGATATGTTACGGACGTGTGTCATTGATTTTAAAGGTGGCTAGGAGGATTAATTACATCTAGTGGAGTTTGCAAACAATGATAGCAACTAGCAAAGTATCGGTATGGCACCGTTTGAAGCAATTTATGGTAAAGCTTGCAGAACGCCTGTATATTGGATGAAGTTGGAGAAAGGAGTATAACAGGCCCTGAATGAGTGAAATAATCTGTTGAGGCGATTAAAGTCATTAGAGAAAGGCTGAGAACGGCACAAAGTCAACAGAAAAGCTATGTTGATAAAAGACGCAAACCATTGGAATTTCAAGTTGGTGATCATATTTTCTTGAAGGTATAACCAATGTGTGGATTGTATCGATTTGGGAAAAAGGGAAAACTGAGTTCGAGATATGTAGGTCCATTTGAAATTTTGGAGTGAATTGTAACTTTGGCCAACAGACTCGCTTTGCCATCGAATTTATCACAAGTGCACAATGTGTTCCATGTGTCAATGTTAAGGAAGTATGAGCCAGATCCAACTCATGTTCTGGATTTTGAAACCATTGAGATAGATGACAAGGTGTCGTATGTGGAAAAGCTTGTCAAAATTGAGGATCAAAAGGAGCAAGTCTTGAGGAATAAGACGATTCTGTTAGTCAAAATGATTTGGGAACATCATGGAACTGAAGGAGCAACATGGGAAAGCGAAGAAACTATGAGACAACAATATCCCTATTTTTTTGGATAGATGGGTTTATCGTAAATTTCGAGGACGAAATTTCTGTAAGGAGGGAAGAATTGTGACATTTTAAATTTCCTGTCATTTTGAGGTTGTTGAATGAGAATGTATCACTCGATGTATTTCAGTTTTGTCTCACTCGGATCTGATCAATCTCGAGTAAACTAACTAAAAGGAAATGGCTAACGCATGACAAGATACGTGGACCTAGAAAACTCGAAAAAGGAAATAATGTTTTGACCATAAGGATTGTCGGGAAAATATTTAGAGCCAATAAGGCCAATCAAATAATGATTAAGGAATACAATGCTAGCGTTATACGATTGGAGCGCAAGTGATGCCGCTTAACCAATGTATAATTTGTAAATTTTCCTAAATCGAACTATGACGATCGAAACCGTCAGAACTAGCGATGAACCCTCGCAATTACATGAAAATCAAAGCTATCATAACTTGAGTTATCCTAAGTGTGAGGAGAATTACAGAGTTGATACGCGTAACGTCTGCAAAAGCCGCCCGTTAGTTCGAGGCAAACAGGAGTGACGATCGACGAACGAATGATCATGAAATGAAAGCTTAAAATTGGCAATTAGAAATAGAGAATTCCAATTCTAGACAAGAATTTGACGACGTCTCGCCAAATGGTAATTTCAAATTGGAAAAGTGAACTTTGGACTGAAAGTGCAAAATTACCATTTTGCCCCTCGACCATTTGCCTTGTCTTAAGAATTCAAGAAGGTCAAAATGGCCATTCTCTCTTCCCTATATGGCTGCCGAAATTCATATACAAGGAGTCAAAGATGGGTCAAATCTTGAGTTGTATTATTGGTCAAGTGCCACATGCCACCCAATGAAGCCCCCAAGCATTTATTACCTTCACCTAATTCTATCTTGTCAAATTAAGCCAAATTATCTATGTGAGACATTCATTTGGAAGCCTCACCAGCCGTGTATACCATCTCCACCATTCCCTAGCATTTTTCTCTCCATTTACACCTCAACTGAAACTGCCCAGAAAGACCGATTTTGTGCCCTTTGTTCGGTTTTCTCGTTGGCCATCTTCCGATGCCACCTGGCCATGCTTCGTCCACCAAGAGTAAGATTAACATGTCCTTGGCGCGTTCCAAGTCATAGCTCGAGGTTTCGTTGAGAGATTTTTCCCGACCAGCCCTTAGACCAAAACCGGACAAAAATCACGCGAGCTGAGATAAGGTCTTCGTTCTACCTCTTAGTGACTCTGATTGGCCTCAAAATTTTTAAGAGATCTTCATAACATATAATACTAAGGTTTAATAGTCTGTGGCTGCAAGTTTGATACTGTTAAAATAGATTTTTATGACTGATTGTGAGTGATAAAAAATGGGCAAAAAATTGACCGCCGACCATCAAGGAGGTACCGAACTATTTAGGGGTCTTTGGAGTGTGGTTTCACTTCAAATCTCTTGGTGAACCTTCTAAACATATAAATTAAGGTTTAGTATGTTTATTGTGTGAAAAGTAAGGCTTGGGATTGAAGTATGGCTTGATTGAGCGGTTGGAACCTGAAATCGGTTCGGTTTTGAAGATGAACCCTTGTTGGCCTATTCTATTGGGGGCTGATTGAGGAGTGTTTAAACTTCAAATTGACTTATAATATCCTATATGAGGTTATGTGAGGTGTTAATGGGAAGTGCATGAAGAGGATTGGGGTTTAGAAGTGAATTATGGCAAAATTGATGCATGAACCTCTAGGTTGTGTCTTGCCTTATGTATGACCATGCAAACTGAACACATTAAGGGTTTGGGGGAAGCATTGCCATGTGTTCAATTGTTAGAAAAGGTGTCTTGAATTGCCAATAGTATGGCTAGGGAAAAATTAGGTTAATTGAAGCGAGCATTCCATGGTTTTGATCCAAGATTAGTAAATCTGTATAGGTTGACGAAGGATTCTTGTAGAGTTCATACTTGTGGCATTGAGGAGAGTCACTTTGTATGACATTTTGTTAATTAATCAAGGTAAGTGTTTCCTAAACCTTCATCTAAATGCTAGGACACTGCTAGATGTTTTATTGAATGAAATGAATAACTGGTGAATTTTATGAATTGAATTGTGTGTGTCATGATGGCATTGTGAACTCAATGAGAAAGACAATGTGGATAGCGTTTGGCCTGTGGCCCCAGTGGTATCCGATGGTGGTGAGTTTGAATAAGAATGAGAATGCCGATTAGCCTGTGGTCCCAGTGGATCGTATGACTGTGAGTCTTGAAAGTACCGATTGGCCTGTGGCCCTAGTGGTACGACGACATCGATTAGCCTGTAGCCCCAGTGATGTCAAATGGCAAGAGTGCCAAAGGAGTATGTGGGTGTGCTTTTGAATCCTTCCAAAATTCCCGTTTTCTTTTTATCTTTATTGTACAGCACTGTTATCTTGTCTTCCGTGTGTGCATTTCATATCATACTAGGCCGTGTGAGGTTTCTAGGTAATTATTGACTGAGGTGGATGTGACGAGCTCCAAAGGACACGGGGCGTTACAACATCGACTTACCATGATGAATCTGTGACGTAGAGTGAAGTAATCAGCTTTTGATATCGACCCTCTGAACTATCGGATAAAACAAATCTTGAACAAAGATAATAAAGAATTATTTCAGTCGGGAATTTAAAACTATACTCAAGGGCGATTGCATAAATCAATGCCAGACTGAGTTTGGCTCTGTTGGTGCAACATTATCACAATTTTAATGTGCAATTCAATGGTAATAGATTGTTCTGTATGCTATTGATGGAATAGTAAGAATGCAAGTTCCATTCATGTCTGTATGGGGTGATGGTAGTCTCCGCAACATGTTCTGTGGAAAATCCATTGAACAAGAGTGATAGCTGTCTTTGAAACATATATAGGTATCATGACATGTGAATGAATTGCTAATTTCGATGATTGATAGGGCCGAATTTGACGACTCCAGAATTTTAGATGTCAAATTCACTGGTCAGAGCAAAGGAGGATGGCGACACAAGAATTTCAAATGTCGCCGCCCAATCGACATTTGACTCGTCAATTGGAGTCTCCTTAGATCTGTGAGCAAATATAGTAAATGTTTTGTCGCTAAGTTGGCATTTTCAATTTTGCGACGAATGACGAATTTCGTCGCTAAATTAGCTGCAAAATTATTACTATCACTAAATTAGTGGCGAAATTATTACTATCGCTATATTAGCAGCGAAATTATTATTGTCGCTAAGTTAGCGACGAAATCATTTTTTGGTGATAAATTAGCAACGAACTTCCAATTTTCGTCACAAAATTAGTGACGAATTCTTTTTTTGTTCCAAACAAGGTGTACCATCGACAAGAAGGTACGCAATGTCATTGTCAATAGTGGTAGTTGCACTAATGTTGCCTCAGCCACTATGATTGAAAAGCTAAAGTTACCTGTGGAGACTCATCCACAATCTTATTGACTTCAATGGCTAAATTCGGGAAGTGATGTCAACGTAACCAAACCAGATTTAATCTCATTTTTGATTAGAAAGCATTATCAAGATGAGGTTACTTGTGGCATTATGGATGCATGTCATTTGTTAATTGGGAGGCCATGGCAATTTGATCGAAAGGCGATGCATGATGGATTCAAGAATACTTATTCTATTCGCTTAGGGTAGAAGCGAATTACTCTTACCCCATTGTCACCAAGCCGTGACAAACGCACTCAAAAAGAGGAAAAAGGAGTATCTGGCCAATTGTTGAGCAAAGATGAAGTTCGTGCAACATTCATGAAGAAGCAACAAGCTTATGTGCTGATTTTGCTTGAGCAAAATGCGGATCATGAGATTCGACTCATCCTTTGATCATTCCATTGCTTAAAGAGTTTGCTGATGTATTTCCGGATGCGATGCCACATGGATTACCTCATATGAGGGAGATTCAACGTCAAATTGATTTGAAGGACGAAGCACCGTTACCAAACAAACCAACATATCGATGCAACCCAAAGCAAACTAAAGAGTTGCAATGGCAAGTAGATGAATTGATGTCGAAAGGTTATGTGCGAGAGAGCTTGAGCCCATGTTCGGTGACTGCTATTTTAGTGCCCAAAAAAGATGGTTCGTAGAGGATGTGCATGGACAGCCGTGCTATCAATAAAATCACGATAAAATATCGATATCCCATTCCACAGCTTGATGATATGCTTGATGAATTGCATGGTGCTACTATCTTAGATCTTCAAAGTGGTTATCATCAGATTCGAATGAAGGAAGGCAGTGAATGAACAACACCCTTCAAAACCAAGGGAAGTCTCTATGAGTGGCTTGTCATGCCATTCGAGTAATCGAATGCCCCTAGCACATTCATGAGGTTAATGAATAATGTTCTTAAGCCGTTTGCTAAAAAATTTGTTGTCATATATTTCGACGACATTCTTGTTTACAGCCGACAAGAGGAAAAACATTTGCATCATCTTTGAAAGCTATTTGAAGAATTGCGTCCACAGCAATTATTCGGCAATCAAAAAAAGTGCCATTTTCTAACTTCAAGTGTTGTATTCTTTGAATGTGTTATCTCATGTGAAGGCGTTAAAGTGGACGAAAGCAAGATTGAAGCGATCCAAAGCTGGCCAATTCCCTAATCCATTCATGACATGAGAAGTTTTCACGGTTTGGCTTCTTTGTATCGTCACTTCATTAAAAATTTTAGCACTATTGTTGCTCTACTTGCGGATTGCTTGAAGGGAGAAAAGTTTTACGTGGACACCTAAAGCCCAACAAAGCTTTGAAACCATTAAATTGAAGCTATTTGAGGCAACGGTCCTTACATTTCCTGACTTTGAAAAGCTTTTTGAAGTAGAATGCGATGCATGTGGCATTGAGATTGGAGGAGTATTGCTTCAACAGGATTCCTAAATTTGAAGGGAAAATGCAACCGAAAGAATTTATGGATTGGCTGCACATCATAGAAATTCTTTGACAACAAAAAAGTATCCGATGATCGAAAAGTGAAAATAGCTGCCACCAAGCTCAAAAAACACGTGTCTATTTGGTACAAGCACTTGAAGAAGAAAAAACCTCGAGAAGGAAAAGTCTGCATTGCAATTTGGTGGAAATTGAAGAAAGAATTAAAGAAGTTCTCATCAATAAACTACCGTCATAGTAACTTCCTTTAGTTTCGCAATTCCAAAAAAAATGAGCTTTCTGTAGAAGAATATATGGCAAAATTTGACCAGTCACGATGCTTTGTGATGTTTCCAATCACGAGGAACAAATTGTTGCCCACTACCTTGTTGGACTTTCATCAAAAATCGATAACGTTGTCCAAATTTAACATGATTAGACATATAATGGTGTTTATCAACTTGCGCTTAAGGTGGAATGACCACTTAAAAACAAAAACTTGAGATAGCAGCTTTTGGTATCGAAACTAAGAAAGCTATTCCATATGCCAGAGTGCCTCTGTTCCTAAAACTAGGGCATCTGCTTCAAAGTCTCTTCTTAGGAAAGATAGAGCATCAAGTTCCAATCATCTTAACTTTATAAAATATTACATGTGCCAAGAGTTTGGATGTACTGCCTCCAATTGTCCAAAAATGTGATTTGCTTTAGTTTTCCATGTTCTTAATATTCTCATCACTTTTTTAAAGGAAATCTTACTTTTACTTTTGATTTATATAAAAATAATAATTACACGAAATATAAATTAGCTATTACGGAAATACTATAATATTTGATCAGCATATCAATGGAGCTAATCATAAACTTAAAAAGACAACTAAAGGTTATAGTAAAATGTTTAAATATCATAAAGGTCAAAGTTTCAAAACTAGGATACTCATTTTGTGCTTTCAAATAGTTGGCCTTGCCCAGGCGAGTATTAGCCTTGGCGGACCTCAATTTCAAAACCCAAGAATACAAAAAGAGCACAAAATACAAAAAGTTCCGCTAAAAAATCCATTCAAAGCTCAACCTTTTCACATCCTTTTTAAAATCAATGTCCGCATCGATTAATCTTCCCCGAAAAGAGAAAAAATTTTAGCTCACAACCTTAGCACAAGCCGGAGGATATTGCCTGCCAGAGATAAAAGGCTTGACGTTCGAGCACTCCGACACGGCGGGGCCCTCAGGACCATGGTACGCGAGGTCAATGTCTGCGATCTCGATGCTATCGCATGGCACGAGTTTGCTGCAGGCAATCTTCACCGCGACTTGGGACGCCGAGGTTCCCTTGATTCTCTTGAAGCTGACTTTGCTGATCTTAACAAGGGAAGGAACCTAAACAAATCGAATAACACATCGATTAGAGCCGATAAGAAAATGTTTTATGGACTGCACAATTCGATTAGTGTTTAAAGTTCATTCGAAATTAAATTGGTTTCTTTTTTTTTTCCTAACAAATTGGTCGCTTTTAGTAGACGATTCTATATGCATTCCGTTTCTAATTGTTACTTTGTTCTATGAATGAACACATCATATGTTATGCATGACATATTCAAATTATCGTGTCCATGTATCTACCTGTGCTTGGCATTGGTTCCACGGGCAATATCCCTGGTCTATGAGCACCGGGTTGAGGACATCATTCATCTGGATGTCCTCAAAGTGCATGTCGGAGGCCACGCCGACCGGCGATGCGGGCCATGTCTTGATCCTTACGCCGTTGGTCGCGCCGCTAATGGTGCAATTCTTGACAAAGACACCCACCACAGGCTCTTCGTTCTTCCACTTCCCAAGGCTGCCCACGCTGATGCCATGGCCTGGACCGCAGTTCACCCCCGTGACAAAGATCTGCTGGCTCCCGTCGCCAATGGAGACGCAGTCATCCCCAGTCTTGATGTTGCTATCAATAATGTTGATCCCAACTGACCGTCCAATGTGGATCCCGTCCGTGTTGAGGCTATCTCCCGGCGCTGTCACGGTGAAATGTTGGAACGTCACATTCTTGCAGCCCAAGACGTTTACGTGGAACTGCTTGCTATCGAGTGTCGTTACGTCGTGGATTAGAGCATTGTCGACGAAGTTGAGCCTCAAATTCTGTCGAAATCCAATGGATGTTAGCAATTTCCCGCCATATCCAAAACTCTATTAATCACATCGACCAAGTTCAGATACACCACATGGCCTACCCGTTATAATAACGACCAAGCAATTCGAAACATATATAGATAAAAGTAATGTCGACGGGCGCTTACGAAGGGAAGAGTACGGCAATTTGTGTCCCCTTTGCAGTTGTTCTGCCCCCAGGCGAGCTTGCCTTGGCCATCAAAGGTCCCGCCACCCGACACGGTGAGGCCATCGACATGCTGGAACACGACCCAACCATCAGTCTTGAATCGAGACGGGTCCATCGGGGCCCGCAACGTGCCTTGAAGCTGGAATTCCACAGGGGCCTTGCAGGGGCCTTCTAGGACCACCTCCGACAGTGCAAATGTTCCTCCAGGAATCAACACTTTAGCAGAAGTATTCGAAGCACATGCGTCCTTCCATGCACTAATCAAGGCCTTCAAAAATCGCAATAGTTACCAAATTAGTAGGAGAAATTATTTAAAAAAATTGCAATTTAATCATAAATATAAATGAATATTCACCTGGCTTGTGTCGGATGTGCCATCACCTTTTGCGCCATAGTTCCCGATGTGAAAGACCTGGGCTTTTATAGTAGAAGAAAAGGACAACAATAGCAGAAGTGCACCAACGTATGACCTGATTGCCATCCTTCCCTTTCTACTACGAGGATTCTTGTCTCCCTTTAGGCGCTTGCCGAATGCCCCAAGAAAGAAGTTGCTTGGTTGTTTTTCCCCCTTGGCATTCGATCTATTTATACAAAAATTCTAGGGAAAAGTTCAAGAATTTCGTTAACGGCTTTTTGCCAATTTTATGGTAAAACCTATCGAGAATTGAGCTGGTGGGAGAAAGTCACGCTTGTTCCCCCCTGGTTATGAAATCTCCTTATGCTATTATTAGGTTTTCCATTTTGCTAATAATCGGCGCCCATTTCTCTACTAAATACTTCCCTGACAATGACAATACAATCTCATCCGTAGATCTATGCACAACGCCCGCGTGTTTTGCATAAACATTCATTGATTAGGAGATCGTGTAATTAGAATTAACTAACAGTGGTGTAGACTTTTAGGCTGGCAGCTTCCTATTTCTTGCCTCAGGGGCCTAGATTTTCTCTTTCTATCCTGCCTAACCATAATTCCTGGGTTTCTAATTGTAGAGAATCGATCCATATCCAAAAGTGGACGCCGATAATTAATTAATCCTCTAATCACTAGAAATTGTATTAAAACACAGGTATTGTATATAGACATCACGAATAAATTACCTGCTTGTGCACATTATTTAACTTTTTGAGTTCTGTTACCTGCACTACTTTAAATACATGCATGGTTCGAGAGTGGGAGAAGCTTTCTGGGCTTATGGCATGAGGCGTGGCCTAACGGCATTTACCTTGTCAATTCTTGCTTTAGAGGACATGGACATTCTTTTGATAGGAATAGTGTGTTTAGATGATCACAACTGCTCCCACTGATAAAAGCATTTGCCAGCAACAACGTGACAGTTACGGCATGCATTCCAGTCCATGCAGTATAAGTCCAATGTTGTATCGTAGAAGAGAATGCAGAGGAACAATCTAGAGCTATGATCAATGCTTGAACCCCTCAAAGATCATGCGTCGCTATCAAACCGTTGTTAGTTCACCAAAGTTATTTTTGTTTCTCATAAATCACCACTTTCCTAGAATTTTCCTCTCCGCAGCAATCTGGGAAATGTTGTAGCAACATATGTCATGAGTTCGCATGGTTGAACTCGAAGATACAAAAGCGCAAGAAATTGCCACATCCGCAAATGAAGGCTATCTGAAAATTGGGGGCATTACAAGCAAAATTTCCAAAACGAATGTCACACAGAAAATTCAGCCAATGAACGAATTATGATGCATCAGCATTGCATATTGGAAATGTTCAAGAATAGACCAGAACATAATTATCTAGCCGAAAACTGCACATTCCAGGAAAATTCAGGGGCAAATGTGCGACTGTTTTCGAATCCATAAGTCACATTGATGGAAGAATGCGAGCTTCAAGTTACATTATGAATGCAATTTACGAAGCATATGTTTAGTCCACAAATTGGTGGACCAGTTTGCATCCCTTACGACTGGAAATCTTCTGGTTGTCATGAAGATATACTTGTACGCAGAATGACAATTTCCGTAAATATGAAGATTCTTAAACAACCTGACAGATTTCGGACTGGAGGTGCTTATAGGGACAAAAACAACGGCCAATGGCAATTTTTTCATTGTGCCGGAGCAAATATTGTTGCTTTTGTCCCTTCTCCACATCATGAAGAACGAATTCTGTATTCAGGACATGACCCAGATTCTTTTTTCAACTAGCCAACTGGTCCATTCATGATAGATCTCCTGTGCCTATGGGTGCGGAGTGTCACCCACATAGAACTTGTGAACTTGCGGCGATAATGGCAGCCCACTTAGAAGGCCGGCAAATGCAAAAGCACTCGTTCTGATTCCACTATCTTCAATCTATTGGAGCAGCTCAAAGGCATCATCGGACTCCAAGCTGATGACATAAGCATCCAGAAGGGTTTTATCAGAAATTTATTGCTTTTTAATTAGTGTATCAAAAGCTCTCTGAGCGTCTTCCATTTTGCCCGATCGAGATAAAAGCTATACCATTTAGGAAAGACAAGAAAATCTAAGGATAGCAAACATTCTCTAGAATTTCTCTTAGAGAATTATCCTCGCAAGTATCACTGGCAAAGCCCAATTTTGTTGCTAGCACGTATATTTGCCTCATCATCTTTATCCACATCGCGAGTACTTCACGCCTTGACAACACTAGCAAACGTGAAATGATTTGGCTTCACTGGACCTTTTATCATTTTCGAATAGAGTTTAATAGCCTCCTCATTGTCTTCAGCTGGCACAAATCCTAGGATAATCGATGCTCAAAACACCGTGTTTTGCTCTTGTATCCGATAAAATACCTTTCTCAAATCATGAGGCGATCCACTCGCTTCGCTCTTCCCATACATGTCCACCAAGCAGCACCCGACACAAACATCCGAAGCCAACCAAGACCATATAACCCCGCAACGTAACTGCACACCCAGCGATCGTAACTCCAACTCCGAACATGCCGACAAGACAACTGTGAGTATAAATCTATCTGGCCAGGCCCATTCACAGGCATCTCCAGAAACAAATAAACGACTTTTTTTGGACAATTCAACCCGGTACATCTTGTCATCATCAAAGTCCAAGCAACCACACTTCTCACAGGAATTTCTCGGACACCTTACAAGCTGCAACGAAATCAGTGATGGGACTAATTGACCGTGGCGCTTTCAAAAAGCACTCACGGAGGAACTTCGTTCACTCACGAGGAAGAAGAGACAGAAGTTGGATTTTCAATATATTGTATTCATAATCGACTCACCCATGAAAATGGTTACAAGACACGCATTTATATAGGCAACCACATGACTCTTCACATACACGACTCTTGAGTCTCTCTATTAAAGTGGAAAAACTAAAACAATAATTGCATCGGAACACTGAAAGATTTCTGATACACTTAACTAATTACGATTCTTGAAAAAACTATAAAGATAAGTTTCAGTTCGTCCACTTGCATGCATCTCGGGAGTCGATAGGTCACACGCCTTGGTATACGAACAGACAAGCACGTGTAAATCACATTGTCTAAATTCATAGAATTTGGTTTAATTTCTAACACTCCCCCGTAAATCAAATCCTCTTCCATTGATCATTCCAAGTAAACTTCTAAATTTCCGAAACACTTTAATCTTGAGAGGTTTCGTAAAAATATCTGCGACTTGATCTCTGGTCTTAATGTGCACAACTTCGATTTGTTTGTCGCTGACTTGTTCTCGAATAAAATGATATCAAACATCGATATGCTTGCTCCTCTCATGAAAAAACTGGATTCTTCGCCAAAGCAATGGTAGAAACATTATCAACAAAAATCTCCGTCGCATCCTTTTGTTCCATATGGATTTCTTTGAGCAACTTTCTCAACCATATCGCATGACAAACACACGAAGATGCAGCAACATACTCCGCTTCACATGTCGATAAAGTAACACTAGGTTGCTTCTTTGATGACCATGTAAAAACAGTTTCACCCAGATAAAATACAAACCCTGTAGTGCTTTTTCGGTCATCGACATCTCCCCCATAGTCGCTATCTGAATAACCTTTGAGTTGAAACAGTTCAGACTGATAATAATACAAGCCAAGAGAGATAGTACATTTGATACCGAAGTATACTTTTTGCTACCTTAAGAATGAGTTGTCTTCGGATTCTCCATATATCGACTTACAATTCCGACACTGTACATGATATCTGGTCTAGTACAGGTCAAATACCTTAAGCTTTCAATCGAGCTTCTATAATATGTTGAATCAACATCAACAACTTCATTGAACTTCGACAGTTTTGTACCACAATCCATCGGAGCATTAACCGAAGTGCAATTCTTCATGTCAAATTTCTCAAAGATATTTTCAGCATATCTTTTTTGGGAAATAAAAATCCCATCACTGCTTTGCTTTACTTCGATTCCAAGAAAATAACTCATCAAACTATTATCTGTCATCTCAAATTCTTTCACCATCGACGCTTTAAAAGTGTCGATCAATCCAGAATTATTTCCTGTGAAGACAAGAGCATCGACGCATAGACATACCAACAAAACATCACCTTTCTCGTGCGTTAAGTAGAGGGCATGTTCGTACGAACATTGTACAAAGCCATTCGCCTTGAAATAAGCATCGATTCTGGAGTTCCAAGTTCTCGGAGCTTGCTTAAGCCCATTCAAAGCTTTCATCAATCTCAGCACTTTGTCTTCATGACCTTTCCCAACAAACTCAAGAGGTTGCTCGACATTAATTTCTTCTTCAAGGACACCATTCAGGAATGTCGATTTGACATCCATTTGATAGATTGACTACCGATTTTGAGCAGCAATGGATATCATTAATCTGATGGTTTCCATTCAGATGACAAGTGCAAATACCTCGTCATAATCGATCCCAACTTTCTGTTTGTAGCCTTTCGCGACAAGTCTGGCTTTATAACGAGTGACTTCTCCTTTCTCGTTCTTCTTGGCCTTGTATACCCATTTGACACCAATCACCTTTTTCTCCTTTGGAAGATTAGCGAGTTGCCACGTTTGATTCTTCTCGATGGCTTCTATCTCTTCATCCATGGCTTTTCTCCATTTTTCTTCTTTAGCAGCTTCATCGAAAATAAGTGGTTCACAATCTGCAAGAAGACATATAAGGTGAAGCTCATCAGTAGCTTCATAAATTTCTGAAAGTCTCTTTGATCTCGGTGCTAGCTGTTCTTCGACAGTATTTGAAGTTGAAGCTGACGATGATGGAGAGAACATCGGAGAAGAAAGTGGTGAGTGATCTTCAATCTCCATGTCGATAGAATCATCACGAACGGTTTCAACAAATTTATCACAATTAGTTTCATTAAGTTGTCGATTTTCCTCCCACAAACTTTCTTCATCAAATTTCACATCTCTGCTAACATACACTTTTAAAGTGTCATGATCAAATAATTTGTAAGCTTTCGATGAGGAATCATACCTGATAAAAATGAGCTTTTTACTTTTGTCTTCCACCTTCAATCTTTTCTGGTCGGGTATGTGAGCATAACCAACACTCCCAAAAATTCGCAAGTGACAAACCGTAAGTTTTCTCCTGGTCCATACTTCTTCTGGAGTAACACCATCGAGTCCTTGCGTGGGACATCGATTTTGCAAATAAACTGCACATCTAACAGCTTTGCCCCAAAGCTCCTTTGACAAATTTTTGCTTTTCAAAATACTACGAACCATGTCGAGAATGGTTTCGTTCTTTCGCTCAGCCACACCATTTTGTTGTGGGGAGTACGGCGCCGTTAAGAAACGTTGAATGCCGTGGTAATTACAAAATTGATTGAATTCTCCAGAAATAAATTCTCCTCCTCGATTAGTTCTCAAAGATTTGATAAAATAACCACTCTCCTTTTCAACCATTTTCTTGAAGTGCTTAAACGTATCAAACGCTTCCGATTTTTCTTTCTAGAAAAACACCCAAGTCTTTCGAGTAAAATCATCAATAAACGTAACAAAGTATCGATGATTACCGTACGACTGAGGAGTGATCGGACCACATACATCAGAATGAATCAACTCTAGTGATTTCTTCGCTCGATAAGTCGACTCCTTCGGAAAACTTACTCGAGAATGCTTGCTAATTACACATCCTTCACATAATTGATCGAGATGATCAATATGCGGTAAGCCATATACCATCTTCTTGCGAGAAAGCATATTGAGTCCACCAAAATTGAGATGGCCGAACCTCAAATGCCATAACCACGAAAGATTGTCTACACATGCTTGAAGACATGTTGATATTTCATCTTTGATGTTCAGAGAGAACATCTTATTCTTTGACATCTTTACATTCGCAATCAACTTATTTTTGCGATCTCTCAACATAAGACATAGATTTTTCATCTGGACAATAAACCCTTTCTCAAGAAGCTGCCTCATACTCAAAATATTGCTCGACATCTTCGGCACATAATACATGTTAGTAATAAACTGACGTGTTTCGTTCTTCAGATGAATTAGAATCATACCTTTCTCTTCAACAAAAATTTGGGAATTATCACCGAACAAGACTTTTCCTTTTACTGTCTCATCCATTTCAACGAACATCTCCTTTCGGCCGTACATGTGGTTACTTGCTCCAGTGTCCAAGTACCACGTGTCATTCTTTTCATCAGCATTTTCTTTAAATGTCAGCATAGGAACTTGATCACCATCATTCACCAAGTTCGCCTTTTCATCTGCTACCGCACTTTCTTTCTGCCAACACTCAGAAGCATAATGGCCATATTTATTACAATGATAACATCAGACCTTTTATTTATCATATCGGCCATTTGTGTTTCTTCCTCTTCCATGAGCACTTCTTTGATTCTGAAAGCACGCATTAATTCGGGCGAAATCTCCTCTGCTTGGTCCACGGCCTCTTCCTTGGAAACGGCCTCGACCGTGTCCTCGTTAATGATCTTGATTGACCCAACAAGTTTGTATAGGGTCACTTCTTTGGCCTTAGTCATCACGGATACTCAACCGAGATTGGAGTACTTCCTCCACCGGCTCAGACTTGTTTCTTTTCAGTCTCTCTTCATGGGTTGGCAACAAACCCATGAGCTCATCGATCGTCATAGAATCGACATCTTTTGATTCCTCGATAGCGACGGCAATGTGGTCGAACTTCTTATCCAACGACTGTAGGATTTTTTCGACAACACGAACATCAGGAACATCTTCGCCATTCCTTCTCATCTGATTCACAATAGCTAAACCTCTTGTGAAATAATCAGAAATCGACTCATATTCTTTCATACGGATTACCTCGAACGCGCCTCCCAAAGTTTGAAGGCGAATCTTCTTTACTTTCTCCACACCTTGGTGCGTGGTTTGGAGAATCTCCAATGCCTCCTTGGATGTAGTAGCATTCGAGACTTTCTCGAACATAGAATCATCTAAGGCTTGAAAAATGATTGACAACGCGAGTTTATCTTTCGAAGAGTCTTCTCCATCGCATTCCTCTGAGCTTGAGTCAACGTTATATCTTCATCTAGCTCATCATAGCCATCGTTGACAAGATCCCACACACTATGGGCGCCAAGTATGGCTTTCATTCTGGAAGCCCACTTGCCATAGTTTTCTTTTGTGAGAACTGGATACTGAAAAGTAAGGTTGCTTGTTGAAGCCATAATCACGAAACTCGGTGCTCCGATACCAGTTTGATGGAATGAATTGACTGTAGGGCTCTCAACAAGCACTCACAGAGGAACTTTGTTCACTCATGAGGAAGAGGAGACGGAAGGTGGCTTTTCAATATAATGTATTCACAATCGACTCACCCATAAAAATGGTTTCAAGATACGCCTTTATATAGGCAATCACACGACTCTTCACATATACGACTCTTGAGTCACTCTAGAAAATTGAAAAGACTAAAGCAATAATTACATCGGAACACTAAAAGATTTATGATACACTTAACTAATTACGATTCTTAAAAAAACTATAAAGATAAGTTTTGGTTCATCCACTTTCATGCATCTCGAGATTCGATAGGTCACGCGCCTTGGTATACGAACAGACATGCACGTGTAAATCACCTTGTCTAAATTCATAGAATTTGGTTTGATTTCTAACAATCAGCATAACCCTTTGCAAGCATCGTAGCTAATGTACACCCAACACACACATCACAATCACATTGCAGCTTTTGATTATAAACCTGAGAAATGTATCACTAGTTAATGCATTGTCTGGAGCCGAACAAGCCTGGATGACCGCCATGGAGCAATAACCATCGGGGAAAAAACCACCTTCAACCTTTTAAGCGAAAGTATCGACCGCTTGAAACTCCATGTGATTAATGGCAGCAAGAGATCTTGGAATTCCAAGAAACCAAGTCCGTTTCATTACCCATGTCCATAAATATGCTCTACAGCTGGGCCCAATCGTTGGATCTTGAGTAGAGACAGATGAACGAGTTAAAAATCATCGGGTTGGGCTCGAATTGGGACCAAGCAATCATGCGATGGATGCGCCTCCGAGTGCGAACACTGAGAAGCGAATGCAGGACTTAAGAAGGAGAGAGAAAGTGAGGAAGCCGGGATGGACATATCACCGAACATGAAGTCAAGGTGGAAGATCGCATCGGGAAGGTCGCCGCCATAGAGGTGGGTGAACAAAGGTGGCGATGTAGGGGCGAGAGGCAAAGGTTTTGGCGAGAAAAAGAAATCTTGATAGAAGGAGAGGAGAGAGAGAGAGACTCATTGCTCCATATCAAGAGCACACTGGGAACACAAAATATGTAAATTGATAGTTATGAATGAGGCAATTCTTCTGCAAAAATACAGAAATTAACAAATGCTAAAATATCTAAGCTCATGAATTACATGGTCAATCCGTTTTTTTTTTTTTTCGCATTTCATTCGTGCATGGAGAAAAATAAAATCAATCAACCTGTGATTCCCATTTTGTTACATGATAGGAATGCTTTGTTATTCTTTTGTTTTGTCGATCCACAAACAGTGGTTACGTATAATCGAGAGGAATGGCTTTGTTTCTATCGAAAGCACAACTAGCAAATGTTTTTCATATGCTTGAAATGCAATATGTCACGCCCCGCACCCTCGAGCGTGAGCGCGCAACTCCCTTCCTTTCTACTCTTAAAGCCCAACACTTACTTATCGAAAGATGCACGATATAATTGAGCTTGCAGAAATGAAATAATTATAAATCCCGTACAAGTCCAAATAGGAAACACCGAGGTAGCAAAACTTATAAATATAAACATAGCGTAACCAAGAGTTTTTACAAAAGGTGCGGATAAATCACTTCTATAGATAGGTTGGGGTAATTAGGACTCAACCAAAAGACAACAAAAATTCTAAGACCCCCAAAAGATTACAAACTAACGAGGGTCACCAGCAAAAGACTACTAAGTAAGGTCAAGAAACCCCTAAGTCGAACCACTAGCTCTATCTGTCTCGTCTTCATCTTCGTTTAGGTCATAGTCCAAGAAGGTCTCAGAACGCACATCCACCAAGCCGTCCGCCATAACATCCTCCAGCTCATCCTCAAAAGCAGAGATCTCTATCACCTCGTCAACGTCCTCTAGGGTAGGGGTCTTCTCCGGTGTATTCCTCGATCCTGCTACCGACACCTCTACTTTCACCTCATCTCGAGTAGGATGACACCAGTTGGGAACGACTCCTCGAGGGACTTCAAAGGACTTGTCGTGACCTCACCTACTCTACGAAATCAGGCCTTGAACCTATGTGGTTTCCAATCCTTTCCTCCCTCGTCAACCCAAACAACAGTATACTTCCTAAAATAAATAGTATCCCGACCGTCAGGGAACTCGTTAAAATAGGCGATCATCTCCTTAGGATCGCCTAATCGGGTCGGAAGAATCCTTGGGATTTGGAGTCTGAAAAAAAAAAAAAAGGTCCCGCGACGGTGTGAGATTTACATCTCAGTAAGCTGAGTCCTAACTCTAGGTTAGGCTGACAGTACACCCAGACATAAATGCAGACAATGAACAAGAACACTCCTAACAACATAATGCAAACATCAATGATAAATTGCCATATGAAAACAAATGGTTGATAATCATGCAAGCATATCAACATAACTTATAACTCAAGTCAGACATGGAAACACAAGGTCAAGTCATACATTTCATCATCGAGAATTATCTCATAATTCGCGCTCGCGTCAAAACACCTCAGGCTTGGTCCGCGTCATAATGCCCCAAACTATTATAAACGTAAACCAGCGTTAAACGCCTCAGGTTTCAAATGTCATTCCAAGCTTATGTCAACACATGTTTACCCATCTCGCGTCTCAACGCCTCAAGATACAAGTCAATACAACCCCGCGTCTCAACGCATTAGGGTATCAAAGTTCTTAAGCATGCCAAATCCCCCTCAATTTCAAGACTTCATGATCGAGTACAAGCCCATTCATTGAGCTAAGAGTCTAAAGTATGCAAATTAACCAATTTCATCACTCACAAAATGGCATTCGATACAAGGTATATGCATTAAACAAGCATACTCGCATTCACCAAACCACAGTGATTGACATTGAACAATCACACAATAAACTCACAAAATTTCACCCAATTTGAATCCAATTCATCCAGAAGAGGCCTATCCTCCTAACCAAGGTTTACAGACTCCTTACCTCAAGCTTTGATCAGCAAAAATTCCTCCCAAGCACACCAATGGTTCAGCTCTAGTAGTGCAAAAACAGGGCAGCCGCGCAACCTAGGGGAATTCATGTGATTCACCAATTTTCTCATCCAATTCGTCAAACCACAGAGCATACTCCTCAATAACATCTCAATTTACATCCTAGTAGGTCTCAACAATGAAATTAAGGCATGGCGACACACCAATCAGCCCTGAAGAACTCGGTTTGCATAAACCGAAATAGGGGATTTTCAGTTCTTCCCAATACCCGACTAATTAGTCCATAACTCAGCTTTAAACCTTAATTCCTTGCATAATTCACTTGCTAACCTATAGTTCTATGTCTAATAGAGTCTCACCGAAAATTTTGGGGTGAGTCAACGTCCGAAAGCCAGCGGACAACTCCGGTTCCCTCAAGTCTACCGCCGGCCAAATTCTGCTCAACAGAATACCATCACAAAACAGCTATGTCACCCTTCCAAACTCCATGAAATTCATCAAATTTTCGGTGGTGTTAAGAAGTCACCATCGAAAATTTGAACCAAATCAAAGTCCTAAAGAGGCCGAACAAAGACTTATCCTCGACTTCGTTTAAATCTATCCAGTTTTAGGAATACGGCTGGTTGGGGCTCCATCGGTCTCCAACGGCCAAGCTAACACTTGAGGTTGTCGGTAAAAAGTTGAGGTTGAAGTTGGTGGCTAGCGCGAGTTGTGGTGGTCGTCGAAGGTGGCGGTCGTGGACGGCGAAGTGGCGGCAACGGGTTGGCCGAGCGGGATCAGCTCGGTTGAAGAAGAAGATGAAGAAGAAGAAGATGTATATGGCAGGGGGTCTTCAGCTGAGCAAGAGAGGATGAAGCTATACACTAATTTTGGATGGTCAACTAAGAAGAATGGTAGGTAAAAAGGCTTACCATTAATGCCATTCAACCATCTAATGACACTTGTCTCTATATCAACCATTTTGATCATCCAATGGCCATAATACACTCCCATTTTCGGCATCCATAGGGGGTTTATTAAAGACCAAAATGCCCTTCTTTATTTATTAAGACAAAGACAAATCTTGAGGGGCAAAATGGTAATTTTGCTCTCATTGTCCGGAACATCATTTTTCCAATCCAAATTTCCTTCGATAAGGCGACGTTCAATTCGATTAAAATGTTGGAATTCTTTGTTTTCTATTTTCCAATTTCGAGACTCGTCCTTGGATTATTTCTCTACAGGTGTAATTTCAGACTATCCTGAACTAACGGGCAGCTTTTGCAGACGTTACGCGTATCGACTCTGTGATTCTCATCACACTTAGGGCTTGTTAGTTCATGGCGACTTTGGTTGTCATGTAATTGCGAGGGTCTATTACTAGCTCCGATGGTCACGATCATCATCGTTTGATTTGGAAAATTTTGCAACTTATACATTGGTTAAGCGGCATCACCCACGCTCCAATCATAAAACGCTAATAATGTATTCCTTAATCGTTCTTAGATCGGCCTTTAATGGTTCTAAATACTCCCTCGGCAATCTTTATGGTCAAAGTGCCCTTTCCTATTTGAGTTCCCTAGATCTACATACCTTATCTTGCATTAGCCTTTCCCTTTTGGTCAGTTAACTCGAGATTAATCAGATCCGAGCGAGATAAGGCTAAAATACATCGTTAAATATATTCTCATTGATAAGTCTCGAAATGACAAGAAAATCAGAATGTCACAACTTTTCCCCCTTACAAAAATTCCGTCCTCGAAATTTACATTAAACCCAGCTACCCAAACAAATAGGGGTACTGACGCCTCATCATTTCTTCGCTTTCTCACATGGCGCCTTCGGTTCCATGGTGCTCTCAAATTACTTTAATCAGTGGAATCGTCTTATTTCTTAGAACTTTCTCTTTTCAATCTTCAATTCTGATTGGCTTTTCTACGTATGACACCCTCTCGTCCACTTCGAGAATCTCATAATCCAACACGTGTGTCGGGTTTAACTCGTACTTCCTCAGCATCAACACATGGAAGACGTTGTGTACTTCAGATAAACTAGACAGTAAGGCAAGTCTGTAGGCCAAAGTTTCAATCATCTCCAAAATTTCAAAAGGACCTACATACCTTGGACTCAATTTTCCTTTCTTTCCAAACCGAGATAGCCCTCTCATCGGTGAAACTTTAAGGAAGATATGATCACCAACTTGGAACTCCAGAGGTTTACGTCGTTTGTCAGCATAACTTTTCTAACGATTCTGTGTTATCTTCAGCCTATCTCATATTATCTTCACAGCCTCCATCGATTGTACTACCAACTCTGGACTTGTAATACTTCTCTCTCCAACTTCTTCCCAGCAAATCGGGGTTTTGCAGGCTCTTCCATACAGCACTTCAAAAGGTGTCATTTGAATGCTTTGCTGATAATTGTTGTTATACGCGTACTCTACCAAATGTAACTGATCCTCCCATCCACCTTTGAAGTCTATAACACACGCTTGTAACATATCCTCGAGCGTCTGAATCGTTCTTTCCAATTGCCCGCTTGTTTGTGGATGATACGTTGTACTGAACTACAGTCGAGTCCCCATGGCATCTCGAAGGCTCTTCCAGAAGTTCGTCGTGAACTTAGGGTCTCGGTCTGATTTAATCGTCACAAGCACCCCCATGTAGCCGTACTAATATACAGCTCAGCATACTTGTCCATCGCGAAGTCCTTTCGCACCCGGATGAAATGTGCAGACTTGATCAATCTGTCCACGACTACCCAAATCGAATCGTGACCTCTTTGGCTTCTTGGCAATCCCATCACAAAGTCCATCGTCATGTGTTCCCATTTTCATTCCGAAATTTCTAATGGATGTAACAATCCATCGGGCTTACAGTGTTATGCCTTTACATGCTGACACATCAAACACTTTGCTACATATTTAGCCACGTCTACTTTCATCCCGTTCCACCAGTAATGTTGACGTAAGTTCTGGTACATCTTTGTGCTACTCGGATGGATGTTATAATTGCTCTTGTGAGCTTCGGATAGAATCCTTTCCCTAAGCTCTTCGTCTTTGGGCACGCATAGACGCCCTCGGAATTTCAAAACTCCGTCCTTTAACACTTGAAACTCTAGTTTCCTTTTTGTTGCGTCCACTTCGAGGATCTTCTGAATTTCTGGGTTCGTAGGCTGAATAATCTTTATATTTTCTTGAACTTCAAGTTCTATTCTCAAAGTCGATATCAAACTGTACAATTGGCAAACTTCCAACTTGAATTCAGAATCCCTTAATCCTTCGAGTAACAACCATCCTTTTACCAGCAGACAAGAAATGCTCGATTTTTGGCTAAGTGTATCCGCAACTCTATTCGCTTTCCTAGGATGATATAGAATGTCACAATCATAATCTTTAAGCAGTTCCATCCATTGACGTTGCCTCATATTTAATTCCTTCTAGAAAAAGAGATATTTCAGGCATTGGTAATCCATATAAATCTAAAACTTTTCGCCACACAAATAATGCCTCCAGATCTTCAGGGCGAAGATGATTGCAGCCAATTCCAAGTCATGAGTTGGGTAATTCATCTCACACGGTATCGGTTGTCGCGACGCATAGGTGACCACTCTTCCACGTTGCATTAGCACACAGTCCAGTCCTTTTAGCGAAGCATCACTATATATCTAGTAGCCTCCCGGTCCTGATGGGATCGTCAATACTGGTGCGATCGTCAACCGATGTTTAAGCTCTTGGAAGCTCCTTTCACATTTATCCGTCCACTCGAACTTTATTTTCTTCTTAGTCAACCTCGTCAATGGAATGGCTATAGACGAAAACTTTTCCACAAAGCGTCGATAATAACCAGTTAATCCTAGGAAACTCCGGACTTCCGTAACCATAGTAGGTCTAGGCCAATTCATAACGACTTCAACCTTTGTAGGGTCTATAGCAATTTTTTCTCCAGATACCACATGACCAAGAAATGCCACTTTATTCAGCCAAAACTCACATTTGCTAAACTTAGCATACAACAAGTGCTCCCTCAGAATCTATAAGACAATCCTCAAATGTCTTTCGTGTTCTTCATTACTCTTTGAGTAAATCAAAATATCATCAATGAAGACTATAACAAATCTATCCAATAATTCCTTAAACACTCGATGCATTAAATCCATGAATGCGGCTGGAGCATTAGTCAATCCAAAAGGCATAACTGTGAACTGGTAGTAATCATACCTTGTCCTCAAAGTTGTATTCAGTATGTCCTCTTTCTTAATTCTCAACTGATGATAACCAGTCCTCAAGTCAATTTTAGAGAACACAGAAGCTCCTTGCAACTAATCAAACAAATCGTCAATCTTCAGCAGTGGATATTTATTCTTTAGTTACTTGATTCAACTGCCTATAATCGATACATAAGCGCAAGGATCCGTCCTTTTTCCTTACAACCAACACTGGTGTTCCCCACAGCAAAGCACTCGATCGAATAAATCCCTTATCTAATAGCTCTTACATTTGTACCATCAACTCTTTCAACTCCGACAGGGACGTCCTATAGGGTGCCTTCGAGATCGACTCAGTTCCAGGAGCTAACTCGATCACGAACTCAATTTCCTACTCTGGTGGCAATCCTAGCAATTCTTGAGGAAATATATCAGGAAATTCACACACCACCGGTATACTTTCTAATTTAGGCTCCACGGTAGTCGTATCCATAACTGCGACTAAGTACGCTTGACATCCTTCAGTCATCAGCTTTGTCGCTTCAAGCGATGAGACTAGTGGAACTATGGTTCCCCCTCAACTCCCCACAAATTCAAAATTAGAGCGGTCATCCAGATAAAAACAGATTAGCCTGTTATCACAATCTACTATTGCCCTTTCCTTATCCAACCAATCCATTTGCAGAATTAGGGCGGCCATCCGGATAAAAACGGATTACCTTGTTACCACAATCTACTTCTATCCTTTGCTTACACAATCTACTACTGTCATTTGCAATAGCCGGTGGTAAAGGACCAACTGGACGCGGCGAGGGATACGGCCGCCCGAAATTCGGACATGGCGAAGGAGCCATCTTCGTTGGATGCGGCGGTGGAGAGAACTAGCAGAAGGAGGACAACAGTGGTGAGAGAACAATAGAAAAATAAAAAATTCTGCCATTTTAAAAAAATAAAATTCTGCCGTGGTTAGAGTACTAGCAGAAGGAGGACAACAGTGGTGAGAGAACAATAGAGCAAATTTTAAAAAAATAAAATTCTACCTTTTTAAAAAAAAATCAGTCTTTTTTCTCAAATTATTTAAAATAAAAAATGTAAATTTCAAAAAAAAAATTGCCAAGCTAGTCCATCGGCGAGCCACCGTCATATTTTCGGCGGAGCAAATCGGACTTAGCACCAAAATGATTATTTTTTAAAATTTTTGGCACTAAAATGATCCGATTGAAACTTTTGACACCAAAGTGATCTCCGTACACAACTATTTGCACTAAAATGTACTTTTTCCATTATCTGTGTGTTCGTTCTTAATCAGTTTGTGATACATCCTTTCAAATAGAAGGACTCATGCGCAACAAAGTTGCAAGCTTTAAGACTTATATTGTTGCATGAAACAAGCGATCGAACGATAAATAGATACAACAAGAAAATAAAACAGACACGAGATGTACGTGGTTCAATCGTAGAGACCTACGTACACGGGAAGATTAGCAACGAATTTCACGATAGATCAAGTGATACACAGAGATTACAAAACATACTCGAGTCACTCAAACACACTCAGTGTTTTTCATATCCCAATTACATCCAATGACGCATACAGTGTTTAGCCTCACAATTCCTAACGAAATAATCTCTCAATCTTGCAAAGGAATTAAACAAATCTAATTACAAGATTTTAAATGAGACTCTATGATCTATGAGTTTGTAACTGTGAGACGAGTGCATAAATGGTTAATGTCACGTAACCACACAGAATCCGCACTGCCGCTCCAATAGAAATCCTTACGGTAATATCTTGAGTTTCTTGGTCGAAGTAAGATTTAAGGCCAAACTCATATTGTTATTGCAAACAAGATCCGCTAACTATCGGAACAAATGGTTCAAAGTTTAACCTTGCTCTAAGAACTTACCCACATCCACGAAAAGAACACCGGCTGAAAGGAGTTCTGCAAACCAAATCAAAGGAGATAATGTTATGCCTGAAGTTGTCTTATGTGCTTCTGGTTATTCTCCATTGCCATCAGCCGCTAGATTCATGAAGGCACTCCTTCTTTTAGCCCTTTATACTTTCAGGAGATTTAAACTGCTTGCTTTGTTCATTGTATTTTCCCATGAAGTGATGAGAGGGAGACACAACAATTGCAATCCAAACTTGGATCATGATGAACTGGATGTGATGGAGGAGCCATTTATGTTGTCCAAATCAGAACAAGCCACGGGGATTCACAAGATAGGCCCCTCGAGTCATAGAATTCGCAGAGCAACTCTGCACGCCCATTTGCATTATTATCACTTGGAGATTTGTAGTGACAAACTGGCGGTTAGGACAATCTGCAAAAGAAGAATGAAGTCTAAGCAACAAGAAAAGGGTTTTCTCTATCGGATTCGCTCGTCAGAGAACAAGGTGACATGAACAACTGCGGGTCATACCACAAGATGGATGAAAGGAAGCAAGTAGTAGTTGTAGAACTCTGCACTCAAATCAGGTTGAGAGTGTCAAGCGATGGATGGTTTTGCTTCGGCCTTGGAGAGCAGTTCTATGAATTGAATACCTTTTTACTTAAACATTTAAAAGGAGTTGCAACATATTAATATGCCTTATGCATATTGCAAGGTACTGTCTTACTGTGCACGCTGAAAAATATAAAGAATATGAAGAAAATCCAAATCCAAAATATGCAAGATTGGTCCTTATTACTTCGTTGTTTCAAGTCTAGAAATCATTACAACTACATCTATTGAGTAGATCTTCAAACCGCAGAGTTGCCAATACAAGATAGAAGAAGACATCGACTTACCATGATGAATCTGTGATGTAGAGTGAATTAATCAGTTTTCGATATCGACCCTCTAAACTATCGAATAAAATAAACCTTGAACAAAGATAATAAAGGATTATTTCAGTTTGGAATCCAAAACTATACTCAAGGACGATAGCATAAATCAATGGCCAGACTGAGTTTGGCTCTGTTGGTGCAACATTATCACAATTTTTATGAGCAATTCATGGGTAATAGATTGTTTTGTATGCTATTGATGGAATAGTAAGAATGCAAGTTCCATTCATGTATGTATGGGGTGATGGCTGTCTCTGCAACATATATAGATATCATGACGTGTGAATGAATTGCTAATTTCGATGATTGATAGGTCCGAATTAGGCGACTCCAGAATTTTAGATGTCAAACTTACTAGCCATAGTAAAAGAGGATGGTGACTCAAGAATTTCAAATGTCGCCACCCAATCAACATTTGACTCGTCAATTGGAATCTCCTAGGATCTGCAAGCAAATATAGAAAATGTTTTGTCGCTAAGTTGGCGTTTTCAATTTTGCGACGAATGACGAATTTTGTCGCCATTTTAGCGTCGAAAAGCTATCCGTCGTTGAATTAGCGACGAATATTGTTTTCGTCGCTAAATATTCGTCGCTAATTTAGCGACGAAAATATCGCTAATTTAGCGATGAATATTGTTTTTGTCACTAAATATTCGTTGATAATTTAGCGACGAATATTTTCGTCGCTAAATTAGTTGTGAAATTATTATTGTCGCTAAATTTAGCAACGAATTACCATTTTCGTCGCTAAGTTAGCGACAAAATCATTTTTTGGCAATAAATTAGCAACGAACTTCCAATTTTCATCGCAAAATTAGCGACGGATTCTTTTTTCGTTCCAAAAAAGGTGTACAATCAAAAAGAAGGTATGTCATGTCATTGTTGATAGTGGTAGTTGCACAAATGGTACCTTAGCCACTATGATCGAAAAGCTATGGTTGCCTACGGAGACTCATCCGCAACCTTATCGACTTCAATGGCTAAATTCGGGAAGTGATGTCAAGGTAACCAAACAAGATTTAATCTCATTTTTGATTAGAAAGCATTATCAAGATGAGGTTACTTGTGGCATGATTCGTATGGATGCATGTCATTCGTTAATTGGGAGGCCATGGCAATTTGATCGAAAGGCGATGCATGATGGATTCAAGAATACTTATTCTATTCGCTTAGGGTAGAAGCGAATTACTCTTAACCCATTGTCACCAAGCCGTGACAAACGCACTCAAAAAGAGGAAAAAGGAGTATCTGGCCAATTGTTGAGCAAAGATGAAGTTCGTGCAACATTCATGAAGAAGCAACAAGCTTATGTGTTGATTTTGCTTGAGCAAAATGCGGATCATGAGATTCGACTCATCCTTTGATCATTCCATTGCTTAAAGAGTTTGCTGATGTATTTCCGGATGAGATGCCACATGGATTACCTCATATGAGGGAGATTCAACATCAAATTGATTTGAAGGACGAAGCACCGTTACCAAACAAACCAGCATATCGATGCAACCCGAAGCAAACTAAAGAGTTGCAATGGCAAGTAGATGAATTGATGTCGAAAGGTTATGTGCGAGAGAGCTTGAGCCCATGTTCGGTGACTGCTATTTTAGTGCCCAAAAAAGATGGTTCGTAGAGGATGTGCATGAACAGCCGTGCTATCAATAAAATCACGATAAAATATCGATATCCCATTCCACAGCTTGATGATATGCTTGATGAATTGCATGGTGCTACTATCTTTTCTAAAGTAGATCTTCGAAGTGGTTATCATCATATTCGAATGAAGGAAGGCAATAAGTGAAAAACGGCCTTCAAAACCAAGGGAAGTCTCTATGAGTGGCTTGTCATGCCATTCGGGTTATCGAATGCCTCTAGCACATTCATGAGGTTGATAAATAATGTCCTTAACCCGTTTGTTGAAAAATTTGTTGTCGTATATTTCGATGACATTCTTGTTTACTGCCGACAAGAGGAAGAACACCTGCAGCATCTTTGAAAGCTATTTGAAGAATTGCGTCGACAGCAATTATTCGGCAATCTAAAGAAGTGTCATTTTCTAACGTCAAGTGTTGTATTCTTTGAATATGTTATCTCAAGTGAAGGCGTTAAAGTGAACGAAAGCAAGATTGAAGCAATCCAAAGCTGGCCAATTCCCCAATCCATTCATGACATGAGAAGTTTTCACGGATTGGCTTATTTTTATCGTCACTTCATTAAAAATTTCAGCACTATCATTGCTCTACTTATGGATTGCTTGAAGGGAGAAAAGTTTTGCGTGGACACCGATAGCCCAGAAAATCTTTGAAACCATTAAATTGAAGCTATTTGAGGCAACGGTCCTTACATTTCCTGACTTTGAAAAGTTTTTTGAAGTAGAATGCGATGCATGTGGCATTGGGATTGGAGGAGTATTGCTTCAACAGGATTCCTAAATTCGAAGGGAAAATGCAACCAAAAGAATTTATGGATTGGCTGCACATCATAGAAAGGCTTCGACTACGAAAAAGTATCCAATGATCAAAAAGTGAAATTAGCTGCCATCAAACTCAAAAAACACGCGTCTATTTGGTACAAGCACTCGAAGAAGAAAAAACCTTGAGAAGGAAAAGTCTATATCGCAATTTGGGGGGCAATGCAAAAAGAATTGAAGAAGTTCTCATCGATAAACTAGCGTCATAGTACCTTCCTTCAGTTTCACAATTTCAAATAAAACGAGCTTTCTGTAGAAGAATATAGGGCAAAATTTGACCAGTCATGATGCTTTGTGATGTTTCCAATCATGAGGAACAAATTGTT
Source organism: Rhodomyrtus tomentosa (assembly GCA_028455895.1). Classification (NCBI taxonomy): domain Eukaryota; kingdom Viridiplantae; phylum Streptophyta; class Magnoliopsida; order Myrtales; family Myrtaceae; genus Rhodomyrtus; species Rhodomyrtus tomentosa. The sequence goes on along the minus strand of JAPCWY010000002.1, from coordinate 12,399,412 downwards.
GCCCACTACCTTGCTGGAATTCGGTCGAAAATTGATAACGTTGTCCAAATTAAACATGATTAGACTTATAATGGTGTTTCTCAACTTGCGCTTAAGGTGGAATGACCACTTAAAAAAAAAACTTGAGATAGCAGCTTTTGGTACCGAAAGCAATTCCATATGCCAGAGTGCCTCTGTTCCTAAACTAGGGCGGCCGCTTCAAAGTCTCTTCTTAGGAAAGTGGAGAATCAAGTTTCAATCATCCTATCTCTATAAAGTATTTCAAGTGCGAAGGGTTTGGATGTACAGCCTCCAATTGTCCAAAATTGTGGTTTGCTGTAGTTTTTCATGTTCTTAATATTCTCATCACTTTTTTTAAGGGAATTTGACTTTTACTTTTGATTTATATAAAAATAATAATTACACGAAATATAAATTAGCTATTATGGAAAGACTAGAATATTTTATCAGCATATCGATGGAACTAATTATAAACTTAAAAAGATAACTAAATGTTATACTAAAATGTTTAAATATCATAAAGTCAAAGTTCCAAAACTAGGATACTCATTTTGTACTTTCAAATAGTTGGCCTCGCCTAGGCGAGAATTAGCCTTGCTGGACCTTGCCTTCAAAACCCAAGAATACAAAAAGAGCACAAAATACAAAAAGTTCCGCTCAAAAATCCATTCAAAGCTCAACCTTTTCACATCCGTTTTAAAAGCAACGCCCGCATCGATTGATCTTCACCGAAAAGAGAAAAGTTTTTAGCTTACAACCTTAGCACAAGCCGGAGGGTATTGCTTGCCAAAGATCAAAGGCTTGACGTTCGAGCACTCCGACACGGTGGGGCCCTTAGGACCATGGTATGCAAGGTCAATGTTTGCGATCTCGATGTTATCGCACGGCACGAGTTTGCTGCGGGCGATCTTCACCGCGACATGGGACGCCAAGGTTCCCTTGATTCTCTTGAAGCTGACTTTGATGATCTTAACAAGGGAAGGAACCTAAAAAAATTGAATAACACATCGATTAGAGCCGATAAGAACATGTTTTATGGACTGCACAATTCGATTAGTGTTTAAAGTTTATTCGAAATTAAATTGGTTTCTTTTTTTTTCCTGACAAATTGTTCTCTTTTAGTAGACAATTCTATATGCATTCCGTTTCTAATTATTACTTTGTTCTATGAATGAACACATCATATATTATGCATGACCTATTCAAATTCTCGTGTTCATGTATCTACGTGTGCTTGGCATTGGTTCCATGGGCAGTATCCCGGGTCTTTGAGCACCGGGTTGAGGACATCATTCATCTGGATGTCCTCAAAGTGCATGTCGGAGGCCACACAGACCGGTGATGCGAGCCATGTCTTAATCCTTACGCCGTTGGTCGCACTGCAGATGGTGCAATTCTTGACAAAGACACTCATCTCAGGCTATTCGTTCTTCCACTTCCCAAGGGTGCCCACGCTAATGTCGTAGCCTGGACCGCAATTCACCCCCGTGACAAAGATTTGTTGGCTCTTGTCGCCAACGGAGACACGGTCATCCCCAGTCTTGATGTTGCTATCAATAATGTTGATCCCAACTGACCGTGCAATGTGGATCCCGTCTGTGTTGAGGCTATCGCCCGGCGTCGCCACGGTGAAATGTTGTAACGTCACATTCTTGCAGCCCAAGACGTTTACATGGAACTGCTTGCTATCGAGTGTCGTTACATCGTGGATTAGAGCATTGCCGACAAAGTTGACGTCAAATTCTGTCGAAATCCAATGGATGTTAGCAATTTCCCGCCATGTCCAAAACTCCATTAATCACATCGGCCAAGTTCATATACACCACATGGCCTACCCATTATAATAACGACCAAGCAATTCGAAACGTATGTAGCAAAAAGTAATGTCGACGAGCGCTTACAAAGGGAAGAGTACGGCAATTTGTGTCCCCTTTGCAGTAATTCTGCCCCCAGGCGAACTTGCCCTGGCCATCAAAGGTCCCACCGCCGGACACGGTGAGGCCGTCGACATGCTGGAATACGACCCAACCGTTAGTCTTGAATCAAGACGGGTCCGCCGGGGCTCGCAACGTGCCTTGGAGATGGAATTCTACAAGGGCCTTCTAGGACCACCTCCGACAGTGTAAATGTTCCTCCAGGAATCAACACTTCAGCAAAAGTATTCGAGGCGCATGCGTCCTTCCATGCACTCATCAAGGCCTTCAAAAATCGCAATAGTTACCAAATTAGTTTGAGAAATTAAGTAAAGAAAATTGCAATTTAATCATAAATATAAATGAATATTCACCCGGCTTGTGTCTGATGTGCCATCACCTTTTGCGCCATAGTTCCCGATGTGAAAGACCTGGGCTGTTATAGTAGAAGAAAAGGACAACAATAGCAGAAGTGCACCAACGTATAACCTGATTGCCATCCTTCCCTTTCTACTTCGAGGATTCTTGTCTCCCTCTAGGAACTTGCCGAATGTCCCGAGAAAGAAGTTGCTTGGTTGTTTTTTCCTTTGGCATTCGATCCATTTATACAAAAATTCTGGGGGAAAATTCAAGAATTCCGTTAACGGCTTTTTGCCAATTTTATGGTAAAACTCATCAAGAATTGACCTGGTGGGAGAAAGTCCCACGTGTTCCCCCCAGGTTATGAAATCTCCTTCTGTTATTATTAGGTTTTCCATTATGCTAATAATCGGCGCCCATTTCTCTACGAAATACTTCCCTGACAGTGACAATACAATCTCAAGTATCACCGGCAAAGCCCAATTTTGTTGCTAGTACGTATATTTGTTGCCTCATCTATATCCACATCGCGAGTACTTCACGCCTTGAGAACACTAGCAAACGTGAAATGATTTGGCTTCGCTTGACCTTTTATCATTTTCGAATAGAGTTTGATAGCCTCCTCATTGTCTTCAGCCGGCGCAAATCCTACGATAATCGATGCTCAGAACACCGCGTTTTGCTCTTGTATCCGATAAAACACCTTTTTCAAATCATGAGACGATCCACTCGCTACGCTCTTCCCACACATGTCCACCAAGCGACACCCGACACAAACATCCGAAGCCAACCTAGACCATACAACCCCGCATCGCAACTGCACACCCAGCTATCGTAACTCCAACTCCGAACATGCCGACAAGACAGCTGTGAGTATAAATCTATCTGGCCAGGCCCATTCACAGGCATCTCCAGAAACAAATAAACATGTTTCTTTGGACAATTCAACCGAGTATATCTTGTCATCATCAAAGTCCAAGCAACCACGCTTCTCACTGGCATTTCTCGGACACCTTACGAGCTGCAACGAAATCAGCACTACCCTTTGCAAGCATCGTGGCTATTGTACACCCAACACACACATCAGATTCACATTGCAGCTTTTGATTATGTATCACTAGTTGATGCATTTTCTGGAGCCGAACAAGCCCGAATAACCGCCGTGGAGCAATAACCATCGGGGGAAAAACCACCTTTAAGCATATAAGGGAAAGTATCGACCGCTTGAAACTCCATGTGTTTAATGGCAGCAAGAGATCATGGAATTCGAAGAACCCAAGTCCGTCTCATTACCCATGTCCATAAATATGCTTTGTATCTGGGCCCAATATTTGGATTTTGAGTAGAGACTGATGAACGAGTTAAAAATCACCACGTTAGGCTCGAGCTGGGACCAAGCAAGCATGTGATGGATGCGCCTCCGAGTGCGAACACAGAGAATCAAATGCAGGACTTAAGAAGGAGAGAGAAGGTGAGGAAGCCGGGATGGACCCATCACCGGACAGAAAGTCAAGGTGGAAGATCGCATCGGGAAGGTCGTCGCCATAGAGGTGGGTGAACAAAGGTGGCGGTGTAGAGGTGAGAGGGAAAGGTTTTGACGGGAAAGAGAAAGCTTGATGGAGGGAGAGGAGAGAGAGAGTCATTGCTTCATATCAAGAGCACACTCGGAACACAAGATACGTAAATTGATAGTGATGAATGAGGCAATTCTTCTGCAAAAATACCAGAATTAACAAATGCTAAATCATCTAATCTCATGAATTACATGGTCAATCCATTTATTTCACATTTCATTCGTACATGGAGAAATAGGAAATCAATCAACCTGTGATTTCCATATTGTTACGTGATGGGAATGCTTTGTTATTCTTTTGTTTTGTCGATCCACAAAATAGGTTACGTATATCAAAAGGATTGGCTTTGTTTCTATCGAAAGCACAACTAGCAGATGTTTTTGATATGTTTTTTTTTTATAACAAAGGTGTTCGGGCCAAATTGTGTGCACCTCGACTATTTCACTGGAGAGATTAGCACAACAACCCACCGCCATGGTTCCCACTTTATTCACAATTGCTCATCTGGGGAATCAAACTTGAGACTAGTACACCTAACCGCACAATCTCAAGTGCATCCTAACTAACTGAGCTACCCATAAGTGGGTTATTTTTTATATGTTTGAAATGCAATAATTCCTAAAATTTTCAAAAAACGCGGAATTAAAGCAATGCTTGGGAGGCATTCATAGCTTAACAGTGTTGGAGTTGACGAATACTTCAAGTATTCTTGTTTCTCACATCTCACACAGGGCACGCCCACGTGAGTTTAGAGAAACTAAAGTATAATCCGACTACATGTGACCCATGCCACGGAATGTGGCCCCTGACACAAATGTCCCGCTGCCCGATCGACGGGCGGGGTTTTCGCTGCTCAATCAACGGGAAGCGCCCCCGAAACAATAACTGATTTGGGCTTTCATTTAAGTTGGTCCATTTGTTGTTAGATCAAAGAGGTTTTGAGTAGGTTTAGGTTTTGGGCCCATTTAGTGCATATATATTTTTTACTGATAATTGTAACGAATTGTGTGGTTGTAAATCAGATTATAGTGGAATCTATTTGTAGAACGTAGCCCTATTCTGAGGTAAACATGGGTAATCTTGTGCGTCATCTATTTTTCTTCTATTATCTATGGGAAGCACACTTTTAGTGCCAAAAGTTATGTACAGAGATCACTTTGGTGTCAAAAGTTTCAATCGGATCACTTTAATGTCAAACGTTATAAAAACAAAACGGTTACTTTGGTGCCTTCGACGAGCATTTCCGGCCAAAATTGCCACGTGCTATTAATATTTATTTTTTAATAAAAATTACATTTAAAATAAATAAATAAATCCACGTGGATTGCCATGTAGACTTCTGCATTTTAAAATAAATTAAAATAAAACAAAGCTAAAATTTTAAAAAGAACCTTAAACTTAAAAAAAAAAAAAACTTAATGGAGAACCAATTCCTCGCATGATCTTCTTCTTCTTGGGTTCTTGTCGCGACTCTAAAAAAATTGGGCATCAAGGGTTAATGGGCCGTCCTGTCTGATCGAACGCGGGCCTCTCCTAGGTCCTATTACCCAAGTCTCAACGGAGGTATACGTGGTCGATCTTTAGTATGGTCTAGTGACATGTGGTGTGTGTACATTATAAGGAGTTGCCATTAATCATTTCATGGAGGGTACGATTGGAAATCATATCAAATAGTTGGGAGCTTTTATTAGATTCTGCGATAACTAGAGAAATAGGATCGGGGAATTAGTTATGCCAACTATCAGAGTCGACGCCCTTTCGGTACCAAAGTTGACTGAATTATCGAACCTTAAGATTTAATGCATATGAGTGGGGTACGAGCCCTAAATCTAGGAATTTATGCAGATAGGAGTGACCATCCTAGCACTCACAATCAATAAAAGTAGGTGCACAAATCAAGGATCCATGAGATGCGGATAAATCACATGAATACAGCATGGCATCCTTAATAAGGCCATATTGGCCTAGAGAAGTGTCAATCACGGGTCAGGAGTGATTTAGACATGATTTTTTCATGAGGAGCGAAATCATAATTTTGAAGAAATTTAGGACAATTTGCCCAAAAGGACAAAATTATCATTTCAGAAGAAATCTGGAGTCAAAAGGAGTCAAAAATAGGATCGATCATCAAATTGATCCATTACCTATTTTTTGGCAATTTTCGAAATTTTCTGAAATTTTAGAAGGTGATTTACCCTTTCAATGATAAAATCATCATATCCAAAGATGGAAGTGAAAATCTCATATGGGAGGATTGGTCAACCACCCGACTGAAATCCAAGTTTTGAGCAATTTTCACAATTCATTGAATTGGAAAGACGATTTTTCCCTTTGAGGGTAAAATCATCATTTCAAGAAAAAGTATGACATTCAAAAACCAAAGTAGAAGGATTGGCCACTTAACTGAGCATAATCCTTATTTTGACATTTTCGACATATCTCATGTACAATGCAGGGTTGAATTACCCCTAAATGATAGAATCGTCATTTTTTGAAAAATGGACAAGAAATCCTAAAAATAGGATTGGTCGGTTATCTATGGTATTTCTTCAAGAATTTCTAGAATTTTAGGAATTTTCTATAATTTTTTCTAATTTTTCTGGGATTTTCTAGCATTTTTTATAATTTTCTAGAATTTTTATGATTTTTTATTTTTAAAATCATTTTTAGATTTTTTTTTATTAAAAAATACTCAGACCGGATCGACCCGATCTACGCAGATCGGATACCCAATCCAGACCCGGACCCGCGCAGAGACCAGCCCCAAAACGACGTCGTTCCGTATTTTTTTTTATTTTTCTTTTATTCGAATTTAATTCGATAGTTCATATTGAACCACGCGACTATTCCACGACCAGAGGATTCATCGTTGAAAATTTATGACCCAGATCAAAAGCTAACTAATCCTCACCGTCAAATCTGATTACTTAGATCTACGGCCACGATCGAACGACTCGACTAATCCTCGACCATCCAATCCACCGATTTATTTTATATTTCGAAAATTTGATTTTTCATTCATTAGAAAATTCGATATTGATCCAACGGTCACCAAGCCAACACGTGGCTAAACCTAAACCATTGAATCGTCTAACAGACTCATACCACACTCTGACAACCAAGCTGACACGGCTATCACATGGCATACCACGTGTCATGCCCCGAACCCGACGAGCACGCGAACATCTCATCAGACTGTTGATCTTCAATAATCTCCCAGGATCCCTTGACCAATCATATCATAACTTGAAAAAAAACGGGGTCACGAAAGCCATAAAACTACTCCATATAAATTCATAGTGAGATGACTCAGGATAAAAGGGTATACAATTCTCTCAAATATCAAATTCAGTTACCAATCCAATTCCAAACAATGTACAGTCCCAAAATTCTCAACCAACTTCATTTTGATTTCCTCCAACGACTTCCTCAAATGCCAACCTATGGCAAGTTCGAGTTTCATTCGCCTGGATTTTGAAAAATGTTAATCCCTAACGGGTGATATATAAATATCTCAGCAAGTGAAACCTAAACCTAAACTAAATCACCAATCTCCTCAGACCAACTCAACAATACCAGGTGCAGGCATTCATCAATGCAATGGCACAAGGCCTTCATAAATCAGACATGTTAACAAGCCAGGCATAGACAACCTCAAGGGTTCAAGCTCAAAGCACATGGCATATAAACCAACACACACCACTTTAAGATTCATCACAGTCTTTCATCGCCCGTCTCTCAGGCCGACATGTACTTATCTGGGCACTCTGGCCAATTAATATCATCGAGGCCACAGGCCAATCGATATCATCAGGACTTTTAGTCAATTGGTACCACCAGGGCGACGAGCCAATCGATACCTCTAGGCTCATAGCCAATTAATATTATTGGGGCTCACAGCCAATCGATACCATCAAGGCCACAGGCCAATCGATATCATTGGGGCACTAAGCCAATTGATATCACTAGGGTCACAGGCCAATCGATATCATCAGGGCTCCAAGCCAATGCGATCTCCGAGGCCACAGGCTAATTGATCGCTAGGGTACTATAGTCCATTCATACAACATCGGCACTATAGTCGTTTATATGGCATAGGCATTATAGCCATCTATATAGCATAAATATGATGACAAATTCAATAACACATGCACCATTGTCGATTCAATAACAAGGGCTTCAAAGCCAATTTACATGTATACAAGGCTCAATAGTCAAACTATATTACCAAGCCCAATAGTCACTTACATTGCAAGGCTCTCTAGCCACAATGTATACCTCAAGGCTCAATAGCCTTTTTTTTTTCGCAGGGCACTATAGCCATCTTATTTCGCATAGGGCATATAGCCATTTCTGATTACTGGAGCTCTTTATCCATTTTAAATCCCAATTACCCATCATCACACGATTACATCAGTTAATTTAAGCCATAGGCTTCACCAAACCAACAATTATCTCAGCCAATCTATCCAGTGTGTCGAAGCATTCAGGTAAGAGTTTAGAAAATACTTATCTTTCGATCAAGCTAGCAATTTCCAAGCCAAATGATCCCCCTAGATCAACGAACTCACGGACACATAATGGTTAAGCACAATCCTAGGAAGAATTTATGACTCCATCAATAAAACTCTTCCAATCACAAATCCATCACGTAAATACTTTGTTAGCACATCAATTAATATCCCAATATGTCTTAATGATAATTTTATAGCAAGGCGACATCCTTAAGAACCTCCAAAAAGTTCGGTACAACAACCCCTAAAGCTGGGCAAGATCGGTTCTTCCTTTAACCGCACAAATCCGTCCATAAATCAATCCTAAGCTCATATTTATCACAAACCTACTTGTCAACACATCACACATCATCCATTGAGGTCTTACCGAAAGTTTTAGGGCAGAACGACACTTCAATGAGCACCAAACAGCCTTGGTTCTTCATGATCAGCAGCAAAATAGAAACTGAGCTTGCAAAACCCAACAATTTCTATATGAAAACCAATTCTAACTTCAACAAACACTCAATAACAACCTTCTCAGCCCTTATATTAAGAGTCTAGAAGGTCTCATCGAATATTTGGAGTCATTTGAAGTCTAGAAGCCCCCAAAAATGGACCCTCTCCAAAACAGGATCATATTCTGACCTTTGTCCACTCAAACAGACCTACGAGACAAACGGATGGGCCAAATTAATCTTATAATTCCTTGTTGGAATGGAAAGACAATAAGCTTTAAGATGGCGGTGGTTTTACCTCAATTCGATAGCGAAAGACAAAGCTATGGCCAGAAAAATGAAGCTGTTTTTGTCTATCAGCAAGAAAAACTTCTCGGGCGAGAGGAAAAAGGAGAAAATGAAGAAGAAAAGAGAGAGGGAGAAGGTGGCCGGCCAAATGAGGAGAGAGAGTTTTCCACTAATAATTGAGCTTGGTCAAAGATAAGGTTAGGTGAGATTAATAAATGCTTAACCTATTAAGTGGTGACAATTGTCTTATCCAAAGAGTGACACTTGTCTTACTTCTAGAAGACCTTATCCACCATTGACTTCCTTTGAACAATCCTTCATCAATTTTCGGCAGCCATATAGAGGGGGTTAAATGACCAAATTCACCTCCATTAGTTCTTAAGACAATGCCAAAGGACGAAGGGCAAAATGGTCATTTTACATTTCCCGTCCAAATTTTCATTTTTTCAATTCAAATTGCCCTTGATGAGGCGACGTCCATTTCAATTCAAATGTTGGAATTCCTAAATGTCCAATACCCAAATCTCAAGATTCAATTTCATGTCGAACTCTCGTCGACTGTAATTCCAGTTTATCTCTAACTGACGGGCGACTCTTGTAGGCGTTACACTTATCGACCTTAGGATTTTCCTCAAGCCATGGCTACTTTGGTTGTCATATAATTGTGAGAGTTTATCGCTAGCTCTTGTGATCCTGATCATCGAAATTCGATTTAGGAAATATTCGCAAATTACATATTGGTTAAGTGAAATCACCCGCGTCCCAACACATAAAACTAATAAGGCATTCCACAATCGTTCATAGATTGATCTCTGCTGGCCCAAAATATTCCCTCGATAATCCTTATGGTCAAAGTGTCATTTCTCATTCAAATTCCCTAGGTCCACGTACCCGACTCCACGTTAGTCTTTCCCTTTTAGTCGGACAACTCAAGAGTGACCAACTCCGAGCAGGTTATAATTGGAATACACCAATCGATACCTTTCCATTCAATGGCCTCGGGAGGGTCGAAATTCGAAATGTTACAATTCTTCCCACTTAAAGAAATTTCATCCTCGAAATTTTTCATTTTCCAATTATCAAATCTCATGGGGTATTGACGCCTCATCGTATCCTCATTCTCCAAAGTAGTTTCTCCCATTACTTGACGCTTCCATTTGTCCTTTCTGACAAAAGTCTTCCTACTCCATGACTTATTTCCCTCAATTCTCAACTTGTACTTGCTTTTCTCTATTCTCTTTCGACATTCGTAACATATGTCGGTGATACACCTTCGAGCATTCAAATATTCCTTTCAATTTGCCTATTGGTCCGAGGATAATACGTGCATCACACTGCAACCTTGCTTTTGAAATTCTCAATCGGAAGGCTTTTCAAAAACGTCGCCTTAAATTCAGGTTCTTTTATTGTCACAATCATCACCAAATCATCACGAGAATGTACTCTTTGGTACCTCTACCATTTAGCATAATAATCCACTTCAAACGTCCTTTCGTATCGTCGAGAACACACAAATTCCATTAGCTTATCCTAAATTGTCTAAATCAAACCATAACATTCTCGACTTTTCAGGCAAACTTATGATTGAGTCCTTAATAGCTTTTTCTCGATTATATTTGGGATTCTCTAATGACCAATTAATCTACCAGCTTGCAACGATTATGTTTTCCCTTCAATCCCTTTGGAGCAGTCAACATTTCCAACTTTCGCAGTTCACACAGTTGTGAAATCTTTCCTTACACGAGCAACGCTCTTATATCTATAAGTAATTTCATCCATCGACATCGCTTCCCATCAATTCCTCTCGAGAAACTACTACTCGATATTTTTGGAGTAGATATAAATTTGAAATCTTCTTCCACCCAAACAATGTTTCCCAAACTTTGTCGCGAGGACATTCGTAAACCAACTCCGATTATGCTCTATGCATTCCAACTCATATGTCCTTATCATCACGAGGTATATGCCATATCCACTTCCAGTTGCCTCGTTATGCCACAAGTTTCATTATGCGTCGCATCATTACGACTTTCATAAGCTTTTCAATATCCAACCGAAAACACCATTAACAGCGTAGTCATCGACGTAACTTAAGTCCTCAAAAACTCTTTTCATGTTCATTCATCCATTCATATTACATCTCGTCCTTAGTCCATTTCATCAATGTAACAGCTCTTGTGGGGAATCTTCCCACGATCCGTCTGTAACAATTCATCGATATCAGGAAATTTCAACTTCCAGCAACTCACATCGACTCTAGTCGATTCATCACTTATTTCATTTCTTAAGTGCTCCAAAGGAATTTCAATTCCCAAAAACTTCACATCTAAGGAATTTTATCTTATCAGGTATGCAGCTCATGCACTTCACATTTAGCATACAGCGAGCATCTCCTTAGAGTCCATAGGATACTCTCAAAACTATTCATGTTTCTCATGACTCATTAAATGAGTCCAATCATCGTCTCTCAAGACGATAACAATCAACTCAATCATTTCTTGGGCACTTAATTCAACTATTATCAATTTCTTTCTACCAGGTGTCGAATCTTTCAAACTATTCCTCGCACTTTCCATTTGAGAGCTCAAACCTTGGCCCTCTGTTGCCAAGCGTCTCCACTAGGACCACGCAACATTTTGTTATTTTTGCCACTCTTTCCTCAAGAAGTATTAGTGCTTTAGTCTCTGAGTTCCACAACTCACTCATGCGACCTTATCCCAATTCCATTTATTCAACTAAACATCGACATCATCCTGAAATTTAACATTGTCTATAATACAGTCTCTCGAACTTAACTTCCAGGAATCATTCAAGTTTTGTGTCTTCTTTTTCAGTCCAGACGTTCAACCTCAATACTAAGACAATTAGTTTAATCTTCCTTTCACACTAGGGACTCTTACACTATGAATGAAATTATACACGTAAGTGGTATTCACTCGCTTCAACTCCACCTTGTCCTTTCCATTTCATAGGACGTTAATCCTGGAGTCTGCGCCGACAGCAGTGTTTTACTCCAAGATTCCCAAATGTCACCAGACTTAACATTCTTCTTTCAGAGACTCAATCACCAAAAGTGACAAGATTCATTTGTCTTTGGTTTCCACCAATTCACGTATCGAATGCTCAATTCGATTACCTCAAATCACTCTGCAATTACGCTCTAAGCGCCCATTTTCACTTACTCAAACATTCACTGGAATTACGAACAGTTAGGACCATCAAGTCCATTTGCTTTCCCTTTTCTCAACGATCATCTCATGGTCCAATCGCCCTTTAAGAACGACACCCTAATCTTTAGGGGTGATAACACACAATGCCACTACTAATGGTCTAGATTCATCCTCAATCAGTCTCGTATAATCATCAATGTCAGACAGCTGACATAACTCTTTTTTTAAAATTTTTCCTCGTGACGGAAGAAACGAAACATCAATCTCTCATTTCGAGCCTTACACCAAGATCATAGCCATTTCTTGAAGGCGCGTTTCATGTTCCATAATGAACATTTCTTCGTTCGTAATCCATGAGCAGGAATTCTCTTATTCATAAGTCTTCCGATCATTCTCTTCTTTTACTGAGTCCCATTATCATTCCTCAAAATCAGAAATAACAACCAGCCATAAGGCTCTCAACTTCCAATCCACTCAAGGATTTACTTATCTTATTCAAGTATCCTTGACCACTCTTAATGTACTTAGGCGGCCTTGAGAACTATGTCTCTCATCAGTCGATCATTCTCTGATCCTTGCAAAAGTATCATGATCCAAACAACCTTTGCTCTCAAGCAATCCCAGGAAAGTACGTCCATTAAATAACTCAATGAACACGATCCAAACAAATATCATGCCTTCAAGAAAACCCTTACTCTGGTGACCTTTCACCAATTATCAACAACCTCTTAAGGCTAATAATTGCCAGGGTCACTTTTTTTCTCCAGTGTACCCCAAAACTTCTAAGGTTCTCTCACAAAACCCTCAATTTAAAATAATACAGTTTTAAATTCCATCCTTCTACCAAATTCAATCAATCTCAACCTTATACATAGCTTCACAAGATTTTCAAAACTCTCGTGGTTCTTCCCCCGCATTCAATTTAGAAAGCAATATCTCAAAGTCACCTTTCCCGTGACTTCCATCTTTTAACTCATCAGCACTAGCATCAATCGTCCCAGCGACTTGGGTACAATGGCAGCTCCTTCTCGAGTCTGTCTACACATCCACTTTTCTCATTTCCGTTTAAAGTTTTCTTGACCCCTAATCACACTTATGTATCGCACGATTAACAAATCGAGTCATATCCTATTTTGGTACTCATACTTCAATCGCTCATCTTTGCTCAATTCTCATGATCCATCTCAATTCTCGAATCTTCTCATATCTTATCTTACATACTCAAGCCCAATGCTCTTTGTCACGACCTAAAATTCAATTTGAATTCCAGATTAATGGATTATTATGTTAATTAAATGAATTAACTAACCTAATACGGACTCTCACAAGCCCTACCAATTCGCAACTAAGATTTTTAATTTATGAGTCGTCACTAATCTTTTTAGGTAAGTAGATTAGATACCTAAATAAAGTATGGGAAAATACTTTATTTTATGCTAACTAGAGATTTAGGTTCGGGGACTTGATTATGTTAATTTTTTAATTAACACCCTTTCGGTACCATTCTTTTGAAAAATTTTCTTGATTGGCCAATTCCATTTATCTCAATTAAAGATTAAGGTGCAATTCCTTTTCTTTCTTTCTTTATTTTCCTGATTTAATGAATGCATGCAAAATGCAACCAAATGATATTACTCTGAAACTACAAGACCTAAGAAAAGATGATCATGCATGATAACTCTTGAAAAAATAATTTTTAATGTAAAAAAGAATGTAAATTCTAATCCAAATGACACGCGACATGGTGATGCATGAGCTTGCCATGCATGAATGACGGGTAAAATGCATGAAATGTGAAATTTATGACTACCCTAAATGACATGCAAGATGATTTATTTTTTAAAAATTGCATGAATGATTTTAGAGAAAATTGACTTTAATGCAAAGTGAACGTGAATTTCCAATTACATGGCATGCAATATGGACTATACGAAAGACATAAAAATGCATGACAATCTAGACTATATGAAATACAGATGAGATGTCATAACTTTTAAATGAATTTTTGGTTTTCGATGAATTGGCTTGACAATTAACACAAATTGATTAATTAAAATTCAATTTATATTAAGAGTTCAGTTGGGATGTAAATTTCCGAAAAATTCATCTAAAGCCATGACATGATGATTTTTTTTTATTTTTTCATGATTTTGTTTTGTGTTTTTTATTAAAGATGAATCAAATAAAAGAATAATAAACCTTGAGCAGAATTCACCTTAAATTTCAAAATTTTCGATGAATTCGCTTCGTACTCTGGAGGTCGGGGTAGAAGATAATTTATTCACGTCGTACCCTGGAGGTCGGGTCAAATAGTGAAGTTTAAAATTTATCAGTCTAGGCCCAAAGTTATGGGAAAGGTTAGACAAATTGATACGCTGATGACGTCGTACCTCGAGGGTGAAGCCGTATAATCATCACATTGCACATATTCCGATGGACAAGGCACAGGGGAGTATGTATTATACTCAAGCTAGATTATAAAATTATTTGAATTAAAATTAATTGATCTTTGGTCAACTAGAGATAGGTGCCGAAATTTTCAAGGCGATAAGTCCCTATCCACAAAGGAATAAACATTCTTCAGAAAATTATCTCTTGATATTTGAAAAATAATTCAGATAATTTTCTAATTAAAAATATGTTCAATCAAGGTGAGGACTCATCCAGTATGCTCAGGATTTCCAGAAAAAGATTCAAATTTGATCACCAGATATTTCGAAAAAAGAGCACAATCTCATGATATCTACGAGATTTGCAAGATTCACAAAGATATGATTGGAAATTCAAATCAAACAAATTAGGCAACAAAAATTTCCAATATTCTAAGAATAAGAATCGTTACCTAAATTGATAGATTTGACTGCCAAATTTGAACTAATCGAGATCGACTTGCGGATTGGACCATCTCAGGAGGACCAGCGATCAATCATTTTCGATTAGACTGAACGATGAACTCAGTGGTTCAAAGTGGTCGAACGCTCATGGTTAGACTCCGCCAACGATGCTTGTGATTCGTGGTAATTGAATCTGTCCGTGTCGCGTGTTAACCTGCAAAGGAAAAAAAACAAAGAAATTGCCCTTATTAATGGCCTTCTCCTTTCCACGGAATCTGCGATTATCACTCCTTCAAGCTTTCCCTACCAAGAATAATCTTTTGTTTGGATGAAGCGCAACCACAAAACTCACATGTCAGATCGGGACAAAAACTAAAAGAAGACAATCCAGAATTTATAATCAATTAACCGAAGCCCTGATAACCCTTTTGACCGTGGATTTTTGGGAGATGAGGCCCCAGTTTGCTGCTCGCAAGGCTTACAACCGAGGAACTTGCGTTGGCGACTGGTTCAACAGCGGAGAACTCTCGTGGGACTTGGCCTTGTCGGAAAACCTGCAGAGACAAATAGAATCGCGAAGGGCTAGCGATTGGCTCGGCTTGAAACCATGCGGGAGCGCTCGAGATGGGGCTGCTTGGCTGAAGCGATCAGCGTTGGGACATGAAAAATAGCAGGCACTCCAAAGTGACTGGATTCTTGGTGTAGCAGCAACGAACGACAAGAACCCACCGTGGTCGTCGAAGGAGACAGAAGCTGTCGTGGTCATCGAGGGAGACAACAGCCCCGACACCTTGGATCAGGGAACCAAACCGGCGGCTCCTGGAGCGGCCGCTGGTTTCGTCACGGACGAGGAGATCAGCAGCTCGTCTCAATGGAATTACTTCGCACGGTGCAGGATGGTCGGACACCGTGGTGCGGCTCAACAGCGACGCTGACGATGTCAATGGCACTCGTCAAACTTAAAGCACGTCGCGATTCAACTTTGTACAATAGCAACTCGTTGACAACCAGATTTGGCCTAAGAACCTACGAAAAAGTAATTAGATGCCTCCGAGTCTCATAAACGAATAAAAAAGAAGATGGAGTGAGATTCTAGAGTTGATAATGATGCTGCAAATTGTGGGTACCGCATCGTTGACCACTTCTTTGACCAAGATCTCCACGGTCCCTCTTGTCTTCCTTGGATCCTGCATTAAAAAAGAAGACTACTCCCTCTCTTTTCAGTTTCTTCAATGAATTGGCCTTCGAAAGCTGGAAATTATAGGTGGGAGAACAACACTTTGTCTCCACGTTAATCTCTCTGCATGATAGAGACCTTCTTGGCGTCTTTTGCAAAGTGATGGACTCGAAGGAGAGCATACTTTTTATATAAAAAAAAAAACTCGTCTGCCATATGTGTATGATGAATGTCCCCTAAACCCTAAGCTACATAGAGGAATTTATAGACTAATATGACTCGTTAATGACCGTAGGATTAAATATCTGATCAAAAACTACCACCACAAGAGGGATTATCATGGGCTATCCGAATTTTATGCTCTTGCGGGCCTGATCGCAGCATTCTCATTAGACTTTAATTAAAATAACTAATTAAAAGCTTTTAATATTTAAATGAACAAAATGGGCTAAATTGAATTGACAATTAAGTTCAAACACATGTTGAATTTGGCAACCTCTTGGACCTCGATCGAAATTCCCAAACTGAGTTCAGTCCAGCCACCTGCCAAATTAAGCTCTGGTTCCTCTGTCATCGGCCTGAATACAAATGCATGACTAACAGAAAATAAATATGCAATGTATAAGGATTTATTTTTTGTGAGAATTATTACTAACTCTCATTTTATAAAATAAATAAATGAATTTCTTAATAGTCAAAATTTAGGTATCAACACTCTTCTATAACCATACCGTGGTCGTTCAACGCCATTAGGTTCTCATGCCACTTGAACCACTATGATTCCCTTCAGGAATCAAAGACTTAAGTCATCTACTCAAGTCTAACAGTCTCAGGCTGCTCATCTCATCATTTATCACCAGCAAACAACCCTCTAACGGTTCTTAGGCAATTCTCAACTAATTGCCAATTATTCAAGGATCCCAAATCATCCTTAATCAGCAACCATTCATCAAGCCGACCTCAACGAGGTAATTTCTCAATCTTCAGCCAATTACTAGGCAAGCCTCAACTAGGCCAAAACTCAACTAGGTCAACACCAAGCAAATACTCAAGGCGTTACTTCTATAAGTCAATCGTCCATACCTTAAGCATAAGGCATCTGCTACTCTGTCACAAATACGACAGGCTTTCTCGTTCTCAACAAGCATCAGTTCGACATGGTATAAACTCCCCACACGCCGTCTAATCTCTCAGTTAGACCATGGCCACAACAATCACACAATGCCAATCATAAAACACGCCTAACAGGCTAATCACAAACATCAATTTTCTTTTTCAAGCGACATTCACTGCCAAGCACGAAGCTTTTAACCATGCCACTCACAAACGTCATTTCACATGCCGTGCTACTTTTGAACATTCACTTTAAGAATCAATCATGTGTCATACATCTCTTAACCACAATTGGACTCAACCTGATATCTAGACTTTCCCTTTCAATTTATGGCTTGGGTCATTTCTGTCTCACCGCCACCTTAGAAGCCTGCCAGGAGCAACTCCTTGTCTAAACCTCTCTGTCTCAGCGATTATCCCCCGCCCTCATCGGATTTGGTTGTTGTAGGTTGTCTCAAGTCATACATCTACGGAGAAAGCCACATTCTACACGTCTCATATTATTCTTCATTATGGTTTATAGATATCCCATCAGTTTGTCCCGTACCAAACAACGATTTATTAAGCCCAACAATAATAAGCTCATGTATGCACTCTCATCAACTTTTCATAGCCACAAATACATGCACGGCATGTTCGTTCTCACCACCTTTCATAACATAATCGTTTCCACATCAAGCATTATCCATAGAAGACCTCTAGCTCCACAAGGACAATCACATCTCACAGATCAATTGCCTATGTTCAACCATATACCCCAAGTTAGTTGCTATTCAAGCCAAATCCATATGCATTCGATCACAACTGGCCTTTAATCCAAATATTCCTTATCCATTTCCTTGTATACACCTCATCTCATATCATCCAAGATTGTCGATAGCAATCGATAACTAAACCATCAAAACACAATGCAATTCAAGCTTGTATCCACTAATGCCAATCGTCTCTTTATAACTCACACTCCTCAATTGAAACCCATCACTCATTCATTTTCATTTCGATTTACTGTCCAATCCACTATCAATCTTTGAACTATAACCACAAATAACCATAGAGATCACCAATTAAAATTTATGCTAGAACCATTAGAGTATAAACAAATTCAAGCCTATAATCCTCAAGATTCAACAATCCATGCTTAACTCTAAAGGTCTCACTAACTAATTGTCCTCAAGTCAACGCTCCTTATCACTCTAAATCTCAATCACATTGGATCGAGTTAACCTTGCTCTGATACCACTTAAACGGGGATGTCATGCCCCGAACTCAACGAGCACGCGAACATCCCACCAGGCCATTGATCTTCAATAATCTCCCAGGATCCCTTGGCCAATCATATCATAACTTGAAAAAGAAACAAAGTCAAGGAAGCCATAAAACTACTCCATACAAATTCATAGTGAGATGACTCAGGACAAAAGGGTATACACTTCTCTTAAATATCAAAGTCAGTTACCAATCCAATTCCAAACAATGTACAATCCCTAAAGTCTCAATCATCTTCATTATGATTTCCTCCAATGACTTCCTCGAATGCCAACCCATGGCAAGTTTGATTTTCCTTCGCTTGGGACTTGAAAAATATTAATCCCCAACGAGGTGAGATATAAATATACCAACAAGTGAAACCTAAACCTAAGCCTGATTACCAGTCCCCCCAAACCAACTCAACAATACCAGGTGCAGGCATTCATCAATGCAATGGCACAAAGCCTTCATCAATCAGACATGTTAACAAGCCAGGTAGAGACAACCTCATGGGTTCAAGCTCAAAGCACATGGCATATAAACAAACACACATCACTTTCAGATTTATCACAGTCTTTCATCGCCCTGCTCTCAGGCCGACATGTACTTCTCTGGGCACTCTGGCCATTTGATATCACCGAGACCACAAGCTAATCGATATCATCAGGACTTTTAGTCAATTGGGACTACTGTAGCCACAGGCCAATCGGTACCTCTGGGGTTTACAGCCAATCGATACCATCGGAGCCACAGGCCAATCGATATCACTAGGGCACTAAGCCAATTGATATCACCGGGGTCACAGCCAATCAATATCATCTGGACTCCAAGCTAATGCGATCTCCGGGGTCACAGGCCAATTGATCGCTGGGGCACTATAGCTCATTCATGCAATATCGGCACTATAGTCGTTTATATAGCATAGGCATTATAGCCATCTATATAACATAAACATTATAACAAATTCAATAACACATGCACTATTGTCGATTCAATAATAGAGGCTTCATAGCCAATTCACATGAATCCAAGGCTCAATAGCCAAACTATATCACCAAGCCCAATAACCACTTACATTACAAGGCTCTCTGGCCGCAATGTATACCTCAAGGGCTCAATAGCCTTTGCTTTTCACAGGGCACTATAGCCATCTTATTTCACAAAGGGCATTATAGCCATTTCTTATCACTAGGGCTCTCTATCCATTTTAAATCCCAATTACTCGTCATCACACGATTGCATCAGTTAATTTAAGCCATAGGCTTCACCAAACCAACAATTGTCTTAGCAAATCTATCCAGTAGTGTCCAAGTATTCAGATAATGATTTAGGAAACACTTACCTTTCGATCAAGCTAGCAATTTCCAAGCCAAATGACCCCCTAGATCAGCAAATTCACGGCCACATAATGGTCAAGAACAATCCTAGGAAGAATTTATGATTCCATCAATAAAACTTTTCCAATCACAAGTCCATCAAGTAAATACTTTGCTAGCACTTCAATTAACATCCCAATATGACTTAATGATAATTTTATAGTAAGGCGACATCTTCAAGAACCTCTAAAAGGTTCGGTCCAACAACCCCCAAAGCCGGGCAGGATCGGTTCTGCCTTTACCGCACAAATTCATCCATAAATCAATCATAAGCTCCAATTTATCACAAAACCTACTTGTTAACACATCATACATCATTCATATGGGTCTTACCGAAAGTTTTGGGGCAGAACGACACTTCAATGAGCACCAAACAGCCTTGGTTTTTCTCGGTCAACAGCAAAACGGAAACTTAGCTTGCAAAACCCAACAATTTCTATATGAAAACCAATTCTAACTTCAACAAACACTCAATCTCAACTTGCTCAGCCCTTATACTAAGAGTCTAGAGAGTCTCATCGAAAATTTGGAGTCATTTGAAGTCCCAAAGCCCTCAAAAATGGACCCTCTTCAAAATTGGGTCAGATTATGACCTCTGTCCGCTCAAACAGACTTACAGAGCAAACGATTGGACCAAATTAAGCTCATAATACCTTGATGGAACAGGAGATTATCTCGGAGAAAAGATGAATATTTGTTCTATTATTTTTTTAATAAAAATGGAACAATTCGATCAAGATGATAAGCTTTAAGATGCCGGTAGTTTTACCTAAATCTGATGTCGGACGACAAAGTTATGGCTGGAACAATGAAGTCATTTTCGTCTGTCCGCGAGAAAAACTGCTCGGCCTAGAGGAAAAAGGAGAAAATAAAGAGGAAAATAGAGAGGGCGAAGGTGGCCGGCCAAATGAGGAGGGAGAGAGAGAGAGAGAGAGAGAGAGAGTTTTCCACTAATACTTGAGCTTGGTCAAAGATAAGGTTAGGTAAGATTAATAAATGCTTAACCTATCAAATGGTGACAATTGTCTTCCCCAAAGAATGACACTTGTCTTGCTTCTAGAAGACGTTATCCACCATTGACTTCCTTTGATCAATCCTTTATCAATTTTTGGCAGCCATATAGAGGGGATTAAATGACCAACATGACCTCCATTAGTTCTTAAGGCAAGGACGAAGGGCAAAATGGTCATTTTACACTTCCCGTCCGAAATTTCATTTTTTCAATTCAAATTGCCCTTTATGAGGCGAGTCCATTTCAATTTAAATGTTTGAATTCCTAAATGTCCAATACCCAAATCTCGAGATCCAATTTCATGTCGAACTCTCGTTGTAATTTCAGTTTATCTCTAACTGACGGGCGACTCTTGCAGACATTACGCGTATCGACCTTGGGATTTTTCTTAAGCCATGGCAACTTTGATTGTCATGTAATTACGAGGGTTAATCGACAGCTCCTGCGGTCCTAATCATCGAAATCTGATTTAGGAAATACTCGCAAATTACACATTGGTTAAGCGGAATCACCCACGTCCCAACGTATAACACTAGCAAGACATTCCACGATCGTTCCTAGATCGATCTATGCTGGCCCAAAATATTCCTTCGACAATTCTTATGGTCAAAGTGTCATTTCTCATTCAAATTCCCAAGGTCCACGTACCCGACTCAGCGTCAGTATTTCCCTTTTGGTCAGATAACTCAAGAGTGGCCAACTCCGAGCAGGTTATAACTAGTATACACCGATCGATATCCTTCCATTCAATGGCCTTGGGAGGGTCAGAATTCGGAATGTTACACCATGTCAGCACCACGTCAGCTTCTTTGACCGATTGATTGCCATGTCATCATCTTCTTCATTGGGCATTCTCCTCCTGCAATGGACGGCCGAGAGATTTCGGCGACGATCTAATAGTGATATCTCAGCATAATCGAACAAAACCAGCTGGATTCAACTTGTATCAACGTCGCGTGTAACATATCTCAGAATCAAACATGATTATCCCCAGGAACTAAGCTAATCAAACTTTAACTAGTCCGGCCATGGCTGTTCTAATCATGCGACAAATAGCATATTGAGCTAATTTCTTCACAAAATCGCATCTATACAATTTCAAAACACTTACCTACAAGTCAGATTGACCCGGTATGGTCTAGGATAACCTAGACGAGCTTCAACTGAATCAGCGATGGCGACGGGGTTTGAATCTGTGCTTTGACTCGATTTCAATGCAATCAAAACACAGAGCAGTGCTTAGTGATGCCTCAAATATAATTTGAACACATCAATTATGAAGATCGAGGCAGAAATGAAGCTTCGCCATTAACAAACAGTAATCAAGCTCGAAGTATGACTTACCGTTTTTCAAGATCAAAGGCGATGCGAGTTGGTGCGATCGACCCTGCAAAGCTCAAGCGAGCTTCTTGAAGTGGAATTGCGGCTTGATTTAGCTTGAATCGCTGTCGTCAATCACTTGTAGGCCGATCTTAAGCTCTCGACGACGGGAGTCGAAGAGCGACCTCTCTCTCTTGTTCTCTCTCTCTCTCTCGATTCTGTTATCTTCCTTGAACAGAATGAGAGCCTCCTCCTTTTCTTAAAAGCCTTCAAAGGCAATATCCCCATTTGAATTTTTTTTGCCACGAATGGAAGGGGTAAATCGACTTGAAATCACATGTCCTCACCTGCCATTTGGTCATTGAACGGCGACGGAATTGGTTGGGAATCTATCCAACTCTGTTAGGTACTCTGGCTTGTCCAATTTCGCACGAATTTAGCATGGATTTCGTCTAAGTTTGATAGTGTTGACCTTCGCCGGTCCGGCATCTTGACTATTCAATTCCGCCCATCTCCGGCGATGTCAAGTGTTGTCGCCGATATTGATTGACGGGGGATGATGAGAGGAACATAACGCCCACCATTTCTTGTCTAATTATTCGCAAATTGCCCTTCAATTTGATGTCAAAATTGGCCTAGGAACTATTCATTCGCGTGGGAGGCGAATCCTGAGGTTGAAGATGACACCATTTGGACCAGTCCGAATCAATTTTTCAAAATTAATCACAATTTGTGAGGAAATTTTTACAATTAAGTCTCAAAATTGAACTTAGAACATGAATATTATCTAAAAATATGGTTTTACCCAAAAGTTCATGTCAATTTATACAAAAATCCCAAATTTGTTCTTAATTGCAATTCGGAAAATTGTAAAATTGAGAGCTCAAACGATCAAATTGGACCAAATCACCCATGCCAATTGATTCAAAATGGTAAAAAACATTGGATAGTAGTTTCAATTTGTGAAGGACGTCCTTGAATTAAAAGTAATTTCAATTATACCAAAATTCAAGGACTAAATTATAATTAAATATGCAAGTTTGCCCAATTCATGCAATTGAGTAATTTGCGCAAATAATTAGACTAAATTACAATAAAGGACAATTAGATTGAATGACAAGACTCTCAAAATGCCAAAATTACAATTTAAAAAACTCAATTGACATTTTTTTAGCAAATTCAACTGTATGTGTAACAAAGGAACATATAAAATTAAACTTTAATTTTGACTTTTTATGAGGTCAAGAAGACAAGGCAATTAAAATAAAAATGTTGAGTATTTTTTTCATATTTTTGTGACCTCAAATGCTATTTTCTTGATTTTTTGTGCATTTTTCTATTTTTTGAAAATACCAAAAAAGTGAAAATTATGAAAATTATTTTTTGGTCAAAAATATTTCCTTGGGCTTGGCCAAGGCTACCAAAGTTGATTTTGTAATTTTTCAATTTTTTATGAATGTTTTATGAATTTTTTAAAGATGAATTAAAAATGACTGATCGAAAATCAAGTGTCAATAGCTGCTTTTTTTCAACGCTAATCCAATAAAAAAAACCTTAAACTTAAAAAAAAAAATCTTGGTGGAGAACCAATTCCTCACACAATCTTCTTCTTCTTGGGTTCTCCTTCTTACCAACCCTAATGTGATCACCATATCCATACAAGTCCTACTGCCACCAGCGATGTCGACTGATGTGACCATCCAACACTACCGTCGACCGTCCCCTTAGCAGTGCCACCTCTAAAAACCTTGAACATCTCCGACCAAATCTGGCAACAATCAGGCCAGGTTTAGGTCGAGCAGTGGTTCGACAATGCCCGCAACCCTACCTCGACACCCAGCAGACCTCCAGCTACTGCCCAACTTTTCCTTGATCTAAGCCCTTCGCTGTCGCCCATTAACCTAAGCCGTAGCTCATACCTTGACCCCAAATCCACAAGACCCGAACTCGATGCCTCTCGAACCACACGCATCGTGCCCCTCCGCTGCCGACCCAACCTTCCCCCTCCACCAGCCAATTGACCCCGACCCTCCAAAGACCCGAGCTTGAGCTGCCATGAAACCTCCTAGCTCCATCGACGCTCCTCTACTGTCGGGCACACTGTGAAATTCCTGCTGTTGAGGTAGACATCCTGCATTGAGGTGAGATTGGTGAGATTGGAGATAGGGCCAGAGAAGGCATTCTTCTGAAGGGACATAGTCTAGAGGCGAGAGAGGGAGGAGAGATCGGCGAAGGCTCTCAGGCGAGGTTGATGTCAGTGACGCGGGAGGAGGAGTCGCATTTGATGCCATCCCATTTGCAGTAGACACTGGTGGAGGACCAACTGGATGGGGCGAGGGATATGGCCGCCCAGAGCTCGGACATGGCGGAGGAGCTGTCCCCGTCGGATGCGGCGGCGAAAAGAACGAGCAAAAGGAGGGCGACAATGGTGAAAGGACAGTGGAAGGTTCCTGCAAATTTTTTAAAAAATTTTAGTCTTTTTTCTCAAATTATTTAAAATAAAAAAATTCAAATTTGAAAAAATATTGCCACGCTAAGCCGTCGACGAGCCACATCAGTCGAAAATATTAATAAAAAGTGCCACGTCATATTGCCGGCAGAGCAAATCTGTGACATTCTGATTTCCAATCGATTTCAAACTCATTAATGAGAAGTAAATCTGGAGACGTATTTCAATCGTATCTCGCTCGAATCTGATCAATTCGAGTAGGCTGACCAAAAGGGAAAGGCTAACGCGAGACAAGGTACGTAGACCTAGGAAACTCGGATAAGAAATGGCGCTTTGACCATAAGGATTGTCGAAGGGATATTTAGAACCATAAAAAGACCGATCTAAGAACGATTAAGGAATGCATTTGCTAGTGTTATAAGATTGGAGCGCGGGTGATGCCGCTTAAATAATGTATAATTTGTAAGACTTTCCTAAATCGAACAGCGACAATTGAGACCATAGGAGCTGGTGATAGACCCTCACAATTACATGACAATCAAAGTAGTCACGAATTGATGAGCCCTAAATGTGATATAAATCACAGGGTCAATACGCGTAACATCTGCAAAAGCCGTCCGTCGGTTCGGGATAGGCTGGAACCACGTCTGATAGAGAAAATCATCAGAAACGAGTCTTGAAAATTAAAAATGGAGGATCAAGAATTCCAACGTTATATTCGGATTGGCTGTCGCCCTATCGAAGAATATTGGAACGAAAAAAATGACGTTCTGGACGTCGGGGGTGAAATTACCATTTTGCCCCTCAAGCTTAAACTTTGCCCATGCAATGAAGGAAGGGCATTTTTATCTTTATCCCTTCCCCAAGGCTGCCAAAAAAGTGAGTGAATATTGGCCATTGGATCAAGCATGAATGACATGTGGGACAAGTGTCAAGAGATGGACTAAAGAGTGGTCATATCCACTATTGGCCACCTACCATTCACCCATTGACCTTGAGTCTTGAATATAAGGTTTTTTCTCTCTCTCTCTCTCTCACCTCACTTTGGCCAGCCATAACACCCCTACTTCACCGAAACTTCTTTTTCTTCTTCTTCTTCTTCTTCTTCTTCTTCTTCTTCTTCTTCTTCCTTCTGCTCGCCAGCGACAGCTTCTACCGCTCCCGTTCGGCCGTTCCAATGCCATTTTTCGGCCACCGACTGGACTCCGACCAACCACACCCTACTAGTCCCACCTCTTGCTGACCTCCTCGAACTGGAAGCAAGCCATTTAGACCACCAAGGAGCTCCGACCAAGCATTTCCCCGAAGCCGACGAAAACTGACCCAATCTGAGGTAAGCCGAGTTTCTGACCCTTTAAGAGACCGAAATATTTGAATCTTGAGGCCAAATTTTGTGAAGATCTAGGAGATGTGTATATCAATCTGTGATAAAAATTTAAGAATGATTTGATGAAGTTTTGATCTCGAATAGATCTTGTGAATGTAGGACAGAAAATTGCCGGTTACTGACCTTGGAGGATCCGGCGACTTTTGACGGGATTCCGGTGACGACTCGACTTCAAACTCTTGGTGAGACCCTTAGACCCTTAGATAGACATGTTAAGAGGTAGGATAATGTTTAAATGATGGATTTGGTAGAGACTTAGGGCTAGATATACTCGGTTTACACAGAACCGAACATAGCCCAATTATGTTTTGTGCAAACCGAATCTGTGGGGGTTGATGATGGTTGGTTTTGAACCTCAAATTGGTGATTTAAACATGCTAAGATGATGAGGATTATGTTATGGAGGTTTGTGGTTCATGGATTGAGGAATTGGACAAAGGAAATTGACGAATTAGTTAAAATTCCTAGGTTGCGCGGTGCGTTCAGCCTTGGACCATTGAAGCTGAAAATTGTGGGGGCTCAAGAAGAGAAAATTGTGATATCAAATTCAAGGTAAGGGAATCCTAAACTTAGGATAGGAAGATTAGACTCAATTGGGTGAGTCGGGTGATAGTTTGATTGACTTGTGAGGGATTTCAAGATGATTGATACTCGTGTATGCTAGAAGAGTTAGATGATTCAATTGTTTGATTATGCTTGTACTCTGAGTAAATTACCACATTTGATTGTGCATTTGAATCACCTTGCATGCCATGGATGCATTGTTGATGCATGAGTTGCACTTGACTTGTGTGCATGAGTTGTGATTGTGGCATGATGGAGGCGAGGTGAGACCCCGATGCGTACGAGACGCGGGGTGAGGCGGTTGATATCCTGAGGCGCGGGGTAGAGGTTGTTTGGTGCCCTAATGCGATCTAATCACAGAGTTGAAATGGTCACGGTCCTGATGCGATTTAATCACGGGACGGAGATATGAGGTGCCGATATTGGCCTGGAGAATCATTAAAACCTGATGCGTTTATGCGGGTTGTCAATGACTGTCTGATGCGTTTACGCGGATCGAGCCTGATGCGATCTAATCGCGGGCATGAGAATAAGGCAATCAGGCAGGCAGGAAGAGATTGTTGTAGTGAAGTGGCAGGACGAGGTGTGCATGATCATCTGAGTGTGATATGATGTCATAGCTGTCGCGCCTCGACTTGGAGGACACGCGAACATCCCTGTCTATGTCTTTCATTCATTAACACTCCAGGATCCAACGGCCAATTCCTTACAACTCCTTTAATCAAAGCATGCAGAAGCGATGCCATCCCTCGTCATATGAATACAACAACATACAGATGACTTAGGACATAAACAACAAAATCTCATTAATTCATTCTCAAGGATTCAATTCTCTAATCCACCAATCAAGAGTATAATTCTAATACCACATAAAGAAAACAACTCCGTCCAAGGTACAATTAGTCCACTTTCTCTTCATATGTCAATCCTTAGCAAGCTCGCGCTTCCTTCGCTTGGAACCTGAAAAAGGTAAATCCCCACTGGAATGAGATATAAATCTCAGTAAGGTGGGTCCTAAAACTAAGTTAGGCCGACCGTCCATTCATACAGTCATATATCCAACAAAATTAGGCTCTGGCTCACATAGGCATATAGGGCACCAGTCAATAAACTCAACATATGGATGACAGGCAAACATCGATCACCTCAAGTCACACTCAAGTAATAATACCCATGCACTCTCAGCCCACCACATCTCATATTCACTGATCTCGACCTATCTAAATCTCTAGCCCGCGATCTTGTCGCCTCAGGCTCGGCAACCCGCATAAACGCATCAGGTTCCGATAAATCTATTGGCTAATAACATTATCCCAACCTCTACCTGCCTCATTCTCTAGCCCGCGAACTAGTCGCCTCATGTTCGGCCCGCGTAAACGCATCATACCGCCATCGATGACCGCGTAAACGCATCAGGTCCCGATTCATCTCCAAGCAAGGTTTATAAGCTCATACTCAACCCCGTGAATTAGTCGCATCAGGGTGTGTATATATATATATATATATATATATATTTTGCCCCGCGTCTCATACGCTTCAGGGCCTTTTCGTCCCGCGATTAGATCGCATCAAGACCTTGGCCATCTCAATCTCGCGAACTCGTCGCATCAGGGCACTATGCAATATCTATTTCCACCCCGCGATCTTGTCGCATCAAGGTATTCATTTTCTTGCCCCGTGTCTTACACGCCTCAGGGCCTTGCTATGGCATACTCATATCGTGACTCATCAATCCAATTCTCATACAAACTAAACGTGCAGCTCATGCACAGTTTGATTATTCGTGACATGCAAAACAATCGATGATACGCATACATGGTGGACAATTTAAATATATCCAATATCACACATGAAACTCCTTTAACCATTTAGACGACATTAATAATTATTCCCTTGGAACACCCTCATAAATCGATCAAATTATCTTTCGACTCACCCAATCGAATCCAATCGTCTTAACATAGGATTAGGAATCCCCTTACCTTAGCTTGACAACACCAATTACACCTCCTTGAGCTTGAAAGTTTCGGCCAACACCAACTTCACGGGTCAATTTGTCGCTCCACCTAGAATATTCAATTGATCCGTCAATTTCTAAGCTCAATTCCTCAATTCATCCATCCAAGTCATCCATTACTGAATCTCCAACATCTAACACATCATAAACGTCAATTTAAGTCCCATAAGCTTCTGTTCTTACAAGCCACAGAACCGGTTTTGCACAGAACCAACCAATTCACTTCTATTCTGTGCAAACTGAGCATATCTAGCATTCAATCCACTCCTAAATCCTCCATTTAATCATCAATCTATCTCTTATCATGATTATCTAAGGGTCCAAGAGGCTCACCATGAGTTTTGGGCCGATTGGTCGTCGAAAAACCATCCAAAGTCGCCGGTTTGTCCAAGGTCAGAATCTGGCAGTTTTCTGGGCAAGGATCACAAGGCCATTTCGTGGTCAATACCTCCTCAAATCAAGCCCAAATTTTTACCACAGAACCATCTACAAGTCTACTATGTCTCCACAAAATTTCAGCTCAAAACTCAAAGATTTCGTCCACCAAAAGGGCTGAAAATCGAACCTGCCTCAGATTGGAGCAGATTCCGTCGACTCTTGGGAGAATCCTTGCTTCGAACTTCTCGGTGCTCCAAATGCTCTTATTCTTGTTAAAGAATGTCGACAAGACATAGATCTTTGTTTGGGTGGCTGGCTGGCGTCCAGGGGTGGCCGGAAGTGGTCATGGTGGCCAGCGAAGTGGAGGTACAAAAGCCGGTCGCCGGTATAGGATGAAGGAGGAAGAAGAAGAAGTTGCTTGGTTGATTGGGGGGTGGTTTCTGTCGAAAATGGAGTGAGGAGAGAGAGAGGAAAGAGAGAGCTGGTTATCCCCAAAAATTGATTAATTGAGGTGATTGATAGGTGGGCATTTAATGGTGAGATGATCTTCCACCCTTGGATGCTTGACACTTGTCCATTACTCTATCCCATGAAATCCAATGGCTCCTTTTTGCCCTTCAATTTTTGGCAGCTTGGGGGATCATTTGTCCATTTTTCCCTTTCTTCAATTATAATAACTAAGCTCTAAGCTTGAGGGGCAATATGGTCATTTTACCTCCGACGTTCGGGACGTCGTTTTCTCGTTTCTAACTTCTTCGATAGGGTGACGGCCAATCCAATTGATGTTGGAATTCTTGATTTTTCATTTCAACTTTTTTAGGACTCGTTCCTGATAATTTTCTCTATCAGACGTGGTTCCAACCTGTCCCGAACCGACGGACGGCTTTCGCAGACATTACGCGTATCGACCCCGTGATTCATATCACGTTTAGGGCTCATCAATTTGTGACGGCCTTGGATGTCATATAATTGTAATGGTTTATCACTAGCTCCTAAGGTCTCGATCTTCACTGTCCGATTTAGAAAAATTTCGCACAGAACCAACCAATTCACTTCTATTCTGTGCAAACTGAGCATATCTAGCATTCAATCCACTCCTAAATCCTCCATTTAATCATCAATCTATCTCTTATCATGATTATCTAAGGGTCCAAGAGGCTCACCATGAGTTTTGGGCCGATTGGTCGTCGAAAAACCATCCAAAGTCGCCGGTTTGTCCAAGGTCAGAATCTGGCAGTTTTCTGGGCAAGGATCACAAGGCCATTTCGTGGTCAATACCTCCTCAAATCAAGCCCAAATTTTTACCACAGAACCATCTACAAGTCTACTATGTCTCCACAAAATTTCAGCTCAAAACTCAAAGATTTCGTCCACCAAAAGGGCTGAAAATCGAACCTGCCTCAGATTGGAGCAGATTCCGTCGACTCTTGGGAGAATCCTTGCTTCGAACTTCTCGGTGCTCCAAATGCTCTTATTCTTGTTAAAGAATGTCGACAAGACATAGATCTTTGTTTGGGTGGCTGGCTGGCGTCCAGGGGTGGCCGGAAGTGGTCATGGTGGCCAGCGAAGTGGAGGTACAAAAGCCGGTCGCCGGTATAGGATGAAGGAGGAAGAAGAAGAAGTTGCTTGGTTGATTGGGGGGTGGTTTCTGTCGAAAATGGAGTGAGGAGAGAGAGAGGAAAGAGAGAGCTGGTTATCCCCAAAAATTGATTAATTGAGGTGATTGATAGGTGGGCATTTAATGGTGAGATGATCTTCCACCCTTGGATGCTTGACACTTGTCCATTACTCTATCCCATGAAATCCAATGGCTCCTTTTTGCCCTTCAATTTTTGGCAGCTTGGGGGATCATTTGTCCATTTTTCCCTTTCTTCAATTATAATAACTAAGCTCTAAGCTTGAGGGGCAATATGGTCATTTTACCTCCGACGTTCGGGACGTCGTTTTCTCGTTTCTAACTTCTTCGATAGGGTGACGGCCAATCCAATTGATGTTGGAATTCTTGATTTTTCATTTCAACTTTTTTAGGACTCGTTCCTGATAATTTTCTCTATCAGACGTGGTTCCAACCTGTCCCGAACCGACGGACGGCTTTCGCAGACATTACGCGTATCGACCCCGTGATTCATATCACGTTTAGGGCTCATCAATTTGTGACGGCCTTGGATGTCATATAATTGTAATGGTTTATCACTAGCTCCTAAGGTCTCGATCTTCACTGTCCGATTTAGAAAAATTTCGCACAGAACCAACCAATTCACTTCTATTCTGTGCAAACTGAGCATATCTAGCATTCAATCCACTCCTAAATCCTCCATTTAATCATCAATCTATCTCTTATCATGATTATCTAAGGGTCCAAGAGGCTCACCATGAGTTTTGGGCCGATTGGTCGTCGAAAAACCATCCAAAGTCGCCGGTTTGTCCAAGGTCAGAATCTGGCAGTTTTCTGGGCAAGGATCACAAGGCCATTTCGTGGTCAATACCTCCTCAAATCAAGCCCAAATTTTTACCACAGAACCATCTACAAGTCTACTATGTCTCCACAAAATTTCAGCTCAAAACTCAAAGATTTCGTCCACCAAAAGGGCTGAAAATCGAACCTGCCTCAGATTGGAGCAGATTCCGTCGACTCTTGGGAGAATCCTTGCTTCGAACTTCTCGGTGCTCCAAATGCTCTTATTCTTGTTAAAGAATGTCGACAAGACATAGATCTTTGTTTGGGTGGCTGGCTGGCGTCCAGGGGTGGCCGGAAGTGGTCATGGTGGCCAGCGAAGTGGAGGTACAAAAGCCGGTCGCCGGTATAGGATGAAGGAGGAAGAAGAAGAAGTTGCTTGGTTGATTGGGGGGTGGTTTCTGTCGAAAATGGAGTGAGGAGAGAGAGAGGAAAGAGAGAGCTGGTTATCCCCAAAAATTGATTAATTGAGGTGATTGATAGGTGGGCATTTAATGGTGAGATGATCTTCCACCCTTGGATGCTTGACACTTGTCCATTACTCTATCCCATGAAATCCAATGGCTCCTTTTTGCCCTTCAATTTTTGGCAGCTTGGGGGATCATTTGTCCATTTTTCCCTTTCTTCAATTATAATAACTAAGCTCTAAGCTTGAGGGGCAATATGGTCATTTTACCTCCGACGTTCGGGACGTCGTTTTCTCGTTTCTAACTTCTTCGATAGGGTGACGGCCAATCCAATTGATGTTGGAATTCTTGATTTTTCATTTCAACTTTTTTAGGACTCGTTCCTGATAATTTTCTCTATCAGACGTGGTTCCAACCTGTCCCGAACCGACGGACGGCTTTCGCAGACATTACGCGTATCGACCCCGTGATTCATATCACGTTTAGGGCTCATCAATTTGTGACGGCCTTGGATGTCATATAATTGTAATGGTTTATCACTAGCTCCTAAGGTCTCGATCTTCACTGTCCGATTTAGAAAAATTTCGCAAATCATACGTTGGTTAAGCGGCATCACCCGCACTCCAATCATATGACACTCGCAAGGCATCCCTTGATCGTTCTTGAATCGGCCTTTTTGTAGCTCTAAATATCCCCTCGACAATCCTTATGGTCAAAGTGTCATTTCCTATCCGAGTTCCTTAGATCCACGTACCTCGTCTCGCATTAATCTTTTCCCTTGGATCAGTGTACTCAAATTAATCAGGTTCGAGCGGAATACGACTGAAATACATCTCCAGATACACACTTCTCATTACTGAGCTTGAAATCGACTGGAAATCAGAATGTCACAATAGCTGCATGCCTGTCATCTATGTGTCGTCATTTGTATTTGTATGTGTCTGTGTGATTATGAGTTTAGAATCTTAGGGTAGATGACTGCTTGAGTGGACGGTCGGTCTAACCTAGGGTTAGGACTCTTTTACTTAGATGTGTATCTCACCCCTTTGGGGACCCTTATTTTTACAGATTCTAGGTCTTGACGATGTGGCCTATTTGATTTGGAGACCCTAAGGAGATGACCGTGTATTTTGATGAGTTCCCTGACGGTCAGGGGACCATATACGTGAGGAAGTGTACAGTGATGTAGGTTGACGAGGGTGGTACTGACTGAAAGCCTTATCAATACGAGGCTTGGTTTAGGAAGATTGGGGACCTGTCGATTGGGCCGCTAAAGCCCCATGAGGTGCCCAAGGAGTGATCCCTAATTGGTGCCACCCCCATTAGGGACCAAGATCAAGCAGAGGGATCGGTAGCCGGTTCTAGGAACGGACCAGAGAGGATCCCGACTCTAGAGTTCACCGAGGATGAAGTTATTGTGCTTGAGGCGACCGAGGAGGATCTCGCTGAGCCATCCCATGAGGAGACCATGGAGGATACCATTGAGGTTCGCTCCAAGACGTTCTTAAAGTATGAGCCGACGGAGGATGCCGAGGACACCGATGACTCCAGCAGCTCTTCCTAGGAGATTCTAGTTTGTGGCTTGATCTTTTGTGGCGACCCCGACCATGATTATTTTGGATTTTGTTGATGGACCATTTTGTATGCTCACCTTGTCACCCCCCCTTGCTTATCGGATTTTAGTAGTTCTGTACTTGTATGAACAGTAGATTATTGTGTACGACAATTTCCATGCTATCCAGATCCCACTTAATTTATATTTGTACGGAGGAGTTGCTTTATTACCACTCTGCATGCTTAATATATTTGTCATATCTCTCGGCTTAGATTGTGGATCTTGGGACGGCGAGAGATTATGTGATTTGCTTACAGGGAGTCGCGTGCTCGTGCCCGAGGCTTGGGGCGTGACATGCCCAATCGAACTTAGCATCAAAATGATCGTTTTTTATAACTTTTGGCACTAAATTGATCCGATTGAAACTTTTGGCACCAATGTGATCTCCGTATATAACTTTTGGCACTAAAAGTGTAGTTTTGCCATTATCTATGTGTTCGTTCTTAATCAGTTTGCGATACTTCCTTTCAAACTAAAGGACTCGCGTGCAACAAAGTTGCAAGTTTTAAGACTTATATTGTTACGCGAAACAAACGATCGAACGATAAATAGACATAATAAGAAAATAAATCGGACATCAGATGTGCGTGGTTCAGTCATAAAGACCTACGTCCACGGGAAGAGCAGCAACGAATTTCACGATAGATCAAGTGATACGCGAAGATTACAAATCATACTCGAGTCATTCAAACACTCTCAGTGTTTCTCAAGCCCCAATTATATCCAATGACACATACATTGTTTAGCCCAACAATTCCTAACGAAATAATCTCTCAATCATGCAAAAGAATTAAATGTGACTTCTTGGAAATTCACCTCTGACAAGGTAACTGAATCAATTTAAGAAATTGACATCGAATTCCAATCAATGAAAAATTTTGGACCGTAAGGACTGAAGAGACAATAATTAAACGAATTTTGAAGTTTTAGTTGGTTTAGATTAGGTTTCGAAATTCTTAGTTGTCGAGAATTATGATTTCAATCCTCGCGCTCGAGCCTAATCCCGACCGAGCTTAGCCTGTGAAATTACCAAAATACCCTTTTATTCGGTGTCCGAAAATTCGATCCAGTCCCCGTTCGCGAAATTACCGAATTACCCCTCAATTATTCTTTAAAAAAAAAGTCTTCCCAGTGGCCCCTAAATCCTCTCTCTCTCTCCTATCCCCTCTCCCCCGCACGTGATCTCTCAATCTCTCTCACGATCTCTCTTTCTCCCTCACGTGGACACCCCCCGAACCGACTACTCTTCCTCCTCCTTCCTCCTCCTGCCACCGCCGATTTGCACCGCCGCCAGCCACCACCGACGGCCACGACCCTCAGCCCTTCATCGCCGTCACTCCCGAACCCTCTGCCACCGTCGACGGCCGCTGGACAACCGAGAAACCACCGCGAAATCCCAGCCCCTGTTTCGGCCCCTGCTGACAGTGGGCTTCGCGGCCTCCTCCAGCCGTTTCCGGCCGCCACCGCCGCCACCCACTACCCCTCCAACGTTCCCCTACCTCCCCTCGACATCCTCGACCCAGCCCCGCCATCGATTGCCTACCGGAACTGCCGTAATCGGCCCCGAAATCGAACGTGCCCTGTTTTGAGGACCGGTCAGTTTTCTCTTCGATCCGGCCGTTTCCGGCGACACCGTCCCTCACCCCCACCGCCGATGAATCCCCAAGACCTCCCTTCATCTTCCTTGAGCTTGTGGTCGCCTGCCGCCCCGCGTGGCGACCGAAAATCAGCCTAAACCGGCACCCTGTTTCTCGGTACCCCCGAACCCAGCTCGGCCGGTTCTGTCCCAACGCCGATCCGCCGCCTCCGGCCATCCTCCACCGCGGCCACCGGTCCTGATCGACACCCCCGACCCCCTGGTCCTTCCACTGTCCACCTCCGAGCCGACCACCATCCGCCGATCGTCGTTCCGGTCATTTTAACCCCGACGCCGCCCCTGCCCTACCCTGCCGGTCGAGAGCCCGATCTGGGCCGATTCGCGCGGGTTATGGCCCGTTGTGGCCTGGGCCGAGTGGCTGGGTCAGTGGCCAAGTCCATGCCTGGGTCCGTAGGCCATTTGGCCGAGAAGTTTCGATCGTGGGCCGAGAAGTTTCGATCGTGGGCCGAGAGTTTTGGACCGTTGTTCGAGGAATTTGGCTCATGATTCGCCGTCGCCGTCATCATTAAGACCGCCCGAGCCAACTCAATTTGTGAGTTGACCCTAATCCTTAGTTAGGACGCTAATTAAGCCTAGGATTAGTCGCTTAGGCGATCAGGAAATTTAGGTACGCAATTGGAGCCAATTTAGATAGAAATTGTGATTAAGTTAAATGGTCAATCGATTAGGTTAGTCAATTGACTACTTTGCCTATGGCTAATAGTGATTAGTTAAAATTGACTGATTGATATGTTTGATCGCAAGCGAGTGACAGGTTAGAGGCGAGTGAGCGATCGACGCCTTAAATCGATCAATTTGGTTAATAAAGTATTATTACACGAATCGAGCTTTTTGTGGCCTAATCAATTTTGACTGCTCGTGATTGCTTGGTAGCCTTGTTAATTTGATCGCTTCGCTAAGCTACCTTTTTATCCACTGGGTAATTAACAATCTGTTTAGGGTTTGATAGCTCATTTATGATTGCAGTGTCTAATGTTAGACTGCATATGCATCTGGCCGTGTGGAAAATCAAAAGACATGTTTTAGCATGAAAATGACCTTTGGCCTATCTTTTACATGCGTGAGTAAGCATCCGGTTTTAACTGAAGATAATGAAATGGGTTGATTACTGGATGAGTTTTGTGTGGTCATATGACGGAACAATGATGCTTTTTTTGACAAGTTCGTACTGTATCAGTTGTATAGAACCACACAACTTGCCAAAAGCACGATAATTCATGCCTCGTATGGTACGTACGGTTTTAAGGGATTATCGGATGCCGGTCGCAGCTTGTAATGGACCGATGCCCCATTTAGGGATGCCTACTTACTGGTATCGTGCCAAACGCACCGGAGGCACCTCTTGTAGTAACCGTTGTCGAGAAAAAAGGAACGTAACCCGGTTCTGCCGGTAGAATGCTCGATTGCACTAAGGTGCTAGATCGCGTTATTTGTGGGAGTCGAATCACGCCTTCTTTCACGTAGATCCTCTCATGTACCGTGGGCACGATCGTCGTTAATAAATGGACTTGTGTGATGTCCTGTGCGTACTTGTGATGAAATGCTTGTTCGACGGATTGGTTATGAGTCCAGTCAAGTATTGGATTATGTGTGGTTGAGGCTGACAAGTATGCATGTGAATTATTTTTGTATAGTGACTGTATTTGGGTGCTATTTGTGGTGAATTGCTATTGTAAGACTTCCGTTAGGATGCCCGGGTGATTCAGTTTCCTAACAGAGCTTAGGCTTGATTCATTGAGATTTATTCTCACCCCGTTGTGGGATAATATTTTCATGTCCCAAGTGACGAAGCCTCGTAGATGCCAAGGTTTGGTTTTTGGATTAGTCATCTGAAGCAAGATGAGAAGTTAGTCTTACCTGACTTAGTACACCTACAAAGGTCTGATCTAGTCACCCCGAAGTATGGGGTTGTTTTTGTACGGAAGTAGGGTCGACAGGATTAAGATTTATTTGTGGTGTTTAACTCCTACTATTCTATTCCTGTTTGTTTTTATTATTAGGAAGTTGACACGTTTCTGCATGTTTAAGTAAGTGATAGGTCGATAGAGTGCCTGGGACGCTATCTATATGACCTCGTGGCGATTGGGCAAGAGATGTCGTGGACTCGAGAGTCGGGACGTGACATTAAACAAGTCTAATTACAGGATTTTAAATGAGACTCTAAGATATGTGAGTTTGTAACTGTGAGACGAGTGCATAAAGGGTTAATGTCACATAACCACATAGAATCCGCACTGCCACTCCAATAGAAATCCTTACGGTAATATCTTGAGTTACTTGGTCGAAGCAAGATCTAAGGCCAAACTGATACTGTTATTGCAAACAAGATCAGCTCACTATCGGAACAAACGGTTCAAAGTTTAACCTTACTCCAAGAACTTACACACATCCACGAAGAACACCGGCTGAAAGGAGCTCTGCAACCAAATCAAAGGAAACAATGTTATGCCTGAAGTTGTCTTATGTGCTTCTAGAGCCATCAGCCGCTAGATTCATGAAGGCACTCCTTCTTTTAGCCCTTTATACTTTACAGGAGAGTTAAACTGCTTGCTTTGTTCATTGTATTTTCCCATGAAGTGATGAGAGAGGGACACAACAATAGCAATCCCAACTTGGATCATGATGAACTGGATGAGATAGAGGAGCCTTTTATGTTGTCCAAATAAGAACAAGTCACGGGGATTCACAAGACAGGCCCCTCGAGTCATAGAATTCGCAAAGCAACTCTGTACGCCCATTTGCGTTATTTTACTTGGAGATTTGTAGTGGCAGACTTGCAGTTAGGACAATCTGCAAAAGAAGAATGAAGTGAAGCAACAAGAAAAGGGTTTTCCCTATCGGATCCGCTCATCAAAGAATAAAGTGACATGACTAACTATGGGTCATACCACGAGAGGAATGAAAGGAAGCAAGTAGTAGTTGTAGAACTCTGCACTTAAATCAGGTTGAGAGTGTCAAACAATGGATGGTTTTGCTTCTGCCTTGGAGAGTAGTTCTATGAATTGAATGCCTTCTTACTTGACCATTTAAAAGGAGTTGCAACATATTAATATGCTTTGTGCATATTGCAAGGTATTGTCTTCCTGTGCACGCTGAAAAATATGAAGAATATGAAGAAAATCCAAATCCAAAATCTGCAAGATTGGTCCCTATTACTTCGTTGTTTCAAGTCCAGAAATCATTACAACTACATCAATTAAGTAGATCTTCAAACCACAGAGTTGCCAATACAAGATAGAAGAACACATCCACTTACCATGATGAATCTGTGACGCAGAGTAAAGTAATCAGCTTTCGATATCGACCATCTGAACTGTCGAATAAGATAAACCTTGAACAAAGATAATAACGGATTATTTCAGTCAGGAATTCAAAACTATACTCAAGGACGATAGCATAAATCAATGGCCATACTGAGTTTGGCTCCGTTGGTGCAACATTATCACAAATTTAATGTGTAACTCCTGGGTAATAGATTGTTCTATTTGCTATTGATGGAATAGTAAGAATGCAAGTTCCATTCATGTATGCATGGGGTGATGGCAATCTCTACAACATGTTCTGTGGAAAATCCATTGAACAAGAGTAATGGTTGTCTCTGCAACATATATAGGTATCACGGCATGTGAATGAATTGCTAATTTCGATTATTGATAGATCTGAATTAGGCAACTCCAGAATTTTAGATGTCAAACTTACCGGCCAGAGTAAAAAGAGGATGGCCACTCCAGAATTTTAGATGTCGCCGCCCAAACAACATTTGACTCGTCAACTAGAATCTCCTTAGATCTGCGAGCAAATATAGTAAATGTTTTGTCGCTAAGTTGGCGTTTCTAATTTTGAGACGAATGGAATTTCGTCGCTAATTTAGGTTCGAAAAGCTATCCACCGCTAAATTAGCGGTGAATATTATTTTCGTCGCTAACAATATTCGTCGATAATTTAGCGACGAAATTATTGTTGTCACTAAATTTAGCGATGAATTACCATTTTCGTCACTAAGTTAGCGACGAAATCATTTTTTGTCACTAAATTAGCAACGAACTTTCAATTTTCGTCTCAAAATTAGCAACGAATTCTTTTTCTGTTCCATACAAGGTGTACCATCAAAAAGAAGGTATAGCATGTCATTTCAGTAGTAGCAATTGCACTAATATTGCCTCAGCCACTATGATCAAAAAGCTAAAGTTGACTACAGAAACTCATCCTCAACCTTATTGACTTGAATGGCTAAATTCGAGAAGTGATGTCAAGGTAACCTAACAAGCTTTAATCTCATTTTCGATTGGAAATCATTATCAAGATGAGGTTACTTGTGACGTGATTCTTATGGATGCATGTCCTTTGTTACTTGGGAGGCCATCGCAATTTGATCGAAAGGTCATGCATGATGGCTTCAAGAATATTTGTTCCATTCGCTTATGGCAGAAGCGAATTACTCTTAACCCATTGTCACCAAGCCGTGACAAATGCACTCAAAAAGAGGAAAAATGAGTATTTGGCCAATTGTTGAGCAAAGCTAAAATTCGTGGAAATTCATGAAGAAGCAACAAGCTTATGCGCCGATTTTGCTTGAGCAAAATGCAAATCATGATATTCGACTTATCCTTTGATCATTCCATTGCTTAAAGAGTTTGATGATGTCTTTCCGGATGAGATGCCACATGGATTTACCAAGCAAACCAACATATCGATGCAACCCGAAGGAAACTAAAGAGTTGCAATGGCTAAGTAGATGAATTGATCTCCAAAGGTCATGTGCGAGAGAGCTTGAGCCCATGTTCGATGCCAACTAATTTAGTGCCCAAAAAAGATGGTTCGTAGAGGATGTGCATGGACAGCCGTGCCATCAATAAAATCACGATAAAATATCGATATCCCATTCCACGGCTTGATGATATGCTTGATGAATTGCATGGTGCTACTATCTTTTCAAAAGTAGATCTTTGAAGTGGTTATCATCAGATTCGAATGAAGAAAGGTAGTGAGTGAAAAACGGCCTTCAAAACCAAGGGAAGTCTCTATGAGTGGCTTGTCATGCCATTCAGGTTATTGAATGCCCCTAGCACATTCACGAGGTTGATGAACAATGTTCTTAAGTCATTTGCTGAAAAATTTGTTGTCGTATATTTTGATGACATTCTTGTCTACAACCGACATGAGGAAGAACACTTGCAGCATCTTTGAAAGCTATTTGAAGAATTACGTGGGCATCAATTATTCGGCAATCTAAAGAAGTGTCATTTTCTAACTTCAAGTGTTGTATTCTTGGAATATATTATCTCAAGTGAAGGCATTAAAGTGGACAAAAGCAAGATTGAAGCAATCCAAAGCTGGCCAATTCCCCAATCCATTCATGTCATGAGAAGTTTTCACGGTTTGGCTTCTTTTTATCGTCACTTCATTAAAAATTTCAACACTATTATTGATCCACTTACGGATTGCTTGAAGGGAGAAAAGTTTTGCGTGGACACCTAAATCCCAGCGAAGCTTTGAAACCATTAAATTGAAATTATATGAGGCGTCAGTCCTTACATTTCCTAGCTTTGAAAAGCTTTTTGAAGCAGAATGCGATGCATGTGACAATGCGATTGGAGGAGAATTGCTTCAAGAGAGTCGACCATTAGCTTATTTCTGCGAGAAGCTCAACAACTCTAGGTTGAATCATTCCACTTATGATAAGGAGTTCTATGCCATCGTTTGAGCATTAGAGCATTGGAGCCATTATTTGCTGCCAAAGGAGTTTGTTCTGCATTCAGACCATGGGGCCTTGAAATTCATCAATGGCCAACACAAGCTAAACAAGAGGCATGCTAGATGGGTTAAGTGTCTTCAATCCTATTCTTTTGTGATCAAGCATAAATTTGATCGAACAAATGTCGTAGCTGATATTCTCTCTCGAAGGCATTCTTTCCTGACCTTGATGGATTCCAAGCTCATTGGATTCGAGGTAATCAAGGAACTTTATGCTAATGATTTAGACTTTAATTCGATCTTTGCAGCTTGCAAGAAAGGTGCGGTAGACCATTTCCATGTCCAAAACGGTTTTCTCTTCAAGGATAACCACTTATGCATTCCTTGGAGTTCGACAATGGAGTTAATGATTCGAGAAGTCCATGGAGGTGGTATTGCTGGTCATTTTAGAGTTAACAAGACTTTGGCTATGTTGCAAGAACATTTTGATTGGCCTAAGATGGTGAAAGATGTTCGAGGAATCCTTAAGCGATGTGTAATGTGCCAAAGGGCCAAGAGCCATGTTCTTCTGCAAGGATTATACACATCATTGCCTATCCCTGATGTTCCATGGGAAGCTATGAGCATAGATTTCATTCTTGATTTGCCAAGAACTCAAATGGCAAAAGGATGCTATCATGGTAGTTTTCAATTGATTCTCGAAAATGGCTCATTTTTGTGCCTTGCCACAAAACCGATGATGTTTCTCACGTCGCTGATTTGTATTTTCATGAGATCATTTGACTACATGGAGTACCTCGTACCGTTGTCTCAGATCAAGATAGCAAGTTTCTAAGTGGCTTTTGGAAGACTTTGTAGAGTAAGCTTGGTATGAACCTTCTTTTTAGCACTTCTTGTCACCCCCAGACCGATGGGCAAACGGAAGTCGTTAACCGTACCATGGGAACAATTTTGAGGACTTTAGTTCCATGAATCGGAAATATTGGGATGTAAAGCTTGCTCATGCTGAGTTTGCATGCAATCGAGCTCCTAATCGCACCACAAAGTGCTCTCCTTTTGAACCTGCTTATGGAATTAATCCACTCACTCCTGTGGATTCGGTGCCCTTGCCCACCAAGGATTTGGTGCATCTCAAAGCTGATCAACGAGCTAAGGCAATGAAGGATTTTCATGAAAAGATCAAATCTCAGATTGAGAAACAAAATGAGATTTATCAGAGGAAGGCTTATAAGAATAGAAGAGCTGTTGTCTTTCAACCAGGAGACTTGGTCTGGATTCATTTGAGAAAGGAAAGATTTCCATCAAAGCGCAAGTCAAAGTTGATGCCGAGAGCCGAAGGACCATTCAAGGAATTGGAAAGAATCAATGACAACGCATACAAAATTGATCTGCCGGGAGAATTTTATGTTTCAGTGACATTCAATGTTCAAGATCTCTCTTCTTATGAAGATGATGAGATTAAGAAGATTTGAGGGCAAATCTTTTTTAGCAAAGGAAGGATGATGCGTTTCGCCCAAGCTTCACTTCGACAAGTTCAGCCTATCAAGATGCTTACTTGGAATTAGCTTACCACATACCACGCCATTTGGAGGAAAGCATTGAAGAAATCTGATGAAGCCACGAAACTAGAGAATTTGGGAAGACGAAACAATTTGGTCAAGAGTATTAATCGCTCAAGTTGTTGCTAGTTTGCTTCGATTTAAATGATTTCAAGTTTCTAAGTTAGATTTAATGGTTTGCAAGATTCCTAGGCATTAAATAAGGTTGTTGGAAGCTGGTTTGTGTTCTATTTAAACCCTCTTGGACGTCACTTTGTGAGCAGTCAACTTTGAATGACATTTTAGAATTATTCACTTGCAATTTTATTGCAAATCTTAAGGTTTTGGTATCGCTTTGTGGATTCTAAGGGTGTTGAGCCTTCTTGACCCTTGCATCCTCGTTTGGCGGAGGTTCGACCTATATTCAAACTTGATGGTGAGCTCGTCCTATCTTTACCATCTTATTTGCACAATCAAACCTATTCATTTTTTCCAGCCCTTGCGTTGTTTGATTCACATCAGTTGGGTAGCTACATGAGGCTGAGCCGAGGGCGCGGTTCGTGTCCGCACATCAAGATCGGTGAACATTCGCAGACCCTGGCCGATGAACCCGCCTTCAACGGAGAACAAACCTGACGGAGGATAGCAAGCATCGACAAATCATATTTGCCCTCTGGCAACCGCATATTTGAGATAAAATAAATAGGTATACCTTAGCCCGACATTGACATCAAATGATTGTTGCCCCTCTTTGGATGATTGCATGTTACGCGTATTCATCTTGGATGGCCAAGATTGTCCGATAATTACTCACTCCTCGTCATCCAACGCCCAAATGGAAATGACATATTGTTTGCTTAGGAAACGAGTTGTGTCAGCAAGATCACATAACACGACAAATTATATAATGCTCGTCTCGCATCTAAAAATTTGGGTTACTTAATCGAACAAAAGAAAGTTTAGGTACTTAACTGAAATTTGAACACAAATTCAGGTTCTTGCTGTGTTATAATTCTATATATGATAAGGGAAAAAAGAAAAAACATAACTTAAATTTTCACACTCACGCACCGTCTGGGTCCGGATGTTTTACAAACTCATCCACAAATAGCCTGCATTCCTTGCAAAGTTGAATGAAAGGACAAGCAAAAAATACTACAAAGGTTGGGCATCGATTCCATTTCAAACTCGGTCGAATTGGCCGGTTCAAGGCCAGTTCTCAGTTTAAGCGGGAAGTTCTTGCCTTCTTGAGCATAAAACCTTGGAACCAACAATGGCCGATTTGGTTCTCAAGTTAATGATCTGGTTCTTTTAGAGCATTGATCAACCTGGCTAGTTCGAGGATTGAACTTGTCTAGAACTAATTGAACACCTTACATTAAAAGAAAAAGAGAAAAATGCACGGGAAGTCCTGAAAATTGACACTAAAAAGCAACGGAGTCCTAAAACTTACAAAATGTGTAATCAAAACCTAAAACTTGTTAAGTTGATGCAATAAAATCCTTTTGTTAACTCCGTCCAATTTGGCTAATAGAAAATACCGATGCAGCCTTTTTTATTATTTTTTTCTCTTGTACATAGTGCTGATATAGCTAAAACATGA
Organism: Rhodomyrtus tomentosa; assembly: GCA_028455895.1. Lineage (NCBI taxonomy): Eukaryota > Viridiplantae > Streptophyta > Magnoliopsida > Myrtales > Myrtaceae > Rhodomyrtus > Rhodomyrtus tomentosa. The sequence continues at coordinate 12,355,312 of JAPCWY010000002.1, read as the reverse complement.
AGGATAAGAATAAAATGATGTTATCTTGATATAAATATATTATTAAATTATATTAAAAATAAATTTAAAAGAAGAAGAAAAAGAAGAAAGGAAGGCAAAACAACGACGTCTACGGGTAGACATGGCCACGGGACAGTTCAAGCACGGAACCGGCCTGTGGACTAACTGGAACCGGCCCGTTAACCAGGCCCTTCAGTTCCGAATCGGAACCGGCCTGGCCCCTCGTAGGCCGATTACAGTTCCCTAAAAACTTGAAACCGGTGGTTCCAAGTCGGTTCTGAACCGCCTAATTCAACCTTAAAAAAAATAAATAAAGAGGGAAGAGCCCAACGGCTCTTTCCCTATTCGAGCCGTTGCAATCCCCCCCTTTTTTTCCTTAACAAATTATATCATCCCCCGTCTATAAATGTCCCTTCCCCATTTCATTTTTTCTCATAAATTCTCTCAAATTCTCTAAATTCTTTCAATCCCAACTTAATTCTCTAATTTATTGTTTTTTATTTCATAATTTATTATTTGAAAATTTAAATTTAAAAATCGGAACCGAAAACTACCCAGGATCGAAACCACCCCTTCAAGGACCGATTCCAGTTCATGGTTTCGATTCAACCTTTGTCACGAATTGAAACCGGCGGTTCACGGCCCTTGACCACATCTACCTATAGGGCCCTTGCCGCCGCCGTCTCCGTACCATAGCCGAAAGGGCCGGCGATGTTTGGGGATAGCGAGCCCATGCTGGTGCAACTCAATAGGCCCTGGCCATAGAAGAGGGCATATAGGCCCTCACCATCCCTTGGTCAGCCATCCCCTGTGGTCCCTTTTGGGTGATGATGGGGCGGTCACAACCTCACCTGATTTTTTGCTTTGTCTTTTCTAATACTTAGCTTATTTTTAATATAATTTAGATAAATTTTCTATTGACGATTAAATTTGGATCAAAATGATGTCATTTTGGCCACTACAGTGACGCATAGTAGGCAAGAAAAAATCATGTCGCTATTTTTTATTAATCAAGTTGGATGAAGTTAATGGAATGACTTGGTTGCATCACTTTAACATTATTTATGGCTTGATTACACTTTTTGCAAGTTTTAGAACTTTTAGTGCGTTTAGCCAAAAGAAAAAAAAATAGAGAGTTGCAACCTTGAGGAGTCAATTCCCCGGTATGAGGTTAGAATGCATTTTGGCTCGCCAACTAGAGACTAGCCGACACCGGCTAATAACCCTATTTCACAATATTAAACCGGTTCTCATGTAGAATCAAGAACCTACCTAGAATGATTCTATTTCGGTTTCGTGCTGGTTCTAAGTGTGAGAGGCCCGGTTCCCAGTCCCGAAAATTGGAATTGGAGTTTCATGTGTCGATCTGTTATCCGCCGTCCCGAGAGACAAATGCCACCTGGTTGACCGATATCAGCTCATCTAATTTAGTGCATTAGTGCACGGCCTCTTGCTTCTCGACCACCGATTGGTTTTTTATATCCAATGGTTCTCCCGTTCGTCAATTAGTCTCTTCCTTCTTAAGAGGCGAGCCAGTGCAGTGTAACCGAAATGTAACCCTAAGCCACCAATCCCACAACCCCAAAAATGTCCAGCTAGTATAAAATAGCTTCTCTGGGGAACTTAGTTCTCAAGGAATCGAACCGCTATGGCGATGTCAAGTAAGTCGCTGGCTCTTTGCATCAGTCGCCCTGGTGGTGTGCTCTCTCGCGGCCGATAAGGGGGTCGCCGCTGTGAGGCTGATCAACTACGACAGCCTGAGAAGGGACAGCACGTATTGCAGACGCAGGAACCTTCCTTGTTTCTCTCTTCCGTCCAACCCCTACGCCCGTGGCTGCGAGAAGATGAACCGCTGCCGCGGCGGGACGTGAATTAATTTCTAGGGAAAACTTGAAGTGGGGGTTTCGAGATTACGTAAATTCCAAAGGACCCCCCTCATACCTAGGCCAACTACAGAAGTCACCACAAGTTGACATTTTTTGGATTTTTTATGTTCTAGTGTCGTGTCCAAATTAATTTAAGTCAACGTATGTTTGCAACCTTATGTATGCCTCTCGTGGTAGATTCCTCTCTTTATTTTTGTTAGAAATAATTCATTAAAATTGTGTCCTATTTTTCCATTTTCAAACTTTAGTCTTACTTTTTTTTTACCGTTATCAAAATTAATATCTAGAAAATTTTCAAGTGTTTCACGTTAAACAAAAAATCTGATGTAAGAGCGGGCAAGATATAACAGAAAGATGAAAGAATTGCCAAATCTGTAAGAGTCGGGACAAATAAATCACGATTCAGTTCAGACAGGTTAAAACTTAAATTGCAATGGAATGGTAACTTCGGTGGATGCACGAGATGACCAAAGGACCACGAGCTCCTCATATTCAAAGTGGCAGAATTGAGAATTAAAGCGATATGCCGTTAAGTGTTTTGTTTCTCCATCTATGCCTGAAAGGAAAAATGACACAAATAGTCATTGAACTTTGACAAAAAAAAAAAAGTGTTAAAAAATTCCTATTCTTATTACATTGGTGCCAGTACAGTCCTTAAAAAAATTATGTTAATTCAGTCCTAAATCTTTTGTGTTGGTGTCAATTCAGTCTTAAATTTTTGTTGATGCTAATTGAGTTCTAAACTTTTTTGGATTGTTTCCAATTCAGTCCTAAACATTTTGCATTTGTACCAATCGAGCCAATGCGATCAATTTTAATCGAAAATTGCTGACGTGAACGTCGGTTATCCTACGTAGAACTCACGACTTTGACATGGATATTTTTTTAATCTTACTTTGATATTTATAAATATTTTAAAAAAAATTTAAAAAATACTAAAAATAATTCAAATAATACTAAAAAAATATTCTCGTCAATGTCAGCCGTGCCACGCAAGACAATCGAAGTCCGTGTCAACGATTTTTTATCAAAATTGACTAGATTGACTCACTTGGTACAAATGCAAAAATTCTTAGGGCTAAATTGCCACTAATGTTGACTAAATTGGCATCAATAAAAGGTTTAGAAATAAATTAACATTTTGTAAAAGGTTTAGAACTAAATTGACACCAATGAAAAAATGTTTAGAACTAAACTAGCTTAAAAAAAAGGTTTAGAATTAAATTGGCATTTTGACACTTTTTCCAATTTTGGCCCAATGCTTAATGTCGTCCTTGAACTTTCAAACTGTTCAATATGATTCATGAACTTTGATCCGATCTGTAATGTTGTCTATGAGTTTTAAATTTGTTTAATACGGTCTTCTAACTTTATGTATATGTTTAAATTAAGTAATCCAGGGACTAGACTGAATCCAATGATATAATAATCTAGGGACTATATTGAAAATTTGCCAAATGTTCGGGGATCACATTGAACTAATTAAAAGTCCAAGTATGACATTGCATATTAGGCTACAGTTCGGCAATCACATTGAACAAATTAAAATTTTAGGGATAATATTGCGTATTGAGATAAAATTTAGGGATTATTTGCGTAGGAGGAAAGATTGGTCTTCTGACACGTGCCGTTGCGACTATCTCTGTTAACTAGGATGGAGCACACTCAAATAAAAGAATTGTTTGTTGAAGGGATTCGAAGAGAAGGGTAAAGGTTTGAAGAGCACAATGGAAGATGGTTTTATTTGGCTTATTTCAGTACAAAGAAAAGAAATTAATAGGAAGCTCCGTTCGTTACACAAAAAAAATGAATATTTGGAAAATATTTTTCTAAAAATAATTACTTGTATTGCTTGAATAAATGAAAAATATATTCATCATAGACATCAATTTATGTCTACACGTTTTCCTAAGCGATGAAAATATTTTTTTTATTTATTCATTTATGTAAGTGAAGAAAAAGAAAAGCAAAGAAAAAATTAAATATTATCCGCATCACCATCAATCTTGCCATTTATGACGGTTGGCATTCATGTCAGTAATTTTGGGTCAAAATTGATTGGATGTACTCAATTGACAAAATGCAAAAAAATATAAGACTCAATTTGAAAAAACAAAAAAAAGGGGGGATAGTTTATGACTAAATTGGCAAAAGTGCAATAAGTCCAAGATTATTTTACATAATCCACCGCAACAAGGGCGACTAAACACTGCATGAAATATGCTATGCACTCATGGATATGCATATAATCCATCCTTAATAAGCCTTATTTCAGGTCACATTTCACAATTTCACTTGCCAAGACCTATGGACTCCTCCTCACATCCACGCGATGGCGCGGCGCTCAGTGACCCCTCATGTCTGTGTAACCAAGGACTATTGCGACGAATAGATGACTTCGTTACCACCACCACCATCATGGAATGGAGTCCCCTGCCCGAAGGCAAGGGAGACCTTTCATCCTAGCCATCCCTAACTTTTCCCTCCTTTAAAAAAGGGGGAAAAAGTCTTTGGAACAACTAAGATCGCAGGGATCTCCTGCTCAAGGATGGTTAGAATGAAAGGTCTCCCCTGCCTTCTAGGTAGGAGATCCATTTCCCATCATCATGGCCAGCATTCCCCTTTCCCCCCACCTCTCTGGTTCGTGATTCCCAATCGTCTCCATTATTTTGTGTTGCATCAGCAATTAGTAGTCCGCTCGGTATTGATGTGCACCTTGGCATGAAGCCGCGGGGATTGATCGAAACGACCGGCACGAACGAAGGTGAACTCAATTTAAGCTCCCAATCAGAAAACTTGCGAAGACGTGATTGAACAATACGCGAAAGCTCGAGATGAGTGTAATAACTTGAGGGGAATCGGATGTGTCCTAAAAGAAAGAGACTAGCATTGCCCGTTTCTGTTGGGACTTCGACCGCCCTTCCGCTTCCGAGAGCTTCCCTTCAACTTTAAGTCGTAACACGTTCACTTCGTATCTTTTCCTTCACTAACATTCAAACCACATCGCAACCTCCAACCCCTCAAAATCATTTTTCTTCTTTTTTTCTGTGATGATTACTAACATGGGATAAAAAGATGCCATTGCACGTGATGCCACGTGCTTTACAGACGCCCAATGCCCTCGCCGTCTTATAGCAGGAATCGCTCTCTAGTTCGCGACACACGTGTACACACACTCTCTCTCTCTCTTGCTCCCCCTCCCTCCCCCGCGGGACCGTCGATACCCCCCAAAACCATGTTGCTCCTATCTCCGACGCCTGCCCAACTCATCTCACCATCACAATGCCGCCGTTTCCGCTCCGCCGCCGCGAAGACCTGCATTCCAACTCCATTCAGGGCGCTATCCATGGCCAAGGATACGAGCGATCCGGACTCGGAGGTGGGCCTCGCCGGCAAGGCCGCCATCGCCGGGGGCCTGGTCTCGACCCCGATCATCGCGTGGTCCCTCTACACCCTCAAGACGACGGGATGCGGCCTCCCGCCGGGCCCGGGCGGCTCCATCGGCGCTCTGGAGGGCGTGAGCTACCTGGCGGTGTTGGGAATCGTGGGCTGGTCGGCCTTCACCAAGTCCAAGACCGGGTCGGGCCTGCCCAGCGGGCCCTTCGGCCTTCTGGGCGCCGTGGAAGGGCTATCGTACTTGGCGTTGCTTGGGATCGCCGTCGTCTTCGCGCTGCAGTTCTTCGAGAAGGGGTACATACCCGGGCCGTTGCCGGCGGACCAGTGCTTCGGCTGAGGCTGATCTCCCTCCCTCCCTCCCTCTCTCTCTCTCTCTCTCTAATCTAAGAGCGCAGGTGGTGTGGACGTGAGCCATTCCAACGTTATCGTGTCTTTGTGGTGGGGTTTGGCCCTTGGACACGAAGCCGTACTTTCGCAGTTCCGTTGTTTTTGTTGGTGACTATTGTTCCCAACTTCTTGATTGGCAACCCACATTTTGTACATTTTTTCTTTCTTTTTTTTTTACCTAAGTATCGTGTCAACGAATGCTGTCGAATGATAACAGGTCATTTGTGGAGGAATCCGACTCGATTGGGCCAATTCAAAAATCGTCGTCCAAGCACATGCTCGTGTAACTCATACGGACGTCTATTTTTCCGAATCGCCTTTACTTTGACGAGTAAAAGGATGTTTTCGTTTTTCAATCGATTACATGTGCACCTCTCACGTCGAATTAGGTATTATAGTTGTAATACTATGACATTTTTTATACCACCGCTGCACTAAATTACGGCGATAAGACTTGATAGCCTTGGTTCGACTGAAAAGGTCAAACCCTCAATCGTGTCTACTCACAATCGAATCGCGACGTAAGTATAAGTATAGATGATTGGACTACAGGGCAATCTCAAGAAGACAACCGCTCCCATGTATGATAATCGATAGTTTGTGACGAGGGTGTCCAACTCGATTGGGTCGATCCAAAATCATTGTCCAAGCACACACTTGTGCGATAAGAAGATCGGGGCAGGCCACCTAGCTTATAATGATGTTTGTTTTTCCGGATCGGCTTACTTCAATAGATACGACATCAGGAAGAGTCGCCTGTAGAAGGTCAATCGTTTCGCCTCTATCAAAATCATTGTTTACGGCACACGCTACGTATAGTTGGCTAGTAAGGGTGCACAAATCGGATCATCCGAACTAGGACAAGGTCGGAGTGGTGGCCCGATTCCTTATTCTAGAGGTGTGCGGTTCAGTTTCCAATTCTTAGAATTGGAACTGATGATCGGGCGGTTCGGTTCCCGGTTCTAGAGCCATAAGACCAAATCGGTTAAATTTTATTTTTTTAAATAACATAATATTTATTGATTAGAGTTCAGTTATTTTCCACTTTGCAACTCTCGCTTGAGTCGCCTCTTCATTCTTCACTCCTCACTCTCGAGCATATAAACATTAGGCAACTCACTACTCGAGCTCACACTTTCCTTTAACAACATCTCGGGGCCAATTCCATCATCTTTCTCATCATTCACATGGTTGCGAAATATTGATTTGTCTAATAACAACATGTCAGGCCCCTTTCCAGATTCTATCCTTCGAAATCTTGAATCGCTCGAGAGTTCGCTATTGAGCAACATCATCTCTAGGCCATTTCCTGCTTCCCTCCCATCTTTCTCTTCATGCACATGGTTGCTTCTTTTCCACTTTCATCGCGTTATTGGTTACTTAGAACCAACCTGAAACTAGACCCGACCAACGATCCGGTTCGATTTCTAGTCTTCAGGGTAAGCAATCCAGTTTCCAGTTCGGAAAAATAAGAACTGGGATCATCAGTCTAATTCTCGATTCTTGTGGAAAATCGAACTAGATCCGGAATCGATCATCCCTCTTTGCATTTTAATGCCAACGAACGAAGATGGTTAAGCCCATATTATGAGGCCCTGGAATGCCATACCCGTAACTCATCCGATTGCAGCTGCCCGACCGCGCAACCTTTATTTGGCATCAATGTCGGGAATCCATATGGGCGAAGTCGCGTGGAGATTGCGCAGAAACTGCCCAAAGAGCAAGCGACCGGTCAAAAAGGAAGGTAATGAGGAAAATTATGGAGCCAAGGGCACGTGGCCGGACGAGATTGACTTGTGGGAAACCATCAGATCGGCGTATCCACCCGCATGATGACCCAATCACGGCAGCACCGCTGATTAATCAAAACCCAATGACTTGATTTACAAGAAGAAAAATGATGGAAATTGCCTTTTTCCTTCTTTCTTTTTTTTGGTCAGAAAATGATGAAATTTGCTTGACGCGGTGCTAATCATTTCATGGAATTTTTTATAAGACGGGTCAACTGGAGAAATTTTTTTTTTTTAAAAAAAAAACCTTTTGAGTCAATGGTCTAAGTGTGACCTGTTCAATGATAATACTATAGTTTTCAGACCAGCGAAGGATAGAAACTACGTCGCAGTGTTAATACAGTGACTTGGCTCATATATTTATTCGACCTCAATATAACTAAAAGCAGGAAATATTTAATAAGTTGTATTTAAAATAATAAATGCTTTGAACTCTTTTTTTAAAAAAATTATCTGCTAAGTAAGCAATTTTCGAAAATAGATTATTTAGCTTCGAATTAATCTTCTTCTTATTTGTAATTGATATGATTTGTCTTCTCACACATCCTTGATTAACTTAATTTATAAATATTGAATATATAGACAAATACGTAAATGCAAATGTGATGAGTAATATTTCCACACTTCAAATTGTAGAAATTTTTTGACCAAAAAAATTTGTAGAAATACGGCCATGACTATTTTTATAGACAATTTGTCAGTGAAAAATAATAATAAGATAAATAATTCTGGGGGATCTTTTTTTAAAAAAATTGCTTATCTAGAGAAATCTATTTTGAAAGGATAAAAAATACGTGCGAATAGGTAAGATCGATGTGTGGTCCATTATGCATGGATAGCTCAATTGAATCATTATCTTTCAAAATATGATATGATGTTACATTTGGCGATTTCGCTACCATCTGTCAAGACCACTTTATATGCCAAGGAATTCAATCTGACATCATTTAATTCTAATCCAATCTGAAGAAGTTCAATTATTCTCTCACATGTATGATATTTACAAGTAACCTCATAAACTTTTCATGGTGATAGTCCAAAACAAGAAAAAAAAAAGCGGAACATAAATCGAGTGATAAACTTCTCAATGCGCCAATGAAAATGAAATATAAAATGCCGAGATACGCGTCACGGCAAAAAAGAAGGTAGTGAAATGCACATCGTATCAATCGAAAAGCCGAAGGAAAAAAATAGGTCGAGAATAAGTTAGTTTCGTAAATTTACCGCGCAATAGGGGAAATATAAATGGATGGGTATTAACATATAACGAGAAATTCTATGAGGGCTACCGGGCCAATTATATAAACACATATTTCCCACTTTATTTGTGGATCTTGCGGAAATTATAGAATAAATGCACGTGCGAAGATTTTTTGGGTTTTCTTCTTTTAACTTTTTCTATGCCTTCAATATTATATAAATATATATAATATGAATATGCATATGCATTCTTAAAAAATGGGAAATGACCAACCAACACAAGCATTTCATCTACGAAGACTTGGGTCTTTTCCTATACGGCTTGGTTTGCACGTTACCTAGAAAACGCACAAAGTCTCGATTGACTCACATACCATCGGCTTCATCGCTAAGAAACATTCTCTGCCCCCCCCTCTCTCTCTCTCTCTCTCTCACTTGCTCACTCCCTCGCTTATAGTCTGCTTCTCCACTCGGTTTCCGGGTTGACTCGGGCCGTCTCTGAACTCTCTCCTCCGCCACGACCGCAACAGAACCTGATCGTGATCTCCGCTCGTCTCGCGATTCGAGGTACACGAAAATCTCTTCCCGTCTCTGTTCTTCTCTTGCGGGTTTTTTTTCCAATTTTGTTCTTGATCGCTCGTTTCTCATCGTTTCCCAGCGGTTTTTTTTCGTCGGTTTTCGTTGATCGGTGTTTCTCTCTCGAATTTCAAGCTCATTTCTTTATGCGAGGAGATGGATTGACTCTAATGGGGGATTGAATCAATTTGTTCATAATCGGGAAAAATAAGCAGCATTTTTTACTCTGACTGGTGGTGGGTACGAGGTAAGTTGTCCGCTCGGAGGGGCCTTGTACGTGTCTCTGTGTTCTGTGAGATGACTGATAATCTGATGGAAAAGGCAAGCACATATAATTCCCAAACCGCAATTTGCTTATGAGTTGCGAGTCATGGCGCATGGCTCTGATGTAATCTCTCTTCCATCTGCAGTAAATTCCTTCTGCTTTGTTTCCCTACCGCTCTTCGTACGTCCCTTTTTTATCATCCCCTCCATTGCTTTCCCGAGTGACTAAAGAAACAGTGACTAAAGAAACGTTTTTTAAATCAACTGTCTAAGTACTCTGCTTTCACTTGCATTAGTCCGATTCAAAAAAGAGGAGATTACTGCAAAGAAAAGGGCATTATCCAGACTTCAAAGGTAGGAGACTTCGGCTGAGTCCTCTAGTTTTAACGATCACCAGCCAACAATCCCGGGGTTTCTCCTGTTTTGAAGTGCTTTTCTGGGTTCTTGTGGGTTGAGGATTCTTTCTCAAATTTCAGGTTTGTTACTTTGGGCGAGATTCGATGGATTGACGTAATGCGGGTATTACGGGATGAGAGGGGGGATGATTTTCTTGGGAGTAGTGACTAGGCTTTACGGGTAAGGTTGATCAAGATGGCACTTTTTGTTTTGTTAACATATACGGTTTGCAAAATTTTTCTGTTTTGAATTGCAGAGGGATTGCTTAAGTTTGGGTTGAGTTAAGAATGTCTGAAAAAGAGAGATTTTTGCTATGTGGGTTGAGTGGAAGTCGAGCTTGAAAATGATTGGGAGTTTAATGCAGAGTGCCCCTGACTAATCAGCCTTTTCGATGTGTGTAAAGTCCTTTAATTTGTCTTGCATTCACCTTCTCAAGGCAATCAAGTTGGAAGTTTCATGTAGACAACTTCTTTTTTGGTGGTTATTTTTCTTGCTTCGAATTGTTTGGTGGTGCAATAATTACTGTCGAAATGGGTAATGTTATTAACGTGCAGCTTTCAATAAAGCTTCAAACAAGTAGGCGATCCACCAATGACAGACTCGGAGTCGGATAGCATGATGGAGGACATTAGCTTCTTGGGCGATATGGATTACATTTCTGATGAGAGTGGTGAATGGGTCATAGTCAAACAAGGAATGGAGTCCTTGGACCTGAATGGCTGGGTATGTTCCGATCAATGCACAATCCTATACTTTTGTTACTCCTAATACGTAGTATTTCTATTGATTAGATACAGACATAGATGCCATTGTAATCATCATTCCATGGTACTTGACAAATGTAGCCCAACATCAACATCAACATCAACATCAACATCAACAACACCTTTATCCCAAACTAGTTGGGGTCGGCGGTCGATGAATCCCAAAGAATCATAAAAATTAAAGCAAAATCAAGGAGGGAAAAGAGATAAATGTGTAAAAATAAATAAGTATATATATATATATATATATATATATATACACTTCCCCTCCACAATACTAATAGCCTTCTTCCATTCCGTCCTAAGACAAACCGTACGTCAATCTATTTCCCACTCCATTAGATCTTGTTTTACTGCTTTCCCCCAAGTAAGTTTCGGCCGACCTCTTACTTTCTTCGTGTTATACTCTCGATAGCAAACTTCTGTTCGTACCGGTGCATCTAAGGGTCTTCGGAGAATATGTCCAAACCATCTCAATCTAGTTGACAAATATAGCCCATCTTCACTTATTTTAAATCACCCACTCTCTTGTATGAATGCAAAGTAATTGATTTGGATACTCTTTACTGCTATTGATACAGACGAGTGATTGGGAATGCTCCTCCGCCGAGAGTGATTCGATCAAAAAAGAAATGCAATCCTTGCATCTCAACGATGTGGTATGTTTCAACTGTACTTAAATTGCTTAACTGTAATTCCCGGAGGTATTTGAACTATAACTTCTGTTGATTGGTTCATATACAGAGATAGATGTGGTAATGTTCAAAATATTTTTCATTCTCCGTAAGTATCACTCTATGGGATTTTGAAATCACTTGCTCTTGTGAAATCGTTCACCCTATGTTAACTATGAAGCATATTTGTCTTTGAGATCCATTCACCATTTTTGGAATTATGTGATTTCACTCTATGGGATTTTGAAATAACTTGCTCTCTTGAAATCATTCACTGTAGGTGACTACGAAGCATAACTCTCTTTGAGATTCATTTGCTGTCTTTTATGAATGCATAAGAAATTAATTTGCTTTCTCTTATTACTATCATCAAAAGGTCATATGTTAGTCTATCCTCACCATCTGAAGTCATAATCAATGAGGGAAAAGGAGACAGCTTTGGAGTTCAGTATGCTAGCTTCTGTTTGCTGTTGTAGCTGAATCAAATTTTGGCGGATTAATTCAATAACATGAGGGGTGTGTTAGTCTTGGCTTGCATGCGGTTTCATATGAGGTCAAAACTAATGTACTCCATCACTAATTTAAATGCAACACTAAGCACTTCCTTTTGAAGCTTTATGGTAAGGAAAGAGAGTTTGAGCGCCCGAACAACTTTTATCGTTGAATCTCCTAGCTGTGCCTTTCCCCTAACTTTTTCCTTCGGCTTGCAGCTAGACATCGTTCAGACAAAGTCTAATCCTGTTGCAGAATTCACTAGAAGGATAATGCAGACCAGGGGAACCCGCATTGAAGAGGTCGTTAGGGAGCATGTTCTCCCTTTGCTTCCCGCCAAATCGCTGTGCAGATTCAGAGCTGTCTGTCGAGGATGGAATCAATGGATTTCAAGTCCCTTTTTAGCCCACAAGCATACAATGCTGTTCCAACGCATCTCTGGCTTCTTTTGCCAGAGACCTGGTTATGGTTGCCACTTCATTCCTCTGGACCCACAGACGCATGGCATGCCAGATCCATATCTCACCTTCATGCCCGGACCTGTCAATATCCGCTCCATTTGCGGTGGCTTGCTTTGTGTCCAAGGAGTCGATGACACCTATTACATTTGCAACCCTGTAACCAAGTTTTGGAAAATGCTTCCGAATCCGAGTTTCTATCATGGGCCTGGAACAGTGGTTTCCCTCGCCTTCGAGCCCTCAATATTCAACTTCTCCGAAAATTTTGAGCTAGTTTGTGCAGTTCCACTTACTGATTCGGGACCTATAGTTTTTGAAATTTTCTCATCGAGGTCGAGGACTTGGAGGACCTCAGACGAAATCTGCTTTGAGCTGGCAAATGCAGCATTCATTGGCAACGCATACTATCGGGATGGATTTGCTTATTGGGTGGTTGACTGCGGGGCAATACTTGTCTTCAGTTTGAAGATTGATAATTACAGTATCATACAATTACCTTATGGAAGCAGTACTAATGGTACTCTGACCGAGATGCATGGAGATTTGTGTTATATGGTGGCCCTGAGAGAAGGCTCTGATCTTGCTATACATGTCTACGGTGGAATGGATATGAGCTCGAGACATAGGATCTGTATCCCATTGGCATGTCCAGGAAGCGTTCCAAGGCAAGTTCGCCTTATGGGTTGTGTTGATGGGGATGTCCTCGTGGTGTGCATAGGAGAGGCTGTGATATCATGTCATATCTCCACAGGAGAAACTCGGATGTTGGGTGCAGACTGGATGTGCGGAGAATGCACCATGAGGAGGTACCTGCCGTACGTGAACAGCCTGGTAGATGTGAATGAGCTCCCCGAGCTCTGTGACAATCTGGAGAGAATGGAATTCTAGGGACACGCCCTTTTTTCGCATTTTCTCTTCCCTGAGAGTGTAACGGGCTGAGGTTCAAGAATTCGAACCATGACATTAGCTGGTACTGGTTTCTGGTGCTTTAGAACCCGTTTGAATTTTCTGTAGAGTTTGGTTTTGGTGATTCCACTTGGGATTGTGGGAAGACTTATGAATTTCGTCAATGTGTCTACTGATAACTTTAGAGTCCTCTGGTACATGTTTCAGGGAATAATCTTATTAGTTGATACCGTCTTTCTGGGTAAATTGTTAGGTCGTCTTTATATCGGTCGGCTTTATGAACACGGGTTTACGTATAGAGTTCTTATAACTCCAGATGGGGCTCCTGTGACTAGATAATTTCTGCTGAGGGGCAAATTGTTTCTTTGAATTCATATATGTTCTTGTAGGATAAGTGTGCATTGGTTCAGATTATTCCAGAATGGCTAAAGGTCTCGGGTTATATCGTCTTTCCATTGCTTTTATCAGATAAGATCCGGCAATTTGGGGTAGTTTATAAGAAACCATAAAGCTCCATATACACAGCCCCGTGGAGGTGAGGATTTTGCAACCTACACATATCAAACATTAGGGAGTCTGCATGATTCGGGCAGGACTCATCCTTGTATGGAATCGGAAAACAGACCATACCCAAATTTTTTAGATTGGGACCGGATTGGCCCGGGATCAGCGGTACAACTAGCTACTTACAGAAATCTATCCCTTATACCTAAACTAATCATATCTAATTTCAACCATCCAACCTAATAAATCATACACATCACCATTACACAATCATCATGAGTACTAAATTTTAAAATAATTATAAAAGACTATATTAGAAAGAAATACATTTAAAATAATTGCATTCTCTTCGAGTTGGAAAGAATTAACTTCAAAATGGGATTGCACTTGTACTTCATTGAATTCAAGTGCTAATAAAACAATAAATTTGCATAATATTGTCAAGGAAAAATAGAGATTAAGTCAAGACAAAACATGATCAGATCCTGCATATCGATAAACACGACTGGAGGTTGCGTTGCGAGGCAACACGTGATGCAAGTGAGAGAAGAGGAGAGAATGTCGAGCATAAGATGGAGAAATTAGCTTAACTAGTATTTCAAAAATTTTTAATTTTATCTAGTTGTGTGTGTGCATGTGTTCTTGGCGGTCTAGTCTTGGTGATCCAATCCGATTTCATCCACCATGGAATTAAGGATTGGGTCTGGTCCTGATGATCCAATCCAGTCTCATACACCATGGAACGTGAGCATGTGATTATTTATGCTGTCAAAGAAGGGTATTTTAGTAAAAAAAAATCAGAGTATATTCTTGAATTTTTAACTTTTTTTTTTCTTTTTCCCTCTTCTCTCTCTGCCATCCTCAGCGTCGGATGAGAGTCGCCCTTACTTGGACTAGCAAGGGCAGAGGCAGCCCTTGTCCTCGCCTAGGCTAGGTGCAAAAGGGGCGAGGGTGGACGTACGCGCCTAGGCGAGGGTCGACGGAGGAAAGAGGAAAAAAAAGAAAAAAAGAAAAAGAAAATAAATAATAAAAAAGGGGTCAAGAAAGAAAATATTTTTTCGGCGGATGAGGTTATACCATTCTTTGAATATTTGAAATTTTGCCTGGAAAAATAAGATAACATCACGAAAAAAGAAGCACACACTCTAGACTACGATTTCAGAGATTTGCCTCTTAGTCATTAGGGAAAAGATGCACACAGCCCCATTTGTCAATAATCTTAAATATTGTAGATTTGCGACGGGAAAATACCAAAAAAAGAAGGCCCCAGCTACGCTGATTTTTCAATTAAGGGTCCAAATTATAATTTGTGTCAAAGAGCCTAAAATCAATCAAGGGCCTGATCAGGGTATTTTCGTCTTTTACTATTTTATGTAATTTTTTTTTTCTTTTTATGTTGTACTTTTCTTTTTTCTTTTTATCTCTCGTCTCCTCCCCTCGGGCGACGGTAGCCATGGCCTGCGTCCGGCGTCGGGCAACCCTCGGCCTCGGGTGGGCTGTCGTTGGGACTCTCAATCATAATCCAAAATCACTTGCGACTCTGCAATCGCGACCTCTTTATGCATTGGGTTCCCCTTCAAAAGCTCCCACAGCTTCGTAACTTTCCCTTCAAGAGGCGGCATCGGGACTGGTTCGAGTCGCGGGGTGGTGAAGAATCCTTGGATGGACGTTGGCCATGGACCAACAGACATACTTTCGTTCACTGATGGACAACGAGTCTCGGATGAGGAGTACGGCGTAGCACTCCAGTGGAGATGCTTCGCGGAGCGGCGAGAGCGAGGCCTTGTGGAGCTCGCCTTTTCTTCGTCGGCCGGCCACCATCGCCGCCTACCTTGAGGCTGGCTCTTCGGACAATGACGACGGCGACCGACGCATGGTGCACCGATCTGCCGAACTTCTGTACTTCTCTTTTTCTTTCGAGCTCTTCGTTGAAGCTATCTCTTTTCTCTCGAGGACCAACGCTAGTTGCTCTCCTGCTCTCTTTTGCTTTCTCCTTGAGCGTTCCTTTTTTTCGGATCTCTCTATTGCTTATTCTCTCTCGAAAACCAGCGAGCTCAAAAGAGCGGCACCCCCCTCTAGCTCTCTTTGTGAACAAGCTCCCCGCGACTCTTCCTTCCTTGTGCTTTCTTTTTGAAACCCCCCGTGGGACACTCTTAGACTGGAAGGAAATTATGTGGGTTCTCTCCCCTTTTTCCATCCTCCTCCCTCCGCCTTTTTTTTTTTCTAAAGCTGAACGAAGTCCCCCATAGCTGTGCCTTTTTCCCTTCTGTTCCCCATAGAATCATCAGGCAGATGGAGATGTTCCGATGTGGTGTCTGGGGAGGAAAAAGGGGCTTACAGACCCTCGTCCCTAGTTCGATCATCACAGGGAGCTCACAGATGCGCTGCAATTGATCTTCGTCGGGGACGGGGTCAAGCTGAACCAGATCATCGCCGTCGCCTGGCCCGACGCCGGCTCGGGCAACGGTCGCCCAACGTTGGTCCAGACGAGGGCGAGGGTCAACCGCCAAACACCGACGGCGAGGGCAGCGGTCGCCTGAGGTCGACGATGGCTGGGGGAGGGGCTGAGAAGCCGAGCCCTTGCTTTTAACCTTACGACTCCTTCGCCTTTCCGAGTGAGCTCGTCGTAATATGCCGCCGCTCTCTTTCTCCATTGATGGCGATTTCGGTGCTTCTCCAACGGAGAGAAAAGGCAAAACAAGCAGCAAAACCAAAGAAAAAGGAAAAAAGAGATAAAAATGAACGAAAAACAAGAAATGACGAGAATACCCTTTGGAGTAAGCCCTTTTATGAAATTGTATGATCACACGTATTATTCCACTCGAGGCCCTCATTTGCAACAAAGTTGAGTCTGGGCCTTCAATTGAAAAAACAAGTGTAGCTGAGACCTTTTTTTGCCATTTTCCCGATTTGCCACTGCCACCTAGAGTTACATGCAATTGTAGATTTGTATGGCGTAGTTAATACGTACATACGCTTTTCACGTCTTAATTTCCTATTCCTTTTGTTTTTCTTTTCAATTGTAACAAATTCAAGATTGAAGTCGGGATCAGAGTTTATTTAGTTTTAGTTTATAGTATGTTACTATGTTGTATTCACTAAGGGTGCGACCGGTTTAAGAGACTTCTTACTAGTTGTCTCAACACTTTTTGTCAAATAACAAATTCTCCCTCGCTCTTTTTCAATATATGACCCCGTCCTCAATTTGAGGACAAAAATTGACATTTTCCGAAGCATTTGAAGGAATTAGAACTAGAGTTAATATCACGAGAAATTCAAAACCTGATACATATGTGATAAATTTCTCTTCCGTTAATTTCTGTTAAATTTTACGAGCAAATTGCTGAGTTAGGTTGTGACACACAATAATTAACAGGTGCAGTAGGCTGGGGTTTTTTTAACCTCGATTCGTCATAAATATATCAATTTGAGAATTTTCATGTCATTAACCCAATTTAACGTAAATTGACGAATGATAAATTTATTACAAACATGTCCATTTGATTATCAAAAAATTATTTTGCCATAAATTTTTCGGAGATGTACTCATTTAAAAATTTTCGAGATTAAAAAAATAATATAAAATAAATTTATTAAATATATCATGAGTTTGTGAATTTTCGTGATATTAAATATTTAAACAATTCAAAAGTTTCAATTGAATATAACGGGAACGGAAATAGAGAATAAAGAAAAAAAAATCACTCCAAAAAAGAAGATAGTGTTGATGTGACGTGGCAAGGGGTCAAGTTGTCAACTCGGCTCACGAGGGCGTCAGTGTAATTAACGGGCATCTCCAGGGGCAATTCTTCAAACTCAACTTTCCCGCCCAATGTCCCTTCGCTCTGTATCCCAAAAACACAGCGCAACCCAAAAAAAAAAAAAAATCTATTTTTTTTAAAGTATTTTAGCGCTTTCCTTGCTTTATGGCGTGACACCCATTTCCACTCTTCTTCTTCTTCTTCGCCGTCGCCCTGCCGAAGCAGCGCAACTTTCCATCTCCCCTCTCGCCCGTTCGCCGCTCGTCTCTTGAGGGAACTCTCCATTGAAGCGTGGTGAGCTTCCCCTCTCTCTGTCTCTGTCTCTATCTCTCGTCCGTTTTCTCTCGGTCATCCGCGAGCTCTTTCGTCCTCGTGCTCGAGATTCGAGAGCCGTTCGGCCCGCAGGTTGCGAGAACCCCTCGGGCGAATCGTTCGAGCGGGGGTGTCTCTGTGTTTCGGTTGCTCGTTCCCGCCGGTGTTTTCTGCGACCTCTGCTGACTTTGGCCGTGTCATCTAGGGTTCATTTCCTTTTTCTGGTGTGGGGAGATTCTTGCTCGGATGGCGAAAATGAAGGTCGAAGCCTCGGCGGAGTCGCCGACGTCGGTGCTCGGGGAAGACGTATGGTTTCTTCTCTTTTTCTGAGTTGACTGCTGTTGTTCTTGTCAGTCCTCTTGGAAAATGGCTAAATGCCGTAGGATGCTTTACTTTCCTTGCCAAGAAAAAAAATTAGATTTTTAGTTTATGGCTCTCTTCGGCTTCTTGGGGGAGTGGCAAAAAAAAAAAAAGCGAGACTGCTCTTCGCATCAATCATTTCTTTCTGAGAGCTTGAAGTTCTTCATGTACTTTAGAGGGGTCCCTCGGGTATTTAGCTTCTTTCTACGAGTATGGGGGACTCGTGTTTACTTTTAAATGCTTGATGTATAGCGGTTGTGAGGTTAATCTTCATATTTTTTTTCATAGTTTGGTTTTTCCGCGCGAGTGGTTGATGGGTAACTGCCACTCTACTTGTACTTTGGCTATGATGATACGGCAATTTTTGTTTTTGGCATGGCTGTTCGTTACCCAGATTTCCTATGGAAAATGGTTTTTTGGGCTCATGGCCTACCAAAAACTAGGAAATCCAACTGAACCAAGTGGTTTACTTGCTAGCTAAGTGCCATGGCACATGATGCTGGGTTTTTTGCTTTTCTGTTGCTTATGAGACGGTCAACATGTGGTCAAGGGTTCTCGTGAACCATGTCATATCACGTTTGATTTATCCATTTAAGTGAAAACTTCACTGCTTTGGATAAAAGAAACAGAGTGACGAATGATGTTGAAATTTTCTGTATGACGGTTGCTATAATGCAGATGGCAGGTCAGTGTTGAAAATTCTGATGAGCTAAAGTTGGATGATCACCTGTGATTTTAACCAAAGGGAATTAAATGTTTTTGGCGTACTGTGCCCTTATTTAATGCTTCTGGTGCTTTTAACTTACTGGTGCTGACGGTACTTAACTTTGTCAATGTTGTTACTAAAAGAGTCCGTATAGACACGTAGATATTCATATCCATTGCTGGGTGTACTGGTAGACATTAGATAGGGCTATTATTTGGTGCAAGTTCGCCATTATGTTTAAGGAAGTATGTGTAATTTCGCCCTAAATGCGTTTCATGTTGTGAACTTGAAGGGCACTTGCACGGAGGAATTGGTCCCCAAGCTGGAGGAAGAGATACTTTTGACTGCGAAGAATGGAGATTCTTCTCTTATTTCAAAAGTCATGACTGAGGAGGAAGCAAAGTTGCTGGATGCACGTGCGAAAGAAGATGTAGAACAAGAAAATAATTCTGAAGAGGCACCGGAACTGGATGACAACCAGTTTACTAAACTTGATGAGCTTCTAACACAAACACAGCTATACACTGAGTTTTTGCTGGAGAAAATGGATGACATCACATTTGTATAGTCTTTTACTTCTTTTTACCCTGGACATTTTTCCTTGGGGTTTTCTATTTCTTTTGGCTGAGATCATAATACATTTAATTCGCACGTGCAGAATGGAGTGGACCAAGAGAGTGAAAGCACTGAAGAAAAGAAAGGACGTGGTCGGAAAAGAAAAGCGGCACCTAAGTACAATCAAGTGAGCATCATGTTGTTTCTCAAGTGAAGTGGATGCAGAGTTTCCAGGCATATTTCATTTTATAACTGTCTGGGAAGCTCTTTAAGTAAATGGTGAAATGGTTGATTTGTTTTTTCATTCTCTGCATTCTATTCATGTAAGTTATGGTGTAGTAATTCTAATGATGAACTAATCAAAGAAGTTTAGCCAGGAGTTAGGTGATTATGTAGGACACATGTGATTGAAGTGAAACAGCCCTTATATTTGGTTTTTCAATTTATGTAGAGTATATGGTACTGGGTTCAACAATCTTTCTTCTTTAAGGTGTATTTGGATAGACTTCTATTTTTTGCTTAATCTAGATTTTGCGATAAGAACTACTTGTATATTTTTTTTTCAACTGGCATATAAATGTCCACAAGTAGATTTAGATTTAATTTTTTTGCAATTTAATGGGAGAGCATAATTATACTTTTTTGCTTTTACGTAATCTTAAACGAACAGGCCCTCAACTACTAAGAATGTGATGCATGGTTTTTTGAACTTGAGGTCATTTTGTTTGGTTCCTGGTTTCCCTCACAAGTGAAGACCTATTATTCTTGCGCTAATCCATTGATGAGTGTTGACACTTTTTAGAGTTGGGCTTCTATTCTTCTATTTACTTGCTATGCTTGAACGTTTGCCTGTTTCCAGACTCCAAGAATTTGTTTCTTTTTCTTTTTTCAGTTGAGTCACTATCCACTCTTTTTATTTCAGGGAAGCGTTTTTTACATAATCAACTTTCAGCCAATCAATAATGAATATTCACTGTTGCATGTACTTTCTAAAGAGGTAGCTAATCCAAGACACTTTAATGAGTATTGCTTTGGATGTGGTGGTTTGCTTTTCAGAGAAAGGCCAAGAGGGCAGTTGCTGTGATGTTGACGAGATCGCAAGAGGGTCCAAATGAAGAAGATGTAAATCTGACAGAGGGAGAAATACTTGAAAAGGAGCAGCAAAAACTTGTACCGCTATTGACCGGTGGAAAGTTGAAGCCTTATCAAGTCAAAGGTGTGAAGTGGTTAATCTCATTGTGGCAAAATGGATTGAATGGAATCCTGGCAGATCAGATGGGACTTGGGAAGACTATCCAGACCATCGGTTTCCTCGCACATTTAAAAGGGAAGGGGTTGGATGGACCATATCTAGTAATTGCTCCTCTCTCTACTTTGTCCAACTGGGTCAATGAGATTCAAAGGTAAAATGCTTCACTTTTGGACACTGGGACTGGATCCACATGATTACTTTCCAGGTGCATAACATTGCTTTCATTGAGTATGTTCATTTAGGTTTGCTCCCTCTATGCATTCTATCATATACCATGGTGACAAGAAACAAAGGGATGAGTTGCGGCGCAAGTATATGCCTCGAGTAGTTGGACCCAATTTCCCGATTATTGTCACTTCCTATGAGGTTGCAATGAATGACGCAAAAAGATGTTTGAGACATTACAGTTGGAAATACATTGTTGTGGATGAGGTAAAAATATGATTAGTTGTTCATTTAGCTGCTTTAAATTCACCAGTGGACTTATGAAATGTAATTATGCAGCTGGATTTTCCTTTTCTTTGCTAATCTATTTTGTTATCTTTTAGGGGCACCGGTTGAAAAACTCACAGTGCAAGCTGCTAAAGCAGTTGAAGTTGTTGAGCTCTGAAAATAGACTCTTATTAACTGGGACACCTTTGCAGAACAATTTGGCCGAGCTATGGTCGTTACTCAACTTTATTCTGCCTGATATTTTCTCGTCCCATGAAGAATTTGAATCCTGGTAGGTACCTTTCGTTTGTTCTCCTTTACCTGTGTCACTCTCTATCCAACTGAAAAAATGCTTGTCTGAATCTGGCGAGCTCAATCGTGTCCTTGAACTTACTCATTTTTTCCAGTAAGCACCAGATATAGGTCGTAGGAATTTGAACTTTGGCTTTATGGTTATGCATATCATTTAAGCAAAGTATGAAGAGAATTTCATATTGGAATGAACTCGATGCGAAAATTCGTGTGATGCGAAAACCAATTATGGGTGCATGTAGTCTAATTGCAGTTTATATTTAGGTGATGGTATTTCTATTATTGACTTATGGCTCATGCATTTCATGAATCAACCAGGTTTGACCTGTCAGGAAAGTATAGCAATGGAGCAACGAAGGAAGAATTAGAAGACAAAAGAAGGGCTCAAGTGGGTATTTCTGCAGAAAGCATGAATCTACTTCAGGGAATTTTTTTCATAATTGTTGCAAGTAATTCTTGTCACATGTAGGTGGTGGCAAAACTTCATGCTATTTTGCGTCCATTTCTTCTCCGGAGAATGAAAGCTGACGTTGAGCAGATGCTTCCTCGAAAAAAGGAGATTATCTTATATGCTACTATGACTGAGCATCAAAGGAACTTTCAGGGTCATTTGATAAGTAGGACTTTGGAGAATCACTTGCTGGAGACCGTTGACATTGGTATCTGGGAGAAACCTTGTGTTGCCTTTGTTTTTTTTTTTAATGATTATTAGGTTATTCTTGTGGAAAAAAAATATGAAGATTAACTATTTTCACATGTGGGGCAGTGTTTTTTTTCTCCTGAAATTTTCCTTGAATCAGTGTGTATTAGCATTTCAAGTTACTGGCACTTGGTGGCCAGCATTAATCTATTTTCACATTATTGGCTATCCTTCGTATGGTTATTTATATGTTCTTAATACTTTGCTGATAATGAGAGTCACCTCTCAAAGCCTTTGCAATTTCCACCTCATCAGCTCTTGTCAGATGATTTATTGTTGTACCATTTTACATTTGCTCTTCCTTTTCAAGTTCTGTTAATAAGATGTAAGAGCCTGAATGGTGTCCAGTAGTTTGGGGAGTAACTCCTGTTAATGTCTAGAAAACCTTGACATTTAAATTACTATGCCCTTTAGGTCATTGTTTTCCTTATTGATTAATGTTCCTTGACTTGCAGGATGTGGAATGAAGGGAAAACTTAATAATCTCATGATCCAGCTTCGCAAGAACTGCAACCATCCTGATCTTTTAGAGTCAGCTTTTGATGGATCATGTATATTTCTTTCCTTTTGCCTTGGATAAAAATAGGTAGTTCTTGGCTTTGCTTGACAAATCTTTCTTTCTTGCTGTTGTAACAGACTTTTATCCGCCCGTCCAAAAGATTGTTGAACAGTGTGGCAAATTCTGTTTGCTAGATAAGTTGCTGGGAAAGCTATTTGAACGCAAGCATAAAGTATGGTCTGCATTTTGTTTCATTTTATATGATTTTGATAATGAGCTGGGCAACTTATGTTACATTTGCCTTTAGGTTCTGATCTTCTCTCAGTGGACAAAAATTCTCGATATAATGGATTACTATTTCAGTGAAAAAGGATATGAAGTCTGTCGAATAGATGGCCATGTCAAGTTAGATGAGAGGAAAAGACAGGTTTGCCTCTTATGCACTCCAGTAATTTATTTCAATCAGGACATGACAAGTAACCCTATCCAAATTTCTCAACTGTTCAGTTTGCCATTTGTATGGCGGATTGGCATGAAGTTTTAGTGGATTCAATGGGTGTGATTTCCCCCAACTTCTTATAAGTAATACTGTAATTTGTATTAGCTGTTCTACCTTCATCCTCACATAATTCTAATAAATAATACTAGAATTTAAAAAATCTTTCTCCAATCCTAAGGTTGGTTGAAATGGAGACAGGTAAGCAGCAGTTTATAGTCTTTAATGTGGTTAGCTTTTGAACAAAAATCTCAGTGGGATTTGTCAAATGAATAGAATCTCTTTATTTGACAGAGGTGGATAAACTACTTTGCTGAGAATGGTTTTGATTTTTTGAGGCAGTTTTTAATTCATTTTCAGGTGATATTAATGGAGCTCATGGTTAAAAACAAGGATAATGTCATTCCAACTCTTCAATTAGTGTTCCATGGCCGTATCCAGCATAAATGAAAAGAAGTAAATGACTTTAAGGTTAATCTGATCATGGTCCAATTTTTTGGGCAGTTTTTAATTCACTTTCAGGTGATATTAATGGAGCTCATGGTTAAAAATGTTGTTGGAGAAAATAATGCGTTATTCAGTAACCACAATTACAAGGATATATAAACGTAGGATATATAAAAGTGACTATTCTGCCCTTATCTTTAACACTCCCCTTTAAGTTGGGATGTAAATATCAAATAATCCCAACTTGTTACATAAAAAACTCACTCTACTCCCCCTTATAGATTTAGTAAAAATATTAGCAAGCTGATCCTCTGTCCTTGCATGTTGAAGAATAATTTTCACTTTCTCAACTTTCTCCCGTACGAAATGACAATCAACCTCAATGTGTTTAGTTCGCTCATGGAAGACGGGGTTATTCACAATGTGACTAGCCGATTGATTATTACAATATAAGACTGATGGATTTGATATTAGCAAGTCAATTTCTGATAATAACATCCTCAACGAGAGTAATTCACACGTCACATGTGCCATAGCTCTATGCTCTGCTTCAGCACTTGATCGAGAAACCACATGTTTTTTACTTTTCCAAGCGACTAAATTACCTCCAAGGAATACACATTAACTCGATGTAGATCTCCTATCGATAGAACATCCAGCCCAGTCTGCATCAGAAAAACCTCCAGTGTTCAGATGTCCATAATTCTTGAAGAGTAGACTTTTACCTGGCGTTTCGTTCAAGTACTTGATAATTCTAAGTAGAGTATCCCAGTGAGTAGTACGTGGAGAACTCATGAACTGACTGATTACACTGACAGTAAAAGATATGTCAGGTCTTGTGACGGTAAGATAGTTCATCTTTTCCACTAATCTTCTATACTTTCCTGGATCATGTAACAAATCTCCACTTTCTACATCAAGCTTCACATTAGGTTCCACAGGAGTATCTACTTGCTTTACTCCAAGATATCCAACCTCGTCAAGGATGTCAAGCACATACTTTCGCTGAGACAAATTGATACTTGCATGTGAGTATGCAACTTCAATACCAAGAAAATATCGTAAACGTCTTAGATCCTTGGTACTAAATTTTTTCTGTTGAAACTGCTTAAGTTGTTGGATACCATTTGAATCGCTGCCAGTAATGATAATATTGTTCACATATACAACTAGGAGAATACATCTAGCTGAGGAGGTAGAATTAAAAACTGAATGATCTACTTGACAACGCTTTAATCCAAACCTGATAATAGCATCACTAAATCTGCCAAACCAAGCGCGAGGAGATTGCTTGAGTCCATATAAGGCTTTATGTAAGCAACATACCAAATTCTCCCCCTGAGCTACAAACCCGAGTGGTTGCTCCATATAAACTTCCTCGGATAAATCACCATGAATGAAGGCATTTTTCACATCTAGTTGATGAAGTACCCAACCAAAATATGTTGCAAGGGAAATAAAGACACAAACATAGGAGATTTTGACAACAGGTGAAAAGGTGTCGTCATAATCAACACCGTATGTTTGAGTATATCCTTTTGCAACCAATTAAGCCTTCAATCGATCAAGAGTGCCATCAGGATGAACCTTAACAGTGAATACCCAACGACAACCAACAGCGTATTTTGCTGCAGGTAATAAAGTGAGTTCACAAGTACGGTTTTCAATGAGGGCCTTCATCTCGCCTTCCATTGCTTGCCGCCATTCAGGATGAGCAAGAACTTCAGCAACATTGCTAGTCACAGAAACAGAGGACAAGGACAAGACAAATATGGAGAAACTAGGAGATAAACGATCATATGATAAGAAATTGGAAATAGGATGACGAGTACGAAGACACTCAGAAAGACCAGAATAAGGAGCATAACGATCCACAGGACGATCGACACAAGAACGTGTACCTTTGCGAGTAGCTATGGGCACATTAGGATCAGAGTATGGTGCAACAACTGATGAGGGAACAAATGAATCATGTGTAGGTGCTGTATTGCGTCGTTGATAGGTGTGCTCAGCAAATTGAAATCCTTGGGCGTCGTTGGAGCTAGCTTCTAGAAGTGAAGTAGGTGGAATAATTGGTATGACACAATAATTACTATCATCAGATGTTGTGGGTACAGACTGAGAGGGAAAATATGACTGATCTTCAAAGAATGTCACATCTGCAGACACAAATACACGACGACGAGCGGAGCTGTAACATTTGTACCCCTTTTGTGTACGAGAGTATTCCACAAAGATACATTTTTCAGCACAAGGATCCAGCTTATCAAGACTTGGAGTAAGAGAAAGTACAAAACAAACATAGCCAAATACTCGAAGAGGTAATGAAAAAGGGGAACGATTTGGATATAAAGTAGTGAACAGTGTCTTCCCCTGAAGAACAGAAGTTGGAAGCCTATTAATTAAATAACACGCTGTCAGAATAGCATGGCCTCAAAAAATTTTAGTTAGATTCATGTGAAATATAAGACGACGAGCAACATCAAGAATATGACGATTTTTACGTTCAACAACTCCATTTTGTTGGGGGGTGCATGAACAGGAAGTCTGATGGATAATACCATGAGAATCAAGGAATCGGTGGAAACCAGAAGTGGTAGCAAGATATTCTCTAGCGTTATATGACCGCTAATATTTGACGGAGATATTATACTAATTCAACACTTCGAAGTAGAATAATTGAAAAAAATGAAAAATTTCCGTACGGTCCTTTATTGAAAATAACCAAGTTATTCTGGAAAAATCATCCTTGAATGTAACAAAGTATCTGAATCCAGAAATATCAGACACACGACATGGACCCCATATGTCTGAATGAACCAGCTCAAATGGACTCGACACATGACTTTGAATACGGGAAGGAAAAGACGCTCTACGATGTTTACTAAACTGACATGCTTCACATTGAAAAGAACTCACAGACTAGAACTCAGGAAATGTACGACGAAGTATGTTTGGTGGCGAATGACCAGCTCGACAATGTGTTCGATATATATCAGTGGATGAACGCTTCATAGTTGCGGCAGCTAACACTTTGTCAAGATAATATAAACCATTTGATTCATGTCCCCCACCAATCGTCTGTCCAGTCCTCAGATTCTGAAAGATACAGCGAGAAGCAGAAAAAGTTATGGAGCAATTCAATTGTTTTAGTCAATGAGCCAACATAAATTAGATTATAGGGAGACTGAAATAGGTGAAGTACAGATGACAAAGAAAGAGAAGGACTCAAATGAACAACTCCCGTACCAGTAACCTGCGATTGGGAACCATTTGCTAATGTAACCGAATTATACAATGAAGGAGACAGAGAATGAAATGAAAATAGCAAATTAGAGTTACCAGACATGTGATTACCGGTAACCTGCGATGGTCACCGATGGATGATCAACGGAGGTGGTTGTTTTAGGTTTAGGGTGGCTCTGATACCATGTTGTTGGAGAAAATAATGTGTGTTATTCAGTAACCATAATTATAAGGATATATAAACGTAGGATATATAAAAGTGACTATTCTGCCCTTATCCTTAACAAAAAAACAAGGATAATGTCATACCAAGTCAATCAATTAGTATTTCATGGCCGTATCCAGCATAAATGAAAATAAGTAAATGACTTTAATGTTAATCTGATCATGGTCCTTTTATTGACTGGTTAATTGCGTTGTTCCAACTGAATTGTGCTTTTCTTGCAAATGGCTGGCTATGGCCGTGGTGTAAATATTAAGAAATTCATATGAATGCTCTGCCATTGGACCCCATAGCATCTCCAGCTAGTGTGCTAGTTGTTTTTCTTTATTTACATGCAAAACATATACTTTTGTTAAAGTAATCGATAAAGTGATTGTAGAAAGGCCGTGATTAAGCTGGCCTGAGGTTATCGAACCCCTGAACTGGCTTCCTCCATTTAAGATATTTGATTAGCTGGCCAAACTAATTGAATGCTGATTGTATAGAAGGTGCAAATCCAATATGTTTATCTCAATAAATATGATTAGCATATTCTGATTTGGATGGCTTCCCATCTGCCTGCCTGGTCTGGGTTTCTCACATATTGACTGTTGTTATAGCTAGTGACAGCTTTGGTAATTGTGGTTTAAACCATTATGGCATTTTTCTGTTTTACTTGGTAATGTCCTGCTGCAATGTCAATTATTAATAGCTTTACAATGCTCAATTCGCAGATTCAGGAGTTTAACGATGTTAATAGCATCTACAGAGTATTTCTTCTCAGCACTAGGGCAGGTGGACTGGGTATAAACCTGACTTCCGCAGACACTTGCATTCTATATGATAGCGACTGGGTATTTCTCTTGCTGTTATTAGTTTTGCCCCCTTATCTCTCACTTCTCAGTTAATTTGACACAAAGGATGTTGCTATTTGTGAAAGTAATATGAAACGTGTTATCTCTACACTCCAGAACCCTCAAATGGACTTGCAGGCTATGGACAGATGTCACAGAATAGGTCAAACCAAACCTGTTCATGTTTACAGGCTAGCGACAGCGCAATCAGTGGAGGTTAGACATCAGTAGCCTGACACCGATCTTTCCTTTTGAGTAGTAGACCGATTCTGTTTAATGTTGAGAACTAAAGATATTGTATCTATTTCCAGGGTCGCATCTTGAAGAGGGCTTTTAGTAAGTTGAAGTTGGAGCACGTGGTGATTGCGAAAGGACAATTTCACCAAGAAAGAAACAAGCCTAATACCTTGGAGGTATGTTATCTGCTAAATTAGAAAGTTGCATTATTGTGGGATGAGCAAAAGTTGTGGATCTTCTTTGTGCTTGAGAATGTGTTGTGACTTTGCTTGAATTTTGGTTGGTTGATTAAAGTGCAGTTGCTGCTTCACGCGGGGTCTATTTAATATCTGTGCGGGTTAACCGTTGCCTTGGCAACTTGCTGAACTGTTTTGTGGAAACTATAGGAAGAGGATCTACTGGCATTGCTCCGAGAGGAAGAGACCGCTGAAGATAAGATGATACAGACGGACATCAGCGATGAGGATCTGGAGAGGATCTTGGACCGCAGTGACCTGATTGCTGGTCCACTTGTTGATGCTGAGAAATCTAATGCTGCCGCAGCAAGTGCAATGCCTCTCAAGGGACCTGGTTGGGAGGTGGTGATACCAACTGCATCTGGAGGCATGCTTTCGACACTCAACAGCTAAAGCGTACCGAGTGAGACCTAGTCATATCTCAGTTACTCGGCACATTGGGGATTCTTTTTTGTGTTTTTGCGATATCATTAGAAGATTTATGACTACACTTCCCTTTTTCTTGGGCCGGAACTGGCGAATGGAGGAAAAAGGGGGAAGCTCCCTTTCATTTTGTAAATGTCGTTCATGGGCTACTTTTCAGAAAGGGAGCTGAATTTTGTAAATTGCTTCTGAAGGGATCGTTTCTCCATTGTGCACCAACCCTTCTATGAGCTCTAGGTACTTTATGGTGCTGAGACTTAGTTATCTTTTTAGACTGGGTGTGCCCTAAGTATTAATTCTGGTCTCCTGGCCTTCCCAAAGTCTGTACTGCTTTTGTCTTTGTTAATTTGTTTTATTGACTACTGCACGTGCGTTTGATATGGCTTGCAGAGTCATCAGATTTCCATTTCCTGTCTGAAAATTGAATTTTCTTGATTGCTTGAAGATGCCATGCTCCAAGCTCTACTTTTCATTGTAGAGCTGGGATTCGACTGACCATCTTTGTGATGAAGAAATGAGGTAATGGTGTCGGTACTCTGTAGTTAGCTTGTCACGAGGAATTTGCTTGACTCGCGGCCTGGAGAAATTTCTAGTTCCACTCGTGAGGAAGAGGAGTGGTGAAATCAGTCTCTCTTGGGGTCGCAAGTTCGGGTCATCTTGTGAAAGAACCAATCAAACCGTTCGTGCCTTTGGAAAGACTGCCCGATAATTACACTTGACCGTCGAGCGCGGCTCCGGCTGGGTCGACTGTTTGTTGACAGGCGTTGGTAGGTCTCAGGCCCGTCTAGGCCCAAATTTTCGGGCCGTGTTCCAAAGCCCACGCTTGACCAACTAATTAAAATTGAAGCTCAGATCCACCCAAATTCAATATGTATAAGTCAAGGTCTATGATCTTGTAATTTGTTCAATAACATGTAATTTCATTCCTAAACTCTTAATTTATTTAACGCAACCCATGAATTTTTTGTACATATTTGATTTAGTCTTTAAATTATATAAAAATATTTAATGTAGTCTCTGAATTTGAAATGATGAGAGGACAATAGTGAACATTTTTTATATAATTCGATAATCATATTGAACACATGACAAAATTTCAATAACTGTTAAGCAAGTTAAAATTTTAGAAATTACATTACATATTAATTCAGGTTATGGTACAGTTCCGTCATTCTTCCTTGTTTTAAGGAGGAAAAATTCAATCTATAAATCCTACAAAAAATCACGTGGAAGAAGCACATACGGTCGTCGAGCCGTAAAATATTCGATCGAGTCCTGAACTCTCTGTTTCTTGCGATCAGGTCCTAAAACTTCGTTGAAAAATGTAATTACGTCCTAAACCCGAAGAGCCTAACCTCCGGTTTACCGTGCTGGCTACTCCTCTGTCTATGCACTTGGATCGGCTCCCGGTTTGGAGGAGGAGAAGAAAAGGAAGATCGAAACGATTGAGTCGGATCGACAATCGCACGTCGACATTTGTGATCGGTGGCGTCGTCGGAGCATTGATCGGAGCCGAGCAAATCGAGGTTATCTCGCGCCGTCGAGAGATGATAACTCGCTCGAAACTCGTCGAGCAACTCAGAGACTACCAGGTCCGGTCTCAGCGCAGTTGCCCTGCCCTCGCTCTCTTCTCTCCCAAACCTCACATCACCACCCGGTACTCTCTCTGTCTCTGTCTCTGTCTCTCTCTCTCTGCGAGCGTCAGACGTTTGTGGTGCATGCAGTGTCATTGGTTCTTTTGCTTCAATTGGTTCGGTCAGTGCATTGGGCGATTGGCATCAATCATTCGCGACGGTGAAGTATTTTCTGCTTCTGGTGGTCCTTGGTCGCTATTTGGATGAGATTGTTGATAAGACGTAGGATGCAGAAATCACCTGAATGTACTCAATCTTTGTGAATTCAATGATCG
The DNA here is from genome assembly GCA_028455895.1 of Rhodomyrtus tomentosa. NCBI lineage: Eukaryota > Viridiplantae > Streptophyta > Magnoliopsida > Myrtales > Myrtaceae > Rhodomyrtus > Rhodomyrtus tomentosa. Next base: position 12,324,680 of record JAPCWY010000002.1, on the reverse strand, counting down.
AAAGTTAGTCTGAACTGCAGCTCTCGCCATTTGATATGATTCTGAATCAATTTTATGCGATCTTGATCTAGTCTAGTCTTGTTGTTTGCTCTTGGACTTCGCTTTCTGATGATAGCTCCTGACCCTGTTTAGTTTTTATTGATTGGGGTTGCCGCGGCTATCTGTTATCGGATGTTTGTCGCCGCATCGACTGTCTGTCTGGAAATAGTTTGAGAACTGTCAAATGTGTTCCAGGTTATTGAAACTAAAATCTTGTGTGAAATTTCATGCAGGGCTGATGTTGCTGTAGCTATATTTTGGGCTGTGGTGTTTGGCATGCTTGTCGGACTGACATATCTGACGTTTCGTTACGGTCATTTCTGGCTGTCCTTTTTGACTGCATGCCTTGGAAGTTTTCTACTTGTATGCCTCCGAAAATCTAGGCATGAGCTGGCCAGGAAAAAGGAGACGAGATTACCTCTGTCCCTGTGAACATAGAATTCTCAATGTGAAAACAATGAGACAAAGGGCTGGTCTTTGAATGGGAAAAAGAGTGGATCTGCAAGGTCCCAAATGAATTGGGCTTATTCGAAAAAAGCCTTGGTTATTTGGAAGATCTATCTCGTGTTTGCTACTGCATGGTTCAATTCTGCAGGAACTGCGAATCAGTATCTTGGAACTCCTCCTAGATAAATATTTGACATGAAAGTCAAGGAGTTTTGGTTACTCACCATCAACTTGAGCGAATTGGCAAATATGTCCTCGAAGCATATAATAATTGCGGCCCGGAGTTTTGCCTGCTGCTGTGAGATAGATGGTACCATTTCACGTATCATTCTTTGTATCCCAGATTCATACCATAAAGTTTTGACGGATTCTGATCTTTTATTCATCATGCTTCCTTTTCATGTAAATACCATATACAAGCAAAGTGACGGACAACATCCTGTTAATCTTCTCTTAGTACTTTTATGAATTGTAAGTTACATCTCCTAGGACTTCATGCATGAGTCATCTGTCAATGAAGTTGGCATAACATGCTTTTCCATGTATCTTACCCATGGAAGGGATGCTACTAAGGCGGAACACAGAAATCAAGACTACCCTATATGAGAATTGACATGTAAGTTGCCTAGCTGCTATAGTTAATGCATATGATATTGAGCTTCGCTATATCACCTTTTCCGTTTTTATTCTTGTCCTTTGTATGATTGCTTCATGGTCTCTTCACTAAATGGAATTACTTATGATCCGGAAAGGAAGAAGAACAATCCTACTTTATGCAATCCCTTTGTCGGACTACTATTTTATTATGAATTGTTCTGGTACCTCTTGTACCCATAGGTTCTTCATATTAGTATGCGTAGGAAGATGAGGATGTGGAGATGATTTGATGGCTTGAGAATTCTTTGCGGATAATTTGCACAAATATTTGATCTGGGTAGTTGAATTAGATTGTTATATCCTGAGAGACTTCACCAAAGGGGGCAGATTTAGTACCAATGAGCCATGTGCTGTCAGATGTTCTGCCAAGCCTTTTTATGAAAGACTAATCAATGACATGCGCAGGAACTATAACTTGGCAGTGTGGATAAACGTGCTTACAGTGACATCTAGTCATTCTAAGACCAATTTCTAATCCAGTCAATTATTTATTATTTGTTTAGATGTCTATTTTACTTTTCTCCTCTCACTGTTGGTAGTCAGATATTTGTATGCCTGGGAATATGTTTGCTATTTTTATTATTCTCTCTTCTGGAAAAACAAGTTTCTCATTCCATTCTACTTTGGTCTTTATACTGGTAATGTTTCGCTCTCATGTTTTTGAGGCAATGATTGGGCTAACTCATTTTGAAGTAAGGTCCTTGCTAGCCATAATTGGGATTATTAATGCTTAATCCACTGGATACTTCTCTCCTCTGCTGCATCATGGTCGTTCATACTTGGATCGGTTCACAAACCCATCTGACGCTGCGCCCTGCACATTCTTTTTTTGTTCTTGACATGCATGAATTTCATCTATCTTTGTCCGTCTCTTACTGCCCTAATACTGCAGATTATAGGGCTGTTGTTTCAATCAATAGCTCATTTGATTGCTGAGTTTGATTTTATCAAATGGTCGCAATCGTTGTAGAGGAGTTCACTTACTAGGCATATGGTGAAAAGCAAATCATGGACCTGAAAGTTGTGGTCCAATGATGGAAGCTTCTTCCTTAAACCAGTGGAACATGCAGCTCTCGTCACATGATAGTCCTGGATCAAATTAGATACCGGCTAGATTTATACTGCGAAGTTGTTCGGTCAGTATTTGAGTGGATTAATGATTCCCTTGTAGCTGTAGACAGTTTTGCCTTTTGCCAGTTATGTACAATATAGTCAATGTTGCCGTGTTATTGCAGATTAAGCTTTGTGAATTGTTTACTTCCCTATCCTGTTTTTCTTTTGTAGCTGTTATGTGTGTGTCCAATCACATGGCTGTTGCTGTCATGTAACCTGTCTTGAATTACCACTGGATGTTTGGTTAGTTTTCATTTAGGTCTTTTGTTCCTACGGCTATATTGGGCTATAATGTCTTGTGTCGTCATCAGTGACATTTAGGTCTTTCTGTCAATTCTTTCTATTGGTGCCTTGGAACCTCGCTACTCATATAAACTCAGTCTCTAGGCACATGATTCCATTTATTCGATTCGGCTTTGTGATTTTTTCTTTTGTGATTTTTTTTTGGGGAAGCAATGAACGGCTAAAATTGAAGCCATTTAACTTGGCTCTTGACTCACTGATCAGAGGGAGCAAACTTTACCTGCATCTCTCAGCTAGATTTGAAATTTTGCTTGTATCATCTCATATAGTCCATCAGAGTTTGGTACACCCTGGTTTTCTCTTCATTATTGTACTTTCCTCATAATAATACCATACATCTAGTGAAGTCTACTCGGCAATGTCCTGTTATCTTTGAATCACTTTTGTTGCGGGAACTTTGTAAGTACTCTGTTAATGGAGTTGGCGTAACACTTACCGGCAAAGTTGTGTCTAGAGATCCTGCCAATTTGAAAGGCGTAACATTCACCCTTTGCTATTCGCCAAGGTAGAAGAGGACTAACATGCAATTCAAAAGCTGATTAAAGTTATTCCCAATTAAGAAAATCTGATCTCCGTTGTCAGATTTTATCAGTGGTAGAGCTTATTTGCACACAAGGAAGCAAAATATTAGCATGCACGGTAGATTAGGTTGTGATGATGATCAGTACCGAAGTTGCTATGCGGATAGTAATAATTAAAGGCACGCATTATTGATGTTGCATAGCTTGCTATGAGATACAGAGGAGGTAGTATGCCTCTTGAAGGCTAATGCTGCTCTGGGCTTTTGTTGGGCTTTTGTTGTACTGGCTGAAGGCAACATATCTGTTCCTTCTCTGGGGATATAAAAGATAGATGCCGGCAGAAACACGGAGTCATCAGATGGGCTTCCAGTGGCTTTTATTAGGTCTGTTATTGGCCTTAAGTCATTGGAGACCTGTGTGTACTCACTGTTAATAGTCGATATCCCTTCTTGGATGTGCTTGTCGCATTTAGTCAATTCATGTGGTATATTTACAGATAATGATCTTTTCTTATGTTGTTGAGGCAAGGAATGGACCAACTAACTTCGAATAAGGTCATGCAGCTTGCTACTTTCTGGATCAGTAACCTTGTCATTTAGATCTCTCTCTCTCTCAGCATACAAATGTCAACGAATTCGGCGGTTTGAAGACCCGAAAATTTTTTATTTCAGTTCATTATGGTTCGCAGACCGCATGGGTTGTCATGGTCCCCTTTTGGACCATTTCCTTCGTCTTCCTTTACATATCATGCAATTGCTGAGCTACGATTGTATGCATAAATATAAATCCAACTGAATAATGGCTACCACACATAATGGGACATGTGGCCCTCTGGTCAGACAAGCTCTTCTGTTCTGGTTCATGGACAAGTGTGCTGATGATTGTCTGAACATGTTCGCCTCGTGACACTCTAATTCCAGCTTTCTTGGTAATATTAAGTCTTTATAATGTCGAATGGTATTGAATATTTGATGCGTTAGTTTTGAAGTAATCACCAGCTGTGTTGGACTGGGTGTTGCTCCATGATTGCTCTCTTAGGCTCTTCTGTCTTTTTGGTTGTTTTATATCTTTGCTTGGCTTGTTTAGTTTTTCCTTTTGGCCAGCATGGAGTCCCTTTCATTACTTAAAGGGAACAAATGAGAAAATCGCTTGTAAAACGGTCGCTTCTGCCTTTTGGGTTACGTCATTTGGGCCAATATATTGCTCATGACCATTTAGCTCATATGTTAGTAGTGTTATACTGCATAATTGTCAAGTGTTGGGAGAATCGGTGTCAAGATCAAGAGGATCGTGCCATGCCGTTTACACACACAGGCCTCGCCATGTGTACAGCATAATGGCTATGCTCCATTCTTTGACTGCGACTTTGGTCGCTTGAACTTTCGCTTGGGTGATTTTCGGTTCATACCATTGCTTTGACCCGGAAGCGGTTTCTTTTCGCTTATGACAGTAAACTTTCGGCTATGGGAACGAACCACTTGTAAATTGGAGCTGTCTTTCGACATTGCGTACATGTTTGTACGGTATACTTGTATAGTGAGCGGGCATGTGAACTTGTGGGTTAGAGAGATGGGCAGCGTTTATAAATGGAGCTTGGGCTGTCGTTACACAAGGAAGCGGACAATCCAAATCAAACCAACCTAGGCTGACCCGAGGAGTTTCTTTTTAATCGGGTTATGATTTGTTTTTGGGTTGTGTTTTGGTCATTGATGTATCCCTTCTTTCTCGATGTATCAGTCATTCCGAACCAAATCGCAACCGTTTTCTTATTAAACCGACATGCCTAGAAACTAAGACTTTTCTATGTCGTTTTAAGTATGAAGGTACACTCTCGGCATTTGCGACTCTTCTTTGTTTATTCTGACGTGCTATTAGATTTAGGGTTACAAGTTAACATTAGTCTTATTACATGGTCAAGCTTTATGTCACGGTTCAAACCAAATCGAAGTAATTACACCGGAAGGTTGCTGTCCGATTTTTACTGGGTTTTGCTTGTTAAGTCCTCCTCGTTTCGTTTAACATGGATTTTGGTCCGAAATTTTTTCGAAGACTCTCTCTCTCTCTCTATGCCATTGAACCTGCTGGTTTCGCCATTCCCATTTAGAAAGAAAAATAAAAAAAAATTGCGAAAAATCAAAGAACGCTCGAGGTCGTCCCGCGGATTCTGTACCTCAAAAATAGCAATCGTTCTGATGTGGCCGAGATGCTAGAGCTGCCTCTTAGGGCCCAGCAGTGCGAACAGAACCCATAGGCATGTGTACGTGCATGTGAAGGAAAAAGTTAGGGGGTGGTCTTATCTTTTATGTCAAAAGGTCCTTTTTCCCAAACGGGTTCATTGCAAGTTGGATTTTGGCACCTAACATGAGATTTGAGGGGGGGAAATAATGCTTCTAGGCATATCTGAAAGCATCAAAAACCATTTATGCGCTTAAGCCGACTAAAATAGAGACGGAGAGAGAAATAATACTCAGCCACGTGTTGCTTAAATCATCGTCTCGACGAGTCATCACTATAATACGGGATACGTGCAAAACTTGTGATAGAAGGAGAAAGGAATTATTGTAGAAATGGTGCTTGTTCGAATTTATGCTGATACTCTCGGGATAGCTAGTTTAGCAAATGAAAGGAAGATTTCGAGCAGCGCATCAAATGAGCCTTGTATGAGGAATAATTTAAATATATAGAAGCGGTTTTCCATCGAAGTTGTATAAAAAGCAGTTCTTTTTCAAATTTTGTAGCATGATGCATCCTGACCTTTTGATTCGATGACATTTTTCAATCCGTATGTATGCTAACTGCCTGATGCACGTAACTGCGTGTAAAAAACTCACTTTACCTGGAAATCTTACTTAGAGAAGTCAATACTTAATCGAAGCATACATGCATACTTCACATAAAAGTACATACAATTTAAATGCGTGTAAAAGTGGGTACTTCATTCAACATCGACCGCACCTATAGGAAGGCCGTGGTGAAGCTGAGTTACTCTATAACAAACTAGTGCAAAGGGCCTATAACATCCGGGGTCTAACGAGAGGAAACATACATGGAGGCGACAGAAGGAGAAGGTCAAAAGTCGTGCTAGGGCTTCTTGGGACACCCACTTGACCACTTTCGATCTAGTTTATAAGGCGCAATACATCTTGAATAATACCGAAAGTTGTCTTTGTAGGATTCCAAGGGAACAACTCAAAAGATTACAACGACATCCAACAACAGTGTCGAATAAATCTACTAGTCTTAGTATAGAATCTAGATAACCATGACGTCAAATCCAATCCAACATGAAGTAGTCTCCAAGAAGAAGAAGAAAAAGGAAATATAAGGGCATCTTTTTTTTTTTCTCCCATCATTATTAAAGTATTAGAATAATAGATAAACTATGAATTATCCACTGACCCAAGAAGGTAGAATCTTCCAATTGGAGAAGCTCGTAGGCCTATGGTTGTCACGGCGCTAGTAGCCGATGGTTAATTTCTTTTGAGATGATAAGACATGGGGAATACTCAATGTACTAAGTCTAGCAAAAAAGCCGAAATTCTTGGCCAATCAATTGCACTTTTGGCTAACATTAGGCTAATGAACTCAATTATTCCTTTTGTCATGTGGGTTTTATTAGCTTTACCGTCATCATGAAGCCTTTAATCAGTGTCTAAATTATTGACTAAAGCTGACATGAAGGCTGAAACCAATGACGTTGAGCTGTAGCATCCTGATGCTCGACCACATTATCTAAAGTAAGTCTCCACACCAATGTCATGTGGGCTCATCGGTCGAATAAACCCTAGCATTTGTGTTTCATTCCTGCTATGAAAAAGAGAAAAATCTTGAGGGGATTAAAATGATATGTAGATGCAATTCGCACAACGAACTAGTTGTAAAAATAAAGAGATTTGTTTAAAAGTTCCTAAATTTATTGCACTTTTGTCAATCTAGTCATAAATCTTTCAATTTTGTCAATTGGGCTCGAAACTTTTCAAATTTTACCAATTGAGTCCATCTGGCTAATTTTGAACGAAAATCACGATATGGCAATTTAGTCAGCACCGACTGACTTTACGTGCAACGGACAATGCCAGCATGGAAATTTTTTAACAATCCATTAATTCTTTTGGAACATTTTATTGGTTTTTATTTCATTATTTTATTTTTCATTTTCTTTATTTTCTTTTCTTTTTCTTTTTTGTTTCAAAATCGACCCTCAACTAGCAGCCAGCAGAGATCTTCGGCCTTTAGCTAGTGGCCGTTGGGCTTTTGAAGCAAAAAAGAAAAAAAAATGGAAAGAAAGAAAAGAAAAGAATTATAAATACCCACTCATGGGTAGATTAATTGGTTAGGGCGCACTTAAGATTGTGTGGTTAGGCGCACTGTTCACGGGTTCGATTCACCAGATGAACACCTGTGATTTAAGTAGAGAGTCATGACGGTGGGTTACGGTGCTCGTCTACTCCGAGGAATATTCAAGATGCACGCAAGCCCAGACAACTTGGTTATAAATAAAAAACAAAAATCAATGTAAAATGTTGTAAAATATTAAAAAATTATAACAATGATCCACGTTAGCGCCGACTGTGTCATGTAGGATAGCCAGCGTCAACGTCAGCGATTTTTTGCTAAAATTGATGGGGTTGACTCAATTGAAATAAAAAAACAATGGCTTAGGACCCAATATACAAAATTAATAAATTTATAACTGAATTGAAAAAAATAGGTAATAAGTTTATGAATTTTTGGATAATTTTTCCTATAAAATAATTCTACATAAACTACACTAACGTATGCGTCTGCACGTATATAAACACGGAGGAAATAATAAGAAGGCATTGCCGAAATAATAATAATAATACCTTGAATATGGAGTTGGCAAGAGAGGTACAAGGAAAAGCTGCAAAGAGAGAGAGGTGAAATAGGATTAAAGTTTTTATAATTGACTAGGAGATCGCCGATCAGCAAGGGTTTCGCAGAAGGTGGGCATAAGGTGGTATGACGCCAAACCCTAGATCCCATCTTGTACTTACCGCGCTTAATTTATCGATCTCGAAATCCCGCCTAAAATCTACTTGATTCAACATGGGTTCAACATCTCCAAAAAAATAAAATTAGGGTTCACATTTTCTACAAGGAAGCTGTTAGCTTGACATCGTATTGTTAGTTATTTCTACTACTTGATTTACTAATCAATGAGTGCTTTATACAAAACGTGCGGTAATGGTGTACGGATATATAATTGAGATTATATTGTCTTTGACGGTAATGTCAATGAAGCATTTTCCTTTCTGCAAATGCAGACTCTACATAACTTTCTAACTTTAGATACGAGATTCTAAAATAATAGATTTTTTTACATTTTATCTCATTACTAGTATAATCAGTTAATTTCAAGTAATTGTTTAAGAATAATATATTCGTTGAGACTTTTTCTAGAATATTATGATCCCATCCATTTTTACAGTCCAGTCCTTTAGACACCCATCAAGCCCAAATTAAATATCGATTAAGCACTTTGCTTCCGCTATATTGATTATTATTTCTCTTTGGGGATTGTAATTCACAAGCGATAATCATGTCTATTAGGGGTGTGCAACTGGATCGGGTTTACTCGAAATTTGGATTGGCCCACCCAAAAAACAGGATCAGGAATCGGTTCTTGTTTAAAACAGTCCAGCAACATGTTCCAATTTTTGGGAAATGGTTGAAATCGGTCCAATTTTCTGTTTTAGGTGAAGACCCACCCGAACCGATTTTAGAATCGATTTGTAGCTATTGTTAAAAAAAAAAAAAATTATCTCGCTTGCCAACGTCGCCTCACTTCCTTTGTTTCGTGTTTCTCAACCCCATCTCATCGAGCTCTCTCTTGTTGTTGTCACAATCGACTCTCTCTCGTTGTCGCCACAATCGGATCATTTCATCGATACTCATATTATTTCAATGGAAAAAATTAAATCAAAACAAGAAACAAAGGTGAAATAGGTTCTTGGGTAGATCTTGGAACTGAATCGAAAAACATTGTCGATTTCAAAACATATTTCAGGACAAACAGGGTAATTTCACAGTTCAAAAAATCGAAAACTTATTGTAACAATATCAGTTTCGGGGTCTAGATATGGACCCTACCCAACCCAACCCGGCACATGCTCACCCCTAATGTTGTCTATACATTATTTCATTCGATAATCGGGTCTCAACATCATTTCAATAAGAGAAAACTTCATAAATTACATCAATTTTCAATTATATATTCAACTGCTACCTGAATTTTGGAATCTATAGCTTGCATTTCTAAACAAAATATCCAAACCGAAAAGACTAATGTAATCCCTAAACCATTTCACCTAGGGATGTCAATGGGCCGAGTCAAGCTAGGTGTCGACCCTGCCCGAGCCGGCCCAAATGGAGAAGTACCGCAACCGGGTGGGGTTTGGGCGATTTCTTTTTTCTTTCCTTTTTTTTAATTTTTTTGAATTAAAATCAATTAATAAACCCTTAAAATGAAATAATATAAAAAGAAAATATAAAAATAATTTAAATTTAAAACAAAAAATAAATATTAAATATAGTTAGACGGAGCGCGGGTATATTTGACACCCCTAATTTCACCGTCCCTCTCTCGCACCCTTGCTCTCTGAAACCCCTCTCTTTATCTCTCACTATGCCCTATGTGTCTCTTCTCGGCCATGACCGAGCTTGACCAAGGGTCGAGCTCCATTGGCGAGCCAGCTCTACCCAAATTTGCTCCAGCTCCGATGACACTAAGCTCAAATCTAGCCCCGCATGCGTCAACCTCGAAGGATTTAGGTTGAGCTCAACTAGATTTGTGTCCAGCTTTATTATGGCTCAGTCAACGAGTCGCGGGTGCTGGCAATGTGACGGCGCCCATTGAGGGCGCTAGGGCAACGAGAGGTTAAACAGTGGGTGGGTGGTTGGGTGGATTAGGGTTTTAGGCAATTGGGTTTTCATTGTGGGTAGATTTGAAATGGTGGGTGAAGCAAAGTGGGAACGAAAATGGCAACTTTGTACGCAGGACCAAATGGCTATGTGCAACAAGGGATGCTAGTTTTCAAAATTTAAGATGCCGACGGATATGAGAGAATTGTGGAAATACCTTTTCCTTACCTTATAAAATGATCATCGGATAAACTTCAACAATCTCTCCCTCGTACATGACCCCTGAATTAGAGTTGCAACAATCTGTATATCTCCCGTGTGTCCGTTAGATTCAGACATGTTGATCCCTGAGTAACTAGATTGGATCTGCAACAACTTGTATCTCTCTCATGTTGTGTCCATTAAATTCAAACATGTCGATAACCTGAGTTATGATGCAAAAGTTAGGTGATCTTGAGTATCTTTTACCCCAAAGCAAACTCAAAAGGTAATACTTTCTCCTATGCTTATAAACTGACCATCAAATCCTTTCACAATAGATCTGAGATAAAACCCAGCAGTTTCATTTCCTTCACAAGAAAATTAGGGAGTGTATAACAACACTCCATAAATTATTTCTAGAACAAAAACCTATTTCTGGAATAGGTTTGAAACACAAACTCGTTTAGTAACGTAATTCTAAGAAATTATTTCTGAAACAAAAAGTTATTTCAGAAATATATTTGAAGCAAAAATGAAAAAAAAGTTACTTCTCCGAGGAATAGAAATAGAAATATTCATTGACGATAATCTCATCCCCCGCCGTGGGTCGCCAGTCACCGGCGGCAATGGCCGACGATCGGCGCCCCCATCAAATAATTTTTTTTTCTAGAATCAGAAATTTTATGCTGTTATCAAAAGCATTTTTTTGCTCAAAAACTTATTCAAAAAAAAAATATAAAAAACTATTTTTGTTCCAAAAATACATTCTCGAACATAAAAGTTGTCATGCGCGCCCTTACTGATTAACTCCACAAAAGGTTCTTAACAAAAAAATAAAAAAACTTCACAAAAGGAAAAAAAAAAGAGCCTTTTTTTTTTCCACGAGGTCCATCAATGTAGCTATGCTAAAGTTTTCCTCAATTGATTGACTTGCACGTGAAGAAAAGTATGGAAATAGCAAAGAATCTCTCTTGCATTCTCACCTCAAGCGACTTGTCACAATGACATCACGATCACTCGTGCATGAAATCAAGTGCTTGGTTTTGACTTGCAATGTCTTGCTGCTATACAAATGCGAACCAGCTAAAGGAGTGTGGACCGATGAGCTTGATGTTAACCTAGCCGAAAGCAAAAAAAAGGAAAAGAAGGAAACAAAAGAAAAGGAGTGAACCCTACTTGGTTTCTTCTCCTTTCTAATTCTAAGGGGGAAAGAAAACCTTAGGTTGTATATTTTCCTTTTGAGCTCGGGATTCTCAATTGGATTCTGCTTTTGAGGCTCGTGGAAAGATTAAGCACAAAAGGAAGGTTACATGCACGTGTGTACCACAATGAGCAATTTTACAAAAAAAAAAATACAATTGAATTCTAAAACTTATCATAAAAATGTAAGTTCTCAAACTTGTATCAACATGCAATTGAGGCTTAGAATTTTGAAAAAAACAACCAAGTTTTAAAACTTTTCAAATTGATCTAATCAAGTCATTTCGTGAATTGCACCTTTTGTAAATTTTAGAACTAAATTGCATTTTGGTGATAAGTTTTAGAATTTTATTTCATTTTTTGTAAGTTTTAGAAATCGATAAACTTTTTGAGATAAATTTTAAGATATGATTGTATTTTTTTGAAAGTTGTAAGACTCAATTTCAATTTCGTGACAAACTTTAACTTCCAATACATTTATCCCTTTTTCTTTCTTGTTGTTTACTAGCCTGCTGAAATTATCGGAGGCCTGTGTTGCCTTGATGTTGGCTCGCAGATGGGCTCCTCGTGCGGTATCCAAAATTGTGATTCTTCGCGTCCGTGTATCTCCACCCATGGCACTTGATAATATTAAAGATTAGTGAATTGGTGTTTAATGAACGTAAGATTGTTTGTTTAATGACCGTGGCATGTATAATAATCTCATTCAAAAGGGGAAATTTCCATGAACCAAGGTGGAGGAGCTACCATTAAGGTGTCCCATCGTTTTGCCGGTTAATTTCCATGAATGCATGTGAATTGTTTGATTCGTCTAAGGTTTCGCAATGCAAGACCAAATGTGTCTATGGGGAACCACCAATATGCTCTCTTTTTTAACCAGGTAAACGTAATTTTTTTTTTTGCCTTTTTCGTTGAATTTGAATATATTATTACGAACAAGTCATAAAAATATCTACGAACGCCGGACAAATCCAAGTATTTGCTATTGAAAACGGCCAAAATTTTATGTCCCTCTAAGATTTAATATAATCGAAAAGTCTTCACACAACCTCTAAAATATGAGGTTGAAAATGTGGTTCAGGTCTTGTTTCATTCTATTCAACATGGATGGAACCTACCAAAATTTCCTTGTAAAGATAATGTCCATACATCAATCTTGATAGACATCAAGTTGGTTTCAAGACACTGTCCAAATGCACAGGTGGACAAAGCAAGAATCAAAGTTCTGTATACTCAACTTCGGCGCGAAAGTCTACTATATCTGTCTATTTAACGGTAACCAATCGAACTTAACATGGAGTCTAAATTCTTCAGTGATACTCATCTAAGTTAAGAGAATTTTTTTTTTATTTCAAAAGATATATTCGAATTTTACGTTCCAAAATTACGACAAAGCAGTTCAAAAATTTGCTCACTACCAAAACCTACCAAAATTTGTTTGAAATGATACTATCCATACATCAATCTTGATAGACATCAAGTTCCCAAACCCCCATAAGGAAAAAAAATATATATATATCTGCAGGAAAAAATAAAGGGGTTGAGCAGTGATGGGCAATGGTCAAAGATCGTGACTGAAGTGACTCTGAAAACAGGGGCCAGAAATCATCATTCTGTCTGCAACAATCTTTTAATCTCTGAAACACCAAACAAAAAAAAAATTATACTTTTTTCAATCTTTAAGTTTCTGAACCGGGCGTGAGCAATGATTGAAATTCCTGAGGCCGGCTCCCCCCTTTGCTTCGTTCTCAAGTCAAGGGTGGAGAGCGGGACCAAAAACGCTTCTGTTGTCGAACGTTGACATCTCGATCTGCGGCCAACTTGATTCCGTTCCTAGTATTTTTAGTAGATTTTTCCTCCCATAATCCACCAGTAGATTAGGGTTTAGTGACTTTAGTCTATCGACATTAGTGGTTACGTTAGGGTTCGGAGAGTCGTGTATTTTTCTTTTAATATGCTGGGTTTTATCTGTCTCTTTGCAGATAATGCGTGCATGGAGAGCATGGCTCGTATAAAAAGAAGAAGAAGAAGAGGGAGAATTTTTGTTTGGTGGATGGTGGGGGAGATCGAAGGGACACAAATGATTCGTCATCGACGACTTCGAAACCGCATGTAGTTACGACTAAGTCGGCCGTCGTCCAAGACAAAATCCTAGGTAAAACTACTCTACCCAGAATTGATACTGCACGAGTACACCGCCCAGATGGAACGGCAAACGGGCTTTTTGTGAAACAATAATCTAGAAAATACTCGTTAATATCTAACTAAGAAAATCGTGGCCAATATATTTAAAAGAGAAAAAGTCACTACAAACCCTAAATAATACTCGCTATGATATATTCATCCCAATTTTTTTTGTGACATAAAGAATCTCTAACTTGTGTTTATACAACATATTTCCGAATCTATATACATCTATCCAAAAAAAAAATTATTATGACCCAAAAAATCATAAATTTGTACCCGTGATAAATTTACCTAAAAAATTTAAGGTATATGTGCCACATGCCTATAAATTTTGATGTTACAAAAAATTAATTTGCGATAAATATACGGCGCGGATATAAATTTGAGATTTTTGATTTCATAAGATAATTGAAGTTAATATGTCACATGAGTACGAGTTAAGAATTTTTAACGCCATTTAAAAAAAATAAAAGTTTGAAATAAATATGTCACAATGATCATAATTTAGGATTTTCAGTAATTTTTTTTATATTTAAAAAATGAATATTTCTTAATGGGTATGGTTAATAATTGTTGGGAAATCACTCGTCGACAGCAGCCTTAAGAAATAGTTCTTAAAATATTTAACTTGACGTTTGGAGTAGCCGTCTGCTGCTTAGAAAACGGTCGGCCACTCTAGCGTATCGAATCAACGCCAACTTTTGTGTCGATTTTTTTTTAATTAATTTATCGAAATCAGTTTACGCACGTATCGACGGAATGATGATTAGGGATAATATTTAGTATCGAAAATTTCAATCATTGTTCACGTCCAATTGTCACTCCTTAGGCAATCATTTTTGACAAAACAAGAGATGAAGACCAAGTGACATATGAGTAGCTTAGTTGATTAAGGCGCATTTGAGATTGTGTAATTAGGCGTACTAATTCCAGATTCGATTCTCCAAATGATCACCTGTGATTTAAGTGAGGGGCCATGACGATGGATTGCTATGCTAGTCTCTTCCGAAAAATAATCGAGGTGCGCGCAAGCTAGCCCGGACACCTTGATTATAAAAAGAAAAAAAGACCAAGTCGACACAGAATTCTCAAAATTTCTCTCTTAAGCAAGCATTTGCTTGTTATCTTCGCTGTGTTGCGTCATAAAGGCACTAGTCAACAATATGCAACGAAAATTTATGATTGTATCCGATAAGAACCCATTTATTTACAAGTAATTAGGGGTAATATTTAGTATCTTGATTACGACTAGCATTTGATGCTGTAGAATGAATCGGTTCGAAAATGGAATGACATGCAGTACCATCGGCGTTCGCGCGTAACAACATCTATTGAATCTAATCAATTACACTTCATGCTTTCAGAGCACCCATAAACCCAAATGATAACACTTCTTCGTATGGGTTCTTATTTATCATTGCAAGTTTGAGATCAAGCAAGCAATAAAAACAAGCATACCCAATTGTGACCAAACTTGAGTTCATGAATTTGAAATAAAGATGTTAGCTTGGCAGTCCAACGATATTGTGTTTTTTTTCTTTTGTTATAATCAAGGTGTTCGAGCTAGTTTGGGCGTATCTCGACTATTTATCGAGAGAAATTAGCACAACAATCCACCGCCATGTCCCTCACTTAAATTACAGGTACTCATTTGGGGAATCGAAACTGAGACAAGTGTGTCTAACTACACAATCTCAAGTACGGTATAACTAATTGAGCTATTTATGAGTGTACAGCTGATATTATTATTAGTCATTTCTGATCATGTAATTTTCGAAATAATAAGTATTTTAATGTAAAATTATAGTGATGAAACGTGGATTTATGATTCAACATAATATGTAAATTTATGATTAAGACGGGAGCGGTGATGACCGTACTTGCAGGAATTATTTATTTTTCTTGAAATGAAAGAGACAAACATGGAGGATGGAAAAGAAAGAAAGATCGACGACGTGGAGAATGCACGCTCACATGCCTCACCAGAGTAATGATGATCTGACTTCACGCTATCCAGTGGCCTTCGCCATTATCACGTCTGTTGTACTAAATGCCTTTGACCGACGACTCCAACCGATCTCTGCGATGAAGAGATAGAGAGAGGGAGAGAGCAATAATGGGGGGTGGCCAAGCCAAACGCTCAGCTTGTACAGGAGTCAATGTCACTGTTGTTTTTTTAGGGTTCATGGAGACTCGCTCTCCCAAGGACAAGAAAGAAGAAAAAAAGTTCGAGAGGCATTAGGTATACCGACCTCTCAAAAATCCATTTACAAAAAGCTCTTTTTTTTTTTTGTAATTTCTTCTCTTTTCAATTTAGCAAGAGTCTATAATGCATCTAATACCAGCGGACTCGATTATTAAAGATATCGAATTTGGCTCAAATTTAATATGTTGAAGTGACACGGCCGTCTGATTAATACTTATCGACTTTAGCCGTAAACTATAATGGATTTTGACAATTTGGAATTGTTTAGAGAGATTTTCAGTGTTTTTCTATTTTTAGGAAATTTTATAATTTTAATGATATTTTTGTAATTTTACGTTATCTTTTGTCATTAGGGTTGACACCTTATAAAAAGTCGTTTTTGAGGTTTTGGAAGACAGATTATTGAAAATTTGCATATTGTGATTTAATATCGCTTTGAGTGAACATAGATTGTTCCTCATTTATAGATTTCGATTCTTTTGTTTAGCTTTGATTTTTATCGGTTCGGCATTAGTGTCCTCCCTTCCTTATCTCCATCTCCATATCCGGATGTTGTCCTAATGAATAATTCGCTCAACAACTTTTAAACAATGCTGACGGAATGTAAACTCAAACGGCTCATCGGAAGAAAAAATATATAAATCCCATCCCAATGGCAAGTTTCGTTTGGACATCGAGTATTAGCTGCGAGGCATGTGCGGGGATGGAAGCGGCGCGCACCATAATTGGATACCGATCCTGCCAAATTTTGGATAGTAGGTTTCGGGTGTAACACGGGTTTGGGATATCTAAGCCCGGCTCATATAACTTGACAAAATAATCCTCATCTTACTGGAATGTTTAGGTTAAGCTTGGAGATCGAAAATGGTGGTTTCCGCGCCCTTCCATCGGAAGTACGGAATCACCCTTCTCCCCTCTCCACCTCGGCTCTTCTCCGCCGTCGTCTGTCTTCGCCGGAGAATGAGGAGGAGGAATTAGAATCTTAAAAAGCAACAAGGAGGAAAGGTAGGACGTCCCTGTTAAAAGGTTGTGGGGACCAATGGATGCACACCTCCTCCATGGCCCCCCCAAAAAGCTCAGCTCACTATTTGTCTCATTAACAGACAGATCCTCGAGGACAGCTCTGTGCTCAAATTGGATCCATCAATCAATCAATCCAAAAAAAAAAAAAATCCATTTGCACCGAAATCCCAGTCTCATCAAAATCCAGTTGTGAAAAAGGACTTCTTCTCTCTCGGTCTTAGTCGTATCCAAGCCTCGTTAATGATAAAGTAGAGAGGGTTTGGTGCTGCAATTAATTTGTTCCCACCTCTCCTCTCCATATTGTTTGCCCACCACCGTCCTGTCGACCCACCCGCACGTGTGGCTCCTGCCCTCGTGGGGGGCAATCATTTGCAGGGGTTGGCCACCCGCACGACTGGGTTAGGTAGGTCATCCGTCATCCTTCCCCCGGTATTGTTCCCCTCTTTGGTTTATGCCTTAACTCTCCCCCGCACGAGTGGTTATGTCATCACCCTTCTTTATTCCCTCTCTCCATTTATGGCCTAGGACGCATAGATGTTCTTCGGAGGCTTCTGCATCGTGTCGTGTTGTGTCGGACTAAATTGAATTGCCTTGCAAATATCAGGCATCTTCTAGCCCATCTCCTTCCTTTTGGCTTTTCATATATCGTGTTATATGGTGTCCAATACCTTTTGATGCTCTGACATTTTACGATATGCGATCGACATGTGATAAGCACTTAGATACGCAAATCTAGGTTCCCAACATGTCATTGCCACACGCACAAAATTATTTTTAAGCATTTTCAATAAACTAAAATTCAAAATGTAAACTAATTAAAAATGCATATGCTTGAGTCATATATTCGGCTAGCAAAAAAAAAAAAAACTCATTGCTGATATATCTATATATACACACTAATTCGTCATTAATATAAAAATATACATTTGATATACACGGTGTCCCAACATATTGAAATTCTGTATTTTTTTTTTAGGAATAACACGCCGACATGTCGTGTTTTGTCTCGCGTCTCGCGTCGCATATTGGTACTACTTAGATTATGCTTGATTCATTCCAGAACCATATATTTACTGAAGGAGATCTTGCTTTGATGCCATATTATGACGCCCTTGAATTAACTCACTCGGGTATTGTTCCTTTTAAATCATTCCACATTAGACTTCATGATTTTGTCATCTAACATACAGTTAGGCACTTTTTCAATATGTCATCCACCACGATATTGCTCTCTCCCGAGCATATTTAATGTTAGATATCTAATGTTAAGCATTGGCATCATATCAAAAGACCCCTAGTGTGAGTTAATTCCAACTTCACATATACAATTTGATAACATCATCCCCTTATTCGGTTTGCAATTGAGTTCACTTTTGCCCCCGTTCGCTATCAAAGTAAGTCAAGAGCCACTTCTTGTCTAGGTATTATTCTTGTTACCATTGAAAATTTTCTACCATTCCTATCATGATCGATTTGGGCCGTCTAATTCAAAATGAACGGTATCCACATCATTTCCCACTAAAAAAAAAACAGTTGATTGATCTGAGGCGTCCATTTTGAATTGGACGGCCCAGATTTAATGACACATCTAAATTTATGTCACTAAATCCTTTCTCTCACTGCAGGCTCTCATCGGATTGGATTATCACACATCGCCTTTTATGAATTTCTTTTTAATCCTTTAATGGGCGTGATATGAACATAGATATATACGCGATAGATTTGCTTCTTTGCAGCACCAAAACTATAATACAAAGGGAGGGCCACTTGTGATTATACTCGGCAGCTCATTGAGAACAGAACGGGGGGTCAATCTTTGAACTTGAACGGCTCAAATTCGGGGATTCCGCTCCTTGGGTGCATGAGAGGATTACAACGAGGAGACGTATATCGTTATTTCTTTCTTTCTTTCTTTCTTTCTTTCTTTCTTTTTTTCTTTTTGTGACAAAAATACATATCTAAATATTTGAAAATATTCAGACAACCTCTTGAAAAACAATGTCTTATTTATTTATTTTGGGCGTCCTACGTTCCATGAGACGTGGCCCACCACTTCGACAATTGGATATACATAGAATTAGGTCGAAATTCTATATAAATGTTACGAATTGAAGGCCCGATAAAAATATAGGGGGATCGAGTCCCACATGGAGGAGGCTGTTGGGTCTAACGTAGCGTTCTCGTGTTGGTGATCTCTCTCTCTCTTTCTATGAGAAAGATTAGGCTTTTGGCCAAAAGCGAATGTTTAATGTTGTATTTTGGTAAAAAGTGTTTTGGGGGGAGAAAGAAGAGAGTTGGCAGATCGAGCGTGCACATGAAGAGCAATCATGTCAAGACGTGGAAGGGGAAGGGGGGCCAAAAAAAGAAAGGAAGAGAGTTGATACCTACGAAGACGAAGGCTCCCGGAGGAGCCAAGGTGATCAGCCAACCCTACAAGCATTAGGCTGTGAATTACTTGGTCAATTGCCTTTGATTGTCGTTGCATTATTGAGCCCAGGATGTTTCGGGGATCCAAGTGAGGTGAAAGGAGAGAATAGTCTTTCGTTTTCTTGCAAATAAACCAGGAAACTCCATCTCTTGATCTAATGAAAGGTGTAACTAGTAGAAAAGCAAATCACATTCCTAATATCTCCCCCCCGCCCAAAAAAAAAACAAAACAAAGAGAAGGGGAACGAATGAAATCTCGATTATGGAAATGATTTGGTCCCGCGTGATACGACGTTCAGCTTAGAAAATGAAATTGATAGAAATCAAAACTCTCGAAATTTTAATAATAATATTCTGCTCCCAAAAATATTATAAAACACCTTTTATAGGTTGTTAACCCTAAACCTAATCCTAATAGGATTATGAACAATATAACTCAAAAGTCAAAACTACAAAATTACCACTAAAATTATAAAAACGTCTAAAACTATAAAATTATGCAATGTTACGTAATATCAAGTAATATTTCGTAAATCACAATTTTATCCACATCATTATCACGCACTATTTCGTAGATCGCAATTTTACTCGCATCACCGCAACATTTTGTTCTATGACTAGGAATCACAACGAGCATTGGACTATATAGTTTTTCTCTTTCACTTGAAGGGAAGCGAAGAGTTCTCTCCTTTATTTTATTATTATTATTATTTTTTTTGGTTCTCTTCATAGATGTTTGCATCTTCGCTACCCGCACAAGTAGGACATGCGCCAATAATGGAGCTGATAGAGGCGACTAATTCAGATTATTATGTAATTCTTTTTTATTTGTCTACCTTAATTGAAATTGAAATTGTAACTCACCATTATGCAGAAGTGATCTAATAATGTAATATATAAATATTCTTAATTAGCCTAATATAAAGTTGACCGGTGAGAGCTGAGTATAGTACGTCTGTGATAGGAGGGTATGTGGCTAAGAGCCTAAGAAATTTATAAATAATGCTTAAGTTTCTCATCTAACCCTGATGGACGAATAACCTCAGACGATGGGTAATTATAGAACGCGATTCGTAAGTGACAATATCATTGAGACAGTGATACGGAGGACAATAGAAGAGAAGCACTTGAACCTTGGATCGAGCAAATCCCTTTTTCCTCAATTATCATGTTCTAAATTTTGATTGTGGTGATTTTGGGGCGTTGTTTTCGCAGCTTACATGTATAGTTCTTCTCATTCACTTGAAGGGAAGTGAAGAGTTCTTTATAGACTTTTTGATCTCTTCGTAGACGTTTGGGTCACAGGTTGGTTGTTCGAACCACGACCGTGCGGCGACTCACGGATGTTTGAGTGAAGTTACGCACAAGTCAAGTCTAGACCCGAGTATTGTTCACTCGCTGACAACGCTCGAACAAAAGGGAATTGAGGGAAGCAAGAGAGAGTGAGTCCCAGGAGAGAAAGGATTTTCTATTGTGTGATGATACGTGGACAAGGTGATTTACAAAATAGGAATTCACTCCTATTTATAATTGTTAAAACTTTTTCGCAAATTCCTATAAGAAATTGAATGAAATATGAAGATTTGTTTCGGTTCGTAACCATTCATCGATAAAACTGTACGATTTCATGACGTTTCATCAAATCATTTTGACGAAATTGTGACTTTTCGTCGACAAACCCTTTTGACGAAATCATATATCTTTATAACTCTTCGCTTCACTCTCTATAAATAGAGCATCGACCATTACATTAAAAACTAGAATTAGACACGAGCATTAGATACAACTTTTATATTTGCCATTCATTTATCATCGTCATCATTTTGTGCGACTATTCAGCGAAATTGTGTTCGGATGTTTCTTTTGAAACAAATACCGATTTTGGGAAAAGTCGATCCGTTCTATCCTGAGAGGCAATTGTCCAAGAACCTTGGATACTAGTTGAGGAGATAAATTTGTCTTAAAGATGCAAAGTGAATTCGTTAGGTTCAGATCATTCATCAATATTCTGCTTGTCTATTTGCATTGGCTGCGGCTTAATCATCCTATTGGAATTCTGTTTATACGAACTTAGTCACTAATAATAATACAAGACAGATTTTCGGATGGCCCCTTGAGCTTCTTCGTTTCGTCATTTTTCTGCGTGTCTTCTTCCCTTTGTTTTGCTTGTTTGAGTTCTCCATGCTTTGTTCTACATGGATTGTGCCTTTGTGAGTCTTTTTGGCTCTCCCGTGGTAGAATCAATGTATGAAACAGCTTCATGGGCGTTCTAGAAGCTCGTAGGAGGGCTCTCGTGACTCTTCATTTGGCTGCTTGCCCGCTCAATCGATCACTACATGAGTTACATGAGTCCTGCATCGTACGCTGATTTGAGTTAGGCTATACAATGCGTGCAATACTCATTGATTCATTTCATTCGCTTGCTACATCTCGTAGCGATTCATGTACTGATGATTTTGCTGATTCGCTTGCTCGATCGTCTTGAATGATTCTCGATCGAGATGGATCGATGATGGTCGATCCACACTTCTGTCCATGGATTGATTTGTTGAATGCATTATGACATGATCGGTTGATTGTGTCACGGTGCTAGGATCTATCCTCGATCGAGGATTTTGCTGGACCATGATATTTGGGTCTGCCCGAACTGCTCAAACAGGACATTCACCAATAATGGAGCGGATAGATAGAGGCGACCGTTTGGATTGTCGCTGTGTTAAAGAGAGAAGATGGTTTTGTCGTTTTGAGCGTGGATGGTGCAAAAGATCGGCTTACGCACCTAGCGATCGTGCGGCATCTAGATGGCTAAGAGCCGTACGAGATCCCCAGAGCCGTTTGGACGCAAGAAATTCTCATGCACTGCATTCGATGCTGAGATCTGCATGAAAGATGGGCGCGTGGGGGGATGGTCTGTCTGACCTTACGGCCCCCTAGTGGAACGAGGGAGAGAGGTCTCGCGGCTACGAAAAGAAGAAGAAGAAGATCATCCCTCGTCTTCATTGGCCGGAGAGAGGCTCTGTTCTGGATGTGGACAGAAGAACCTCGATCCTCTCTCTACGACTTACTAGGCCGTCACCGACCAGTCGTCAAAAAGTCTCGATACTCAAAAGTCCACCTCGCGGCATTTCCTGAGAAAAGACAACAGGAGATATTGGCCCGATTTGATTTATCATTTGAAACGAGACTACAAAATCTCTAAGCCAAATAAAAATAATATTTCGCTACTTTTTTTTTTTTTTGCTCATTTTGAAAAGTCCAATTATATCTCAAATATTTTTCAAAGATATTAGTCATATTTGATTTATTATTTATGAAATACAACTAATTTATTCTTTTAACTTTGTATTACACCCACCGACGTCACCCATAGCCGACATCGATCGCCGCTGTCAACCACTGTGGACCATCGTCGCCCATCGCCACTTGCCGTAGCCACTTCTGATGACCACCACCACCGAGCGCCCACCAACTGCAGCCATCGCCCACCGCCTCCCCCAACCACCGTCGCCATTGCCGAACATACTCGTCGATCGCCGCCACATTTATTTTCTTTCAAAAAGTGAAAATTCTTTACAAAGTATATTTTTCATCAAACAACATTTACGTCAAAGTTATTTTTTAATGTGTTTTTAAATTCTACTTTGCCAAACACTACTTGCATTTTGAAAAAGGTCTTTAGCCAAAAAATATTTGCATTTTCTTAAAGTATTTTGACCAAATGTTGAATCAAACAAGTCCATTATTCTCCCCACCAGTGCAATGGAAATGTTAATGTTGTTATGGCAAGCAAACTAAAACTCCCGGATGAAGGAAGATGGGAGAGAGAAAGAGGTTTATGTTGAACCAATTCCATGCACGAGGACCACGGTGGACTTGCGACTAATCTTGCATGAATGAGTCGAGTTGCGAGACAATTACCAAAAAAGGTTCTAAACATATTACAAATATGTCATTTTAATTGTAAACCTTTTGAATTTGTGTTAGTTCAATCTCTTTAGTTGCCCGACACTGATGTAGCACTGCTGATGCTGACATTGACATTTTTTTTTTTGTTCAAATCTAGCTTTTAGTAATTCAAATTAAATTCAAAAAATAAGGTAGAATTAAAAGAAGAATAAGAAGAGAGAAGCGAGAGCCCTTGTCGCCTTGCCCTACCGTCGTCGGGAAAGGCCTGTGAGAGTGGGAATGGCTAGCGCTTGGCGGAAATCAGCGCTCTCGCATACCCTTCTCAGCGATTGTGTTGCGGTGGCAGCAGCACCCAGAGCTTGCAGCCCTCACCACTTGCTTCTCTTCTTCTTTTTAAAAATTTACCTTATTTTTTGTATTTAATTTAACTAAAATTGATATTAAAAATCAAATTTAAAAGAAAAAAGACCGTGGCAATACCGACTGATCAAATAGACTTGATTAATATAAATATAAAAGGTTTAGGCTGAATCGAAAAAAATAGTATTTAATTGATACAATTATAATAGATTTATAATTCTTTTTTTTTGTAATTCTACCATTGAATTGCTCGGCATGATTTCGTGGCTCTGAAGGCTCATCGTTTCGAAATCGTGTGATGAACATCGTATTGGTTTGGATGGAATGAGAATGGAACGAGGGTCCCGATATCTTTTCCGCTCGACCCATGTTTGGTTGGTCTCCGTCCAGGAATTAGAACGACCATTTCATATCTTAATAGTTATTCTTTCCCTTATTCCTCAAATAAGTAATGCCAATACATAAACATATAATTATATTAATATATATGGTTAATGAATATTATTTACAAATTATTAAAAATGTTAAAAACTGCAAATAAAGAAGTCATTAATATCGAATGATGATTTCCTATTTTAAATTTGTACTATTCGGCATTTGTCTTTTCAGTGACTATAGGTTATAGCGACTAACTCATTAGCAATACATCTAATATTAAATGATAAAAATAGCTCGAAATTGTACTTTATACGTATAATTAGCGAATAATAAGATTAACGTCAAATAAAATGAACAATTTAAAACTGTTGTATTGAGGGTGTTTCTGAACATCCAAACACGAGCATAACCGAGCCAACAGCTTTTGTTTGCACTACTCTGCCTCCATGATAATGTAAAGATGCGAGATTGCGATTTTCAGCAAACATAGCTAATCACAGATGCGGATATTTGTGTTTTTGCCTCCGCGAAGCAACGTTGTAATTGGTAAAAAAACAAGCATGTCCTTCTAATCACCTGCCAATAAATGTTGCGGGAGGCTTATAATCTCTGAGTTCGATTCATCGACAACATCAAAACTCACAGGACGAGGATAACTCATCAAAACCGGTTTCATATTCAATCAAAGGATAATGTAGCATGTCTGTATTCCTCCCCCCCCCCCCCCCCCTCCCCCTTCTTCCTATGACGAGGAAATGCACTTTGTCGGTTCATACACGTATCTCCGGCGGGCGTAAGTGTCTTACTAACCTTAACGACCAGGTGATCCTAACCCGCAATCGGGGCAGCAGCGCCACATATGATGTCGTTTTGTATTTGGTAGCGTGGGAAGGACGGGAAGAGAATAAGTGTCATCTCATTCGATTGGTGTCGTCATTGCCATTAACTAACTCCCTTCTTGGCAAATTCAAACATGAGCTATCGGCTGTCATCCCAGTTATGTTTCTTTGATCTCTTAGATTCCGTGTTCAAAACAATGGAGAGATGGTGACTAACTTAAGAATGGTGAGAAGGTCTTCACAGAGACCATAAAAAAATAAATAAATAAAAAGACTTGATTAAGACATCATCGATTGGTTGTTCAAGTTTGGTCGGAATGACAGCAACCGGCTTTCCCAATAATCTTCACCAATGGCATGTTCGGCCCGTGCTTGGGACAGAAAAGATTATAGTAATGATAGATAAATAAGTGACGAACGTAGTAAGTCATTCAAGATTGATTCTCTAACTGCAATTTCTTTTCTTTTCTTTTTTTATTATTTTTTGTTCAATCCATATGTATCCAATGTGTCATTTTGGTGATGCACATGTTTGTAACTCGCTGATTAAGAAGGTCGGCAGCACAGTTGCTTAATCAAGATTCGTATTTTGAGTCACAATATCTAAAACTGGTATTTTGTGTCATCGACATTTATATATGAATTGTACGACAATGTTGATTGAGATTGAAATCTATGTACTAAGAAATCATAGTTTTCAGTAAGTATAGTAATACAAATGGTACCTGAACTTTGACTTAGAATGCAATGTGATTCGTGAACTTTTTAGTATATTCAATGAGGTTTATGGGCTTTTGATACGTGTTCAAGTGAGATATTGAACTCTATGAAAATATTAAATGTTGTTACTGGACTTGAATTAATGGAAAGATAATATTAAACACATTCATATAGTTCAGGGATTAACTTGAACATGTACCAAAATTTAGAGATCACATCGAACGAGGGACCACATTGCATATTAAGTGAAAGTTCATAGATCACCTTGACTAAATCGAAAGTTCAAGAAACATATTACACGTTGGGCCAAACTTCAGGACCATTTGTACCATTTCTTCGTTTGAGTACATATGATATGTCCTATGCATAAGAACATATAGTTTCCCTATTTGTTTATCAATATAAGGATGACATTCAAATACAGAGTGCAAGCCATTTCAGTTTTCATAACATTTCGCTCTCAGTCATTTTGTAAGTATCAAAACAAAAGAAACATTGTAGAATATAATAAATTACCTCGTTGGATAGACATCTTTTAGTATTGACGCTTAATTTGTTTTGCGAAAAATGAATGATGTGAAAATTATATTTCTCAAATCGATTGCTTGTAATAGTTAGTCAACCGAATATCTTTTCATTATCGGCAACAATCTATATCTAAAGTTCTCGTGAATGATGAAAATATTTTTTGTTTGTTTTTTTTTAGAAGCGATACAAGAGGTTTTATTTTTCCTCGCGAAATTTACGAAGCCTAGAACACAAAATCTTTCCATGTGTTTTGCACTTCGAACATCTTGCAACCTGATGTCGTGTGAAGCTAATGTGACCTAGGTTCAATTTTTTTTTTTCCATTTCCCATTACCCCGTCATCCTAAAAAGTTCGTTTGGTGACATGGCAATTGATTTATCTGAAGAAATATATTTTTCTCTATATTCTGCATCAATTTGTACAGCATTACAATCAGCATTATATACAAGACATGAGCTAACCCTAGCATATCAATAAATCAGGAAAAAAATATATAAAGGAAAAAACTGCCTAATTTGTAGAAAACGCAGCTCACGCCAACACTCCCTCTCAAGTGGGTGAGAAGATGTTTTCGATACCCATCTTGATAAGTGAGCTCTGAAACGCTCTACTTGACAGAGCTTTGGTCAATACATCGGCCAATTGATCTTTAGATTTGACAAAAGGCAATTGAATTACTTTAGCATCCAAATTCTCCTTGACAAAATATCTATTGACCTCAACGTGTTTGGTTCGATCATGCTGAATCGGATTGTGTAAGATAGCCATAGCGACTTTATTGCCACAAAACAACTTCATCCCAGACTCTGGTAGATACCCAAGTTCGGACAACAGCCTTTTAAGTCATAGTAACTCACACAATTCCTTCGCTACTTCTCTGAATTCTGCCTCAGCACTGGATAAGGCTACAACTTTTTGATTCTTACTCCTTCACGTGACCAAGTTACCTCCTACAAATGTGAGATAACCTGATGTCGACCTTATATCTATTATGTTCCCTGCCTAGTTTGCATCTGTATATCCTTCCACTATGAGGAGACCATTCTTTGTAAAAATTATTGTCCTCTCTGGAGCCGACTTTAAATATCGAAGGATACAATATACTGTATTCATATGTTCTTCATTAGGAGCATGCATAAATTGACTCACAACACTTACTGCATAAGCAATGTCTGGGCGAGTGTGAGACAAATAAATTAATCTTCCTACTAACCTTTGATATCTCTCTTTATTAGTCGGCACTTGATCGGAATACTCTCCAAGTTTATGATTCTGCACCATAGGAGTATCAGCGGACTTACAATTTAACATTCCCACTTCAGCCAACAAATCAAGTACGTATTTTCTTTGTGATTAGAAAATTCCTTCCTTAGACCTAGCTACCTCAATACCTAAGAAATACTTAAGTCCTCCCAAGTTTTTCGTCTCAAACTCTTCTGCCGATTTCTCTTGAAGCCTCGAAATTTATTCAATATCATCTCCTGTCATGATCATATCATCAACATATATGATAAGGGCAGTCACCTTTCCTTGGCTTCGCTTAAAAAGTAAATTGTGATATGAATTGCTTTGGGAATAACTGTACTTCCTCATGGCTGAGCTGAATCGACTAAACCAAGCACGAGGTGATTGCTTCAAACCATATAACGATATCTTAAGTCTACAACATCATTCGGCTTATTAACACACCCATATCTAGGTGGAAACTCTATGTAAATCTCTTCCTCCAAATCTCCGTGAAGAAATGCATTCTTCACATCAAACTGATGCAATGGCTAATCCAGATTTACAGCAAGCAATAGCAAAACTCGCACGTTATTTAATTTTGCTACTGGAGAGAAAATCTCTTGATAGTTGACACCATAAGTCTGCGTGTATCCTTTTGCAACCAATCGGGCCTTGTATCTCTCAACGGTTCTATCTGCATTGTGTTTAATGGTAAACACTCACTTACACCCCATGGCTTTTTTCCCTTCTGGCAATTCTACAAATCTCCAAGTCTGATTTTTTTTTTTTTAGTGATTCCATCTCCTCCTTCATAGCTTGGACCCATTTTGGATCCTTTAAGGCCTCTTTCACCCTATTCAGAATTCGTACAGCTGATACATTTGACACAAAAGCCTTGCAAAATTCCGACAGTCTTCTTGTTGACACAAAATCGGCAATGGGATATTTAGACCTTCGTTCCTCTACACCCGATGAATACCGACTAGGAGGTTTTCCTCGATTATGCCTGTCAGGAAGTTTATATCTAACAACCAAATCATAATCAAGGTCAGGAAAAGAGCTTACCTCAAGATCATTCTCAAGAGAGTGGTCGAGTATTGAAGAAGGGGCAATTTGCAAAGGAGCAGGCTAATCTCACTCATTAGATATAGATATAAGCTGTTGATTATCCTAAGCTGTTGATTATCCCTACTTTCAGCTGAAAAACGAACATGCTCCACTTCATCATCTGCCAGCGCACCCTTCCCCTCATTGGTTGCCATTGAACCATGGCCTAAGTTTTCATTAAACTGTACAATTGAAATTTTTTGTGAGCTGGTAAATGGTCCAGCCCCACCCAATCGCACCCTGAACTTCACATGTACTCCTGACTTCGCACCCTCCATGCCAATGTCCTACCAATTTTTCCTTTCATTTTAATTCCCCCTGAAAGGAACATTGGGGTGAAGAAAAATAAGACTCATACTCCATAAAAATCATATCCACGGTAACATGTGTCTTTTTGGTTGTCGGATCATAGCAGCAATACCCCTTTTGGTGAGTTCCATAGCCAACAAATATACATCGTATTGCACATGGGTCAAGTTTGGTGCGTTGGTTCTTGTGAAGATGCACAAAAGCCACACACCCAAATACTTTAGGAGGTATTGTTAAGACTGAAGGAAGAGGCACAAACTGAGATAGAGTTTGTAATGAAGTTTGAAATTGCAGCACGCGGGAGGGCATACGATTCATCAAGTGAACGGCTGTGATCACCGCTGTATCCCAGAATCTTCTCGGAACATTTCCGCCGAAAAGAGGAGCCCTTGTCGTCTCTAGAATGTGGTGATTGTTTCGTTCGGCCACACCGTTCTGCTGGGGGGTTTAAACGTAATAGGTCTCATGGATGAGATTATGTTCCTTAAAATAAGAGGAAAGGTGTTGATTGATATATTCCCCAACATTGTCCGTGCGGAGAATCTGAATACGAGCTCCAAATTAAGTAGCAACCGTTTTTGTGAAACATGTGGAATATATTAGGAGTCTCACCTTTATACTTTATCAGATACAATCATGTCATACGTGTGCAGTCATCAACAAAGGTTATAAACCATCTCATTCCAGACATTGTAGTAATTGGAGATGCACCCCACACATCAGAATGAATTAGGAAAAAAAAAGGCTTGCTCATTTTATTAGAGCTCAAAGGAAAAGAAACACGATGACTTTTTGCCATAATGCATGAGCAGAATCTGATAAACTACGAAATAACTCAGGAAATAAATACTTCAAATATCTAAATGATGGGTGTCCCAACCGACGGTGCTATAACCAAACATCCTTCTCCTTACTAACACACCAACCAAAAGTTTGATATGCACAGCCATAGCTCAAATCATTCACAATGTATAGTCCCTCCTTCTTAGTACCATGCCCAATAATCTCCTTCGTGAGAATATCGCGAAACAAACAGAAATTCGCATACATAAGAACACAACAATTCAACTCATCAGTAATTTGTCCAATAGACAATAAACTGTTGGACAAAGATGACACAAGTAATGCATGAGATAGAGAAAGAGATGTCGTGAGAGCCACACTCCCAGCCCGATGATTAGATGGCAATTTCCATTAGCATTATAAACACTCTCTTGTCGAGGTGAGGTACGGTTGACTAGATCATTGGGGTGAGGCGTCATGTGATCGGTAGCGCCTAAGTCGATAATCCTTCCATTGTTTCCACCATGACGAGCAATGATAAATCTAGAACCACAATTATCTTCGGGAGGAAGGGTGGAAGCATTAGTTGAAGATACCATCGGAACTAAGGAAAGAGATGAACTCTCGGTCACCAAGGATGCCTGCCTTGTACTCTTGCCTGGATTCTACTTCAGATTTCTTCTTCTTCGCTTGAAAATCATCCCACCAATCCGGAAATTCATGTAGCATAAAACAAGTGTCCTTAGTGTGTTTGGAATTGTCACAGTGAGAACAGCCGCCGGGCACCTGAGACTTGGCCTTGACAGCAGACCGAGAGCGTCCACCTTTACCCACCGAACATCCTGTCATCATCTGTAGAGACGAGTCTCCTCGACTGCCCCGTGATACCATTGTTGTACCCGTAGAAAAGCCATCAGCATTGGTCAGCATCATCGTTTGGCACACATCTTCACTGCGGATGCGTGCATAGCCTTGCTCAACGATAGGAAAAGGCTACATCTGCAAAACATCGGCACGAACCTTATCGAGACGATCATCAAGATCATCCAGAAAGAGGTAAACCATGTCCTCTTGAACAATATTATTGTAGCGCTCAATATCCACAGGATACACCATAGGATTAGGCATGTGAAAATCAATTTCACGCAAGAGTCCTTGAAGATCATTGTAGTATTTTTCAATTGGTCCTCCAGCTTGCTTGAGTTGTGATACTTGGCGCTTTAAATCGTACACCTGGGAAGTATCGATGCCATAAAAAAAGGTGGTAGCTAGGGAATCCCGCATGGCTTTAGCGATAGGGAATCTGATAAAATTGCCAATCAACGCCGGATTCATGGAGTTGATGAGACATCCTTTCATAGTTGAGTCATCCGTTTTCCACTTTCGAAAAACAGGATTTGTAGGCAAAGGCTGTGGGAGGTCTGTATTGATATACCCCAACTTGTCTTTGCCTGTAATGTACATCTCGACAACCTGAGACCATAAGCCATAGTTAGTTTCATCCAACTTAACCGCAATTTGAGATGAAGCCGAATCATTCTACGGTGTTGGTGCTGGAGGAGGACGAGGAGGAGTCTGGTTCTGATTCAGAATCTAGGTCAATCTGGTGGTCATATTCTCCAAAAGAGCTTCCGTTGTTGAATTCCCTCCTTGATTTTGGTGGGGAATCATTGCTTCTCTAGGGTTTTCATCCGCCATGGATTCGAGATCGAATGCGATCGTGCGAGACGAAATCGGCTGGCGCGAGACAATGACGTGATAAAGAAAACAAGCCAATTTTTTTTTTCAGGGGCGCTGCCCTCAAACCCTTAGCCCGTTCACCGGCGAGCGGGACCGCCGTAATCGGGGATTAACGTACAGTACTCACAAGGAGCAAACCTTAGGCTCTGATATTATGAAGAAATATATTTACTCTATATTCTGTATCAATCTATACAGCATTACAATCGGCATTATATACAAGATATGAGCTAACCCTAGCATATTAATAAATCAGAAAAAAAATTATAAAGGAAAAAATTGCCCAATTTATAAGAAATACAGGACACGCCAACATTATCAATATCAGGACGAAGGAAGTGGACGGTCGAAATGTGATGTTGGGTGTGCAGCTGGTGAAGACTTCCTAGATTTGGACAAGCCAAAAGATAAAAGGCGGGAGGGGAACGAGCTTTGATTTGGCATTGGGACTTTTTTTTATTGTCCGTATCATTTCAAATTCCTACAAAATGCGGACCTTGATACGTAAATTCAAATATTATCCTCATGTATTTTGTAATTTAAATGAGATATTAAGGGTATATTTGGTAACATTTTTAATTCTCTATTTTTCTGTTCTTTTGTTATCTAAAACAGAAAAAGAACATAAACTCATTAGACAAACTTCTTTTAAGAGTAACAATTTGTTTAGTTAGACGTTATTAACGAGTGTCTCGAGCATTTTATTTATCATGTTTAACAAAAAAAAAATTCCAATTTCAAAGTATGAAGAAACTCGTTAAAATGACCCTATCTTCATGTAGAGTTTCCTAGAGAAATTGTTTACATAGCTAATTACGATGTCGTAATATGAGCTATTTATGATATGTTGTTAATGCTTGTTGAATACCAAGATTAGCTACAATGTTTATCGAAACCCCAACTTGTTTCGACCGTCTATAAGACATCAACGTCGAGGACAATTATTTTGCACAACAACACTTCTATCAAACTTCTTAAATTCTAACCATAAATTTATTTCTTTACTTATCCTCAAAATCAGAAGTTGATTTTTCTACTTTTGTTCCAGATTGATTTATGATCAAAGAAATTCGTTTGGTAATGGTTTAAAATTTTTATTTTTAAAATATTATTAACAAAATCTTCGTCGTTGGTCGGCCGAGGCCTGTGTGATGGAAGAAGTGATTCTGGAATCAAGAAGTAAAAATTTTTAACTTCTCAAAGTTAGCCAAAAATCCAATCAGAATTAGAAAAACTTACCATAAATCAATTTTTTTACAAAACGCATTTCTACTTTAAAATTGATTTTACCAAACGAATTTCCCTACCAATGCCAGATTGACTTTGGCAGGAAAATTATTGGCCAGAAGTGTTATCATCTGCTACCTAAGTGTTCAATAACAAGAGGAGTGGATATGATGTCTTTCCGTGACCGATCAGATTAAATCTTGAAGCTATTTGTCTTTTATATACCTAGCCGGATTGCAGTACGTAACGTAATAATAATTCTACAAAAAGAATCACTGTAAAAGTAATTCAGAAATACACACACAAGCGCAAAATTTCTCACGTGCGAAATTCTAGAGAAAACTCTCTCGGTGTATTCTAAAATTGCTATAAAGGTTTTTCGAGACCTTGTAATATGACAAAATTTTCCCATAAATCCTAAATAACCCCAAATGATAATCACTGAAAAAAGAAATTGTAAAAATGGACACTTGGATTAAAACAACGGTAGAAAATTACCCTAAACATAGAAAAGTTGCCCAAAACCATGAAAAGGGTGGATTTTAAGGTCCAGAACAGTGGCAAGCGAGGGCCCTCGTTTAAGCATGTGCGACGGCTCAAAACGAGTCTCTGAATTAGCATTATGATTGTCGTGACTACTCTCGAATTAAAATTAATGGACTACATTTGCACGATATCTTTGGTCTTGATTTTCTAGCCTATCCAGACGGCGGTCCAAAAAGTTTTCAGACGATCACGTCCATGTCACCAACACTTCTTTTGCCCCCCATCTCGGGTTACATTTTCCTAATGTGAATTCTTATCTAAACTCGTTTCAAACGATGACCCCCGTGTGAAGCCGAAGCTTATCTAAACTCGATTGATGACGGAACTGGTCTAATAAGGTTTAAAAGATTTACCGGAAGCAAAGCAGCTAAGTGTGAGAACCTCCCAGCGCGAAGAAGCAGCAGCAATCATATAAAGGCCAAATGCCTAAAATGTGTTTAATCTCGAAAGACAGCTTAGGTTTCCTCGAGAGCTCCCAAGCTTTTACTTTAGGACACAAAATGGAAGTTTCTTTTCAACAGATGTACAACCTCCGGAAAGCTCGTATCTGATCTCATCTCTCTCCCGAACAAAACAGCTCAGCAGAATTCCACAAAAACCAGACAACATCGGGGAGAGGGAGGGAGAGAGAGAGAGAGAGAGAGAGAGAGAGAGAGAGTTAGAGAAAGAGTCAGTCATCCATGTCTGACTCGGAGCTAATAACCCTCTGCATCCTTCCCTCAATCTTGGCTCTGCTTCTCGTCTCCATCCTCATCCAGAGGAAGCACCAAACCCGGTTCAAGCTCAACCTCCCTCCCGGCCACGCAGGCTGGCCTTTCCTCGGCGAGACCATTGCCTACCTCAAGCCTTACTCCGCCACTTCCATCGGAGCCTTCATGGACCAACACATCTCCAGGTATACCAGTTGATGACCCGAACCCGTCTTCAGAAAACCAATCGAGAGAACTCACGGAAACAGAGTGCCCTGTTTTGTGTTCCCGTCTTTTGGCTTTTTAGGTTTGGGAAGATATACAGGTCGAATCTGTTCGGGGAGCCGACTATCGTGTCGGCCGACGCGGAGCTGAACCGGTTCATCCTGCAGAACGAGGGGAGGCTGTTCGAGTGCAGCTATCCGAGGAGCATCGGGGGGATCCTCGGCAAGTGGTCGATGCTGGTCCTGGTCGGGGACATGCACAGGGACATGCGGATCATCTCCCTCAACTTCCTCAGCCATGCCCGGCTCAGGACCGTCCTGCTCAGGGAAGTCGAGCAGAGCACTCTGCTTGTATTGAGCTCTTGGAAGGAGAGCTGCACTTTCTCTGCTCAAGATGAAGCCAAGAAGGTAACCCCAAACGCAGAACGAAAGAAAGAGAGAGAGAGAGAGAGAGAGAGAGAGAGAGAGAGACAGATTGATTGATTTGAAAACAAATCTCCTTGTTTGATAAATTTCACTACACATTGACGGGGCTTCGAGAAAAAAGATGATGGAAGCAATGACGGATCTCAGGAGGCCGGTGGGGTGGTGTCCCCTTCTCCCTTGCGTGCGGCCGTGCAATTTTCAGTTAATTTTCGTCGCAGTACATGAGAATTCATTTAACGTTTCGCCGAATTTCTGTCGGTTCTAAGCTTCTGCGTCCGCCGCTGATGCAGTTCACGTTCAATCTGATGGCGAAGCATATAATGAGCTTGGACCCCGGAGAGGCGGAGACAGAGCAGCTGAAGAAGGAATATGTCACTTTCATGAAAGGCGTGGTGTCTCCGCCGCTGAATTTCCCCGGAACCGCCTATCGAAAGGCTTTGCGGGTAACAAAAAAAAAAAAGAAACCCTCACTCCTTTAACGATTAGTTTCTTCATTTGACTCACGGTGACTCACGTTTCTTCCAAAGACCATTAAATTGCCTCAAAAAACCGCTCTGTTTTCCCCATTAACCGAGTTCTTGTTTTGGCAGTCGAGATCGACGATTCTGAAGTTCATAGAGAGAAAGATGGAGGGGAGGGTCCAGAGGATGAAGGAAGGAGGTGGGGAAGGGAGCTCGAGAGAGGACGACGATCTGCTGGGGTGGGTGCTGAAGCACTCGAACCTGTCGACGGAGCAGATCTTGGACTTGATACTGAGCCTGCTCTTCGCCGGCCACGAGACCTCCTCCGTCGCCATTGCTCTGGCCATCTTCTTCTTGCAGGCGTGCCCCAGAGCGATCGACCAGCTGAGGGTATGCAATTGCGTACAGCTGAGTCCCACCAAAATCGTTGATGTTCTGTTCTCCGTTTTCACTGTATACTTAACTCGTCCAGGAAGAGCATCTGGAGATAGCGAGAGGCAAGAAGAAAGCTGGAGAGACGGAGCTGAACTGGGAGGACTACAAGAAGATGGAGTTCACCCAGTGTGTAAGCTTCCCCTCCCCCCCCCCCCCCCCCTTCCAGAGCATGAATGACCTGTATGTAGTACTTTGACTCGACTGGGAACGCCCGGCCCAGGACGCGATTCCGTGGCACGACACGACTCGTTGTTTTTTGACTTAAAAGTTTTTACTTACAAGGTTTTTAAGAACGAGGGGGGGATGGTGCTGACTAGTGATTTTTACTTTTGTTTTGTTTGGGGGGGGGATGTGGAAGGTGATTAGCGAGACGCTTCGGCTGGGAAACGTGGTGAGGTTTCTGCACAGAAAGGCGCTCCGAGATGTCAGATACAAAGGTGAGGACGATCCGACCATCCTTTTTTTCATTTTTTTTTTTGCCTGTGCTTATTGCAATGTTGTTGCCGGATTATGGGATTTTGCTCTAAAATAATCTTCTAAGAACTTTGTCGGACGTGTGTCGAATACTCTTAATCAAGACACGCCCCCATTTTCAAAAAAAAAAAAAAAAAAAAAAAGACACCGATCACTTGGGTTCCCCCGTCGCGGCGACAGCCATCCGATACCATTTTCTCGAACCCGAGTCACGAAAATAAAATAGAGGATGTTTGGGCATATAAGGAGGGCGTTCATGTGTGTTTTTATATGGTTGTGTAGTAATAATTTGTGGTGGTGGTGGTGGTGTGAAAAAAAGGGTACGACATTCCATGTGGATGGAAAGTGCTGCCGGTGATAGCAGCTGTGCACTTGGATCCCCTGCTTTTTGACCGCCCTCACCACTTCAACCCTTGGCGATGGCAGGTCAGTAGCTCCCCCTCCCCCGCTCAATTCACATGTTTATTTTCATACAGAGTTAGTTTTTTCATTCGTTGGATGATTTTGGGAAAAGTGATCTCCTTCTCACCAAGGAAAAAGATTTTTTTTTTTTTCCCTATATCAATTAGTTATATGAAAGTCGGAAAACAATCCCTCGCCCCCACACACAGCAGTTTTCTCTCGAACAAACAAACGGACATTAACTTTGTATTATCTCTCCTTAAATTATTCGATCGTGACATTGATGATGATCATTCACAAACCCTAGAAATCTTGGTCCCGCCGCCTACTGGGTTTACGGGTCAAATAAAAAGATTAGACAATGACCACTGAGGTGAGAAGATACAAACTAACACACGACAAGTGAAAAGGAACAAAAAAAAAGAGGAAAAAAATCATGCGTGGGGACACGCCCGCATGAGTAGTTTTAAACCCTCGTGCGACTCGGCTTCTTCATCAAATCAATCGTTGGACTAAAGACGCAATTTTGACCGGACGGCTTTCCTTAAATCCTCGCGAGTCCTAATTGGGAAGGGACCTCTGGGTCAGTTCTCCTCGAAGTCAAATCGAGGGTCGTGGGTTTAAAGTCAAGAGTGAAGAGACAGAACATTGAGGTTCCGAATCCCCATTGATTGATCCGGGCCGTTTGAGTTTAAATGAAAAATGTACGGTATAAATTAATTTGTCACTTTTTTTTTTTGTAGGGAGAAAAGTTTTTGGCGGGAAATATATAAAAAAATTTATTATTATCATTATTATTTTATAAAATTGATATTTGGATTTGTCCGGATCCATGTCATCCTTAACATTGGCAAGCAATGGTAAATATCCAATTATCGAACTCTTAAATTTCTTCCTTTCTTTTTGGAATATCGCATTTGATCGGGTGTTTCTAGTTGGTTTTTCGACTTGGACCCTCTTTCCATGTTTCCAACAATTAGCTATCAACTTTTCCTCCGCCCATCTCTTCGTGGGCAGATTATCGTTGCCGCATTATCTTAAAATTCAAAAAGTCTTTGTTTGTACCAGAAATTCATATGATAATGATAATGATAATGAAGATGATAATAATGAAGGTAGGTTAAAAAGGTGTGAATTAGGGAATCCAACACGAAAGATTTAAAAAGAAAAAGTAAAAATTCGCGGACCATTTTAAATCTTCTCATATTTTTTGAAGGGATTTTACCGTTGTTATCTGAGGCAGTCGGTAAGACACCGCCGTGCCGTGATCCCAACCCCCGTGCCGTGAACCCATCCCCCCCCCCCCCCCCCCCCCCCCCCCCCCCGGGAGGGATCGATGGGGTTAGACAAATAGTGAAGCCCATGTGGGTCGTGGGCCTCACAGGTGCACGTGCGCCTCACTGGTCCTTTTTTCCCCCCTTGGCCCTTCCGTCTTTCCATTTCTGTGGTGGGCCATCCTCGCGAGCTGGTCCAAAATAGAGCAAAATGCCATTCGCACCTTTGTTAAAAAAAAAACTAGGTTGTTTTTACGTGACGGCTGTTTTCATATGGAGAAATTTCTAAGTTTTTGTCTGGAACACCAAAGCCTTTCTCGTCTACTCAACATCGACGAATCCAACGTGACATGATTGGAGTCGACGGGATTCGACGAGTTTCGACTCGGCGGTTATGAGAACTAGATCTGTATTGTGTATGTCGAAATCCCAAGGGACGGCACACACCCGCGATCCGGTTGGGCGTCCTTCAACCATCCTCAATGCTATTTCCCCTGGGATTTTGTGTTCATGCGTTGGCAATTTGTTTTCTATTGCAACCTACTGTGGGTCAAGATCCCTCCACCTCCGTGATCTGCTGTTCTTTTTTTCATAAGAAGAGGTCAAATGTAGACCACGATTCTTAATGAGATGTTCGTGTTGTAACAACCTCGTTCTTGCTTGTTAGTCCTTAGGCTTCTTATGTATCATGTCCTAATGACCATCGTTAATAATTCTTGTTACTCTTTTTTCTTGCACGTTTTAAGGAAGTGCGCCTAGGGCTTCCTAGGTTATTAGGGCAAAAGATCTAGGCATTCCCCCTTGTTTATGATGTATTTCATTGTGAATGCACTCTGGCTTGATTATGCAGAACAAATGTACTTCCAACCCCCCAGGACAGCCATCGCAAGATTCATCGTCTTGGACACCTTCTTCTTCGACCTGCCCAAGCGCAAACTATTTCATGCCATTCGGCGGAGGACCACGGCTCTGTGCAGGTTCCGAGCTGGCTAAGCTCGAGATGGCGGTTTTCATCCACCATTTGGTCCTCAACTTCAGCTGGGAGCTAGCTGAGCCTGACGAGGCCTTTGCCTTCCCATTTGTCGACTTCCCTAGAGGCTTGCCCATCCGAGTTCAACACCACACTTTGCTATGAACTCTAGAAAAGAAAGGAATTGATTTCGAGGACCATTTCGGAAAAGATAAATCTCTCGCTATCTCTTTCTCTCCCTCTTTCTCTCTCTCTCTCTTTCTGAGTATCATCCTCAGCCTCAGGATCTGTGGGTTGGCGAGTTGATTCCC
Source organism: Rhodomyrtus tomentosa (assembly GCA_028455895.1). Taxonomy (NCBI): domain Eukaryota; kingdom Viridiplantae; phylum Streptophyta; class Magnoliopsida; order Myrtales; family Myrtaceae; genus Rhodomyrtus; species Rhodomyrtus tomentosa. The sequence continues at coordinate 12,286,134 of JAPCWY010000002.1, read as the reverse complement.
ACATTCACGTGCTGGACATATAGAAAGGAAGGAAGGAAGGAGAGAACAAAAGGGGGCCTCACGGTTGGATTTTTGAGCTCTTTGGATTTTCCAACGGCTGTGTGTGGGAGTTACTCTTGACTCTACATGGAAGATGCTCACATTATGAAAGGGAAGACACAGAAGTTCTGCGGTGGTTGTTGGTTGATGATGCATCGTTGGACCACATCCTCCGATACATGATCCCCAAAACCCACCCGCTACACACTTCTTCTGCCTCTCTCTCTCTTTCTCTCTCTCTCTCTCCCCCCATTGCTCTGTAAATGTTATTTATAAGATGGGCAACTCCATGTAGAGGTTGATTATTCATTTGTATGTCATATGAGCTTTTTGTTTTTGTTTTTTTGGTAAGGAAATGAGCTTTTTGTTTTCTCTCTCGTTTTGTCCATATTCGAATTCAAAACTTGGTGCCTGTGCCCTGGACTTTGTGGACGAGTATGTGGAGAGTAAAAAGAATTGTTATTGACAGTCATTTGCTTTTTTGTGCTGCTCTTGTGCATTCTCCCTTCCAGTGTTCTTGCTTGTAAATGAGCGGAAAGCTAGGGAGATATGTCTTGAATTTGACCCCGCTTTTAAAATTAACCTCATTCAGACGTATGGGCTGCTTGCGTGCATATGGAAATCCAAAAGGGAAAGGACGGGGCCGTGCCCGGAGGATGGAACCAGGGTGCCCAGGTGAAGGCTAGGATTTGCCCTGGCCAAGAGCCCGGCGCCCTGATGCCTCTAGCGAGCTTGTGCGGGGCGGATTAGGAATTTCGTGTCTTCTTTTGTGATTATGGAGGATCTCGGAAGGCGGGGGTTGGGCCAACAGTGCATAAATTCGTAGGGAAGGGAGCTAGTGTTACCCTTTTAAGTGACGGCCACTAAAACCAGTTTTGCGGCTGAAAATTTTGAATTGGAGACGAGCTACTGAAGGAAAAGCTAGCATGGTGTCTCAACTCATTAGGGCCTCGCACGTGCTTGGAACGTTTTGGCCCGTGACAATTAGTATTAGAGCAGGTTTTTGCCATGAGAAGAATGGTTGCCACGTTTCCTATCAAAAGCGAAAAAAAAAAAACACGCGTTGGTGTGCGACGACGGAGAAAAGCCCGGTGGGTAACAGGAGGAAGTACTATCGAGGGAGCACGGTCGGCCCTAGGTGCCACACTCATTGAATGAAGTATTAAAAGTGATTGGAGATAAGTGAACAACATATCAAGGGAAGCAATCAATGGAGCGAAGAGTGGCGATAATGGATAAGATGAGGAACGCCAGGGCGGCAGATGGTCTGCATTGAGGGGCGTTGCGAGGAATCAGGTAGGGAAACATGTTAGGTCGGATTTTTTTTTCTTCTCATATTCATGGAGGCCGAAAAGTTGGGGTGAAGTATAAGAAACGCATAAAGGGTTAGTGCAATCGAGTCGTGAGAGTGACGTCGAGGTACTTGTGCTAGGAAACCAGGTTACGGCTAATGACAATCTTGGATCTTAGTCGGCGTTAGCCATCTGTGCTATAGGAATTGGTCTGCATACCGTTTGAGAAACAAGTCAATAAATTTGCGGCTCCAAATGTGGAAGAGGCATGAGACAAGGTTAAGTTGCTTGAGAAGATATAATGTTCTCGTGCCTCTCCTTGGTGGGAATTCAGAGAGGGGTCCGAGCATTCATTGTGAATTTTCGCGACTCTCTTTCCGTGGCCTCCTCGGAGCCTCCCCTTTCGAGCACCGGTCATTTGAAGTGGCGATCTCTCAATGTTCACTAGCCGTAAGTTCATGTTCTCGTTGTCATCGTTCCGCCGAGAAAGGGTGTCAAAAATTAATAAACTGCGCATGACGTCGCGTGGCGTGAACTGTTGGAGCATGATGCAAGATTTCAAACTTGCTGCCTTTGGAATATGTCGTGACGTTATAACGACGCCACCCTTTGTTGGGTCCTCTCTCTTCGCAGCCTGTGTTTTTTTTCCTAAGATTGCTCAGGATGACAAGAAGTTTGTACCTCCAACTTGTTCAACAATCCTTGCAAGTCCACAGGAAGAAAGACCCGACAAGACAAAATCTTTCTGTCTTGGTGGGTTTTGAATTGGTGGGCTGTGTCTTTTGGAGTTTCTTTTACCTAACAAAAGCTGGCCCAAAAGGGTGGAATAGCATAAGCAGCCGAACGAGCCTATAATTCGTCCAATTTTGAAATTCGAGTAGTTTCGGGAGCGAATGATAACCACTTTGTTACTGACAATAACTTTTAGACATAAATAGATTTTTCTAACTCTATTCTTGGACGAGTTTATGAGTAGAGAAACGTATTTGACAACGATACAAAATTTTTGTTCTAAAAAAACAATCCAACGGTTTTCGGCCTATGAACCTCAGACTGGCTAGCGATCGGTGGGTGGCAACCGAAGGCCGACAAGAGGGATGCGCGAGACCACACATAAGAGAGAGGGAGTGGACGATAAAAGGAACTCTTATTTATGTTTTAAACTTATTTCTCGACTAAAAATTTATTCTAGAAACAGAAAAATGAAATTGCATTATCAAACGAATTTATGTTCCAAATCTCTTCTCGAAAAAGAAATAGAATGGTTGTCATACACAACCTCAACCTCAGTATCAAATTTCGAGTTATCTTGTCAAGGGGGACGAGATCTCATGACCATCATAAAGTTTGGGCAAACGTAGTTTGCATTGATGAAATAATTTACAATATATACCTATGGTTTAGGGTTAAAACAATACAATGACATTTATGCCCTTAAGTATAAATCTAATCTATCAATACTCCCCCTCAAGTTGAGAAATGTAAACATGTCAACAACTTGTGCTTAAAATTACAAAATAAATTACGTGTAACCGGCTTCGTGAACAAATCTACAAGTTGGGAGTGACTGGGTACATGAAGAGTACGCAGAGTTCCATCTTGAATTTTCTCATGAACCAAGTGACAATCAATCTCGATATGTTTGGTGCGTTCATGGAAGACATGATTACTGGCAATGTGGATGGCCGTTTTATTATCACAAAAAGGATCAATAGTGGTAGTGCTGACATGGATATCCAAGAGAAGCATGTGAAGCCATGTAATTTCGCATGCAGCAGATGCCATAGCACGATATTCAGCTTCTACTGAGGAATGGGCAACGGTGGTTTGTTTCTCGGAACGCCATGAGATGGGACAAGAACCAAGAAACATGTAGTAACCAAAAATAGATCATCGGGATGTAGAACAAGATGCCTAATCAGAATATGTATAACCATTAAGTTTGAGAGGAGAATCAGATGGAAAAAATAAACCAGTGCCAGGATCATGCTTGAGATATCGCACAATACGAAGAGTGGCATTCCAATGGTCTTCATTGGGAGAGTGCATAAATTGACTAAGATATTGCACTACAAAGAGTAAATCTGGACGAGTTACTATAAGATATAATAATCTATCAATAAATCGTCGATATGAACCTAGATCCTTAAGAGCTGGAGAGGAGTTCGAAAATTGTATATTTGGTTCCATCGGAGTATCAACGAGACGTACTCCAAGAAGGCCAACGTTAGACAAAATATCAATAGCATATTTCCTTTGTGACAAGAAAATCTCAGACTTGGAACGAGAAACTTCAATGCCCAATAAGTATTTGAGAGCACCAAAGTCCTTAATTCGGAATTGTGTGTCAAGAAATCTCTTGAGAAGTTGAACCATAACTTCATCATCACCCGTGATCACCAAATCATCAACATAAACAAGGACAATGGTCAAGAGAGAGCCACGGATCAATGTAAAAAGTGAATAATTTGCCTTAGACTGTTGAAAACCAACATCAAGCAGCGCATAAGAGAATTTAGTAAACCATTGCCTTGAAGCCTGTTTAAGACCATAAAGTGATTTCTTAAGACAGCAGACCAAGTTCTCTCCCTTAGTATGAAAACTCGATGGAAACCTCATGTAAACCTCTTCGTCTAGATCGCAATGCAAAAAAGTGTTATTCACATCTAACTGGGAAAGAGTCCAATGACGAATCGAAACAAGAGCTAATAAAGTACAAATATTTGCCATTTTAGCAACAGGCGCAAAGGAGTCATGGTAATCAATGCCCTTTGTTTGAGTATAACCCTTTGCAACAAGCCGAGCTTTGTAGTGCTTGATGGCGCCATCATAATTATATTTGATGCGGTAAACCCATTTACATCCGATGGGATATTTGACAGGAGGAAGAGAAACAATTTCCCACGTGTCATTCGGTTCAAGAGCCTTTATCTCAAAAGACATGGCATCCCGCTACTTGGGAGATTGACACGCAGCGTCATAAGATTCAGGTTCCTGGTCAGAAGATATGGAGGTTAAAAAAGCACGGTGTGTGGGTGAAAATCGTGAGTATGATAAGCCGTTCGATAAAGGGTAAAGAGTACTTGATGCAATTACCTTAGAGTTTGAAAATGATTGATTAGAGGCCACAACTGCGCAGTAATAGTCCCGAAAATATCTAGGTGGATGGCGTTGCCGAGATGGCCGAGGCACGGCTGCGAGTTTTGTGGGTGATGGTGTTGCCATGGATGTAGGAGGCTGAGATTGGGAGGTTGGTGCAAGTAGCAGGTTGGATATTTCACCAAGGTTAGGTATAGGCATTGGAATTACTAGACTTTGTATGGATGTGGTACGGTTGACGATTTGACGAAAAAGGAAATATTGTTCATAGAAAATGACGTCGCGACTAGTAAAAGTTGTATGGTCGTGGAGGTCATATAGACGGTCACATTTGTGGCTCATGGGACAAACGACTAGAACACATATGCGAGCTCGAGGACCAAATTTATCAGAGTAAAGATGACTGGTAGAAGCATAACATAATGAGCCAAAGACACGAAGATGAGAATATGAATGTGGTTTGCCATAGAGAAGTTCATTGGGGTTTTATTATGGAGTAGAGGACTTGGTAGTCTATCAATGAGATGAGCAGCAGTTAAACACAATCCCCCAAAAATGAAGAGGCATTCTAGAATGAAAACGCAATGCATGAGCAACATTGAGCAAATGACGATGCTTACGCTCAACAATTCCATTTTGCTAAGGAGTGTGAGGGCAACATTAATGGTGAATATCGTGAGAGCAAAAAATTCTTGTAAGCGAGAGGAAAGAAACTCAGCCCCACTATTAGATTGAACATTTTGGACTTTAGTTTGAGATTAAGTTTTAATAAATGCTAAGAAACGAATCAGAGAATCAATTGCATTAGATTTAAATGTAAACAAAAAAAATCCAAGTGTAACGCGAATAATCATCAACAATAGATAAAAAATAATGACGGTTCTTATGTGTAAAATGAGAATGCGATCCCCAAATGTCAACATGTATGAGCTCAATAGGACATAAATAAGTAATGGTGCTAGACAGAAAAGATAGACACGTTTGTTTAGATAAACAACAAGCATCGTATGGATTTAATTATTTTGCTGGAATAAAGCTTAAAGTCTGTTGCAAAGTAGATAAAACTGACTCAGATGGATGTCCTACGCGAACATGCCAAATATGTGGCGATCAGGTTTCGACAAAAAGAACGGCAGATTCGATGGTAATCTCCAGGTAATAGAGACCACTGCGCTCATGGACCCGACCAATGATCTTCTTCGTCAAGAAGTCTTGAAAAAGACAATGAGTTGGAAAAAAAAAATGACTGAGCAATTTAAAGTTTAAATAAGCTTGGAGATTGATAATAAGTTGTATTTGAAAGAAAGAGCGCAAAGCACATTCGCAAGAAAGATAGTTGGGGTAAGAATAACCGAATCGTGTGATGTTACAGGGACATCGACACCATTTGGAATTCCAACAGTGAAATGTGGATAAGGATAGTGTATAGGGTTTGGAAGTTGATGCCGTTCAAATGTGATGTGGTTCGTGGCACCAGTGTCAATAAACCAAGTATCGAATTTAAATGAATTCGAAGATAAGACAATAACATTACATGAGAGGCTGGCTTTCGGGATGTTTTCCTCTTGGGGAACAGTGAGTTATCTGACCGTTCATGTGCCGAAATGTTTGCCATGGGTTGCGCTTAAATCGAATCGCACGTAGTAGGCAATCGTAATCACCTCCAATTGAAATCACCAGATAAAAAAAATCAAGCTGGAGAAGATGGCTTAGGCTATGAAGCCGACGAAGCCGGGTTTGGAGGAATCCCAGGAGCAGATTCACAAGATCAAGATTACTGTCCTTCAAGAATGTCAAGAATCTTGAGAAAGTGTGCACTGATCCGGTGCATGGGGCAAACGACAAGCTTATCTCTGAAATCCGGAAGCTGGGCAGAGAAATCGGAAATCTGAAAGTATTGGGAACCAGCAGAAGCCTCGGTTGGAATAGTTCCTTGAATGTTGTTCTTACAAAGCTCAAGATGCTGAAGATGCTTGAGCTTCCCGAGTTCAGGTACCAGATGACCGGATAAATTAGAGTTCCCCAAATTTCACTCGAGCGACGCGATTGTCCTGATTGCAAGTGATGTGGAACCAAATGCAGGGGTTGACCAGGGTTGGATCCTAGCTCTGGAGCACGCGGTCTGGATCTGACAGGCTCCGCCGGAAGGTCTAGAGCGTGTCCCCCTTGGAGTTGGCGCCCGCCAACCGTAGAAAGGCTAGGGTTAGCGATGACACGCAGAAGAAGAAACACCGGCGGGAAATTCAATCGCAGTCCACGCAAGCATCAATCCGATCGATGGGATTTTTTTATTTTTTTATTTTTTTTTACGTGGAATCACCCAGCTGAGAGAAAAACGTGTTGGTGACGTTTGCCGGTTCCTCTCTTCTTCGAAGTTTACTCAAACCATGGGATGACTTCGAGCGAGATACGAGGGAGGGACTCCAAAAATTATCACTCTGATACCATGTAGAATTTGGGTAAATGTAGTTTGCATTGATGAAATGATTTACAATATATACCTGGGGTTTATGAATAAAACAATACAACGATAATTATGACCTTAAGCGTAAATCTAATCTATCAATAAGATTTGAGGATCTATTGAGTCAAAAATCCACGACATAGCAAGGTTGTCGGTATCTTAGGATCGAAGGGGTTTGATTAAACCATTAACGTGCCCCAGCTTTGATCTGCCCCCAAGAGCGATTGTAAACGCTCGAGATGAGGGGGAGCTACTCGCGACCATTAAAGAGGATGGGGGTGAGTCGAATGTTTCGTTCAATTCGAGCCATAACGATCCAAATTGGCGGTAATAGAGATGCATGCCACTATGCAAAACAAACAAAAAACGAAAGAATTTGACTGTTCGTAAAGATTCGATCGAAAAAAACTGATTATACAAACAGGTTGCATCGATCAACAAAGTAATAAGAAGCGCACAATCTCGAGATAGGATTGCATTTTTGGTGATAAAATTACGACGCGATTATATAACACAATCACGGACCATAGGTCCCCAAGAACGTGACACAAGCAATTTGGCGGGAGGATTAATTGACTACGTTTAGTCATGGTGGAAGCGGTCCTAGAGAGGGACTCTCTTTGCTAGCGGTAACGACAAACGCCACGTGGCCAAGTCCTCCGCCCCGAAAACTACGTTGTGGCTACGAAGCATCAACGTCTTTCGTAAGACCAGCGTCCCTCGCTTTCGTCCCCGGGCTTCGCGTCTTCATTTCTGCCAATAGTGGCAGTGGCAGTGATCATTAAGTCCCGCTATACGTCATCACACGATGGAAAACGGCATTAATCATCTTTAAACTCGGATTCAACTTTTTTTTATTAAAAAATGCAAATTTTAAACTATTCCTAAAATATTCATCTAGCCCATATACTCAGGTTATTTTACAATACACCCCATTTTTTCTTTTTTTTTTTTGGTTGTTTTTTACATTTCCATTTTCATCATCACATTCTCTCTCTCTCTCTAGTCTCTCACACATTCCAGCTCAGCAATCTATTTTTCACCAAAGTACCAACTCAACTTGATATTTTCTTTCATTTTCTTTTATTTCTCTTCCTACTTTTTTGCCCACCCCTATAAAAATACAAACGGCAAAAAAGAACTCACTCGCCTCTCCAAATCGCCTCCATTTTTACCGCAAATTCCCAGTCGCATCTCAGATACATCCTAAAGAACTCGCACGCAAAATCCTCATCGCCTGCCAGCCCAAGGACCGCCGTATCGGAGGAGGGCTGTGGTTCGACACCGTGCAGCGGACGAGATGTGGCGATGCATTGCTCGCGGCCTTCGCGCTCCTTCCGCTTCCCCGCGATCCGCCCCCGGCGAATCTCTCCGATCTCACCTTTCCAGATTGTTCTCCACCGAATCGGTAACCTGCTCCCCCCCTCTTCGCAGCTCTCCGGCTTCTATTTCTTCAAGCTCCGTGCTCCCTCGACGCGCTTTATGTTGCCGATTTCGGATATCCTGTTGTTACTTCTCGACAGTCCCGGTGGTCGTAGAAGCTAGATGGTTTGGATTGGGATTATTCTTGTTTATTAGCTTTCAGCTGATTAAGAGCTTGGGCTGTTGCTTATTTGCTTCGGGGGTTGTATTTGTAGCTTCGTGGTTTGGCGCTGCTTCACCTGGAGATCTTGACCGCTGTCCTTGTTTGGTTGCTGGAGAAGCTGTAGGAGTGGGTAATAGTGGTTCTTGGTGTTAGGGTTTTGGGTTTTTCTGAAGGGGCTGGTTTCGTTTTGGATTTAGCTAATTGGGAGTACTTGGATAGTTGAGGTGCTCTTTTCCTCTCAAAACTCGAGTATCTTACTGCGCGGTTAATGCGGTTCGTCAGGAGCAGTATGGAATCCGATACAAGGATTTTCTTGTTCCTTGGTGTCATCTACCCTTTCGATAGTTATAGATTGGTACCTTTTAGGTTATAAATACAATAACAAAAAAACAATAACAAAAAAACAAAAAAACAAATGCTCTAGGCTTTTTTCCCCGTTTTGGGTTCTCATGGAGAACGAATTTCTCCATCTAAGTATTGAGTTGAAATTTTCCTCTTTTCATGCTTTATTTTCTGCTGCTGAAGCTAATCAATTACAGCATAATTTGGTTGTCTCTGATCAGTAAGAATAGTCTTTCACTTTTTGTTGTAGACTACCGGTCGATTGCCGTACACCATAGTCGACCATACATATGATGCCGTCGTTGTAGGAGCAGGAGGTGCAGGGTTGAGAGCGGCCATTGGACTCTCTGAACATGGTTTTAACACAGCTTGTATCACCAAGCTCTTTCCAACTCGGTCACATACTGTTGCTGCTCAGGTACGAGGAACTCCAGCTTTCATTATGTTGCTGATTATACATGACAATGCGCAGATATTCTCAAGAGTGCTCTGTAATGCTTTTAACATCAATTTCAACCTTTTGACAACATAATGGCATCATGCTTGGTGATGCCATGCATTAGAATGAATAGATTGAGAATCTTAGGTCCTACTATGTGATGAAAATCGATAATGCACAAACCACGAAAACTTGTAATTCTCGGCAAGAATTCTAGAAACCATGGACACAGAAGAACTAGGTAAGATGTTGATACTACGACGTCACTTGCTTTTGACCTGGCTCGTGCTATAGAACATTTAAATGAGTAAATGCCATGACTTATATCTTTCTTAAAAATTTGATGTTTTAGGATTTAGGTCGTATTTGATTTGGCTTTGCATTTTGCTTAATCAATACTTTTTTTTTTATTCCAAGACTTCTGAAAATTTCACAATAGAAAATGGTCACATGTAGACTCACATATACATATTTAATAACATGTGGAAGTTTAGATGATGTTTTAAATTTTTGGCGGCAACTTTTTGCTTTTGCTTAATACCAACAAAGAGGCCCTATTTCCTTACCAAAAAAAAAAAAAAACAAAGAGGCCCTATTATTATTATAAGCCACAGTCTAACCAAATGAAGCGAGATTCCACATGCCAAAAAGTATGTCAATATGCAAGGTTTACAGCCAAATTTGAAAGCCTTGACCACTCCGCAACTTATTTAAAGAGTCTGCGAGATGTTGGTTGCATGTGATAATTTGTGAGGTACAATTGACTATTCTGGTGATTTCTATGTCTTAGCTGTCATCCTAATAAAGATCTGTTTTAGGGTTGTGTATACTCAGTGGATCCTTCCAACCTAATTGATGAGCACTTTAATACTTTTCAGCTCTGTCAATGTGATTTGTTTTTGTATTTTCGAATTTTTTCTTAGCCTAGGCATTTTGTTTTTCTCCCTATGGTCCTCATGAACCTTTTTGTTGATTTTTCTCCCGTCCACTTTTTCTTAACTTCTTAAATTATTTGGATAGCTTGAACTTTCCTTGGTACCTAAAGGGAAAACGCTTTGCAGGGCGGTATAAATGCTGCACTGGGAAACATGACTGAAGATGACTGGAGGTGGCACATGTATGACACTGTTAAGGGGAGCGACTGGTTAGGTGGGCTTTTCACGGTCAGGTTTTAGTTTATTTAGGTTTATTACTGTTCAGTTGACAATGGACCACAGAGTCATGAATACCTTATGTTTCGTCTTCATTTTAATTTGTACCGCATTTTTTAGATGCTTTTGACAATCTCGAGATAAACACCTGTCTTATTGAAAATTGCACTTGTGGCTATTCTCCTCTATTTGTCTGCAATGCTAGGATAGGATCATTTTAAACTGGTGAAAGATCCCTTTATACTCCTCAGAGATGGTGCTGGTGTCTTTTGTTCTGGCCTTTTAAGTTATTTATTAACTTTTTTGCCAAAATAAATACCTTTAAGAAAACAATGAAAAGATTGGACACGTTTGCAATTTTAAATGACCTTGAAAGTCAGTATGTCAAGGTCTTTAGCAATTGGGGGTGTCAGGTTTGAAGGAAGTCAAGTCTTCAATGCCATGTAAGAAGACAAAAGTAAACAGCAGTTCGAACGGACTATAGACTCTTGTGAAAGCTACTGTACTATTAGATACTTTGTGTTTATGTTTTGCAGTAGTAAGTCAATGTTGAGTCCATGTAGGTGATCAAGATGCAATTCAATACATGTGTAGAGAGGCACCAAAAGCAGTGATTGAGCTTGAAAATTATGGCCTTCCATTTTCTCGAACTGAAGATGGAAAAATATATCAGCGTGCATTTGGCGGCCAAAGCCTTAATTTTGGAAAAGGTAAGGGATGAATGCAGAATAGAAGTACTTGCAATTAATGCAAAATATAACTCACATCAAACTCTATATTGCCTTTACCACAGGTGGGCAGGCTTACCGTTGTGCATGTGCAGCTGACAGAACTGGGCATGCATTGTTGCACACCCTTTATGGCCAAGCTATGAAACATAATACGCAGTTCTTCGTGGAATATTTTGCCTTGGATCTAATTATGAATAGTGATGGTGAGTCAATGCGTTACGGGAAATTTGTCAGTTTACATTATGAAGCTTAGTGAAAATTAGATGAAGTGGCTTGGAGTTATGAGCGTGATTAGCTTGGAATGATCTGGAGATTCATTGAGCTACTGCATTATTTTCAAGAAAGATGTTAGAGGATGTGGTACTCGATTGATTTTGCTTTTATTTTTATGATTCTCTGGGGGTCATCGACCGCTGACCCTAACTAGTTTGGGATAAAGGTGTTGTTGATATTGATATTGATGTTAGAGGAGATGGTAATTCAAATGGTGTTAATTGAAATGTTAACCAGCAGTTCTGCACTGTTATATGAACGGGTTTCAACCCCTAATACGAAACAAAAGTGACTTAAGGTTTTGGTTTTTGACTTCTGAAATAGGTTAGATCTGCTTAAAAATGAATGATCTGATCATTTGAGCGAACCTATCACTTGAATTTTTCAGTTAGCAGGATTTTGGTTTCTCCTCTGTTGATCTTTGTGTAAAAGGGCTGCAGTAGTTTATAGGCTTCCTCATCCATTGCTGTGGACCTGTTGTTTTGCTATTTGCATGTCTTGTTTTGAAATTGTGAAGGCAGTAACTTTGAAAGGATGAGCCGAGTGGATTTGTTCTTGAAATTCTTATTCAGGCAGTTGTCAAGGAGTGATTGCTCTGAATATGGAAGACGGAACAATACATCGGTTCCAGGCTGCTTCAACGATTCTGGCCACAGGGGTACCATGTCAAACTGATGATCTCTTTTTGATAGGAAAGCCCGTAGATTTCTTCACTTATTGTTCTGATTCTTCAGGGCTATGGTAGAGCCTACTTTTCTGCAACATCAGCTCATACATGCACGGGAGATGGCAATGCTATGGTTGCAAGGGCTGGACTTCCCCTTGAAGTCTGTTTTCCGCCTTCCCTACCTGAGATTAGTCTTCCATACAACCTCTCTGCTTCTTTGTTGTTAACATTATCTTTTTACAGGATTTAGAGTTTGTGCAATTTCACCCCACTGGAATATATGGTGCTGGATGCCTCATAACTGAAGGTTTCTTGCCATTTATGCAAATTTGAGTGGCATAAATTTCACATAAAATGCTTTTTCCAGCTTTACCTATTAGCTTGTGTTTCCTTAGTCATTCCTTATTGTGATGTAGGTTCACGAGGAGAGGGCGGTATCCTTCGAAATAGTGAGGGTGAAAGGTTCATGGAAAGGTATGCCCCTACAGCCAAGGATCTTGCATCAAGAGATGTTGTCTCACGATCAATGACCATGGAGATACGTGAAGGACGTGGTGTAGGTACATTAAGCTCTAATTAAATCGGCTCAGGAATTTTAGTTAAGATTGTCGATACTCTGGTTTTTTTATTCTTTAAATTTTTTTTTTACTTTGCCGTGAAGATCCTTATGTTCATATATTCGAGAGCCCTTTTACACCTTTCGCAATGAATGTGTACGTGAATAATAGTCCCATTTGGAATGAAAATTGCTGTTAATTTTTCAGGACCTCATAAGGACCATATATATCTTCATCTGAATCATTTACCTCCAGAAGTATTGAAGGAGAGACTTCCCGGTATATCTGAAACTGCTGCTATCTTTGCTGGAGTGGACGTGACAAAAGAGCCCATCCCTGTCTTACCCACCGTGCATTACAATATGGGTGGTATACCCACTAATTATCATGGAGAGGTAAGTGATATCTCGTATAGATGAGAGAGACTATGGATTACTTGATTACTGGTCAGTGTTATCCTAATGATATTATAGAAAAGCTCTTGGCATTGCACTGTCTTCAGTGAGTTTGACAGCTGAAGTTAAAAACGGCATTTTAGGAGGTCATTCGAAAAGCTCTGATAATTTTTTGGGCTATATAATGAGCAGGACATTTTCGATTATAAAGCATTTTAAGTGGTTCTTACCCAATCAGAGTTTTATGCAAACTAGTGTTATCAAATGTTTTGATATTTCATGCATTCTAAGAGAAAAAATACAAGGGATATGAACAGTTTTATGATGGAAGAGGCTGTCATATGCTGTTTAGAAGTAGTCACTGTCTTACGTTCAGGGTTCAAAGTGAATGAATAATGACTTTCGATATGGGAGTAAAGAGGTGATTGACTTCCTTTTTTGCTCCCTTCAGTTGTTAATTTTCCGCAATTATGTGAACTTATATTACATTAACCCTGTTGCTGTTTGCTGATTTGCACTCTTCGAACCCTAGGTTGTCACAATCAAAGGTGACGATCCAGATACAGTTGTTCCTGGACTCATGGCTGCTGGAGAAGCAGCCTGTGCATCTGTTCATGGTGCTAATCGGCTTGGTGCAAATTCTCTTCTTGATATTGTTGTATTTGGAAGAGCTTGTGCTAACAGAGTTGCTGAAATACGTAGGCCAGGCAAGTTTAATCTTCAGATAACGTGAGAGAACATGCTAAATATGTTAGACAAATAACCTGACTATGAATTTGCAGGGGAGAAACAAAAACCTTTGGAAAAGGATGCTGCTGAGAAGACTATTGCATGGCTGGATAAGATCAGAAATTCAAATGGCTCACTTCCGACGTCTAAAATTCGGTTGAATATGCAACGAGTTATGCAAAATAATGCTGCTGTCTTCCGTACTCAAGAAACTTTGGAAGAAGGTAAGCAAATTCATTTTTGAGATAAAAGCAGAGCATGCAAACCGAGCTCTCTTTTATCATGCCATTCTAAGATTTGCTGTGAAAGGGCTTTAGAACTTCAAAGATTTCTCTTCTTGACCGTGCTGAGGTAGCCAATATTAATATACCTTTGGTTTTATAAGCATTGTCTTTGAATGGTTATGAAGAGGAGATAATTTCAGGATCCAATTGGCTGTGTTCTAATTAAAATTGGAATATAAGGTGGAAATAAGGTTCTTGCTTGGGCCCTTTGATTGTGCTGCCTTTGCAGTCTATTTCTTAGGCTATATTCTCTAATGTGACTCTGTAGTTGCTGCCTTAATGTTATGCTTTCTGATTGCTCCAGGTTGTCACTTAATTGACAAGGCGTGGGAAAGCTTCCACGATGTGCAATTGAAAGACCGTAGTATGATATGGTAGAGATTACCTATCATCATTTCATGAACAAATGTTTCTTGTGGTTCTACTTTTTGGAATAATCTTGAGGTCAAATTCTTCTATAGGAACTCAGACTTGATTGAGACTCTGGAGTTAGAAAACCTTCTGATAAATGCCTGTATCACCATGCACTCTGCTGAAGCCAGGAAAGAGAGCAGAGGAGCCCATGCCCGTGAAGACTATACGGTGAGTTGTCTCTTTCGATCTTCTACAAGATGCTCATCTTCTCCTCCCAATGTTTTTTTTTTCCAAATAAAGTGAGCTCAACTGCTTTTGCAGAAAAGAGATGATGAAAACTGGATGAAGCACACTTTGGGGTAAGTCATCTTTTTTTATCTTGGAAAGTTATTCTCCTTATTATATAGCACCTTATTTCTCTCAGTTAATGTGTTACTGCATCTGTCCTAAAGATTGGGTTTGAAATGAAACTGTGGGCATAGGATCACTGAGCTATTGAGTTGACCACCGGTACCTTAAGTGTAGTGACTTTATCGACACACTTTGTTTTGTGAAATAATTCTCTTTGCTGTTTATTGTAATTTATATTATTTTGGCCTCTCTTTTTTCTCCCTTCGTCATTCAATTCTTATTGAGTGGAATCTAGGTGTCAAAGGCTTGTTGAGCTACTTTCATCTGTATACTTAAACACATAATTCAACTCTAGAAACATAAAGGGGGAAAAAAACTCTAGAAACATGGATGAAAGTACATGTCATGGAGCTTCTTGTTTCTTTCTGACTTATAATCTAACCATTGGCCAGATGCTTTAAAGAACAGAATAATCTACTGGTGCTAGTCTCTCTTGATGTACCTTTGGTGCGCTTTCCTGATTGCAGTCTCTTCATATTTAACTTTCAGGTACTGGGAAAATGAGAAGGTCCGGCTGGATTACAGACCAGTTCATATGAATACGTTGGATGATGAGATCGAGTCATTCCCACCGAAAGCTCGAGTGTACTGAAACAGGCAACAGAGATTTGGGTGGTGGGTGGTGGCCAGAGAATGTTCATATGGACGAATAACATGCAAGGACATTAGTGGATGGCAATAAATTGCTTCTGATTCAGCATTTCGGCAACGACTGTCGCATTCTACAGTTTTGCCAGATTAAATTTTGCATCTGCACAAGGAGGCAAATATTTATCTTTGGTGATGGTCTGGCATGGGTCGTTTCACTGCAGCCATCTGTACCTCTTCTAATGTTATTGGTGCAAGTTTGAAATTGTAGGCCCATGAAAATAAGCATTTGTACTTGGTAAGTTAAGAATGTCAATTTTCGACTTTAAAGCATTTGTACTTGGTAAGTTTCAGAATGTCAATTTTCGTAGTTACTTGCATGTTTCCTATCTACGCTGGAATGGCCGAAAATTCAAGAAAGAAGGTGCACTTTGGGATGTCTCGCATTATCGTAAGTTGGCGATTCCTTTTCTGTGGCGCGTATAGGTTGTTGCTGGCAGTGAGATATTGTGATTGCTCTGGTAAAACTCTTGCTTGTTCCCTCAGCCATGATGGATGCTTCCTATTGTGTTCTGACATGCTCAATTTTGCGAAAGCTTTTGCACTGAGGTTCTATTTTATCAAGCACTATGGAGGACAGAAATTTCCTCTTTCGTGCCCTCCTTGTGATCGAGCCAAATCAATAAAGTTTTCTATTCGTCTCAAGTATGACTCGACGTGCTCTAGGTGTTTATGAAGCTCGAATTTGATTCGAGAGAGTGCAGAGAGGCAAAAGCTTGTTGAAACTCTCAGTTCAAATCGAATTTCCACGTGTCCTCCCTTTCGTGTTTTGTTGTTACTGATTCATTAAAGATGTTTTGAGGCTCTCCACAGATAGCTCGTTTCTGGCTCGTCTTCTCTAGTTCACGGATTGCAACCGGCCCAAAGATTGTGATTACAGAGATGTCGAATAGCATAGTATTTCAGGAGTCGGATCTGTTCTATGCCATTGTTGTATGTTTTTGCAACACGCGAACTTTTGTCTAGGGTCTTAGTTAACCAAATCACATGGCTATGGTAGGGTTAATCTCTTTCTTTCATTTCGATTGCCAAAGTTCCTAATACCAAAAGAAAAAAAAGGTTCGAAAAAGAAAAATCCGAGTGAGTCCGTGCCTGCCAAGCACTACCCTTTTGGCCTATTAGTCTTGAGAGTTCATCGCGAAGAGAGTTTATAGCATCGAAGTTACGTCTGCATCCTTTTAGAAGAAGAACCTGATTTTTCCTTTTTGTTCGTACGAAAAATTTTATTGATCGTTTTGATTACTGAAAAATGCCTATGGAATCAACAATCTTGTAGATTATCCTTTCTATGATGTCCCCTACCTCTTGAACGGACCGTGTTAAAAGATCCAAGATACACTCGCAATGAAACTCAAAATATCAAGGTGTTTTCCCAATGGAATTAAAAAGGCTTATTACGATGCGATTGAAAATCCCTAAAGGAGATGCGGAGGCTCATTTTGTGGGTACAGCAAGACATTCTAGTCCGGCAGGGGACAAGAATGGAAACATCAGGATCAGAAGGGGCAACGAGGAATCAAACTGGATGATGATCGTCCTCGTGACTGGTGACCACGTCCTTGCTGTAAGAACCCAGAAAAGAGAGACAGAGAGAGAGAGAGTAAAAATGAAAAAAAAAAAAAATCGACGAGAAGGGGATGGATGGGATACCACGTACAGCTTCCACCACCGAAGTAACGTCTTTTCTCCATCGGAGGGACGTCCAAAGGACACCCCCCCGGCTGCTGTCGCTGTTTCTTTTTCCTTGTTTGGTTTTGCTGCTGTCTTTTCGTCCGCGGTCAATGGTATAATATTTGCGCCCATGGACTAATCGCTGCCTCCCCGCACTCGATTGCAATGTTTGACTCCCGACCAGCCGCTGTTGTTATTGTCGTTCGTTCCTACACGGATGGCCCTTCTCGATTGGCAACGACAACCCAAAGTCCCGGTTCACATGATACGTATTTCGAGTGACTTAGACGTCGAATTCGGTGCGCTCGGTCCCATCGCGTCGTGCTTTCGTTGTCTGCCAGCTAGCTCTCGAGACCCCCTAAACGAGTAGCGAAAAAAAAAAAAAGAATCGACTTAATCGGAAACCGCACGAATCGAACCCAACTGAGGTTTGATTCGATTCTCGTGGGCACCAATCCAATTTGATATATGCATATTGACGAGCAAAAGAGACAAGACTGGCACAGATACCATGTGTTAGGTGGTTTTGGGCCTCTTTCATCCCAAAAGACAGCTTAAATGATGAAATTTTTCCCCGCGCTTATAAATCAACCACTAACCCCTTTCCACAATCGATATGAGATAAAATTCAACGATTTTCTTCTCCCGGACCCATATCTATTCTTGTGATTATTGGGTCCAGACTTGTTGTAACATAGTCTTTGATACCATGTTAGAAACAATCTAAAAAATTAAGTTTATAAGTTGAGAGAGATCATATAAATATAATGAGCATATAAGGTTCATTCACAATTGATATGGGATAACAACAACTTCAACAGTCCATCTTATCATGTGCAAGCTGAATTACGATGGGTGAGCTCATATACACGGAAAGTAAAAACATTGACTCTGATGTCATGTTGATTTAGAGATGGACCCAAAAGCTTCAATCTCTCTCTCATCTTTCTCTTTCTTTGCATCTATCACATGGTATCAAAATCGGTGTTGTTCCTTTCCGCGTATGTGGGTCTATCCTCTATTATTTAATTTTCACGTACCGCTCATAATCCGACTTGTACTTGAGAGGGGGTGTTGAAAATATTGTTATTATCTCACATCGGTTGTGAATATATCTTGTATGCTTTTATATTCACGTGGTCCACCTTTACTTATAAGCTTAACCTTTTGGGTTAAGCTTTCTAATATCTAATCCCATAAAATTGAAACTGGTGACTTTCTCCCTGTTCTCAATTCTAGTGGTGGAATTGCTTGAATTGGACCCATTATTATTTTTAATTCTAATTTTATTTCTTATTTATTGTGGGTATTTCTACATATGATCGTGGAATGAAAGTCACTCCTTTAAGGGCTTTCTCAAGTATGAAACCATGCAAAGGTGGTGGATTAAGCAAGCGCGGTCATGCTCACACAATTTTAGAAGCCTCTTTTGAAGCAATTTAAAATTTTTTTTGCAGGTAAGGAGAAGTGACATCCAACATTGCCTCGATTGAAAATGTTGTTGTGATGCAAAAGGGTGCACTTACTTTAACTGCAGTAGATATGAAGCAAATGTGACTGGTTTCAGGCTCCTTCGATCCAATCCTCGGTTTCGAGATGGGAATTGGATCTCCCGAGGATCAATCGATCACCCCTAACCCCAACCTCTTGCTCCCTTTTCTTTTTGGACTTTACTAGCGTAGCAATCTTTAATTGACTGTGAAAGTAATAGCATGTTGTGGGCCACAAATTTTTATAAAAGTGAACCTCCATAATAATTCCTAATCAATTATTTTTTTTTTACCCAAAACAGACCGTTAATTTTGGGATCGGTGTGTTCGGAGTCCATCTTTGTTAATCGATTTTTACCGTATAAATTGTTTGTGAGACCAATCTCATCGATTAAGAGAATTTAAATCGTTACAAGAATGCATGATATCTAGGAATTCTAACATTCAGCTTGATCATTCGCACTCATTTGAACACGATGTCTGCTCTAACTATTAATGTAGTGAACGACAAAGCCGACGAAGCCTTAGCCCCTTTGTTTTGGCCATGTTTCAATCTATTTGGAATGATCGGCTGCATTGAGCACGGTATGTGTTTTGTCTTTCCTTTCAGAATTATACGGCGGTAGATCTTACGAATTGATAGAGAAATGGGATTGACGGATTGACTAATCGTGGTTTAACTCTACTACAATTGAAAACGATGTGTGGCAGACAAGACTTTCGCTCTTGTCTCTTGCATGTCCAAACTTGTCCTGAACTTGCATAACATCAAAGGACAAATGGCAAAGATAATCTTGTTAAAATGCCTTAATACCTGAAGGAAAAACAAAAAGTGAGATAAAAGTTCAAAACTAATTTAATTTTAAAGTTTGTAATTATTTCAATTTTATCCTAAACTTTATAATCTAGAGCCAATTTAGTTCTTCCAACAAATTTTGGTCCGATATTACTGACATGATGCTAGTCGGCCTATGTGGTAAGGTCTGCACTGATGTGAATATTTTGTTGTAATATTTTTTTTTATATTTTATATATATTTTTCTTGCCTTTTTCCTTTCTTTATTTTTTTGCTCTCTTTTTTCTTTCTCCTCTTTCCTCCAAGCACTGTAATGAACGGTGAGGGTTGACCTTGACCTGGCCTAAGAAATGCTTAGCAACACCGCCCTAGCGCAGGCCCTAAGCAGCGCCGACCCTCGCCCGGTTAGGCGTCACCCAGTGTTCGCGAGGAAGGAAATAGAGGAATTTTATTTGAAGTTTCTCAAGGTAGAGCAAATTTTTTGTGATAATCGCATAGAACATCAGTAGTCAAAAGAGGCAACGGCCACCTTTAGCTCCTTCCAGTTCATCGATCGGAATGAGCTTGAGTGATGCGTAAAAATGGGATATGTCGCCTAGATTTCCCCTTAATAAAAGACAAATGAATCCTTCCTCATTCCATAAGCAGATGCAAAAGTTTTGCAATGTGTATCACACCAAGAGTGAATTAGAAATTAGGAATTTCAGACTCATTTGAAGGAAAGAGAGATAGAGGTGAAGAAAGATAAGGTCTACGATTTTTATTTTTATTTTTATTTATTTTTTAATGGAGGAGGGCCTTTAGAATCAACATGAAGTGGAGCCCCCCTTGTCTTTTGTAATTTCCTTCTAGTCAAATCTCCCCTTCTTCACTTGGCTTTGTGATTAAGACCCTTAATTTTGTCCACTTAGCTTAACCTTAGGGATGAAGTTGGACACAAGGAAAGGGACATCCACAGCCCTAGTGTCACCATGAGATTTGCTGACAATCTTTAAATCTTATCTTCCTTGGATTGATCATAGATCACCTCCTTTCCATCCATTCACACTTCTCCACATAATTTTTATTTTATGTTTTACTGTCTTAGGCCAATGCTTCTTCTTTTCTTTTCTTTTTTCTTTTTTTTTGGGAGGTAATTCTATTCAAGGCAATGCTTGAATATTTCCTTTTCAATTTTCTTTCATTGGAAAGCTATATATATATATATATATATATATATATATATATATATATCACCTAATTTGCAGCCTAAGACTTGCACACTGCTTTGGCAATTGTTTCAACAAACAGTGGGGGATTCATTTTGTTTTAAGGACTAAAAGTGCATCTTCATCTTATTTTTTTAGCCAATAAGCATGCAGCCCTGCTAGCAAAGGTGGGTAAGGACTTTAGTGTTATAGGTGCGGGGTTCAACTACCACGCTCTGCAAAGAGCCGGAACAAAAGTCAGAGAGTTAAAGATAGAACAGACTAATAAAAGATAAATTCACATGTAGGGAACCAATCGAAAGCACGATGCCAAACATGTTTTATCCGCAAATATTAAAAAGTTCTTGTAAAAAAAGCAAGAAGCTCTATTGACACAAAAAGAAAAAGCAAGAAACAAAGAACTTCCATCATTTGGTTTTAAGTTTTTCTACCATTTTGATGATAGATAGCTTTATTTATACATATATACTCCATAGGATGCAAAATCATTTAACGTGACATTATCACTATGAACCATTCCTAATTATAATTACTACCTGTCCAGATTTGGATTGAAGCCTATGCAAATTACGCACATCGATTATAATTACATCCTTTGAGACCTTTCCTTTGATGTTGTCGTGTTTCTATGTGGCAAATGACGCCACTCACTCTACCAGAACATGATGTTGCACGATATTTTCTCTTGAAAATCCTCAAATTAGTATTAAAAACCCCAATTAAGTAAGCTCTCGATTGTAAATCGAACACAAATCAAAACTTAAGTCTCAATATGTGTTGTCCCTGGATTAACTCTTTGAGGTATTGTCCGCTTTGGCACGTTTCACATCGAACCTCACAGTTTTGTCATTTGGCAAACAGGTGGACACTTTTCCAGAAGATCATAGAGTTCCAAAGCTAAGCAATTTCGTTAAGCCAAAAGGTGTCTTCATTAGTTAATTCTAATTTTCACATCACCCCATGTTCAATTCATTCTATTCCCATTGTCATCCTAGAAGTATGTTAGGAACCACTTCTTGGCCAATCTCTATGGCCCTAGAGATCGGCCCCTACCCTCGTCAGATCGGATTGTTACATAACACGACATCCTTTCATCGAGAAATTTACCTATTGGCGCGTGATTTTGAGGGGAAGCACGATCATACAATAGATAAAAGGGCGTGCTTATAGTTTGATTTTGCCTCTCTCTTTTCTAGAACGCTATAGATTCAGTTCAACAAATTGAAACACGAAGAAGTGGATTGACTAACGACAAAAACACGATGGATTCAACCCGCAAAACCGAAATCTGAAATATCGAAAAATCAATTCGACTAACGGTTCAAACATTGAGGATGGATGAGCCGAGCGAATTTGGTGTAGTTTTTTTTTTTTGGTCGGACACATGGTGCAGGTTTGTGCGATGCTTTTTTCGTCGGGTTGACCCGAGGAGACCACCTCGGTCATCGCCAAGTTGCGCGCCACCGTGTTAGTGGTCGTTGCTGTCGCTTACGCCCCCGTCAAAGATATCCTGCACCGCCCCCCGGCTTTTTCCCCTGTTTCGGCCACTTGTTGGGCCTTGATTGGTCCATTATCACTCCCCCGGCGGGGCCCACTCCACCCGCTTCCCTTCCCTTCGATTGGTCCCGGCCGATCGGGGCCCACAACCGCCCAAAAAGAACGTGATCACAGTCGACTCTGCCACGTCATCGGACCTTCGCTTTCTCGCCTTTCAAATCTTCTTTCTCATCTCATCTCCACCCTTTGCCCTCTCTTTACCACGTCCGCGAAAACGACAAACGGGTCAAACATAAGCAAATGAGCGAGTTTACCAACACGGACCATGATTTAGCGTCCGTCAATCAAGCAGGGCCCGAGGTTACGCGACGGTGTTTTTAGCGGCCGATCGATGCCGGATTTCGTTACCCGTGGCTGAAAATGCAAGAATTGTGCATGAAAATCATCCAACAATGGAATTTCTATTCCAAAAACATATTTTTAAGATACGTTTCGTAACGTAATTCTATCATTTTATTTCAAAAACAAAAAAATTATTTCAAAAATATATTTGAATGAAGGAAAAACAACAATTATTTACTTATCGAAGAGACAGAAGTAAACATTTTTTACATCTCACTTTTTCTCAAATATCTTCCATTGATGATGGCGCCTAGCAGCTGCCCCTCACCTCCACCGCCAGCCGTCGTTACCACCCGCCACCCCGCCACCCCGTCTGCCAGTCGGCCGCCCCTTCCACACCTGCTAGCTAGCCCCCCCTCCCCCCTTCCTCCCCCCCCCTCCCCGCCACTGGCAGTTGGCCACCACATTTTGTAGAAATAGAAATTTTCAACTTTTGCCAAACAAATTTGTATTCTAAAATCAGAAATTTAATGTCGTTATCAAATGTAATTTTTTGCGCAAAAACTCATCCGGAAATAAAAATAGAAAAACTAATTCTAGCCAGAAATCTATTTTTATAACAGAATGTTTATCTTCCACCCTTAACTCTTGACAATCAATAAATCTTAGATTCGTCCCTTGTAGCTGTAAATGCATATAGGCTTCGAAAAGATGATAGCTCCATCAGAAGACGATCTTTTCATATCAAAGCGTTTTTAGCAGGTTCACTCCACTGTGAATCGGTGCGGTACCAAGGGTTTTTGACATTAAAAAAAAAATAGTCATTGAGGGTGCACAAAGGTGTCATCAACAATATAAGCATTTTGCATGTTCTCGTGGATAAAATATTGGAAGCATAATCCGTTACTTAAGTGAAAGTCGCGACTGATGGTTGTCGTGCTGGTCCTCTCGAGAAATAGTTGAGGTGCGCGCAAACTGACCCGGACACCTCCTGTCATTAAAAAAAAAACTAGTGGAAGCATATTTTAATATTTAAATATCATATCACTCTCCATCGTGCTTATTTTAGTCTTTTTGTCTAATATTAGGCATGGAAATATTTCATTGAAAATTCTAAAAATTTTAAATGTTAGATAAAAACGTAACAGGATGAAGCGTTGTATTCAACACGAAAATCAACATAATTCTAGCTAAGTGAATAAATGTACCTTGGCGACTCTTTTCTTTTATTCGTCATATATCTAATTTTACTCTCTCTAACTTTTGCTCTGCCTTTTTACAGAGCGTGAAAGTCAAAACCCGCACATGTAATACTAACATTCTCACCCCTCTTAGCCTCATTACCATATACCAGCAGGTACTGACCCTTGCTACTCATTTGGATAACTTATTATTGTCCCAAAAAAAAAATGTTGAACGAAAATAAAAAAAAATACATTTATTGAATGAGTTGATGAGATCTATGTACCTTAAATAGTTAAACTGATAAGGTGCTAAGTTTGAATCTCCTCATTTGTGTCTTGGGCGAATTAATCGGTGACAGTTCATATCTTCACCACCTCGATAAATAATTCATTGCAATTGGAAATCTCGGATTTAAAAAAAAAACCATAAAATCTGAATTTGAATTTGGTCAAAATTGAAAATCAATCTCATCTCATCCGGCCAAAAAAGAAAAAGAAAAAGAAGACGCTGTCAAATCTGCAGTAAAAGTAGAATCCATCTTTCACCGGTTGGTGCAGTGTCCAAGATCCCCCAGTTGCCAAGCACGTCGCAGGCATCCGTGGGCCTGCCGAAAATGGACGGTGGTGATTTCTCGTTACAACTTTCCAGAATGACTGTGGTACATGTAACAGTGACATGACGTCAGATTGACCGCGACATCGACTTTGACGTTTCGTTTTCGTTCCCGGTGGGAGCGGGACCCACCCAGAGTTCGAGGTCCCCGCATAGTGCGGGCGATAAAGTCAGTCCACGTAGACTTCTATTCCCGCCGAAGGCCTTTTCAGGAAACCTACTGGGGCCTACGGGCGTGGAGGCGCCACGTCAGCTCCTGATTAATTTTTTGTGTAAATCTTTTTGTTGAAATATGAAAGAGTCCCATATGATATTCTCACTTTATTTTATCTTTTGACTTCAAACTCGAGCGTAACCTTGA
Source organism: Rhodomyrtus tomentosa (assembly GCA_028455895.1). Taxonomy (NCBI): domain Eukaryota; kingdom Viridiplantae; phylum Streptophyta; class Magnoliopsida; order Myrtales; family Myrtaceae; genus Rhodomyrtus; species Rhodomyrtus tomentosa. Next base: position 12,261,512 of record JAPCWY010000002.1, on the reverse strand, counting down.
AATCATTCATCAAAGTATTGCAATCTAATCGAGCTCGAACAAATTTTTGACATAGAGAACTTGGACCAATTTTTGACAGGGGTTGAAGGAGACTTGAGTTTCGAGCTTTGAGAACGAGAATTCAAGTCAAGTCGAGCTTGAATAAATTTTTGATCGGGGTAGGAAGACTCGTGTTTCGAGCTTTGGGAATTCAAGTTGAGTCGAGTTCAAGTTTGGCGCTAGGTTAGTTCCACTCAATTGGATTACACCACCGGTTATACGAGTTAAATTATATTTATACCGTCAGGCCAAATTGCTGAACCTGTCAAAGTTCCTTTTTCATAAGCCTCATGGGACTCGGAGGCTTGTAGGTTCCAAGTCAGCTTCTAGTTAAATTTGTATTTAATTTTTAAATATTGAAGGTCTTATTTAATTTAAGTCACATTATTCGATCTTTTTAATTCTAAAAGGTGATTCTTGAAATCATTTATTAAATGGGCGCAACGGAGTGGAGCTTGAGCAAGATTTTAATAGGGGTTCGAGGACTCAAGCTTTGAGCTTTAAGCACGCGAGTCAATTCAAGTTTGAGATTAGCATGAGCATGTTTGACTCGACTTAGATTTCATCTTTACGTACGTGTATTAAGATATATCAATAGTCAAGTGTGACGAACTACCTTATCCATATCGTAAGATTGAGTGTGCATACCTCATTTATAAGTTATATTCCATCATATTCAATAATCAAAACAATTTTCAAGTATGTGTACCATATTCACTAAAAAATTTCTCACCTTAGGGAGAGGGAGAGCATAGAGTGGACAATCGGCATACCATATTTGTATGTATAATTCGTGTTACATAATTTTTTTTAACTTGAAAAAAAAATTATAAAAATTATTTATATTGCATCTCGTGTATGGTTAAATGAGATCGCATCGGATGGCCCAAATCTCTTACAATAAAGAATAGCGCGATGCAACGAATTTCTACCATAACGAGACTTAATGAAAACACTTAAGCGTCCGTTTGGTTACCCCAAAGAATCGAGTTACGAACAAAACATGTCAATGATTGTCGGTTTGTGTGTTTGATTATTCATAACTTTTTTTTGAGAGAAATGTCACGAAATTTCTCGATAACTGAAGGAATCGTTCAGTTAGAGCGTTTCTCCAGTCACTCATCCTGTTGCATTCAGTTTGAGAGAGTAATCTTCCGGACAGCGTAACTCATCGTTTTGATAACTTTTTCAAGCGAAAACTGTTTTGATTAAGCGCGCAGTATTGCGTTGTGTGTGAGTTTTGTCGTGTTTTACCTCCTGTCAGGTAAATAGATTGTGTCCAGTATTGCTTAAGCCTACCTATAGGCCTTGCAGCCCCCCTGACTTCACTCTAGCCTAGTCGGCTACGGATCAATGTTCGGGTGCGCAGGTCGAATTCTCTTGTCGCCCATCCATGTCCTAACTTCATAATTTAATATTCCGTACGCATATTTAAGTCAGTCGTTTCAAGCAAGTTCAAACTCAAGGCATTTAAACTGTACGCGAATTTAGGACTTTAAATTAAATTAATTAGAAGTTTGGGGAGAACATTTAGAATTGAAAAAAATCGACCATAATTAGTGTGGTTGTCCAGTGATAAATCTTCATAAATTGACGTTTAGCATCTATGTCGATTCGTTTTTTTTTTCCATAATAGGTTAATATTCGATTCGAGACGACTCCATGGTGCAAAAAACATTTAAGAAAATTAAATCGAATGGATTGCGAGTTTATAAATGACATTCGACATCGAACAATATTCTAGAATTAAGTAGGTCCATTCTTCCTTTGACAAATTTATTCGTCCTTCTTTCATTTGCTTTGGAAAATTGCCAATCGCGTGGCTCATCTTTCACTCAAGGATCACTTACATACAATTAGTTTTAACCATTCTAAGCACGTTCCTGGATTTGACCTTTCAAAACAACTTTGCAATCGTCGATTATTCTCATGTTCCTATTTACGAAAAAGCCATTTTATTTTGAAAACATTATACCGGCTCCGTTTGTTTAGCCAAAAATGCAACATTTCTAAAAAAAAGCTTTATGAGAAGTCTTTTTTTGTTGAAAAATTACAATATTTTTTCAGTGTTTGGTTTGTGACTTAAAAATGAGCTAGATAATAATTTTTTCGTTTGGTCAGGAATTGACTTAAAGGTTTTTTATAACCGGCTCGCTACGCTTGACGTAAAGGAGGAGGGTTATGTTAGGCGTAGCAACCCAGTTATAAAAAAAGAGCTACCTTTATGAGATGAACCCTATTGATATTTCGTTGGAGCATACCCTTCTTAGCGACGCATTGCATCGGCGCTCGAGTGTAGCGAAAAATGAGCAAGGATCTTTGCACCAAGATAGGTGGGTGCAGGGGGTAAGGAGTTAGCCTTGGGCCATCATTTCTAGAGTGATGCGTCACATCGGTGCCCACATGTGGTGATAAATGAGCAAGGGCCTCATACTTCCGTGGGCGAGTGTGGGGGACAAGAAAAGCTTAGAGGTAGGGATTCGATTAAGGAGTTGGAATGTAAGAACCTTAACGGGTAAATTGAGAGAACTGATAGATACTTTTGCTAGAAGAAAAGTGAATATTGCTTGCCCGCAAGAGACTAATGAAAAGGAGAGAAGGCTAAGGAATTGGATGGCACTGGATTCAAACTATGGTATACAGGCACAACAAAGAGTATAAATGGAGTTGGGATTCTGATCGATAAAAATTTCAAGGATATAGTTGTTGATGTTAAAAGAATAGGGGATATGATTATTTTAGTTAAGCTAGTAGTGGGGAATTTGATTCTGAATATCCTTAGTGTGTATACCTCTCAAGTTGGACTGTGAGCGTCCGAGAAGAGCAGATTTTGGAAAGAACTGAAAGAGATTTTAAGGCGGATACCACAAGAGGAGAAGGTATTCGTTGGAGGAGATCTAAATGGACATGTCGGTCAGAGTAGTGGAGGTTTTGACAAATTTCATGGATATTTTAGATATGGGACTAGAAATGAGACTGGCGAAAATATCTTTAGCGTGGCATTAGCTTATGATTTGATGTTGGAAAACACCTTTTTTAGGAAAATAGAATCACAGCTGATCACTTTTCACAGCGGTCAAAATTATAGCCAGATTGATTTCTTTCTTGTCAAAAGAGAGGATAGAGCTTCGTATGAAGATTGTAAGGTATACCTTGGTGAATGTGTAGATATACAATATAAGTTGGTGGTCTTAAAAGTTCGATATAACAAAATATAGAAGATGAAGAGAAGTGGCAGCACCTCAGAGTAAGATGGTGGAAGTTACATGAGGAGAAACAAACAGAATTCAAGGAAAGAATGCTATAGGAAGTACCGTGGCGACTGAAGGACGAAGTAAATATGATGTGAAAGGAGATGTCTAATTGCATCCAGACAGTGGCAAAAGAGATATTAGGGAAAAGTAGAGGAAATGGACATCAAACAAAGAAAACTGGTGGTGGAATGAAGAAGTGCAGGAGGCAATTAAGAAGAAAAAGAGGTGCTTCAGATGCCTACATAAATGTCTTAATGAAGAGAATTTACAAAAGTTTAGATTGACGAAAAAAAGTGCCAAGAAAGCTGTACGAAAGGTCAGAGGGAAGGTTTTCACCGATATGTACAACAAACTTGGGAGCAAAGAAGGAGAAAAAGGCGTCTATAGACTTGCAAAGTCAAAAGACAAGAAAATTAAAGATTTGACACAGGTTAGATGTATCAAGGATGAAAATCAAATACTCTTGATAAAAGATGAAGACGTCAAGGGCAGGTGGATAAGTTATTTTAACAAACTTTTTAATGGAGAGAGCGATAAAAGTGAGGTGGATTTGAGAAATGCTTTTGATGATTCAAATAGAAGGTTTGTACGTAAAGTTAAAGCACGGGAAGTTAGGGAGGCATTAAAAAAGATGAAGACTAGTAAAGTCTTGGGACCCGATGGTAATCCTATTGAAGTGTGGAGATGCTTAGAGGATGTAGCAATAAGTTGGTTGACTAGTCTTTTTAACAATATCCTCCATACTAATAAGATGCATGATGAATGGAGGGAGAGTATACTTGTGCCTATATACAAGAATAAGGGGGAAATCCAGAATTATTCTAACTATAGAGACATCAAGCTTATAAGCCATACAATGAAACCGTGAGAGAGAATTATTGAGCATCATTTGAGAATAAAGACCAAGGTTTTTGTCAATCAATTTATATTTATGCTAGGAAGATCTACCATGGAGGTTATTTTCTCAATACAACAATTGATGGAGAGATATCGAGAAAGAAAGAAGGACCTCCATATAATCTTTATTTATCTCGAGAAGGCGTATGATAGGGTTCCAAAAAAGGTTTTGTGGTGGATTCTTGAGAAGAAAAACGTACCTTCAAAGTATGTCGAGGCAATCAAGGACATGTATGACGATGCTACTATATGTGTGAAGGCTTGTAGTGGCACATCAAGTTATTTTTCAATCACAGTAGGCTTATACCAAGGTTCTGCTTTGAGCCCCTACCTTTTTGCCCTGATTATGGATGAGCTAACAAAGGATATTCAAGATGAAGTGCCGTGGTGTATGTTATTTGCAGACGATATCGTGATTATTGATGAGACCAAGGCTGGGGTTAACGCTAAGTTAGAAGTATGGAGAAACACATTAGAGTCTAAAGGATTTATGCTAAGTCGAAATAAGATGGAATACTTGAAGTGTGAGTTTGACACGGCAGTAAGAGGGGATCAAGAAGCCGTAAATATGCTCGGACATGAGGTACCCAAGAAAGATACATTTAGATATCTAGGATCATATTGCAAAAGGAAAGAGAGATTGATGAGGATGTAAGCCATAAAATCAGAGTAGGTTGGATGAAATGACGCAGTGTATCGGGATTTTTGTGTGATCGTAAAATTACTCTTAGCTCAAAAGGAAAATTTTATATAACAACAGTTAGACCTGCCATGTTGTACGAAGTTGAATGTTGGCCAGCACAAAGTAAATATGAGCATAAAATGAAAGTAGCGAAAATGATGATATTAAAGTGGATGTGTGGTCATACGAGGATTGATAAGATAAGGAATGAAGATATTCGACGAAAAGTTAGAGTAGAACCAGTGGCGGAAAAGATGAAAGAACATAAATTGAGATGGTTTGGGCATATCTTTCGAAAGCCCTTAGATGCACCGGTACGAACAGAAGTTTACTATCAAAAGCATAACATGAAGAAAACAAGAGGTCAGCCGAAATTTACTTGGGGGAAAGCAGTAAAACAAGATTTAATTGAGTGGGAAATAGATTGGCGTATGGTTTGTCTTAGGACGGAGTGGAGTAAGACTATTAGTGTTATGGAGGGATAGTGTATAGATATATATTTACTTATTTATTTTTATACATTTATCTCTTTTCCCTTACTTGATTCTGCTTTTATTTTTATGATTCTTTAGGTTTCATCGACCGTGGACTCCAACTAATTTGGGATAAAGGTGTTGTTGATGTTGGTTAGGAATTGACTTTTCTAAATAGTCATATACTATTCGAACGCTAATACTCGCGAATTGCTAAGCGAAGATACCTGGCATGGGCACCGCGATCTCAAGCAAATCCCTGACTCTCGAACACGAGCACAAGGGCAACAGTCTTGGTCCACCAAAGCCGAGCCCAAGAGCTTAGTGTGCGTGCCCAGCTCCCTAGTGACCCGGCCAAGCCTATAGAAGTTGGGCCCAAGTCCTTGATGCCCGGGCTAGGGTCCATCGAGGGTGGGCCCCAGACCTAACACAATGGCTATGGATGTGGCCCCTGGGCCTAGGTCATTCAAAGGTAGGCCCGAGACTCGGGTATCGCTGCCCATGTCCGAGTAATTGAGGCTAGGTAGAGAGCCCGATGCCTGCAACCCAGTCCCTTACTCTTGGACCCAGGTTCATTAAGGTTGTGTTTGGAACCTTGGTACCCATGCCCAAATCTATCGAGACCATGCTCCATCTTAGATCCATCGAAGCTGAGCCTTGGTCCTCGATGCTCAAGCTTGCATCCATCCAGGTCGGGCCCTAGTTCTCGACGCCTTCAGCTGGGTCCATTGAGGACGAGCTTGGGACCTCGTGGTTGAGCAAGTCTACTGAGACTGAGCCCATGACCTGATGTCGATCTCGGCACTTGAGCCTTAGCGCATCAAGGCTAAGCGGGGACCATGCCTATAAAGGCCAAGTCAGCGCTTGAGATCTTAGCGTCGGGGCTCCGGTCTATCAAGGTTAAGACACCTGCAATCAAGTCCTCGAGTCCCTGGTGTCCATACTCAGTCCAGTAAAAGTCGAAGGACTTGCATTTAAGCCCAGGTTTTCGGCATCCCGAGCTAAGCATAGGCACTTGGCTCCCAAGCCTGGACTTTATGGACTCGCGCACAATTGCTGCCCAAGTCCCAGACTTGGTCTTGATGGACTCGGGGCTTGACAACTTGGGCATGAGGACAACATCGGAGTCCCAAGCTCAGCCTTAAGACCTGAGCGTAGGTGCCGATGACATGGGCCAACTTTGATGGACTCGAGCACTGGCGCTAAGGACTTGGACAATGACATTGGCATCAGGCCCAACCTTGATAGACCTGGGTGCAAGTCTCGAGGTCTGTGGTTCAGCCCTGTTGGACCTAAGTCCCTGGGTGCTCGGGGTCTGGTCTCGATGGACCTAGGGACAGTGGCTTGGGTTCCAAGCACAGGCCAAATCTCGATGGATATAGGCCCCTGAATTTGGGACCAAAGCATGGGTGTCAAGGTCTCGAGCATGGTCTTGATGGATTTGGGCCAGGAAGTTGAGCAATTCGACATGGATGCTAGGTCTAAGGCCTAACCTCGATAGACCTAGGCATGGGTGCTGAGGACTCGGGCCTAACCTCGATGTTATTAGGCCCAATGTCACAAGCATGAGACCACTATCTCAAGCCCATCCTCGGGGTGCGAGGGTCCCCACCCTGCTACCAAAGACCTAAGAATGATCGTTGGATTCATATGCCCAAAAGCAAAGTTTTTTGTCTAAGCGTTAGTACCTAGTTGGATTTTAGACAATGGCTTCTGATTTCTTAAAGAGGAAATTATTTTCTTGAATTTAAACTTTGGTAGAAAAACCGTTTTTATTGACTTAGGTCCTGTTTGGTTCAGCATTGGAGATGAACATTGGGGCTCTAAAGTCTCTTGACCAAATGAAAATAGTGTTTGGTTTATTTTTTTGGCTTACTTTGGGAAGATGCAATTGTTTCTTAAATGTTTTTCAAAGCCTTTTAGCCCAAAGTACCTCTGGAGATACTTTGGAAAGTTGCATCTCAAATGCAATTAATTTTTTTTCTTTTAGCTTTGCCACCTCCACTTGCCGCCACTCGCCCGCTATCTATCGTCGCTGGCCACCCCCCATCGTTGCTTGCCAATCACCATCATTGATTGTCGATGAGTGATGTTGATCACCGTCGCCACCTGCCGACTAGCGATCACCGCCATTGCCGATGCTGTTGCTGCCAGCCTATTGTTGACGACCTCTGCCTCTACCGTCACCACCTACCATCGCTGACCGCCACAGATTGCCGCCACTAGTCGATCGCCGACCACCGCGCCACCGACTGCCGTCCACCGATCGCCGACGACCTCTGCCGATCGTCGTTACCCATCGTTGATCGCCGACCACTACCAACAACCTCCGCCGCCCATCAATCGCCACTTTTTTTTTAAAAAAAAAGTGAAAATACTTTGCAAAAATATATTTTTCACTAAATGACATTTACGTCAAAATTGCTTTCTAATGTGTTTTTAAAAAATACTTTACCAAACACTACTTACATTTTGGAAAAAGGCCTTCAACCCAAATGTATTTTCATTTACTCAAAGTCCCTTGGTCAAATACTAAACTAAACCGGGCCTAAATAAATGAGGAAAATATTTTTCACAAAACAAACAAATCATTTGCCACTAAATAAGCATTTTCCAGAAAATGTCCCTTTTACCTTAAGAAGTCGTGACACGCTAAGGAAGTGATTGGACACCGACTCACGTGGTCAATGTGCTTGACACGCAAGCGACACGTGTATTAGCCATCTTAAAGACTAAAAAAATTACTACATTTCATCTTAACCAAAAAATTAAGAGAAGTAAAACTCTACATCTCATGCCTAACATTTTAAAGATTCATCTTACTTGTTATCCTCACTAAGCAGTCAATGTGGGACTTCTTCCTTCAACTTGTAAGTCTCCAAGTCTCATCCTTGGCTTCTTAAAGAGACTTCCTTTTTCTCTTACTGTGACATTCCGAATTCCAACCCTCTCGAGGTTACTGAATGGAAGGATATCGATAGGTGTATTTCAGTTGTAACTCGTTTGGAGTTGGCCACTATTGAGTTAACTAACCAAAAGGGAAAGGCTGACGCGGAGTCGAGTACGTGAACCTAGGGAGTTTGAATGAGAAACGACACTTTGACCATAAGGATTATCAAGGGAATATTTCGGGCCAGCAGAGATCGATCTAAGGACGAACAAGAAATGCCTTGCTAGCGTTATACGTTGGGATGCGGGTGATTTCGCTTAACCAATGTATAATTTGTGAGAATTTCCTAAATCGGAATCCGATGATCAGGATCGAAGGAACGAACGATAAACCCTCACAAGTACATGACAACCAAAGTTGTCACGGCTTAAGAATAATCCCAAGGTCGATATGCGTAGCGCTTACAAGAGTTGCCTGTCAGTCTGAGATAAACTGGAGTTATAGTCGATGAGAGTTCAACATGAAATTAGATCTCGAGATTTGGGTATTGGACATTGATGAATTCCAATATTAAAATTGAAATGGATGTCGCATCATCGAGGGTGGTTTATACTGAAAAAATAGAATTTCGGATGAAAAGTACCAAATGACCATTTTACCCCTCAACCTTTAGCCTTGCCTTAAGAAGTTTATAAGGTTATTTTGGTTAATCTACACCCCTATATGTTGCCGAAAATGGTGAATGGATATGGTCAAAGGAAGTCAAGTCAATGAAGCAACCAATAGGAGGTTGCCAAGTGTTAACCAAAGAAAGGCTAAGTATTAAATGACCATTAATTACCCATCTTGTCTAATTGATCTAAAGTGTATTATTAGAGTGGAACACACTCTCTCTCTTCCATTTGGCCGGCCACCCTCATTCCTACCATCATCTTCCTCTTCCTTTTGCTCTCGGTCGAATAGAATTCTCGCTGATAGGGAAAAATCGGCTCACTATTTTGGCCATAACTTTGTCGTCCGACTTCGAATTGAGGTAAAACAACCGCCATCTTAAAGCTTATCGTCTTTCCGTTCTAGGAATGTATTATGAGCTTAATTTAGCCCAGCCGTTTGTCCCGTAGGTCTGGTTTAGTGGGCAAAGGTCACGATGGAGGCTAATTCTTACCAGTTTTGGGAAAAGAGCTATTTCGGGGGTTTCTGGACTTCAAATGGTTTCACATTTTCGTTGAGGTCTTATAAACTCATAGCATTAAAGTTTGCTGAGCTTGGATTGTAATTTTAGTTGAGTTTTGATGAGTGTACATGGTTGATTTGTGGAGGTATTTACTGAGAAAATTCTGCCCGTTTGAAGACCGTGAAGGAACCAGGCTGTTCCGAAGTCTTTGGGGGTATCATTCTATTTCAAATATTGCAGTGAGCTTTCTAAACCCATAGAGGAAGGTCTTAGTAAGTTGGTTATTGATGGATTGAGGATTAGAATTGAAGTATGACTCGATTGAACGGTTGGAAACTGAAACCGGTTCTGTTTTGGTGGATGAACCTTGCTGGCCAGTTCTGTTTAGGGGTTGAATGAGGAGCATTTGAACTACAAATGGACTTATAATACCTTATTTAATGTATTGTGAAGTGTCAATGAGAAGTGTGAGAAGTGGATTGAGATTTAGAGGTGATTTATGGTAAAATTGACGCATAAATCTCTAAGTTGTGACTTATTATGGATATGACCATGCGAACCGAATATATTAAGGGTTCGGAGTGAGCATTGTCATGTGTTTGATTATATAAAAAAAGGTGTCTTGAATTGCCAATGGTGTGGTTAGGGAAAGATTGGGTTAATGGAAGTGAGCATTTCATTATTTTTTATTTAAGATTGGTAAATCTTTCTAGGTTGACAAGGAATTTGTGGAGAGTTCATACTTGTGGCATTGAGGATAGTCACTTTGTGTAATATTTTGCTAATTGATCAAGGTAAGTATTTCCTAATCCTTTCTCTGAATGGCAGGACACTGCTGGATAAGTGATTAAATGAAATGATTGACTGACATATTTTTTATTTTTATGAATTGAATCTCATGTGTGTCTAGATGGCATTGTGATATTAATGAGAAAGGTGTTGAGGATACCAATTGGTCTGATGACCCCGACGGTATCGGAGGGTGGTGAAATTGAATGAGAATATGAATGCCAATTGGTCTAATGACCCCGGCGGCATGGAGTGGCTGTAAGCCTGGAGAGTACCGATTGATCTAATGACTCCAGTGGTACGTGGATATCGTTTGGTTTGATGACTCAAGTGATGTCGGGTGGCGGGAGTGCCAGAGGAGTATGTGGGTGGATGAGAATGTGGTGGCTGTGGTGTATGTGATGCATGTGATTGCATATCGAGACCTTGGAATTGAGCATGACTGTTTGTATTGATTGCCTATGCTTGCTAATTGATATTGCCATTGTGTGATGCCTTGTGCCATTGTGTTATTTGTTGTTTTGCATATGAGTGGCATATGTGGGTGGTCTGGTAGGACTGGTATTGAGGTATATGGTTATGTTTCACTTGCTGAGATATATATATATATATATATATATATATATATATATATATATATATCTCACCCTAGTGGGGGATTAACTTTTTCAGGTCTTTAAAGACGGAAGTACATGCGAGATGAGGATGAGCTCTCGATGAAGTAATGAAATGAATGGTTTTATGTCTTTGGTGGCCTTAGGGATTGTATTTGAATTTTGGGGATTTATGAATTGAATTTTGGGTACTTGACTGCGACAACTTTTGAGGAGATTTTATTTATAAAAGGTGTATACCCTTTGTCCTGAGTCATCTCATTGTAATTTGTATGGAGCAAGTTTTGTGGTTTCTGCGATATCGTTTCTTTGTCAAGTTGTTATATGATTGGCCGATGGATCCTAAGAGATAATTGAAGATCAACAGCCTGGTAGGATGTACGTGTGCTCGATGGGTTCAGGGCGTGACACTTACTCTCGCCACTAATGTGGGACTCGTGAATCTTGAGATATTACTTGTAGAGTTAGTATCTTCTCAATTCATTTTGCCTTTGTCTCTATCCCTCGTCATTGATGTAGGACTAATTCTAGAATTTTTAAATTATTTATTTATTTATGAATTTGAATCAAATTCAGTTGATTCAAATAATAATAATAAAATAATATATCATGTATATATAAAAATATACATTCAATATACAACGTGTCCCAACGTGTCGAAATTCTTTACTTTTGAGACATGAAGTGTTGATGTATCGTGTCACGTATCGGCGCTACTTAACTTTTACCAAATATTATTCACTTAACGCTAAATAAAATTATGTATTTGAAAATACCAAAATTCATCTCTTTGTATGGACGATTTTTCGAATGCTCTTGATTTAGGTTCCATTTACTTCTCGAAAAATACGACATTTTTGAAAAATATTTTTGAAAAGTTATTTTTTAGAAAAATGATAGGTCCCAATGTGCCTAAGCCTGGAGTCCATTGAGGTCAGGCCCCAAACCCCAGACCTTGGCACCCGAGCCTAGGTCAATTGAGGCTAGACTTCGACGACGCTTGAACCCGGGTCCCTCGAGGTCTGGCTTGAGGCGTTAGTGCCCATGCACAAGTCCATTGAGGTAGAGGCTAGGCCCTAGTCCCACAAGGTTGGGCCTCAAACCTTTGTGCTCATGCCTAGGTCCCCAATTTTCGACCCCCAGTCCTTGACGCTCGTGCCTAGGTTTGTCAATGTCAACCCACGACCCTGGCATCGGGGCAGATCCATTGAGATTGAGTCCAAGCCCCCAGTTCCAATGTTCGGGTATTCGTGCCTTGGATCATTAAGGTCGAGCTCGGTCCCTGGTGCCTAGGCTTGTGTCCATCGAGGCAGGACAAGTGATTGATTTTGAATGGCATGAGTCTGTGCACGGGCCCCGAGAACGATCACGATGGACCCGAGCTCAAGTGGCGGCATAGCGGTCATAGCCTTGGTGGAAATAGGCCCTTACGTCGGCGTTTGGGGCCCAACATCAATGGACCATGGCGCAGGCACAAAGGACCTGGGTTGCGAAGTAGGGGACCCATGCATGGGCGCTAAGGTCTGCGTTTGGCCTCAATGGACAAGAGCGTTGAGGGCACGAGGTTGACCTCAATATATTGGGCATTGAGGTCGTAATATTAAAAAATGATTTTATATAAAAAAATTATTCACCTGAATGTCCAAACGGATATCAGTCATATTGTTGAAAATAATAATTTTTTTTTACTGGATTTAAATTTTGATAATTTTTTTTTTTTATCTCGTTGATTAGGAAAATATGTTACGTTGACTCGTTTCGCCCTTTCCTTCCCCTCTCTCTTCTTTTTTCCCTTCTGAAACAAGCGCAACTTCCCGTTATAGTGGACAAGATCGCCATAAATCGACCAGCTACGGACCAGCGTAAAACAACATAAAAGTTATTTATCTAGTCATTTTTTTTTCCCGAAAACCCTGCATTTTAAAAAACACCGCCTGTCAAAGAAAAGAGGAGCAGCAAGTGGGGCCCAAGGTCCGTTCGGGAAACTTTGGACGGACTCTCTCTCTCTCTCTCCCTCTCACTCGCTCCCCGCCCCTCTTCCCTTTCCTCTCACCAGGCTTCCGTTCATTTCATTCACTCGCTCACCAAACCTACGCTCACTCTCTCTAGCTGCAGTAAAATCAGAGCTCATCCCCACTTCCCCTCTCTCTCTCTCTCTCTCTACTTAAAGCTAAGATCTTGCTTCTGACCGTTTGCACATCACTCACTCTCTCTCTCTCTCTCTCTCTGCGAACAGAAGACGTCGCCGCCGCCGCCGCCGCCGCCGTCTTCCTCTTCTTCTTCCACTGTGATGTGAGTGCACCTACGCCAACGCTCGGCCGGCGAAGAAGAGAATGGCATACATGTGTGCCGACAGCGGGAACCTCATGGCCATCGCTCAGCAAGTCATCAAGCAGAAGCAGCAGCAAGAACAGCAGCAGCAGCAGCAACAGAACCACCCCCACCAACACCTCCTCTTGGGCATCAACTCCTTCTCTCTCAGCCCATGGACCGCCACCACCTCCGCCGCCGCCCCCGCCGCCGCCGCCGCCCCCTCCAACGCCAACTCCCCCAATTTCGCCCCCGCCTTCCCCGACCCCTTCCAGGTCGCCTCGGCCTCGGCCTCCGATCCCGCCTTCCCCTTCCCGAGCCTCGATCACCACCACCCCTCCGGCGGCGGCGAGTTCCGCTTCGGCGGCTTCGGTGGCGGCGAGTTCGACTCCGACGAGTGGATGGAGAGCTTGATGGGGAGCGGGGATTCCACGCCGGTTAGCTCCAACCTGCCCTCCGCCTGCGACACGTGGCAGAATGCCGCGGCTGATTTCGGGCTCTATTCGGCTGATCCCTTCGTTGCCTGCCCGAGCCGGCTCGGGAACTCAGACCTCAACCGGGTCGTCAGCCCCACTTGGACTGCTCCGCCGCCTCCTCCGCCGGCGGCTGCAGAGGACTCCAAGCCGGCGAGGGTCTCGGTGTCGCCTCCGAGACAGCACAAGGGCGACGTGGCCACGGCCACGTCCGCGGCCGCGGTCGGGGTGTCTTCTGCTTCCACCCCGATGGAGACCGAGCCGTCGCAGCCGCTCCTGAAGGCCCTTCTCGACTGCGCCCGGGTCAGCGAGTCCGACCCGGAGCTGGCCGCCAAAACGCTGGCTCGACTAAGGGAATCGGCGTCCGAGCGTGGAGATCCGGCGGAGAGAGTTGCGTTCTACTTCTCCGAGGCACTCCACAGTCGGCTCTCTCTCGAAGGAAGCCCAATCACCTCATCAACTGCGTCGGAAGAGTTCACACTCTCGTACAAGGCCTTCAACGACGCGTGCCCGTACTCGAAGTTCGCCCACTTGACCGCAAACCAAGCAATCCTTGAAGCCACCGAGAAGGCCAGCAAGATCCACATCGTCGACTTCGGGATAGTCCAGGGAGTCCAGTGGGCGGCTCTCTTGCAAGCCCTCGCCACCCGCTCCACCGGAAAGCCCGACCGAATCCGGATCTCGGGCATCCCCGCACGGGCCCTTGGGGAAAACCCGGCGTTCTCGCTCCTTGCCACGGGCAATCGCCTCCGCGAGTTCGCCAAGCTCCTCGAGCTCAACTTCGAGTTCGACCCGATTCTAGCTCCAACCGATTCGCTGGATGCCTCCAGCTTCCGGGTTGACCCAGACGAGGACCTGGCCGTCAATTTCATGCTCCAGTTGTACAATCTCCTGGGCGAGACCTCCGCGGCGGTCGAGGGCGCGCTCCGGCTGGCGAAGTTCCTGGGCCCAAAGATCGTCACGCTGGGCGAGTACGAGGCGTCGCTGAACCGGGCCGCGTACCCGGCCCGGTTCAAGAACGCGTTGGGCTACTACGCTGCGGTGTTCGAGTCGCTCGAGCCGATGAGTCGCGAGTCCCCGGAGAGGCAGGAGGTCGAGAGGCTATTGCTGGGGCGGAGGATCGCAAGGTCGGTCGGGCCGGAGGGGCTGCGGACGGAGAGGGAGCGGACGGAGGACAAGGAGCAATGGAGGGTTCTGATGGAGGGCGCTGGCTTCGAGGCGGTGCCGCTCAGCTTCTACGCCCGGAGTCAGGCGCAGATACTGCTGTGGAACTACAAGTACAGCTCGCTGTACTCGCTGGTGGATTCTCCACCTGGGTTTCTCTCTCTAGCTTGGAACGAGGTGCCTTTGCTTACCGTCTCTTCATGGCGTTAACGGAGGTCTCTTTCGATTTTCTTCCGTTTTTTTTTTCCTTGGGGGAGGGGTCTTTAATGGGTATATAGCGACGTCTTTTCAAATGGGTAATTCTTCTTCTTCCTACAATTCCTATGTAATTAATCTTTTCGGTAATGGTTTGATGATCCGAAATTTGATTAGCGGTGACTAGTTTCAGAGCTTACAGTCAGATCAGACATGGAACCTAATCCTAAAGGTGTGAAATCGAAGAAGTTTCATTTGGATTTTACCTTTGTCCTTGGTTAGTTCCAGAAGTTGTTCTTCCTTAGCTTGAGTTTGCTTCTGTTCTTTCTTGCCCATGATACTCTATTAGTTTGCCCTCCTCCTCCTTCTCTTTTGGGATTTTGGGTTAATGTAGGTGAAGCAGCAAATGTAAAAACGGGGACTTTATGTACCCAAGAATTGAATTAGGTCTTCTTTTTGGCTCAGACATGTACAATTCTCTGTACATTAGCGATTGTTTCTTTCCTCGTTCAATTCCTGTAGATTGAACTCTGAAACTTAGCAGATGGTGAATACTGATTGATACCAGGTCTGTGGTTGCTAAGAAAGAAGAAGTCAACAGTTCTTGAAAGATGTAAAATTTGAGGCCTTTTGCGGGGACATGCCATGTCTCTTCGTTTTCTCTTCAGGGCCTATTGGTTTCAGTTGGGTGGGGTGAGTTTCGGGTCAGTCATCATGCTATATGCGACATTGAGTTTTTTTTTTTCTCAGGAATTCCGAAAACCCTAGGAACTGGAAGATGAGAACTGGAACATTGAAACGATGGGAGGTCGTTGTCTTTCAGGTTGCCCAAACTGGTGTTCAATCGAAAGGGGTGTTGAACTCATGTGCTGAGCAATAGCGTTAGATGTTGGCTGAGCTCTGTTACTTACCCCAGATTTATCAGATAGCTGTTTCTCAAATCATATTGTTGATTGATAAGGGCCTTTTGCGACCAATTCCTTCCGAAACTATGAATGGAAACTGGGGATTGGAACTGCCATATGGTTCTTGGTTTACTCTCGCCAAAATCTCCCTGCCAAATGCAGGGGCCACTTTCTATTTCTTGGTCATGTATCGGGTTCCTAATGTTTGTCCTTTCATGCTGCGTTCTCTCCGATCGCCGGTCATCTGTGGGATGAATCAGTCTGGTGGACTGGCCTCTTCAGGGACTGGAAGTCCTAAGCTCCGCCAAATCTCTTTCAAAAGAGCATGGTGATGAACCATCGGAGCGTGAAAAGAAAGATGTAATCGGTTCAATGTCCAAGACTGCGTCCGGGGAAATCTCACCGAGCAACAACAGTCTCCACCTCTCATCAGATCAAGAAAACCAGTTCGAGGTTGATGCTCTGCTGTAAATTCTCAGACCCGATTGCTTTCTGGGGCGGATCTGACTCGGATGTCTAACCCCGTGTCTGATCACGCCTTCGAAAGGCCTCAAAGGTATAAAATTCACCGGTGCAAAGCATGGAGTGCCATAAGAAGAGACCGAGGGAGACGGAGAACAGAGTCCCAAGAGTGGTGCGAAACAGAGTAGGTAGGCAAGTGGACTACCCTGTATTTTGGGTCCTCTGGTCCTAGTGATGGGTCACTGCAAAATAGTCAAAAAGAGAGAGAGAGAGAGAGAGAGAGAGGGAGGGAAAATCTCTCTAGGTTTGGACTTTGGGCTGCTTTGAATTTTGGTGTTCAATAGGCCCCTTCTCCTTCGATTATTAGCCCTCGTGAATTAGGTACTCGGGTCCACATTTCAGCCCTCTTTCGCAAAATTTCAATATGCTGACTACACACGGCGGTCCTCCCACGAGAACTTGCCGCATCACTTAGTAAAACAATTTTGTAAACCGAGAATTATCCGAAGGGAGGGGCGGTTGGGTGGTGGGTGGAGGCTTTAGCATTAGTAAGCATCATCTATGGTTATGAGCCTCATTAGGATGTGATTGAATTTCACTCGATGTGGACCCTAGAATGTGATCAAACAATTTCAACTCGGAAGGGTAATTTTCCTTCTGATCGAAAATATGGCTTTCATTGACATCGATAAGCCGTTCATACCAAACGACGAGTATGCTAGGATATGCAAATATCCGAATTTATAACCGAGATCCACTAAAAATTCATGTGACCAAACGCAGCCAAAGGAGCCGACAAAAGGTCCGGTTTTTAGGTGAGGTCAAATTTGATGGGTAGTCAAATTGAGCAGAGAAGAGGGTTGGAGAGACTGGTTGGAGTCCACAAGCTTTGGCCACTATTTTTGGGGGGATTTCCTGAATTGAGTCATTTCTCCTTTGTCTCGAAAGAGAAGGGGAAAATCCCACGACATGAGACTTGGTGTCTTCAAATTGCCGAGACAACGGTTTTGATTTGTAGGGTAAGTGTCTGGCCCTTTTCGATCAAAATTCGCAACTCTACTAAAATTGGTTTCTATGGAGTGGCCCATTTTGAGTGCTTTTGGATTAATTGTTAGAAGGCTTCTAGGATCCCCCCAATTCTATAGTGTCTAAATCTAATTTGTCTTTTTTTGGTCCGGATTCTAAGTCTAATTGGCGTGATGGATTATAGAGTAGGTTGATTTCTAGCCAACATTTGGGAATTGATCTTGTGATCACTGGTTCCAAAAGATTGGCGATCGAATCAGTCAAATCTGAAACTGCAGGTTATTGGATTGGACAGTTTCGATCCTATCCCCGATTCCATCGGGGAATTAGTTCATTTTATGTTTCTTGTAAAAAAAAAAAACAGTTTGAAGATTATGGATCAATTCTTGATGGGTGCAAAGGTAATTTTATTCTAAAAGAGACTTCAAAATCAATTTAGAACCAATTCTGGCCTTGAAACTCAGTGTAAGGGTTAAACTGGACCTGATTTTGGATTCTTTGAATCCAACATAATGGAGGCGATTGGTTTTCATGTGGTTCAGTTCCTTGATAGTCCAGTGAAACCGGTCGCATGTGCTTAAAACAAAAGCGGGCAGTCGATGCATTCGATCAACAAAACCATGCTCAATACACTAGTAAAAAAATCACAGTCGGGACGCAGTGTCAAGGTTACTTGTTCTGATGAGGAAACACTTCAAACCATGAAGGCATTTTGGCTGCCTTCAAATCCTCCAGAAGCTCCTCTTGAGGTAGATGCACCATCCAGCGGCACAGTCTGCCCTTTTTCCTATTTGCTTTGTAAGAAGACACCGGTGAGGAGAAGAAACCTAACTCCCTAGACAAGACAAAAAGAGTTCAAATGGTTTCGAAAAGATTTTTAAGAAAACGGGCTATATCATTTCATGGTATGGTGGATCTAGTCTATCCAGTCTGGCGATCCGGGTGAGCGCGTCCATCCCCACATCTATAAACTGGATCGAAAATTACCACTTCTAATTTTATAGCATTGGACCAGTGCCTTTGGAAACCAGGCGGTTCCCAGTCGGATCGGTTCTTTTTGCTAACCCCTTGCAATTAGTGGGGTAACTTGAGCATGTGCATTGATTGAGGAAACAAACTCTGGTTGCTTGTAGAATCTCTTAAAATGGATATTGGTTGATAAAACCCCAAAGGACATCTCGTCTTTAGTTGCATCTTAAAGCTTTCATACTAATTCGATTATAGGGAGAGAGGGAGAGAAGCTCTTCTAGAGAGATTAACCGGCCAAACAGAAAGAGCACGGGTGCGAATATTTTTTTGGCCTAGAGATGATTGTGAAGACTGTGCGGTTACATTCAGCTAAATTTATCTCGTGTGAATTGCTCAAAGCAATAAAATGAATTCATCAACTTCACACTTTTTCCAAGTCGGCATCATCAGTGTTCTCTACCCTACGGGAAAATTGTTCAAAAATCATAGACTTATTGCACTTTTGCTAATTCAGTCATAAATATTTTAATTTTACCAATTGAGTCATAAACCTTTGTAAATTTTGCCAATTGAGTCAATCAGTCAATTTCAGTTACCGAAAATAGCTAATGTGGATGGCAAATGCCCAAAGTGGTATGAGCGGCGTTGATGTGGACACTTTTTAATAGTATTGTAATTATTTGTCAATTTACCTTATTTTTGTTTTATTTTATTTTTTCAAAAATATAACATCATATTAAATAAAAAAAAATCCTAAAAATTTGATATATTATTAAAAAGTGT
Source organism: Rhodomyrtus tomentosa (assembly GCA_028455895.1). Lineage (NCBI taxonomy): Eukaryota > Viridiplantae > Streptophyta > Magnoliopsida > Myrtales > Myrtaceae > Rhodomyrtus > Rhodomyrtus tomentosa. The sequence goes on along the minus strand of JAPCWY010000002.1, from coordinate 12,242,413 downwards.
CCATATTAGCTTAGATTGTGCCATGTGGGACGGCCGTCGTCTACATCAATATTGATCGTACCACGTGCGATGACTGGCATTCATATCAGCGGTATTCGTGCCACTTAGAATGACTGGCATTTACATTAGTAATTTTCAACTACAATTATGCAAATGGACTCAATGGCGAAAAGTTGAAACTCAAGATTCAATTGACCAAATAAATAAATAAATAAATAAAGACTGCATTGGCAAAGTACATTAAATTTAAGGAAAAATTTAAATAAGGGTCTTAACTACTCTTATTTTCTCAATCAAGGGTTTGAAGTGATATTTATTTCAAATAAAAGCATGAATGCCTAAAATACCCATGAATGCTTAAAATAAGAGCCTCACCTCACCATCCGGCCGGCTGATGAAGAGCATTTTGGTTAAAATGCAACTTTAACATAATTTTTAGTTAAATTAAAGATTAAAAAACTAAAAAAATGGAAAAAAAAGGAAATATAGGAAGGAAGTTGTGGCTGCCGCTTCTCACTTTCAGTTTTTAGTTTTATTTTGTTAATTTTTGAAATACATAAAAAATGAATTAACAAAGAAAATAACAATAAAATAACAAAAGGGTAAATAACAACAATGCCCATATGACCGGTGAATCAGGCTCTTTTTTGAGACTAATATAGTCATTTCAGGTCCTTATTTCAGATAACAAGAGCAATTCAGACTTTTATTTGAAAAAATAAATGCATTTGAAGCTCCTTTTTGAAGTTTTCCCATGAATATATGACCTTTCGAACAATTTTCCCCTATCTTACATCAACAATATCTTGATGCCACGATATCTATTCGTTTCTATTAGCCTATGCACCCCTTTTCCATGTATTCATCCAAAATCTTCCCGTACATCGAGGCAATAACATAGATGCCATTCGGCGCTCATCACTGCGGTGAAGGCTTTTGACAATGATGCGAGAAATTATTAATAGTGTTCATTCAACTTAGGCCAAACGTTAGCGGGCCATTTAGTCTCTAGAATCGTGGGGCGAGTCTTGCTGACGTGATGCCATGTTGGAGTTGGAAAGTTATCAAACCACAATGATGATTTCACGTGCAAATATGTTGAAGATTCGAGAGCGCACGTAGATACGCGAACGAGCACGTGGCAACTAAGTAGTTCTAGTCAATCGATAGAGGCGGATCAGTTTTCGATTAAAGGTTGGACCTTGTTGGAGGAAGTATATCTCAGTTAGTTCAAGATCAAAGTAATTCCAAAGAATTGCTCTCTATCAGATCAAGATCAAAGCAATTTCAAGAATTGCTCTCAATCGTATCAAGACCAACCAAACAATTCTTGTACTACTGGCAAGCGTAGTGAAAGGTTCCAAAGTTGAGAAATACTTTTCCTTCTCTCCATATCGGATTTTATTTTTCCATGTACGAAAGTCATACTATCTTGTACTATAAATACTTGTAAGAAATAAAGTGAAATTATCTCGTCCAATCCTTTACATGATATTAGAGCCTTCAGCTCACAAGCATATCGTCTATTTCTCTTCAATGGCAGAAAAATCCTCAAACACTCCTAGGTGGCCACTAGCCCTTCTTCAAATAATGCCACCACACTTGCGTCGATCAATGCAGCTGTGCAACTGCCTTTCAAGCTAACTTCGATGAATTATCCATCCTGGTTGGCTCAATTTAATTCTCGACTCTTGGGCTACGATTTAATGGGATATGTAGATGGAACGCTATTGTGTCCGTCTAGCAACATCATTACTGATGGAAAAACTATTGTCAATCCATCTTTTTCTCATTGGGTACGCCAAGATCAACTATTGCTTCATGCAATCCTGGCTTCCACTTTAGACTCAATCATTCCTCTCATTGCTTCTGCCAAAACATCACACGAGGCATGGAGCAAACTCTCGCATCTCTTTGCCAACAGGACATGTTTGCGTGTCATGAATCTTAAGGAACGTTTAATGCTCGCAAAGCGCGATACTCGTTTCGTAGCTGAGTATTTGCAAGCCATCAAAGGTATTGCTGATGAACTTGCTATTATCAATTGTCCCATTAGTGATTATGATTTAATGCTGCATGTTTTAATTGGACCGGGCTTCGAATTCAATGAGATTTCTATTGCCATTGGAGCACGTGAATCACCCATTTCCTTCGAGGAACTTCATGATAAACTTGTCGATTTTGAGCAATATCTAAAAAGGGAAGAGAGTCAGGGTGAATCGACTATTATTACTGCAAATTTTGCCAAGAGAGTCTCTTACAGGAACATCAACCAGCGGTATATTTCGAATCGAGGTTCGAACTCTCATCTGTCTACGCGACAACCACATTAGAGAAGGAGCTACAATTATGATCATAACCAGCCTATTCAAAAAGCACGCGTTCGTTGCCAATTATGTGAACAGGCAGGTCACTCAGCCAAGCAATGCTATCAGGCCAAACAATATTTCTCCTCTCCTTCTACTGCAAATAACACAGTGTTATCTCGCCAACCCAAAGAAGGATGGCTCATGGACTTTGGAGCGTCTCATCGTGTTACTTCCAACCTGGAAAATCTCTCTTTGCGTTCTAATTATGAAGGCGCGGATGAAATCGTTATCGGCGATGGCTCAGGTTTGCATATAACAAACACTGGTTCAACTAAACTTTCATCTTCGAATGCTTCATATTCATTATCATATGTTCTATGTGATCTTGATATTAGCAAAAACCTGATATATGTTTCAAAGTTTTGCAAGACTAACCAAACATCAGTGGCATTTTTTCCCGATCATTTTTTTTTGGTGAAGGATCTGTGCACGGGGGCGACTCTCACTCAAGGCCTGAATAACAATGATGTCTATGAACTTCCATCTTCACTCCACGTGAATAATACACCATGCTTAACTATGATTAGTGTTCGTGCATCCTCTAATGATTAGCATCGACGTCTTGGTCATCCCTCACATCAGATCTTAGAGTTTCTTTTCAAGTCAAAGTCAATTTATTCTCTTTCCAAATGCTCTTCCAGATTTTTTTGTGAGTCTTGTTAATGTAACAAAAGTCATAGATTTCCGTTTGGTGATTCTACATTGTCAAGTCGATGACCTTTGGATCTCATTTACACTGATGTTTAGGGTCCCGCTCCAGTGAAATCAATAGATGGCTTTTCATATTATGTCCTTTTCGTGGATCATTGTACGAGATATGTCTGGCTATGTCCAATCAAATAGAAACCTGAGCTTTTCTCTAAATTTTCAACATTCAAAAAGCTGGTGGAAAATTACTTCCAAAATCCCATTGTATCAATTTATTCCGATGGTGGAGGAGAGTATCAAAAGTTAAAAGGATTCTTTTTATCTCATGGGATTACACATTTACAAACACCTCCCCACACACCCCAACACAATGGGATTGCGGAGTGTCGTCATAGGCATGTTGTCGAAACTAGTCGTACTCTACTTCATCAAGCGTCTCTTCCATCTTCATTTTGGGTCACGCTTTCCAAGCCGCAGCTTTTCTTATAAATCGTCTGCCTACACAGGTCTTAGGACTCAAAACTCCTTTTGAGCCTCTATTCGATTCATGTCCAAATTACTCGAAACTTTGAGTTTTTGGTTGTTTGTGTTATCCTTGGCTTAAACCATATGCAAAACACAAACTTGAAAATCGATCGACACCTTGTATCTTTCTTGGTTACTCTATCAATCAAAGTGCTTACAAATGTTACGATTCTCAACAAAACAAAGTTTTTGTCTCGCGTCATGTTGTCTTCAACATGTCCATTTTTCCTTACTCCAAACATGCTACATCACTTCATACCAATTCTCCATCTTCATCTATACCATCTCAAAATACATATTCACCCTCTCATTTTTTTCATAAACAATTCAGCCACCTCTTCAACCACCAGATAACAAAGTCAGTCAATACATGACCAATCAAATCCTTCAAGTTTACTGGTTGGAGAAGTTTTGGACCAACATTCGAATGGCCTCACAAACTTAACGTCCCCGATCGCAGATCCATCATCAGCTGTTGAGGCTCCATTTATGCCTTCCGCGGACTCGACCACTTCATTAAGTCCCCCAAACACAATGCAACCATTGCCTACCCCGTTTACATCCCTCAAGCACTTCATTAATTTTTTGTAAAATTCGTCAATGCTCTTGTAGGTAAATTTTCATTAAAGGATCTAGGAGATCTACCCTACTTCCTGGGCATTGAGGTGATCCGCACAAAGTCTGGTCTCTTTCTCACTCAACATAAATACGTAAGGGACATCCTTGATGGAGCAACCGTGAGAGGAGCCAAGGCGATTACTACCCCAATGGCTACTGGGAGCTCTCTCACTCTTGTTGATGGATCACCTCGTACAGATGCAACTCAATATAGGCAAATAATTGGCGCTCTTCAATATCTTGCATTTACAAGGCCCGACACTGCTTTTGTGGTCAACAAACTCCCTCAGTTTATGCACTAACCAACACAGTTGCATTGGAGTGCTATTAAACATGTTCTACGTTATTTGAAAGGGACTATTAATCTAGGCCTATACTAGCGCAGTAGTCCCTCTTCATCTCTCCATGCATTCTCTGATGCCGATTGGGCGAGCAATCATGATGATCGTAAGTCTACAACCGCATACATAGTTTATATTGGTAATAATCCTATTTCGTGGTGCTCTCGAATCCAAAGATCTGTTGCTCGTTCATCAACCAAAGCCGAGTATCGCGCAATTGTTGCGACAGCTTCTAAGCTCACATGGATTCAATCTCTATTGCATGAACTTGGAGTATCTTCTTCTATCACACCAAGCATTTATTGCGATAATATTGGTGCCGCGTATGTATGCGCCAATCCTGTTTTTCACTCCAAGATGAAACACATTGCCATTGACTACCACTTTGTTCGAGATATGGTTAACGGGGGTATGTTACGAGTGGATCACGTATCTACTCATGATAAACTCGCAAAATCACTAACCAAACCTCTTGCACGACAGCGGTTTACTCATTTACGGTCCAAGATCGGCATTCGCGATGGAACGCCTCTCTTGTGGGGGCGTATTGGAGGAAATATATCTTAGTTAGTTCAAGATCAAAGTAATTTCAAGAATTGCTCTCAATCAGATGAAGACCAACCAGACAATTCTCAATAAGATCCAAATCAAAGCAATTCTAAGAATTGCTCTCAATCATACCAAGACCAACCAAGCAATTTTTGTACTCATGGCAAGCGTTGTGAAAGATTCCAAAGTTGAGAAATACTTTTCCTTCTTTGCATATAGGATTTTATTTTTCCGTGTACGAAAATCATACTATCTTGTACTATAAATACTTGTAAGAAATAAAGTGAAATATCTCGTCCAATCCTTTACAGACCTAACTTTGCTATCGAAGGTCGTTTTTTTTTTGTTTTTTCGAGTCGAATATCGAAGGTCGTTTGTTATGCGGAAACGTTAGTTTTTGGCACGGTCGGGGCCGGGCCGGAACCGGGCCTGGCATATTATAGTTCGTAAACCCGGTCCACTTCCAGGCCCTTTTAGAGCGGTCGACGGTCGTCGGCCTATTAGTTTAAAAATCCGGTCCACATAAAGGCCCGTTTAGACCGGTAGCTGCGTGATCGACACGGAGTCTCCACGTCGCACGTGCCGCGGGACGACGGGAGCAAAGACGTACACCGACTCTCTGTCGCCAACCCATTATTGCGAATAAACAACGGCAAACATGCCTCCACGTGGCTCCCTGTGCACCATCGATATTTTCTCCACCTTTGATCCTGCCCGTTCATCGGCTGAGCATCTCTATATGAGAATGTGGACCTCGCCACTTTCAGGAATCAGGACGGTATTCGTCGCCCGTGCCATTGCCGCCAATGATGCTCCTCTGATTCGTTTTGATTTCTCACGATCTCGATTGTCGATGCCGATATCGCCATCTGAATCGCGTGGCAATCTTCGGTCCCATGGCGGTTTTGTCAGCTCGAAGCAGCTGGATGTGAAGATCGAGGCCAATCAGCCTGGCTGAGGTGAGGTCCTTAGCTGTTCCTCTTTAATCTGTCTTGTCGGATTACGCTAGTCTCTCCCTACTGCCTGTGTTCTTTTCCGATTTGAGGCTCAGGTTGGTGTAGTTGCTGTCTGGCTCAGGTATATGTTGGTTGTGAAATATGCGTTCGGATGAGTTTAGCTCGATTACGTGGATTCCTCAGGCGGTCTCGCCTCTCGATGGTCGCTGTTGACGCCGGAACAATCTTCTGCTAGATGAATTCATGGTATCATCGTAGCTACCACGACCGGAGTTTCTCGAGGCCGTGCCCAATGAAAAGGAGTGTGTAACAAGGTCAGCCGGGGATTTCCCGAGCATCAATAAGTTTATCAAAGGCTGAAGTAAACTACGTGTCCGTGACGCGTTGGAATCGTTGGTGAGGTCGTGGCAATGTTCGTTAAGAGGAGGATGTATGAGAGAGATCGGGACGAGAGCTCCCGTGATTTTACGGGGGTGACTGAGTCTCTGATTGTTCTTTTGTCATCCAGGCCTTTGCCATGATGGGTGCGCTCGCATGGCGGGTCAAAAAAGTCAATAAAAGTTCACTTTTGGGGGGGTTTGGAGGGGAGATCGCACGGGGGTTGCCCGGGTTCTCCTCTCTCCGGTGCCGTTTTCGTTTTTTTTTTTTGGCTGTGCGTACGCTGAGCCCGATTTTCCCTTCTTCACTATCCTTCGGCTATGGTCGCAAAATTGCATCAGAAGACTCCAAAACTTCATCAGCAGGCAAGCGTTTATCCTCAATCCCACACTGCGGAAGCTGATTCTCTAATTCGAGGTATTAAGGCCATCTTAATTCAAATTTGAATTATTCAATTCAAATAGAGAATTGGCATATGCAATTTCAGAATTGGTGATGCCTCTATTCTTGTAAGATTATACATACTAGCTAACAGTCTACCGGGTGTGGTTTTTTTGGAGATACCATGAGAAATGCTCTGGGGTTTTCAAGAAGAGTTATCACTATTGGAAATAGGCCAGCCAACTATAAGAGCTACCTCCATGTTCTGATTAACAAAAGGTCAAACGTATGTGCTCACTATAATGCATCTTCACCGTGGGTTTAATGAGGTTCATGAACTGCCCCTTTATCTCTCGTTAGGTCAACTGCCTATTTTACTTTTGCTTTAATTAAACGAATCGTCAAGTTTGCTCGATAGGGCTCTTGGTCATCATACCAGAATTGGCATAATTATTCTGATTTTACAAGATAAAAGAGCAACTAATATTTGTTGTATCACCATTTGTTATGTGGCTTAAATCATAGCTAAAGTGATAGTATCATGAATTCGCCATTTTGATTTATATGTACCACTATTTAATTCATTGTTATTTTGATGACATGGCAGCAAGCAATTAGAATTGACAATATATATGTTAATTACCGGTAAGAGCTATTTGATTTTTGCCCCTTGGTGCTTTGGTTTCTTTGTTGACCTTGCATATCCTCCGAGGGTACATCAAATTAAAATATTGCCCTACCTTTCTGAAACTAGTTTTTCCACTTTTGTGTGTCATTATTGTCAGCAAGTGCATTGTTAATTGTTGGGCGGTTCGTGGCCAATTTTTGTTTCATTTTTTGAGTTATTCCTGGTGAAGTTCTGTACGTTGGGGCCACTGCATGTAGAGTTTGTTTGTTTAGCAGTCATGTAATCTTCTATAGCAGATGTACTGGTCCTCTTGGTTTATGAAGACCATGGTGTTTGTATTGTCTCGGTTTCCTTGGCAAGTTGCCAATGCATCAGAGCTTCAAAAGCAAATTGGTTGGTGGGTATTGGATATTAGCAACCTCCTGGAAGTGGGAAATGGACAGCTTGATTCTCCCTGTTGCTGATTAGAAGAATGAGGAAGTGGAAGTACCCCCTGCTGCTGGCTGGCTGTCTGTCAGTACAAATCAACATGATGCTGAATTATTCCTTGCCGCTGGATGACTCTCGCTATGTTCAACTTTGCCTTGGTGTTTTTTATGACTGATAACGTTTTTCTTCGAGTTGTATGTTGGAAATGGCCATGGTGCTCTTCTATGTTCTGATTTGCACATTAATCACTTGACTGGAGGCTTCCAAGTAGTAAACAATCTGCTCGTGTTATCTTCTTTATTTCAGTTAAGGATCTGTCTTCTATTAGATGTAGTTTATCGTCTGAAGTGAACTGTTTTTCTGAGACATGGTCTGTTCTAGCCAGAGTTAATCGTTAATGATTTGCTTTTTCAGATGGTTAAAATCCTTGGAAAATTGATTTCATAATGTTTTTCCCTTTTTGGTTTATTTTCGTTTGTATCGAAGGCTACTATTGCATGGTGCAGTATGGCTTCTCTCTCTCCTCCCTTTTCATTTGACATTAGATGTATTCCTGATATTATTTGAATGGTTTGCATTGTTGTTCTATATGAATTTGCTATGTCAATCTAATTAGTGGAAGACTTCAGGTCATTTGGCACCCTTTTGATGCTTTAATTGTTGTGCTTTGATGTACTAAGGTACTCATTGTGTTGACAGCATTGTTGCATTATGATCAAGTAATTTAAGGAAGAGGCAGGATGATAAAGTTGGATCCCTTAACCTGGATCTCTTGCCTGTTTCTTTCTGGGCAGTGAAATTGAATATGGGTATCGGGTGGACCACCTCTTTGTGCTTGTCAATGGAGCATCTTAGCTACGTTGGTGCTGCAGTTGATTGCCAAATTCAAGAAGTTTAAAGGAATCTCCTGAAGCTGAGCGCATGTTTGGTGTAACATGATCTGCTTTTCTGATTCATCTCTATTTAAAAATGATATTCACTAATTATCATCCTGAAAATCAATCATAAGTTGAGGCTTTGCATCCTAATTTAATACTGGATACATCATATAGGAACATGCTATGGAAATTGATATTTGCGTAATTTTTTTTTTTCACCAAGTTAAGATGTTTCAAAATATAAAGGAAAACTAAACATGCCGTCTGTTTTCATTTTCACTAATGAAGAAATATGAGAACAGTTTCACAAACTGACTGGTCCTTTGGTTTTGTTTTGTTAAATAAAGTACAAATTCTGATCTCACTTGAGCTCGTTATTTTTCTTGTCATGGATATGCAGCATCAATCATTGTTATCTTGGTTGGGAGTACTCTGTAATTTTCGAAGGTGCTTGAGCGATGACGATTGACTTAGGATTTTCCAGCAGTGAAGCCACGGGCAGCATTTTGATGAAGCACTGGTTTTTGTCTATTGTTTGTGGCCATTGATGTCTTCAGATGTGCATTATTCGGTTCATAAAAGTATGGATACCTTTATTTTAGATCAAGTCCTGTGACTTGGTCATGTCAAATTTGAGTCTTTTGATGAGTAATGCAAGTGGTACTGTGTCTTTCATTATGATCCAGGCTTGTCTTGAGCAGGTTGTCACTCTGCATGGTGCTGTAGCGAGGGGCATAAGCTGGGACTATAGTGATAGATTCAATGTCTGTTGTTCCAAGATATTAGAGCTGCTTGGCATGTTGGTTATGCCTAGTTGTTGTGTACCCCAATGCCGTACGAAACACTTCCAACATTCTTGTGAGTGATCTTGAAAACCCTGATCTGTTTTGTGTGCATTTCTCCCCTTGTGACTTCTATGCACGATTCAGTTTTTCTGTTGTATTTGCAATGACTTTACACTAACCCTTTGCCTTTTGGAGTTGCAAATTAGCTCTATTTACATTTTCACTTGGAAATCAGACTTCTACAAATCTATTTACCTTTTACCTTTTACCTTTTACTTTCTTTTTGTTTCCACTATTTAGCAGGTAGAAACTTGACCCCAGCGTAATGTAGATCCGCTCAATTTTTTTCCCCTTTTTACAAGATAAAGATAATGTTACAGTTAAGTAGCTAGAACAACTTCATAATACAGAAAATTCTAGTGTGGCTTATGGCTTACCAAAGAACGTCTTGTGCTAGACCCTTCCTCACTCTCATCTGTTGATGCTTCTCCTGGTCAGACGGCTCAGATGTGGAAACAGTTTCATGATCTCTCATCTGTTGATGCTTCTAATGGTTTGAGGGCTTAGATGTGGAAATATGTGCTTAATAAGATTGTGAAGACTGAATGTGCCAGTTACCTTTAACAGATTCCATCTAGTCGAAATCGTGCAATGCATGCTATTTTGTTGTTTTTTTTTTATTTGCTTAAACTATTTGTCATTTGTATGACTTTAATTTGGGGAGTATTTTCCTAGTTTTGTACCTTTTGTAGTTCATTTTTTTTTGGGGTTAAAAGTAATGTTTGTGTCCATCAATACCAGGGATTTCTTATTTCGGATAAACACGACCGGGTTGCTAATTCTGCATGGTATTGGAAAACTGCTGATGTGGATAGAATTATTTTCTACTCTCCGGATCACAAATTACTTTTCTTAATTTTTTTTTCTTGAGAACTCTTTACTAATAAGCAGCAATTGAGGTTAGTAATGCGGACTTTGAGAGACCACAGATTATATGTTAAATTTAAGTGTGAATTTTGGTTGGACCGAGTTATTTTTCTGGGGCATGTAGTCACTGGAGACGGAGTATCAGTGTATCCGGCCAATGACAATAATCGAGATTCGTAGTTTCATAGGACTGGCAGGGTCCTCTAGGAGGTTTGTAGAAGGATTTTCTAGAATTGCCGGTTCTTTGACTCAATTGACTAGGAAAAATGTAAAGTTCGAATGGAATGAAAATTGGGAAAAGATTTTTCATGAACTCAAAAGAGGCTGACTGCAGCGCTATTGTTAACAATACCATCTGAATTTGGAGGATTCGTGATCTACAGTGATATCTCATATAAAGGCCTTGGATGTGTCTTGGTGCAGAATAGAAAAGTAGTGGCTTATGCATCTAGATAATTAAAGTTGTATGAATTGAATTATTCTACTCATGATTTGAAATTGATAAAGATAGTTTTCGCACTAAAAATCTGGAGGAACTACCTGGATTGAGAGAAGTTTTGAGATTTTTACGGATCATAAAAGTCTCAAATATTTATTTTCTCAAAAGGAACTAAATATGAGGCATCACAAGTGATTGGAGTTATTGAAAGATTATGATAGTGATATGTTGTATCATCTTGAAAAGGCAAATAGAGTAGTTGGTGCTCTAAGCCGAAAGTCAATGTCAGTGGCAAGCTTGCGAACTCGAGCATGGAAATTACTCGAAGAAATTCCAAATTCAGAATTTAAAATTGAGTTAGATGAAGTGACTGGTATTTTAGTGACATTTAGAATTGAGCCTGAAGTGGTGCAGTAAATTAGTGTCTTGCGGCAAACGGACAAAGAAATTTCGAGGATTCGAAATGAAATGTATCGGACAGATTTTAATTGGAGGATGGAATTGTCCAATTCCATGAGCGTATTTGTGTACCGAATAGTAAGGTATTAAAGGAAGAAATTCTGAATGCGGCTCATAGGAACATGTATAGTATTCATCCTGAAGGCACCAAAATGTACTAGAATCTTCGACAGAATTATTGGTGGAATGGAATAAAAAGGGATATCATCCAGGGGAAATAGATTTAAAGTTTAAGTCAAATGAAACAACAAATATAACTAATCATTTAATAATAATTTTAAATCAAAATTGCTATTAAATAAACTATAATAATTATTAACAAGCCTCACCACCTGTATTAGCTTCACTTCAACTAGTAAATTCTATGTATCCATATTAATCTCCTCATTTGGACAATCATATCTAAAAAAATAGATTGAATAAAACATTCATTCAAAAGATAGAAAAAGGAACTGCAATACATGAATACATTAAAATCACCTACCGAACTTAATTTTTTTTTGCATTCTTAATGCAATCTTCAACATACGAGCGACCCTTAGTAATATCAAGTGTCAATCAAGGCTTCCAAAATTTTAGGAGTCTAGCCATCTAGCCCATGATTCAATGTATTAAAAATCGACTCTGAAGCACAAATAAACGGGGGAATAGACAAAACATCCCAAGCTATTAGAGATAAGATTTTATATTTTGAGTCAATAGTCTTTCATCATATCAAAAGGTCAAGATCATGAGCATTTTCATCTTCAACATACCAATCAAGCTCATATTCGTACATTTTTTTCTTCAAGGGCATAAAAGTTATTCGCTAAGTTTGGATGTCATACTTGATGTTACCTTCATAACCACCGCATTGGAGCCACTACTGCTAGTATCAGACTTTGACCACCAAAATATTAGTTACTTGAAGTAAGAGATTGCTCATAAAATTTATACAAATGCTTCAATGCGTTTTTCATCTTATGACACATCTTATTATTTTTTATCATCATAGTTGTTTTCATAATTGAAACTCACATAATGCGACTTATTTGGAGGTTCTCATGCAACAGCAGTCAAAACCAACATATTCATCTTGTCTAAATTCTCATATTATTTGTCAATTTTTTCTTTGACATTCATACCCATAATTTCAAGCTTAGGATCTAAAGAATTCGCCCCATCTTTCGAATACTTATACAAGAGTTACCTTTCGAAATAATCATTTGAAATAATATATGAATTCTTTGACAGTTTTTTGGTGGCTTCATGGAATTGTTCTAGAAACTTGGAAAAATTAATGACATTTTTTCAATCATCATGTTTAGGAAGATCATGATTAAGCTCATCTTCTTTCATCTTTTCAAAGACTTTTCGAAATTTTATGACGGTATTTAACATGAGGTAAATGGAGTTTCATCTAGTGGAAACGTCAAAAGCAACCTAACCCCCTCAATGCAAGATGGAAATGTTTTGGGCTCGTGGGAGATCTTCTCATACGTTTAACCATGTTTTAGACACATGCAATAGATGCACCTACAGTAGTCAAGGCATCTCTCACAATCAAATTTAATATACGAGCAGTATATCTCATGTATAAAATATTGTCACCTAAGATTAAACCCTTCTTTTGAAAGTTTATGTTTCAAATAACTAATTGTAATTTCATTCGAATTAGCATTATCTATTGTGGTGATGGACTCTCTTTTTATTATTCCCTATTCGTAGATGCATTTCTTCACCATTTTCAATGTCTCTACCTTATGACTATGCATCCTGCTAATTATTTTATGCAGCTTTCAATTTTTATTGATAAACTGTGCGACATAAATAATTCAGGTTTTGAATGAAAATTTATGTATTAATCATGAGTGCGATCCTATAATTACGCTAACCAAGATAAGTCTTCAAACAAGTTCTCTAACTAAGATACAATTTCATACAATCTTTAGCTACTATGAATTGTGAAAAGAGGTTTCAACTTTTTGACATACTCAAGTCCGACACGCTCAACCAAGGAGAAAAAAAGGCCTTTAATCAATTATAATGAATTGAGCAAGCTTTTGTCTACTCTAACGAGTGAAATGTACTATCATTACTAGAATCTCCCTCTTCCTTGCCATTCACATTTAAAGGAATTGAGAAATAATTGCTTACCTTTATTGAATAGAAGTAAGGTATATATAATATTCTAAATCTAGTTCATTACCTAATCTATGGGATTTGTTGTCAATCAAAATATTTACCGCACCTAAGTAGGAAATTATCAAAAGAGATCATTACAGAAATAAATAATCATTAAATTTATTCCTCTAATATGCCCCCTCAAGATGGAGCTCCTGCAGAGAGTCCAATCTTGTTCTTTAGAAGTTGAAAGCGAGTGCGTAGAAGAGGTTTGGTCAAGACATCAGCTAATTGATCTTCTGAGGACACATGGGTGACATGTAGAGCTCCACTTTGTACTTGATCTCGAATAAAATGATAATCAATTGCAACATGCTTCATTCGTGAATGGAAGACAGGATTGGAACAAAGATGAGTTGCACCAACATTATCACAATATATAACTGGAACAGCAGTGATACAAATGCCAAGCTCAGTTAGAAGAGAACAAATCCATCGTAACTCGGCGGCTGTAGCAGCGACTGAGCGTGCGACCGTGTGTTGTTTCTTGGAGGACTAGGATTTCGAATTACGACTAAGGTAAACGATATAAGCATTGGTGGAGGTATAATCATCCTTGTTACCCCCCAGTCAACATTTGAGAAGGCATAATGAGATAGTGATGTATGATGGTGCAAGGCAAGACCATGATCGGCTATACCGGAAAGATATTGAAGGAAGCTCTTGACAACATTCTAATGATCAGTTGTAGGTTGATGCATGAACTGTGACAACTTAGTAACAACATATGCAATATCAAGACGAGTGAGGCATAAGTATTGGAGACTTCCAACAATTGTTCTGTATTTAGAGGGATTTGTTAATGCAGTGCTGGAGAGAACTGTAAGTATTGGCTCCGTGGCAAGTGGAGTGGTGACAGGTTTGGCTCCTATTATGTTTGTACGAGCAAGAAGATCTGTGATATAGTTTCGCTAAGAGAGAAATAAACCAGTGGGAGTATTGATAACTTCAATGTCAAGAAAGTAAGTCAAATTACCAAGATCTTTAATGGAGAATCTTGTGCCAAGAAGATTAATAAACTGTTGAATTGCAGTGGCATTGCATCCAGTAATAATTATGTCATCAAAATACTCAAGTAGATAGAGTAGTATACCGCTGTTATTGAAGACAAAGAGGGATGTGTCTGCATGAGAGTTTGTAAATCCAAAGGCTACAATAAATTATTTTAGCTCGCGGTACCAAGCCCGTGATGCTTGTTTGAGTTCATAGATGGCCTTGCGTAACTTACAGACATGTGTAGGATTATCACGATCAAGAAAACCTAGTAGATGTGACATGAAAACATCTTCAGATAGATGGCCTTGTAGAAAGACATTATTGACATCAAGTTGACGAAGTGGCTACCCACGACTAATAGCAAGGCTAAGAACTAAGCGAATGGTGGTAGGTTTGACAATCGAAATGAATGTGTCATAATAATCAATGCCAAGACACTATGGAACCCTTTAGCAACTAGTCATGCTTTGTTCCTATCAATTGAGCCATCAGGTAAACGTTTAATTCTAAAAATCCATTTATGACCAACAATGTTTTGCATTGAATCAAGTGAAACAAGTTCCCATGTTCCATTCCGCACAAGGGCATCATACTCCTCAGATGCCATTTAGGATCTTAGAGGGCTTGGATCAATGTGTGTGACTCAAGTTGATGGTTCGAGGTGATGATAGCTCTAAGATTAAGTTTTTGGATGGGTTTATGAATTTTTTTTTAGCACGAGTGGTCATGGTGTGGGTATTGGTGAGTAGGGTTGGAGGATGGTCTGTAGATGATGGATTATGTGAGTCATTATTGGTGGCGATGGAGAGTTCCGATGGATCGGATGGTGGGGAAAGATCTATCGAAGTTTGATTAGGACGAAATGAAGTTTCAGTTGTGGGATGTGAAGATTCGACCGAAGAGTGGCTATGAGATGGATCAGAGCTCGGGGGTGAGGCTGCGGAGGGCGTGTTGAGTGGCATGACTGTAGTGGGAAGAATTGACGCTGATAGAAACCAATTTGGGAGTGTTTCTGGACTTGGATGACTAAGATGACTTTGAAAGGATTTGAATGGAAAAACAGATTCCACAGATTTGACATGATGGGATGTGTAGATTTTGGAAGTGTAAGGATCAAGAAGAGATAGCCACTTTGGGTGAGAGAGTACCTAATAAACATCGAGGCTCAAGTTTATGAGTAGAATAAAGAAGGAGTCATGGATAACATAAACAATCAAAGACACACAGCTTTGTGTTGTTTGGTGGAGAGCAGAAAAGGGATGAAAGGGAAAGTGTGGGAGTTGGCATGCGATTAATGAGATACACAACGGTTGTAAAGGCATAGTTCCAGTATATGAGTGGAAGTGAGGTATGTGTAAGTAGCGAAAGATCAATTTCAACAATATGCCGGCGTTGTCGTTCGGAGAGACCATTGTGTTCAGGTGTATGTGAGGGAGAGGTTGTCACGCCCCGCGCCCCATCGCGAGCACGCAATCATCCTTGCAAGTAAAACAACAATAATCTCTCGGCGGTTCCAAGGATACAACTCATATAAAAAGAAAGGTCGAGAGATAAAATAATTTACATTAAGCACACGGAAGTGGTTTCCAATGTCTCTCGTACAATATGTATATACACATATAGACTAAGTAGGACACGGATAACATCAAGAAAGCCGTACATCATCACATACAGACCGATAATTACTAAATCCGCTAAACATCAGGGGGGCGGGTAAGCATGCCAAAAAGGTATCCATAAAATCCACCAGGGAGGGGGGGTCAGGTCGCCAGTCAAAAAGTCAAGTTATCATCCTGAGTCGCCTAGGAAGAACTGCTGGAATCTCCGGTGTTCTCGCTCTCCTCTGATGGCTCGTACTTGGAGAAAGTCTCTGACGGAATCTCCACAAAGTCCTCCATGGTCGCTTCCCGCGATTGCTCAGTCTGGTCTCCCTCTACAGTCGTCTCCTAGTCCGGCTCGGATGGATATCTCTTGGATGGCTCCACCACGATGACCTCATCCTCTGGCAGTGGCACGGAAAACTCAGCTGTCGGCGTCCCTTCCGGGCCGTTCCTCGACCCAACCACTGAACCCTTCAGAAACTCATGATTCGAAGTCGTTTGACACCATAGAGGTATAACACCCTCCGGAGCCTCGTGAGGCTTCAACGGCCCGACCTTCCTATCCCCGTCTTGTCTAAACCAAGCCTCAAACTGATGAGACTTCCAGTCTGGTTTGCCCTCATCTACTCAAACTACTATACATTTTCTTAATTATATATTTCCCTGCCTATCGGGGAACTCATCGTAATACTCCGTCATCTCCTGCGGGTCCCCGAACCTGATAGGCCATAGAGCTATTGTTTAGGATCTATGAAGTAAAATTTCCCCAAAATGGGTGAGATATACATCTCAGTAAGAAAAACCTAACCCTAAGTCAGGTTGATCGTCCACTTAGGCAGTCAAGTCACTCAACCTATCCAACTCATGTACTCATGCAGGTATGACATTCATAATTCAATAAACAATAATGCATAGAGGACACACATGCATTTATATTCTTATGTCACACACAGTTGCACGTATATGCTCGGCCCGTCACTTCACTACATCAATCAACTTTTGCCTGCCTCATTCTCTAGACCGCGATTAGATCGCATCAGGCTCGGCCCTCGTAAACGCATCAGACCCCGGTTCAATTTCCAGGTAGGGTCTATGAGTTCGTATTCTGTTTCACGATTATATCGCATTAGGACTATGACTATCTCACCCCGTGACTTCGTCGCATCAGGGCGCCACTTAATCATCATCCACCCCGCGACCTCGTCGCCTCAGGGTCTCAATCTCCCACCCCGCGTCTCACACGCCTCATGGCCATGCCATGTCATGGTACAATCAGGATTCATGCCATGATCTTCTATCATTCACACACTCAATGTCAATTACATTTCAAGTAGCATTCCTAATCCCATGGCATGCAAATCAATTCAATTACTATCCAAACATGACACGCGATTCCAATACAAGTCAAAGCACACATAAACTCTTTAATTAATTCTAAAATATACTAAGGCTCATTACTTTAGAATATGCCCATTAATCGATCAATTTCCCCACTTGACTTACCCAATCGAGTCCAATCCCCCCAGCATTGGTTTAGAAAATTCCTTACCTCCGCTTAACAACGCAAATTTCGCCTCCTCGAGTCTCCTATGATTCGGCCAATCCAAGTCCCAAAGCCGACTTGTCGCGCAGCCTAGTTTAACCAATCGATTTGTCAAAATTTCAAGTCTAATTCCTCAATTCATCCATCCAAATCACTCATAACATACTTCTCATCATCTTAACACATCATACACACCAAATTATAACATAATCCCAGCCTAATCAGCCCTCCACAAAACCCGTTTGGCCTGGCATTAAACCGTTTCCATTCGGTTCTGTTCATGCCGGGTCCAACCGGCCTTAATCTATCTCAAATCCATCAAATATATACCATTCTACCTCTTATAATGTCTACCTAATATTTTGGAAGTCTCACCATTAGTTTCAAGTCGCGTGGTTGCCGAAAAGTCGTCGGAAGTCGCCAGATCACTCAAACACAGAATACTGACAGATTCTGGGAATAATGTACAAGGGTGGTTCATGGTAAAAAACTTATCAAATAAATCTTCAATTTTTACCACAGAACCATCTATATGTCTACTTGATCTTCATAAAATTTAAGCTAAAGATTCCAAGTTTTCGGCTGTCTAAAGGGTTCAGAATCGAACTTAACTCAAACTGAAACAGAATTCGTCGACTTGTGGAAGAATGCTTGCCCTGAATTCTTCAGAGCTCCAAATGACCTGATTCAAGTTGGAGGACGTCGGCAAGACGTGACGATACGTCTGGGTGGTCGGTTGGAAGCAGGGGACGGCTGGAGGCGACGGTCGTATGGACCAAACGGAGGCGTCCGGCGGGGTCGAGTGAAGCAAAAACTGGAGAAGAAGAATAAGAAAGAGAAATGGTGGTGCTTTGTAATTTTTTTGGCCGAATGGGGGGTTTTGAGGAGAGAGAGAGAGCTGGTTATTCCTCCAAAATTTTAATTAATTGAAGTGATTGGTAGGTGGGCATTAAATGAAGAGTTGATTTTCCACCGTTGGATTTGTGACACTTGGCAATTGTTCTTCTCAAAGTCTTCCAATGGCCGTCAATTGCTCTTTAATTTTCAGCAGTTTGGGGGGGAAAAATGTCCATTTTGCCCTTCCTTCAATTATAAAGACAAAGTCCTAAGTTTGAGGGGCATTATGGTCTTTTTACCTCCGACGTTCGGAACGTCGTTTTTCTCGATTCTGAACGTCGTTTTTCTCGATTCTGACTTCTTTGATAGGGCGACGACCAATCCTATTGACGTTGGAATTCTTGATTTTCCCTTTTCAAACTTTTCAGGACTTGTTTCTGATCGTTTCTTCTATCATACGTGATTCCAGCCTATCCCAAACTGACGGACGACTTTTGCAGACTATACGCGTGTGGACCCTATGATCCTCATCACATTTGGGGCTCGTCGATTCATGGCAGCTTTGGTTGTCGTGTAACTACGAGGGTTTATCACTAGTTCCTAAGGTCTCGATCGTCACAGTCCGATTTATGATAATTTTGCAAATCGTGCGTTGGTTAAGTAGTATCACCCGAGCTGCAATCGTATGACACTCGCATGGTAATCCTTGATCATTCTTAGATCGGCCTTTTGGTGGTTTTAAATATCCCCTCCACAATCCTTATGATCAAAGCGTCATTTTCTATTTGAGTCGCCTAGGTCCACGTATCTCGTCTCGCTTTAGCCTTTCCCCTTTGGTCAGTTTACTCAAATTGATCAGATTTGAGTGGAATACAACTGAAATACATCGCTTGATATATCTAAACTTCTCATTACAGAGTCTGAAGTTGATTGGAAAATCAGAATGTCACAACTCTTCCCCCTTACAAAAATTTCATCCTCGAAATTTACATTACACTCGACTACTCAAATAAATAAGGGTGTTGTTGCCTCATCGTCTCTTCATTCTTCCACGTGGCTTCTTCCGTTTCGTGGTGCTCCCATATTACTTTGACCAGCGGAATCTTCTTATCCTTGAGGATCTGCTCCTTCCAGTCCTCGATCCTTATTGGCTTCTCTATATATGATACTCCGTCGTCCACCTCTATGGCTTCATAGTCCAGCACATGTGTCGTGTCAGGCTCATAATTTCTTAGCATTGACACATGGAATACATTATGTACCTGGGATAGACTTGGCGGTAACACAAGCCGGTAGGCCAAGGTTCCAATTCTCTCCAATATCTCAAAAGGGCCTACGTATCTTGGGCTCAGCTTCCATTTCCTTCCAAATCGCGAGAGTCTTCTCATTGGCAACACCTTGAGGAAGACATGATCGCCCACTTGAAATTCCAAAAGGCTTGCGCCGTTTGTCTGCATAACTCTTCTAGCGACTCTGTGCCGTCCTCAGCCTGTCCCGGGTGATTTTCACTGCTTCCACCGATTGCTCTACTAACTCGGGGCCTGTGATACTCCTTTCTCCTACTTCATCTCAGCATATTGGTGTCCTGCATGATTTGCCATAGAGTGCCTCAAACGGTGCCATCTGTATACTCTATTGGTAGCTATTGTTGTACGCAAACTCTACCAGGTGTAACTACTCATCCCATCCGCCTTTGAAATCTATGACACACGCTCTCAACATGTCCTCGAACGTCTGGATGGTCCTTTCTGACTGTCCATCAGTCTGTGGGTAGTTTGTCGTACTGAACTGTAGTCGCGTCTCCATTGCTCCTTGCAAACTCTTCCAAAAATTTGTTGTGAACTTCGGATCCCTATTTGAGGTGATCGTCACTGGCACTCCGTGTAATCTGACTATGTGCCTCATGTACAATTCTGCGTACTTATCCATGGCGAAGTCCTTTTGTACAAGAATGAAGTGAGCGGACTTGGTCAATCGATCCACGACTACCCAGATTGAGTCGTGACCTCTTTGGCTCCTCGGAAGTCCCATCACAAAATCCATAGTTATGAGTTCCCACTTCCATTCCGAAATCTCCAGCAGCTGCAGCAGTCCTCTAAGCTTACAATGCCACGCTTTCACTTGCTGGCAAGTCAAACATTTAGCAACATGCCTTGCCACGTCTACCTTCATCCCGTTCCATCAATAATGTTTTCTCAAGTTTTGGTACATCTTCGTACTTCCAAGGTGGATACTGTAATTGCTCCTATGGGCTTCCGATAAAATTCTTTCTCGGAGCCCTTAGTCCTTTGGTACACATAATCGCTCTTGAAATCTCAAAAGTCCATCCTCAGACACTTGGAACTCTGGCTTCCTCTTCGTCGCATCCATTTTGATAACTTTCTGAATCTTTGGGTCCGTAGACTATAATGCCTTAATCCCTTCTTGGACCTCAGGTTCCACCCTCAAAGTCGCTATCAAACTGGATAGCTGATCAACCTCCAATCTGAATTCAGAATATCTCAGATCCTCTATCGTCGACCAACTTCTCACTAGCAGACATGCAATACTCGACTTTTGACTTAATGCATTTGCCACTCTATCTGCTTTCCCAAAATGATATAATATCTCACAATCATAATCTTTCAACAGCTCCATCTACCTGCGCTGCCTTAGGTTCAACTCTTTTTGGGAAAACAAATACTTCAAACTTTGGTGGCCTGTATATATCTGAAACTTCTCGCCATAAAGGTAATGCCTCCAAATCTTCAAGGCAAACACAATCACCGCTAACTCCAAGTCGTGGGTCGGGTAATTCATTTGGTGCGGCCTCAACTACCTGGATGCATAAGCTACTACCCAGTTGTGCCGCATCAATACATAATACAATCCTTTAAGCGAAGCGTCGTTGTAGATTTCATGTCCTTCTGGTCCCGACGGAATGGTCAGTACTGGCGCGGTCGTCAGCCTATGCTTAAGTTCTTGGAAACTTTGCTCACATCTATCAGTCCATTCAAACTTCATTTCCTTCTTCGTCAACCGCATCAGTGGGACGGCTATGGATGAGAACTTTTCCACGAATCGCCTATAATATCCAGCTAGTCCCAAGAAGCTTCTGACCTCCGTGACCGTAGTAGGCCTCGGCCAATTGGTTATAGCCTCTATCTTTATAGGGTTCATTGTAATCCCTTCACCAGACACAATATGACCCAGAAATGCTACCCTGTCCAGCCAAAATTCACATTTACTTAGCTTCGCATACAACGAATGTTCCCTCAGGGTCCTCAATACGATTCTCAAATGTTTTTCGTGCTCTACGTCGCTCCTCAAGTAGATTAAGATGTCGTCAATGAAAACTATGATGAACCTGTCCAGAAACTCTTTGAATACTCGATGCATTAGATCTATAAATGCAGCTAGGACATTAGTCAATCCGAACGGCATTACCGTAAACTCGTAATGTCCATACCTCATCCTGAATGCAGTCTTCGGTATGTCTTCCTTCTTGATCCTCAGCTGGTGATATCCCGTCCTCAAGTCAATCTTCGAGAACACTGCTGCTCCTTGTAATTGATAAAAAAGATCGTCAATCCTCGACAGCGGATACTTGTTCTTCACCGTCACCTGATTCAGTTGCCGGTAATCAATGCATAGTCGCAAGGATCCGTTTTTCTTCTTTACGAACAGCACCGGTACTCCTACGGCGAAGCACTTGGTCGGATAAATCCTTTATCTAGCAATTCTTGCATTTGCACTTTTAACTCCTTTAATTCTGACAGGGACACCCTGTACGGTGCTTTCAAAATCGGCTCCGTTCCAGGAGCTAATTCAATCACAAACTCTATTTCTCGCTCCGTTGGCAATCCCGGCAATTCCTAGGGAAACACATCCGGAAACTCCCGTACCCCAGGAATGCTCTCTAACTTAGATTCCTCAACAGTCGTATCCATCACGGCTACTAAGTATGCCCGACATCCTTCAGATATCAACCTAGTTACTTCCAAAGATGAAATCAAGGGAATTGAGACTCCTCCTCGACTTCCTATCAATTCATAACTAGGGCGATCTTTCGGGTAAAACGAATCGTTTTATTGCCACAGTCTACTACCGCTCCTTGCCTACTCAGCCAATCCATTCCTATAATCACGTCAAAATCAAACATAGGCAATACAGCTAGGTCGATACTCTCCTTACTTCCTCCAACCATAATCTCACATCCCGCACACCCTAATGAAACCAAGACATTATCCTTCAATGGGGTGGTTATGCCATGCTTAATGGTTCCAATCTCATGCCTACTAACTCAGCAAACTGTGCAGATACAAAAGAATGCGTCGTACCTGGGTCAAACAATGCATAAGCGGTCTGATTGCACAAGTAAATTGTACCTGTGACCACTCCGGGTGCATCTTCTGCCTCGCTGCGCGCTACAGCGTACACTCTGCGCTGAGCTGGTGGTCTATTCAGTTCTATCCGGGGTGCTGCAGTCGACGGTCCTGCTTGCGGCCTCGGTCCTTGTGGTCGACTGACTGATGCTTGGTTTAGACATGTCCTCATCTGGTGGCCCAGCTGACCACACTTGAAATAAGCTCCAGTCCTCATAGGGCATGGTCTATTCCCATGCTTTCTGCCACATAGCTTGTAGCTCCAGTTCGCCGGGTTTGGCGGTTTCACGATATTCCTCCTTGCATGCGGCACGAAACGTCTGTTACCTGCCATCGATCTCTTGCCCATTTGACGATGGTCTCTAAACGACGGGAACCGCGATCCAGTTGCGATGTTTCTTTCCCTCAAGTCTCGCTCAATCATCTGGCCTTGCTCGTATATCTCCCTGTAGGTCCTCAAGTTTAGGGCTATCATCTGGCTACTAGTTCGGGCCTCAAACCATCCCTGAATCTCCGTGCCTTCTCCAAAGGATCCTCCACCGATCGAGGCGCATACCTCGAAAGCCTCGAAAACTCAGCTTCATACTAATCTATCGATAGCTGGTTCTGTCGCAGCTGCAGGAACTCGATCTGTTTCCTTTCCCTGACCGTTTCTGAAAAGTACTTGTCATTGAACGCCCTCTTAAAAGTGTTTCGGTTTAGGGTCGTACCTTCAGGGAAGACTCCATCCTTCGTGGCAGCCCACCAGTCGTTTGCCGTA
Organism: Rhodomyrtus tomentosa; assembly: GCA_028455895.1. Classification (NCBI taxonomy): domain Eukaryota; kingdom Viridiplantae; phylum Streptophyta; class Magnoliopsida; order Myrtales; family Myrtaceae; genus Rhodomyrtus; species Rhodomyrtus tomentosa. Next base: position 12,218,839 of record JAPCWY010000002.1, on the reverse strand, counting down.
CCCTCTAGCTGATATACGGCTAGCAACGTCTTCTCCTCATCAGTGCATCTTAGTACCCCGAAAGCCTTTTCTAACTTCTCTATTCATCTGGGTGCTAGCTCGGGATCTCCAATCCAGTCAAACTGCGTCGGCTTCAACTTCATAAATTGTTCCACTAGTTGGCCCATCTGCCTAGCTACTATGATTTCCTCTTGAGGGTTCACCGTTTCATTGCTCTGGTTTGGCTCGCCTTGACTTCTACTTTCACCCGCGTTGCCAATGTTGGTATTTGTGGCTGCTAGGGCAGCTCCCACTGCCTGGGCTATGGCATAGTCCCGATCTTGGGCCTGTCTCTCTATGATGTCCCTTCCCTGAGTCCCTCCATTGCCCTCAGTAGACCGTCCACTCTTGGGTCTTCAGCTGTGGGCGGCCTCGAGCTAGAGGCTCCGCCTTTTGGTCTTCCATGTCTTCTGGATGGGTTACTCATCTCTGTCACTCACTAACGAACCTGGTCCATCACAAGTTCAGTAACAGGTTAGGAACTTACTCAATCATCCAATCTAGGGTTACTAACTACTCCTTAACAAAATAATTACACAACAACAGTACTTCATACGTCAACATCAATTCCAGAAATGTCCCAACCAATGGCTCATGGCCATTACTCAATTCCATTCGTTCTAGTAATTCACTAAAGCTAATCACTTTCATGCATCAAGCCGGTCAAGGTCCAAAAATGACCTTCAATCCTAAGCAGAGAACTCAATCCTCTATGCCCTGTCACAACCTTACCAAGATCAAACACCATCTATAGGTGTCAAGCCACAACTAGGCATCCCCTACCATACCCTGACCAGTTTCCTAAGATCTAGCTATCTGTCTTTGTCCTACCTAGTCCTCATTATTACTCCAATCCTTAACCAACTTCGTATCGAACTGACCTTGCTCTGATACCAAAACAAGCCAAGATGTCACGCCCGCGCCCCATCGCAAGCACGCAATCATCCCTGCAAGTAAAACAACAACGAGCGGTCCCAAGGATCCACCTCATATAAAAAGAAAGGTCGAGAGATAAAATAACTTACATTAAGCACACGGAAACGGTTCCCAATGTCTCTCGTACAATATGTATATACACATACAGACTAAGTAGGACATGGATAGCATCAAGAAAGTCATACATCATCACCTACAGACCGATAATTACTAAATTCGCTAAACATAAAGGGTGACGGGTAAGCATGCCAAAAAGGTATCCACAAAATCCACCAGAGAAGGGGGTCAAGTCGCCAGTCAAAAAGTCAGGTCATCATCCAGAGTCGCCTAGGAAGAACTGTTGGAATCTCCAGTGTCCTCGCTCTCCTCTGACGGCTCGTACTCGGAGAAGTCTCCGACGGAACCTCCACAGAGTCCTCCATGGTCGCTTCCTGCGACTGCTCAGCCTGTCTCCCTCTACGGTCGCCTCCTGGTCCGGCTCGGATGGATCTCTCTCGGAAGGCTCCACCACGATGACCTCATCCTCTGGCGGTGGCATGGAAAACTCAGCTGTCGGCGTCCGCTCCGGGCCGTTCCTTGACCCAACTACTGAACCCTTCAGAAACTCATGATTCGAAGTCGTTTGACACCATAGAGGTATAACACCCTTCGGAACCTCGTGAGACTTCAACAGTCCGACCTTCCTATCCCTGTCCTGTCTAAACCAAGCCTCAAACCGATGAGGCTTCCAATCTGGTTTGCCTTCATCTACCCAAAAACCTGTACATTTCCTTAAGTATATATTTCCCAGTCTATCGGGGAACTCATCGTAATACGCCGTCATCTTTTGCGGGTCCCCAAACCTGATAGGCCACACGGCTACTGCCTAGGATCTATAAAGTAAAATTTCTCCAAAAGGGGTGGGATACACATCTCAGTAAGAAAAACCTAATCCAAGGTCAGGTTGACCATCCACTTAAGCAGTCAAGTCACTCAACCTATCCAACTCATATACTCATGTAGGTATGACATTCATAATTCAATAAACAATAATGCATAGAGGACAGACATGCATTTATATTATCATGTCACACACAGTTGCACGTATATGCTCGGCCCGTCACTTCACCACATCAATCAACCTCTGCCTGCCTCATTCTCTAGCCCGCGATTAGATCACATCAGGCTCGGCCCGCGTAAACGCATTAGGCCCTAGTTCAATTTTCAAGTAGGGTCTATGAGCTCGTATTCTGTCCCGCGATTATGTCGCATCAAGACTATGGCTATCTCACCCCGCGACTTTGTTGTATCAGGGCGTTACCTAATCATCATCCATCCCGCGACCTCATCGCCTCAGGGTCTCAATCTCTCGCCCCTCATCTCACACGCCTCAAGGCCATGCCATGTCATGGTACAATCATGATTCATGCCATGATCTTCTATCATTCACACACTCAATGTCAATTACATTTCAAGTAGCATTCCTAATCCCATGGCATGCAAAGCAATTCAATTACTATCCAAACATGACACGGGATTCCAATATAAGTCAAGGCACACATAAACTCTTTAATTAATCCTAAAACATATTAAGGCTCATTACTTTAGAATATGCCCATTAATAAATCAATTTCCCCACTCGACTAACCCAATCGAGTCCAATCCCCCTAGTATTGGTTTAGAAAATTCCTTACCTCCGCTTAACAACGCAAATTTCCCCTCCTCGAGTCTCCTATGGTTTGGCCAATCCAAGTCCCAAAGCCGACTTGTCGCGCATCCTAGTTTAACCAATCGATTTGTCAAAATCTCAAGTCTAATTCATCAATTCGTCCATCCAAATCACTCATAACATACTCCTCATCATCTTAACACATCATACACATCAAATTACAACATAATCCCAGCCTAATCAGCCCTCCACAGAACAGGTTTGGCCCGGCATTGAACCGGTTCCATTCGGTTCTATTCATGCCAGGTCCAACGGCTTTAATCTATCTCAAATCCATCAAATATACACCATTCTACCTCTTATAATGTCTACCTAAGATTTTGGAAGTCTCACCGTGAGTTTCAAGTCGCGTGGTTGATGGAAAGTCGTTGGAAGTCGCCGGATCACTCAAACACAGAATACCGGCAGATTCTGGGTATAATGTACAAGGGTGGTTCATGGTAAAAAACTTATCAAATAAATCTTCAATTTTTACCACAGAACCATCTATATGTCTACTTGATCTTCACAAAATTTAAGCCAAAGATTTCAAGTTTTCGGCTGTCTAAAGGGTTTAGAACCGAACATACCTCAAACTGGAACAGAATTCGTCGACCTGTGGGAGAATGCTTGCCCCGAATTCCTCAGAGCTCCAAATGACCTGATTCAAGTTGAAGGATGTCGGCAAGATGTAGGGCTACGTTTGGGTGGTCGGCCGGAAGCAGGGGACGGCTGGAGGCGGCGGTCGTAAGGACCGAACGGCGGGGTCCGGCGGGGTCGGGTGAAGTAGAAACTGGAGAAGAAGAATAAGAAAGGGAAATGGTGGTGCTTTGTAATTTTTTTGGCCGAATGGGGGTTTTGAGGAGAGCGAGAGAGCTGGTTATTCCCTCAAAATTTTAATTAATTGAAGTGATTGGTAGGTGGGCATTAAATGAAGAGTTGATCTTCCACCCTTGGATTTGTGACACTTGGCAATTGTTCTTCTCAAGGGCATCCAATGGCCATCAATTGCTCTTCAATTTTTAGCAGCTCGGGGGAAAGAAATGTCCATTTTGCCCTTCCTTCAATTATAAAGACAAAGTCCTAAGCTTGAGGGGCATTATGGTCTTTTTACCTTCGACGTTCGGAACGTCGTTTTTCTAGATTCTAACTTCTTCGATAGGGCGACGATCAATCCTATTGACGTTGGAATTCTTGATTTTCCTTTTTCAAACTTTTCAGGACTCGTTTCTGATCGTTTCTTCTATCAGACGTGATTTCAGCCTATCCCGAACTGACGGACGGCTTTTGCATACTATACGCATATCGACCCCATGATCCTCATCACATTTAGGGCTCGTCAATTCATGGTGGCTTTGGTTGTCATGTAATTGAGAGGGTTTATCACTAGTCCCTAAGGTCTCGATCGTCACAATCCAATTTAGGATAATTTTGCAAATCGTACATTGGTTAAGCGGCATCAACTGCGCTCCAATCGTACGACGCTCACATGGTAATCCTTGATCGTTCTTAGATCGGCCTTTTGGTGGTTCTAAATATCTCCTCGATAATCTTTATAGTCAAAGCGTCATTTCCTATTTGAGTCTCCTAGGTCTACGTACCTCGTATCGCTTTAGCTTTTCCCCTTTGGTTAGTCTACTCAAATTGATCAGATTTGAGCGGTATACTACTGAAATACATCGCTTGATATATACAAACTTCTCATTACAGAGTCTGAAGTGGATTGGGAAATCAGAATGTCACAAAGGTGGGATGAGAAATTCGATAGAGGGATAGAAATTGATCTAATGCTTGGTATTGCCCACCATTATTCAAATAAAGAGTTACAATGGAATGTTTGAAGTGATTTTCTACTTGTGCTTTGAAATGAAGGAAGACATCACAAACATGAGATTTCTTCTTTAAGGGGTAATACTATACATAAGATGTAAAATGATCAATAAAAATAACGTAATATTTGAAATCAGCAACAGAATAAATGGGAGATGTTTAATCATAAAATATGATTTGCAATGGGTGAGATGAAGTAATTATAGATGTCGAAAAAGTAAGCTTGTGACTTTTATTGCTTAAACACGCATTACAATGAGAGTTTTGTGACATAGTATAAGGTAAAGAGAATGTTGACATAACATGCTGAAGAATAGGTGATGATGGATGACCTAATCTGGAATGCCACTTGGAGGTAGTGTTCTTGACACTGGAAAAGACAACAAGTGGAGAAGACAATTTTGGGGAGGAGGTTGGCCACTTATAGACGCCATCTTTAGTGTTTCTCGTCAAAATGATTACTCGTGTGCTTAAGTCCTTCACATAAAAGACATTAGGTAAGAACTCAATAGAAACATGATTGGCGTTGCAAAATTGGTAGATAGAAATAAGATTCTTTTTCATGTTAGGCACACAAATGATGTTGTGTAAATTAAAGATGCGAGTAGAGGTAGGAAGAGTGGTGGAACTAGTATGGGTAATATGAAGACTCGGGCCATCACCGACTAGAACGTCATCATACCATGCATAAGGAGTGTGAAGTGAAAGATTATTCAAGTCCTCGGTGACATGATGTGACGCTCCATTGTCAAGTAGCCATGTGGGGTGTTGGTGGTCTCAAAAGATGAAAAGTGTGCAAGTGGTTGCCATGGAGAAGCAGGACATGGAGCCCGTGAATAAGCTGTCGATGAAGCCAGTGAGGATTGGATGTTGACAAGTTGATAAAGTGGGCATCGTTTTACAGTTTGTCCTTGAGCTCCACATCTTTAACAGTACCCAAGATATAGACGTAGTGAATGACGATCATTACGAGGAGCAATGGATTGTTGTCCTTGACTGTGAAAGGTGGTTGTGGAAGGACGCTGTGAAGGAGGAGATGGTCTCCAAGGTTGTGATGATTGACAGAATTGCTGGCGGCCGAAAAGAATGATGGTGATGCTTGGGATTATTGGAGAGACACATCCTTGTTAATGAGTTTTTCATGAATTTTATCAAAGGAGATAGGCATTTCACGAGCATTAACCGCATCGACAATTCCTTTGTATTCCTCTCTAAGACCATCAATAATCTTATCAAAGAGATTTTCTTCGTCAATAGGTTTTCAAAGAAGAGCAAGTTCATTGGCACAATTTTTGATAAATTGCATATACTCGAAGATTGTCTTGGAACCTTTGACACAATTCTTCAATTGATCATTAATCTGTTTGATGTGACCACAGGAAGTGTCACGCCCCGAACTCGGCGAGCACGCGAACATCCCTATCCATGCCGTTCATTCAAGAATGCTCCAAGATCCAACAACCGATAACTTACGACTCCCTTCATATGACGCATGTAGAAGCGATGCCATCCTCCTTCATATAAATACAACAACATACAGATGACAGGACAGATACAACCAAATCTCATTAACCAATTACTAAAAGATTAACTCCTAATTCAATGTCTGAAGTACAATCTCAATATCCACAAATTACACTTTCACTCTAAATACAACTAGCCAACTATCTCTGTAAATACCACTCCTTGGCAAACTCGTGGTACCTTCGCCTGGAACCTGAAAAATGTAAGCTCCCACTGGGGTGAGATATACATCTCAATAAGGTGGGTTCTAACCCTAGGTTAGGCCGACCGTTCACTCAGGCAGTCACGTCCCTTGACAGATCTAAACTCATGAATCCAAAGGGCATAACAGTCACAATTCAATAAACAACAACATACAGAAGACAAGTATGCATTTATGATCTCATATCACACACAAATGTACATGTGTGCTCGGCCTGTCACTTCGCCACATCGATCAACCTCTGCCTCCCTCATTTCTAGCCCATGATTAGATCGCCTCAAACCATCGTCGGTGACACGCGTAAACGCATTAGGTCCCGAATTATCTCCAGGCAGGGTTTAGAGCTCATACTCTGTCCTGCGATTATATCTCATCAGGATTGTGGCTATCTCAACCCTACGACTTCGTCTCATCAGGACGCCATCTAATCATACTTCACCCCGCGATCTCGTCGCATCAGGGTCTCAACCTTCCCCCCTCCCCCCTGCGTCTCACACGCCTCAGGGCCATGTCATGCTATGCTCATGCCATACTGCTTTACTTCATTTCACATACGAACATGAGTGCGATTCAAGCACAATGGACACTCATGGCATGCAAAGCAAATCAAATGAAATCCAGACATGGAAAACGACTCAAGCTTAAATAATGTGATACACAACCATCCTATGACATCTTAGGATGCAGCCAAGCTACCCACTTGAACAAATTCTCATAATTTATTCCTATCGGTCCTCGATTTACCCAATCGAGTCCAATCGTCTTAACAAAGGGTTAGGAATTCCCTTACATTTGATTTGGCGACACAAATTACTCCTCTTGAGCCCTAAGGTTTCGGCCCTCAATGTCCACAATCGAACTTGTCGCGCAACCTAACATGTTCAACCAATTTCATCAATTTCCATACTCAATTTCTCAATCCATCAATCCCAATTGCCCATAACACAACCCTCAACATCTCATTACATCATAAACACCAATTTGGAACTCAATATTACCAACCTCAGCCCCCAACAATTCGATTTTGCCCAGCCTTGCACAGAACTGAACCGGTTCTTCTTGGTTCTGTGCAAACCGGGCACAATCAGCTCTAAACTAACTTTATTGCCATCATTTACTCATCATCCTATCTCTTAACATGTCTAGTTAAGGATCCAAGAGGCTCACCAAAGATTTGAGCTTGATTGGTTGTCGGAAACCCTTTGAAGTCGCCGGATCCTTCCTTGGTCAATAATTGGCAGATTCTGGGCAAGATATACATGGGTGGTTCATGATCAAAAACTTATCAAATAAAATACCCAATTTTTACCACAGATTCCTACACATGTCTGCTAAGACTCCACGAAATTTGAGCTTTAAACTCCAAGAATTTGACCTTCAAATTGATTGAGGAACAAACCTACCTCAGGTTGGCTCCAATTCTGTCGACCCATGAGAGAATGCTTGCTCCGAATTCCACAGAACTCTAAGTGACTTGATTCAAGTTAAAGGACATTGGCAAGAGGTGGATCTATGCTGTGGTGGTTGGCTAGCGGCAGCTAGTGGCCGAAAGTGGCCCTCGTGGATATCGAACAGAGGCTCCAAAACTGATCACTGGTTCCTCCGAGTCAGTTTCTGGGCAAAATGTAGAAGGTTGATTCGTGGTCAAAAATTCATCAAATTGAGCCCCACTTTTTACCACAGATTTCTACATGTCTTAGCTTGATCTCCACAAAATTTGAGCTGTATATTCCAACATTTCGACCACCAAAAGGATTGAGAACCTAACCTACCTCAGATTGGAGTAGTTTCCGTCGACTCTCGGGAGAATCTTTGCTCCGGACTCCTCGGTGCTCCAAATGCTCCGATTCTTGTTGAAAAATGTCGGCAAGACATAGATCTTTATTTGGGAGGCTGGCCGGCGCCCAGGGGTGGCCGAAAGTGGCCGTGGTGGCCGGCAAAGTGGAGCCCCAGAATCTATCCGGCGACAGTAGAATATAGGAGGAAGAAAATGAAGGTATCTAGTGTTCTCTCTTGGGGTTTGATCGAAAATTACAGTGGTGAGAGAGAGAAGAAGCTTTATTCAAGGCTTAGTCAAAGACTTTTGATTGGTAGATGAGTGAATAATGTGAAATGACCACAACTCTTGGATTTTTGACACTTGGCATTTCTATTTTCCAAGATGATCCAATGGCTCATTTTCATTCTTGAATTTCGGCAGCCCTTGGGGGGTTTATTGTTTGCTTGGACAAAGCTTTAAACTTGATGGGTAAAATGATCATTTTATCCCCGACGTTCAGACCGTCGTTTTTCACGTTCCGGAAATCTTCGATAGGGCGACGACCAATCCAAATGACGTTGGAATTCTTGATTTTTCATTTCAAACTTTTCAAGGCTCGTTTCTGATAGTTTTTTCTATCATACGTGATTCCAACCTATCCCGAACCGACGGACGACTTTTGTAGACATTACGCGTATCGAACTCATAATTCATATCACGTTTTGGACTCGTCAATTCATGGCGGCTTTGGTTGTCATGTAATTGTGAGGGTCTATCACTAGCTCCTAAGGTCTCGATCTTCACCGTCCGATTTAGGAAAATTTTACAAATCATACGTTAGTTAAGCGGCATCACTCGGGCTCCAATTCGTATGACACTCGCAAGGTATCCCTTAATCGTTCTTAAATTGGCCTTTTTGTGGCTCTAAATATCCCTTTGACAATCCTTATGGTCAAAACGTCATCTCATATCTGAGTTCCCCAAGTCCACGTACCTCATCTCACGTTAACCTTTTCCTTTTGGTCAGTCTACTCGAATTGATTATGTTCGAGCGGAATACGACTGAAATTCATCTCTAGATACACACTTCTATTACTGAGCCTGAAATTGACTGAAAATTAGAATGTCACAACTCTTCCTCCCTTAAAGAAATTCCATCCTCGAAATTCACAACCTTCTACTCCATCCAATCCCTCGGGGTTATGGGCGTCTCGTCGCATCCTCACTTTTCCGAATAATCTTTTCCATGGTTTGACGATCTTGCTCGTCCTTTCCAACTCAAAATTATCCTTCTCTAGGACTTGTCCCCTTTTGCCTTCAATTTGATTTGCTTTCCTCTATTCTCTTTTGGCATTCACATCATTGGCTAACAGCTCTTCCTCGAGCATTCACCTTATCTCTTACATTTATCCATAACCATTATCACCACGCCCTCGCCAGAATGCGCTCTTTAATATCTATAACGTTCAGCGTCTTACTCCTTTCAAACCTTCTCTTACGCCAACAGAGATCTCAGGGCTTTATCAATTTGCCCTCCATTAATTGAATCGAGTTATGACTCTCTTAACTCCTCAAACATTTACATGGTCGCTTCCATAGCAATCCATTCTCGACTCTATCCAACAATTTCCCTTAGATCAAAGTAATCCTTCAACTTTCATCGACACGTCTAGTGCTCGACTACAAGATAGGCAAACTTCAACTTTCAATCTTATCACCAATATATATATATATATATACACACACACACACATCTTGGCACGTCGTTGTGCCACCCCAAGGTCACTATAATTCCTCTTTTGAATTGTACTCCCGTCCATAGGCCTCAAGAGTTCCATCCATTCCTGTAATCCATCCAGTATCGGTATTTAATCATGGCACACCTCAATTTCCTTCCGACCCTCGAGCTAGATGTTTCCGATAGACATTACGCTAGTCCATTAACGAACTTCCATTTAAGAGTTGAATCTCTTACTTATTGAGGAAAGACCTATCCCTCATTTCCAATTACTCAATGCTCAACTCTCACTTGTAAACATTTAATAAACCATTCACCCTTCCTTAGCGATGCATATATCGCTATAACAATATTTGGGCGATCCCTTCATTCTGCATGCTTCGCCTTCAATTCCCTTTAAGCAATTCATGCTCTCATTCTCTTATAATTCCCATAATTTCGAGGTCTTTCTTGCACAAACAATGCCCTTATATCCTCAAGCAATTTCTATACGTCAACGTTGCCTCTTATTTGATTCTCCTCGGGAGACTTCTACCTTATACTCCCGCAGTAGATGTAGCCTTACAACGTTCTTTTATTCAACAACATCCCTCAATTTTATCACGAGGACATTCACAAACCCGTTCCAATCATGCTCTGAGCATGCCAATTCATATGGCATTATCGTTACAACGTACAAACCATATCCATTTCACATCATCTTATTATGCCTTGAGTTTCATTGTGCATCGTGTCACTACGACATTCACAAGCTTTTCAATTTCCAACTTGACTTGCCATAAACCACGCAGTCATTAACTCAACTCGAGTCCTTGAAGGCTCTTTTCACGTTCACTCTTCCCTTCGCATTACATCTTATTTTCAACCCACTTCACTATTGGAACAGCTCTAGTGGGGAATCTTCCAACGGTCCATCCGTAACAATTCACCAATCTCAGTAAATCTCAACTTCTCGCAACTCGCATCGACCCTTGTCGATTCATCGCTCATTCCAATCCTCAAAGGACTTATCACTTATTCCCATGCATGCATCTTACTTCATCAAGTTCATAACTTGCGCTCTTCATACTTAGCATGCAACAGACATTTCCTCAGAGCTCATACGACACTCTCATAACTATTCATATTTCTTATGACTCCTTACATGAGTTCAACCATCGTCTCTCGAGATGGTAACGATCAACTTAATCATTCCTTGGGCACTTAATTCGATTACTATCAACTTCTTTTTACTAGATGTTGAATCTTCCCAACTATTTCTCGCACTTTCCTCTTGAGCTCAGACCTTAGCTCTCTGTCGTCACAGGTCTCCTCTAGGACCGCACGACATTTCGTTTATCCTTGTCACTCTTCTCTTCGAGAAGCATCAATGTCAGCCTTTGAGTTTCATACTTGCTAAGGCGACTTTATTCAATTTCGTTTGTTCCACCGAACGTCGACATCATCCTAGAATTCAACAATGTCTTTAAGACTACCTCTCAGATTTCACTTTTAGGAGTCACTCAAATTCTGCGTCCTCTTTCTCGGTACAGACGCTCCTTCATCATACTAAGACAATTTAGAGCCTTTCTTCCTTTTGCAATAGGGTTTCTTACTCTAAGGAAGAAACTACACAACTTCGTGGCATTCCTCACTTCAAATTCACCTTGTCCTTCCCATTTCATAGGACGACAATCTTGAAGTCTGCGCCAACGGCGACACCTTTACTCCAGGATTCAAATGTCACTATGCTTTCACATTCTCTTTCCCATAACTCAGTCACCCTCAGTGACAACATCTGTTCATACTTGGGTCGTCACCCGTTCATCTATCGAATAGTCCATTCGATTACTTCCAATCACTTTGCGGTTGTTCTCTAAGCGTTCTTTTTGCTTACTAAATCCTCCTCTAGATTCACAACCAGTCAGGACTATCAAGTTCGTTCACTTTTCCTTTCGTCAGTGACCATTTCATGGTCTAATCGCCCTTTAAGAGCAATGCTCTATTCCTTAGGAATAGCAACTCATGATTTTATTTCTCATGATTTCAATCCAATCAACCGATCCCAAGAAGCCATTAACTTCAGGCAATCTAACATGCCGATTCTTCTTCGACCTCATTCATAATAGAATACTTATTGCTCACTTTCCACTATGTGCCTTACGTCCCAGTAATCAGTCATCTCCCATAGGCACGCTCTTATTCATAATGAATATCTCTTTGCTCGTAATCCATGAGCAAGCGTTCTCTTATTCATATGTCTTTTAATCATTTTCCTCTTTTACTGAGTCCCATCACCATTCTTCAAAATCAGGAATAATAATCAGCTGTATGGTTCTCAAATTCTAATCTGCTCAGGGACTTACTCATCTTGTTCAAGGGTCTCGGACCACCCTTGCCATATGTCTAAGCGACATTGAGAACTCTGTCTCATACTGGCCAATCATCCTATGATCCTTATAACAGTATCAGGATCCAAACAATCCCTAATCTCAAGCAATCATGAGGTGATACTTTCCATCGATCAACTTAACGGAGGTAGTCTAGGCAGATCTCAAGCCTCCGAGGAAACTCTTCCTCTAGTGATCTTTCACCATTCATCAATAGCCTCTTAGGGCTAGTACTGCCAGGGTCACTTTCTTTCTTCTGTGTGCCCAAAACTTCTAAGGTTTTCTGACAAAATCCTCAATCCAGAGGGAGATAATTTTGAACCTCATCCCTCGGCCTAGCTCAATCAATTTCAGCCTTATACATAATCTTACTGGCTTTTCCAAACTCTCGTGATCCTACCCACACATTTAATCTCAAAAAGACTTACTCCGAGTCCTTTTCTCGTGACTTCCGTCACTTAACTCTTCTGCACAAGCATTTATCACCACAATGACTTAGAGAATCACGACAACTCCTCTCCTAGCTTGCTTAATCCATAATTTTTTTCATATCCATTTAAAGCCCTCACGACCCATTCAGCTCTTGGGTCTCGTACGATCAACTGATCGAGCCATATTCTCTTTTAGTACTCGTACTCAAATCGTCCATATTTACTCAATTCTCATGACTCATATCAATTCTCGGATCTTCCATACCACATATCCTTGAGCCCAACGCTCTTCTACGACCACACCTTGGTCGTTCAACCTCATTAAGTTCTCATGACCCATCTTAGTCCTTAAATCTTTTCGTATCTCACATACGCAAGTCAAGTGCGACCCTAGCGACCATACATTGGTCCTTCAGTCTTATCAGGTTCTTATGCCACTTGAACCACTATAATTCCCTCCAGGAATCCAAGACTCAAGTCATCTACTCAAATTCATCAATCTCAGGCTGTTCATCTCAATATTTTCACCATACATTAGTGGTTCCCAAACAACTCTCTAATGGTTCTCAAGCAATTCTCAATTAATTACCAGATATTCAAGGATCTCAAATCATCCTTAGTCTATAATCCTTTCTCGAGCCAACCTCAACGAAGCAACTCCTCAACTGACGGCCTTTACTAGGCTAGCCTCAACTAGGTAACTATCAATCAAGCATTCAAGACAGCAGCTCATTGAGTCAATAGCTCATACTCTAGGTCTAAAGGCATCCACCTCTCTAGCATAGTCACAACAGACTATCTCATCTCAACACGCCTCGGTTCTAAGGATATAAATCCATACGTCATCTAACTACTCAGTTATATCTTGGCCAAGCCAATCACACGAGACTAATCATCAAACATGCTTAACAGGCCTATCACAACTATCACTTTTCTTTTTCAAAGACATCCACCGCCAAGCACAAAGCTTTTAAACATGCCACTCATAGGCGCCATTACACCGGTCATGCCACGTTCAATCATTCTCGATAAGAATCAAACCCGTGCCATACATCCCTTATCTACACTTGGACTCAACCTGATACCTAGGCTTCCCCTTTCAAGTTATGACTTGGGTCATTTCTGCCTCTACTATCTTAGAAGCCTGCTAGGAGCCACTCCTTGTCCGGACCTCTCTGTCCCGGCGTTCACTCTCCGCTCTCATAAGACCTGGTCGATGCAGGTTGTCCCAAGCCATACATCTATAGAGAAAGCCCCGCTCCACATGTCTCATATCATGTTTCATTACAGTTTATAGGTATCCTATCAACTTGTCTCATACCAAGCGACAGTTTATTAAGCCCAATAGTGATAAGTAATTGCATGCACCCTCATCGACTTTCATTTCAAAGCCACAAACTCAAGCACAGCATGACCATCCTCACCACTTGTCATAACAAAAGTGCATTCAAATCAATTCTTATCCATTCAAGAGTTCTAATTCCACCAATGACCGTCACATCTCGCAGATCACTTGCATGTATTCCATTATATATCTCAAGTCCAGTCAGCATTCAGATCAAGCCCCTATGCAATTCGATCTCAACTGATCTTCAATTCAGATACTCCTTGTATTTATTCCAACTCATATCACCCAAAGCTGTCAATAGTAATTGATAGCTAAACCACCAAAATATCATGCAATTCAAGCCTGAATCCACTAACATCAGTCGTCTCTTTATAATTCGTACTCCTCAAGTTAGGTCATCGACAAATCAAGATCGCAACCATACACCTCAATTGACCCCTTCATTCATAAGCAATTTCCTATTATCCTCAAGCATAATTACTACATCAAAGTCCATGCTCATGACTCTCCAATCACAGCTTGCTTCCACTTGAACTTTAATCACCATCTAACTCAAGATCATCCATCCAAATCAACTCTAGGACCATTAAAGTATACACAAGTTCAAGCCTACCATCCTCGAGACTCAACAATCCATGCCTAGTCCTATAGACCTCAATATCAAACTATCCTCAAGTCATCGCTCCTTATCACTCCAGATTTCAACCACATTGGATCGAGCTGACCTTACTCTGATACCAAATTGAACGGGGCTGTTATGCCCCGAACTCGACGAGCACGCGAACATCCCTGTCCATGCCATTCATTCAAGAATGCTCTAGGATCCAACGGCTGATAACTTACAACTCCCTTCATATGACGCATGCAGAAGCGATGTCATCCCCCGTCATATAAATACAATAACATACAGATGACAAGAGAGATACAACCAAATCTCATTAACCAATTACTAAAGATCAACTCCTAATTCAATGTCTGAAGTACAATCTCAATATCCACAAATTACACTTTCACTCTAAATATAACTGGCCAACTATCTCTGCAAATACCACTCCTTGGCAAACTCTGCTACCTTCGCCTGAACTTGAAAAATGTAAGCCCCCACTGGGGTGAGATATAAATCTTAGTAAGGTGGGTCCTAACTCTAGGTTAGGCCGACCGTCCATTCAGGCAGTCACGTCCCTTGACAGATCTAAACTCATGAATCCAAAGGGCATAACAGTCACAATTCAATAAACAACAACATACAGAAGATAGGCATGCATTTATGATCTCATATCACACACAAATGTACATATGTGCTCGACCTGTCACTTCGCTACATCGATCAACCCCTGCTTGCCTCATTTCTAGCCCGTGATTAGATGGCCTCAGGCTTAGCTCGCGTAAATGCATCAGACCATCATCGATGACCCGTGTAAACGCACCAGGTCTCGAATTATCTCCAAGCAGGGTTTATGAGCTCATACTCTATCCCGCGATTATATCGCATCAGGACTGTGGCTATCTCAACCCCGTGACTCTGTCGCATCAGGGCGCCATCTAATCATACTTTACCCCGCGACCTCGTTGCATCAAGGTCTCAACATTCCACCCCGCGTCTCACACGCCTCAGGGCCATGCCATGCTATGCTCATGTCATACTACTTTACTTCATTTCACATACAAACATAGGTGCGACTCAAACACAATGGACACTCATGGCATGCAAAGCAAATCAAATGAAATCCAGACATGGCAAACGACTCAAGCTTAGATAATGTGATACACAACCATCCTATGACATCTTAAGATGCAGCCAAGCTACCCACTTGAACAAATTCTCATAATTTGTTCCTATCGGCCCTCGATTTACCCAATCGAGTCCAATCGCCTTAACAAAGGGTTAGAAATTCCCTTACCTTTGATTTGGCGACACAAATTACTCCTCTTGAGCCCCAAGATTTCGGCCATCAATGTCCACAATCGGACTTGTCGTGCAACCTAACATATTCAACCAATTTCATCAATTTCCATACTCAATTCCTCAATCCATCAATCCCAATTGCCCATAACACAACCCTCAACATCTCATCACATCATAAACACCAATTTGAAACTCAATATTACCAACCTCAGCCCCTAACAATTTGGTTTTGCCCAGCCTTGCACAGAACCGAACTGGTTCTTTTTAGTTATGTGCAAACCGGGCACAATCAGCTCTAAACCAACTCTATTGCCATCATTTACTCATCATCCTATCTCTTAACATGTCTAGTTAAGGATCCAAGAGACTCGCCGAAGATTTGAGCTTGATTGGTTGCCGAAAACCCTTTGAAGTTGCCGGATCCTTCCTTGGTCAGTAACCGATAGATTCTGGGCAAGATATACATGAGTGGTTCATGATCAAAAACTTATCAAATAAATCCTTAATTTTTACCACAGATTCCTACACATGTCTGCTGAGTCTCCACCAAATTTGAGCTTTAAACTCCAATAATTCGACCTTCAAATGGACTGAGAAACAGACCTACCTCAGGTTGGCTCCAATTCTGTCGGCCTGTGGAAGAATGCTTGCTTCGAATTTCACAGAGCTCCAAATAACTTGATTCAAGTTGGAGGACATCGGCAAGAGGTGGATCTATGCTGTAGTGGTCAGTCGATGGTAGCTGGTGGCCGAAAGTGGCCCTCGTAGGCACCGAACAGAGGCGTCAGAACTGATCGCTGGTTTCTCCAAGTCAGTTTCTGGGTGAAATGTACAAGGTCGGTTCGTGGTCAAAAACTCATCAAATTGAGCCTAACTTTTTACCACAGATTTCTACACATCTCAGCTTGATTCCACAAAACTTGAGCTATAGATTCCAACATTTCGACCACCAGAGGGATTGAGAACCGAACCTACCTCAGATTGGAGTAGTTTCCATCGACTCTCGGGAGAATCCTTGCTCCGGACTCCTCGGTGCTCCAAATGCTCCAATTCTTGTTAAAAAATGTCGACAAGACATAGATCTTACTTTGGGTGGCTGACCGGCATCCAGGGGTGGTCAGAAGTGGTCGTGGTGGCCTACGAAGTGGAGCCCCAGAATCTGTCTGGCGACAGCAGAATGAAGGAGGAAGAAGATGAAGGTATCTGGTGTTCTCTCTTGGAATTTGGCCGAAAATTGCAGAGGTAAGGAGAGAGAAGAAGCTTTATTCAAGGCTTGGTCAAAAACCTTTGATTGGTAGGTGAGTGAATAGTGTGAAATGTCCACAACTCTTAGATTTTTAACACTTGGCATTACTATTTTTCAAGATGATCCAATGGCTCATTTTCATTCTTGAATTTCGACAGCCCTTGGGGGGTTTATTATCCAATTTGCCCTTCTTCATTTGCTTGGGCAAAGCTTTAAGTTTGAGGGGTAAAATGGTCATTTTACTCCCAAAGTTCAGAACGTCGTTTTTCTCGTTCCGAAAATCTTTGATAGGGCAACAACCAATCCAAATGACGTTGGAATTCTTGATTTTCCATTTCAAACTTTTCAAGGCTCGTTTCTAAAGGTTTTATCTATCAGACGTGATTCCAGCCTATCCCGAACCGACGGGAGGTTTTTGCAGACATTACGCGTATCGACCCAGTAATTCATATCGCGTTTTGGGCTCGTCAATTCATAGCAGCTTTGGTTATCATATAATTATGAAAATCTATCACTAGCTCCTAAGGTTTCGATATTCACCGTCCGATTTAGGAAAATTTTGCAAATCATACGTTGGTTAAGCGACATCACTCGCGCTCCAATTCGTATGACACTCGCAAGGCATCCATTAATCGCTTTGGATCGACCTTTTTGTGGCTCTAAATATACCCTCGACAATCCTTATAGTCAAAGAGCCATCTCCTATCCGAGTTCCCTAGGTCTACGTACCTCATCTCGCGTTAGCCTTTTCCTTTTGGTCAGTCTACTAGAATTGATCAGGTTCGAGCGGAATACGACTGAAATCCATCTCTAGATACACAATTCTCATTACTGAGCCTGAAATTGACTGAAAATTAGAATGTCACGGGAAAGTTTGGCATAGGTATTAACCAAGATGGACCAGGCCCCTTGGGAAGTGGTGTTGCGAGCAAGAAGAGGTTGGATGGGTAGAGAGATTGTACTAAGGAGTTACTGAAGAGAAGATGATCATCGCGCTTCCATGTTGCATAGGTTGGATTTGTAGCCATCTTACCGTCAATAGTGATGGTTGGTGTAGGACTGGGATGATAACCATCGAGAAAGCCATAGAGATCATAGCCTTCTAATAGACTTTGGATTTGAAGGCTCCACGTGATGTAGTTGGTGGTGCTCGGTTTTGTGATGTTTCTGGTGTTGATGGTGACAAGCGGATTATTTAAGTCTCGGGCATTTTGAATGGTGATATGAGTAATGGAAGGTGCAGAGGTGTTATCAGAAGTCATTATGGTTTAAGAGGAAAGTGGAGAATTGAGAGAGGAAAAAAAAAAGATTGAGGGGAAAGGAGCAGGTCAAGAACGTGGCGTGCTCTAATACCATAAAGGAATTGAGAAATAATTACTTATATTTATTGAATAGAAGTAATGTATATACACACACGCACACGTACAAGAGGAGATTGGGTTGATTCCCAAATCTCAAATAACGATCAATTAAATATTCTAAATCTAGCTGATTACCTAATCTATGGGATTTGCTGTCAATCAAAATATTTACAGCACCTAAATTATCAAAAGAGATCATTACAGAAATAAATAATCATTAAATTAATTCCTCTAATATACATTAGGTGTTTCTACCTCTTAGCTACATTGCTAAGAAACTTCTTGCATGTTTTTCATTGCAGAATATCTCTACAGAGATTTTCATTGTATCAGTAAAAGAATAACATCACAGAAAGATGGATGGAAGCAAAACTTGACTTTACTGATTTATGTGATTTGTTTATCATATAGTTCGGTACTCATTTATGGGATTCCTATCATTCAATATTCACATAAATGGCGACCTTTGCTCGTTCAGAGACATCCAATGTCCTCTACATCCATTCTTTAAGAAAATTGACAACAGAATTCGAGGAAATGCCAAGATGTTATTGAAAGCTAATAGAGGTGATTGATTATGATCCGACACATGCTTGATGTTCTAACTATAATCAAAACAACGCTAAGCCATTTCCTTAATTTATAGACGTTGGCGAAGCTACGATGGATGGTCGCTTGTGGACAAGAGGTCATGATCGCCGAGGGTGAAAATTGGCGATCTCGGAAAGGAAAGGTGAATACTAAAAAAGGAGAGCTCTTACGGTGAGACACATCTGTCAGTGATGGAGCCAGTGGATAGAAGGTCGCATGCTATAGATGATTGACGGTCGCTAATGGACGGAGGTTGTGCGACTAACGAAGGTGAAACTTGGCAATCTTGAAGAGGAAAGGTAAAAACTGAAAAAGAGAGCTTTTTCGGAGAGAGACACTCGCCGGTAAACGGGAGGTCATGTGCTGGCAATCTCGGAGAGGAAAATAGGAGGCGAACTTTGACGGCAACTGTCGCAACACTCTAATTATCAAGACGTTCTATTATTTTTAGAGTTTGTTATGTTAGGGCTTTTCATTTCTAATCTCGATTTCCAATTCTATTTTTTGAGGAATCAGAACTAGCAATTTCTATAAAACGAGAATCGGGTCTCGGCTTGTCATAACTTGGAATCAGACCATGAAGCGGCAGTCCGGTTATTCGATTCTCAATTTTACCTTGGAATTATGCTCATCCTTAAATTTGAAAGCTCAAAATGAAGGAGTACTCAAGCCTTGACGGAGGGTTGAAAGGATGATGGTTTAAGTCCACCGGATGCGGAACCGATTAGGAAAACTTTTTGTCAATACTATTCATTTTATGGATTTTCTATATTTTTGTGTGTTCATATCTTATGGATTGTTGATATTGAAAGATGAGATACTTTTATTTTTGTTGTCGTGTTCACTCTCATTTTATTTAACTTAATGTGAAAAAAGAACAAGAAAAATTAAGATTATCAGGTTCCTCGGGTACTCAGGAATTAATTGAAATTTGTGACAAGGCAGGTTTTAGGTTTCAAGATATACACGGTAGGTTCTAAATTTTAGTGAGTAGGTTTCAGATTTCGAGTAGAATTCGCTCTTAATACTCATGCACGACTTAGACGAATTTTAATGTCTATAAGTTAGATAGGATGGCTCTCACATAAGGGTTATATTGTCTCTAACCTTTATAAAATATAAGATTCGCATTCAATGATTAGAAAATAATCCTCATTTTGGAAGGGTCATTCTCGTATAAGGTTGCTTTATCAACGGAGACCATATTTATTGGCGAATGACTTATCTTCGCGTTGGCCTCCAATAGGGAATCCTATTGATGCTACTTTTGTGGAAGAAGTAGATGATTTGAGGAGGCTTTGCAGATCTGAGAGAGCGATTCGAGAGACGAGTATAAATGTATTTTTTTGCAAGATATGGACGCATATTTGTTTATGGATCGTCAAAACGCCCGAAGTTGGATCGATTCGCAATTTTTTGACACCCCTAGATGTGACGAATGGTGAGATAAAAGAATTATTGATCAAGTCTATCAACACATACGGCATCAAGTAATCACATTTTCTTCGCGTGTCAGTTGATCTTGCTAAATTACATGTGCAATGTATATCATTTTGATTGGGTTGTGACGTCCCGTGTCGACAACATTTCGTGAAATACCTACTTTTAATGGGACCTTGCTTAGGTCCATCAAATTGGATTTTAGACTAGTCGGTTGGGACACAGCCATGAGCCCCGGATTGGAATCATCTAACCGTCCACAGGAAGGTTAGGCCTAACCTTCAGTTGATCTCAATCGTCCGTTCGCATCGGACGGCTGAGATTTAACTATGGCCAAAACGCTACATAAAATTATTTGAATTTCAAAATTCAAAAATAAAATAATAATTGAAAAACGCCTTTATGGATTGAAATTCATTTCCCTTTCCTCCAAATTCGATTCACAATTCCTCTCCATCGAAAACTCCATACCCCAGTTCACGTTATTGCCTCCCTCCGTCCGCCATTCCACCGTTGTCGTTTCTTGGGCGCCTGGAGGACGAATCTGGAGGGAATCAAAAACTCCATACCCCAGTTCACGTTCTCACCTCCCTTCGTCCGCCATTCCATCACTATCATTTCTTGGGCACCTGGAGGACGAATCTCGCACCCAACTCGAGCGTCATCGCTAACCGCTGAGGTAATCGCTGACCGCCGCTCCGTTTTTGCTATTTTCCTAATGAATCCGAGTCTCACGATTGCAATGTGGCATTTTGTGTCCGCTATTCAGGTTCGCCCGACGCCTTCACCTATCCCTTAGATTGTATGCTCGTCGCTCGAAGCCTTTTCCTTCGTCCAGTCATTGTCGTGTTCTTACTGCTTCAATATCCTCTGAGAAAGGTATGTCCGTCTCTCTCTTTGAAACCACGTCGAGTTCCAGGATACCTGGTCTGCTGAATTTATTGGTGATGTTGAAAGGAAATGTCGGTTCATGATGCCTAGTCTTACACAAAGTGGGTAAAGTTAAGTTTGCATGATGATTAGTCGATGAAATGCCAAAGCGGGGTTGTTTCATGAAAAATAACCTCAAGAGCCTCCGCAATTAGGCTCAAAAGGTTGGGTACCCTGAAGCTGATTAGTATGAGATTTGCATTTACAAGCTTGTCGCATAATATAAAGACCTGAGTCAACATTTCCATTTGTTAATCTAAAGAAAATTGTGTAGACAAAATCAGCAATGAATGCATTGATCTACGGTAGCAGAAGATGAATAAAATTGTGCAGATAGTGATTTCTTGGTTAACTAATAAGTGAAAGCTACTGGAGGGCACGCATGCTAGTTTAGATATATATACTATGTCTGTCTTACCATTCCGGCAGTTGTAGAAATCCACAAAATGCATCTGCAGTTGCAAGAAGCAAATGTCTTTACTAACCATGATAATAGATAGAAAAAGTTAGATGCTAAGGGAAGTAATATTCCAATCTCGATTAGCATGCCTTCCAGTGCTGAAGTACCACATTTCTAACAATGTTCACAAATTTCAAAAGAGCCTTGTTACCCCTTATTTGTTTTCATTTTTTAATTTTCCACAAGTATCATTACATTGCCATATTTTTGTGTAAACACTATCTTATATTGTATTCATAATGAAGCCTTGAATGCTAATGGCCTTTGATGTTGTATATCACTTATTTATGCTTTTTAGGTTTGTTGACATGCCGATGGAATATTACGTTGTTTTCAATGGTCATAATATCGGCATAGACGATAATTGGTCTCAAATTAACATGCAAGTAAGTGGTTTTAGTAGAGCTAGTTACATAGGATATTAAACATGGAAAGCTACAAAACATACATACTTGAAATTTTTCAATATAGAGAAATTGCCAACGACAATTCGTTTGCCTACCCGATTTCGTCCCAACAATGAATATGTGAATCAGATATGTTAGTTGTTTACTATTGTGATAAGACATTTTTCAGTGATTTATGATGTAACAATTATATGGTTTCTTGTTATGTCTAATCAGGACGATACTTGTCCTAGTGGTTCTAGCCGAGATATGGAAATGGAGTGGAAACAAACCCGAAGAGAGTTGGAACTAACCCGAAGGGAGCTAGAACAAACCTGAAGGGCGCTGGAACATAGCCAATATTCGCATCAATTGACTATACAAGAATTGGAACATACTCAAGGTTCGCTTCAATTGACTGTACGGGAGCTACATAATGCAAGGCACGCGACTAACGAATTTCGAGATATGATCAATGGCTTTAGAAATGTGAACATCGATTAGAAATGCTCCTATTCGGAATAGTAACTCTTCGGGAGCTACATATCCAAGTTTTTTCCACTAGGTTGAATGTTTCGGATTCTTCATTTATGTGTGAGGTACAAAGACGATGGTTTTATGCAAACAGTGATGTAATAGATTCTGTACAATTTTCATTCTTGTTAAAACTTTGTTGATTTTGATTCACTCATTTCATGCCAATGGATGTTCACCTATTTACTTTAGTTTTTTTTTTTTGCTCCCATTATTATTTTATGCAAAGCAAAACCTAGGTTCTGATGTCGGTAGCTAGGGAAGTTGTTGGATGGGAAGACAGTAACAAAAGGAATGGAAAAAAAAAGTTCGGAAACGAAATACATTTTATATTCATTTGTCGTTTCTATATAACTTTGCTATTATATATATATATATATATATATATATATATATATATATATATATGTATATAAAGACGATGGTTCTTTACGAAAAGTAACGTACAATTAAAAACACGTTTATATATATATATATATATATATATATATATATATATATATAAAACAACGTAAATGGACATAACAAAAGGAAGGGAAAAAAAGTTCGGAAACGTCATACATTTGATATTTCATTTGTCGTTTCTATATAACTTTGTTATTATATGAAAAAAAAAGCTGATGGTTCTTTACGAAAAGTAACATACAATTGAAAACGCATTATATATATATATACATAACAAAAACTCGGGACACACTTCTCTTTATCTATCAGTAGCATCTATATCACCATTCCCCTGAAGGAATATATATAATTTATTAGAAGTCACCAATAAATTAAAACAATAAATTGAATATAAAAGAGTACAACGACAATTTATACCTGAGTATCTAAACCATGCTTCTCAAGTATTCCATCTCTTGCTTCACGTGTCCATCTTTTCAAAATGCAAGCACTTGGAATAAACTTAATGTTCACCAAATCAAGCACCTTCAAGGCATGGCAACATAAGATCCCAATGGTCTCAAAATGATTACAAGAATAATTCAACACTTTATTGCTTGGGTCACCGATGACCTTGTACTCTGGATCATTTGTCCCACATGAACTAACAACATATTCCCACAAGAGACCTACCTCATTATGTTCCTTGATAACCAGGCCTAAACTTTTCATTATTTCTGTTTGAAAATTGTCAAACATCGAACGTGTATAGACCTTCTTTGCTTGCTGCAACACAGGTGATGTTTGAGAAAAAAAATCGTTGGCAATTTCTCTCTAGCATTAAACTCAGTTTGTAACTCTTTGTACCGCTTATCACTCACTACCTTATCAAATCTCTTGAAAAATTTACTTAGATATAATACATGCAAGATAATCCTTCATATCTCCATTCAAACTTTTATTTAACTGTGTACTACGTATCCCCAAAGTTACTGTAGATTTCATATAATATCTAACCCACTTATTTTTCAACTTATATAGATTTTGGAGCCTAGCATTGTTAGTAGTTTCATATGATGAAAGTAATGAATCCCAAGCCTCTTCAAATTTTTGCATTTCTACATATTCATACACAAATTTCTTCAAATCAGTCAAAAAATTAGATCCATTCTTCATCAAATGACCAACATTTTTATGGCATTTTGCATTAGATGCCATGTACACAATTCGTGTCTTGTCTCGGGAATCACCTCCTCTAATGCTTTGACATTCTTTCATCTTGATCAATAAAAATTGTTACAGGCTGCCTATTTTTGTGTGCCCCCAAGAATGTTTCGAAAAGTCATCTAAAGGAATCGACGGTTTCATCATATAAAAGTGCAGCACCAAAAAATCACAAGCTCTCTATGGTGATTCAATCTAATAAATACAACAAGTGGCCTACACTCTTTGTTCGTGGAAAATGTGACGTCAAAGATCACAACATCACAAAAAATGACATACTTTATAACCATCCTAAAATCTACTCAAAATATATTTGTTATTTGCTCATTACTATCAAGCTAAACGGCATAGAAGAAATATATGTCTAAGATCTATCGTTTTTTCAAAGTACCTCAATAAATATCACGCGTCTCCAAACTCCATGTCCCTCTCTCGTTTTGTGCAAATATAGTTTCTCATATCAACCCTCGTGTAATCAATATTTTATCTTCTCCCAGATTGTACGCTAGACAAGTCATGTTGCTATCTCGGTGTGAGGCATGCATTGTCAGCCAAAATAATTTGCTGAGCTTGGACATCGCTTATTTCCCTATGTGACTGTATCATGTGAGTACACTCTGCAAAGTAGAATGGATGGTAATGATTTGGCTCAAAATCACACACAGAATATTTACCGCTCCCTTGAACCAATTTGAGGTACATTCGAGCATGGCAGTCCATCCTCTTTTTAGGGCTAGACTTTTTTACTAATTCCACCCGTTTATCTATAACACGACATCCCTCTTTTGCACAACAAAAATGCAAACTAGTTATGGCACTATCCTTCCCTTTGTTATTACATCTTCTACGTACACCAAAAGCAATTTTCGATGCATACATCTTTCAAAACTCTCATGTCTCATCTTCATCATTAAATTACATGCCCATTTGTGGAGTCCAGTCATTTATGCTGATAAAATCACACAAAAAGTAGTGAACAAGGTTGATTTAGACGATAAACTTGAACAAAAAACTATAAAACATAAGAAAAACTAATATACTTTCATGAAGAAATGAATTACCTTGTGCCATCATCATCCATTTAGAAGGACGACTCCATTTGAGTGATATTTTGACTGCTAATGCTAAACATGACAGTTTGTGGTACTTCCATATCAGCAGAACTGTGGTAGAGAAGTAGAAAGAACAGAATATAATGAGTGTATATATTTGAATACAGCAAGATGTCAAAGGAAAGATGAACAAATAGCTAGTCATGCCAAAAAAAAAAAATTTCAAAGGAGGGTGCTTTTATTAAAGCTTCATATGCCCCAACCCCAGTAGTACTCATATATTGGGGGTAAGAGATCAGCTTAAAGTTACAAAAGGATGGGAGAATATTCTTTGACAAAAATGTCCCATTAGACAAGCATTCATCACATTCCAATTTGCCATTAAGGAGAGAACTCGTATCTAGACAACTAAATCAAAATCTTAATCAAAAGCCATTCATGTTCCCACGGCGAGTTCAAACTTTCATAATCCAAGTCAACAAACACAACGCTTTCGAAAATAAAAATCTGAACTTCAACTAAATTGAAATCCTAATCAAACGTCATTCATGTTTCTATAGTCTAGGTCAACAAATACAACGCCTTCGAAAACAAAAATCTTAAAATGCAACCAAGATTGCCCAAATTAGCACAACAACAGAGTAGATGAACCGAACACCACAATATCCAAAATCAAAAGCTTCGTGCTACCGCATCTCAAAGACTGTACAAAGATCGAATTACACAAGACAAGTTCATGATAGATTACTGCAGATGTTGATGGGAGCTTCAAGCTCAGTAGGATTGGGCTATGAGAGGAAGATGTCGCAAGAGGTCGTGCAGAGCTGGCGGATCAACGTCCTCTGGCTGCGGTACAAAAATCAATCGATCAGCACACAAGAAGCTACATTTGGGTTTCTAAGAAATTGCAGCTTCACACACTGGAGACGGAGTTCACTCCATATAAATCTTAACTGCCGAAACCGTGGCAAATGTGCAGTTTCATCGACAGAAATCAACACATTCAAAAATCCTACCCCAAGGAATAAAATTGCAAAATTATGGCATTGCCTCGAACATTCGACACTCAGGAAATGACTAAGGAATCGATTGAGTCAAGGAGGCGAACCAGAAAACCAAACATTCCTCAAAGATCTAAAGCAAACTAGCCATGAATCACGAAAGAGGATCGCCAAGTTTTGAGATAATGAGGTAGTTGAGACTGTCAAATCCGCACCTCAAATTGTAGTGTCCCTAACAAACTGTTGATGCTGCGGCTGGAATTGAGGGCCCGCCTTCACGCCCCTGCCCGCGCCTCCAGATGTGGTGTCGTCGGAGAAGGACGGAGGGTGGATCTAAAAATCGTTGGAGAAATCATTCGGAAGAGGAGAGAGGGGATGAAGGGTGGATCTGAAAATCATTCGAAGGAGGAGCGAGGGGACAGAGGGTGGATATGAAAATTGTCTGAGGAGCGAAAGTGAGGGCAATCGAGAGTGGATCTGAAATTTGGCTTTTTTTTTTTTAGCTTTCAGTTTTCCGCTCTATTTAAACACAAAATGCTTCTGCGTTTTAGCCATAATTAAATCTCAGCTGTTCGATACGAATGGACGACTGAGATCAATTAAAGATTAAACCTAGCTTTCATGTGAAAGGTTAGGTGATTCCAATCCATGAACCCATCAAAACAGACCCGTGCGTCAAATTCAAAGAAAATTAGATTTTTCGGAAATTGCTTTACTGTTATTTTTAAAACGAATGGATCCCACCGACCTAACCTTGGTTGTCGTCTCGTTCCCTGTTGTTTCCCCATGCCGCGAGGATTCCTGCGTGAGAATCAAGCATTGCAAATGTCCACCCGTCGAAAAAGACAAAAGAAAGCGTCCACCTGTATCCAGCACCGCATGATCGTAATCCACCGCCTTCGCTCGATTGAACTAAACAACGGCCAGAAACGTACCACGTGGCTTCGGATCCACCCTCAACAGCGTCATCATCTCTAATCCTGACCGTACACCGCCTCAGCATCTCTTTATAACCCGGCTCGCCCTAAAACTCACCCCTTGTCCCCCGCCTCTGGTGCTTTTGTTCGTCGCTCTCAGATCCGATCAGCTCCTAGAAATCGCCCCCTCCCTCCTTCCCTCTCTATACATGGCTGCTTCGCCCTCGGAAATCAAGCCATCAGATCGCTTCGGGATGGCCACTTCCATGGCTGTTTTGATGGATCGAAGGCCCTTGCTCCGAAGATCGAGGTTCGTAACCCTAACTACCTGAGGTAAGGTTCTGCTGATTTTCCTGTTCAGCTCGAGATTCTGGTGTTCGTAGCTGTGTTTTTATCCGATTTGCTTCCCCGTTACGTGCGGTTGCGTTCGCTTTACGAAATCGTCTCTTCTGTGTTTATTTTCCCCGATCTGGCAGGTTCCACCAGTTCCGTAGCTGTGTGGGATGACGGAAGCTGATTCATCAAGCGTTCGTTATGATCAACAGACTCGAGAGCTCATCGGAAGCTCGGCGGTGCTTCGCGAGGACGATCTGGCGGTCATGGAGGGAATAGAGGCGACACTTCCGGTGTCGATTGGCTTTTGACAGATGCCGTGACTGTGACTATGTATTTGCGATGCATGTTCGATTTATAAGTGAGGTACTGTCGGTCGTTGTTTGGAGGATGTATGAGATAGATTGGGACGAGCTTTGACCCCTTAGCTCTGGGGCTGACGAGTTCCCGTCGATCTTTTGTCATCCCGGCCTTTGCCATGATGGGTGCGCTCGCATGGCGGGCCAACCAAAAGTCAATGAAAAATCAAGCTTTTTGGGGTTTTTGAGGGGAGATCGCACGGGGATTGCCCGGGTTCTCCTCTCTCTGTGTGCTTTGTTATTGCGTGCTTTGGCTCTGCTCGCTCTTCACCCCCTTACTTTTGATCGCATCACTCGCTCCGTCCATCCAAATTTAGGATCGGAAGAAGGCATTCAAAGCTCCGCCAGACTGGAAAGCAATTGGTCACCTGCCTATTGAATCTGACGCAGAGAAGGTGAGACACATGGGCTTAAAGGTCGAGCTTACCTCTGATTTTTTCAACACGAAGACAGTTATTAGCACAATCACACTCGAGCACGTTAATATGCCTGTTAAAAGTATATTGCCTATATCTGGAGGTGATCTTCATAAATTTACAATCAACCTTGTTGTTAATTGGTGTTACTTAGTATTGTCTAACAGCTGAATCGTTCTTTTATGTTGGACAATTATTTTTCATCTCTTGCCTCTCAAGGAGGGGAAAATCAATTAACTCGGTACGTCTTCTGGAAATCTGCTGCCTCGCTTGACATTCTCGTCAGAATCACATTCCAAAATTCTACAGTAAGTTGAATCAATGGGGTTATGTCCATTCACATACTGGAAACCGTTGTTCTGTTCATACAAATACGCTTCACACAGGAAACGAAAAATGGTGTTTCTGTACGGGACTTATCAGTTGCCTTGCCCTCAATTAATTGTTGCTGACTTCTTGATGTTGCATCTCGTCCAGTTTCTGTTGTTCAATGGCGGTATGTGAATTTTTCCATTTGTGGTTGATTGGCTTTCTCAAGAAGAGTGTGGTAGGTAAGGGTTGTTCCATCAGAGGTACTGCTTCTGTTTGTATATGCCTTTTTGGTCATTGCTGATTGCTGAGAGCCTCATAGATGAGTTCTGTATTGTGATCGAGCTAACAAGATTGAGAAAGATTGAGAGGAGTTCACCACGAAGGGCCACGTCCTTGTTGCTGATAAAGCGGGAAGGAAGATGGGAGATAGGAAGGAAGCTGGTTGAGCGTTGTTGTTGTTGTTGCGGATGGAGAGGTGACAGTCTCTGCTTGGTGTGGTGTGCGAGTGTGCATGATTTTTACCCGTGCTCTAGTTATCTAATCTTGGGTTTTGGACGTTTGTCGTAAGATTATCTTTTGCTGTTCCTGCACATCATCTGATACTCATGTTATGTCCTGTTACTATAATGATGCCAGTTGGATCAGTTTGAAGTATTGAGCCTCCTATTGCTCTGTTGCTATCTTAGTGATTCAACCGCTTTGATGGTTCATAGCCGCAGAGCAGGGGGACAAATTTGTAGAACTATTGGTCCTCTAGATGAGTTTCGCATGAATAGTTAGGTTATCTTGAATGGTTTCAAAGTTGAAGGCGAAAGGATGTAATATTCTATTTGAGCGTAACTGGATGACTTTGGGTCCTCTGTCCATGCAAACATGGGTTTTCTGGTGGCTATGGAAATACTAATTTGGCTCCGTGTTCGTAAGTTGCAGTTCCAGATTTTGTTTGTGCCTGGAACCGAAGTGGAAGATGATGGGCAATTATTTGTCTAGAAGAGCCGCTTTTTGTCGTCGTAGTGTAGGTGGTGTCTTCATATTTGAAGTGCTGTCGGTAAGAAGCCCTGTTTTTTGCGCTTTTGTGTTATGTGCTTGTCGATCTCTATTCATAGCATTTCTGGAACAACCGAGATTTGTCATGGCTTCAGAATGTAAGTTCCATTTCTGTCTTTTCAAATATCGAAATAAAATATATTATGCAAAAAAAAATAGAATATAAAAAAATACATATATAATATACTGCCTTCTATTGCTATGTTGGGGCAAGGGAAGCCTCGGGAAAGTATAGGTCATCTCTCAGCACTATTTCGGGTGGCATCTTGCTCGTGAGGTGGTGGAGTCTGAAGTGAGCTGCTCATTATTGTCTTGCCTCAACCCAAGAAAGTTATGTAGTGTAGCACTCGAGGAGCAGAGGTCATCATTCCCCCAAAATTAAGGAGAAGGTACTTGTTATAAAGGAGGCAGGCTCCTTCCGCTGTCGTCCATGAGAAGAGGCTGGTCCCCTTTCTTGGTTGGAGTAGTGCATTGTTGGAACTCTGTTGGACCCCCAAGCTCAGATGCAGCTCTTAGCTGCCTTTCAAGATGCCAAATTGTTCTCAACTTTCGTTGGTTTGGTGGGGCTTTTTATTTATCAATCGAAGGTTGGAGTTGGCTTCATTGCTTGGTTTTGGAAGATGGGAGAGATCTCAGATCAGGTTCAACCTCAAGTAACCTCAAGTAATGGATAAAAAGTTAAGACATAAAAATGCTTAAAATTTAACATCATTGATATTACTAAATTGTAAGCTGGTGTTCTGCATGCGCAAGCATATGCCATATGTTATTCTTGATATTTTAACATTTGCGCTATTTTTAAAAAAGTAACTTTTGGATTTATGTACCGTTTGTCGGAAGCTTAAGCAATGAGTTTATATATGGTACTTTTATTAGCAATGGTATGACTTCCTGTTCATAAGCGGGAAAAAAACCGCGATTTAGGTGATCTGAAAACATATATATATTTTTAAAAATAATCAGTAGATAAAATAATTAGCTTTTTGAAAATGTTTTTCATATATTGATGATTTATGTTTGAACGTTTTGGTAAAAGATTAAATATTTGTTAGATTGTTTTGGAAAAAATGTCTTTGGACTTCTTCTTTTTTTTTGCAAACGGAGGGAGGCTTAATAATGAGCACGGGTTTATTTAGATTGATAAATGCGCTGCTTATACTTGCATATTGGTACACTTTTGTTAATGGGTATTTGCGGAAATTAATTTGGGGCGAAAAAAAAAAAGAAAAGAAAAAAGTTTTGTGAATGGTTTGAGTGAAACCTAGACCATATGCATGATAGGTAGGGTTGGCTTCTAGATCCGTGAGCTCGAAAGGGCAGAGCGCTCGAGCCTCTCTCCTTGAGGCTGGAGAGGTTGGTGGTTCAAGTCCACCCGGATCTGTTCGCTTCTTTCGGCTTTCATTGCACGTGGTTGAGGCCTGGGCGACTTCTTGAGCTGGATATGAAATCATGCAGTTCAATTTGATTTTCAGCGGGCAAAATGTTTTCCTGTCCACTTTTTTTTTTTCTTTTGGGGCAAGATTTTCCTGTCCACTTTCTCGTGCATAGAAGTTTGTCACGCACTTTTCTATGGTTTATCTCTTAGAAGCCACTTTATCGGCAGGCTTCCAAGTTCGCCATTCCGATGCGGCCAAAGAAAAAGACTGATTCCCATCTTAATCAAGAAAAACTTTGGCCGTGGCCGTGGAAAAAGGGAAATTAGGGCTTGACATACTTAACAATCAACTGAGCTCAGCAAGTCAGGTTAGTTTTAGAATGGATTCTCCTTTCTTTTTTTCTTGATTTCCGGTCAAGTCCCATTAATTGATTATAACAATATCGTGGAAATGCTGCACAGACCCAAGAACCGTGGCATGAGGTATTCAAATCCCGCGAGTAGGAACTCGACTCTTTCTTTTGGTTTGTCGATGTCTGAGTAATCAATATGTATAGGAATCTCACAAACAGCCTAGGCATTATGCCTGCCTCAGTGTGCCTGCCAAAGTATTCGTCAATCTGGCTCCCCAAGTCATTTACTCCAATTCATCATTCTGGAGGCCAATCTATGTCCTGGAAAACCCCCGTTCTCAGCATAATCGAAGACGCATGGTAGCGTATTCAAAGTAGTTGATCTCAAAGTTTTCTTAGTTTTCGCATGTTCTCAATGAGTCAATGCCCCTCAAGTGTAATGAAGAATCTAACCGGTGATTCTTCACTTTTTTCAACTCTTTGTTCTCCGTCTAAGTTTCTGCCGTCTTAGTGATGCATTAACTAGAGACCGAGACGCTTCAAGCATTGCTCCAGCCTATTAGTCCCTAAATAAGGGAAAAAATTCCATCTTCTATGATAGCCCTGCTCTAGTAAGAATGGGGATACTATGATTTGTCCATGAAGTCGGTATGCAAAATTAGTTTCGTTAACCTGTGCTTTGAGGGCAGTTGTTGGGCATATTTTGTTCGGAATAATGTTATTTTCATGCCATTTGTTGGTTGTAGTTGTCGACAGAAATCCTTGCAAATGTCATTCCAACTCAAATTCCTAACGGGAATTTTCCCTAAAAACTTGTGCTCCGCGGATAGTTGTCAGCCACTAATGTTGTCATCTTGCGGTTGTCAAGTGCTCACTGAGGCCGCCGCGGCTAAGACTTGGTCCATCTTTGCATGGAAGACGGACGATGTTACTCTCTCTCCATGCACAATGCAACAGGGGTAGAGAGATTAGCAGCGGCGACACCGTCGTGGTCCCGAGGCGGTGGATCGGTTCAAATATGGTAATGGCGAGGAAGGAATAACAGAAACGTACACCAAAACGATGAATAAATGTATGTGATACACAAGTTATAAGGCTATTGATGTATAGTCTATTTGTTGCATAAAGGAATCGGGAGATAGAATGAACTTGTATGTTTATTGGCCAGGAACAAAGCGACATCGTGTAAATCCGTGATGTTAAGCTCAATAATTAAATGGACTTGTGTGTCTAGGTGCATGACGGAAGAGGTCTGATTTTACCATCGGGTGCAAGCAATCCTAAGTTTTTCCTACGACTTTCGCAATTTCACGAAAATGGTGGATTTTTATTTGATAATTCGTGTATTTATTGAGTAATCTAACAAAAGTTTTTACTCTTTCAATATCTATTTTAGTTGTAGGATTAGCTCATGAATTCTTGGAATAAATGAATTGATCCCCGGTTTGTTTTGGTGATCCTACCTTAATAAATTATTAGGATTCATTTTTCATTTTCCAATAAAATTTTACGTATTCAGATGTTTCATCGTTCCCATCGCTTCTAAATTAAAACTTTTCCAATTTTTATTTGTTCAGAGTAAGTAAATAAATCGTGATCTAAGTAATAAATGCCCAACTTTCCTTTGAATCAAATGCCTCTTTAACCCGTATTACTCCTGAAAGAATACCCATGGTTAAAAAGACAAACTCGAGATTAACAATGCGATAACACTACTAATCTAATTGTTGAATCAGTTGCCGTCTTGTAAAAATTTTGAGAAGGGGAAAAAAAAAAAGTGCTCCGCCAAGATCTCTTCGTTAGTTGGGGGAAGAATCCGCCCCAATCGAATTTCATGTATTTCAGTTATGTTTAAACGACAAGAAACCTTACCTTAAATATGTAAAACCGAAATCCACGAAATACCTCGGTTGGTTATATTAGATTCTCGTGGACAAGATAAGGGGAGAGCCAAAACTCGGGACGATTGGCGTGAGAATTGTTTATTTTGATGGTGCGGTAAATAAAAAACACACGAGTTAACAAGCTCCTAGGTTTGCTATATATCTGATGATAATCAAATCAATGACTGCCGTTCGATTAGTTTCGGGTCATACGTAAATAACTAGGAGATTCCACCTCTAGAAAGCGGCCTACACCTTGTGGCTTCAGTTGTTTGTTGCCACTTCCTCGCCCACCCATTATGGACAAGGTACGCCACTACGATGGGCCTAGGGTTGTCAATGGGCTAGGCCGGGTCACAGCTCGCCCCGAAGATAATAGTATTGAGTTCGGGCTGACCCGCGCCGGGCCGAATTATTTTTTTTTCGCCTTTTTGAAATTAAAGTTAATTGATAAATCTACCGAATGAAAGAAAATAAAAAAAGAATTAAATTAAATTAAAGAGAAAAATGGATGTTAAAAGCCGTTCGTGAGTCGGGCCGACCCGGCCCGAAAAGACAAAAAATCAATTGAGTTTTAGGGCCAGGTCGGGCCGTGCCAGCCCGTCTGGCCCAAGCTTTTTTGACACCCCTAATGAGCGCGCTTTACTAAAGAAGCAGTTAAGTCTTCAAGCTTCGTCCACGTCTACGAATTGTTTGCATCGAATCTAAGGTTTTATACTGCACTCCGTAAATAGTAAGGATGCTAAAAAAGCCCGCGCTGGCCTGAAAATTAGGAACATTCACCTAATTTTCAGGTCGGGCTTGGTACTGCTCATGGGGCCAGATCGGGCCGGCCCAATTTTCACTTTTTTTTAGGCACCCACACTTTCTTTTTAAATTTAATTAATTTATATTTTTTTATATTCTTTCATTCGACGGCCTTGTCAAATGATTTTAACTTTCAAAAAAAAAAAGAATTCAACTCAACCAGACTCGTCCCGCAAAGTTAGGGCATGTGTATTTCGAGCCGGATCGAGGTAGGTACTGTTTAGTTTTGGGCCGGCTCAGTCCGTTGACATCCCTGCTAAATAGGGTTTTTTTCACGCGTCCCTCGCGATACCGGCATAACTCGGCTCTTAATTAAAAGCTTATGTCAACGCACATGTTCAGTTTGGGCCTTGGGCTAAACCATCTTGTGAAATACAAAACGATCTTGCAAGCCCTTCCGCTCGCAACTTCCTGCTAATCACGCAAACAGGAGGGACCCTTTCAGTCCTCATATGTTTCTCGATTTGTTTGGGAAATTTAAAGTGAAAATCTTGGAGTCCTCATCATCGTAATTAAGTATAAGGATGTCGTGACATATCGTGAACCGATTTTATGATACTACGACGCGTCGTTGCAATTAAGTAGAAAGCTAGGCGCTAAAAAAGCTGTGAACGGTCTTGTTTTAGAGCGCTTTTGTTTTTTTGGAAAAATATTTATCAAAAAATAATTTTTTGCATCACTTATGAAAATGAATAAATGAAATAGAAAATTTTTAATATAAATTATTATTTTGATACTGAAAATATTTTTTAATGATTAATTTTTTTTCAAAAAATATTCAAATAATTTATGTTTTGTGAAATAGACGGAATCATCGTCCATTTGTTTTTTCGACGGAGCCTTAATACTGAAAAAAAGGGAAATTGTACAATTTTTTTGTTTGGTCGGTGGTAAATTGGACAATACACTGGTGTGTTTTAGAAGTTTCCGCAACGCACACGTGCGAGCGTACTGTACTCTAGCGTGTGCCACCGCGAGGGTAATTTCGGAATCAAATGCTCCGAAGCCAGGCCCCGGGGGGTATTTCCTAATCCGGATCCCTAATCCCATTTAT
Organism: Rhodomyrtus tomentosa; assembly: GCA_028455895.1. Taxonomy (NCBI): domain Eukaryota; kingdom Viridiplantae; phylum Streptophyta; class Magnoliopsida; order Myrtales; family Myrtaceae; genus Rhodomyrtus; species Rhodomyrtus tomentosa. The sequence goes on along the minus strand of JAPCWY010000002.1, from coordinate 12,183,605 downwards.
AAAGCAACCCCAGCCTTCCCATCGATCTCCATGTCTGTCTCTCTCGTCCAGCTGAATCCTACGCCAGAACCGCCATGGAAGACAGCTTCAAGGTCCGGGTGGACCGCCTCTTCGGCTCCCTGTCCTCTTCCTCCGCGATGGCGCTACAGTCTTCTGCCTCTCCCTGTAGCTCTCTCTGGTGCCTCACCGACGACGAAATCGAGAGGAAGGAGTGGAACCGGGCCAAAGGCAGCCCGGAACCCGAATTCGACCTCGGGCCGAGAGGCGGCGGGCTCGAACTGGGGAGAAAACGGCGGGATTTCCGGGAGGAACTCGAGAGGGACCTCGAGGACCTCGACGACGACTTGGCGGAGCAGCAGGAGGAGGAGAAGGAGGAGGAGCCGCGGTCGCTTAATTCGTCGAGCCTATCTGATAAGCCGGACGATTATAACGACGAGGAGTGGGAGATTAAGTCCTCTATCGGGCGGGATTGCACTTTGGACTTCGAGGTATGATGGATTCGTACGGAGATTTTATTCGGGAAAAACTTTAAATTGCCGGTGTGATTGGTAAATCATCAGTTTATAAGGGATTGGTTGCATCTTAGGAGTAAGCGGAATGATTTGAGATGCTTATGACTGAGTTTTTGTTGGTCGGCTTCTGTTCGTTAATATGTTTGAATCCGTGTTGTGATGGAGTGAGCGAGGCACTGGAGCTGACAAAGACTAGGTTTTGTTGTAATGTTCTATTTTTCTGTATAGTAGTGAAGATACTCTATTTGATGATTCGAATCATTGACAGTGATGAAGATCACTATCGTCATTCCTTGCATGTACGTTGCACCTGTAAGCTATATAAAATCTTCTGTTGGCCGGTGCTTTCCTTCTTAATCATTCGTGTGGAGCATTTTCATCACGTATATCGTGTTGTCATCGTGCACTCATCTGTCAAAAGAAATGGTTTGAGCCCGAAATTATTTGCCGACATTTCACATTTCATTACAGTAAGAATTTTGTAGAACACAGTAAGGTAATTCAGGTGAGCTAAACTGTTTCTTTTCTCCCCTCGTGGAGTTAAAAAAGCCTGTACCCGTTGAAGGATACTTAGGAGGCTGAAACTGAATTATTCTTGAAGTTTGCTAAACAGTGCATTATGTCTGCAGGTGGAAGTTGCGATGACTTTGTTAAAGAAATTTCAAAACGTTTTATATGCGCTCATCATTTTACATTAAATACAGTTCGAAAATTCCATTCTATGATTTATTCTAACATTTTGTGAGAATTTTGTGATTTCTGCAATTATGGGGCCGATTCAAATCTGTCGCTTTTTTTTTCCCAACCACATCTGTTGGGTATCCTTGTAATTTTGTGTTTATGCTTTGTTGATTCTCAGGTGACCCCTTCTCGATGTTAAATAATTCAAAATCATTTCTTCGCTGTGCAGGAAGAGGAGGATCGGTATGATAAATTAGCTGTTGGGAGAGAGAAGGCTGGAGACCGCTTGTATATGAAAGATATAACCAACTATGGCATATGTATTGATCATGATAACGAGCTTCCGACTTCATTCAGTGATGCTGCTAGGGACCCACGTGCCGACCACATGGCTGCAAAAATTAGATTAAAGGAAGATGCAGAAGCAGCTGAAAAGATAGATTCTCTGCATGTCTCTGAGGAAAATGCGCATTTAGTGGCTAATTCCCAAGTTTACACATCTGAAGTTGATGTCAATCTGAAATCTATTTTGAAGAGGAAGGATGGTCAAAGTGATTCAAAGACACAAAAGCGTGTTCGGTTTGATCCTGAATCGATTGAGGAAGCATCTGCTGAAGCTGAACCTGTGACAATGGATCCTTCTAGAACAGAATCATCTGTCAGCGAAGATGGAGAAATCACTCCTTCTCAAGATTTTTGTTCTGCTGTTCCAGATTATGTGCGAAACCCTTCCAGATATACACATTATACATTTGATTCCTCGACTGACGTGGACGAACAATCTAATCGACAAGCCTATATGGACTTTACGAACATGTTGAGGAAGTCAGAATCCACAGATGCATGTCCACATCCTATTGATCTTCCTAAATCAGTCACTTTCATCCCAAGGAAAAGAGGTAGCATGGCCACAATGTTAGACAGTGGTGAGGAGCTGAAGCAAGATAATGAAGATGCAAGTAAAGCTGCAATACGTAGAAAAGTGACCCCTATTATTGCTGCTGTGGATTCCCAAGATAATGAATTGTGTGCAATGGAGGAAGATGAAGTGGAAGAAGCAGTTCACAAAAAGCACTCTTTGGTCCGATCAGGTCGGCAGTACCGGGCAAAGGCTAGGACAGAGGATGATTTATCATGAGATTTAATTGGTCATTATTCCTCTTGACATTCTAGCTTGGCTTTAACTAGTTTCCTTTGGTTTTCTTGAGCTACTTCTGTTGCATTCTATAACATGTATTAGCTTCTTGTCCTATATGTAACTTTAGCGATCTTAAGATGCACACTATTATGAACACAATATATGGTTGGTATCTTCTTTTTGTTCTTCACACTTTTCCCAAAAGCTAAGTCCGCTTAAAAGAGGCCAACCCATGGAGTGTGCACACCTGGGCACATATGTGATGGAGAGATTAGATGTTTGTGTGATATGCTGTTGGCTATAGTTGCTCCACTCGCTCCACAAAATACTCTTGTCAGGGCGCATTTGGATTATAGCAGGACAGACACCAAACTGGATACAAATTCTGAGATTGAATGTTTCTCAGACTTCAGTGAGGTTCTTTCCTGCAATGCTTTTGTCAATTCTTTTATGCCAAAACACAAATTGGCGGGGCAGGTAAGGGTGTCTTGTTTGATTATTTTTTGCCTTCGTGTGTCTTTTCATAGCTTGATTGCAGTTGAGTTCTGAACGCAGATTTTTGCCCTGTCAGGTTTTTGTCTCATGATGGTATCCCTTAGGGAGGTATTTAGTCTATGACCGAAGGAGGAAGCTACATCTGAAGTTGCAAACAACGTTAGCAAACTATGATTAGCATGCACTTGAGGTATCTACCAGATTATCATGAATATTTAGAGGCTTTAGTCCTCGTTACTGAGTCCTTTTTTGCGGCTTGATCATGCTATCAAAAGTCCCAAAATCGGTGCAGTGCAATATTATTTTATCTAGGCCTTTGCCGTATATAACCCTGTCTTCAATTGTAGTTCAGAGATCAAACCTTTCATTAGTGAGATGGATACATGTAGCTAGAGGCTTATACTTTGCAATTGAAAATTTGTGCAAGCAATTTCTACGCTACGGATTGATGGAAATAAGCTTATCAATCAAGAGTTGTTTGAATGCAAACCATTTCGATTCTCACACCATATGTAGGACTGTATGATTTAGCGTCTGTACAATTGGCTTGAAGGCTTGTAATGGTGATGTTAATATATGTGTGAAGGCTTGTAATGACACATCAAATTATTTTCCAATCACAGTAGGCTTACATTAAAGTTCTGCTTTGAGCCCTTATCTTTTTGCCCTGGTTATGGATGAGTAAACAAAAGGTATTCAGGATGAGTAAACAAAAGGTATTCAGGATGAGGTGCCGTGGTGGATGTTATTTGTAGACGATATTGTGCTTATTAATAAAAACAAGACTAGAGTTAAAGCTAAATTAGAATTATGGAGAAGCACGTTGGAATTTAAAGGATTAACGTTAAGTCGAAGTAAGACGGAATACTTGAAGTGTGAGTTTGACACGGCAGGAAGGGAATCGAGAAGCCTTAAATATTCTCGGACAGGAGATACTCAAGAAAGATACTTTTAAATATCTGGGATCAATATTGCAAAAGGAGGAATAGATTGATGAGGATATAAGCCATTGAATCAGAGCAGATTGGATGAAATGGTGCAGTGCATCAAGATTTTTGTATGATCGCAAAATTTCTATTAGATTAAAAGGAAAATTTAATAGAACAGCAGTAAAATCTGCCATGTTATATGAAGTTGAATGTTGCCCAGCACAAAGGAAACATGAGCGTAAAATGAGAGTAGCAAAAATGATGATGTTAAGGTGGATGTGTAGCCATACAAGAATGGATAAGATAAGGACTGAAGATGTTCGATGAAAAGTTGAAGTAGAACCGGTGGCAGAAAAGATGAGAGAACATGGTTTGGGCATATTCTCCGAAAGTCCTTAGATGCTTCGGTACGAACAGAAGTTTGCTATCGAGTGCATAAAATGAAAAAAGAAGAGGTCGGTCTGTCGAAACTTACTTGGGGAAAAGTAGTAAAATAAGATTTAAGAGAGTGAGAAATAGATTGGCGTACGGTTTGTCTTAGGACGGAGTGGAAGAAGGCTATTAGTATTGTGGAGGGATAGTGTGCGTGTGTGTGTGTGTGTGTGTATATATATATATATATATTTGTTTATTTTTTTTACATATTTATCTATTTTCCTTCGATTGATTTTACTTTTATTTTTATGAATCTTTAGGGTTCATTGATTGTCAACCCCAACTAATTTGGAATAAAGGTATTGTTGATGCTGATGATGTTGACAATTGGCTTGAGCTTACACTGGTGCCTGTGTTCCATAGTTACTCGTGACATCCAAAATACAATCAGCAGTGATGGTGTCAGTGTAATTGGGTGGCTTCGATCATACCAGTCGTTGTTGACATATGCTCCAAATGCTTAATGGCGGCGGTTTCCTTATTCTTTTTTCTCTCGTGTGGATTGGATTGTTCAGGTTCCAATTTTATGGTTACCTTTTAGATTGAGGCTGATAAGTGCTGTAACAATCTAAGAAGTAGCTGTTGATTTCATGTGGTATCCGTCTTGAATCTGTTGTCAAGAAAAACATTAATTCCAAGCACTGCATAAATATTGTCCTCCACCCCTATCTGCTATGTTGTGGAGTTTCTTCTTTCTTCCTCCCTCTAGGTTGTGGATGTGTTTACTAGTGAAAATTTGGGCGTATGGAAATGAATTAGACCAACAGGAAGATATCATTTGGAAATTGTCCTATAGTGATTAGAATTAGGTATCGTCATGCACTGGGAAAGCCATTTTTACGAGATTGTCTCACGTCAGTGGATTGAACAACCTCATTTCATGGTGTGAAGTAGTTAACCTGCCATGTGCTTATTAAGTCCAAGCCTTCGTGCTCTGTTATGTAGTGGTATTGTGTTTCGCATGCTCTGTTATCGTGCACATCGACAAGAAATGCCACTTCCAAGTCGAATTTGGATCAAACTTATGTCTAGAGGAGTCTGTTCTTGGTTTTGCTTAGGAGCTGCTGACTCCTGGAAAGGACAGAAAAAGTGTATTCCCTGATATTCTACCTTGTCTGCCAGGACAACCTCTCTTTCTTTCCCCGCGCGCGCAATATGTATGCATGTATATAGATTTGTTTTTTTTTTTTTCGTCGAAGCATGTATATAGATGTCTATATATATTTACATAAACTTATCGTGAGTACATTCATAAGCTTTTCCTGCTTGTCATTGTCGTGTCTTGTCAGTATTTCTGCAGGTAGTTTAGTGAGTCCCAATCTAGTTTGTGGTGTGGGTGTTCATGTTACAAGAGATCCCGCATAAAGCTGACATTTTTGCTAATGTCATGCACCAGTTATCAGATGACTGCTCGTTATCTTGTGTATTGGATGATATTGGATCGCCGCAAGCCTGGTGTATCGGGTGGTGGCAAAAGACCCGGGATTGAGTGGCATGAGAACTTAAGAGGGGGACAAAACGTCTTCAACAGGTCATGGAGGGCCTAAAGCTCATGCTTGCTATCTAACCTAGGCATGGCCACGAGCCTGAATCACCGGTTTCGGTTCCAAAATTAGGGTGAACCAAAACTTTAAGTGGTGGTTCCGATTTTGAACCGACGGTTCCGGGCTGGTAATTTCGGGCCCGGTTCCGATTGAACCACCGAATTCGGTTGTGGTTTCAGTTATGATTTTTTAGTGTAAAAATTAAACTGTAAGGAATTTGTAATAAAATCATAATTGAATTATTAAATAATGAATTATGAAATAAAAGAAAATAATGAATTAAGAAATTATCAAATATAAATTGTAGTTATATTTGAAGGGAAAAAAAAGAGAAGGGAAGTAGGCTTGAATTTAACGAATTATCATTAAACATTTACATATCTTCTTAGGGATAGAAAAATGAAAATTCATGTAATGTTTTTATCTTTGATAGCTCTATATTTATCTCATCGTCAATTGTCACTACTAGCATCGGTACCCTTAGCGATGGTATTTTTATCGTTAATCGTCGCTATCGATACCCGTGGTGGTGAAATCTTCTTATCACTTCATTGTTGCGATCTATCTCTTATTGTCGAGATATTAAGCATTTATCCAATCATCGATACAAGCTTGAGTCTTTATTGATTCGGGAAGTAATCTTGAATGTTGTTTGTTCAAAATATTATGTCCAGCACTAAATGCTTGTTCTATCGCAACTATGAACAAGAGATTGTTAAAATTTATTTTGTAATTGGAGTAAGAATTGGCTATTAGGTGGAGTGTTTTTTCCACCAATCCAATATTTTGAAATATGTGCTGACTTTGGACTCAACAAACTCAAAAGAAACGGTTAGATAGCTTTCTAGTTTGGAATTACTTCTTATTGCCCATTTTTGCTTTCTTTGTCTTTGCAACAGAAGTTTGTACCCTCTATTAATTTTACCCATGTTCTCATTTTGTATGTCACTAGATTGAAAAGATCTAATATCACCTAAATTATATTTACTGCAAAATTCATTATATAATTCTATTATTACTTTTTTAACCCTTGTTTGTATATTTCTGATATTTACCTCATTAATTAATCGTAAACAATTCATAATACGTATGCAAATAATCACATAAACCGTCTAATTCATAACGTAAATAAAAAACACAAACAACTAAATAAATAATGAAAATTTTTATTCTCATTACTATAATAGTGTCTTTTAATTTAGTGAAAATTCCAAACAATGGCTCAAGTCCTTTTATTTTCTCAAATAAAAACTTGAAGTGAGCGTCATTTCAAAAAAAGGTTTGAAGTACCCTTTTTACCTTTTTATTGCAAAAGAGGATCTGGCCAAGGTTATTTTTGTCATTTTTCTTTTTCGATTTTTTTACCTTTCTTTGGCTGAGACACTCACCTGTTTTATCCTCTCCAAGGCTTCATCATTTTCAACCCAAGGCACTTTTCATCGTCTCTTTTACGAAGACAACCAAGACGGGTGGGGGGAGGGGGAAATGATTTAGTGACATAAATGTAGATGTGACATTAAATTTAGACCGTCCGATTCAAAATGGACGGTCCAGATCAATCAACAGTTTTTTTAGTGGGAAATGATGTGGACTGATCTAAACCGTTCATTTTGAAATGGACGGCCTAGATCGACCATGATAGGAAATGGTAGAAAATTTTTAATATTAGCAAAAAATAAAAAATTAAAATAAGAAAAATGATAAAAATAACCTTAGTCAGGCCCTTTTTTGAAACAAATGGACACTTTAGGCACCTATTTGAAACGAAGTTTGCTTTAAGCCCTTATTTGAGAAAATGAGAAGACTCGATGCCTTTATTTGAAATTTTCCCTTTAATTTATCAATTTTATTATTATTTTTCTTCAAAAATTTCAAATGTATTAATGCATTCTATTAAAAATAAAGGCATGGTAGGATAATAAATACCGGACAAAGTATAAGTTGCATCATTAATTTTTTTTAAACATCTTTTTTTTTTGCAAATATTCCATACTTGTGGGTGTAAATTAATTTGAGTTATATTATCTAAAATAAAAGTACATAATTAATCTATATATGCAATGGATTCATTAAGTAACTTGTAAGTAGAATTCGTCTTGAAAATCTTTTTGGTCTTTCTTCATTTACTTTATATCATTTTAACCACTCCTTCATTATTTGGGAATATTTCCATAAAAATTGAATTGCTATTTTTATTGGCTTGAAAAAAACATCAAGAGTTTTTAAACCATATTGTACATATAAATTTAAAATATGACAAGCACATCTAACGTGAAAAAATTATACACAAAAATTGGATTGACAAATCATTTTTAATTCACCAATTGAAGCGGTATTTGCGTGGCATTATCAAAACTAATTGAATTTTTTTAAGCAAATAATATTCTTCTAAGATTTGCCTAATTATTCTATAAATATTATTTGTCGTATGCCTATCATAAAAAACTCTAAATGCAATAACTCTTTTTTGAATATTTCAATCATCATCTATCCAACAACATATTATACCCATATAAAGATGAACTTGCCAATGATCAGTCCAACTATCGCTAATTATATGCACACGTCCAGTAAAATTCATAAATAAGTTTTGTAAATCTTTTTTTCCTTTTCTATAAAGATATTTAATTACGCGTTTAAGTGTATTTTCAGGAATACGTTTTGCTTGTGGAACACATGCATTTTGTATAAATTGATTAAAATCAAATCTTCTACCAAAATTAAATGATAAATGTTCAACAAAACTACATTTAGCTAATTCTTTTTTTATAAGTTCTTTCATTATAACAAAATAAAGTAAAAGTATTAGGATTGGGTACCGAAAATTTGTTGTTGCCTAATGTCAACTCCCACATGGGTCGGATGTTTTTCCTTAAGATGTTGTTTAAATGTTCCATAGACGGCTCCACATGTATATTTGTATATTGCCCCACAATGTTCACAAGTTTCATCATACATTTTTGGACCTAAATCAAATCTTTTTGTCTTCCCATAAGTCGGATGTAAACTCCCACTTTGATTCCATTGTTGTTGACATTTCTTCGATATCAGTGGGAGACTGAAGGCTTTCTTACATTGGGAATAATGTTGATTTCATCATCAACATCGATTTCTGAATCTGCATAATCACGAGGATTCCCCGTTCGATATCAGTAGGAGGATGAAGATTTTCTCACGTAATAATGTTGATTTCATCATCAACATTGATTCTCCAATCTGCATAATCACGAGAATTCCCCGTTCGATACCGGTAGGAGGCTGAGGATTTTATTACGTTTGGACGTGCTCCACGTTAGGGATAATGTTGATTTCATCATCAACATCGATTTCTCAATCTACATAATTACAAGGATCAAGAGAATAATCGTATTCTCCAATCTTCTTCTTGCCTTTGTTACTAATTCTATTTTTATTTATCATTTTTTGAGAAAATTGAGCGGATTGAGATAATTTGAGAGAAATTGTGAGGAAAAAATGAGAGATAGAATGGGTATTTATATTGATTAGAAAGTTAGAATTATAAATTAATAAAAAAAACTTGGGAGTCAAGCAACGATCATAATGGGGAAAGAGCCAATGCCAAGCATCCGATCTTTCCCCTTTTTTTAATTTTTTTTTTGGTCCCGGATGTTTTTCGGTTTCGAGGGAATCGTAACCGTAGCCCAATCAATGGGCCGGTTGCGAGCCCAAATCGGTCCATGGCCATGCCGATTCTTACCACTCTTTCGAAACTTAGGACGAACAGAAGTCCTCTTGGGTCATCCCTCAAAGATGCCTTTTTTGCCGGGATCATTCCCTTCTAGCCAAAGCGTGAGCTCTTCACCCGACCGCTGTTACCTATTGACCGCCCCCTGCCCGATGACATCCAAATGAAGTGATTGATTCGAGGCATTTCAAATCAAATGAAGTGATCGATCTATCCGCTTACGCTGAGAGGCTCCGTGCCGTCAACTAAATTCACTCATTACATTCGACACAAGTCGCTGTAACATAATGAAAACATGAGAAACTCACGTCTGGACTGTTGGCAAAAGCCACGGCTGAGTAAGATAGGTCATTGGACAAGGCTCGGGCCTCGCTTTGACCATCCTAAGTTTCGGGCCATCTTCTTTTATGCCCATCGGGTCGAACCTGGATATTGCTCTGAGCAGTGTGGTCTATCCTCCTCAGTAGACATGGCCGGTTCCGGTTCCATCAAAAAGGGGAACCAACGGTTTTGGGCCGGTTTCTGATTCTGGTCCTGAACTTTTAATTTTATTTTTAAAATAATAAAATAAATAAATTATTAATTATAATTATTAATCAAATTGTACATTGTAATTAATTTGAAAAAAAAAACAAAAGAGAGGAGGAATGGGCTTGAATTCAATGAATTATCATTAAGCACCTACATATATTCTTGAGGATAGAAGAATCAAAACTCATGTAGTTCTATTACCTTCGGTAACCCCAATTTACTTCATCGTCAGTCGTTGCTACCCATTGTTGTGGTGACGGTAGTATCTCCGTAATTATCATTGAAGAATTCGTGTTCTCGATCCAGCTCTTGTTGTCGAAATTTAGCCTTTGTCTAATCATCGATACAAGTTTAAATCTTCACACTTTCAAGACTTAATTTTGAACGGTGGGAATCCAAAATTAATACTCCAGCGCTAAATGCTTGTTCAACTGCCACAGTTGAATAAGGGGTCGCTAATATTTGTTTCGCAATGAGGGGGGAAACTGGAAATTGAGTTGAATAGTTCTTCCACCACTTAAGAATCTTGAAATCTGCGCTGTGTTCGGAATCACTAAACTCAAAATCAATTGTTAAATAATTTTCTAATTCGGAAATATTACCCGTTGATATCCCTTTATGTTTTTTTACTACTCATGAGCATATTATACCCTCTACTAAGTGAAATACTCGCATCGCTTTATGAGACACTATATTGGGTATATCTACATCTACTGTTACTTAAATCATATCTACTAGAAAATTTATTATATAATGCTACTATAGCTTGTTCAACTCTACTTGTATAATTGAAATATTTTTTGTTTCATTCAAATGTAAACAATAATAATAATAAACATTCAGATAGTCTAATAAATCATCTAATTTAGTATGTTGATCGAAAATAATACCAACTAAATAGACAAGAGGAATGTTCAAATAATAATGCAAACATTTTTCTCGCATTAGTAAAATAGTCAAAACTAATTCAATATCTTTTTCATATTCATTAAAAACACTAACAATATTAACACTCTCTATTAAAAATAAATGTGTAGTGGAATAATAAATACTAAATAAAGTATTAGTAGCATCATTAAAAACTTTCAAAATATCTAAATTTTTTTTACAAACGTCCCAATGTTGTGGGAGTAAAACAATATCGGGAACAATATTGGAAATAAAGAAACATAATAACTCTTTGTAATAAAAAATTTGTAAAAGTATCTCGTAGGTAAAATTCTAACGAGTCAAAATATCTTTTGAAAACCTTTTTGCCATTCTCCCATTTTGTTTACAAAATTTTCCACACTCTTTCATAATATGAGGACGGCTCCATAAAAATTCAATTGCACTATTGATTAGATGGAGATAAGTCACAAGAGATCGTAAACTATCTTGTACATATAAATTCAAAACATGACAAAAACATTTATGTGAAAAAATTGTCCGCCAAAAGAGGGTTTACAAATTTTTTCTAACTTGAGAATGGAAATAGTATTTGCGGCGGCATTATCAAAACCAATTGGAAAAACTTTATTAATCAAATCATATTCTTATAAAATTTCCTAATTAATCTATAAATATTATGGACCGTATATTTTTCAGGAAAAACTCGAAATGCAAGAAGTATTTTTTGAATAACTCAATAATCACATATCCAATGGCATGTGATACCAATATAAGAATTAGTATTCCAAGCATCACTCCAAATATCACTATCTATATGTACACGTCCATTAAATTCTCCAAAAAAGCTTATCAAATCATTTTTCATTTTTTATAAACTTGTTTAAGTTCGCGTTTAAGAGTAGTTTTCGAAATAGATAGTCTTGCGGAGCCAGCGCAGTATTTACCAAATATTTAAAATTAAAATTTTCACCAGTATTAAACGGAGCATGTTCAAGGGCAACATATTCAGTTAATGTTTATTTATAAAGTGCATTAGTGAAACAGAATAAAAGATGATAGTTAGGATTGACGAACCCGAAAATTTGTTATTGGCTAGTGTCGATCCCGCTTGCGTTGGATTATTTTTCGTCAGATGCCAACGAAATGTTCCGTAACCATCTCTTTTACAAAGTTTGTATGTTTATGGACAATATTTATAGCTCATATCAAACTTATCTTCATTTTCATTCCACATTTTGTTGAAGTGTAACCATAAGTCAAATTCTCGACTCTTCAGTCCCGGCTCCTTTGCTATCGATGATTCTTTGACACCAGTGGAAGGATAAAAGACTTTCTTGCATTGGGATATACTCGACGTTGGGATTGTGAACATCGTTGTCTTCCCAACATGCATATTCACGAACAAGATAATCAAATTCTCCCATCGGGCTCTTTCTCTTTCCAGTATTTCCGCTTCAATTTGCCATTTTTTGAGAGAATTAATCGGAAAGTTGATTCAAAGAATTAAGACGGAATTAAAAGAGTATTACATATTGATAGAATTTGATAGAATTTGAGAGATTGACACTTGAGAGTATTTGAGAGAATTGAGAGAAATTGTGAGAAAAATGAAGAGAGATTGAGAGGTTTTTATAAATTTTTTATTTTTTATTTTTTTAAGGAGAACTTCCCAATAGCCTTCGGACCCAACGGTCCGAAGGCCTGCTGGGCTTGGGGGAAGAGCCATTTAGCTCTTCTCAAGGGGCGTGGGATGCGAGGCCCACGTCCTTTTTTTTTTCTTTTAAAGTTTCAGTTCCAAAAAATCAGGAAGCACGACTCCGATCAACGGACCGATTCCAGGCCCACGATTCTAAATGGTCATGTCTACTCCTCAGTCCTCCTCCTTTTCTTCTCCTATAGCTCAACTTTACAGGCATATCAAGTAGCGGGGAATTAGACCCAAAAAAAACACACACACACACAAAAAGAGTAATGGGGAAATACATATCCATTTTCCAAAATTACCCTTGTCAATGACGTCATGTCGAGCATAATTCGTAGATTTCTAGATTTTTCCATCAACATGGGCAAAATCAAAGATTTTGCTTGAGCACAAGGGCCTTGTCGCTTTCGTAGCAAACGTTGCCAGAGGATCTCCTAAAATAAAATCATGAATTTTGGATGAGCAGGCAATTATTAGTTGGTCCAATTTCCTTAAAAAAAATATCAGTCTAATGACGATTCTAGCTCGAACTTTTTTTTATCTTATAAAAATACACTAACTTTAGGTCCAATAACAATTTCGGCCTAATTTTTTTTTTCCTTCATTGCATGAAAAAGGACCAACTTTGACTCTAGTCCTAAAACCGGCTCCCTTAATTTGGAACCATTAGTTATCCAACGTAGCAGTTTCACGTCATCAATAAATCTATGTGGTTTGCTGATGTGGATTTAAGGTACTATTTATCTTCTTTTTAGCATGGAACATGAAGTTGTTCATCCGTTTTGGGAGAAGAGATAGGGTTGGACTTGTTATAAAAAAGAAGGCTCTAGTCATGAGATTGACGAATCTCGTCAATGGCATCTCTTCATGGGTGGTAATACACAGCTCTGGATTTCAGTTAGACAGCTGATGTTTATGGGTAAAGTGAAGTAGACGAAACTGGGTATTACCACCCATGGAGAGATGCCATGGACGAGATCCTCCAAACTCATGACTAGAGTCTTCTTTTTTTAACAAGCCCAGCCATATTCCCTCCCCAAAGCAAATGAACAACTTCATATTCCATACTAAGACGACAGCGAATAGTATTTTAAATCCATATCACCAAGCCACATAGATTTATTGATGAAGTGGGATTGCCATGTTGGACAACTAATGGTTCCAAACTAAGAGGGCAAGATTTGAGACTCGAGTTAAAGTTTATGTTTTTTCATGGAATGAAAAAATTTCCGGTCAGAATTGTCGTTGGACCTAAAGTTAGTGTTTTTTTATGAGACAAAAAAGGTTCGGACCAAAATTATCATTGCACCTAAAGTTGTTGTTTTTTTAAGGAATTAGCCTATTATTAATTGCATTCTGATGATTGACCCATCTTTTATTTCCTTGTCCGATGAAACAAATTCATCATCTCATTTTGCGGTCGTTATTTTTAAGGAATTTCGAAGTCGAGATCACGTGAACCTATCATAGTAACTAAAATGTGAATGTGAACGTACTTCGCTCAATCGGAAATTCCCGAGCTACAACGATGTACCTTACGACCTTTTTTTTTTCATGATTCTTTTACGTATAATCGCGACGGATGATTGTAACGTAATGACGTAAAGTAATTTTGTTACATTTTATGACGTTTTTATAGTTGATTACAGCAAGCCGTCATTTGTTGCGCTTAACGATTGTTCGATGGACTCTTGTTATCAACCTCTCGTTATTGACCTCCATAATGATGGGACTGATAATTTACCGAGCACCATCCATGGCCCCGTAATCTATGGCTCTCAACTTGATAAAACATGCAGTTTTTAGACCCATGAATGACATGCCATTTGTATTTATTTGATATTTAGCAATAATAAATATATCAATCTCGCGAGGTTGGCTACTCTATGACGAACCTACCTTGTGTGTGGATTAAATGCGCGACACATATTCGACTCTTCACATCATCAAATGTGGATATCTCGGGAATAATTGTTGAGAAAAACATAAACTTACTATATGGTGACTAATTCGGTACTAAGCATTTCAATCGTGTCAATTTAGACTTAAACATTTCGACAATTTATCAATTTAGCCCTTTCAATAAATTTTTGTCTTAATTCGCTGATGTGGACACATACGGTCCTAGGTGGCGTGATCAATGTTGACTTGAATAATTTATGCAAATTTTTTGTAAAGTCTTCTGGATTTTTTTTAGTACTTTATGTAATTTTTCTTTTTTTTCCCCTTATTCCATTTTTTCCCATGGCCGGCAGCATGAGGGTAATCCTTGCCTGTTGCTTGCAGGGAACATGAAAAAGGAAAAGAAAGTAAATAAAATAAGAAAGAAAGAAAAAAAAAAGGCAAAAAGAAAAGGTTCAAAATATTTAAATACCATAAAGAAAATATCCACGCCGGCGCCGATCGTGGCATGTAGAACGAGTTGTATCCACGTCAACGATATTACGATCAAAATTGGCCAAAATAACTACATCGACAAGTCATAAAAAATTTAAAATTAAATTGACAAATCGTCAAAATATTTATAACTTAACTGAGCAAATTTAAAAAGTTTAGTACTGAATTGAATGCCGCACAATAGATTTAAGATTTATTTTATTTTATTTTTTTGGCTGATATCTTCGTATTGTAGGCGATCCGACCGTAGGAGATCACATCTTCCTCGACCAGCGGCGAGGTTAATGGGGTTACTTCTTGGATCTAGGATTCACCCGCTTTCTTACCAGCAAGTTCTGAAAAAGACGAAGAAAAAAGAAGAAGAAGAAGTCATCGTTGGAGGGTTGAAATATAAATTTAGCATGACGAATTGGGGTTTGACAAAAGACAAGTTTGACTAAGCTGGGGTTTGTAGTTGGAGCCGCGTGAGAAATGGATCCCTAACATTACCAATTTAATATTAGGACTCACATTGATTAAATCGGACTGTCCAAATCAAAATGAAGAGCCTCATTCTATCCATGTCACCTCTTGAAAATGAAAAAAAAAATGTAAGCGAGAATTTTTTAAAATTTTGAAGGGATAACATGGATTAAATCAAGTCGTATATTTTGATTTGAACGGCTCAATTTGATTAATTTCTCACAATGTTAGGATGTTCGACTCCCATTCACGAGGGGAATTTCAAATAATGAAGCAACCACTCCCCCGGGTCAAAGTCAATTACAAAAACCATTAGTCTAACTCCGATTTTTTGTTTTTTGGTAACATGATGCCCACCTTGATTAAAGACAAAGGGGGAAAAAAGAAAAAGAAAAAACGAAATAGGACAAGAGATGGGAGCGCTCTAACTATCCGGAATTATTCCATTTTCTTT
This sequence comes from Rhodomyrtus tomentosa, assembly GCA_028455895.1. NCBI lineage: Eukaryota > Viridiplantae > Streptophyta > Magnoliopsida > Myrtales > Myrtaceae > Rhodomyrtus > Rhodomyrtus tomentosa. Next base: position 12,167,728 of record JAPCWY010000002.1, on the reverse strand, counting down.
AGCCCACCTTGTATGACTTTGTCTTTGACGACTAGTTTGAAAGTCATTTTTGGAGGTACCACTTACGGACATGATGCTCCTTAACAGAAGAATTGGGTTAGAAGGGATGACTAGTCGAGGCGACTATCTTTAGATGTTCTCAGGGGCTAGAAGTTATGCACCGTTGCGAAATGTCCGCTTCGAAATCCTACTTGTCAGTTCCGGAAAAATTATCTAAAAGCTCTAAACTTATTGCAATTGTGCAAATTCAGTCATTTGCATTTGTATCAATTTAGTACTTCCGACTAATACCGGCGGGTCGACACTGATGTGGCACCATCAGTGCTGACGCGACAATATTTTAACGGTATTTTAATTTTTTTTAAAAGTTATTTTATTTATTGTTCCTATGTTCTTTTCTTACTGGCTAGAGGCGAAAGACGAAACGAAAGAAAAAAATTCAAAAAAAAAATATTATGGTTATGTCAAAAAGTGTCCAAGCAGCGCCGATCGGTCAAAGTTGATCGAACGGATTGAACTGACACAAATATAAAATGTGTATAGCTAAATTGGCTCAATTATGATAGATTCGTAATTTTTTTGGTAATTTTCCCGTCAGTTCGGGCAGGGCATGTTGGGTTGTTATTATACCATCTCCATAACATGTCAAGTAAATTAGATTGGTGTAACCAAAAGATGGAGCCACCCGAGTCATCCTTCTATGCTACGAGCCCTTTTTGAAGACTTTAGTGAAAGCATTTTTTTTACGGGGACCGGATTAAATTGGAACTCGGCAGGACTCTATATTTTCCGATTGTTTTCTCATTTTCCCGTTAGGAGATTTGACAAGCCCTTTGTACGATGTTAACTTTCTAGAAAGGTTATGGAAGTTAATCAAGAAAAGGAATTGAGAAATTAGAGGCGGGCATAGCAACACTTATTCTCTAAAAAAATCAACTTCGTTTTTTCTGAATATAAATTGATTTTTCTACTTCTGGAGATACATATATATATATATATATATATATATATATATATATATTTTTGCTTCTTCAAGCGGTTCTAAAACTATTTTTGGTTTAGAAAAATGCTTTGGAAGTAGAAAAATAAAATTGTGTAACCAAATGTATTTTTGCTCTAGAGTTGTGTTATCTATCGGATTTTTTTTTTCTCTTGAATCACTTTTGGAACGGAAATTCTACTTTAGAAGTGTTTTTATAGGTGCCCTAAACAGTCAGCCCATTGCTGCGCATGTCGTAACAAAAAAGAGTTTGCTTCTAGAAGCTGGTTCATGCTTAATTTCGAATGAATTCGCACGTGGAACTGAGCACATTCCGACATTAGACTCGGCAGGGTTAATTACAATCCAAATTCTTTTATTAGATTAATTGAATATTTATTACGAAGATACTGCAGCTAGACTGTTAGATCCATAGAATAAAATATTTTACATGCTGCAACATGTTTATGGATCTACATTTCTTCGTGTTTTCATTAGGTAAATTAAGTATTAAATCTGTCTTGCTTGACAGTTTGAGGACCTGCAAAGTTTACCTAGCTAAAAAGAAACCTCTCAAACTGTTCTCCAACTATAGGAGAAATACTATTTTAGCCGAGGATAAGCTCTCCCGAGAATTTTTGTTGTGTCGCAAAAAAAAGTTTGGGATAAATATGTCACGGTGGGCATGGCTTGGAAGTTTTTGGAGATATTTTTCCTTCTTCTTTTTCCCCAATATGGCACTAGAAGAAACGACCTCGTTTCGCATCAACTACGCTAGCTGTTTTGGATTTCAGCAAAACTCCCTCAGCTTATTAATGGCGACATCAGGTGCCAAACAGCGATAGTTTAAAAACTTTTCGTCCGCCAAAGAGCTAATGGAGCTAGCGGAAAAACTAAAGTGGACTATTATGACGGGTTTTATACGGCATGAATGCATAAAAGCGACGTTTTAAGAGAAGAATGTTCTGTCATGAAGTACCCCGACTCTTAAATTTTGGACAAACTTTTGATGTGATCACACGCCTTTACTTCTATTTAGAGATAGCAAATCGATGATGCACTCTTTATGAGAACCAAACACGTGAGAGTCCACAAATTTAAGAAAAGTCTGGTCCCCATTTGTGCATTATCGAAATGATCTTTCTGTAGTTCAATTTATTTGGCTTGTCCGCGGATGAGTACTGCCGCCAAACGGTCAAATTGTAGTTTTTTTTTTTCTTTCCAAATGGCATTTAAGTCAAATATTTACATGCTTTATGTTGGGTTGTGGTTCATATTTTCCGTCCATAGAAAAATTCGGGACCACGGTGAGCAGGCAGGAGTTCCAAGGAACAGCGCCTCTGGGTCGATAGAGGACTTTTATAATTTGAGTCCGTATTTTATTAAAAATTTGGGATCGAGTCCATGAACAGCCATTGAATGGTCTAGGGCTTTCTCATCCTCCAGAATTTTCTTGCGTCGTCTATATATAATTATTTCTTCTTTTAATTGAGAGTTGTAACAGAAAGGGGTAGGGATGCTAATTATAGTGGAATGGACGTCACCCTAATGGTTAATTTAGGATAAAACATTTTGCTCTTTCTCGTCTTTATTTTATATTTCGTTGTGTTTGTACGCCTGATTTTAATATATTTATGGGGACGAGTCAAAATGAAAGGGTTGGATATGTTGTGTTATTTACTCAAGAATAAATAAATCCTTCGGGGGGCACCATAAAAAACTGCGTAAGGACGATCCGAGGATCCTTCACAAATCTTCGGAGCTATTTATGTATTGAATTTTCCAATGATCTCTCTAGCTGGCTGATGAATTCCACATGGCTTATGAAGCTCGCGTAACATCCGCTGCAAGAGATCTATCCGAAAGCCACATGATTGTTTCGCGCTACATATCTACGAATATCGGGGACTGCTCGTGGATATATGCACACCTTTACGGATATATGATTTTAATTTAAGAATGCATCTTCTTTGTCTGTTTTATTTTATTTTGTTTATATAGTTAAAGCTTTTTTTTTTTTTTTTTTACAATTCTAGTGGGTTTCCATAGAATAGAAGCCTAGCCCATCAAGTGTCAGGCATTGGCTAACATGCATGCGATTGGGATCGGGAAGTCGAGACGCTAGTATGATAAGTGCGGGGCTCGACTCTTGCGCTTTGCAAAGAAACAAAACAAAAATTAAAGAAAGGAGAGTTAGAGACAGGACCAACGAAAAAAAAAAATGTCGAGTTTGACGAGTTTGTGAAGGTGGAAGCATGCCTATTCTATGAAGTCCACGTGTACAGCTAATTCTAAGTTCTCTCGATGGTCTTTTGTGTCCAGCACGGTGCCTTTGTCGCCACTGGCACTCGACCCTCGTCGGTCGCCAGCGTAGGGCTGGGGTACCCTCGCCACTCGGAGGAGGGAAAAAGAAAAAAAAAAGAAAGAAAACAAAAATAGTAAAATATATAAAAAAATTAAGCCAAAAAAATATCAAAATATTATTAAAATTATCCACGTCAACACCAGTCGTGTCAAGTAACGGCCAACGATCGCATTAGCGAATTCGGGCCAAAATTGATAATGCCACATCAATCGATCGATCGATCGATCTGGTTTGGTTAGCATTGACAATAACTCGCCATCCATCCATCGACCGTTGAACAAATAAACACGTACAAATTCGATGATGGTGATACTTTTATCCTTTCACTTGTTTGACAAATTGTGATCGAACACTAACCTGACCAGATATTTGTCGAGTTTAATGTCCAGGTGTTTGGTCCATTTTTTGGGTCGATCTTAGTATAGTGCCCACATGATTTGGAGGCTCCCTCGATCACAAGTCCATCTCTATAAATCCGCTTTCAGATCTCAAGAAATCCTGATTCATTTATGGGCGTAGATTTAGGGTGCGCATGGTAACACTTCTGCTTCAAAAATCAATTTTTGGCCAGAAATTGATTTTTCTACTTCTTCTCAGAAGTAATTGATGATTTTTCTACTTCCGCTCCACGAGTTATTTATGATAAGAGAAATTCGTTTGATAATTGTTAAAAATTTCTACTTTTGAAATATTATTAACACGAAATCTTTCGTCAGCAGCTGAAAAATTTATAATTCATTTTTAAACTTTTTAAATTTCTTTAAAAAATAAATTTTATTTATTTTTTACTTCGCCGATCGAAGACGGACTTGGCAGCTTCGACCAACGCAGTGGTTGATGGTTGGCAGTGATTGGCAATGGTCGTGGCCGGTGAAGGTCGGCGATTGGTGGCAGCAGACGGTGGTTAGTGGCAGCGACGGTTGTGGGTGGCGATGGTCGTAGGCGGCAGCCGGCAAAGGTCAGCGGTGGGCAATGGTTAGTTGCTAGGGGCGGTCGGCAGTGGTTGGCTACCGGTGGCAGTGGGCGGACGGCAGGGCAGCAGCCGATAATAGTTGGCGGAGGTTGGTATGATCGAAAAAATGGTGATGATGTAATGAAAATAGTTTTTTTTTTTTGTCAAAGAAGTACTTTTTGAGTTGGAGAAGCTATTTTTTTTTTAACTTATCAAATTAGGGAAAAAAACAACTTCAGAAGTTGAAATTCAATTTAGAAGTAGAAATTTCTTTCAAAGTAAATTTTTTTATCAAGCGGATTTCTGCTCTGATACTTGATAGCCGAAAGAATGACTAGACATAAAAATCTGATTATTTGGACAAATGACCTCAAATCTGGTTCTCTTTGAAACATATTATTTTCGAATTTCCAATATTTATTGGTAAGTTTCGTGAGAAAATTTGAGTTATGTAGGAAGGATTGACTAACGATGATCATGAACAAAAGGTTGACGGTGGCAGAATTTGAAAAATAATAAAATTTTGAGATTTGTTATGAGATAATTTTTTATAGATATTATTGAGACAAATATTAAAGTTGATGGTTTTTGGGTATCAGGACAGTAAAATTGAAATAAAAGTAAAAGTTGTAGATTTTGTATAAGATGAAATTTTGGAATAAATGGTAAAGTTGTCATATGTTCTACAGGATCGCATGTGGCGGAAATTCATAAAATGGGCGGTCGTGATGTGCTTGATCGAATCGAGTCCGAAGAGAACTTGATCAGGCGGCCAGAGTTATTCCACCCGCTGTTGGAGTCCGCCAAAGTCCAACTTGGAGGTCTCCTTCAAGCTCCGTCCACTTTGTCTGCCGCTTCGCTTTCCCACGATAAATGCTCACGTATGTGTGTTCATGCCATCGTCGCGTTAATAATCTCTCTCTCTCTCTCTCTCTCTCTCTGAGTCTGCAAGGGAGCGCATGGCATTCTCGTGAAGCTCGGAGATCGCCGGAACCGACGAATCCGTTTCCTCTTCGTTCCCCCCAGGTCTCGGCGTCCGCTCCAAGCAGCTGTCTCCTTCCCCAGGTGTGTGACTGTGCATCCTCTTTTCGGGCCGGAGTGAGGGAAAGCTGATCGAGCCGGGATAAGCTATTACGTTTTTTCGTTCGTCTTGTCGTCGCCTGATCTTGTCTCGCGTGTGTCTCGCTGATTTTGAGTGGCGACTTGAGTGTCTCGTTAGCTGTTCTCTCGGTTGACGTCGGCAGTTTCGAACGGGAACGATCATGGTTTCGGTGAAGTCGCTCCGTCGTGTGAAAGTTAGATCTGGTCAGCAGCACTGGGTTGTGGTTGACTTTAGAGTCCGTGTGGAGATCGTGATGTTGATTCATCGCTGGGCTTAGCTGTTGTTTGGGTGCTGCATTCCTCTCTTTTTTCCCTAGAATAATTGATTTTGGATGGTTTTAGTCAACTCGTGAAGCTTCGCGTCCCTGTATATTCTCAAGTTCTAAATCGCTCGGTTTCAGATTCTCATGCTTTATGTAGTCAACCATGAGGTTTTTCTTTGGCCTACTAGTCTATGAGTTTGCAAGTGGTATATTTAAATGTTCTGGCATGGGGGATTTTGTCTAAAGCAAAGGAGGTTAATACAAGGTCTGATGGGTTAGGAATGTTTCTTTGATTTACTTACAATAGTGCTATGATGGAAGATTGTCCTCTTAATTGTTCTCTTTTATGATACCCATTGGAATCACATGTACATGTCACAAGATCACTCCTTTCAGGTTCAGTCTTTTGCGTCTCACCTGTTGCTGAATTTTGATTGAGGTTGCCTTGGAGTTAGATCGCGCTTCGGCTTCACCTGGTGATTCATCCTTTTATCTGTATGTAACTCGGATAAATTCATTGTGTAGCGACTGCTTACAGCTCTGAACTGGGCAATTGAAGGCTTTTCCGTTTGGCATAAAGTTAACTTTATCAGCAGAGATGATGTTCCTGCGGAGGAAGTCTACTCAACCCCATCCGGAAGATGATTCTCTGAAGAAAGATGAAAAGGTGAAAAAAGTATAGCATTGTCAGTCACAGGACTAGGAATGTAGTAGTATAAGTAACAAATTTCAACTGCTTATTGTATTTCCGTCCTAGTAGGAATTTGCTTGCTAGCATAATCAGTTCATTGCCTGTTAAACAAACAATTAGTGATTTGGCCATGGACTCGTAAGAACATATTCCCGAAGTTTACCATAGAAACAACAGATACTGACGGTCAATATGATCTCAGGTTAGTGAGCTCAAGGCTGAACTCGGACCCCTATCTGGACGAAGCCTTAAATATTGCACCGATGGATGCCTGAGGAGGTATTTAGAAGCTCGAAACTGGAATGTTGACAAGGCAAAGAAAATGCTGGAAGAGACGCTTAAGTGGCGGTCCACTTACAAACCTGAAGAAATCCGCTGGGTAAGTTTGATGGAATACAGTCATGCAAGCCTCTAATTATTCTTGCTGCACCAAATCCTCCAATCCTGTATCTCCAAGTTGGTGGATTATGCTGGATGGATTGTGTAGCTTCGAACACGATCAGTTGCAAGTTGTGTAAAATCCTCTGGGAATACTATTTTCTGCCTACGTCAACATTGTATAATATAAGAGTCTGTGTTCTGTTCTGTATGCAAATATGAAAGTTAAAAACTATCTGGGAGTCAGTTTTCTCGCGGAAAATAGAGATCAATTGTTTGCGTTTGCTTCTCATGTAGCTACTGACTAGGGTAAAGCTTTGACATTCATAACATCTTCTGTGGGACTTGTAACGGCCTGGTGAATCTTCTCGCAAACAGCCAGGCCAAGTAGTCACGATGCCCTGTCCAAAGAAAAAAGCAGTCATGATGCATCTTTATTGTAGCGTTTCCTGTGGGCATAAGAATGCCATGCCCTTTGCTAAGATTTTAATATACATGCCAGGCATTCTCTTTGTTATATCCTTCTCTTTGTGCTTGAATATTATGCCTTTCACTAATGAGATACCTTTGTCATCTAGCACGAAGTTGCGCATGAGGGTGAGACTGGCAAAGTTTCTAGGGCAAACTTCCATGATCGATTCGGGAGGACTGTGCTGATCATGAGGCCTGGAAAGCAGGTTTGCCCTTTGATTTTTTTTTTCCTTGAAGTTTTTCCCTTTTTCAACTCTCTAATGCTTTTGCCAAATACTGATTTTTGCAAAACTCGCACGATTGTATATGTATTTGTTTAACTGTTTCTCTCAACTGTGTAGAACACGACATCGGCAGAAGGAAATGTCCGCCATCTAGTGTATCTCATAGAAAATAGCATCCTCAACCTTTCTGAGGGTCAGGAATCAATGTCATGGTTGATTGACTTCACTGGATGGACATTGAGGACACAAGTTCCTGTCAGGACTGCTCTTGATATTATCAATGTCTTACAGAACCATTACCCAGAGAGGCTTGCGGTAGCGTTTCTGTATAATCCACCTAGAATTTTCGAGGCATTCTGGAAGGTTTGATTTCTTCCTGCCATCTATGTTAATTGTTTTTTTTTTCTTTTATTCGGATGTGAAATAGTTCTTTTTTTTGCTCTACCATCCATTAGATTCCTAAGAGCATTTTTTGCCAGAAAGCATGCATTGCCACCAAGTGAGAGTGATTGTTTTAACACTCTCATCAAAAGCTCAAACAGTAAGAAAATTTACACAGAAAAACCCGGAAAAAAGTTTCTAGTCCAGGAAGAGGTCTTTATCTTTTAATCTTGCTTCATCGATTTTGCCTACATTTGAGAATTTGGAGGCGTGATGAGAGGGTTGTGGCATTGCATTTACAATACCCATTGCTTGTAAATTTTTGTATTGCAGCAAGAACATTATCTCTAACAGTGAGATAGGACGACTGTTTTAAGTATTTCTGAATTCGCGATGATGTTTTTTTTTAGGCAGTCAAGTACTTCTTGGATCCAAAAACCTTTGAAAAGGTGAAGTTTGTCTACCCAAAAAACAAGGGCAGCGTGGAGCTGATGAGGACATTCTTCGATGTGGATAACCTTCCGAGCGAATTTGGGGGCAAGGCCACACTGACATACGACCACGAGGAGTTCTCAAGAATGATGGCCGAGGACGACGTTAAAACAGCCAAGTTCTGGAGCCTCGATGATAAACCGCACAATCCTTCTAATGGGCACATGGGTGTGGAGGCTTCCCCCATACTCGTCGCGTCACCTGCGAGTTGATTCAGCTTCTCCGGCACCACCCATCATCTGTAAGAAACTAAGTGAAAACGACGCCATGTTCCTACTTAACATGAAAATGACGGGATCCTTTTCTTTTAATTGCATAAGCCATTATTGATTCTGTAGACCTACTTGTACACTCTCAACAATGGAGGATATTCTTTTATGGCTGCATCCCTTGAATAGTAAGCTCCAACTTTTAAGATGACCGACTTCTGCTGTGTGTTTCACCTTCAAACTTGTCTGTCACGGCAAAGTGGTTCTCAGGCTGTAGGTCGCTCTGACGATGTTCCAATGCGCAGCAACTTCTTGTGACTGTCTGTTCCTTAAGAGTAAGAATGAAAGCATGGAGCTTTTCATGTTCAGGACACCGGTCAATCGAACGCGTAATGTCCAACTCGAAGTTGGTGGTTTATTGGCAGTGTGCTCCATTCCTTTTCTGCAACATTAGAGATCATAAGGTTGATGCTATTCCTGAATATTTTCGATGCGCGTACATGGATAGAAGGCTGTCCTAAATTCAGTCCTCATTTGTTTCCACTAATTTCTCTGGGCTGTTGCAAAACGGAAATAACTAGTGCTTTCGAAGGACTTGTAAGCAATGCATGTTTGCTTTGGTTACATGCAACACGAAACAAACCGGTTTGTTGAAAAATTATGAGATTTACTTTACAGTTATTGGCGGAGATATATATATATATATATATATATATATATATATATATATATATATATATATATATATATATTTTAAGTAACAAAATCCAATTGATAAATGGTTTTTACAGATGGGAAGGCCTCAAAGATAGTGACATCGAGTCCTGTAGGTACGATAATTAAATGGCCGTCTAGACTTAGTGGGTTGTAATTGGGCAAGGTAGGTATGATCAAACTCAATGAGCTTTTGACAAAATTCAGCCCCTCTAAATCTCAAGTCAACCTCAATTGCTCTCCGAAGCCCTGACAGATTCGACGATGCCATTGCGTTCAGGGAATGGCAAAGTCACAGCGACCCACCACGTAAGACTGATCTATACTTTCAATTCTCTAAGCTGACGATTCTTGGCGATCGCATGACCAGCTTTCATTGTTGGGTCCACGGGGCCAAGTTAAACTCCAATCTTTAGACATTGTTGAAGTAGGAAGGGAGAATCGATATAAAGGCTGAATATTCCAAGACTGAATACCCTTTTGCTGTTGGATGGCATCAATTAAGGGCTTACCAATGCTTTCGAAAACTCCTTTCGCCGAGGGACCGAGCACAATAGCGGGCGATAAGAACAGGTGCTTCCGCTACCACCGGCGAGCTCCGACGTCCTCCTCCTTTCCAAGCTTGGACTATCGAGCCGCCACCCGATCGTGTACTAATTCATATGGCTCCTTTTGTTATCTTTCCACGCACCATCTACGACAAATTTCGTCCCTTGATATGACAGGGACAGCCTGAGCCATGAGTCCGTTCTTTCGCCAAAGTAATTGGCTCCCGAGCTTATCTCGACTCTGATCTCTTCTCTAAACTTTGTTCGGAAATTCCATGGAAACCCTGTAAAACCAAATTAATGGCCAGAGAACAATTTGGAATAGCTTGATCGTGTAGTTATGACATTCCTAGAACACCGCATTCTATTACATGGCTTTACTTTCAGGGCGAATGCAATATAAACAGACAACTTTTTAATAAAAAAGAAATAGGCAACAACTTCTTGGCAAGAGTTCAACATTTATAGAAATAACAAGCTGAAGGTAGGAAAATCCAGTGCCCCGCAACATAGCTTGCTCAAGGTTCATTTTCAGGCTTTCTTTATTTCCAAAAAAAAAAAAAGAATGATTTAATCAAAAAAATTGTCCGCTTACAAAAATAAATGAACGGAAAGTATTCTTCTCATTCACGAAAACATTTAGAAATGAATTATTGCCGATAATAAAAGCCTGCTATCTTAGCTAAAGTTGTACAGGCGATCCTTGAAAAATATTTACCAAATCATTCATTTTTCGGAGGGAAAAAAAAAAAAAAAACAGAACCTGAAAGGGTAAATTTGGTTTCCAATCTGAAATTGAATGAAGAATTAAAGCCATTGTATCTGCCTAAAAGATATTGAAAACAAGGATAGATCATGCGGCAAATGAACTGTCCTACGAAATTATATAAGGCCGTGTCAATGCAACCTCGGTGCACATCGACTGAAAAAGAGTTTAGGAACGGCCAAATAATAAAACCAAATAACTAAAGAAACCAAGCCATTTCGGAGGTGTCTGGCTTTTTTTGCACTTAAAGCAACTATTTCATCAGTAACACTGTCTAAAACAGGGGCAAAGAGACGAGCTACAAGGAGGAAGAAAGGTGTTTAGGGAGGAAACACGATATGCAGAGACTTATGAAGTATATACTACACACTGTATTCCCAATACGGGATGCCCATCCTCGGGTTTCATACACTAGGATTAGCAGATCAAGCAGATTGTACAACCAAAAAGAGTTCGGTTCACCGTTATTTCAAGCGTTCACCGCGGATTTCTCTATATACACTAGGGTTCTAGGGCGAGTATGGCGTGTGCTCGTTAAAGTTCGCTGGAGTAGAGGCATTCGTCCACGAGTTGGCGAAGGTTAGGGTTCTCCAGGGCAGCAGCGACTCTTTCCTTGTCGTTCAACTGCTTATTCACTACAAACACGGGGAACGAAACATTCGCAGATTTTCTGTGTTAGTTTTGATTTGGTAAGAAGAACAATAGGCGGCGGAGATTCTCCCATTTGCTTAAGAGTAGCACAATGCAGACAAATCAAGCAATTAGTTCCTTTCAGCATCCACCGAAACAGATATAAATCTAACACCAACTAGATGAGAGGCAATGCACAAATTTGTGCTAATTAACACATAATTAAGGTGATAGAGTTTGTTTTCTCCGAAGAATTTAACCACTGCATTTGGAATTGAACGCAGCATAGACATCATAGTATTATTGTAAACCTATTTTTGGAGCGGTTGTAAAGCTGCAAAATCAGGATTTGTGAGTGAATTATGCTTGTGGAAGATTAGCCAAATTTTGGTTAGGCAAATACTATATACCGAACTCAAAACACCTGTTCACAATCAGCTAACAGGAGCTCATTTTCGGTCACAAACTTGTTCCATGTTTCTTTTCTTCTTACTCCTACATCCAAGTAGAATAATATTTACACTAGAACTCTATTGCACTTGTTCTGAGTCCCTCAAATTATACAAACATCACGAAAAGACTGTGAACTCCACATGAATGGTTGACGATAATATGAGCAGCATGAATCATCACATATGCCAAAATGCAATCTAAAGCGATTGAGTTTCACCTGATTCTTCATCCGCATGAGACCCAGGGGCGACTTTGATGTCAACCTGTAAGGTACGTTTCAGCAAAAATGTCAATCAAGACAGAGGACTATGACATCATACGTGCACCATCTGTTATTAACAAAGACTTGAATCAAACAAGGAAATGCAATACAAGACCCGAAAGCACACAGTCCTATGCTCTCCTATCATGCACAATACTAATTAAGCAGATATATCCCGGCTGATCTACAGTCAAAATGATGAACTTCTACTGTCATGATCATAAAAAACGAAAAGCAAAAAACCAGTCATGCACGAGCATATAAAAGGCTCATGCTGGGCATCCTGAAAGTGCACAAAACACTAAAACACTTACTTAAATTACCAGATATCAATTCTTAGCATGTGATATCATAACCTTCTCCTAGCCAACACTTGCAGACATAATATATGGATTGCAACGCATCAATTATCAACCCACTTCGTCATACCAGACAGGCCGACAACTACGACACTACTCAGTTCAGCTAAACTCACTCAGCCTTGGAATCGAATTATAAATCGTACCAGTACATGACATAACATTTAAGACAATGCACTAAAGGCCGCACGCACGCGGCATGTTCGAGGGCGAAACAGACAACTTTCAATGCCAAATCTCACAAAAGCAGAGAACTGACTTTAAAATGTGGAGGGAAACAATCTTTGAGCTTCTCTCTCAAGCACAGTCCAATGACGGTCACCATACTGCAATGCTGGATTGTTGGAGTAAACATGATCCTGAAAAAAAAAAAAAAAACAAAGGGGATTCAAACACAAAATCGCAACGTAAGCATAATCGCAACGGGGAATCGCAGCGCAGGACCAAAAAAAAAAAAACGATGACGATACTCAACAGGATACGCCCAAGTTTCTCATCCACGGTGATGGATTCCTCCGAGAGAACACTGAGCTGCTCCAGAGAATAGGGATGCTCGGGATCTCGGATGTCCCTCACATGATTTGCCGATTCAGAGTCAAAGATCACAACTTTATTACTCTTTTTCAACACCCACTCGAGTTAGCTAACGAAGCAATCAACAAAACAGAATGCTAACGGTACTATCAAGAGCGAATTCCCAAAGCAACGCAGAACAAGAGATTGCTTAATCAGAGGTTTAAAGGCTACGCAGTCAGAATCGGACGACTTTTTCCCTCATGCGAGTGACAATAGCAAGTGATGAGCGACGAGAAAGAAGGATATCATAAATCTCGAGGGGATCGACGGCGTCGTCGGCGTGGGGGTCTTCGCTCCGAGCGACCCTCTCCTTCTTGGCGTGAACCACTGGGTTCGCATTGATCAGTCCCAGAGTCATCTCTCTCTCTCTCTCTCTGTCACCCACCCACGAAACGGAGAAGATGAAGGATGAAGGCGAAAATGAAATGGGTCTCTTTCTTTTTCTTTCTCGTTCCGACGCTCTCTCGCCAACCCACAAATGAACCGCTGACGATTCAAATGGGTCTCTCCCTTTCTTTCTCGTTCCGACGGACGAAGGTACTGAAACACAGTACCGTCGTCGAGAGTTCACGGGTCGTGTGAGGGTCCCCCCCCTCGAACGCCAGGTTTGGACAGATTCAGTTCATCTGAGCGGAAGACGGTACGATAGCGTCGTTTCTTATTTCCAACGTGTTCATGTACACCTGATTCTTGAAAAATTTTCAAATAAAAATTTGAAATGCTTAATTTTCAAATAAAATTATTTTGAATAAAAGCTTCAAGTATCCTTATTATTTCAAAAAATTAACCTATTCAAAAATATTTTTATCATTTACTTTTTAAATTTTTATTTTCTTTTTTTCTGTTCCTTTTGGCTTGTAGCTTGTCCTTAACCGGCAACTGACAAAGGCTAAACGACTTCACCTAGGCAAGATGAGGGTGGCTTGCCTAGGTGAGCCTAACCAGCCCTAGCTGATAACCGGGCACGTGAGTGGCCGTTCTCTTATTTGAAGGGAAAAAAAGAAAAAGGGAAATAAAATCTAAAAAGAAAAGAAAAAAGGTAAAAAATTTAGAAAGTAAAAAATGACAAAGATATCATTGGTCGGGTTTTTTTATTTAAACAAAATCCAATCAAGGCTCTTATTTTTGTAAATAATGGCATTTCAGACCTTGATTTGAATTTTTTTTCCTTTTTCATGAAAATAAGGATCATCGAGAATGGATCCTCAAAAATAGTAAATTTTGCCGTTAAAAGAAACCGTGAAAATAAAAAATAACGATCGGTTATGGCTGAAGATTCATACTTTGATGGATCATAAAATTATCGTCTTTCATTGTATCCAACCTCTTGATTTGGTCTATTTTTTTCAAAAAAAAAAAGATTTAAAGACATTTTCTTAGAAATAAATAATTGATTGATTTCAAATAATTTATCAACAAAAATTATCATAAAAAATAATTTATGTTTAATCATTTTCGTGAATGATGAAATACTTTTTTTTCATCCATTTTTATACGCTATATAAGCCATTTTTTCAAAAAGATACTCTTAAATTATTTATTTTTCGCGAGGCAACTTTTAATTCGCATGGTTTCTACTTTGACTTCTTGTTTACATCTAAAGAAACACACGTTCCTTTTTAGTGGCTACATCAACGATATTTTCTATTTTCCTAAACAAACCTTTCACAAATATAATAAGTGCAAATAGGCTTTTTTTTTTTCTTTCCAACTTTGATCTCGTTATACTTTCATGATTATGGAAATGTCCTTGAAAACACTAACCTTTCCGATATTCAAACATTTAATGTATCAATTATACAAAATTATTGTCTTAAACACTATGTCATATCATATCATATCACTCATTATAGAGAGTGATTAAGCAATAATCTAAAATTTTAAATTATTATTTCCTCGAATTAGATTTATTAAGAAGAATATTGTATGTCAAATTAGCTTAATCATATTTTCAATAAACTTGTGATTTTTTTTTTTTGGGGGGGGGGGGGGGGGGGGGGGGGGGGGGGCGGGTGATGAAAGAGGGCTTTCTCATAAGAGAGGACCTTCAAACAAATCCAAGCCGATGAGCCCTCTCCATGTCACCGACCCATTACCCGAACATACCCGACCCGCCTGCCGGTGACGGTGGGTCCTCTTCTCTTCTCTCTCTCTACCTCTCTCGTGCGATTCTTCTGTAGCAGGTTTCTTCGTGAGATCTTCGCTTTGCTAATTCGGTCTCTCTCATGGTCGCTTCCCAACGAATCGTCCTCTCACATTGCCATTTGATCCGCGGCTCGAGTTGGCAGCGATTCCTCTGACTGTCGAAGTCGATTTTCTCATCGACTTAGCGTGGCGACGTTGCCTATCGCCGCGGGACTGAGAATTTTTGGCCTTTGAGGTGGATTGGAACCGACGGAGAATCAATAGGTAATCCTCCTTTTGGTTCTTCGATTGCAGAATCAGTCCAGATGACGTTGGTTTAGTTACTGGCGTTTCGTGATCCTCTTGAACTTCACTCGGCCTTGTTTCGTGGTTGGCGAGAGATGGAAGAATCAACTCTTCGCGTGTTCCAGCTCTATGGATTGAATCTATAGTTTAGGATCCGAGTGCTGGGTTTTGATTTCGGTTGCAGAAATGCTCTCGGGTTGAGCTTGGAATCCATGGTTGAGGGTTCACTTGATAGGAACACCTCGAACAGTTGTTAGGATACGCCAATCCGTTTTGCTGTATTGGGAAAATAAATAAATTCAAGCCTTTAGCTATGAAAATGAAGTATTGACTACAGTGATGTTCTTTTTAATTCTTGGGTTGCTGGAAGTTCGTTCTTTTGCCGATAGTCTGTTCTGATTCTGAGTGCTTAACTTCTTGTCCGATCCCAAAGCTCCATCCTTTTTTTTTTCTCGTTTCGGTGGTGGTATTACAATGTGTAATCGTAAGGATATCGGTTTGCAGTGGCACGAGTTACCTTGAGAGGCTGAGGACGGAGCTCTACCATGTCTTTTAGTTTATGATTTGAGAGACACATTGTCTTTTGAGCGAGGGAAAAATCTGTAGAGCCGCCAGAGGGAGCTACAAGGAAAAAGAGATCAATGATTAAGGCAGTGATGGTTATGAACACTCAGGGCAAGCCTCGCCTTGCCAAATTCTATGATTACCAGGTCTCTCTCTCTCTCTCTCTCTCTCTCTCTCTCTCTCATATTGCCATCTTGTGAAAAAAGGGTTGTCATAATCTTCAAGTTTTTTTCGTTTTCCATCTTTAGTGTCCTTATTGTCCAGCTTAACCTTTTAATGTCAGCCCGTGGAGAAGCAGCAGGAGCTCATTCGCAGTGTTTTTGCAGGTCCCTCTCCTCCCCCCCTCTCTCTCTCTCTCTCTCTCTGATAGTTTTTTCCAATTCGAAGCTTTCAAGCAAAAAAACAAAAAAATGTCATCTCTTTCATGATGGTAGTTTGCTTCCAATATCCTTTATAAATTAGCTTGCTGCGGTTGCAAAGTTGAGCTTGCTATTTTGAATGCAGCTTTGAGCAGTAGAGCTGAAAACGTGAGCAATTTTGTGGAGGCTGGTGCAATTTTTGGATTGGTACTTACTCTATCATTGTTCAGAGCTCCTGTCTCTAGTTTAAGTGCTTGAACTTTTGGAATTGTTGTGTTGCGGGATATCAAAGGACTGGTTGTTTTATGCCTTTTTCGAGCTTTGCTTCATAATGTTCAGAAAAATACATAATAATCAAGTAGTATGGAATTACCTGTGTCATTGCTATTTAAATTTTACCCGAGTTGTTACACAACCAATTCATCCTTATTGTGGAAACTCATGATATTTGAGAATTTGCTAGCAACTCGTATACATTTTTTGATGCGTGCTAATCAGATAGCTCTTCATGATCTGGGTCACATAATTTCCTTCGGGCGTTTAACCCATTCGTTTCATGATTGTCCCTCTTGCAGGACAGTCGACTAGTGTACAAACATTATGCCACACTATACTTTGTCTTCGTGTTTGATAGCTCAGAAAATGAGCTCGCAATGCTTGACCTGATACAAGGTTAGTACCATTGAGTTTTCTTTACTGTTGTTGGTTGTAATGTTTCAAAGTCATTGCCACATGAAAGTAGTTGTTTCATGGCATGTTCGTCTTTTTTCAGAATTTAACATAATTGATATGATGGTCTCTTATTGAAAAAAATACCCCTATGCATACAAGCAGGTTGGACTTGGCCTTTTCACCAAGTTTTAGTTCAAAGAATATATTGGAATCTGGACGCTACTATAATGCTCGTATACGTTGGGGATATAGAGAGAAATATGTCCAAGAAAGAACTATAAATTGCTTTTACCTGGGGCTGAAAAACGACTCATAAGATGACCAGAGAAAGCTCCCTATGATCTGATTGATTGCGAAGCATCATCGATAAAGCATCAACTGAATCTCCAGCTAGAGGAAATGAAACATCTATAACTAATGTCTTATCTCATTATGTTTCTGATACTAATTATACCTTAAAATTGAGTCGCAAGGTGGAATGAACTCTAAACTCGTTGCTTCCTTCAAATATTTCTCCTCTATCTAATTAAATTCGATGTTATCTGTTACTCTTAAAGTGGTGAAAGCCAAAGACAATGGAATTTATTAATTGGGTCGCACATCGTCTTTTCCTCATTCTCCCTCTTCAGTGAGATTATAACCTGCTGGTACAAGATTTCTTCTGGAATACAGATGACAAAGTTTAAAATAAGTGGAACACATTTCGAGTTTCATCTAAGCAGCTGTGGATCTGCTTGAAAAACCTCTCTTCAATAAAACTGTCTAACAGGACCTAGGGAATCAGTGCACACAAATGATGTGCTCGATCTTTGTATGCTGAACTAGTGAATTCTCAACATGTACAGTTGAATGGCTAGTTTGGTCTCTGATGCTTTTGCTGTGTTATTCCCTGCACCGTCCTTTGCCCACCTGTTTGTTCCTGCTTTCTTCATCTGGACAAGGCTTCACCACTTCAATAACGAATTCCCTTAGAAAGTCTTGTTAACGTTTTCTTTATTTCTGAGATATGAAGAAGTACTTATAGGCTTAACCCTAAGCCCTAGTACAATTACACACATAACCCCAACTTGCTAATACTCTAAAGTAATAAAACCAATACTCCCTTCAAGTTAGAGCGTACATATCAAAAAGTCATAACTTATAACAAATATATGTAACTTTTCCATATCAAAGAGGCTTTGTGAAAATGTCTGCTAGTTTTTCTTCAGAACATGTGTGCACTAATTGTGTCTCCACAGTTCACCATTTCCCGAACAAAATGACAATCCACCTCTATATGCTTCGTTCGCTCGTGAAACACTGGATTGCTAGCAATATGAATAGCAGACTGATTATCACAAGAGAGATTAGACGATCTGGTCATTGGCAGTCCAATTTCAGTTGATAACATACGAACCCATTGAAGTTCACTTGTAACGTTAGCCATAGCACGATACTTAGCCTCTGCACTAGATCGAGAAGTAATATTGCTTCTTACTTTTCCGCGACATAAGATTACTACCAAGAAAGACACAGTATCCCAAAGTAGACCGGCGATCCATAGGGCAACCGGCTTAATCTGCATCGGAATATCTTGTCACCTCTAATGATTTAGGGTTAGAATAGCCAACTATACGAAGATGACCCTGATTATGGAACATAAGTCCTTGACCTGGAGCTCTCTTCAAATATCAAACAATTTGTAGAGCAGCTTGTTAATGAGTAGTACAATGAGGGCTCATAAACTGATTCACCACACTAACAACAAATGAAATATTTGGACGAGTAATGGTAATTAATTTAACTTGCCTACTAACCGATGATACTTCTCTTGATCATTAAGAAGTTCTGCATATTCATTATCAAGCCTCGCTCCAAGATCCATAGGTGTGTCACCAGGCTTAGCATCACGTAAGCCAACGTTCTAAGAATGTCAAGAGTATACTTCCGCTGGGAGAGAGCAATCCTACCATTAGCATAGGCAACTTCGATGCCAAGAAAGTATCGAAGACGACCTAGGTCTTTAGTGTTAAACTCCTTTTGAATAAATTGTTGTCGTTGTATGCGTTCAACATCGCTTTCTGTATCTTACCCCCCAAAAAAAAAAAAAACATCGCTTTCTGTGACAATGATATTGTCAACATAAACAAGAAGAATAATACATCCTTTTGAAGATGTTATACTAAATACTGAGTGATCCACGCTGCAACGATATATACCAAAAGTGATGACCACATCATTGAAGCGGCCAAACCAAGCACGAGGAGAGTGCTTAAGTCCAAAAAGAGCTTTTCGCAACCAGCACACCTTTTCCCTCCTGAGCAAGAAATTCCAGGTGGTTGCTCCATATATACTTCCTCGTGAAGATCATTACGAAGGAATGCATTTTTGACATCAAGTTGATGAAGAGTCCGCTGAGATCGAGCAGCCAATGAAATAACGATGCAAACAGAAGGAATTTTGGCCACCGGAGAAAATGTTTCATCATAATCAATACCATAAGTTTGAGTGTATCCCTTTGCCACAAGACGCGCTTTTAAGCGCTTAATTGAACCATTTGAATGGTGTTTGACAACAAAGACCCAACGACAACCTGCCAATTGTTTATTTACCAGCTCCTAAGTCTTATTATGATGCAATGCAGCGATCTCCTCCTCCATAGCACAAGCTCAACCTGAATGGGCCAAAGCCTCCTGCACACTACTTGACATAGACATAGATGCAAGGGATGACACAAAGACAAATATCTTAGGGCTTAAGTTAGGATAAGACACAAAATTAGAAAGAGGATACCGAGATCGAGTATGGTGAGCAATAAGAGAACTGTCAGGAGATGGTGGATGAGAATCGAATGTTTGGACCGAAGGTGGTTGTCAGAGCCCGGCACACTTGGCGTCTCAGATTCACCACATTTACTATTTTATAAAAGTAAATATTCATTAAGAAATAAGAACATGCAATATAGAATAGAAACGCACACTTTAATTTCCAAATATAAAAGCCTGTACAAGTTAGGTTCATTTTATGTACAACATGGGAGGTACTCATCAGGTGGCATTCCCAAAAAATAGTCTATTGCTCTACCCGGTACATATAAAACAGTTGGAACTCAACAAAACTCCCATATGAACCTGACTGACATCTTTGGAACAACAAACAAAAGTTCAAACTGAAACTGTACAAGTTTGACCCAACCCACTAACGCCTAAGGTGTCACGTAATCCTGAGGTAACGGGCCCAGAAATCCCAGGTTATCTTCCAAAATTCCATGTACAGCCACAAAAGTATAATCCTCCTTGTCTAAACCGCCATCCACCGGGAACTTGACAATGACCTTAACCATATCCAAGTCCGGGGTTCCAGGGCAAACATAAGACTCCACAGCTATAGAAACATATTTGGGAATGCCATAGAAAGTAGTCGATGAACTAGCCATTGTTACCTAAAAACAAAATAAACAACGGGGTGAGAAAACTCAGCAAGTAAAATTCTAATTCATCTACTAGAAACATCAATGGCAAGTCAAGTCCAGTGTATCGAGCAAGCCAAGAATCACGAACATGTACATTCATACTCAATATCGATTAATCAGTATGGATATGAATCGATGGCCATAATCATACAACAACATGTCTCGTACCACCTCAAAGACCGGTCCAGTCACACAGCAGGACCACCCAGTCACATAGCAGAGTCTTTTCATAAACTCCATGGGGTATAAATATAAAATCGGGAAATGTCTCGTACCGCCTCAGAGACCAGTCCAGTTACACAGCAGGACCAACTAGTCACATAGCAGGGTCTTCCCATAAACTCCATGGGGTACAGATATATAACCGAGTACAAGCTCATTACCACAAATCACAATAGATCAAGAAACAATGCTTGTGGAACCATATTCATGCCATATTTAATACCGACAGGTCCCATTGGAACACATCACACCACATTCAGCCATTACCAAGAGAACTCATGCAGTTTACTAAAACTACTATGAACTGTTAAGCTAAATTACTCTCTGACTACAATATCAATTCTAAAGATAATAACCATAAAATATCCTTGAAGCATACCACACATATACTTGACACTTCTGTTTACGAACTAATCATGATCAATCGATGAAACTACATCACGTTTTGCCTCATTCAACCTAAAGTTAGCAAAAAAAAAAAAAAAAAAACCTAAAGTTAGCAAACCAACGATCAAGGAATATCATCCAAATGCAAGTTGGATCATCAAAAGAATTATTGACAACTAAACCTCAACAAGCAACCCAAATCCGCTCCTACAATTCATGGCCAGCCCCTCCTTTGCAACTCTCTACCTGTCGTACGACACTTACTCATTTACCTAACTAGATCCGAACTATGAGTAAGCTGTTCCAATAGTATTGTTGTACTCATATGCCCCAAATAAAAATCGAAACTGTCCCCTCACAGTCCTTTTAATAGTCAAACCTGTCAACGTTATAACCCAACACCTTCAGAATCTCAACTAATCACATTCGGTGGCGTGAAACAGGTTCATAACTACACATATCTAAACTTCCACGTCAGCCTATGCCTCTAGATATCAATACATCTCTAATTGCAGCCAATTGGTAACCTCCAGTTTACCCGAATCTCCAAGAAGTTTAAGAATTCAATTCCAACATAAATCAGGTTTCCTTTCTACACTCTAAACCAATACCGACGTAGGTCAGCTTCCTTTTTCCAATCTGAGTCATCATCCTAGCAAGCATAGAAGTACAAGTGGAACCAAAAAGAGAATCTAGAACAGTGACAACGCCTGCTGAACAAAGTGCCCGAACCCCTCTTTATTTCTTTTTCGGTATTAGAGTTCTCGCGCGGACGGTTGTAAATCCGCAATCCACGTTGCAACTATTCGCAATCACCAACTCAATCGACTCTCGCGTCTATTGACGCACATCAAGTTTCGATCACCAACGATTCCGTGGCTGATCGTACACCGATCGTCACTTACTCCGAAGAAAATAGGAGACGAGTTAGAATCCACTTGCCTTGAGATGGGGAATCGTGGCTGAGTTGTGCGTGGGCTAAGAGAAGGGCGATGAAGGGCGTCAGGACTGGGTCGGGGTTGGCTGCGTGACTACGATCAGACGGAACGGCCTGCCATGATCTACGTCGGGTTCGGTTGCTCGGCGCCGATCAGAGTGAAGGCGCTCTCTCTCTCTCTCTCTCTCTCTCTCTCTCTCTCTGTGTCGCAGGCGTCCCCCAAAAAGAAGAGAAAGCCGAACCTCCCAGATCCCCCTTTTTCTTTATCTTGTTCGGCCACCGCTTCAAACACATGGAGTCTGATGGGCTGAGCTTTTAAAATAAGAAATGAAGCAAAATGGGTATTGATTTTTGTGCCATGGTTATTCGGATGAGGGGATGAAAAGTGGGTCTTCATTCCTTTAAAACCCAAAAGAAGAACCGTAGCTGATTTTATATATATATATATATAAACAAAACTCGTTAGCCTATAGTTTTGGCACCTACGACTTACTGTTGACTTCCCATCGCAACAGTGAGCTTTCAAATCCATTTCGTTTAATTCCTGCTTATACAGAACTATAAGGACGGGGTGTCACAGTGGTGGTGGCGGAACGCTCGCTGGTGAAGATGTATAGCCCTAAATAGGGTGAGGACTACGTGAATAGACCTGAAGAGGAGTCGATGCTGGTGATCCTAAATCCGGTGGAGCATCATTGGAATTAATAGGCAGTGGCTCCAGTTGAGATGTAGGTGGTGAGGGTGGCAGAAAATTCATGGTTAATGGTGCCTGAGGACGAATATAACCAAAATGTGTTTGATCCTCAAAGAAAGTCACATCAGGAGAAATATACTCCAACAACGAGTAGGACTATATCAGGCATACCCTTTTTGGGTACGAGAGTAATCTACGAATATACATTTTTCAGCACGATGTGATAATTTGTTCGACCTCGGATACAAAGAATGAACAAAACAAACACATTCAAAAATACGAGGACGAATGAACTACAAAGGAAGATCAGGAAGAAGAAGAGCATAAGGAATAGCTCCTTTCAACATGGAGGATGGAAGACGATTAATAAGATGACAGGCTGTAAGTAGAGCATAGCTCTAGGAGGACTTAGGCATATGAGTATGAAGAAGTAGACAACGCGCAACATCCAACAAATGGCGGTTCTTATGTCCAACAATTTCATTTTGTTACGGAGCGTGAGCACAAGAACTCTGACGTAAAATACCATGAGATTCAAGAAATGGAATAACGGTAGAAGAAGAGAAGTATTCACGAGCATTGTATGTACGTAGACACCATGTTACTCTAAGCCCTAATACAATTACACATATAACCCTAATTTGCTAATATTCTAAAGTAATAAAACCAACAAGTCTATATGCTTGATTTGATGTTGATGCAATTATTAGTTTATCTCTGATCCGCTCTTCGATTGATGACTTGCTTGCTTGATCTCTTGTTTTCTCAGTTTTTGTGGAGACGCTTGACAAATGCTTCAAAAATGTATGCGAGCTTGATATAGTGTTCAACTATGGCAAGGTAAATTATACCTTTATTTACTTCTCATGATCTCTGTAAATGAATGTGGGTGATTTCTGCTAGAACTTTTACCAATGCTGGTGAATATGCTTATGACATTAGTGGAGGCACCTCAACAACATTTTGCAACAATGAATGTGGGTGATTTCTGCTAGAACTTTTACCAATGCTGGTAAATATGCGTATGACATTAGTGGAGGCACCTCAACAACATTTTGCATGTCCCTACTGCCAGATTATGTGTCTAAGTAGGTTAACATGATCTTGCTTCCTTTCAATTTTTTATGTCATCAGCCGTATGATTGCTTTTACTTGGGCACAATCAAATTTGTATGGAATAGTTGTTATCGCAATTTGCGACCAAGGATTTCACTTCATAAGTGAAATTTCTCTGTGTGGTATTCCTCTTATGGCAGCCATTTTGATTTTTGCAGATGCAAACTATTTTAGATGAGATCATTTTTGGTGGCCAGGTCCTTGAGACAAGTTCTGCAGAGGTTATGAAGGTTGTTGAAGAAATATTGAAGTGCGTCTCTCTCTATCTCTATCTCTCTCTGTATGCGTGGGCGATCTTGCACATGTGCATGTGTGCGGGTGTGTTTTGAGAGGGATACTCAGGCACGTTCTTGCATGGAGTGATGCTATTTCATTTCTTAAGCAGCCATTACAACCTTTTGCTGCTTGTAGACGATAGGGATAGGTGGTGGTTTTAGACTGATAACGCTCACTTGTAAATACAGGCTGGAAGCTGCCTCAAATGCCATCACACTTGTTCCCAAAACGGTTTCTAGTTGGCGGGGGCGGTAGCGCACCATCTACCAGATTGTTGAAGTAGTTAAAATTTGCTAACTTCACTTTTTTCTCTTCCCGCGAGTTAAGAATGTAAAGCTCCTGGAGGGACTACATGGACACCACATGTTTGGTGGAACAAGATTGTTCACTCTTTTCTCCTTAATTCTTCTTTTGGATTTCCTCGGCTGTGTTCATTCCAGTTGTAATCAAAGTCGTAGATCCATGTGTATTATAAGGTTTACTGTTATCTACGGGCTCTTCGATATGAGAATGTCACAGTAAATTAATGAGGCGGTTTAGCACGGGTGTCTAGTACCTTGCCGCTATATCCGATGTAGGTGGGTACACTACGCCTCTCGAGCCTCCCAACTGCTCACGGGCCATTTTGTTTCCGCCTTTGCCATGAGCATGCTATATCCAGCCTGTACAATCGAATAGACAGAAAGACGATGTGCGGTCGCTCCGTCCCCGTCTTTCGAGGGATGCACATGTTGTATGTCTTATCGAGAGCGACTTTTGATTTTTGATTCGGGCTTTTGCCAAAAAGCAGGTTGTCTGCAGCGCGCAAATTATAGTATTGAAACCGGTGAAGTGGATCTGTTTCTTTCGACAATAATATAGATCTGTTTTCCCATTTATAAAAGCCCAACGTGCTAATAAACAATGGAAACATCGTACTCGAAGATAGGTTCTGATGATAGAAAGCGGGAGACTTTAACCTGAAGCAACTAAACAACGTTTTTTTAACCTCCCTTATGTTTTATATTTGCCAGTTCTCGATTAAAACATGCTTTTAACACAGATTGTCTCCCAACTTGCACCGCCCATTTACTGTTCCTCTCCTCATCGTGACTTGACTCAGAGCCTTTCTATACCCCATTTCTTTTCTTGCTTTTCACTGGCTTTCAAACTCAAAACACAAAGACACCCACCCACCCACCCACCCTCCTTCAATCTATCATCCGTATGGCATCAAATCCAGTATCTTCGGCGGGCTCTGAATCGACATGGACAGCCGAGAAGAACAAGCTGTTTGAGAACGCCCTTGCGGTGTACGGCGAGGGCACACCCGATCGATGGCAAAGGATCGCGAATGCAGTTGGGGGGAAGACATCTGAGGAGGAAGTGAAGGTGCACTATGAGATCCTCCAACACGACATCAACCTCATTGAGTCGGACAAAGTTCCTCTTCCGCGGTACAAGCCATCCGAGGACAAGCTTAGCAATCAACGCATGAGGTAAAGTGTCTTATTGCTCCATATGATGAGGCAATAGACCCACAGAACTGAGTCCTGACTAAGACCTTGTGAAAGAAACCAAGATTTTTTTTTTTAATGATGTTATCATGCAACTTTCATTGGACGTTCAAACCATATCGGAATTTCTCTCTCTCTGGTGAACAAATTTTGCTTTCTACTAATAAGAGAAGATTCTCGAGACATTCGAGTCATGTGATCCTGAGTTCCAGTTTCCGCTGTGCAGCTTGAAGCATTCGAACTTGTGACCCGAGAAAGAAGAAATAGACTGCAGCGAGGACGAGCTGCGCCGCATGTATCATTCTCCTAGGTTGATTCGCTAATCGGAGTTGCCCTTGTGTAGATGATTTTGTCCAATAGATGTTCCGATTCAATCTACTTCTTTCCATCACCAACCTCCTAATTCCTTAGCACTTGGGCTAGGGAGCATAGGAACGAAGATCATATGAAACTGATGAAGATCACAAATTTCTGCTATATTCAATAAAAAAAAAGTATTAATTCTTTTAGCGTAATAATACATTTTATTGATATATCTGCGTTAATAAAAGGGGAACGTATTTATAGCTTATCATGCTACGCACTTGTAATCACTCGTTGTGGGGAAAAGGTTCTACCACGTACGGTACGTTCGATTATAGTAATTGCTATTATATTACAGGTTCATTATCGGTGTGACTGCCTTTTACTGTATTTCCTTGTAGTAATAGCGTTATCCCTATTACATATCCTAACTGCAATCTTTGACATTTTTTTTGTAATCCTTACTCAATCTATTAATGCTAGATTATCGATTGTTATTAAGTTATACATATTTTTAAGTACTTGTGTGATGATATCAAAAATTAATTTTATCTCGAGTTTAATTACTTTTTATATGAATTTATTAAACGATATGTAAATAATCATTGTTAGTAATTATGTTATCTTGATAATGTAATGCTAATTTATTTGAAAATCTACATAACTGTACCTTATAGGACGCGACTGATTCTACACCGAAATAATTTAGCATAATAAGTAATAATTAGTTTAATTACTTTTTATATGAATTTATTAAACGAGATGCAAATAATCATTGTTAGTAATTATGTTATGTTGATATATGAATTTATTAAATGTTATGTAAATAATCATTGTTAGTAATTATGTTATCTTGATAATGAATTATTACTTATTATGCTAAATTATTTCGGCGTAGTATCAGTTGCGTCCTATAAGGTACAATTATGTAGATTTCCAAATAAATTAGCATTACATTACTCGTAATATAGTGAGCCTCTTAATTTTTAACTATACTCAATTTTTTTTATATGATTAAAATTTCAATCATACTATTTCCAATGTAACAAATATTATTTTTTCAATCACACATTTTTATGGTAAAATTGAGAGCATAACTATGAATTTATTGTTAAATGGCAGATAAAACTTATATATAAGACTGTAAAGTCTTGGTGATACACATGATGTATTACACTCACGATTGATTATCAAACTGATAGTTATTATAAGTACAATACATATTCTACCAAAGTAACAGGTTATGTGCTTAATCTATAACTATAATCGTAAGTAACTGTTTGATACACTAAACTACATATTTAACAAATTATTCGAGTATTAAACTCGTGAATGATGATAATTGACCGCTAAAGCGGGAATTATAGTACTACCTTTGATTATCATTTTAGGGGGCATTCTGGAAATTCTAATTCTATTCTCTCTATCAATAGTGTGCAATTCATGAAACCGGAAGGCGTGACAGATATTGTAGTGCTTAAATCAAATGGCGTGACATCAACTGATATTTATTACGTTACAGTAGCAAGTAAATTATTATTATTATTATTATTATTATTATGGTCGGACATTGTTCTGATTACCAATAAATGCGACAAGTTGCTGACCAGCGTGAAGAGACTGTCGACAATCGACGAGGGAAAGTTACCTGCTCATGGTACGCTCGACGCGTTTTATCAAACCCGATGCATTTGACAAGGTCAAAAAGAAAAGATCGCACTCAACCGAAAAGTTGGTAAGAGTGATGACGATACACGTGTGGCTAACCTTAATAGCATCCGTACGAACAATACCCCATGCGTGCTTATCGTTACATTATGGGGTCGAGACGACATGGTGATGATGCTCGGACTGACACTGCGCCTTGCTTTTTGGGAACATATGGATGGTCACTGTTGAGACTTTCGCAAACTGCACGCGACATTATCGCATTACGCGAGGAAGGAAGAAGAAGAAGCGGATGGCTTTGATGGAGTCACCTTTCAAGGTTCAGTTCATCTCTCTCTCTCTCTGCGCTTCTCAAGGCCTGCTTCTCGGGTCACATTTCGGATGCTACTTGGTCGTTGGGTGCAAAGTCTTTTTTTTTTTTTTTTCGTTTTTGTTTTTATGGTTTTTGTTGTCGTTGTCGGTGTTGTAGAGCAGGTAATATTGGGTTCGTCATCCATGGCTCGCCGGCACATCCTAGCCGAAATGGGATACGACTTCACTGTCCTGGTTCGTTTATGCTTCGTTGATTGGTTGCCCGAGTCTCGAATTTGGTTGGGATTTCGGCATCTTGTGGGGTTCGTAAATTAGAGCTACGGGTTATGGTTTTCTTCAGACCGCGGACATTGACGAGAAGGCCATAAGGAAGGAGAAGCCTGAAGAGTTGGTCACGGCTTTAGCCGAGGCCAAGGTAATGGTCCTTCATTCTTCTCCTGGAAAATCCAGATGCTGCTCTGTTTCTGTTCTTCCTTGCACTTTGGCTTTGTTTGTGTGTTGGAAAGACCTCACGGGAAGTGCGTTTTATGCTGTTGGAGCTCATTAAGAAGCTTGTCCTCCTGAAATAAGAGCTTTTCAGCTTGAACCTTGGTTTTCGTGGTTGAAATGTGATTGGATGTGCGGGTATGGTTTGGAACATGTGAAACAGGACACAAAAGAGTAATTGGCAAGTACGTCTTAGCTTTTCTCCCTTTCCTTTTTTTTTTCTTTTTAAATTGAAAACGCGGAAGCATGTCGATCAGGAAATGGTTTGTATGATTTGTAGTCATCAAGAGTTAATTTGGTTAGTGGTTGAGCGATTCGGCTTGCCTTGATAGTTTCATGAGTCCCGAAAACCTCGTGATTCTGAGCTGGAACTTCAAAATGGCTGTCGTTCTTAGTTACCCTGCATTGTGAAAATACACTATAAAGGGCAATCCTTCAGTGGGCTATGGATTCCCAGCAGAGGTCTTTTACAAGTGAATTTGCTTCATTTTGATGATTCAAGCAGTTGTGGTTGGCTTTTCATGGCTAATATCTTTGGATAATTCAGCTGATGGATTGGCTATTAGCGAGGATGTTAATGTTTATCTGCATAACTAATTTAGACCTGGTATTTTAGGCAGATGCTATCCTCTCCAGGCTCCAGAACGTGGATACTTTTGTGGAGGATGTCCATACAACCCTCTTAATTACTGCTGATACAGTATGTTCTTTTACCTATATTTTGTTACTCTTATGGCCAACACACAACTTTCATTCATCCGTGTTTGTGCAGCCATGTGAGTTTATTTTTAAGTAAGTATTTCCTCCAGTATGTATTCCTCCGAAGAATTCGGAATCTGGAGCTTAAAAGGCAGAGTTATGGGGTGCTGGAAGTTGATTGTCTTTGTGTACTACTATGTAATGCTACTGAAGTAGGTGTTAGTACCTTCAGTATGTCTCAAGGGTCTTCCTCAAAGATAACCATCTAGACATGCCAGCATAACATTTGTAGCTGGAAATCACACACGTTTGATAAGGATGTAGTGGGAGGCCCCTTTTCGATATACTTACAGAGAAAGATTATGGCGAAAGAGATTTTTGTCATGTGCCTTTCTTCGCGAACAGAGAAATCTATCCATGCTGTTTTTACAGCAATCTCTCCATCTCAGCCTTTTAAATATCGTGCCTCTGCCAGCAGAATAACCTCAAATTAGGAGAACAGAAGGGAATCGCATTGATTTCTTTCCTTAATACCAGTGTTTGCTGAGAGTTATTTCTTACTGGTACGCCTAATTGATTTGGAGGTGGTGGTACATGAAGGGAGGATCAGGGAAAAACCATCTAGTAAGGATGAAGCACGGCATTTTATTGAAGGTTTGCTAGACACTACATCATCCCAAATGGCCTTTTCAAAAATAAATTCGTGTGAATTCTCTTGGCTGTTTATGTTCCAGGGTACTCTGGAAGTCGGGCCGAAGTTGTAGGATCTGTACTGGTAACCAATCTGAAGACAGGAAGGAGGAAAGCGGGATGGGACCGAGCAGAGGTACTGCATGCTTATCAATAATTGCTGAGGTTTAGTTATCTGCTGTGTCCAACTATTTACAGGCTTATGGCATTCCGGTCTTCGTATAAACTGGACCAAATGCCATTCTGAATACTTTCTAGTTTAATCTACTGCGTTCATGTTGCGATGGGTGCTTTAGAGACTTCAAAGCCACATCGTATATCTTGCCCACCACGGCTCCGGCACCTAATTGTGTCTGCTGGTTTGACAGCGAATTGCCTTCGAGCTGCCGAAAATCATAGTAGTCCTCTGCTGTTCTCAGTTTCCCTTAACTAGAAATGCTTGGTACAGCAAGAATGTGGTAGGAACCTGTAGACAGAGAGGTTACTTCTTTTGGGTTTAAAATACGCGAACCAGTAATTACTGAATGGTTCTGTTAACTCGATTTGAATTGAGTATGGCTTGTTCTGTCTGCCCCACTGAAGATGTGGCAAAATGTTGGGTGTCAAAACAGGTGTACTTTTATGACATACCAGCTCAGATTGTCCAGAGTCTGGTAAGTCATCTTGACAATGTTGTGGATCAGTGAACTACTTGCGCATCGTCTGTCTTAAATACTTACGGTCAATCCGCTCCGTCAGATTGATGAGGGAATGACACTCAACGTTGCTGGGGGTTTGATGCTCGAACATCCACTCACGTCGCCTTTTGTAAAAGAAGTGGTCTCTCGCTCTCTCTCTCTCTCGGTGGAAGTTTTGACCGAGTATATGAACACCAAACCAGGACAGCTAAGGCTGGGGTATAGCCATCTTTCTGATGTTAAGTAATTGCTTTTTTGTGTTTGCTAGATTGGGACTGCTGATACTGTAATGGGACTCCCTATATCTCTCACAGAAAGACTCATCCAGGAGGCCCTAACTTGACCTTAAAGCGAGGTATGCGTGAACCCAGCATGGAAAAAAAAATAAAAATGCGTTGATCAGAATTTCTGGCACCCTGTTCGTAGCGGGTGTCGACGTTGAATGTCGTCACGAGCCTGATGTAGCAAAGTAACCTACCCAGGCATCAAACACGGGATGGAGATAATTGCTGCTTCTGATTTTCTGTTTTCCTGAGTTGCTGACCATGGTCATGGTTAGATACAGGAAATCTTTCGGTCAAGAAGCTCGTGTTGCGCTTGTATTATTGCCAGGAAGATGACTGTGATTATTGGAAATCTTTCATTCATCACAAGATGTCGAGAACGGACGCACCGTCATAATTTCTGGATGCTCTGTTCAATGAGATGCATTCTTGCTCTAATTTCATATAGCCAAATCTTTATTTATCATGTTTAAGTACACTGCAAGTGTCAAAATTCGTGTGATATGCTCACTTTAGTGTTGGAATTTTCAAAACGATCGCTGTTTTTTTTTTTTTTTGTAGTAAGATGTATATTAAATTTTCACAGATCAAAATACAGAGATAATAGCCGAACACAAAAACCTCATATGTGTATCAGCGGTTGGGGGTGTTACGACGGGTGCAAATCTGCTATGGTTAAATAAAATATAGGCCAACAGCCGGTGCGCTATTAACAATGAAGGGCCAAAACAACAGTCAACATGAACCTAATAATACCAAAAAAACTAGGAAGCAATAGAAGAATCCTAAAAAATAGAAATTGAAATGCCCCAATTCACTTAAGTGTCATTTTTTTTGTAACGATGATTTCAATGCCAAAATTTTGAAAACGATTAATTAAGTGCTAATATTTTTTTAAAAAAGATCATTTAAGTGCCAAATTTTTTTAAAAACACTTCAGTGGCAACTCCGGTGAATCACGCCACCTCAAATAGTAATAAAAAATAGGCAGCGAATCATATTAGCTGAAATTGAAGTTCGCACTTATGTGATTATTTAAAAAATTTATATTTAATTGATCATTTTGAAATTTTTGATACTCATACATAAATTTTGACACTTGCGCCTATTTATCATGATGGGATTCGCCATTACTCACGTTCTTTTTAGGAGATCTATAGTGATACTTCATGCTTGAATTAAGTCACGAAATCGAGACGATTCTATTGCAAAGAACATCTGTGATCCACACAGCAGGATACTAGAAACCAAGCCGGAAAAAGACTGGCAAGCCAACTCCTGTGCGCAAAATCTAGTTTTAACGAGTGAAAATCAGCCGTGCCAAAACTTTTACATACATTTGAAAATTTGTTGTTAGGATACAAGTTACTCTCTACTCTCATATATCACAATAAGCAGCAGCCGCAAAATATCCTAGGTAAAGTAAGCATTCCGACAAAAGTACACCAGTCTCCCAAGAAGACCTGTTCCTTTCATTCTTGGACCAACAGGTTAACTATGTGGAGCATATGTGCTGAGGGAATAAATAGACAGCAAGAGTACACCATAGAACACGCCCTGATCCGAGATCCTTGGAATTGAAGACTTTTCAGTTCATGAGCCTCGGAGCCTTAAGAAGATATACACCCCTCACGAAACCCTTCCCAACCTCACCGACAGTTTTTAGCATATCCACCAGGTCACTCCTTCCCTCAACTTCCTCATCTCGCGCCCGTTTCTGCAGATTGCAGAGGGAAATAGACCAGGTTAATGAAATAAAATAAACTTACATAAAAAGAAGAGGAAGGCATTGTTGCACCAGGAATAAAATCCATTAAAGAAAAGCCAAGTGTACCAGCCCAGATCTTTCCCACGTGACGCCTATTGCATCACCACCGAGAGGATCATACCACAACTTGAATGTTTCCGGGAACTCTCTCTATGAAAATTAAATCACAACATGAGGAAAAAAAAAATTCCTGGATGCATCATCCAAAATGAAGGCATTTAGCAGTAGTTACCTGTAAGTCCTTGAGAAAACACTGCAAAGGATCAAAATTTACCATAAGCTTATTTTTTATTTCTTCCAAGCTACCCTTCAAGTCTTTTGTTGTCATGAAGGGGCGAAAAGCGTTACTAGCACTTCCTAGCGCTACAGTTCTCCCTGCCCAAAGTGTAGCACTGGTAAAGATTTGTGTCGAAAGTAAAAAGTAGAAAAGAGGAAGCATGGAGCAACTCAAATCCTCCTAAGTACCTTCATTCATTTCAGATGGGAAAAGCAGATGTTGTGGGTAAGGCAGTTTATTCCTATGCAGAAGAATTACAGCATCATAGTTGCTCAAAGGAGTCCGGAAAAGGCACTACAGGTAAAAATATGTGACATATCATTGTTGGTGGAAATGAGCCAATCAAAACAGTAGGCAGATATACAACTAAAACATGAATGGCTCACCTCCCATCTGTAAGTACTTATTTGATCATGCAAAATTAGTTTGGTCAGCAAATTTGCACTGCTTCTAGCATAGGCCACCAGCCTTTTGAGTTCCTTTTTCCACAAATCACAAAAATAGCGTCAGAAAAAGGTACTGCATACGATAAAAATTAGCAGTTTCAAATCACTTCAATGGGGAATATTATCGGATTGCACATGGACAGGTTTTTTACAATATTTTTTTATTTATTATTTTCCCCCCTTCAGAATTTGCATCCAGAAAGTTCACCACTATCCGCACTCTTTCCTCACCTGTATGAACTTAGATGTCTTGATAGAAAAGTCAATTGTGTAAATAAAAACTACATTTCCATGAAAAGAAAAGTGGCAGGTTATTGAAGAGGATGGCCTATCATATGCCCCGAATGGAATCTAGGAGCAGCGTTTGCTTTATGAACCCTCAAATTCACACCTCATCCAGCCTATTGTGTTCCCCATTCTTAAAACTTTAGCAATCTGATAGATGACGAAGGAACTACTCACGAGGAAATTGGGTGAGGATCTGGTCCAAGCTTCAGATGCCTTGTCATATGCTGTACCAATGAACATTTGAGTGTCTACAGCTAGTGGATTCTGGTCATAAATCTTTCTACTCATCATGAAGTTTTCCTAGAATTTGCAAATCACCAATGTTAGCAACAAAAAAACGAACACTTCATCAGAAAATTTTAGCGCTCCCCATAATAAAAAATTGTTTGGACTCTTCACTTACATTGATCTCTTTCTCATCATCTGGGCCCAAATCATTATTTATGTCAACGACTAAGGGAGAGAAGGTCCAGTGATACTCTGACAGCAGCCTCAGGAACCTGTATTCCAAGTTTTCAGTGGAAATTTTACTAAACGCTTTCCTGATTTCAAACAAAACCCCAATCTACTAATTGGATTATACAACAAAAGACAAATTAGTTTAGACGAATAGACTTGATAAGAATTTATCAGTGTGATGCAGCCCACAAGAAGGGGACCATTGCCATTTAGGACTCATAATACCATATCTAAGTGGTGCAAAAAAGCATAACACACTGAAGGAGAATAAATATAAAGTCAATTGAGCTTCGGCATATTACAGCTTCACCTAACAGGTGATGGCATCAGCTCTACTAATTGGTATTTATAATAAGGAAATTCGCAGCTTAACTACTATGGGAGCCAGTAAGAATGCGCCATTACTAACAGTCCATCATAAAAAGAATGATTTAACCACAATCACCCCACAGCTTCCATGTAACAGCTTGCAAGTATTTACATGACAGGAACTGCTGCTCCAACAGAAAGCCAGCAATTGCACCTTCACAGCTATAAGTGATTATCATAACCATCCAAGGACATGGCATTGTCATTAGAGATCCTTTGAGACATACTCAATTTAATAAGTACGAAAGAACAATCTCTCTCACTGTCAAGGAAGTCACCTATGAGTATATTAGTCAATCAATAGAGTAAAAGTTGACCAACAGAAACAAGTGCAGATCGTTGTTTCATGCAGTAAAAATCACTGAAATCTTTGATGAAACTAAAGAGGAACTCAACCTCAAGAAGCCAGTGATTCGTGAGCAGGGAGCAGTAAATGGAAAAGGCTTCAGAAAGAAATAAGCGACCAATAGCTCAACTGACTCCTCCATTAGGCAAGCTGAAAAGAGATGCGAAGCCACCCACCTTTTTGCAAGCCTTCATTACAAAACAAAGATATACCCAAAATCAAAATTAAGTCGCAACAAAATTAACCAACAGGGAAGACAAAAATGAACATCCTGCCTGACAACTGGCCCATATAATTGGTAACGACCCTGCAAGCCATTAATCATACTAGCATGCTGACCACGAATGAAAA
Organism: Rhodomyrtus tomentosa; assembly: GCA_028455895.1. Classification (NCBI taxonomy): domain Eukaryota; kingdom Viridiplantae; phylum Streptophyta; class Magnoliopsida; order Myrtales; family Myrtaceae; genus Rhodomyrtus; species Rhodomyrtus tomentosa. The sequence goes on along the minus strand of JAPCWY010000002.1, from coordinate 12,132,887 downwards.
GTTGCTTGTCTACAGAAGAGGCTCGCTTCCCTTGATCGCTTCCAACTGCAAATCAAGAGTGATTAATTAAACAGTTCCTAAAACGCAGAACAACAAAAAGAACAGTCACATTAGGAGAACTAGAACTTACTTTCTCTATTCAACAAACTCAGGCCCCTCTCATGCAAGATTTTTAGACGAAAGGCAAATCCGGACATCAACACATCTACATCATCCTCACTTGCAGAACATGTCATTCCGTAATTATTCTGGAGACTGCAATATAGCACATAAAATCATAAGTTTTCAAGAGAATCAAATTTTGCAAAAATTGAACTGAAATACCCACCTTTCTGCAATTTTAAGAAGAAAAGCAGCTTTAGTTTTCTCAACCGCTGTATCATCCATTGGCCAATTCCCAGACCCTTCCAACTAATTAAGCCAATACCAATAAGTCAGAGCGCATAAATTCATCAGTAAAATATACTGAGAGCTGAAACAGATAGACATGCCTGAATCATAACTTCCAGGGGTTGAATGCACAATGGAATCTGCCTAACTTGTGTAGGGAGCTCACTCTTCTCAGCAATCAATGGATGAGGTTCCGGAGGAAAAACAGATGTGAACCTGAAAGCTGTAAACACAAGTAAGAACTCGACGGCTTTTTGCCCTCTCTTGGCTGCCCGGAAGAAAGTCTGCGGTAAAATAAGATCACCGCCTACATTCTGCTCATACCACCAACTTCAGAGAGCCACATTTCATCTACCAAATCCAGCATTTGGTATAATTCCGAAAAATGGACCAAACCTAATATGACACATTCATTCCTAATTGTGAGTTGAGCTATAATTTCATAAGAGGAGGAAAACCCTCTAAACTTCTTCAAAGAACTGCGGTGATATTGCCTGTCTCTGGTCCTAGCACAAAATCTCTAATCTGTCTCATACACAGATGAGCTAACCTCAAAGTCGAATCGGCATAGTAAATGATGTGCTTCCAGTTGCATCTTACAGTGGGCTTTTCATTTGGTCACATCCATATCTTACTATTGTTATAAAGGAAAAAGATTGACTGATATACCCAGAACAACCAAGTACACAAAAGGGATGTCGATGCCACGAAAAAAAAAAAAAATTGATGACAATGACAATCATACATCTACGAACTGTACTAATCCCTGAGAAAGCAGCTTGTACCTGAGTCCAGAGGCTGTACACTAGAGACCTTTAAAGGGATGTCTTGAATTAGGCGCAACCGTTTTGACAAAACCTCAAATGCTCGAATCGAGTGTCCAGAAAATGCCATGGGATCTAACCAATTTAACATCGTAAGTCCAATAAACATATTTTTGACGTAATAAAAAAGTATAACAGCCAGAACTTTGAGAAAAAGTAAATCCAAGCAATCATAAGAAATAAGCAAAGCTACCTTCAACACCATGAAGCAAACAAAAGTCAAGCTGATCAACATAATGTACTATCTTCTCATTCGAGAGAGAGAAATGTCGTGTGAGTACATAATCCACAATCCTTTTTATAATGAGATGTCTCATCCACGGTTGACAATCCCATACTGCAAAATCAAAAGGTGCCAATTGTTGATCATCGAGGCAAAGGAAGCGCTTTCAGAAGCATTCACCTACAGAAAACAAAGAATTGCCTTACCTGTGCTTTCTGCAATTGTGCCATCCTTAAATCTCCGAAGCTCTGCCCTCTCCCCCCAGAACTTCCGGAATTTGAGGGCCTAGCAAATGAGTAAATGGAGTCTATAGTTGAATAACAAGAGCTTTCTCGCATTAACATGAGAAAGAAACAGATGAGATACCTCCTCCTTGTTCTCAGCATTAGGGCCTATGTCAACCGCTCTAAAGGCTTTATCTGGGGAGCTTATGGAAATTCCAACAAACAGTGGCTCCTTACCAAGAGTTGATAAACCCTGGAATCATAACATACAGGGAGATATCCACATAAAATGAATTTTGACTTCAAATGGAGATGATTAGAGGACTTTATTAAGACACCAGAAAAAAAAAATCCAGTTAATACATTTTCTATGCTATATTCACAAGGGCTATTTTTCCACGCAACACGAACAATCTTTGCTCGATCACTCAGTCCTTGATGGAGAACTGATTGCATCTTTTGTTCATACAGTCTCCAGCATTCCTTGTCCAAGCAAAAGCCAGATGCAAATACTTCTTTAATTTCCTTCAAGTTAATCCTAGAGACCAAACATGTGAAAGCATTAGCAACGAAAGACTATAAATGTAAATGAGCAAATACCATTGCTGAAGATAGAAGGACCCAGAAATCAAAAGAATCATTCTATGCCACTAACAGTTCGATTGGAAAAATGATTTTTCCATAAGTTTCATGATAGCACAAAAATGGTTTTTCAGTATATAATTCTACGTTTAAACTATTCCCAACTCAAGATCTGCCAGTTGATCTCACCTGCTGATTACACTAGCACATCGCTAAAGTTGGAATCAAGGTCAACTCAAACTTGATCGCGTTTGTGAAACTTATGTGCATTTGTTGTCATGCATGTAAAATATATCACAACAAATAAGTTAAATGTTAACTACTCGATTCTGCAAGCAAGTCACCTGCTGAGTTTCCAATGAAAATTGCCCAAGTAAGACTCCTAGAAGCACCACTGACTTTGCGCCTCTATTACGTCAGCAGTACAAGAACAAGATGCAACTGCATTTGCATCCCCAAAGTAAAGCATAAAGATACTAGTTTCCAAAAGTGCGATTCTCAACTTCAAAAGAAAATAACAGGCACGTTTACGCTCTACGAAGCAATTATGGCACTTTCATCTATTAATGAAATTCCTTTTTAATGCCAGAATTTTTCTTGGCAATTACTTAGATATTAGTCAGTAATAGGATTTGGTTCCCCTGCCCCACCCCCCCTGCCATCTCAACTACTTGGCTAATGCGCAGTGGTTGAACGCCTCATATATGGTAAAATTAATGTGGAGAGTAGGTAGAACAGTATATGCGTGCATAATTTGCCACACTCGAGTTTGCCAATTGGTAGATTCATCAATACTGTGGAAAGCATACAAGAATTATCAGTTGTTTACTGGGATGTATTAGTAAACAGTTCTCCGGACTGCTCCAGTAATGTCCAATACTAGATTCTGATGGTCCTTGATGGCAATTGGACTTAGATTTGGGATCAGATGCAGGAATTACTAAGACATTTGACTGGCCAAATCTCACAATTGATAATATATGAACACGTCCCCAAAGAACCCGCAAACATGATCATGCTCTATATATGTGAAAAGCAGAAATTGTACTAAATCAAGAATAAACATCAACTTCCAAGGGAAATAACAGGACTTGATCTTCACTAGAATTGAGATATCCTTTTCCATGTTTGTGCCTCATCATGGGCAAAGAGTCCTAAGAGTTAAACTCCATATCGGTAAAGGTTGGTTGATACCCCTGAGCCAGACTTCATAGCTAAAAGTTAAGCATCTAAGCTGCTTGTTGCAAGCCGACCAAAAAACAAAAAAGCAGCTTGTTGCATGTTTTTCCTGCCGTCACTAATCAATGAAACGTAGACCATAAGGAATTTATATGTAGAGATTTATGTGAAGTTCCATGCTCTACTTCAGTAAAAGCCTACACAAATCTGGTTTTTTTACTTGTATTTCCATCGCAGAAGCACACAATATTCACTCTTCATTTATTCAAAAACAAAAGCAAGCCCTCACAAAAGCACACGATTTGGCATATATCTGATAATGAAGAGCACATGCCAACAATATTTTGCAGAAACAAAATGGGGTTATGCTAGTAAAGAAGGCTCTATAGCACCATATTGCTTACCTTAAGCAGAGATCGTATTTAGCAGGAAAGTCAACCTTGGTCATAAAAATCTCCTCGAAGCCACCATCTTTACACTTCTCCATGCACTTAAGGGTCAAAGCAGCCTCATCCTGGAGCTGGAGCTCAATAAAAGACAGCAATTAGCAAAAATTTAAGCTGAGGAAAAAAAAAAGCTAACATGTGATGCAAATAATAAATCAAAACAAGATTTATTACCTCAAGGAAACCATTGTCTGATATGCGGAAAGCCAAATTAAAAAGAGCAGATATATTGCATATAACTACTGGGAAAAGATTCACATATTGCGTCCTTTCCTGCATCAATGAACACTAAGTGCGTGTTAAGCTATAGGCACCAAACAAGAACGCACCGGCAAAAATATCCAGAAGGAACTCAAAATGACATTAGTGAGCGCTTATTAGGCTACAATCCTATAATGAAATTGACCACCTCGTTACATCATGTCTGAAGAGAAAAGACAAATTATGTTTCCATTAGTAGAAGGGCACCTTAATTAAAAATTCAACCCCTCTCTCTCCCCCCTCTTCCATTCCCCTCCCCCCCCCCCCCCCCCAAAAAAAAAAGAAAAAGAAAAAAAAAGACACAATTTGCAAAAGAGATGACATGCAATATCAAAGGGACAACAATGGAGGACCGCAAAAGGAAATCAGACCTCCTTCGATATACCATTCTCTCCCTCTCCTTGAAAGAAAAGTCCACGCTTCCATAATTTTGAATTGGCTGCAAGAAAAGAAACCGTAAGAACTCAACCATGTATTAAAATCTACCAGCAGAATAAATTTCTCGGTCTGCCAAATGGACTCATATCAGGAAATAAAGTGTAACATAAAACCAAACATCAATAGAAAAACAGCTGATTTTAATAGCTTCTCACAGTAAACTGAAAAATGTATTGGTCACACAAACTATATCCTCTTTCAAAACTTTGAATATCCACTAGATTTACCAAATCTGAGATTTGCTTCCTCCAAGTTCAAGCTCTCATGTAAGGTGATTGCAGATGGGGATCATCGTAGGGCAGTTATCCATTGAGGTCAAAGCTGTTAAGGATAGGAAAACCACTGTGATGGTTCGTGACTTTCAATATGGATCTCCACTTTACAATGTGAAGAATCATCCTATCTGTCACTCCTTGTGTATCTTGAGATTTGTAGTAGCACCTGATAGCTTCAGGCACCTGCTTAGTTATTGTTCTATGGTTTCCGACTGTTCGTGAAGAGAGCTCCCTTGGGTTACATTTTCTTACACAAAGTTGAAGGTGCTCTATAAGATATTCTACAATGTCTTTGCCTAAATTTTGCTCCTTGCTAAAATCTACTCATACCACTTTATCTTCTTGATAATGGCTACATCTTGGAAATAGATTTACGAACAATTCAAAGAAACTCTTGTTCCCAAGCTAGCCAGAAGCTTGATTACCGCACAATACGTTAATAACAGACAATTAGTGTGAAGAGAGCAATGCCAACATACCAATAAAGTCTAGTGTAATGCGGAATATCTGCATTGCTTTCAGTGAACTGTTAACCTTGAAAGCGCTCACAAGGTATGATATGATGACAGAGATTAGAAATCCATTTAAACAGTCATGAATGTACAAGGAACTCCTCTGCCGGGCCCAGACCTGTGGATAGAAGCATTGGGCATTATTTCATCCACCAGTAAATTATTCAACAACATTAAATGAACAAATTTTCTAGAGTCATACTTTGAGCAAAATTACTGCCTCCCTTAATTCCTTACATCCAACAAGTGTTCTGTTCAGTAACTCTACATTATTCTCCATAGACATGTCCTCCAAAATACTAGTATTGTATATCGGTGTGGCTTGAGCAGTACCTTCTAAGAAAAAAGTAACATGTCAGATACAGTAACACATTGCGATACCATACCGAATCTGTGCTTAAGGGAAAATACAACCTTGATTTAGAGCACGGATGTTGCTGCGGTTCAAGTTCAACTTTGAAATATTGAATAAGGATTTGGCGGTCGGAATTATTCGAACAAATAATCCGGGAACTTCAACAGGCTTTGCAGCTAAGACACAAAAAGATGGAATTGACAATTCAACACATGTTTCTAAAGTCATAAAGTATCAAACAACAAACTACTGATAGGGACTGTTCGAAAAGTACAAATAAAGCTGATGTGGAATAGGAAATCCAACCTAGATGGACTATTAACACGGGTTTTCGAGCCTCATTTTGGAGGAAGGACCACTCAATCTTCCTGACTGATGTAGAGAACTTCAGATACTTTTTTATTGTGCAGAGGTATAAGCATCGTTTGGCAAAGTACCGATGATTCAGATAATCTTTCTCATGGAAACATTCCTGTAGATGAAAGGGTTCGAATCGTGGACAGAACATATATGGACAATTCAAGTAAGAATGACCAGAAAAGTTAAGACAAAAAGATCTGAAGCTATCATCTGAAATGGACAAAGGCTAAAGCTCAATGAGATTAGGATTCATAACTTGCGTCTTCCCCAAGGGAAAGCATCAAAACTAGTTTCCCAAGTGCATAAGTTCAACCACTGTAACTTGATAATGATACCTTGTTCTCTGTGTGCATGGGCGAGGACTTCACTAACTACGAATGAGATGCACGACCTTTAGATTATTTTTTTTATCTCTATGTAACAGAATTGGTCTGTTTTATGCCATTGCCTAGGTGATGCATACAAGCGAAGCTAAGCAGTTTTGTATTATGTACTGATAAAGTGCAAATTAACTTGATACAAACTAAACAACAGAACTTGGTTCACCAAAGGCCCTAACCCGGACAAGATTCTACCAAGGGCCTCACCCTGTCCACATAGAAGCAGAGGGAGATTTCATTCCTTTATAATTGGTCAAGTACAGCATCAATCGCCCAAAACAATCCCAACAATTAACACATGCTCCCAATTGGCCCACACTCCACTCCATCAAACTCAAAAAGTATTGAGGAAATCACCTAGAGAAGTACCTTCGGCAACCCAATGAAAAGGTCTATATTCACATCAGGCTTTGCAATGCAACGTGTAGCATAGCTGCCTCCAATGTCAATGGATGTTGGCTTCTTGAACTTGAACTCGACTTTATCTGCCCCAACGTCTCTCACAAAAGCCGGAGCCAAGTCCGCCGTGACCTGCACAAGTTTCGCCAATACTAATGACCACACTGCCGAAGTCAAAAACGATATTTGTGACTAATTTTCTTTCCCTTTCTTTCATCCAGTAAGTTTAACAAGCGAAACACTTGGCCGTCGTCAAGAGTCAGGCCATGCGAAAAAAATAAAAAAACCCGCCTGAGCAGTTGAATTTCGCTAAGCTCCAAAAACAAAGAGCTGCGAAAAGTATTGACTTTGGTATCTTAAGCTAGAATTCAATGCCGGAATTCATTCTCCTTTTGCCACGACCAAACAAAAAGTGTGGACTTTACAATAACAAGTCGAACCTGCAAGTCATCAGGAATCTTGCCGATGGCGTCTTTAATGGCAGACACTGCATCGTCGACGTGTTTAGTGAACGAAGGCGAGTACTCGACCTCCACCTCCTTCAGCAACTCCTTGACCTTCAAGTCGATTGGGTCGGTCAACGAATCAGCCTCCATTTTGCCTTTTCGGCTTCTCGAGCTTCCAATTTTACCCGGAGGATTAATACTGAATTTGCTGGAAGCTAAGAACGAAACGCACGGGGTTTTAGCCGGCGTTAGGGTTTAACAGGCACGGCGACGCATTGGCGGGAGGAGGAGGGAGGGAGGGAGGGAGGAAGGAGATGCATGAGAGGAAAACGAATTGGGCCCAAATTAAATCTTGTTCAGGCCCAACAATGTCCAAGGATTGAGGGTGAGCGAAAAAGCCCAGTTTAATTTCATTTTTTGGTGATAATTTGCATGTTAATTAGTATTATTATTGTTATCTGGTAATGCACAAGTTTTCCTTTATCAAATTGGAAAAAGGCATTGTCCCTTTACATCCTAATAAAACCTGAATTAATCGGGAAAATCATTTCCATTAAAAGATTTTTAATTTTTGAGCTTTTTGACTCACTGACCTCTCGAATCATTTCGACCAAAAAAAAAAAAAAATCCTCAAAGAGTTGATGGCAATTTCCCATAATTAATATTATTTCATAGTTTATTATATATATATATACATAAAAGACAACGCCAAGTTTTTGCTATCAAATGCAAATTATCTTATAAGGATTGCAACCTCTTACATATTTTGCTTTGTATGACAACAAAACGGACACTAGATAATTAAGCAAACCTCTACATATTTTGCTTTGTATGACAACAAAACGGACACTAGACAAGCAAATCTCTATTCTAGGAACACGACCAAATAATAATAATAATAATAATAAGGTAGCTGCTATCTATCTATAAGATAGTTGCCATGTGAGACTAGTGCATGCCATAGAGGACAATTGTGGGAATTGCAGTACTTTCCCAATCAACCAGAGCAACAAATTAATTCATCATGCATCAAATGCCATTGCAGAAGGAAGCAAGAAGACGAGACCCCTTTTGGCTCCGTTATCTCGAATATCATCAAGCCACTTGCCAAATCCGCCGGTTATTCTGATCTTGTGAATGATTTGATGTCCGCTCATATTGCATAGCTAGGACCATTTTTGGCGACTTCCCTAAGTAAATTAAGTTCAAAAACTTGAACACATCAAAACCTCTGTTGAGGAGAAGGTCAACGAATAATTGCGAGCTCTCTCTCTCTCCCCGCTCGTGTTATTGAACATCAAAAATCAACGTGACAATAGGAGGCAAAAATCATCGGAACGACGACTGAATCTCTTCCAGAGTTCTTCCCTTAGTTTCTGGGACCAAGAGCGTCACAAAGACAACAGAGCAGGCAGCCACCACGGCATAAATTGTGAAGGTACCTGTAGAAAATTGCCATGCAAGTCAGCAATTAGTGCTAAGCACAAGAGCGCAGGGGAGAGGGAGAGAGAACCTCCAGTGCTCCAATCCAACAGTAAGTTTGCGGTCATTGTGATCACCCCCGACGTTATCCAGTTTGCCAACACTGCTATACTGCCGCCAAGGCCCTTAATATTCACTGGAAGAATCTGACAGTGCAGAAAGAATAGATATTTGAGTTAATATACATGAATCACAAGATGCTAGGACATATTCTCTGTTATTAATATATTGTGACTATGGATTTGTGCAAGGAAAAAAATGACTTGAGCCCATAAAGCAGTTCCTTAAGTTGGTCATGATGTCGACATGCAAGCCTGAAAAAATTCTTTCCCACAGAACCTTTGGGAAAAATCAGGAAATTCTGAAACCCGAAGGAGAATTCTCTACTCTTGGATTTAGTGAAAAATAATTGAATTGTGCTTACCTCAGACATGATAAGCCATGGAATAGCTCCCATTCCCAGAGAGAAGGAAATGACAAAAGCCTGGATATAATGATGTTCAAAACATACCCTTGAACTTATTAAGAACATGAATAGAACAAACTGTAAGTACAAAAAGGACATACCACAAGCCCAACTAGGGCCAATATTCCCATTATGCTGTATAATTTAGAGTCTTCCGAAGCAGAACTCTGGAACATGGAAACAATACCTCAGAAAAGCAGATACTGCATCAGAAAAGAAAGGGTTGTACTAACAGCATTACTGACCTCTATATAAAATGCTACAGCCACAAAAAGAAGGCTCAAAGTCATTGCGGATGAGGATATCTGCAAAAACGATTTGAATACCCAATTTGAGCGTGTTTTAGAGAATCTCAACTTTAGTGAGAATTTAGTCATACGCACTATTAGAAGCAGCCTTCGGCCTGCTTTATCCAGGAGCCAAGTGGTAAACCCAGTGGCAAGAACCTACAGCACGATAGATCCTCATACATCAAATTAGATCATAAGTATTTTGAATTGTTTAACTGCTGCAGGAGGCCACCAAAAGAATCGCCAAATTACCTGGATAACACCAACTCCAACGCTTGCCACATTACTTGAAGAAATCCCTATTCAAAATTAATGAACACTAATGAAGACCGTAATCAACCAACAGAAGCTATATTGGGTTGCATAAGTCAACAGATGCTATCAGAACAGCAGCAAGTATCAGTATGCCTTTGCTCATCCTGGCTAAAGCAGAATCTAAAAGGATTTATTATTATTATTTTTTTGCAGTCTTCTAGAAAATGAAACAGGCTAATTGGTTGAACTATTGGTAATAATATCAATCAATTATTTCGCAACTCTTGATAGCCCTCTATTCAAGTTTATTTACATAGCAAAAGAAAACATTCAATTACTAATCCGTTTAGATAAAACTAATATAATGTGACATCAGCATCCTCAATTAGAAAAATTGACAAACGAATTTTTCCGGGGAGTAGAGCATAAGTAACAGATTTTGGCTTAGTCCTTAACAGTAACATTGAAGAAGGAGAAAAATTTAAAGTTGCAGGTTCTAATAAAATCCTTCTTTGCTCTAATTAAATGAATTATAGGCTGCAATGCAACACAATCGATCGCCACCTGCACTTTCGAATATTGTGGCGGAATAGAAGAAAACGCCATTGATGCCACTGAGTTGCTGAAGCACAAGAAGTCCAATACCTACCTGTGGCACATATATTTTGACACAAGAAAGGACAAGTTGTCAAGTTATGAGATAATGAAGTTCGAGGTAGATTCAAGTGAAACATTTACCATTAATGGAAACCAATATCTTTTCCGCTTGAGCTCTGCAAACCTGATTGTTGTTCTTTTGCTTGTTGACGCAACAGATCTCTACGTGAAGTTTGTAACTCATTAAAATCGATACTACTTTGTAAAGAGAGGAGAACATATGTAGATCAATTATCGTTGGCCAATTATCTTAAGTTCTTTTGCGATAGAAAAGGTTCAAAGAATTGCATGAATGACGCATATCTGTTAGATCACGCCATTCAAGTTGGAAAAGATTTTCAATACCTTGATTTCATTAACTTCAAGGGAAATATCAGTATCATATCCCCGTAGAACCTGCAAAGAGGCTTCAAAGTCCTCTGTCAAACCCATTTTGGCCTGCAGCATTTTCCATTTCAAAGACCATAAAGCAGCAGAGAAACATGAGGAAGCAGAGAATGAAGAAATGATAGCATTAAGTTCAAAAAGGGTGGGTATAATACAGAAAAGACCACATCAGATTTCATACCAACCATCGAGGAGACTCTGGGATGAAAAATAAGCCAGGAATCAATATCATACATGGAAGAGCCCCTGCAAAAGATGTTCAAAACCAATTTCAAAGAAGATAACCAGAAATAAGTAGGTTGAGCACCAAATTAACAGCATCAGAAAACTGATCAGCGTACTTGGCCAACGACCTTATTCAAGAAACACCGCCATTTGTAAAGCAAAGGGGCCTTTTGTTCAGAGTTTATTGGCGAGAGTTAAGATTGCAATTAATTAATAAAAATTAATGTGGGCTGTCCAAAAGCATGTTATGTTGTTAGCAAAAAACGGCTTTTTCATGGTGGGAATCCTGTGTGTCAGAAGTTAAGTACATCCAGCATCATATGTTTCTCTTTCAATAATAGATTCTCTTTTCACGAACTTACCCAAGATAGCAAGGATCCTCCAGTTGAGAAATAGTCCAAAGATGTAGGCCAACAATAGTCCCGTTGTAATTGAGAGCTACTAAAAGAAAAGGAAACGAGTTTGTTAAGACTACATCAAAATCATTAAAAGAGAAGGTATCACATCGAGCAGACAAGTTTTAGTGGTAGGCATATTGACCTGATTCACAGATCCCAGGCTTCCTCTCATGTTCTGAGGTGATATCTCAGATATATACACCGGCACCTAGATATACCAAGAAGGACCATAATTGAGATTTGTCACACTGCAGCGAAGTGCAAGTGCAAAGGGTTTTAATGGACATGAGTTTATAAAAGATTACCGTATAAGAAATTACACCCACGCCAAATCCCTCCAACAACCTTCCCATGTATAAGAATGAGGAATCCTACAGAAGCAGCCAGTAGTACATAAGGATGCTGCTAGGTTGATCGAGTTTCATGAATTATCTGCTCATAAAGATCACTCACCTTAGCAAATGATATTGCCAGCCATCCTAAAACATTAGGGACCGCAGCAATCATCAGAGACTGCAGTTAAAAATGGTTAGGAATCAACAGTGTCCACACAAAAATCACAAAATGCAAAACAAAAGCAATCGTAGTGATGTTTGTCTTGGACATTTAGAAGGAACAGGTCAGCCCAGCAAAGCAAGAAATCAGCAATAGAGTTCCAGCATGACGATATCTCGTTAGATTGCGTTATTCATCCATCATATGCAGCAATTTGTTTTAAGTGGTGAATTACAACAGCAGCTTCTCCCATAATAAGCAATAGAAACATAGTGAAGCTTTAGAGCCTCATGCTGAAAAGCCAAAAGCCAAAGGAAAAAGCTTGGTTTGGGGGGACCCCAACTTCTCAACCTCCACTTACAACTTTCTACCAGAAAGGAAATCGAATGACTCCAAAAGCTACATCAAATTAAAACCGTAAATTACTCACAACCGAGGTTCTTATGTATTTTTCACGATATTGGCTGTTTAGTGCAGAAAATTTCCAAAAATCAATCACATTATCTAATTAAAAACTTCAGCAGAAGAGGAAAAAGACAAAAGAACTAAAAGCTACGCTGAAATTGCTTACAATTGACTATAACAGATGCAAGAAACTCCTATGAAAATGGCAGCTGATCGGAATGAGTGGCATACCCCTTTCCGACCGATGTACTCAGCAATCTGGCCGCTTGCGATTGCCCCAATCATAGCTCCCACATTCACCAACGCGCCAAATATCGAATACTAAATCCAGCGTCATTCCACAATCAAGAAGAAATTGCATCATTTAACTATCAAAAGCAGATTCAAAACCAAAACAGAAAGATTACATTCTAGATCCCGAAGCAAGTCGAACCTGAGAGAGCGAAAGGTTTAGGTCGCTCATTATGTCCTCCTCCGTAGGAGACGTATATCCACACTGAAAGCCGAAAACAGCGCAAGACTCACCCAATCACGAAATTCACTACTGGATATATCATACATAGATAGACAGGCAGACAGACAGACAGACAGACGAAAAACGCGTAAAGAAAATTCGGGCCTACGCTGAACCCGAACTGAATGGGGCCTAGGGCGACGATCAGGACGCAGAGGAGGACGGAGATGGATCCGTCGCGGAGGATCTGCGCCGATGCGGTGACGCTGGACTGTCTCGACCCCATCCCCTGCATCTTGTACCAGCTCCCGGTGTGGAGGAACGGCTTCCTCAGGTCCCTATCTTCCTCGCCTTCTTCAATGGCGCTCATGTTGGAGCTCGAAGGTGAGACTGAAATCTCCTTCGGAAGATGCCACCGCCGCCGCTGCTTCGTCTCCCTCCTCCTCAGCTCGAGCGAGCGAGAGAGCGACGCGAGGCGCGAGTTGAATCTTCGGGTATGACGATTGGGAATATCTTAAGATAGTGGCGCGAGGAGACGACCAGTCGCGGCTCCAGAGATGGCGCATACTAATTGAATTTAAAAACGAATGTCTGCGACGATGGAGACTGCATGTGTCCGACGTGTCTTTTTTCTTTTTCAAGCGAAAATCAAGCTGCATTACTCAAGTTTAACCATCTTAATTAGGCTTAAATTAGATTAATCAAGCCTGTCAAAATTGAGTAATTTCTTTTTTGCAGGTTCTTTTTTTTCTTAAACACATTTTTTAGGTATAGAAAAGACATGAAAATCCTTAAAATTATAGGGCTAATTCCAAAAAAAAAAAAATTAAGGTTCAATCCCAATTCTTCCTAGAGTTTTTTTTGTGTAAAAAAAATTTATCAACTTTCCCTCTAATGGCAAACCTGCCTCCACGTCTAAAAAATCTTCATTGATTTCTTCAAAATTATCAATATGAGAAGGTTGTTGTCGTCCTACTGATAATGAACCTCATGATTTTTAAGGAAATAGTGGCGAATTTTCAATGCATGGATAGATGAGAACTAGAGTGAAAGTTGAGAGTTTTGTTCAAACAAAAAAAAAAAAAAGAACAAAATTGAGATTGGACCTAAAATTAATTTTTTCTTTTTAGGAAATCAAGGCCTAAATATATATTGTATCAGTCGAGTATATAAATCTAGGGAAAACATTTGTTGAAATTAGAGACTTATTTCGTCTCATTAAAATACTGAAAATTTTCAAATAAGGAGCTGAAATTCTTTTATTTTCTCAAATAAGAGTCTCAAATTGATATTATTTTACATAAAAGCCTAAATTGTTCTATATATTTCAAAGAAGTCATAACCAATGGCATTTTCATAAAATCTTTTTTTATTTTTTTAAATTTGTTTTTTTTTTCCTTTGCTTCGGCAGGCGAATCCACCGACCACTCGCGACCCTCACCCAAGCCCTCGCCGGCCACAGCGAGCCAACGCGACACGGCCCTCTCACATTTAGGGGACCAACGATGACAGTAGGTACGATCACTCAGTGAGCGAGGATAATGACAAGATATATAGGCACAACAATGTACAACCACGGGAAAAATTGTACCGCGGGTAGCTACAATCATTTAGATAGTGAGGGTAATGACTAGATATAAAGATTGTTCGATAAAACTGGAAAGTAAGCGTTGAAAATGTAAGTAAGTACTGGACATCAGCGTTGAATTCACTATGGAACAAAAAATAAAAAGACAGATAATTGTTGAAAATTTAGCCCAATGTATAATTTAGTTACTAAACTTTTGATTTGTTCAATGCAATTTTCGAAATTTTAGTACGTATTTAATTCAGTCTTCGGACTATATGAAAATATTAATTACTATCTCTAATATTAAATTAATGAAAAAACTACATTAAACATTTCTACGTAGTTCGGGGATTATATTGAATATATAGCAAAAATTTAGGGATCACATTAGATAAATTAAAAATTCATGGACCATATCAAATATTAAGCCAAAGTTTAAGGACCATATTGAACGGATTTAAAGTTCAGGGACCATAATAAACATTAAGTCAAAGTTCAGGGACTATTTATGTCATTATACTCTTTTTTGTTGGACGTATTTAAATATCTTTTTCTGATATAGATCCGCAGAATAGAAATATTTTTCTATTAAAAAAAATAAGCAAGAAAAGGAGTCAGTACTCAGTACTTATTTTGTCTTTTCGAAGACAAATTAGGAATGCCAGATGTAGAAATAAAATGATTTATTAACTGCCAGAGAGTTTGTTTGTTTTTTTAATTGCAGTTGGTTAATAAATGAAGATCGACTTTTCGCGCCCCCCGCACCACGCCTACAACCCCCCCGGAAAAAAAAAATTTTGAATAAAAAGAAGATCATTGACTGGTCAGTGATGTGATGCAACGGTACTTCTCAGTCCATGGCCTAATTTTGCCGGTGACTTTGAAGTTTCGTTGAGGACTTTCCTTCGATCCTCAATTTTTTTTTTTTTGAAAAGCAAGATCACAAGAATATTAGGTTCCAAGTTCGAATCTTATTAGTCGCGTTTTAGGGGACTTAATAAGTGACATTAACGTTCATATCCCCACCATCTCGAAGAATAATTCATTACACGTGGAAAATATCGATTATCAAAAAAATATTTATATATTATGATGATTGAGCGAATCTAACTTATAACAATTACAATTAGTTGGAACGTGGGACCAAATCGTTGGTGCTTGCTTATGTAAGATCTTAATACATTTGTTGCTCCTAGGGTGGAAAGAAAAAATTACCTCTGCACGAAAAATAGTAAAATGCCCAAATATCCCAGAGGGACGATGAGATTACTGATCCTTAAATTTCGTCGACGTGTGATGTGATCTTAAACTTTCAACTGCTTCAGTCGGGCTCCTAAACTTTTAATCGGTTGTGTAATATTGATCTTCTTTAAACTAGTCCAATCAAGTCTTTGAATTCTTTCGGAACGTTGGATCTCGTCTTTACAATAAAGGAGCAAATCCCACGAGTCAAATACAATAATAATGTCTTCTTCTCAAGTTTTCATCCAAGATCGCGAGAGACAAATAAGCTCGAGCCAGTCGATGGGTGATCAATTGCGAGAATGCTGAGAGCGTTCTGATGGGATGAAAGCGATTGGTTTGCTCGAGGGGAAAATAACATTTTTTTTTCTTTAAAAAAAATTAAAAGATAGGGTTCACCACCAAGGAATAAATGAGCGATCCGCCGATCAAGAACAAAGAATTTTAAGGTTTGGCTCCAAAGGATCCGATAAAGGATAAAAGAGGCTGCCCACTTGAGTCGAATTCTCGTATTTTGTGTCAAATCATGGACCAAGACATTGGAAACATTGAAATTAGAAGACTGCTCAAGACTAGAAAACCAATATGAACTAGGAAACCTACTTGGACTAGAAAACAACCCCGGCCCGCCTTAACGCAATCGAATCGGCCTTTACTCCTCGGTCTCTTGGAATTCATCTCGGAGGCCTTCTCCTCATTGGATCGTCCATTGGATCAATGTTATGGCCGAGAATCTCGGTTTGCTTACTTAGATATTACGTGTTCTTGGCTGATTGATGCGGGTTGAGATGGGCTTGTGAGTTTGATTATTTATCGATGGGAATTTGATGCTCCCACCCGCATCTCTACCCATGTTTACTCAAGAGCCAAAATCGATTTGACGAACAAAGAGGCAAGAATCATCTTAAAACGACGACTGAATCTCTTCCAGAGTTCTTCCCTTCGTCTCTGGGACAAAGAGGATCACAAAGACAGCGGTGACAGCAGCCACGACCGCATAGATTGTGAAGGTGCCTGCGGAAAATTGCAGAGGCTGTGTCAGTCAGCAGCTAGTGTTAAGCGTGAGAGAGAGAGAGAGAGAGAGAGAGAGAGTACCTCCGGCGCTCCAATCCAACAGTAAGTTTGCTGTCAACGTGATCACGAACGTCATTGACCAGTTTGCCAATGTTGCCATGCTTCCGGCGAGGCCCTTGATGTTCGCCGGAAGAATCTGGCACTCGAAAAGAACACAAAGTTCGAGTTTAGTCTCCATGAAAATCACAAGATGCTAGGACATATTCCCTGGTATTAACTGTTTGAAATGACTATTGAGTTTGTGCTTACCTCAGACACGATAAGCCATGGAACAGATCCCATTCCCAGAGAGAAGGCAACAACATAAGCCTGGATATGGCGACGCTCAGAACACACCCTTGAAAACTTATTAAGCACAATGAGTAGGTACAAACAGTGAGTCTAAATGACCATACCACAAGCCCAGCCACCGACGATATTCCCATTATGCTGTATAATTTGGAGTCTTCTGAAGCAGAACTCTGGAATATGGAAGAACAATGTGTCAAAGAGCAGCCGTTGCCTCTGCTCCGAAAGGGGTTCTATCGACAGCGTTACTCACCTCCATATAGAACGCTACGGCCACAAAAAGTAGGCTCAAAGTCGATGCGGATGAGGATACCTGCAAAAACAGATTTAGATACCCGATTTGAGCTTGTCTCGGAGAATCTTAACTTAGTGAGAATCTAGTCATACGCACTATGAGAAGCAGCCTTCGTCCTGCTTTATCCGTGAGACAAGTAGCAACCCCGGTGGCAAGAACCTACGACAGCATGAAGGGTCCTTACGCCTCGGAATAGCTCAAAAGTTTTTGGCATTGTTTTAACTGCTACCAGTGAGAGAATCATCAATTTACCTGGATAGCACCAAGTCCAACCGTTGCGACATCACTTGAAGAAATCCCTATTCAAAATCGAAGCACATTAATAGAAGCCTAATCAACCAAGAGAAGCTCTATTGGATCGCATCCGTCAGCAGATGCCATTCAGATGCCTTAGCTCATCCTGACTATAGCAGTCTACAAGTTCTTGTTCTTTTGCAGGCTCGTAGAATCTACCATTAGTACCCTCTAGGGAATGAAATAGGCTAGCTGATTGGACTATTGATTATTAATATAAATTCTTTCACCAACTCTTGCATAGTTGAAGTTAAGGGCTTTTCTCCAACTTCAATTGATAGTCCTCTATTAGAGTCTGTTTAAATAGCAAAATAGAGCATTTGATTCCTAATCTTTTCAATTAAACTTACCATGATGTGATAACTGCATCCTCAATTAGAAAAAAAGTATAGACAAATACAATCTTTCTAGGGCGAAGAGCATATTGTATAGTTTTCAACCAAGTCCTGGTAACATTGAAAAAGAGAGATTTAAAGTTGCAGGTTCTAATAAATTCACTCCTTTGCTCTAGTGAAATTTAAATAAGGCTGCAATGTAACACAATCAGGCAGCCACCTGCACTTTCAAATATTGTGGTGGAATAGAAGAAAACACCATTGATGCCACTGAGTTGCCGGAGCATAAGTAGTCCAATACCCACCTGCAACACATATATTTGACACAAGAAACGACAAGATGTCAAAGGTATGAGATAATAAAGTTCAAGAGAGATTTCAATTGAAACATTTACCATTAATGGAAACCAATATCCTTTCTTCTTAAGATCAGCAAACCTGATCGTCGTTCTTTTGCTTGTTGATTCAAGGGATCTCTGCATTCATTAAATTACAGCTGATACTAGTTTATAAAGAGAGAAGTTGAAACTTAAGTAGATCCTTCATCTTTAGCAAATTATCTCCTTCATATTTAGCAAACTATCTCAAGTTCTTTCGCAGTAGAAAGAGCTGAAAGAAATGCACGGATGACAATTTTAAATGCCACAACCTTCAAGTTGGTAAACCTTTCCAATACCTTGATTTCATTAACTTCGAGTGTAATATCAGTATCAAATCCCCGTAGGAATTGCAAAGAGACTTCAAATTCTTCTGTCAAACCCATATTGGCCTGCAGCATCTCCATTCCAATGAACATAAACCGGAAGGGAAACAAAAGAAAACAGTGAATGGAGAAATGAGAGCAGGAAGTAAATAAAGGGGTGGGTTTGGACAAAGAATTAAATACAGAAAAGACCTCATCAGATTTCATACCAAACATCGAGGAGACTCCGGGATGAAAAATAAGCCAGGAATCAATATTGCACATGGCAGAGACCCTGCAAATCCTATATGAGATCAATACCAAGGAAAACTACAAGAAATTTAAATGGCTTCAGAAAACTGATGAGAGTACTTGGCCTATGACCTTTTAAAAAATATATCATCATCTGTAAAATAAATGGCCGTTGTTCGTTATATATATATTGCAGAGAGTAATTAGCCTCTGACCTTTCAAAAATTAACTAGTAAAATTTATGTGGGCATTGCAGATGTTCAAAAGCATTGTATGTTGCTTGCAAAATGAAGGGAGGGAGGGAAAAAAAAAGAAAAAAAGAACAGAGAGCTTTCTTATGTTGGAAGTCTCGTGTCCGAAGTTAAGTACATCCAGCATCAAATGCTTCACTTAGAATGGATGATTTTCTCTCCATGGACTTACCCAAGATAGCAAGGATCCTCCAGTTGACAAATAGTCCAAAAAGGTAAGCCAACAGTGTTCCTATTGTGATTGAGAGCTACCAAAAGAAAGGGAAATGAAGCATTTTCCATGATTTGTTGAAACAACTTCAAAACTACTAAAACTAAAAGGTATCATGTCAAGCAGAGGAATGAAAAGTGGTAGGCGTGTTGACCTGATTCATAGATCCCAAGGTTCCTCTCATGTTCTCAGGCGATATCTCAGCTATGTAAATCGGCACCTATCGATACCAAGGGCCAGAATTAAGATTTGTCACACTGCTGCCGGGTGCATGTGCAAAGGGTAATGAGAAAGAGCTTTCCAAAGATTACCGCATAAGAAATTACACCCACGCCAAATCCCCCCAACAGCCTTCCCATGTATAAGAATGAGGTATCCTACAGAAGCAGTCAAGGAGTACATAAGGATGTAGCCATGGTCTAATTCACGAATTATCTGACTATAGTGATCACTCACCTTGGCGAAGGATATTGCCAACCAGCCTACGACGTTAGGGACTGCAGCGATCATCAGAGACTGCAGTTGAACAACGTAAGAAATCAACAGTGTTCACACAAGAATCGTGATAGTATCTTGTTAGATCATGCAGCTATTCGTTCATCATGTGCAGCAATTTGTTTTAAGCGTTGAATCACATCAGCAGCTTCACCCATAATAGCCTATAGAAAACCAGTGGAAGCTTTAGAGCCTCATTCTGAACCGGAAGCCATGGAAATTGCTTGAATGACTCCGAAAGCTCCATCAAATTAGAAATGTTGGTTACTCAAAACCGATCGTGTTATTCTTTTTTTCAGGATGTTGGCTGTTCAGTGCTGAAATTTTCCAAAATTCAGTCACATTATCCAAAGAATAACTTCAGCAGAAGAGCAAAAAGCCAAAAGAACTAAAAGCTACCCTGAAATTGCTTAGAGTTGATCGACAAATTATACATAATAACTCCTATGAAAATGGCAGCTGATCCAAATGAGTGGCGTACCCCTTTCCGACCGATGTGCTCCGCCATATGGCCGCTGATGATCGCCCCAATCATACCTCCCACATTCACCAAGGAGCCAAATATTGAGTACTATATCCACCATTACATCGGAATCAGGAAGCAACTCCGTCAATTAAGGACATAAAAAGGAAGATCCAAAACCAGAACAGAACGATTAAATCCCAGATCCTGAACCATGTCGAACCTGCGAGAGCGAAAGGCCTAGGTCGCTCATTATGTCCTCCTCAGTCGGAGACGAATATCCACACTGAAAGCGAAAGAGCACAAGAATTACACAACCATAAAGTTCGCCAATGGATAGGTACGTGGGTAGGTAGATGAAGAGATGGATGGAAATTGAGATGCATTACGGGAAGTCGGGCTTACAGCGAATCCGTACTGAACAGAGCCTAAGGCGACTATCAACACGCAGAGGAGGACGGAGACGGAGCCGCCGTTGCGGGGGATCTTCGCCGATCCAGAGAGGCCGGGTTGCCTCGACGCCCTCCCCTGCATCGTATACCACACCCCCGCGCGGAGGAGCGGCTTCCTCAGATCATCCCTCCCGACCTCAGCGTCTTCAAGGGCGCCCATTTTTGAAGCTCGAGGCTGGCAGCTTTCTTCAGAAGCTGCTGCTGCTTCTTCTTCTTCCTCCTCCTCCTTAGCTCGGAGTGAGCGAGAGAGCGATGCGAAGTGTGATCTGAAGCTCGAAGAACTGTGGATCGAGAGGGATGAGGATTAAGAAGATGTTTATGGGAAGACGAGTCGTTGCTCCCGACTGTTGGTGTCGGGAGTTGAAGTAGAGGAGGAAGATGGTGGCGCGTATCGTGAAATTAAAAAAGCGCGGCGGTATGGTTGCATGTGTCCGACGTCTCTCTCTCTCCTTTTTTCAAAAAAAAATAAAAAACTTGTCAAAATATGGTAAAATGAAAATAATCTTGACATTGTGTTTATTCCGCGGAAGGTTTCAATCTTCTTATAAAGAGGTTGCAAATTGTTAGTTTGTTCCGAAAAAATAAAATGGTCCAAAGTTTTGAAAAAGTCATTTCCCTTTTTCAAGTATTAATGCATCTTTTGTAAATCCCTCATTTCTTTTTATATTTTTATCAAATTTTTATTTGAATCATTAAGGCATTAACTTTTGCCATTTATTTCTCCTTTTCCTTTCTGCCCCTCTTTTTTTTTTTAAATCAATTTTTTTAAAATTTTAATTTTGGAAGTTATGTTATCTCACTCCTTTTCCTTCAAATCATGTTACAACATTTGACCTTTTGACAATATGTAAGCATGCCAATATGTCTTGAGCACGATTGTGAATGTTCAATATACACAAAGGAGACACATAACCTTAATTATCAATAATTTTCTTTATTGATCGAGCCGTCGAAACATTTAGAGTAACACAAAATATATCATTTTTGAAACTGTCGCATCATTTTTAGGGTGACGAGACATGGATGGCCTTGAGATTTATCATTTTAATAAGTGTTCCAACTCTAAAGCTATGCGAATCCTTACATATAAAGATAATTCTGGAGTTATTTTTTCATGGGTTGATAGAAGGATCTTCAAGTGTCTCGATTACGTATATAAAATTGTCTAAATATGACAATATATATATATATATATATATATATATATATATATCTTTAATAGAAAAATTGAGATTTATATAGAGTGCTACAGACGTGGAATTAAAAAAAAAAAACGATCGAACCCACCAGAATATTAAATTTCTAGTGTAATGAAAAGATTAATGATGCTGTCATTATTTAATCTGTTTGGTCCGGGCAGTAACACGCCGGTTGATATGTTAGTAAAGAGAGACTTTAAAGTAACCCACGTTCTTCTTTCTTATTTGAACTATCTCAAAAGGCGTTGTTTTATCGTTTTGTAAAATTTGTACCATAAGGAAAATTTTCACAACTTTCATTGAACAAATTGGTGTGTGTGTATATATATTGCATAGACAGATCCACAGAAGAGAAAATTAAAAAAAAAAAAAGGAAGAAAGGAAGGGAAATTTGCCCAAAAAGTTTTAATCCTGCTCCACGGTGACCAATTCAAATCATAAACATTCAATTTAGTCCTTTAACGATTTGCCAATTTAGTCAAAAACATTTCAATCGTGCCTATTTAATCATAAATATTTTGACGATAGTTTAGGACTAAATTAGCATGATTAAAAAGTTTAGGCTTAAATTGACAAATTGTGAAAATATTTATGATTAAATATCTAGTGTGCCTTCTAGCAAAGCCGTAGCTATTGGAGAGAGATTTCTTAATGTGTGTGCTCATCACTCATGAAGATACAAGATTCGATGATATATCGCGGTTGTGCTTGAATGCAATCACAGATCCATCCTTGAAGAATGAGTGCTTTTCTACTGGTCAAGTTGATTCATTTTTCAGATTACTTGCTTTGTGGGATATTAATTTTTATTGTAAAATGATGTATTTCTCTTTACATGAAATGAAGATCTTTCTTTCGCCAAAAAAAGAATATTTATGTTTGAATTGACCGCCGTACAATATTTTAGGACTTTTTAGATAATTAAAGTAGAAAAGTTGTCAAAAAAGTCCTAAAACTATTTCAATTTTGTCAATTCAGTTCTAAACCTTTTTCAATTCTTGCCAAATAAGTGCTACTGGCTGAAAATCGACAATGTGGATATCGACATTCCTATGTGGCATGACCAGCGTTAACATGGATTATTTTTAAATAATAGTTTATTTTTTCATTAATTTTTTTCTAGTTTATTCTTCGTCGATCGACGAGGATCGCAGGTCGTCGTTTGACCATTTTAAAATAGTATTAATAATTATCCACATCAGCGTCGGCTGTGCAACGTAGGATTTCCATCGTCCACGTTAGCGATTTATAGCCAATAGGACTAAATCGGCAAGAAAGTGAAAAAGGTTTATGATTGAATCGGCAAAATTAAAGATTTATGATTGAATGGGCAAAAATGCAAAAGGCTCAAGGTTTTTTTTTTGTGGTTAATACCACAAAAAATCCTAAACTAGTACACCTGTGACAATTTTACCTTAGGTTATTTTTTTGACAATGAAATACCCTAAACTAGTATATCTGTGATAAATTTACCCCAAGCTGGTATAGTAATGATAAATTTACCCTCCATTAATTTTTGTTAAATTTTACTGTCAAATTATTAATTTGGATGACACGTGACAATTGTAATCTATACCGGGCAGCTAGATGACTTAAATTTGTGCTTTGACAACTGTTTTTTTAAGAGGAGGTTCCCGAGACATTATAGTATAGTCCGAATTATTAAGAGGCCCGGATACAGAAATAACATGATTAGATGTCGGAAAATTAGTTGTCAATTGCAGTTGATTTAAATATGAAGATCGACTTTCCGGCCCCACAAGGCTTCTGAAAAAAAAAGTAAAATAAAAAAGGATCATCTGCTGGTCAGTGATGCAACGGCATTTCTCAAAATCACGCCTGAATTTAAACACCTAACACTATATAACCTAACAAAAAAAGGCTGACTCGTAGCCCATAAATGTGAAGCATCAAATGCCTCCTCAATCCAAAAAAAAAAAAAAAAAAAACCTACGCAGGATCGAACCTCCAATTGTGGTTCAGTGACGGTGAGAAAATCATCTAAAACACGAGAGAAGTAGAGTTCTCAAATATCCTAGGGACAATAAGATTATCCATCTTCAAATTTTTTCAACATGTGATTGTGGTTCTTAGACTATCGATTGCTTTAATGAGGCTTCTGAATTTTTTGTTTACTCAGTACGTAGTATCTAGTTTAAAATTCCAATTGGTTCAATTAGGTATTTGAACTATTTTGAGGATTAATACCACAAAAAACTCCAAACTGGTATAACCGTGACAAATTTATCATAAACTTTTTTTTTGATAAAAAATCACAAATTAGCATACCTGTGAGAAAATTTACCATAAACTATTTTTTCGATTAACAAAAATCTCAAATTGGTACATCTGTGATAAATTAACCCTAAGTTATTTTTTTTTTTATCACAAAAAATTTCAGGCTGGTACACATGTGAATAATTTACCTTATGTTAGTTTCAGGTAAGGTGTATCATGAAAAATCCTAATTGATATACATGTAACAAACATATGGTAAGAAACTCCAAATGCATACGTCCCATAATTGCCATGTGTCATCCAATTCAATAATTTGACGACAAAATTTTATGAAAATAAACATAGGATAAATTTATTATAAGTGTACCAGTTTGGATAAATTTATCAAGGGTGTACCAGTTTGAGAATTTTAATAATAAAAAAATAATTTGGGTTAATTTATCACAAATGTATCGGTTTGAGATTTTTCGTGGTATTAACTCTTCTTTTAAAAATGTTCGAGATATGGTCGCTTTAATGGAATGAATTTGATTCAGGATAAAAACTCTTATTCAATACTAACAATTCCTTCTTTTCAATCGAGATTTGATGCGTGATGATATTGTTAAGAAAATTACCAAAACAATGTTAAACTTATTGCAATTATATCAATTCAGTCATAATTTTTTGTTTGGCCAATTTAGTGCTAAATCATTTGTATTCTTGCTAATTCAGTTTTTTCGGTCGATTTTGGCAGGAAATCATTGATATGGCGCGGTCGACGCTGACGTGACTAATATTTAATATTTTAAAATTATTTATTTATATATATTTTCTTTCTCTTTCTTTTTTCTTTTTCCGCCGATTGGCTAGAGGAAGAAGGAAAAAAAAAACAAAAGAGAAAGAAAAGAAAAAAATGAAAAAGAAAGTAAAAAATTAAAAATATCAAAATATTGTTAAAAATTAGTCATGTCAGCAATTTCTGATCAAAGTTGATCGGAAGGACCAAATTGGTATAAATACAAAATATTTAGAACCGAATCGACACGAATTCAAAAGATTTATAGCTAAATCGACAAAAGAAAAAAAAAGGTTTGGGACCGAACTAGCATAATTGCAATAGGTTTCGGACTTTTTTGGTTATTTCCCGGTGAATATGTTTGATGGAACAAAAGTGTTTGGTATGTATGAGGGAAACGAACTTTGGATAGAAGAGTTCTCCACCAAGATATATAAAGCAATGTCCCACCAACGCAAGATACAGATTTCAATAATTCATCACCAAAGAATTGGATAAAGAGCATAATGACCACTAGTACTCACTCGAGAGGAATTCTCATATTTCGCCAAATCAAAATCTGCAATCTTCCATTCCAAAACAAAACTTATTTAATATATAAATAGCACTCCAGTCTCAACCTAGCCGAGAAGCGACATTTACTCTTCGATTTCTAGATGATTGTCTCGGAGGCCTTCACCACACCGGATCCATCGGATCATGTTATGACCGAAATCTCCCTTTTATTCACCCAAATATCAAATGTGCTCGGCGGATCGATGAGGTTTGAGGGTGGGGCTCGTGAGTTGGTTATTATCAATGGAATTTGATGCTCCTCCCCGCCCGCCGCTGCCATATCACTCAGCAGAAGAAGAAAAAAAGGAGAAAACCAATGTGACACCAGGCGGCAAGAATCATTCAAACGACGACTGAATCTCTTCCAGAGTTCTCCCCTTAGTTTCCGGGACAAAGAGCATCACGAAGACAACAGTGCAAGCAGCCACGGCTGTGTAGATTGTGAAGGTACCTGTTCGAGAAATTGCAAAAGGACATGTCGGGTCAGTCAAGCAGCTGAGTGTTTGAAGCTACGAGAGAGAGCGCGCAGGCGGCGAGGGAGGGAGGGAGAAAGAGAGAACCTCCAGCGCTCCAATCCAACATCAAGTTTGCCGTCAACGTGATCAGCCACGTTGTTGACCAGTTTGCCAGCGTCGCCATGCTGCCGGCGAGGCCCTTAATGTTTGCCGGGAAAATCTGACGGGCACCAAGAAGATAATTTCGAGTCAGTATCTATGAATAACGAGATGAGGACACATGACCATTGAGCAACCTTCACGTGAGAATTTTGTGGGATTAACTGTTCTAAAAGCTTAAGTTATTAGATAAAAACGTGGTTAATGTTTAATTGCTTTGTCACTCCCTTCCACGTTTAGTCTTTTTTTTTTGTTTCTATTACTAAACGTGGATATATTTAATTTGAGGAGTCAAATGAGACCTTAAAAAATTCGAACTTAGGACTTACTCCTATGATCCCTGTGTAAAATTTTGTGGGATTATTGCCAGCTGTTTTAGCAGTAATCCCATCAAATCTAACATGAAAAAAAAAAATCAAACTAAGTGTGAGCGGGGGTGATAGAATAATTAAATATTAAACCATACTTTCATCTTAAAGCTCAAGTTTTTAAAACATTTGACAACAGTCACATAAAATCTCATATGGTATTAAAGCGAGATGTCCTGAATTAGAATCTTTCTAGGTCCCTATTTATCTCTTCAATTGAATATTTCTATGAGTACTAAGCAAAGAGACTAGATTAAGAATGAGGGGGAAGTACTAGAATAATTTAATACTAAATCACGCATTCGTACAATAATAATTTAAATTTTTAGAGCAGTTGAAAATAGTCACACAATATCTCGCAATTCACTAATGAGAAATAAGTAAATTGTGATTACCTCAGACACGATAACCCAGGGAACAGGTCCCATTCCCACAGAGAAGGTAACCACAAGAGCCTGGACATATAACGACGCTCATAACATGTCCTTACAACTTATTTTGCACATGGATTAAGCACAGACGGTGAGTATAAATTGTCTTACCACAAGCCCAACCACAGACAATATCCCCATTATGCTGTACAGTTTAGAGTCTTCGGAAGCAGAGCTCTGCAATGTGCAGAAGAACAATGCCTCAACAAGCAGCCATTGCCTCAGAAACCAAAGGGCTTGTATTAACGGCCTTACTGACCTCCATATAGAACGCTACCGCCACAACAACAAGGCTCAGAGTCATTGCGGACGAGGATACCTGCAGAAACAGATTTAGAACCCGATTTGAGCGTGCTTTCTCGAGGGTCTTGAATTGAGTGAGGATCTAGTCACACGTACTATCAGAAGCAGCCGCCGGCCTGTCTTATCGGGGAGCCAAGTGGTAGCCCCAGTGGCAAGAACCTACAGCATGAAAGGGTCCTTGCACCTCAGATTAGGGCTAAGGGTTTTGCATTGTTTTAACTGCAGCAGAAGATCACCGAGAGAAACGCCATCCTACCTGGATAGCGCCGACTCCAACGGTCGCGATGTCACTCGAAGAAATACCTAGTGAAAATCAATGCACGTTTTGGGAAGGCTAATCAGCCAAGATAAGCGTTATTGGGTCGCATCCATCAACAGATGCTATTCAGAGTAGCAGCAAGAATCAATATGCCTTTGCTCATCCTGACTAAAGCAGAATCTAAAAGAGATTTTTTTTTTTTTTTAAATCTTTTGCAGGCCTGTAGAATCTGCCAGGAGCATCCTCTAGGGAATGAAATAGGCTAATTGATTGAACTTTTGATAATTTATGTCAATCAATTCTTTCAACAGAAAAGATTCGATTACTCCGACTTCAATGGATAGTCCCCCATTCAAGTCTATTTAAATAGAAAAAGGAAAACATTCGATCACTAATCTGTTTGAATAAACCTAACATGATGTGATATCTGCATCCTCAATTGGAAAAAAAGTACTGACAAATGCAATCTCTCTGGGGAAGAAGAGCATGATGAATAGTTTTCGGCTTAGTCCTTAAGAGTGACACTGAGATTACTAATGCTTTAAATACACCTAGCATAATGTGACATCTGCATCCTCATTTAGAAAAAATAGTACAAATAAACGCATTCTTTCTGCAGAGAAGAGCATGATGAGCAGTTTCTGGCTTAGTCCTTAACAGTAACATTCTAGAAAGAAAGATTTGAAGTTGCAGGTTCTACTAATTCACTTCTTCGCTCTAATTAAATGAACTATAGGCAGCAATGCAACACAATCAGTCGCCACCTGCATTTTCGAATATTGTGGTGGAATAGAATAGAACACCGTTGATGCCACAGAGTTGCCGGAGAATAAGTAGTCCAACACCTACCTGCAATGCATATATTTGACACAAGAAAGAATAAGATTTCAAGGTATGAGATGATAAAGTTCAAGATTGATTCAAGTGGAACCATTACCATCAAAGGAAACCAATATCTCTTCTGCTTGAGCTCTGCAAACCTGATAGTTGTCATTTCGCTTGTTGCTGCAACAGATGTCTACGGCAAGTATATAGTCGATTACGGTTGATACTACTTCATAAAGAGAGGAGTTCAAATATAAGTAGATCCATTATCTTTAGCTAACTATCTCAAGTTCTTTTTTGCAGTAGAAAAGTTTCAAAGAACTGCATGGACGATATATTCGGAAAAGCTTTTTAATACCTTGATTTCATTAACTTCATGCGAAATATCGGTATCAAATCCCCGTAGGACACGCAAAGAGGCTTCAAGTTCCCTTCTCAAATCCTTTTTGGCCTGCAGCATTTTCCATTCCAAAGAGCATAAAGCAGAAGAGAAAACAAGAAAACAGGGGCGGGAGAAATTAGAGCAGGAGTCCCTAAAAAGGAAGAATTAAATACAGAATAGACCATATCAAAACTCATACCAACCATCGAGGAGACTCTGGGATGAAAAATAAGCCAGGAATCAATATCATACATGGCAGAGCCCCTGCAAAAGGTGTTCAAAATCAATATCACGTAAGAGTGTTGTTAGCAAAAAAACAAACAAACAAATATATATATATATATATATATATATGTTGGAAGTCATGTAAGAGTATCAGAAGTTAAGTACATCCAGCATCATATACTTCTCTTAGAATAGATGATTTTCTCTTCTTGGACTTACCCAAGATAGCAAGGATCCTCCAGTTGACAAATAGTCCAAAAAGGTAAGCCAACAATGTTCCGATTGTAACCGCGAGCTACTAAAAGAAAGGGAAATGAAGCATTTTCCATGATTCGTAAAAACCAACTTCAAAACCGTTAAAAGAAAGGTATCACGTCAACCACACGATTAGAAGTGCTAGGCGTATCGACCTGATTCACAGATCCCAGGGTTCCTCTCATATCATCAGGCGATATCTCCGCTATGTATACCGGCACCTATTGATACCAAAGAAAAGGGCCAGATTTTAGATTTGTCACACTGCTGCCAAGCGCAAGTGCAAAGGGTTTGATAAGGAGAAGCTTTCCAGAAATTACCACATAAGATATCACACCCACACCAAATCCCCCCAGCAACCTTCCCGTGTATAAGAATAAGGAATCCTACAGAAGCAGCCAAGGAGAACGTGAGGATACAGCTGTGGTTGATTGGAATTTCATGAATCATCAGACCATAATGATCACTTACCTCGGCAAGTGCTATCAACACCCACCCTATAACGTTAGGGACTGCGGCGATCATTAGCGACTGCAGTCGAACATGGTTAAGAATTTAACAGTGTCCACACCAGAACTAGAACACCTTACAAAAGCAATCATAGTGACGTTTGTTTTGGACATTTAGAAGGAACAGGTCACCCCAGCAAAGCAAGAAAGCTGCAATAAAGTTCTAGCATGATAATTTTCTTGTGAGATGGTGCTGATATTCATTCACCATATGCAACAAGTTGGCGGCGGTGAATTACATCAGCAGCTTCACCCGTGGTAAGCAATAGAAACCCAGTGGAAGCTTTGGAGTCTCATGCTGAAAAGCCAGAAGCCACGGTGAAAGCTTGGTGGGTTGCGGGACCCCCCGAAGCTTCCACTGGGGAGCATTTGGCTTTTTACTACTCTGGATTTCAATATAATGTAAGATTACGCTTCCAAATAAAGGAACTTCGAGAGCTCAAGCATTTTGTCAGAGTTGGTTAGCCCCTGGTCTTCCTTTGAATGAGTAGAGGAGCCGCGTGCTCGTGAATTACATCCTGAAAACACTCTGTATTGAATGTAATTCAGGGCTTTTGAAAACACTGAGTGTTTGAGTGACGATATGTGGTTATAATTTCCATTATATTGCTTGATGTATAATGCTAGTCATGGAGTAATTAGCCCCACCAACTGAATCATGTACATTCAATGTTCGATTTATTTCCTTGTTACGTTTACTTTTGTTCGATCGCTATAATTGGGGTTCAATTGACTCGAAGGGAATCAATGGTGACAGAAAAAAAGAAAGTGAAAAATTGGCAAACTTGATGGGAAGTATTTGGATGTTTGGAAGATTCAATTTACTTGTGCAAAAGGAAATGCACTTATCCACGTCTAAGTAGAAGTTAGAGTCGATGAAGCAAACTGGTTGGAGTTTGTTCGATAGATAGGCATTGAGTCTTACCAGGCTACTATTGACTTATAATGTTGTGTTTAATATAGTGAAAGATCACCACGAGAATGCTAAACCTGCACAAGAAGTCACCTGCGATCAACTAGGTCTATGATGCGACCTATGTTTTACCTAAAAATGGATGAAGTTGTGCCAGTTGTTGAGTATATCAGTGAATTCAATGTGATGGCTAGTCAATAAAATTCGGTATGCTTTGATTATTATTATTTTTCCTCGTTATCTGATTGTCGAAATACTACGCCACTGTTGTTAGTTAATTTTCCTATGGTTAAGAAGCATGATGTTTGATAATGTTTGCGACGTGATTTTGAGTTAAGGAATCCATATAGGAGATCTGATGAAATTGTGCCTGCAGGTTTAATAGGTGCAGAATAAGAACTAATACTCATGTTAGCAGGGTAGTGCAAATCTCAATAGACGGTAGTCAGTCTAGGGTTTGTGGTGTTGTCTTCTTGTATCGTGGCAAGAGTGGCATCGTAGAAGGGATTATCTTGAGCTAAAATACGAGAAAGGTAGGGAAATTAGAGCTGAGTTCACTTATGCTATTGCTGCAAACTAATAGTGTCTTGGATAGTGATGATTATGTCTCGTCTATCATTGAAAAGTTATATTTTGACGGATGAGTTATGAATTCTAGTTTGTATGTTTCATGCTATACAAAAAAATAATGATAATAACTACTTTACTACTTATCATTGCCTGAATATTGGTGAAAAACATTTAGGGTACAATGTCGAGTACGATGTTTATAGATGTTAGTGATATTAAAATCATAATGCATGATGATCTCGTAGAAATATTAATTGGAGAGCCATGTCCAAGAATTGAAGAACAAGATTTCCTTGAGTTCTCTAGTTGGGTGTAAGTATACTTTAGAGATGGAATTCCGAAGGTCATTCAAGGTTGGTGACAATTACTAGCAATAAGTACAGTGGCCTAAATGAGCTTTTAAGGGAAGCCAGTTACGGATTTCGCCGTTCGAGAGTCTGATTATTATATATACGTGTTTGGACCACATTGACGAGAGGAGACTAAAGGCTCTGAGCGAAAGGAATCTGTGAAGTTGTGTGGCTAAGAAACTAGGTGTACGAATTAATGGTACTCAAGAAAACAATAGAAAGTGCAGTTAGAGAAACCATAAGAGATCACGGAATTGACTTGGATGTTGGCAATCTGTAGCAACTTCCTTTAAAGAACAGTGCTAGAATTTCACTATTGTTGTTGTCGACTACTCGATAAGGACATTACAGAAGGCCTGTAAAAGCATCTCTAGCGCTGGTGTGACAAAAAATTCCCGGCAAATGTACTTAATACAACACGCTACCTACTGAATAAATTCTCATCAATTGCAATTGCATGTTGAACTATTTAAGAAGTTATTCTATTCTTGACATATTGATCCCTCGTGCTATGTTCTAGCAAGTGATAGGTGGGAGGACAAGAATGTGAGCAAGCACATCAATGGTGATGCTCGGAATTAAGTTTAGAAGTTATTGTGACCGTCCTTATAGTGATTTGGACGGTATTCAGCTTAACGTGTAATTGTAACTGCAGACTTCTGAAGTAATAGCTACTAGGGGTGAGCAAAAAGAACTTCCCGGAGTGGACATAACCGACCGGTTCTGGGTGGTTCCCGGGTTCAACAGTTCAGTTCCTAATTCCATAAATTTGGAGCCGGACAATATTGGTCCAACCGGTCCAGGGTGGAACCACTCACTGGGCCTATTATTAATGATTTATTTTTATTTCCTAGAAATCTGGAAAAACGGTACTCCCATTCTGGAAAAAGGAAGAAGGCAAAATCGACGGTAAAGCGGTGACCATCGCGCGAGCAACAGGAGCAACAATGGCGTTGTGCAGTCCCCAATGGAACCAATGGAGATCCTCTCAAAGAAGTCCCCTGAGAAGCTCCTGCTCCCACTCCCCACAGATTTGGATCTTGAGACCTTGTTATTGTTCTAAAAAGATGAAGCAGAGACGCCATTATTAGCAGCGACCACAACATCATCTTCTTCGACCACAACTTGTCTTGTCCTGGACAGAGAATGCCCCGAGTCTTTGTCTCTTGCATCGTGCGGCCTTGAGGCAGAGGAGGAGAGAGAGATGACAGACCAGAACTCACCTCTCTTTCTGGGGCTATAAACTTGCCCACCACCGTCATAAAATGGCAACATCGAGGAGCATCAGCAGAGAAGGCGATCAACCTCCTACTCTGGAATACCACTCTCTATGCCGCCTCCTCCTCCCCTGGTTCTATTGGAGTCCCCCGGGAATCCAACCTAACTGGCCGGTCCAGTTCAGTTCTGTGACATTCTAATTTTTCCTGTCACTTCGAGACTCATTAATAAGAAAATATCTAACGATGTATTTCAGTCGTATCTCGCTCGGATCTGATCAATCTCGAGTAAACAAACCAAAAGGGAAAGACTAATACGAGACAAGATATGTGGACCTATGGAACTCAAATAAGAAATGACGCTTTAACCATATGGATTGTCGATAAGACATTTAGAGCCATAAAAAGGCCGATCCAAGAACGATTAAGGAACACATTGCAAGCGTTATACGATTGGAGCGCGGTTAATGCCGCTTGATCAATGTATAATTTGCAAAATTTTCCTAAATCAAATAGTGACGATCGAGACCGTTGAAACTAGTAATAGACCCTCACAATTACATGACAACTAAGTCGCCAATAATTGGGAAGCCTTAATTGTGATATGAATCATAGGGTCGATACACGTAACGTCTGTAAAAGCCGCCCGTCAATTCGAGATAGGCTGGAACCACGTCTGATAGAGAAATGATTTAGAAACGAGTCTCGAAATTAGAAAATGGAGAATCAAGAATTCCAACATCATAATTAGATTGGCTGTCGCCTTATCGAAGAAAATTGAAATTAGAAAAATGACGTTCCGGACGTCGAAGGTAAAATTACCATTTTATCCCTCAAGCCTTGGCCTTGGCCTTGCCCTAATAATTGGACAAGGGCATTTTGGTCATTGAAGCCCCATTATAGTTGTCGAAAATTTGATAAATTGAGAGCCATTGGATAAACAATTGATTGACACATGGACAAGTGTCAAAGGATTAAGCCTTGATGTTGATAGGAACACTTTTAACCCACCATTCAAACATGGTTGACTCTTGAAATTGAGTATATACCTTACTCTCTCTCTCCTTGGCCGAACACCCCCCCATTCTGCCGATCTTCTTCTTCTTCTTCTTCTTCCTCAACCGAGAGCTCCGTCGACTAGACCCGACCACCAGCGTCACCACTCCCGACCGTCGTCTCTGACCACCGACTAGACCCGAGCCGACCACTAGCCCCTTTCTCATCCTCTTGCCAATATTCTTCAAGTGGAATCAGGCCATTTGACCCACTAAGGAGTCTCGGCCAGCCATTCTCCCGGAAGTCGACGAAAACCGTCGCAGTTGGAGGTAAGCCATTGTTTAGGCTCCGTAGGACCCCGAATCCTTTAAATTCTTCAGCCAAACTTTGTGGACATTTAGAGGACACATAGATTGAGCTATGGTAAAAATTTTGGGTGAATTTGATAGAGTTTTGACCGCAAATGGGTCTTGTGTTTAAAGGGCGGAAAATTGACCGTCGGAGAACTTAGAGGAACCGGCGCCGTTCAAGGACTTCCAAGCGTCGCCTTGGCTTTAAATTTTTGGTGAGGCTCCCCAAATCCTAGAACTACATATTAGCAAGTAGATTGGTAGATAAATTGAGAATTTAAGTTAGTTTAAGGGCTGATTGGTTGAGATATGCACAGAACCGAAAATGCCTTGTTTCTGTGCATACCAAATCTGTGGGAGGCTGTTGGTGTTGGAATTGAGTATTAAATTCATCATTGAGAGTGCTAGGATGTCGATGAACATGTCAATGAGGTTTATGCTTCATGGATTGATGAATTGAGCAAGGAAAATTGACGATTGGATGAATTTTCTTAGGTTGCGCGGTTGAATTGTTCTTGGGCTAATTGGATCAAATCATTGGAGTGCTTGGGAAGAGATTTTCGTTGAGTTAAGCTTGAGGAAAGGAGTTTCTAAACCTTAGCTAGGAGGATTGGACTCAATTGAGTGAATTGAGTGTGAATTGGATTGATTCCTAGAAGTTTATGGTGAGATTGTCCTTTGTGCGTCCTTGAGGGATGTAAACGACTTGCATGCTTGACAATGCTTGTGTCACGAATTGATTGTCGCTTTTGACTGTTGAATTTGATTACCTCGCATGCCATAGGTGTATTGTTCGTGCATGAGTTTGCACTTGATTATGTATTATGAATTAAAATAAACATACGGCATGTCTGAGAAATGTGTGACACTTTGAGGTGTACGAGACGCAGGGTTGTGTGAATGAATACCCTGAGGCGCGGGGTTTGAATTGAATGTCACCCTAAGGCGTACGAGACGCGGGATTGAAATGACCAATGTCTTGATGCGTTGAAACGTTGGACGGAGTTTGAGATGTGTCGACACAGGTTTGAAGTGAAATTAAAAACCTGATGCGTTTACGCGGGTTTGTCAATGAGATGGTCTGAGGCGTATTTACGCGAACCGAGCTTGAGGCGTTCTAAACGCGGACATGATAATGAGGAGGCATGGAAGGGTGGAAGGTGTCATCTGGCTTGACAATGTGTGTTTAATTCTGATGATGTGTATGGTGCCATGATTGCATGCTTGACACTCATTTTATTCGCATGTTATTTAATGACTGCTGAATGTCTCATGTGGCTATTGTGCATTTTGTCCTTGATTGCAATTGCCTAAGTGTACGGTCAGCCTAACCTAGGGTTAGGACCTACCTTACTAAGATGTAAATCTCACCCCGTTGTGGGACCCCATTTTCAGATCCTAGACTGTGATCATGTGGCCAATCAAATTTGGTGACTCGAAAGATATATCGGTATATTTTGATGAGTTCCCGAATAGATAGAAAACTGTGTACGTTACGAAATGTACCGTAGTTTGGGTCGACGAGGGTGGCAGCAGTTAGAAGCCTCATAGGTATAAGGCTTGGTTTAGAAAGGTAGGAGATGTTTCTACGGGGCCACTGAAGCCCACTGAGGGACCCTGTGGGGTAATCCCTAACTGGTGTAATCCCGCTCGGGATTCGATGGAGGCCGAGGGGTCAGTAGCCGGCTCGAGGAACGTTCCTAAGAGGACCCCGATCTTGGAGGACACTGACGAGGTCATCGAGATCGAGGCTATCGAGGATGACCTGATGGAGCCGCCAGCTGATGAGACGATGGAGGACACCATGGAGGTTTGCTCAGAGACCCTCTCGGAGTACGAGCCCACTGAGGAAGCTGATGAGTAGACTGACGACTCTAGTAGCTCGATCTAGGAGTTTCTATTTTTCTGGCCTGATACTATGATGGTGAACTCGATGCCTATTATCTTTTGGGAGATACGATGATCGTCTTTGTACTAGTCCTATCACCCCTGCCGATCAGTATGTTTAGCTTGCCCTAGTTCATGTACGAACAATGATGGAGTTTATGTATCTATTGGCACTTTCGTTACCCAGGTCCCTTTTTATCATTGTACGGAGGAGTTTGTATATCATCGCTTCTGTGTGCTTCCTATGTGTTATATCTTTTGACTTATGTGAATTTTGGGACCTTGAGAGAGAGTTTATGCTTATAGGAAGTTGCGCACTCGTGCCCAGAACGCGGGGCGTGACAAGTTCAGTTCAAGATGAGACGGTCCAATTCCCAGCATCAGAAACTGGGAACCAGCCCCTCTAGTTTGGTTTCCGATTTTGGGGTAAGAACCGGACCTCTTGGAACCGATCTCCCTTAGTGGGTACTTGCGTGGTAATCAATATAAATGGTGTGAATAGCATGGTGGAGTCTATCGAGCCAATGGTTGCTATGACTACTAAGTTTGACAAGGTGTGTATTGGATCTTCCAATAGATACGGATGCAACAATAGTTATGCTTTGTCCGTGGTAAATGAGGTAGTGTTTCAAAACCCATTTGGAATGGCTAAAGGTGCAATTGGAGTTCATAATCTAATGAGAGGTCCACAACTATATTAAAGTTCAAGCAATACTTGGACTTGAAAGGTCGACAGTTGAGCTCATAAGGGACAATGAGAGAGTAGTAGTGATTAAGTTCCAATAAAGCAATTATGATTTGACTCAAACATTAAGCCGATGTGGGGATTATTGAGAATAAGGGTGTCAACGAGCCGGGTCAGCCGGGTCTTGGCCTGGCCCTAGCCGGTCGGAAACTAAACAGCACCAAGCTCGGGCCGGAATCTTTTTTTCTTTCCTTTTTCTTAATTTTTTTTGGAATTAAAATCAATTAAAAAACCCATCAAATAAAAAAATATAAAAATAAAAATAAATTAAATTTAAAAAAATGGATGTTAAAAGAAGTCGGGCCAGCGAGCAGGCACGACCCAACTCGAGTACCAAATTCGGCCCAAAAAGGCCTGAAAATTCAAGCAAATTTTTTACTTGGGTTGGCCCGCCCGACGCGGGTATTTTTGACACCCCTAATTGATAATATGTCTCAAGTTTGAGCCCATGAAGAAAAACCCAATCCAAGTATAAATACCAAATCCCAATATGACTTGCGACATAAATTAGGAAAGTGTGATATTTAGGTGAACAAAATCTTACCGGGGTTGGATTCCTAGATTGACTTAGTTAGAAAGGGATGTCCTCTTTTGGTGGCAAATATTATAGATACAAGGTGTGTTTTGGTTACGATGCACAAGTGAAGGGAGGTGCTTTTCCCCGTAACAATAAGTCGTGCGACGTGCTCGTCAATTGCATTTTGAAGAAGTTGCAAGTCTTTTCAAGCTAATAAATCTTATGTTAAGACTTATGATGTCTTTGAGATATTGTTCCGCGATGGCTAATGCATGTGTTAGTTGAGAATAGGGAAAGAAAAAGAAGTATATATTTTTAAATAATTGGAGTGTGATTGTAATCTCAATAGTATGTTTGGACCTATAATGGAATTATGTGATCCCTACTCTTTGGAATTGATATGCCTCGCCAAATCGAGCTACGTCAAACTTATATTTTACCGTTCCATCTCTTGTTTTCGCATCAAAAGTAACAATATAGATTAATCACAATTAAGCATCTTTTTATTATTATTATTTTTTTCCCAGGATGTTGGCGTGCTGAAATTTTCCACAAATCAGTCGCGTTATCCAAAACACCAATTTCGGCAGGAGAGCAAGAAGTCAAGAAAAGAGCTAAAAGTGACCGCGGAATTGCTCAAAAAGTGGTGGAAGGAACTCCTATGAAACTGGCAGCTGATCGAGAAATGAGTGGCGTACCCCTTTCCGGCCGACGTACTCCGCCATCTGGCCGCTTATAATCGCCCCAATCATGGCCCCGACGTTCACCAACGAGCCGAAGATCGAATACTACATGCAGCATCATATCAAGAACAAGCCGCATCAGTTGACAATCGAAAACAGATCCCAACCCAGGGTAGAAAGGATCAAATTCCGGTTCCCGAAGCAAAGTCAAACCTCCGAGAGCGAAAAGCCGAGGTCGCTTATTATGTCGTCCTCCGTGGGAGACGAATATCCGCACTGAAAAAAGCTCGAAAAAAACAGCACGAGATTTTACCACGACGGATGGACAGACAAAAAGCAAACCGCATTAAGCGGAGCACGGGCTTACGGCGAATCCGAACTGAATGGGGCCTAAGGCGACGATCAGGACGCAGAGGAGGACAGAGAAGGAGCCGTGGCGGAGGACCTGTGCTGGTCCGGAGAGGCTGGAGGACCGGCTCGACCCCTTCCCCTTCATCACGTACCAGATCCCCGGGTGGAGCAGTGGCTTCCTCAGGTCCCTCTCGTCCTCGGCGGCGTACTCGATGGCGCTCATGTCGAAGCTCTCGAAGCTGCTGCAGCTGCTGCTTCGGGTTCTTCCCTCGGCGTCTTCAATGGCTATGGACGAAGATGGGTGGGGGGTTGAAGATATTATCACGAGAGAACGAGGGTCGTCTCTCTGACTGTTGGGTGTTGAAGACAAGAAGCATAAAGATGGAACGGAAGATGGACGGACCGGCACTGACTCCATCTCTTGTGCATGGCATGTGTGGACGGTAAGTAGTGGTCCTAGTGCCGGGAAAGGGACGATTCTTTCTCGACTACATAAGGATTTCAATCGGGCCCCGGCTACAATGATGGTGCCGTACGATTTAAAGCTTTAACGATGCAATGCCAGCTACAAATTTTAACAAAGGAAACATGCAAACAGCATTCTCCGGTTTAAACTTTTTTTTCCCCTTCTAATTTAAGATTGAAGATTTGGGAAGGCCCAATGATGACCCATCTAAAAGACAAACTCTCGTGAATTCCGGTAGGTGAAATTTCTTGAATGTAACGAGAGAGGAAAAAAAAAAATTAAATAGCTAAATATAGCTAATGACAACTAGTAAAAAAAAAATAATTACTAAATTAAGTAAAAGGAAATCGTTGGTGTCGTCCGAAATATCTATTAAATTCAAAAGCGAAAAATGATTGAAATATTGCGCAGTGAATGGCTCCTGTTTTTTTTTTCCCACGGTCAAATCAAATTGCTCTGGAAGGATTTTCGGATGACCTAAAATCAAGATTAGTGATGTCAATTATGTATAAAAACAGGTAAATTAAATGCCATATCAAAACATGAATAACGTATTAGTAGACGAAAAAAAGTTACCTATGGAGTAAAATCTAACGGATGATGAGTCCACCGCACTAGATTCGCCTACGTTCGCACACTTCACATGGCGATTCTTCTGCTACGGCAATTCTATGGAGCTGACGCTCTTGTAATTCGGCATGCTCCGTACTACGTTAAGCCAACCAAGTGCAAGGACCTAAAATCCACATGACCACATGACACCTGATCCTATGGAATTTCATATAAATTAAAAAAAATCAATTCATAATAAACTAGTTTTTTTTTTGGTTAAAATAATAAACTAGTTTATTTCGTAACAAAATGATAATAAGTACCACTAGCGATTGAAAATCCTAAATTATTCCTTGATTGCAAATCAGATTTTGAGGATATCTATGACAACTCATGATTCAAATTTCCAAGTGAGTGAAAATCAATGAAATTACTTGTACTGTCGTCTGGCATATTATTAGGTGATACCAGTTTGGAGATTTTGGTGTTCAAAAAATAGTTTGGAATAAATTTATCACATGTGTACCGATTTGGGCTTTATGGTGATAAAAAAAATAGTTTGAGGAAAAATTATCACGAGTGTATTAGTTTAGGATTTGTTGTTGTCAAAAAAATAATTTTGAGTAAATTTATCATAAAGGTATCAATTTGAGATTTTTCATGGTACTAACACATTATTTTCGGCGTTAAACTCACAATTTGTGATAGTGGATTAATGCTTACTCAAAAGCATTATGTAGAGAGGCTGCTTAAAGAATATAGACATACTGGCACCCCAGTACTTATTCAAAAATTAAGAAGATAGTGTGGCTTTGGGTATGATCAGATTATTGAGATTCTAATGAATTTAATGAAATTCACTTAGACCTGATATAACCTATGTTGCGTGTAGACTGAGCAGATCTACACAAAACCACAATACTGATGCTCGGATTGGCTTGAGTAGAAAATGAAAATCCAAGAGGAACCATAAACTATGGCATTTTATGTAGTTGATTTCTGCTATATTAGAAGGATATATTGCTACAAACTAGATTTTAGATTCATATGAGATAAAATCCAATCACGCATTACCGAATTGGTTAAGAGATGGACTATCCCTTATCAGGTCTCCGGTTCAAATATCTCAACTAATGCTCAGTGACTTAAATGGGGGTTGCGGTTGTTGATTATCGTGCTAGTCCCTCAAAGAATAATCGAGGTACGCACAAGCTGATCCGGACACCTCGATAATAAAAAAAAAATCCACTACTGAATATATGTTCACCATTTGTGGAGGTGTTATAACTTGGAAATTAGCCAAACGAACAATATTTCATGGAGTCAAAGTTTGCAGCTTTAGAGCTGGCTAGAAATAAGGCCTAGTGGTCCTGAAACTTCTTAGCAGATATTTGTTTGGGAATAAAATTGACACCTTCTGCGTCTACGGATTGTGATTGCCAAAATAACAGGAGAATTATCAAAAACATATTAAATTTATTACAGTTATATCAATTCAGTAATAAATATTTTTTTTTGTCAATTCAGCCCTAAAACTTTTGTAATTGTACCATTTAAGTCCATTTAGCGAATTTTGGCCGGCCAGTGCTAATATGTATGCCGGCCGGCGACCTAATATTTTAATATTTTTAAAATTTTTATAGATATATTTTTCTTTTTTCTTTTCATATTTATTTTTCTCTTCCCCCTCCTCTCCCTACCTCCAGCCGTTCACCGGTCAACCGTCGACCAGAGACGCGGCTAGCGAGGCCGAGCCTCACTCGGCCCCGGTGGAGGTCGACCTCGCCTGGCTAGCAACCTCGCCCGGTGACGGCGACGAGGCGAGCATCCATGGAGTCAGAGTTTGCAGCTTTAGAGCTGGCTAGAAATAAGGCCTAGTGGTCCTGAAACTTCTTAGCAGATATTTGTTGGGGAATAAAATCGACACCTTCTGCGTCTACGGATTGTGATTGCCAAACAAAAATAGGAAAATTATTAAAAAAATCCTAAACCTATTACAATTGTACCAATTCAGTACTAAATCTTTTTTTTGTCAATTCAATACTAAAACTTTTGCAATTGTACCATTTAAA
This sequence comes from Rhodomyrtus tomentosa, assembly GCA_028455895.1. Lineage (NCBI taxonomy): Eukaryota > Viridiplantae > Streptophyta > Magnoliopsida > Myrtales > Myrtaceae > Rhodomyrtus > Rhodomyrtus tomentosa. The sequence continues at coordinate 12,091,565 of JAPCWY010000002.1, read as the reverse complement.
TCCATTCAGCGAATTTTGGCCGGCCAGTGCTGACATGTATGCCAACCGGCCGGCGACTTAATATTTTAATATTTTTTGAATTTATATATATATATTTTTTTTCTTTTTTCTTTTCATATTTGTTTTTCTATTCCCCCACCTCTCCCTACCTCCAGCCATTCACCGGTCAACCGTCCACCAGAGACGCGGCTAGAGAGGCCGAACCTCACTCTGCCCCGGCAGAGGTCGACCTCGCCTGGCTAGCAACCTCGCCTGGCGACGGTGACGAGGCGAGCATCCATGGACACTAATCCATCGCCCTCCTCCGGTCAGCCATTGAAGATCTCAGAATACCGGTCCTTCGTCTTCAACCTCCGGATCAAGTCTAATCTCAACCAGCGTCAATCCATTATCTTGTTGCTCGGAGAGTCTCGGAACCCCATCAATCGCGCCGGGTCAAAAACACTGCATTCCATTTCCACCCACTTCCTCTCTCCTCTTCATCTTCCTTTTACCTGCTCAATGTTGCACAGTAGAGAGAGATAGAGAGGAAGGAAAGAGAAATCTGTCATTTGCTGAAAGTCAATATTGTTTATTCCAAGGAGTTCCCCGCAAGACCTCGCTGGACACCAGTCCATGGATGCTTGCCTCGTCGCCGTCGCCGGGCTAGGTCGAGTTTCGCCTTGGTCGGGCGGGCTTGACCTCGCCTGCCCAGATCGGGGCTTGTAAGGTCTAGCCTTGCCCGACTGTGATGGGGCTCGATCTCGCGGTAGACCTCCGCCGAGGCCGGGGGAGGCTCGGGCTCTCTGGCCGCACATCTGGCCGGTGGTTGACCTGCGAACGGCTAGAGGTAGAGGGGTGGGGGAAGAGAAAAACAAAAAAGAAAGAAAGAAAGAAAATAATAATATAAAAATATATTAAAAATATTAAAATATTAATTTGCCGACTAGCTCGCGTCTACGCGAATGGACTTAAATGTCACAATTACAAAAGATTTGGAACTAAATCGAAAAAAAAAAGTTTATGATTAAATTGACACAATTGTAATTGACTTAATACTTTTTTGGTAATTTTTCCCAAAAATAGCTATTGTAAATAATAGAACTTTCAATGTTAAAAATATTCATATCCAACTGAGACATGTTGTGAAAAAGCAGTTGGTAAAAATGGAATTATGTTAATCAATTTTGCAAATTCAATATTGAATTTGGCCGATCCTCCTGTGAGAAGAAAATTAACTTTTGATATATCGAGTGCAACAAGACTTAAGCTAGTTAAGAAAAATTAACAGTGATGATAACCCGACTTATATGAACGGAGATCCCTTGAGTTAGGTTCATATGGATACTAACAAATCACTTATTGATCTAGTGAGCATTGTTAAAAGTAGTTGTTCCTCCTAAGGTGAAAATAGTGCAAGACACAATAAAAAGTGGTTGAGTTAAGCACTTAATGATTTTCATAGCTATTATTGGTGATGTGTCAAACTTTAGTATACAATTGATGGAATCACCAATACAAATGTGAAGTAGGGCCACTCCTATGAGAAATTTTGCAAATTCTGCAGAATGCTTAAGTAAACCAAACACGCACATGGCGTATTAGCACAAACGACATTAAAAAAAAAGTTTGTGGGATGTAATGTGATTGGTAGAAATCGTAATTCATCAAATAAGTTATTGATTTATGGAAGTTTCAAACTTCATCAATGATTAATAGCTGCAACAGAGCTGACAATGGGTGGTAGCGAAACAACTGGAAGCACCAATCTAGCATATCAATAGGTCCTAACTTATTATTTTTTAAAAAAGGAATGGTTTGCTGAAAATGGAAAGAAGCTCATTAAATTTCAAGATCTAATAAAAACTAATTATATTTCAATCTTTCTAAGTTTGGTTCATAGCCAAAAAGGCATAAACTCCATTTTATTGAGATTAGCCCAACATATATATGTTCTTGCTTTTGAAAACCTTTTAAAATATGAGGGGTATTGTTGAATATTTCAACAGTTTTGAAATATTCAAAGAAATTGTTTTGTAACGACTTTAATGGAAAATATTACTGTGATCAACATGTAACAATTTTGTAATAGTTGATTTGATATATTTCCTCATTAACCCTCCTTTTTTGGCCAATGAAGAGAATCTCCAAATCACATAAGAGTATATGAAAACTAAGAAAATCTCTCTTTTCTTTACATTTTATTAGTTGGGTTTATAAATAATGTTGTTGTTAGTATTCCTCTATTTTTTTTCTATGCAGACTATATAGGAAGATTTGTTGTATCCTAGGAGTATAGCCACCGGTAACTATCGCACCAAGTTAAGTACTCTAAGAAGTGAAATTGTCCTTGAGAACAGTGCTTGCATGCCTTAGATATTTATTTTTATTTTTTCATCTTTTTCAACATGTTCTTCAGAAACTTGTATATTATTTAATGACTAAATTTTAATATCTAGATTTATAGAGACTAGCACAATCGTATACAAATTCTCATTAATCAGTGGTTTAAAATTTAAAACAAGGTAAAATTTTCACTTATTTATTAGAACACTTAAACATGCTAATCGGAAGATTATTTAAATTTTTAAGGTCGTCTTTTTTTTAACCATATTTTGATAAATGTAAACAGAGTCTCGCTGAGGTAACGATGTTAGCTATTGTTGAAATGTTTTGATTGGCAAAACACAAATTACATATTGACAGGGAAATATTACAAGAAAAGTCGAAAATATGTTTTACTTGGTTCTTAATATGTTTTCGAGAGTATTTCGTGACCCACCAAAATGTCACAAGCGACATGTGTCCTTTCTAATTTTATTTCTTTTGATTAATAGCATGTGAAAGCACGACATAATTTGCACAACATCCCTTACAAGAAGTCGTATAAGTTAATTAATGTACACATTCTTTTTTATATTAACATAAGTATTACAAAACCAAAACAACATCCCAAGCAAAAAATACCAAATACGAAGTCCTCGGGAGGTCAAGGTCACTTATCACCATTATTTACTATTAATCGTCAGCCTCACCCATCGACAAGCCATCTCCGTCAAAACCAGGGAAACCATTGACATCCCTAAGTGCTCCAACGACTTCCCCTCAACCCATATAGCAGAGCTACACCTAGTATATACTGCCACCGATTCAGGTACAAGTATACTTCAAAATACATACGAACTCCAAACCACGGTAGTGGAGTGTGATCCATCTTACAAATTTGAAAAATAAAGAGTGAGCGAAAGTCTAGTAAATGAAATCTCTAAATCTAAAATAGGAGATCATCTTGCTATTCAATTTGATATGAACCAACAGCGAAAGTTCAAAGAATACAAATTAACTGTATATGAAAAATGCATACGCAAATGCACTATCTTTCCTATCATAATATGACAATGGAAACCGTTAAAACCAAGGGTTAATACCACCAAAAAAACCTCAAACTGATACATCTATGATAAATTTACCATAAATTATTTTTTAAGCCATATTCAAATTGATACACTGGTGACAATTTTACTCCAAACTGGTACATCTATAATAAATTTATCTTCCATTAGTTTTAGTTAAATATAGCCATTAAAGTGCTAAGGATGCTGCATGATAACACTTTTCTTTCTCTATTTCTCTGCCAGAATCTGGCAGAAAAATCCGTTTGATAAAAATCATGTCAAAATAGAAATCCATTTGATAAAAAAATTGGCTAATGGTATGATTTTAACTTATGGAAGGATTTTCAAATTTTGGTTAGGTTTTTGGCCAACCTTGAGAAGTAAAAAAATTTTACTTCTCGACTCCAGAATTACTTTTTCGACCACACCGGCCTCCGCCGAGCACTGCTGATCAACGTCCACCCGCTGTCGCCTGCCAATCACCACTGCTGCCGGGTGCCAATGCCGAAAATTTTGTTAATAATGTTTCAAAAATATAAATTTTCAACTGTTACCAAACGAATTTTTCTGATTAGAAATCAATCTAGAGCAGAAGTAGAAAAATTAACTTTTACTTTTGAGGAGAAGTAGAGAAATCAACTTCTGGTTAGAAGTTGATCTCTGGTTGAGAAGTGTTAACATGCATGTCCTACGTTTATGACACATGACAATTGACATATGTATTAGTTTGGGAACTTTACCTTCTGTTTGTAATATGTGTATTAATTTAAAAAATTTTGTGATTAACCCAATTTAGCGGAGGGTAAATTTAACGTAGGTATACCAATTTGATATTTTTTTATGGTTAAAAAATTAATTTATGGTAAATCTATCACAAGTGTACCATTTTAAGATTTTCGGTAGTTAAGAAAATAATTTGAGGTAAAATTGTTAATTTTGGATTTTTCGTGGTAAAAAAATATTTTGGGATAAATTTATCACAGCTGTACCAATTTGAAATTTTTCATGGGATTAATCCTAAAAGCAATGCATAAAATCATTCACTAAAATGCAAACAGATGGCATATTACTTCACAATGCACTAGTATCACCTAGTGGCTCACCACTATACACGGGGAATATCTATTCCCTACTCGTCATGAAGCTCACCAACAAACATACATGTGACTTCATACTTGTCACTGACCGGGATCCATCTTGATCCATGAGGCATCCCGAGCGCTCCCAGGGCATTGTCACCATCAACACTCCGGGGATTAAATCATAAATTCATGTTTGCCACGCCACACAGCCCAACCATCATGGACATTCTCTACATTGGCGATGATAAATACGCCACTGTACAATCGCATAATGATGGTCAACACAGGCTTACACGAGCCAACTCATGCTACATATGTCAACTCATATCGTGTGTAAATGGTAGGACTTTCATGTCCCTTCAACCTTATAGAGAACCGCCTCATACGGTAGAATATCTTCTGGCTAAATCCTGAGTTTTTTTCACATACTCATACAAGGGCACCGGTTATGGAAAAGCCTTCATCAGATGGCATCATAGCCACACATTATTTTAACATAACATTTGCCATGAATACCACCATGATTTATCATTTATTATACAATTAATGAAATACATGTAATTACTTGCACTTTAAAACATATACGGTCACTCTTTTCATGCTAAAAAATCGAACAACAACAAATGATTGACAACTTAAATAATCAACAATTATCCGACCCAAAAAAATAATCAACAATTTAAAGAATCAACCACGTGAGCATAGGCAATCAAAGAATCGATAACATGAAAATTGACAAGTCATAGGATAGACAACATGAGCGTCACCAAATCAAATAATCGAGATTAATCGACGACGCTTAGCTAGTAAATTGGTAATTTAGTCAAATTACAAAAGAATCAGCTTTAGTTTCACCATTATCATTCTTTATATTACCGAATCTTATGGATGTCGATTAATCATAAACTCGGCAAGTAGTTGATTCAAGACAAAATAACACGACGAGTCAACACATAATCAATGAAACTTTCTTACACTTAACACCCAAATTTCAATTAAGTTACCAACCATAAAAAAAACCAAGTCAAGAATATTAAGTAGATCAATCTAACTTAGTCCCTAGAGTTTTCACTTACTTTAATTCATACTTGGACAATTCAAACCCTTAACTACCCTGTAAACTCTTGAAAGATGAAATTTGGAACTTTGATAACACAATAATGAATCTTTGCTTTTACTTGAAAGATTGGAAAGTGAAACTAGAAAAGAAAAGCAACAAAAAATATCTTTTTCTTTACAAGAGCAAATTTAGATTCTCGAAGCTTGAAAACATAAGGAGAGCTATTTATTGGCCAAGAGAAATAAGAACAAGTAACTCAAATTAAAAGAAATGATAACTTGAGATTACAAGTGGCATGATCACATGGTTCTATCCAAATACATGGCCAAGTGGAATGAATCAAGAGATAAGAATGGATAACAGAGGTTAAAATTAATTATGGCTATTGGTAAAAAATCATTAGGTGTAAAGAGAGATGGTGCTTCAATCCAAATAATACAAATGGCCTAAGAGGGGCTAATAAGGAGATATTTTGAGAGAGAGCTTCTTCTTTGGCCAAGTACATGCATGAGTCATCAAGAGTATTAATTTGCTAAAGTTTAAATAGGTGGTCTATTGCATGGTATCATCACTAGACTAAGTTCAATGTCATAAATTAAGGACATGTGGCTTCAAATATTTAGTGGAAAAATGAAGAGAGACGTGCGCAAGTTAGAGAACAACCAACGACTCAACTATAGGGTTTTCAAAATAGATATTTTGCTAAGTTACCAAGATATTTATTGAGTCGATTCCCTGAAAAATCCCAAACCGGTACCCCTGTAATAAATTTACTCCAAATAATTTTTTTGACCACATAAAACCTCAAACTGGTACAGTTATGATAAATTTATCTCAACCTATTTTTCAACCGCTAAAAATCCCAAATTGATGTATTTTTTTTTATAAATTTACCCCAAACTAATTATTTTGACCACCAAATATCCAAACTGGTACACATTTGATAAATTTATCCTCCGTTAGTTTTCGTTAAATTAAATTAATACCACGAAAGATCTCAAATTGATATATTTTTTTACAAATATAAGGTAAAAACCCCAAATATGTGCATCCTGCAATTGTCACATGTCATCCAACTCAGCTATCTGACAATAAAATTTAACGTAAACTAATGAAGGATAAATTTATTACATGTAAAATAAGTTTATGGTAAATTTATCAAAGGTATACTAGTTTAGGATATTTGACGGTAAAAAATATAGTTTGGGATAAATTTATCAAATGTGTATCAATTTAGGATTTTTCGTTATATTAACCCATATTTATTAATTGATAATATGTAAACAAGGAGACCAATATCCATTCTGAACATCGATGAATCAGAAAAATGTTTTGAACCCACTAAAATTATTAGGGAGAGATATTAGATAATAGAACAATCTTAATTTGGTAAATTTAAAACTCAAAAATCATCAAATATGTAATTCATAGCATATCAACCCAACTAATATGAAGGTAATTTGTCATATTACACCCAACATACGAATCAATATCTGTCGATTTCATCGTAACGCATCGGACTACGGGCGCTTATTATCTCTAAAAAATCATATGTCGCACTTTCGGCACCTCACAAATTAATGATCTACTCAACATTCCATATAAGCCATCCAAAACACTAAGGGTCTACATCACAACAATTATGATTCTTTGATTTTGTTCTCCAGAACATAAAAAGATAACAGGCCTCTTTGGTAATGTAAGGGCTTGTTTGGTAACGTTTCTATATCTATTTCTGTTCCAGGAACGAAAAAGAATCAGAAACATGTTTTGTAACGCAAATAATTCTGATTCTGATTTTGCTCTTGAGAACAATTGAACTAAACTTAAGAAACAAAAAAAAAAAGTTATTTCTCCAAAAAAAGAACACTTTTTGAAAATAAAAAAAGCAACGATATTCTTTTTTTCACTTTTGTCTAGTGCCCATGTGATGTGATCGAGTCAACTCGACCTGATCGGGATAATTTTTTAAAATAAAAATAACATAAATTAATTAAAAAATAAAAAATAAAGTAATTAAAAATCCAAAAATTGAAAAATTAATTAAAAAATCTAAAAAAATTGGAAAAAAAATCAGAAAAAATCCCAAAAAATTGTCAGTAATTAGGAAATGGGTCATTTGAACTGGTTAATCCTATTTTTGATGATTTTTCCTTTCGGTTTCTCTCAAATGATGATTTTTCCCCTCATGGGCAAATCGTTCCCAAAAATCCCGAAAATTTCAAAAAAAATCTATAAAAAAAAAGAGAGGAAATGAGCCTAATCAATTGGCCAATCCTATTTTCGGTAATTTTCATTTTGATTTTTTCTAAACCTTGCTTGATTTGTTATTGGAGTACTATGATGCATTAGTGACCATCCGTGTGGTATCAATTACACAGGTCCACTATCCATATGGTATCAAATGTGATTATGTAATTATTTGATTTAAATGACAAATTAGAAAGAGAAATTATTTTCCAGAATAGAAAATTTGTGGAGTTACTAAACACGTTCTGATTCTCTAAAACTCATGTAGGGAACAAAATCAAGAAAATTAATAATAATTAGGATCACTTTTTTGGAATAGAAACATCACCAATAATCTAAGTAGCACCGACACCGACACCGATATGGGGACACGATACGCTAACACGTCATTTCTCAAAAATAAAAAAAAATTGACACGTGGGATACGTTATATATTAAATATATAATATCATATAGACATATAATAAATTATTATTTTTAGGATTATTTCAATCAAATTAAATTTGATTCAAATTCATAAATAAATAGAAAGTAAAAAAAAGCCTTAAAATTGATCCCACATCGGTGATGATTGAGAGACAAAAACAAAATAACTTAAGAAGATTCGAAAATCCCACATTGGTGGTGAGTGAGAGAGACAAATATGAAGTCATTTTAAAAAGCCATGAATGAGACGTATAGACTTACAATGTAAAGAAAGGAGTCCCACATTGGATGTCTAGTGAGAACAAGTACATTGACTCTTTAATTGTCAAGAATGAAATATGAAGAATCACTTCTAATGTCTATTTGGCTAATGATGAAGTGAATATATATTAATGAAAAAGCTTTTTAAAATGCTCGACATGCATGTCACGCAAGTGTCCGACGCGTTGACCAGGTGTCGAAAATCGACACTCGCTGATCACGTGCTGGACACGGGTGTCGGCCGTGTTGACCAAGTGTCGAAATGCTAAAACGCGACCGATACGAGTATCGGAAAGTATCGGGCGGGTGTCGGTATCGGACACGATATTGGACACAATACTCTTATCTAAGAGGAGTATCGGTGCTACATAGCCAATCAGGCTCTAAATGATTATGATTCTGTTTTCAGAATCAATTTTAAATCAAAAACAAGGACAAAAAAAAGTTGGTTCTAAAAAAAAGAATTATTTTTGAAAATCACAAAATAGAATGAAGTCATTTTTTTCTCAACCTAAAACAGAACAACAAGATCTTATTTAAAACAAATAAGATAATAAAAATAAAATTCAAAATTCAAAAAAATTGAAAAATTTATAAAAAAAATCATAAAAAATTCAAAAAATCTCTAAAAAAAAAAGAGAAAAATCTTAGGTTAGGCTAATTTGACCTCATTTTGAAAAATTTGGGCATAAATTTACTAGATTTCATAGATTTTTTTTATAGAAAAATCATAAACACCTTTTGAAATTAAATACGAACCACATTTTTCTAAGCCCTTAGGGCTTTGTTAGGATTTTACAATGTGATTAATCAATGTCATGATTCTTTGATTATGCACTTGATTCCACTGATTGTGATTTGTGTAGGTTTATGTACTTTAGACTAGTCTAGTTTTAGAAAATTCTAGAAAAATACAAAATAATTAGCATGAACACTTAGCAAGTTCTTGTTCTTAAGCTTTATATGAATTAAGACTAAAATTTGATTTCTTTAAACCATAAATGCACACCAATACAGAATAGTACAGTGCATTTTCCTTGTAGAAATGAATGTATCACTCGTGTTAGTTAATTCGTTTTCTTAAAAGAGTTGGATAAAACCTCACAATAAATGGTGAAAATCACTTGTGATAATTCATGATATTTATTTTTATATTTCAATATGCAATATGTTATATAAGAGAATCAATATGGATTAATCGAAATGTAGGATAAAATTTCACAAAGTAACTACATAGTTATTTAACTTAAATGACAAAAATTAGGACGAACAATTATTCTTGAAAACAAAAATTTTATGCATTTACCAAACACATTTCTGTGAAAAAAAAATTATGCAGTTACCAAACACGTTCTGATTTTCTAAAACTCATCTAAGGGACAGAATCAGAAAAAATTATTTTAATCAGAATCACTTTTTCGGATCAGAATGGTATCATGCAGGCCATAAACTAATTAACTTAATAGGTTACATATATTACTATCGAGTATTGAAAAAATTCTAGATATCACATATTGATCGAAGTGAAATGTTTATTTTCATCCTATTTGACAAAAAAATCACCTAGCAAATTGGAACATTGATGCCATTCCTACTTTGTAGCCACAAATTGATTTGGTTGACTAATGAGATATACTAGGGTTGCGTATGGTAACGTTTCTGTTCCCGGAACAACTTTTGGAACAGAAGAAACACTTTTTTCTGTTTCTGTTCTCGGCAACAATTTTTTGGAACGGAAACACATTTGGTAACTGCAAAAAAAAAATTACGTTCCTTAAATAAAAAAAGAACAGAAATGCGTTTGGTAATTGCATAAAATTTCTGTTCCCAAAACAAAACAAAAAAAGCAAAGAAACACTTTTAATAACTGCAAAAAAATTATTCTTACTTTTTTTCATTTAATTAAGGAGACCATATATATATATATATATATATATATATATATATATATTAAAATTAAGATGTCTTTCTCTTTTTAACTTACGAAATCAAATTAAATCGCATTTGTTCAATTTACTAAATCAAAAGATTAATATATGTATAAGTAATATATGTATGATTTATCAAATTACAATATGGATGATATCAACTATTAAAAAAAAAGACGAATTGAAATTGAACAACAAGGACATCAAATATGTTTTCTATAGATAGGAAAAATTGCAATCATGAGTCACACATAAATATTTCCAAGTAGTTAAAAATATGATTACCTTTAAACCGTAACCCATAGAAGAATATTAATTGCACTTAGAGTGAAACCGAAGACTAAAATGAAAAATATTTATGCATTTAGGTCCTTTTAGTACAATTGTGCAATTTTTCCAAACACGAGAATTGAAAATGAGATGCAGGGTATCAAAGTTTCATGTCATGACTCTAAAAGTAAAATTTTTTTGGCTAAAATGATTTAAAATGAAAATTTTTACTCAATTAGGTTTATGTTCAATGAAGATGCATGTGGTCCCAAATTGAATTTTTAAAACTTTAAGAGGCCAAAATGAAAAGGAAATTAAAATAAAAGTATGGACTGTTTTTGCTCATTTTCTAAGCATGAATACTATTTTTCCTAATTTTTGTATATTTTTATAATTAAAATAAATCCGAAAAATGTCACAAATTACGAAAAAAATTATTCAAAATTGGTTCCTAAATCTAGGCCAAAGCTTTCAAGGTTAATTTTGTAATTTTATGAATTATTTTGATATTTTAAATTAATTTTATAAAATAAAATGATAAAAAAAATAAAGTGTTAACATCGTGCAAGAACAAAAAAGAAGAGAGTGTGTTAAAAAAATTATTCCTAATTGTTTCTAAAAAATGTTCCAAATATGTTTCTAAAAAGTGGTTTTCATGTTTCGGCTTCAAAATTGTTTCTGTTTTTCAAAAGTGTTCCTAAAACACTTTGGGAATATTTTTTTTTTATCATATCTGTTTTATACCGATGTGAATATCACACGAATCTGTCGGCAAAAAGGCGAAGCTTATTGGCTCGTTGCTCCCCGAGCATTTCGAAGAGTAAGCGGGTACTTCCGATCTCATTCTACTCTCTCGATTTGGATGGGATGATTATTGAAAATCACGGCCTCGAGATGAAGCTATCAAATTCTAACTTATAACTATATCTGAATGAATTGAAATGCTTGCGATGGGGAGTACTCTTAAGTCTTAAGTATGATTACGGGCCTTCGTAAAGATAAAACACATTTTTGATAAATCGACATCAAGGAGCTGGACCAATGGGCCCATTCGGATTAGGTTTTGCACTCGCTTGAAAGCCCATTTGATTTCATACCACACAAAGCTTAGCCAATGATCATTGTCTTGACATATGATTTTGCATTTTCGCAGCCGCTTTAAAAAACCAAAGAGTTGGCATTCTTAAGCCTAGATCTTCACTTTCACATCATGTGCCATATGTGACATTGTTTTAGATCCTTTGACATGCGTATTTGAAAAGGAGGAGCAATTGGTTACGGCTATATGGGAACTCGTGTTTCGTCGAACAGATCATTGACGGTGATTCGTCGTGAAGATGCGATAAGAAGCTTGTGAATTGCTTGTCTATAATTTCGTCGGTAACTTGTCAGACTTTTGTATTTGGTTCACTAACTTTTACTCACGTAACTTACCCAACTCGTCAAGCTTCTTAGGGCTCGTTTGGTAATATTTATATTCCTCTTATTCTGTACTCCGGAATGAAAAAGAATAAGAAATATATCTGTGACACAAAATATTATGATTCTGATCCTGCTCCCGGAAACACTTTTGGACCAAAAATAAGAAGAAAAAAAAAGTTGGTTCTCCAAAAAAAGAACACTTTTCCGAATCACCAAAAAAAAAACAAAATATTAGTTCTTTTAAGAAGATAAAGTCCACGTGGACTTTTAAAATTTTTAAAAAAATTAAAATTAGATTTGAAAATTTACTGACAACTAATTTTTTATATTCATTTTATATAAAATAAAATTTATAATTGAACAAATGAAACTTAAAAGCTTAAAAGGGGGGAAATTTAAAATTTTAAAAATTAAAAAATGCAAAAAAATAATTTTTTTTAAAAATGAAACGCGTTTTTGTTCGGGAATAAAAATTTCATGTAGTTATCAAACGTGTTCTGATTCTCTAAAAATTATCTAGGGAACAGAATTAGAAAAATATAATTCTAATCAGAATTACTTTTTTGGAATAGAATCGTTGTTAAACAAATCCTTACCAACTCTTGCTTGCAATTAATTACCAACTCTAATTTGAATGAGTTGCCAACTTCTTTTTCCGATTAAGTTCCAAACTGATTTTAGGCTATTAACTCTTATTTGATTGGCCACTTACCGATACCTACTTGATTGATTCCAAAGTACCAATTATTATTGAATTACTTAAGAACTTTTATATTAAATCATTACATTTACTTAAGTCATATACCGATTTTTTTTTCAATGATTTGCAATCAAATGTAGGTTGCCAACTATTATTTGAACCATTTACCATTTCATTAACTCGTTTCTAGATTACCAATATTTACTGGAGTAACTAACTCTTATATGAAATTACTAAATTTACTTGAGTTTCTTACCAACCTTCTTCCTACGGCCCATGTCGACATTAATTTGCTCGTTTGCAAATCACCCACTTTTTTTTAATAATTAACCAACTTTAAATGAAGCAACCAACTTTTAGAGAGGAGTACCAATTTAGTTGTGTTTCTTATTAATCTTTGTGGATGAAGTTATAAAATAGTTTCATATTAAAAACTCTTGGTTGAGGGATGAAACTGACAATGATATGATGGATTCTGTGTAATTAAAAGTTGGCTGATCAGTTGAAAAATTATTAATGCAGAGATAATCAAATAAATATTGGTAAGTGACTCAATTAATACTAACCTAAAACTAAGGTACTTTGATGATGAAGTTGGTAACTCCAATACAAATTGGTAAATTACTTGGAAGTAGGCAACTTACTAAAAAGATTGATAATTTCGTAATCACTTAATATATGCTATCCGAGTTATCTAAACAACAATTGCCATATAAAACTAGCTAGTAACTTATTATTAAAAACAAAAAATAAGAAAGGTTGACGAATCACTTGAACTAAGGTTTGTATGTTTGTAAAAGCAGTGGTAGATTTTGAAAAATCGGTAGCATAATTAAGAACTGGACGGACAATCAACCGGTCGATCGATCAACGATATCCAAATCTTATCGATGTGTTTATACATATATATGACATAATTTACCATCCACCAATGTTCAAAATCGTTCTAACCTTTAGCGCACGGGACGATAGAATTTTGCCCGGCTCTCCTTGGTGATTGGGGGCGGCAAACCTTTTGGAATCCACCAAATCATCCCATCTCATCTAGTCGAGGAAGGTCCCCATTAACAAGTAATCACAATGATGATGAGGATGATAAGCGAGAATATAATTTGGGATTTCTCGTCAGATCGGTGCTGCTGCAACATTGAGCGGTGGCTTTTCCATGACGATGACGTTAAAATTTTGGCTACAAAGAGATTCCCACTTCCATTATAAACCCTAGAAAGGGAGAGATCGCGCGTGCAGAAAATGATGTGACCGGCTTTCCATGAGACGATCGAGAGCAGATATGCCTTTGTCTTCCTTTCCATCCGGGACCAAAACAAAAGTCCGCACCCTTTGCGGGAGAACCGTCCAAAATGCCTTTGGACTTATTATGCTTTCGTTAATTCAGCCTTACACGTTCTAATCTTGCTAATTGATTCTTAATCCTTTTTATTTTTGTCAATTGAGTCATGTTGATTAGAAAATGCCAACACGAGCACCAATCATCCTACGTGATGCGGCCCTCGCAAGTCTCTGAGAAGAAAAAAAGCAGAGAAAAAAAAAATGGAGAAATACAACATAAAAAAATTGAAAAAAAATATATTAAAAATATTATTAAAAAAATCACTCACTTTAGTGTCATCCGTGTCATGTAAGATGCAATGTTTTTACGTAGGTAATTTTCAGCTATTTGGACTCAATTATTAAAACTAAAATATTTAAAACTGAATAGATGAAAATATAATAAATTTAAAACTGTTTTAATAATGTTCCCCACACTTCACCCGTACGTTGTGCCATGTTCCTTGACACGAGGCTCTCTCTCTCTATCTCTTCCTTTGGACTTTGGTTTGGGGTTTTGGTCGTGGGATGATCTGATGTGACTATATCTCTCTCTCTAATCTCTTAAGTTTCTGTTCGCTAATGACCTTTTGAGCTGTTATAATCGACGTCGGTTCCTGCGTTTTTATCCCTCGCCTCTTTTTCCTCCTTCCTTTTTATTTATTGGAGCCAATAGGAGTTGCCGTGCGTTAACCACGACCGAGAGTGGCAGCTTTACGTCGCGTCGAGTGTGACCAAATGAATGGAAAGGATGACCGAAAGAGAAGGTTTTGCATGATACTTAAAAAGATGATGGATGAACACAGTCGATTCATCTCGAATATTGATTACGTGAATCCCATCACCATTTGATTAAGGGGGAGGATAAGTTTGATCCGCACCGTATCGATTTCCCCAGTTCTTTCACATAAGAATTGATGAGCATGGATCCGAGTTTCGATTTCAAATGTAGACCCACCCAGTCGGACCTCCCAAAATATATATATTTGTATGTGTTTTATTAAAAATAATAAAACCCTGTTTACTAAAATTTCCCATCCTTCATAGTTAAGAATTCTCTCTCGCTCCTTAAAGTTTAGGCATCTTTGGAATTTTGTTTTTGGTGAGGGTCTTTATTTATTTATTTATTTATTTCTGTGTTTTTCTCCGCTTTGGTTTATTGCATCGAACTCATTCGGTCCTGGCTGTGGATTATGTTTCGGTTCTTCTTTGGTTACTTTCATGTACCTGCATTCGGAACATTAATAATATTGGGGATTCTCTATATTTTGCTACTTGCGGGACTTACAGCGACTTTGTCTTAATGCTCTTAAAGAGAAACTCATAGCTATGTTGGGATATGAGTCGTTAATCGTCAATTTTGGGTGTCGGGGAGGTTGACTTTTGTATTGATAGATATAGATTGCCCATAGGTAATATATTCGCCGGCATCTTTGCTTTGACCAAAACCTGGAACTAAGTTTTTGAATCTGCAGGGAGTAGGGAAAAAAATAATAATAGTACCGGCCAATTCCTAGATCCACCAGAAAATCGAACTGCCGGTCGTATGATGGGGCATCAGCCACACACAGGATGGTTGCCCTCCCTCTTGTGTGTGTGTATGTATGTATATATATATATATATATATTCTAAAGTTACCTTTCTCTAAATTTTAATCTAATTTAACTAAAACTTAAATTAAAATTGTCTTTGGACGCAAATGTCCTTGACTAGCAGGAATATTTAGCCAGCCGGTGAGACTAGGCCCTTATTTGAAACAACTATAGCTACTCGAGGCCCTTATTTGTTATAGTAATATCCTTTTGATGTCTTTATTTGAAAAAAAAAATGAAATCACTTAATGATCTTATTTGGAATTTCTTCAAAAAATAAAGAGGCTTTTTTAAAACAAACATAAATAAAAAATAAAAATAAAAAGCCCTATCTATGGGTCCTCATCGTCCCTGCCCCATCGTTCTCGAAAAGGGTCGGTGGGGTCACAGCGACCCTTGCCATAATCTGGGCAAGGTCGCGGACTTTACCCAAATTATGAGGGTTTTAAGACCCTCACAATGGTTTCGGAAGGGACTTTCGCCTTTGGGGTTTTCTAAAAAAAACTAGTCTTTTTATTTTAAATCCAATGCAATTAAAATTTTTATTTAAAAAATCACGATCTTGAAATAAAATACATCATCTTAGTCCTGATGCATGTTATTTTAGTAGGGTTAATGCAAGTTGGAGAGAGGAAATAAGAAAAATTGTCCCAAAATTTTGAATCTAAATTTTTTGACAGATTGCCAATTCAGTCCGGCCGGCTAACATTTGCTTGAAGTTGCTAACATGGATGTTGATGTATTGCGTGGTACGATCAATGCTAATGTGATTTTTTTAAAATCTTATTTTTTGATGGCCTTAACAATAAAAGAAATAACGAACAAAGAAAAAGTAAAAAAATTCACATCAGCATCGACCATGCCACATAGGACTTCACATCAATAATTTTTAGCAAAATTGATCGGAATGGCCAAATTGATAAATTATCAAAAGATTTAGTGCTTAATTAGCATAATTAAAAGATTTGGGACTAAATTGGCCAAATTGCACTAGGTTTAGGACTTTGTAGATAATTTTTTCTGAGAAAATAATAAGAAAACATGTAGAAGAGGGAAAATTAGAAGAAGAAAAATAATGTCAACAGTTTCTATTAGCCTAATTGGACGGAGTTAACAAAATGACACGATTGCATTAATTTGACAAACTTCATGACTTGATTGCAATATTTGAAAGTTTTGAACTCAGCTACACCTTCGTGATAAGTTTTAGGATTTTCGGTGTGCTTATCCGGAAAAATAAAAAGCAAAAAACTAAAACGAAGACACTCGTATTACCACGAAATCAAGTTTCCTTCACTCGACCAAACACAATTCAAATTTCTCTCTCCTCAATCACATATGTGGCTCGACCCCATGAAGAGGGAGCTGTTGGATATTTCATACAATTGCTAATTAAGATTTATAATCGAAGCGGAATTAAATAAATCCACATACCCATAAACACGAAGTGCGGATTGCAACCATACGTCAATCAGATCGTCGTATACGCTGATTAGACTGAATCATTAAGCCTTGAGATCAAACTTGAATAACTTATCAGCGAAGTATATAACGTAAAACGAACATACCTTGATAGCCACAGATTATGAGCCTCCGTTGCAGATGATAGACGATTCTCATCCGCTGATCGATTGTCCGTCGAGATAGATTGCTTTGGAGCTTTTTGTTAGAGAGAGTTTTCTGATGATTGGCATGGAAGAACGACGTACGTTCTTTTCTCTGAAGATATGCCATATGCTATCTTCCCTTTCTAGAATAGGAAATTAGCTTCCTTAATTCCCAATCAATCCAATCAATTACCGTGATTATGGCAAGGATTGATTTGCCCTTATTGGCGCAATCAAATCCATTATCTTCCACTCGCCGATAAAAGGCTAAATGTCCCTCTTTCTCTTCTCACTGCAAATTTCATATGAGCAAATAATGCGTGCGACTAGCATATTATGAGAGCTCATTGCTATACATCTGTTAGGAGTATATAGTAGCTTAAAATGGGCACATAATCTCATAGTAGATCTAATATGCAGTACCCTAGATCAATCAGTCACATTTTCATCAAATCTCTTTTGATGTCTTTGAGCGCTCAAATACAATACATCGCATTCATAATCATGATTAAACTTAAATAATCATAATTTGTTGACCTGTGAATACAAAGATTGAATATGACTTCAAAATAAATTGATCTTCCTCTTTCCTTAAACCTCTCAATCTCAGTCCAGCTCGCTTTTCTAGAGATGTTCCAATAGATCGATTCAATCTCATGACCATTGGCAACACTCTAAGATAGCAAACACTAAATAGAAATCTCGAGAATAGATAAGAGTCATGAGGGACTAAATTAAGGAACTCATATCCTCAAGAGTCTCACACAGCCATGGAGTTGAGATCAAAACCCTTGCTAACTCCTCTTGGTCGTCTCATGCATATGTAATATGAAGTAAGTATTACGGTATTATCTCTTTTTTCATAGAGCGTATGTCTACTCACTTAATACCGTACAGACGATAGCTCAGACATACTTAATGTCTAGCTTGAGTTCACAAATCTACTCTCTTTAAAAGAATCCTTCAGAACTCACATCTAGCAATAAAGACGGATAAAATGAAATATGTGGATTATTTCACTTTCGGACATAAATTATTATGGCCTCATCTTAACACTTTTGTTAAGAAGACATTAAAATTTCAAGCTTGAGCTCTCAATTATCACTTAGATAATAAGTTTGATAACGTCTCATCTCTATTCGTCACCTAACAAATATATGCGATTACCCGTGTGGGTGGGCTAATCTCTAATATGTCCGACATACTTTCTCAACATAATGCACTAAGCATTAATATGCACAAATGTCATGAAAACTCATAGACATCAACAATGATAACAAATATCATTAACCGTAAACTTTAGGAAATATAAATATCCAGTACTTCCACTTCTACGCTCTTCCAAAGATTTCAATATAGGGAACTAATCCCATTGTCAACACATGACCAAGGAAGCTATCTCTAGGAAGTGACTCCATGAATCTGCTATCATTTTGTGCTTAGATATGTACTGTATGTTCACATATTTTCGTATAACCATGTCTTTCACAAAATTATATTATGTGACTATATATTTGGTCTTGTTCTTTGGGTTAAGTTATTACTACTTGGCTATCACAATTAATTAATAATTGAACCTGCAGCATCCTTAGCAACACCTCACTGAACCAAACATCTCTTGAGCCACACATTCTCTTGTACTGTTGCTGATAACACTACAAGATTAATTTTCATCGTGGACAAAGCTATAGACGTTTGCTTCTTGTTACTCCAAAAATATCGTGTCACTGCACAGTAAGAATACAAACCCAGAAGTAGATTTTCTCTCATCTAAACTTCTTCCTCAGTCAATATCAGTATAGCCTTCAAGGCGCAGATCTCTACCTTGATAACTCAGCAAAAAATCGGCAGTACTTTCAAATACTTGAGAATTCTTTTGACGGCAATCCAATATGCTTGACTTAGATTGGATTGGTATACTTACCATTCCAACCACATAATAAATATTAGGTCTTGTACACATCATAGTGTACTTCAAGCATTCAAGCACTAACATATGAAATACTTTCCATTTCTATATTTGCTTGAGGAGTCTCAAGACACATTTTTGCGGCTCAGACCTTTACCTCATGCAATAGAAGTGTCTTTAGGTTTATAATCTTGCATACAAAAACATTCAAGGACTTTATCCATATAGGTCTCTTGTGAAAGAGACCATGATCTCTTTTAACGATCTCTTGAAATTTTAATTTGAGAATATATGCAGCTTCACCCATATGTTCCAATGTGACCCAGCGTAGCATGCCACATGTTCACATCATCACAAAAGATGAAAAATAATGAATAACTAATATTCATATTAGTGTACTCAACAATTGGTATAATGAAACCATCCAGAACTATAGTAACTTGTTCCCAACAACAAGTCATCACCATCGTTATGAAAATTCAAACTGAAATCAAGTTTAACCAAAACTAACACGAAAACTAAATTTCGTCGAGTTTTTGGAGCATATAACACAATATGTAAAAATAGCGTGCGACCACCGCGCATTTTCAATTGACAGATGTCAATCCCTTTAACTTCCACGCATGAATTATTTTCCGCATTTATCCACTTTACTCCATGTTGAACTCATTGAAATTCCACAAAGGCATTTATATCTTTCGTTACATGGTCTGTGACCGATAAATCTATAATCTACAAAAAATAAGATTCAGTTACAAAAAGCTGAAACTAGAGACTTAAGTAACACTCTCAAGTGCATAAAAGCCTTCTTTTTTTTTTTTATAACTTCTTTGGTTCACCACAATTATGAGCAAAGTGACACTTATTATCACATTTAAAACAATTCACTTTTGAGATGTTTTTCTTGAAAGGACATTTTCCTTTCCAATGTCGATTAAACTTCGATTTCCATCTTGAAGAATCTGTTCTTTTATCCTTTTCATTTTTTGAACCCAATTTGATGCTTAGGCTTGGAACACAAAGCTCCATTTGAGTTAGAACCAGTGCTCTAGTTCAAGACAGTGCATAGCATTCTTAAAAGCCTTTACTTTTTATTGTGGATCAAGTGGATTTTCATAAGCATACAGCCATGAAGTAAACAACGGATTGCTGCTTGCACTTGCTACTCATCAGTCAAAAGGTAGCCTACATCATACAGTTTACTTATCATGTGTGACATGTCACCAAAGTCGTTTCATGTTCTACCCACAAGGCATTATTAGTGATCTATCTCAATTTGATGACCAATGTCTAACCAAATTTACTTTAATGTTCTCCACTTGACTTTAACATTTTCATAAATGCTCGAACTCATGCATAAAACAAATTTTCATGCTACTCAGCAACATAGGTAAGCAATTGAGTTCATCCTTTTTCATGCAGCAAATATTGGCTATGCAGTATTTTCATCTTCAGGTTATTCCATAACTAGGTCAAGAGCTTCAAATGTATCTTGCTCTTCATAGCACAAACTGAATTCTCATATTTCAGTTTTCATAATTTTCGTCATCCAATTTCTCATTTGTTTGGCTAAGTGCGTAACCGTCATATTTGAACACGAAATTCTATTGACATGTATTCACGAATCATTGATGCCTAACATTTACGCATCTATTTTACATTAACTAATTATATTACTGAATAATTTCACATAAGGCCTTAGGTTCGAAAGTTCACTATTTTCCCAATCATCGTCCAATAATCATTGCTTGAAATTACCATTAATATAATTACTTATGTAAAATTGAGTTCACAAAGTTACTAAAACTTTATAAAACTCCCCACTCGAATAAAGATCATAAATCAGCTAATGATCTCTATATTTTGTAATTATAACATGGCATATTAGGATTTGAACTATACATACATGCTTTACTCATCAAATCATATTGAGATTACAGGATACATGCTATCAATCAATTCTGAAAAATGCCTCAAAAAACGTGTATTATGGACATTCATATGTATTTTTATAATTTTAAAATCATCAAACATATCCAAATAATATATCAAATCGAAGATAATTTCGATACGAACACAACGGTACCTCGCACACCCCAAACAGAGCTCATATGCATCAACACGAGTCGGTCAAAGTTTCTGCTTTGACTAGTCAACGCTTGGTCAACGGGGCAAAAAGTAATTATCCAAAAATTTGAGGATCGAATCTTAATTTTGCAAAAATAGTTTGGGGACGAAATTGAAATTTTTCCAAAGTCCAGGGACTAAAATGCAATTTTTAAAAAGTCTGGGGACCAAATTACAATTTTTAGAAAGCACATGGACCAAATTGTAATTTTTCGAAAGTTCAAGGAGCTAATTGCAATTTTTAGAAAGTTCGGAGACTAAAACGTAATTTTTAAAAAATTGGTCAACGAGCAACGGTCAACATTAACCATGGTCAACAGGTCGGGTCTGAACCGAATCGGGTTTGGATATTCTAAACCGGTTCTGGAATAGTGTTGAACCAGGTTTGGGATAGAGATGAATCGGGTTTAGGACTGTTTGGCAACGGGCAAGCGCTGCTCACGGGTGCACGTGACATCCACGCGCACCGGACCTCTTCTGCGCGTGTGGCGCGTGCGCCTCCGTCCGGCTTCCTCTGGCGACGTTCCACCCCTCAAAACGCTCGTCTTGACGATACGAATCTGATGGTATATTCAAATCCAATTTTCATTAAACGAAATTTCACGAAAAAACCTTGAAACATCGCTGCGTCAGGAACCGATCCCGCAGAGGTGCATGGCGCGTGTGCGGCCACTCCCGGCATCGCCTCACGACGGGCGACCATTCAAAATTCTCGTCTCGCGGAGCCCGTTCCAACCATGTATTCAAAATGCATTTTTATAGCACAAAAAATCACGAGCGGGCCATGAACAGTAACGACAAAATCGAGTTTTTCGCGGTCGAATCAACGATAAAATAAAACACGATCAGGAAACAAGAACACATCGCTCTGATACCACTGTTGGATATTTCATACAATTGATAACTAAGATCTATAATCGAAGTGGAATTAAATAGATCCACATACCCATAAACACGAAGTGTGGATTGCAACCATACGTCAATCAAACCATCTTATACGTTGATTGTACTGGATCATCAAGTCTTGAGATCAAACTTGAATCATTGATCGGAGAAGTATATCACGTAAAACAAACATACCTCGATAACCACAGATTAGGAGTCCCCGTTGCAGATGATAGACGATTCCAATCCGCCGATCGATCATCCATTGAGAGAGATTACTTTGGAGCTTTTTGTTAGAAAGAGTTTTCTGATGATTGCCATGGAGGAATGACGTAATTCTTTTCTTTGAAGATATGCCATATGCAATCTTCCCATTCTAGAATAGGAAACCGGCTCCCTTAATTTTCAATCAGTCCAATTAATCAACATGATTATGGCAAGACTGATTGCCCTTATTGGCGCAATCAAATCCATTAGAAGTGATTAAGAAGGAGCCATAGGAAGAAAGAGGCATTGCAGGCAACCTACCTCCCCATAAAAAAACCTTGTCAATGGTGGCTACAGAGTCTTAAGGGTGCACATGACAACACTTATGAAGTATAAATCTGTTTGGTAACGCAACTTCTAGAGCAAAAATCCTTTTGGTTACGTAATTTCATTTTTTTTTACTTATTGAGCTTTTTTTGCTTCAAAAATAGTTTGAAGTTACTTGAAGAAGTAAAAAAAGTTCACTTCTATCCAGAAATTGAAAAATCAACTTCTACTCAAAAGCAGGAGTATAAAAATTAACTTCTGACCATAAATTAATTTCTAAAACAAAAGTGTTGCCATGTGCGCCCAAAATTTTAGTTTTTGTTTGAAGTCATCTTCTTCTATTGTTTTACTTGTCGGTTTTCATGTTCCCTTTCTTCTTTTCTTAAATTGTTTTTCGGAATTGTAAGGTGAACCGCAATGGTTTAAAATAATAATAATTGTAAAATTACGGTATTTTCTGTTAGCTAAATTGATAGAGTTAACGGATGGATTTGATTATACAATTCCGACAAGTTTCGAGAGTTTCTTGCACTTTTTTAGAGTTTTAGGGCCGAATTGTACTTTCAAAAGTGGTTTTTGGATTTCCTTCCAAGATTTATAACGTCAACTTAGCTGATAAATTATTGAAACAAGTTTCTAAATAACTCATTCTAGTTTGTAATTTCAAATTAAAATTGATGAATTTGCAATGTCGGTGCACCTCGCAAATAAAAGTTGATGAGTTATGAAAAAAGTTATATCGAAACGTCTACCATTGTTAAGTGACTCCTATAAAAGGAGGTAACTTGAAATTAGTTGATAATTCAATACCAAAAAAAATTAACTAATCAGATAAAAAAAGGTAAATTCAAAAAAGAGACGCTAAATTTCAAAGATTGGTACCACCTAGTAACTAAATTTGACAAATTTCGGTAGATGTTGGTAATTTCGAAATGACCATATATACATTATAGGCTAGTCTGAAAATAGTTGATATTTCAAAATGGTTGGTCTATTAATCCGAAAAAACTTCAGAAGCGACTCAGATTAAGGTGGGTGATTTTGTATATGAAGTTGATGATTTTTAACATGCAAGCACCAAAAGTATGTATTTTATTGGAAAAGTTGGCAATTTCCAAAACGTTGGTAATTGCTTATAAGCGATGATGATAACTTAGTAAGTGAATTGAGTAAGAGCCAAATTGGTATTTAATTGTTTTTAGACATGTTGGTAAATAACTCAATGAAGATTGGCAATTTCCTATGCAAACAAAAGTTGTGTTGAATCTTTGGTCTCAAAATTCCATAAGAAGTTGAATGAGAAATTAAGAGTTATTTTGGTTCGTAATCCTTAATCGACAAAACCATACAACTTTGTAACGTTTCGTCAAAACCATATGATTTCGTGACATTTTGTCGAATTCTTTCAACGAAATTGTGTCTTTTCGTAGATGAACCCTTTCGATGAAACCATATGCCTTCGACTCTTCGCTTAACTCTCTATAAATATATAAAGCATTGACTATCACATTAGAAAAGACAATTGTCATGCTCATCATTCATTCATTATTGTCATTATTTTGTGCGATTATTCCGTAAAGTTGTGTTCGAAGGTTTCCTCTGAAACAAGTAGCGATTTCGAGGAAAGGCGATACGTTCTATCTTGAGAGGCAATTGTTCAAAATCCTCGGGTACCGGTTGAGGGGACAAATTTATCTTAAGGACACAACGTAAATTCATTGGGCTCAGATCATTCATCTACATTCAGATTACTCATTTGCAATTGGTTTCTGATTTGTCTAATAATCTAATTTTCTATACAAACATCAAGTCTCGCTTATAGGCGACAACAATCTTAATATACGAACTTCTAACTTCTTAGTGGACAACAATCTGATGACAAATCTCATTTTTCTGTGCATGGTTCAATAGTTGGTTTTGTTGTACGCATTCTGTTTTGGCGTATTATTGTTAGTTACATCCGACGAAAATTATGTTTGATTGCATATTCGGATTCGCCTTGTCGATACGAGAACAATGAGTGGTCGTACGCATTGAGGAGAAGCCGAAAACCACCGTATGAGCTCACAAGTGCTCGTACGGATATTTATCTCAGAGAGGTCTACGTAAAATCCTGGGAAAACGCCAACGAATATTTATCTCAGAGAGGTCTACGTAAAATCCTGGGAAAATGCCAACGAATCTTCGTTTGACAGAAAGAGAACGAAGATATATTTCGAGTCTCTCAATGGATAATGATCAAACGAGATACGAATTATGTAGTTCTTCTTACCAAACCTTTTGCATGGGCTCGTTGAGCACTTGTATGGTCCTCTAGCTCTTCTTTCTTTAGACCCCTTGTTTCACTCATTGAGGAGAAGCCGGAAACCACCGTACGAGCTCACAAGTGCTCTGCGACTGTCGACTTTGGTCAACCATTCGCTAACGTCAGCGTCCTTCGTCTAGAATGAACCGGACCCGAACGGTTCGGTTTGACCGGTGACCTGCTCGATTCGGTTTGATCGGGGTCGGACTAGTCTGAATTGTTGATTTTCGTTGACCGGCAATGATTTTTGTTGACCATTGACCTGCGTTGACTTTCGTTGACCGGTGTTGACCGGAACTTCAATCGGGCATTTGAGCGGGCATTCGGACTCCGATTGGGGAGTTCTTGGTACCGACATGCTCATATGAAGATGCTCTATATTATGGTATAGTAATATTACATGTTTGAGGCCTTCATGGATGGAAAAATGCATATGGAACCTTAGGTATGAGTATTTTTCAATGGTATTTTTCCATTTAGTTTCAGAAATAGCTTCATCATCTATAATCCGACTCATGTAGAGAAGCCAGAAAAGTCAATAAGATTGATTTCAAGAGATGGTAACAGAAGATATTGTTCTGTCTCACGACATTAAATTTGGCAAAGCTCCTTAATGAAGATGCTCCTAAGTTGGATGAAGGAGAGACAAATATAGAAATGATCGTTGCTATAGATGCGTGGAAGCATTTTGACTTCCCATGTCGCAACTAAATCCCCAATGGTTTGGACAATTCCGTCTATAACGTTTATGGTCCGATGAAAACGGCTAAGCAATTATGAGAAAGTCTTGATAAGAAATACAAAGCAGAAGATGATGGGTTCATCATTGGCAAGTTTCTGGACTTCAAGATGGTTGATTTCAAAACCGTCTTGAGTTAAATTTAGGAGCTTCAAGTGATTATGCATAACATTCGTTTCGAAAGTATGGTTCTAAGTGAATCATTTCAAATAGCTACTTTCGTTGAAAGGCTACCACTGTCTAGAAAAGATTTCAAGAATTTTATCTCAAAGTGTGGGAACGAAAAATGTTATGTATAATGGTAAATCTCGACATATACATCGAAAACACAATACCGTAAGATAATTTCTCTCTATGAAATTATCATAATTGACTATGTAAAGTCAAAGGATAGTATTATGGATCCATTAACAAAAGTCCTAACTAGAGAAATGATTGTGAAAATATCAAGGGGAATGGGTTTAAGGCTTATAAAATAAGTCATCATAGCGGAAACCTTACCTAGTTAACTGGAGATCCCAAGATCTAGGTTCAAAGGGACAACCAAATTATGAAGGCGGTGTAAAGTATTGTAAATTCTTATTCATTTCCGTATAGAGACAGTACTAATATATGGAAGTTAAGCGTAAATTTTTAATGAATATGAATCGGGTATATGATATGCCACATATTCAGAAATCACCTATGCGAGTGTGAAGTACGGCCCGCTTCTGTGAGAATTTGAAAAGTCGAATTCTCTAAAGCACTAATGAGACCGGGCGGTGTTCATAACCAAAACGAACACAACGGTAATAACCAACTTTGTTCGAGAGATAGTTATGTAATTTCTATTGTCTAGGCTTACACCAAAGGTAGACTGTTCAAAGACATCAAGTCTACTGATTGATTGAGTAAGTCCGATAGATCTCACTAGGGAAAGTTCAAAGTCTCAAACTCCTTATCTCGATGCAACATTCTCTCATGAAATATTTGCACATTGCATGTCATGCATTCATGGAGAGTTTTGATAATTGAATTTCTCATTCATGTGGGAGATTGTTGGAACTTTGGTCTCGAAGTCCCATAAGAATTTGAATGAGAAATGAAGAGTTGTTTCGATTTGTAACCCTTAATCGATGAAACCGTACAACTTCGTAAAGTTTCGTCGAAACCGTACAACTTCGCGACATTTCGTTGAATACTTTCAATAAAATCGAGCCTTTTCGTCGACGAACTCTTTCGATGAAACCATATATTTTCGTAACTTTTCGCTTAACTTTCATAAATATATAAAACATTGACTATCGCATTGGAAAATACGACTGTTATGCTCATCATTCATTCATCATCGTCATCATTTTGTGCGATTATTCCGCGAAATTGTGCTCGAGTGTTTCCTCTGAAACAAGTACCGCTTTTGAAAAAAGGCAATATGTTCTATCTTAGGAGGCAATTGTCCAAGATCTTTGGGTATCAGTTGAGGGAACAAATTTGTCTTAAGGATACAACATGCATTCGTTAGGTTCGGATCATTCATTTACATTCAGATTAATCGTTTGCAATTGATTTCAGGTTTGTTTATTAATCCAATTTTCTATACGAACATCAAGTTTCGCTTATAGACAACAACAATCTTAATGTACAAACTTATACCCTGGACAAAAATCTTAATACAAATTATTATTGAAACTTTGATCTCAAAGTCTCATAAAAAGTTGAATGAGAAATGAAGAGTTGTTTCGGTTTATAAACCTTAATCCACGAAATCGTACAACTTTGTAACGTTTCGTCGAAACCGTACACCATTGTGAGATTTCATCGAATCCTTTCATTGAAATTGTGCATTTTCGCTGACAAACCCTTTCGATGAAACCATATGCCTTCATGACTCTTCGCTTAACTCACTATGAATATATAAAGTATTGACTATCGCGTTGGAAAAGACAACTGTTATGTTCATCATTCATTCATCATCGTCATCATTTTGTGCGATTTTTCTGCGAAGTTGTGTTCGAACGTTTCCTCTGAAACAAGTACCACTTTCGAGGAAATGCGATTGGTTCTATCTTGGAAGGTAATTGTCCAAGATCCTTGGGTACCGATTGAGGGGATAAATTTATCTTAAGAACACAACGTGAATTCGTTAGGCTCGAATTATTTATCAACATTCAGATTACTCGTTTGCAATTGGTTTCAGATTTGTCTATTAATCTAATTTTCCATACGAATATCAAGTCTTACTTATAGATGACAACAATCTGAATATACGAACTTCTACTCTCTTAGTGGACAACAATTTGATCATTCGATGGTCTTCAAACAAACAATATCTATTGACGACAAAATCAAATAAAACTTGTAAGCGAAAGATATTTCTCATATTATGACTTGTAATTTTGTATAAAATTTGTAAATTAGAATGTTACTAAGTTACGCAATAAAATTCATAACCAATTGGGGAAAAAATCGGTAATTTTCAATTAAATAATTAACCTAATTCTTATATGAGTCAGCAACTTATTAAAAAATTACCAATTTATTGATTTACATAAAAATTACCAACATTATATCAATTAAGGTCAAAAGGTCAGCGGTTTTTCAGAGTTGACGTTTTGGACTTTTCCTGCAGGTAGGCTGCCGTCGTGCTGGACGAACCTGAGGAGCTTAGGGCGGTAGGCCCCTTTTAATTCGTTCTCATCGGTTCTCCTGAAAAAAAAAAGGTAGACTATTCTCATCATCGTCGTCGTCATCACGATACTAACGAAAATTAGCAATTAAACAGCTTTAAATGTAAAAAAAGCACAATTCAT
Source organism: Rhodomyrtus tomentosa (assembly GCA_028455895.1). Taxonomy (NCBI): domain Eukaryota; kingdom Viridiplantae; phylum Streptophyta; class Magnoliopsida; order Myrtales; family Myrtaceae; genus Rhodomyrtus; species Rhodomyrtus tomentosa. Next base: position 12,062,975 of record JAPCWY010000002.1, on the reverse strand, counting down.
CCCAATTAATCTCGTGTTATGACAACCGATGCTTTTAATATCTTTCTATTACCATGATATATTGGGATACATATTAACAACAATTACAGCTTATATATCTTTCTTGTCACGGACAATATTGCCAACACCATTCATTTCGCTGAAACGAGAAAAAATTTAGCAGTCCGAACTTACTAAACTTTTTTCGACCTATAAAAAACTTATTAAATTTCGAATACTTCGACGGTTACAACATATTATGTGCTTACCAAGTTGGGAAACACAAAGCTACTCTCTCTTTTTTACCGTCTCTCTCTTATCTTCTTCTCTGGCCCTATTCTTGGCCAATAGCAACATATGATCCGCCTCTCCATCATACATGTAAACCACCATCAGCTGATCACGTGCACCACCGAATAAACACATTGCATACTAGATCGCAGAGCTCGGACTAAAGGTCTCTCTTTCTCTCTCTGTCGTATCATACAGATCGAAGGTCGCCAAAAATTTGTTTTGGACAATCATGTAGCTTTTAAGTTCATAAACACGGAGCAATCGAACGTCAAGACAGGGGAGCCAGCCGACGGTGCCATGATAACTCCGATGTTAATTAGATTATGGAAAGAAAGGAAGTGAAGAGAAGTCTCGTGGAGGAATTCGGAATTCTATGCAACTTTCTGATGCAGACATAACGGTCAATCTCTCAAGGAGATCCTACAAATGACACCCCGAACCCCACGACGAACCCTAGAATTCCAGTTAACACAAAAGACGCCAGTCGCGTTCGGCCATCAGAGTATATATAACAAATCCTGCTACTTAAACAAAGGTTTGCCAAGATGAGGATAGTCAAAGAACACGGGTTTGACGACATCTCATCTCACCCGCTTCCCCCCCAAAAAAAATATAATAATCACTATGATTAATAATGATAAGATTGAAGGTGATTGGAGAAACTTGGATGGGCTTTTGCCACGTAACCCTAGTCCGACCACCTCCCAAATTTGGACACAAGATCTCTTGTCCTTTTTTGCGAAATTTTTTTCTTAAATTAATGCATCTTTAATGTTCGTTCAGCTCAACGATTAACTTACTCGGAAATTGGTCCCTCGGACTAATAGAGGGGATAATATAGAAAAAAATCAAGTGGCTAATCTTATATGTGTTTCTTTTATGGTTTTATAATGTGGAAAAGTATCAGCCTTTAGCTAAAGTTTCCAATAATTTAACTCAAGTACCGCATGTGCCTCCAAACTATCTTAGTTTCCTCATTTGTCACGAAAGAAAACTAAGCATGCAGACGGGTGGCACAAATCCGCAAAATCCCGTCTCGATTAAGAAACGATTGATCTCGCCAGCGGAGTGACAAGAGAGTCATTATGCGAAATAAAATAATATGGGACAACAACAAATGATTCATTAACATGCGACTTCCGCCATTACTTTGAAACATGTTCACTTTTCTTTTGTCCCGCCGCCATACTTGATAGGAACAAATGGCGTCTATTGGATGAAATGCGACGGATTTAGGTAGCTATTGCTGAGAAATGGCCAAAAAAGGAAAGTCTTGTTCCACTCTCTTTCTGCATTTGATTTTCAGCTTTCAAGCGCCGGTGCGGAGATGAAACTCGGGTTGCTCGACCACACCGACTTGATGATGCTGTATTCTAAGTACAACCAAAATGATGGCACAAAACGCTTCGTTGTGCGACTAACAGCACGGCAGTAGCAAGTAGCATGAAAAGAAGCCTAAAGTGTCTGTTATCAAATGTAGGAGGCTTGTAGAAAAGTATAATTGCATATGGCACCCTGTAGAAATTTCCATTACCATTCACCATAGAGAGAGAAAGGGAGAATCTGACATGCTCTGATAGGAGCAAGTGCTGTCCTGTGGACCAGCACTTTTTCTCACTTTAATGCCCTCATGCCTTTACTAGAGAGAGAGAGAGAGAGAGAGGGAGAGAGCGAGCTGATCATCTTAAGCTTAGCCCACCTGTTTGAGCACTCCTCTAATTGTTGGTTTGCTTCTTCTTCATCGTCTTCTTCTTCTCATCTTCCTCATGCTCAAACGCACTTTGCTCTTGACAGATCTTGAGCTCCAACAACGGAAAGATAGGGCCAACAAAGCCGTACCTCTCTCTATCTCGGAGTCACAGAACCCTTTTGCGGTTTCGCAGGAAGGAAGAGAAAAGAAATGGAGGAATATTGAGGGGATGGACCCGTGTGCAGGCCGTGGGAGAGGAAGAACATGACCTTGTCGGTTGTTCTGCCAATGCCACTCCACACTGTCACCGCATTATCTCTCTCTCTCTCTCTCGTACGATCCCCACCCAACCTGTTCCTCTCTCTCCTGCTTCTTTATGGCCTGGATGGCCACTAGGAAACACAATTCCTTCCCTTAAACTCTCTCTCTCACTATCTCTCTCTCTCCCTGGATTCTCTCAGATCTTTAGGATTTAGCAAGGCCACTGAATCGGCTGTTTCCTTCAATTCCCAAAATCCACAGTGCCCCAATACACTCAGGTGAGTCTTATATTCTACTTGGGGGGGACCCTCTTTTGCTTTTGATCTCCTATACTTACAGTTTTCACCTTCAAATTCCAAATACCTACTTTTCTTTAGGGGGGTGAAAGAGGGAGATTGAGTTGGGAGTTTTGTGTGTGTTCTTCCTTCCTACTGCTTTGGTTGCAAGACTTTGGAATCCAACCAGGAGAGAGAGAGAGAGAGAGAGAGAGAGAGAGAGAGAGAAGGGTTTTCAAAACAGTGAAGTGGGTTGGTTGGTGGGATCAGCACCACACACGATGTCAAAATCAGCATGAGAAAAGAAGAAGCTTCTTCTGGGAATATAAGTATTTCTTGTGGGGGGGTCAGCTAGGGAGGATTAGGCCTGAGGATTAAGATGCTTCTCTGATTAGATGGAGGATGAATTAGCCAATTAGTGTGGAGACCAGCACAGGAGACTCCATGATTTAAGAGGGAGAAAAAAAAACATGATGTAGAGGAGAAGAAGACGATGACCTCTATTAGCTTGCTTTGACTTCCATTAAATAAACACGTAGGGAGATTGGAAAGATCAAGGCTGTATTTGTCACCAGGCCTGGGCAAAGATTAGATGGAACTGGGAGGCCAAGAACAGGAAAGAGAGATGCCAAGTTCTTTGGGGTACAAGTACAACCCTCCACATGAAGATTCTTCCTCCAAATTCTCTCCTGCAAATACACAGTCTGGTGTTAGAAGAGATCAAACCCTAGATCATCACAATCATCTGTATCCTCAGAACCACCACCCACCAAATCCACACCAATCAACCAGCAAGCCTAGAAGAGAGTATCAAGAAACTGACCAAGATCCGTTTGCCGTTGCGTCTCCATCTCCGATCGCGGTAGCTCCCGGGGGCATTTCGGTCAGCATTAGACCACACGCGGAACCGTCGCTGCCGCTAGGGCGACGCACACAATCACCCACGCCGGAGCCGCAGTCCGTGACCGCTATTGTCTCCGCCGCCACCGTCCGGTATAGAGAGTGCCGCAAGAATCATGCGGCTAGAATGGGCAGCCATGTTGTCGACGGTTGTGGAGAATTCATGCCCAGCGGGGAGGAAGGGACGCCGGGGTATTTCAGATGTGCTGCGTGCGATTGCCACCGCAATTTCCATCGGAAGGAGGTTGATGGTGAACCGCAGTATACACCTGGCCACTACTGTTGCAGCAATAAAACGAATGGCCGAAGAGCTGCTTTACCTCCTCCTCAACAACATCATGCAATTCCCCAGCCGAACCCAATCAATCTGCATCACAGGTTCTCTTATTGCATATCAAGCGCTGCCACTGCCGCTGCCGCCATCGCGGCCCCAACTCAACCAGTGATGATGACCTTCGGCGGGGGCGTCCCGGAAGAGTCTTCAAGCGAAGACCTTACTATGATTCAACATAGTGATGCTGTGCTGCGATCGACACAGCTGGGGTCGTCGAAGAAAAGGTTCCGGACAAAGTTCACTCAGCAACAGAAAGACATGATGTTGGAATTCGCCGAGAAGTTGGGTTGGAGGATTCAGAAGCAGGATGAACAAGAAGTGATCCAATTCTGCGGTGAGGCCGGTGTGACAAGGAAAGCTTTTAAAGTGTGGATGCACAACAACAAACAAGCCATGAAGAAACAACAAAGGTAAAAAGATCAAGCTACTCTTGTTGGGGAATAAGATTGTAATTGTCCATACTGTCTGTTCATGGTTAGGGGAAATAGATCGGAGCAGTCAATTTTGGCTGACTTCCCCCCGTTTCCAAGGCTTTGTTGTAGCAAAGATCCTGCCGTTTTTAGACGCTTCCGAATCATCAGCAACTCAGAGCTGCTTATTAATTCATGGTGACACCTGCCTACCATCCCCAGTTGAGGCCCTTTTATGCGTTGGGGAAACATTGAATTATACAGAAAGATTAATAGCTAGCTAGAGCGAATTTTTTGGGTCTTTGTGACAAAGGTGAAGGTACATGTGCTAACTTTAATTTGGGTTTTCAGCTGGAAAAGTTTCATGTACAACGTTTCTGGCTTAACTTCCTAAGCTCTTTCTCCATGATGTTTTGGTTCCTTTGTTGCCCATTTTCTCAAATTCAATCATCAGCTTCTTACAAGCATCAAACGGTAAAGACAAGAGAAGTTCATAGTATCTAGTAGCTCTCTTCGGGTCGCTAAACTACTGAAGAAGATAGCGATATCTAAGAAACCACCATGAAAAGTTCCCGAGTTTACACTATTCTGGCACTGCTTAGGGAAATTGTGTAAGATGCTTCTTAGAAGCTGAAAAATTAATCACTGTCAGGGTCCCTCGTGATGAAGGGCATACAGTGTACCTCTATTTGCTACTTTTAATGCATGGGGGACACTGTTACGCCTCTGTCAGACAAATTCAGACAAATGGACCCATGAGATGAATATGTCATTCAAGCCTTTTGTATTTCAATTTCTGTTAAGCTCATGCCATTGAAGACCAAGAAAAGACAGAACCAGGAGGACTTTACATAGGAAATCTACTTGAACACACAAGATCTATCGTGTCCTAATAAAAATGTGGCTAGGATGGGACCAGGCTAGCTTTCACATTAAATTGTACAATCTACGGTTTAGGTGAGTCCTCTCCATAATTTCGGCTAGGGTAGAAGGCAAGGAAGGCTATCATCACATCTTAGAACGAAACCGGAAGAGAAATCGGACTAGTGACTGTGGTAGAAATGTTCAAGACGAAGGAGAAAGAAGAATATCGGGATTCAATACTGAACGCACTTGGAAGGAACAAGCTCCATCGCTAACTGCAGCAAGTTCAGATGACGAATTCACCACTTTTTGTGTGCCTGTTGTTTTCACTTCGGCCTACTCCTTACTTAATGGATAGATGTTTATTCCAGCACTTGGAAATAAAAAGAGATTACTTTCGTCACTATTTAGACAAAATGACGTTCATAGGACACTGACCTCAAAGATCAATAGACAGATGAGAAGGAGAAGACACGATGAAAGTGACCGAATCTGTCGATGGAGTGGAAGGTCTTCAGACCCCTAGACTCAGATGGTGTTAAAAGGATCTGAGTTTGTTTCAAGCGTGTTTTCAGAGTCGAAACCATGCTGAAAGAAAGGTGAAAAAGGTTGCAGCGGAAAATTTTTCATGCCTTGCTCCCATAGAATTAGCAGCTGATGCTGTGCAAAAATGTCATGCCCTCAGCCGAGAATATGGAAGAATCATCTCCAAAAGCAATGTCAACAAGCAGCAATTACGAGGAGAAACACTTGAAGATCTCTCAAGGAAGCCATTTCATCCTCATGAAGTAAAGTCAAGCACATTTAGTTTGTCGACCACTGTAGGATAATCCTGCTGTGGGCAGCTGAACTAGTGCATATTGCAATATCTAGGGCAGCGAATCTCTCTCCAATGTTTTAGCGTCATCAGCAAACAGTATATTATTATTCTCGTCCGTGTTAGGACGATGAAGGCTAACTAAAGTGTGGTAATGAAAAGCTAAATCTACTAATCCGGAATTATTATTCTCGTCTGAACACAGACGATGAGGATCAACCGAAGTGTGGTAATGAAAAAGGTAAATCTACATCACTCTCTTGACTAAATCCTTTCATAGGAGGCTCAAGATCCTACCATGAGGCAAGGTAACGGTCGTACCTAGTTAGTTTAATCATCAAAACTATGAGATAACCGAAAGTTACTAATTAACGTCACGATAGTTGATTGGGCTTACAGCTCCGAGCCGTCCGATCTCATCTTTGATCCAAGATAACCGGCCGCCTCTGAAGCCTTTTCCTTCGCTGCTTCATAATTAGATTTGGCTTCATGAGTCATGGCCTCCTTGGCTGTTTTATACGATTCCCCGACCTTCTTAAAAGCTTCATCATATGCATCCATCGCTTCATCTTTCCCGTAGCCCATTGCACCAGCCACTTGATCCCTCGCATCACCAGCTTTATCCGAAGCCATGTCCGATGCCCTGTTGACCCCGTGCTTTGCCTCGTCATATGCACCCGCTACTTTCTGCTTTCCATATCCTGCAGCTCTTTCAATAGCCTCTTGGGCATCACCAATCTTGTCTGAAACCATGTTCTTTGCCTCGTTGTAACCGTCCTCTAGTTTGTCTTTTCCGTACCCCATTGCACCTGTCATTCTCTCTCTCGCATCCCTAGCCCCATCTGAAGCCACATCAGTGGCCATGTTCAGCTTCTCCTTAGCTTCACCGTAGAGATCAGAAGCTCTCTCTCTGCCATATCTTATTTCTCCTCGCACGCTATCTGAAGCCATGTCAGTGGCGGTATTCAGTTTGTCTTTTGCTTGACCATAAAGATCAGCTGCTCTATCTATTCCATGGCCCACAGCTCCAGATATATCACTAGATCTATCTGAGCCCATATCAGTAGCCATTCGCAGATAGTCTTTAGTTGCACCATAAGTGCCAGCTGCTTTGTCTTTGCCATACTCCATTGCTTCCGCCATTGAATCTTTAGCATCGACAACACTATCAGATGCCATTCTCATACCTTGGTCAGCTTTCTCCGAAGCAAAACTCCCCATGTCACGAGTTTTTCCGTAAGCCAAATCGGCAGCCTCTCCAGCTTTGTCAGAAGCATATTTTGAAGCATCTGCATGAATAAAAGAGTAAGCAAGGGGTAATATATGAGACAGTTATACCTTACCAAAATATATATATATATATATATGTATGAGACAGTTATGTCAATTAGGGCTTCGATGCATGCGTTATCTTCCTATCCTAGTTATACACATGACTTGTGAGATATTAAAAGGAATCCACTCCAGTATCATTAGACTGATGACCTCCACAATGCCTTTGCATGAAATGAAGAGACGTCCAATTTTAGTCATGAAGATTGGGGACAATTTCTTGCTTCACCAATCACAGATTTATTAGATATTTACACATATTTTTTAAGTAATTAACTTGCAGCAGTGTCGTCTTTCCTGTTGAGTTGTATCAACCATATGAACATATGCCACAAAAACTTAAAAAGAGCAAAATATGCAAGAGAACGAAGACAAAAATTACACACATGCAAAATTGTAAGGTCATGATGAATTACCCGATGCGGCAAATTTCATTGTCCTGGTGGCCTTTGAAGCGGCATCCCTAGCCTTATCAACGATTTTGTAAGCTACATCTTCCACTTTGTCTTGCTTAGTTGTAAGCCCTCCCCTATCACATAATTCCTCAGTGTCAGCAAGTGATACATACTTCTATCAACAACACACTTCAAGTAACACGCTCGAACAAAATTACATAAAAATTTGAACTGGAGGACAAAGCAATAAGCTTCAAGCTTAGTGATCCCTAGAATCAATTCAAACTCATTTGACAAATATTCGCAAATTAAGGACATAAAGTACCAATCCAAACACAGAAATCATCGATAACTGGTGCGGTGTACAACAGCTTTTTTTTTGTGTGGGGGTAATAATAGCGGCATAAAGTGAGATAAATTAGGAATTACAAAATCTAGTGGAAGAGCAATGCACTTTACTGCTCATATTTGTCACAATCGAAGTTATTTTCAACTTTCAGCATCTTTGGAAAAATTAAGATTAAGTCGATTATCTTCCAACATCTATGTGGCTCCATGCATATCATTTACAATTAGGAGCTTTTATCTCTCACTTCCAGCAGAAAAATTAATTTCCATAGACTAAACTTAGCTTTCTAATGGTTCCTCTTGTTTGCAAGCGACTTAAGCAAGACCATAGACTCGACCTTGTCTTTGAACAGAAAGAATAATGCTTGCAAACTCTCCAGCTAAAGCAAGAAGTCTAGGACAATGTCTCTTAGTAGATTTCCCCTTGACTGTAGCATAGATTAACAAACATATAGATGTACTCTATTAGCCTAATTACCAAACCACCCAAAGATAATTAATACCCCAGCATTGTCTACATATAGATGTACTCTATTAGCTGTACTGAGTTCTCCATATTGCAGGGAGGAAGAAATAGTGTAAAAACTACAGTATTGTCTCCATTTAGACGGCAATTTACGGAATTGGCGTTCATCTATAACTATACTTGATGACACAAAAACTCACTCAATTGCATCTTTTCACATTAACGCCATTGTTCGATTCATTACATTGAAATTTTAAATTACATTCAAGTTACTAAAAATGACCAATAAACAATGGAATAAGGAGATGATGTACTGGCATGAAACAAATGATATCGATGGAAAATCCCCCAAAAGTTAAATGACCTTTCCATCCAATTTACCCTGCATTTCAAGCAATAAGAATGAAGAAAGGCTAATGCAAATTACAATCAAGTTACTACAAATGACCAATAAACAATGGAACAAGGAGACGATTTACTGGTATGAAACAAATGATATCAATGGAAAAGCCCCCAAAAGTTAAATGACCTTTCCAATCCTATTTACCCGGATAATTGCTGTCTCATGTAGATCCATCTGAATTACTGTTCAGTTCAATTTGAGGTTAAAAATGAGTACCTATTATATCCATTATGTCACTCGATCAAACACTAGGTTGCGCTTGAATCCATACAATCATCCTTGATCTATCTGTTTCATTTGGAATCTATCAAAATTTGCTTCCATCTTACCCATCAGATAATGAATGTCTATCATATTCATGGTGTATAATCATCTCTAACAGTTTTACAGAAATGTGCTGTAACCTTTATAACTTACGGTACAATGGAAGGCGAAATGGTATACAACCAAACATTTATCTTAAGAAAAATCGTAAACAGTTTTACAGATATCTGCGGTAACCTTTATAACTTACAGTACAATGAAAGGCGAAACGGTATACAACCATACATTAGGAAAATCGCAACACGTGCTCAGATTGATTAACGTTTGACTAATGTCATTATCAGTTAATCTGTTCTATGATGCAGACAGTCATAACTCTTGAACGCAATCGATCACCATAACACGCCGAAAGCACAAAAAGGTCTACAACGCAGGCTCAGCAATAACACATTCCCCAAATTACTCGTCGGGCATGCCGCCCGTCGCGATCTATCGTGTACCGAAGATCCCAGATGATCATCATCAAACACAAATGGAGATTCGAAATTGTGAACGCTCGGACAATTCAATTAGAGAGAGAGAGAGAGTAAATTACTCCCAATCGGGCCAGGAGTCAGTCCCGTCCAGCCAAGCTCTCTGATTGGCTTCGTCTGCCCAACACCAGCACGTTCCCGGCGCGACCGCCAGCAGCAGAGCGATGGAAATCAAAATCCTCTTCGCCATGCTTCTCCGGTGCAAAGTCGCACTCTCGCAGCCACTGATCCAAAAAATAACAGGTAAAAAAGATAAAAGGGAGCTCTGGTTCGAGTATGCGTAGGTGAGTGTCTCTCTGCGCGCGAAATCTGAAAGGCGAGCGATTGAGGAAGAAGATGAAGGCGACAATGATGAAAGAAGAGAAGAGGGAAATGCAGTGCGAATAGAGCCGTTAAAAGCAGGTTCCGGGAACGTGGCGGGTGGGGGGGACGACGCTGCCCGCGCGGACGTGGCGACACGTGTCGCTGGCAGGGTAGGTCTCGCGGTGACGGGTCGATTCGCGTCGTCGGCGGGGGTGTGGAAGGATTTCGCGCGCGTATCGGGTTTTGAGTTGAGCGTTGGTGGGCCTAGATGAAAGGAAGAACGTTTCAAAGGGACTTTTGACTTATGATTAAAAATTTTTCTTCTCTCAAGTAATATAGTTCAAAATTATCAACATTAGTGTCACTTATGCCACGTAGTACGATTAACATTCACCTTAGCGATTCTCAATCAAAATTAACCGGACGTACTAAAATGACACATATACAAAATGACTTAAGAGTTAATTGGTACCAATTTAATATATTTCACTTTTTCTTTTAAAAAAATCACTATAATTCAATGACATTAATCGAAAACTGTAAAAAAGTGCATGCACATAATATCATAAAGCTATTTCTTATGCCGGTTGTCTATACTTTATACGTGTAAAATTCGATGAATTAAACAATTAACGGCCCGTCTTGTCCATCAAATACCGGAGGAACTTTTTTCAGCAAACCCAAAGTACAAAATTTAATTTTGTAGACTATTTATCTTGAAACTCCGTAGCATTTTCATTTTCGAACACGAACCGCGTGTGCAAGTAAGTTATGACGCATTAAATTTTTTTAACAAACATAGTTATACAAGAACGATGAATACATATGAGCATGGCCACCTACATTAGACGAAACGAAAGTATGTACTTTAAATGTGCGCATGAAAACACTTCTAATCAGATTCTCTATTTTTGGCAAGAGATTGATTTTTTAACTTTTTGATCAGATTGACTTCTGATCAGAGAAATTCATTTGGTAACAATTAAAATTTTATATTTTTTAAAAATTATTAAAAAATGTTTGGAAGGGGCCGGCAATCGCCAGCGGCGGGCGGCGGCGGCTAGGGGCAACGACGGCCAACGACCAGCGGCAACTAGGGGCGGCGGCAGTAACCGAAGACTGACAGCCGGCGGCGGCGGTCGGCGAAGGCAATAATGACTTCTTTGGGAGAGAAGTAAAAAAACTTTACTTCTTGAAGTTGGCAAAAAATCTTACCATAATTAGAAAATCTTATTGAAAATTAATTTTTTTATCAAACATATTTCTTCTTCGAATTTGATTTTAACAAACGAATTTTCCTTCCAGAAGCAAATGAATTTATCTACCAGATTGGCTTCTGGCACGAAAAATTGAGAATTGGGAATTGTTTTCATGCTCACCCTAAGTGGTTCGCGCAATTATGGATATCCATGGGCCTTCGGGTAAGTCAAGTTTCTACGCCCATGTCTCTGAATTTGTAAAAATAAATTTTCTTGCAAAACGAGTGCTTTAGCTCTCTTAACAAATCATTAGAGAGTTTCTAATGGGATCAATCCCTCCCTCCCCTTCAACTTTATCGAGACATAGACGAAAGGCTATTCTCCTATGCGCATCCGACGATTATTGTTCATTCCAGGAATGACTCTAAGTGGGAGGTGATAGTGCAAAAATAAACGACAAGGCAATCATCATCGCTTAGTTCAATTGAGAGTAAACCAAAAGAACTTCAAAATAAGCGAATTAACAGAACCAACGAAGAGACAATGATGTTCTAGGACATTAGCAGTGATGTTCTTGCATCATGCATGATACAGAACCATTTGATGTCGGATCATTTCTTGTCTAAAATTGCGCAGTGGCTCCCAATAACAGTCATGCAAAGTCGAGCCGCAGCAAGGGTAATGCCTCAACCAAAGATTGGCAATTACCGCAAGATCATATTCCGAAAACATGAAGATGTACACAGAAATTTTTCCCGTTATTTGGGATAAATCTACAAAAGAGAGGTTCATCTCAATCAGATGGAAGCAGCAGCCGCAACCGCCGCCACATCAACCTCTCGAAGGAGCACTGCTGCTTCCTTCTAATCTACTTCCCTGGATTTCAATCGTTTTGTACAGTATGAGCGTTATACCATCTACCAAAGAATTGCAGAGAAACACGTCTTTCCCATTTAAAGCCAAGAATTACAAATGAGACGATTTCACAGATCAAAATTTGGGGAAGCAGTCTATCCATATGAAAGAAAAGAAAAACTTGCAAATCAAAATCTAGGCTGGCTGACCAGCATCGGCTGCCAATTTTATCCGCTGTTGATGCTCTCCAACTTTGTATTCTACAATCTCCTTGAAAAGATCAGCATCTAGGACACAGTCTGGCCTTCCATAGACAGCTGCTTGTACACTGGCCATTAGTTTCGCTATCTCTCGGCCAGAGAACCCCTCCGTCTTCCGAGCAGCTTCCTGAAGCACATCATCCGACATGTCTTTTATGGCTATCTTTTGAGACTGCTTCTTAAATAGAGAACCCCACTGAGATCTTTCATCCCCTTCACCGCGGAGGTACTTTGTCAAATAGAGTTTCAGCAGTCTAAATCGTTCCTCCTCCCCAGGAAGTGGGAACTCAATCACTTCATCAATGCGGTCAGTCACAGCTTTATCAAGATCCCCAGGCCGGTTTGTGGCTAGGACGAGAACAATGTCGCTGGATTGATCTCCAGTCCGGAAGAGCAAAGCATTCAGAGCGCTACGCTGAGCCTCACTCATATATGTACTGTTACGCCTGTGCATTGGAAGAAGGAATCATAACTGGTGATGGAAAATTGTGCATCAAGCAGAATCTGATCCTAACAACCGTATTCATATCCCAACGGAATAATGGGCTCATTTACCAACCTCACACTTCAATAGGTTATTAAACAACAAAGGGATTCCAACAAAACGACATCTTTACTGAACAACTACAATCTTACCAGCATATAAACAATCATAGAGCTTTCTGCGATCTACTAGATATCTTGTACACTAAGAAATCAGTTCTCTACGGCCAAACAATTTCTCAGATCAATTTCCTCAAAGAAATCACATACGTAAAATTTAGCAACATCCCATCAAGCCACTTCATTACTAAGGCTTTCCTGATAATAGTCATAAAGCAAAATGCAGTTTCATCAAAAACACATTGCAAATCAGTATAGGCAAGAAAAGAACTCACTCGCATAGAAAAGCATCTGCTTCATCTATGAAGAGAAGGAGTCCCTTCTTTGACTTTTTAGCCCAGTCAAATATTTGATGGATTTTGGTGACAGCCTGTGGACCTAGTGGGGCAACATCCCCTCCGGTCATCATGGCATAATCTAAACCCTGGAAGAGGAAATAAATAAATTAACATAGTTTTGATACACCCATCTGAATGCACACGACATGGAAGGACAGCTAGAAAAGGAAACACACACGCACAACACCAAAGAAGTACAAAAACAACATAATTGAAAAAAACATTTATGAAGATTGTAAAAAGATACGACGAAGTTTACAGGGCTCATCAACAAGCCTTCAGTGGAATTCAAGTTATGGCACATCATTTTCTGCTATTCTTTGCCTAGAATTGCGAGCTTGAACATGCTAACAGACAAATGAAAGGAGCAAACAACTTGGGGGAAAAGCACAACACCAAAATGAGCAACAGTTGCTACCATACCGATTTTCTAGCTATCTCCCTAGCAACCATAGTTTTCCCGGTGCCAGGAGGTCCATAAAACAGCATATTGCGGAATGGAGCCTCATGAGCCTTGGTGTTTGCTGTAGCTCTGGCAAGTTGTTCTATTCTTTTCTGCAATGAAGGGTGGAGAACAATATTTCCAAGCCCATTTTTACTCTCCGAAAGCACTGTGGAGCCAGCTGGAGCAACAGTGCTAAAATTCATAAGTTTGTTTCCTCCCCGAGAAATAAGGCCCGACCAAGGAAATTTAGAAATGGATGATTCCCGAATAAGTGAGGGCTGCCCAAGTATTCGGTTTACGTAACCCCATGTGACTCGAGCACCTTCCCTGAAAAACAAATTACCAGAAGACTTTGAAGAGAAATGACAAGACCTATGTATTTCCTAGTGTGCAGATGAGAGACCGAAAAACAGCCAAAGAGTGAAAATTGTCCACCTATGCTGAATGCCTTTGAACAATAGTAAAGTTAAGCACTCCAAGATACATTTTACTGCATCTTTCAGCGTTCATATCTGTCCCCAAGGTGAAACTTCTTTGTTATGTTGGCATTCATGTTAGCTGTTAACATCTACAACAATATACAAGCTGTTTGTTTTTCTATACAAAGGAGTCCTGCGTAATCCCCTAATCTATTGGAAGATACTAAATTTTAGTGTTGGAAAAAATGTTTAAACTGATCCATCACAATTTCCAGTATGAGTACAGCATTTACATGGGATTACTACCAAGATTGGACAACAGGCATAGGTTCCATTCTGGATTAAAAGTCATGGTCCCTCATCTGCACACGGCAATCATCTATTCGTGTTTATCAGGACACCAGAGAACACATGCTCTATGTTAGTTTAACTTGAATGTGAGTTTCAGGAAAACAAACCTGGTGGTGTAAACTCCTGCAGCTAATGCGGTAGCTCCACCAACGGTCATGACCAATGTGTTTCTATCATTCAGTAATATCCTAAAACCACCTGCAGGTTCCATCCACGAAAAAATAAGAATGAACATAACGGTAACGCCAGAAGCAGAGAACGAACTCAAGAATATGTTAAATTGGTCTCATACCTTCAATATGACTAAATAATGTATTGATGGCAGCAAGCCACTTCTCTCTTTCACCGTTGATTCGTTCTACAAGCATTCTCCTATTATGGTCTTCTGTCAGTTTCGCTTCATGGGCCCGGCCTTCAGCCTCAGCCATGGCCCTCACTCTTATGGTTTCTCGCTCTATTTCAGCTCTTTCTTTCTCAGTTTGGCGTTGTTGGGCTTGTATCTGTTCCTCGGTTGCCCGTTTTTGCTGCTCTTTTCTCACAGAGGATTCCTCTTGCATTTGAACCAGTTCAGTATTATGGTGCCTCTGAGCCTCGTGGTCTGTCTAGAACATTGGAAAATGATGTCATGACTAGTTTGATAGTGATAATCTTTCCACGTGATTACAGTTTAATGTCTTAAAGGGAACACCGATATTTGTTGGAAAAAATCTCATCAACATTTCTAACATACGCAAGCACTGTAACACTGAGAAAGAATAAGCTATTCAACTGGCTCAAAATCTCACCATCAGTTAACATCGAATCAGAAGTTCCAGCCAAAAAATAAAAGGAGCAAAAATGATGCTCCCCAAGATTTTTCCTTCCTAATCGCATATTGATGCTTCTATGTTAGTTCTTTAAGTAAGTAAAAGAGCTTTTAGTGCAAAATGGCACCAAGGGGGTGCCAACCCATGCAACAAATCAGTAGGTACAACTCAAGTTTCTAACTGTCAACAAGGTCAATTCTCAATGTTAGTCATGGCACCTGCATTCTCTTTCTTGCCAACTCATCTTCATATCTAAGCATTTGAGCTTTTGCCTGTGCTTGTTGCTGAAGCAAATTTCTCTGCTCTTCAGCCAGTTTCCTCTGCCTGTCCTGCCAAACACAATGCCAAAGGATCGTCCATGAAAACTCAATGGCAAATTGCAAAAGAGTAACAGCAACCTTAGAAAACAAATTGCAGCACAACGTGGAAGACTCAGCAATGTAATTCATTAAGAAAAACCCAAGAAATCCAATAATGAGCAAACACATCACATAATCGTCAGTTACATGAATCAAGAGGATACAGCAAACTAAGCTTAAATTGTTAACTGAGCAAGTGATTGTTCATAGAAAGACAGAAGCATCAATCACACGTCCAGTACTCACAATGTCAGTTTGAGCTTGAATTAACTCATAATGGATCTTCTCCGCAGCTACCTCAGCTAAACGATTCTGTTCTTGCTTTCTCATCACCTCAAAAACCTGCCAATTCATTCGACGCGCACAAATAAATATCTCTGATTTCCAAATTCAAAACGATCACCATCATCATTTCCTCAACCACTTACCATCACCATCAACCGTCTCGGTTTCTCCACAAACGAGCAGGAAAAAAAAATCAACAACAAACAAAAGAAACGCCAGAGACCTGTTTCGCATGAGGAGAGCTGTTGATTTCCCGGAGGGCCTTCGCTCCCCTCTCCAACGCCTCCGGGTCGAACCCCGAACCTCTCGGCTCCTCGGGAGGCTCAGGCTTCGCCGGCGAGGCCGCGTCGGAAGGAGCATCTTCAGCGTGCTGCGACGGAGGCGGAGGCGGCGCGGAAGAATAGAAACTCGGGAAGCGGAAGGGAGCGTCGGCGTACGCGCGGGTCGATAGCGTGGACAGGGAGGCGGCCGCCGCGGCCACGGCAATCGCCGAGGACAGTCTCGAGGCCGCCATTTCCGAGCTTCAATCCGAGGCCCTCGGTGTTTCCAAAAGAACGGGAAGAGAGAATGGGAGGGACGGATCGAGATAGAGAGAAAGAGGGTCGTTTTTGGCGCCAGCCGAGCATAAATCCCCGGAGAGGGGGGGAGAGAGGGTGAGAAAGAGACACAGGGTCTAGGGTTTAAGCAGGATGGAGTTTTGGAATTCGGAAGAAAGAAAGAAGAAGAAGAACGAAGAGAGGGCTTTGCTTGGAGTATAATCCACACTGTGGCCCAAAGGGCTCTCTTTTGGGCCCAAGCCTTCTTTGTTTTTTGGTGGTTCCCTTTAGTGTAATTTCTCCACGGATACTTTAATTTTCTGTCAATTTTTAGGAAAAATTCCAAATAAGGGCCCGATGTGCCCTGATTTTTTTCAAATAAATACTTGAAATGATTATTTTTGTTTTAAATAATGGCTTGGTCTGGCTGACTGGCCGGCTAGTCAAATATTTGCCAAGATATAATTTTAACATAATTTTTAGTTAATTTAGATAAGAAATAAAAAACTAAAGTAGAAAAAACAGAGGAATACATATGGGAGGGCAGTCCTGTAGTTCTCTTTTTGTATATATATATTTTTTTATTTTTAAAAATCAAAAGAGGCAAAAAAAATGAAAAAATGAAATGAAAAGGATAAATGACGAAAATGTCCATAAACAACTAGTAAGAGGGGCTTTTTTTAGACTAATATGATTACTTCATGCCCTTATTTGAAATAGTGATGGTACTTTCAATCTTTATTTGAAATAATGTTCACTTTAAGCTCTTATTGAAGAAATCAAGTCACTTTGAACATTTATTTAAAAATTTTCCTAATTTTTATATTTAAAAAAATCCAATAGTTTTTTTCTCGATCGGAAAAAAAAAATTCAATAGTTTAGAAAATAGATATAAAATCTATTTCCATTTTGCGTGATATTCTGTGTTACTTTACTTGTTCGACCAAAAAAAGAAGCTTATACGTGGGCCCGACTTTGTGTTTTACTTGTAAATTGACAGTAATCGAGTAGCTATCCATCGATTTTTTTTTTTTCCAAATGTTCCACTATGCCTTTTGTATGTCCAACTTTAAAGATATTTTTCTCTTTTTTTTAGTTCCTATTTTTCACATGACAAGCCCAAATAATATTGAATTTTATTTGTTTAGTTAAAAATAAATATTTTTAAAATATTTTATTAAAAATAATTAATTATATTGCTTAAAATAATTAAATCAAAAAAATATTTTTATTAACGATAATAATTTATACCTAAATATTTTCATGAATGATGAAAATACTATGTGTTTACTCAATTTTGTAATTAATATGAATAATGTTTTTCTGAGAAAAAGTTTAGATTATTTTCTTTCGCGAAATAAATGGGATTTTAATAAAAAAAATTATGAAAAAGCGAAAAGTGATATGTATCCGCACAAAGTGCAAGCTCTCAAAATGCTTGAAATTTACGCTCAATAAGCACCGACGGCGACAGGGAGCCCGACTGAGCCACCACACTATGATGGCGCCGCCTTCGTTCCCGTCGCTGCCGCCTTTGGCTCACCACCTATATATTCACCTTGGATCTGAGTTCGCCCGACTTGATCCCCGCGGATAGAGAGAGAAGGGAGGGGGGAAGGGAGGGAGAGATTATCTGCATGATCTTCAAGCAATGGGGCTGCCGTTTGAAACCTTTCTTACTCTCAATTTGTGAAAGAAACGCTAAATTTTTCTATACTCCGTTGGTCTTCATGCTGCTCTCTTGTTCTACATTTTCTTGGTCAGCTGCATCTTATGTTCTACTTAAGCTGCTGCGACTGTTAACGTTGTCATTTGTTTGAGGGCTTCTGAAAACGCTCTGATTTTGTTTTTGCTCCTTTTGGTCGTAGAAGAATTTCTCATTCTGAGTGTCGACACTATCAGTTTAATGGCTATCGAACCTCTTTTTTGTTCTGAATATGTCTCATTTATTGTTCCTTCGAGGTCATGTGTTTCCAGTGTTAATATACCAGGCTTTGTCCTTATTTCCCCTCCCATTGAAATCTGACAGCGTATCGGATGGTCATGTGTTGAGAAATTGCTAGAAAGTACGAATAACAACTAGCGGTTCGCGTCTTTTGATGCGGGTTTTGACCGGTGCGGCCTGTTGTTCGTCGAATTGTGAAGTTCAGCTGTGTCTAATGTGGTCTGTAACGAGCTTAGAGAACAGGCTTTTTTCTGCAGATATGTTGCGCAGACGGCCATGAGGATGAGACATTTTGCGGAATATCATAGACATGGTAAATGCTGCTTCATCCATTCACTTGCACTGAGTTACTCAGTTTCAAGTCGAAAATTACTTAAATCACAAAGATCTTACAAGGGGAAACATCAGACCTATGATGCCTACTTCTTGTGCCTCCTGCTTTCCAGGACATAATATGCAGATCAGAATCTGCTACCCTTCATCTTAAAGCATCAGTGGAGCTACATGGACTTCACTGAACCTGTTGATAACGAAAAGGTTGTCCTCAGTGCGTTTAGAAGTAAAAGAAACAAATCTTATGTACTTGTAATCAGCGAAGCAGCCAAAAATCCTGATGGGTATGAGAAATACCTGGTCTTCTGTCTCTAAATGGAGACAAAAAGTAGAAAGGCAACAAAGTTCACAGAGGAATAGGAGACTGTGTGTAATAATTAATAAAACAACTGTTGGATATGCAGGAGAATCCTCACAGGAATCAAAAAAGAAAAAGGAACTCTTTTTGTTTTCTCGTGTATTATCCTCACAGACAAGTTCTTTGCACCAGGAAAGCATTGGACCATTAAAGCATTATCGACAGAAAACAGGAGGATCAGATGGTTCAGATCTCATGTTGGAATTTTTCCTTTTCTTCTTTTTGGATGAGACATGAGAGACAAGATAAGAAGAATTGCATCTGCATTGTGGTCACACTCTGGTTCAGGCATTGCCTTTTACATGTGATATTCCGAGACATGGGGAAAAAAAATCATTTGACTTATCAAATTATCTACCGAGCCATGATAATGTGTTGCTATCTTGAATAGTTGGCAAGTGGGACAAAGGCCGAATGATCAGAGAGAAGCAAACCTAGGGGAGGACCAGTCAAGATTGAAACTTGTGGGATTTCAGATTCCCGAGTTTCTTCTCTACCGGTTCATCTTATGGCCCCCACAAGAATAGTTTTATCACCTTGTCGTTGTGGAAAAGGTTCTTAGGTATGACAATTTGACTTAAATCTGATAGATCTTAAAAAACCAGTAGAGGTGTGAATTTTTTTCTGTGAAGTTCAGTGACACTCTTAACAGTTTCTCAAAGAGTCGGTTAACAAGTTGACTCGGGTTTGGGCGAGTTGACCAAGTCGATTAGGCTTGGTTTTGGCAAGCGTCGATTAGGCTCGTGAGTACTGTATGACATCTGTTTGTGCACAACCATGTAGTCACAGTTGGTCAAAATGATATAGTTCTACATAAAAGATGTGCACACTGACTAACTATTCTTAGTTGTACTGACTCGGAGCAAATCAGTAGAAATTTCTATAGAGAAGAACACTGACAGAACATGGCCGTCGATGTGAAGCCATCAATGCCGCAGCATGGAGATGGCCTCCGAGCCATAGTCCAATGCCAGCGACCACTAAACGGAACTTGAAGAGAAGCCATAGTCCATCCATCAGAGTCTATTACCTTTAGCTGTTATTGTTGCTCGACCTGTAATTAGGAAAAGGGACTCTGCCGGACTCAATGTGCTTGAGGTCCTCAATCAAAATCTCGTAGTGCCTCTTCACTTCCTCTGCGGATTTCCCTCCCACGGCCTTCGCGATCTTCTGCCACCTGTCAGGAGTGTCCTTGTCGTATTGAGCCAATGCCCTCTCGAACATCTTGTTCTGCTTTGGCGTCCAGGATGAAGAAGTCAGAGAATTCGACGCCATTTAGCCCAAAAAAAAAAAACAAAAAGAAACGAATCTCTCGAAAGGCTAAAGAGAAAGAATGTAATTGAACAGCTTGGAGGAAGATGGTGGGAGAGTTGCTCCTTATAAGAAGGAAGGAAAAGGAAGATGAATGGGGTTGAGCCAGTTGAGAGGGAATATATCTTCAAAAGGGGAAGAATATGGAGTGACCCGTTTGATTAGCAACCACAAGAAGATGCAGGACAAAGGAACACAGCTTGTGAAAGAGAGGGAAAATAAGCATCAAAAGGACGGTATCTTTGTCTTTTCCTTTTGGTTTAAAAAAAAGAAAAACGAACAACAGCGAAATTCCCACCAAGTGGGACAAACAGATTCAAGTACTGATGGTGATAGTACAAGAAATCACATTGCGCTGTCTTCTGGTACTAGCATCTTTTTGAGCTGCTAAAGCAGGGGATTGACTTGATGATCGACAAGATTAAATTGTCTCTTCAATTCAGGACAGCATGAGGTGATAGAATGTGCTTCTGGAGCGGCGATACTCGGGTTTTGGCAACGGGTCAATTGCGTTACAGTCATGACCTGTCGGGTTGTTTGGTTGATGATGATATGTCACCTATGCTCCGTACCTGGCAGAGGCATAAGTAGTTCTGTAGTGATTTTGCAGTAATCCGCCGGATTTCCTTCAGGCGGGTTTTTTCCGTTCGGGTTATGTCTTGGAATGTTGAACTCGCCGAAGTTCTTCCTCTTCTAACCCGGTGCAGCGATTGACCAATTAGACACAAGTTATGACATACAGTTGCACTTCTGGATAAGGAGGAAGTGGCTCTCCTCCTCATCAATGACACGTCTATTTCCTCATATTTCCGGTCATTTTAATGGACGAGGTAGCAGTGTCCCGCTCAATGCATTAACTCCGCGCAACTAGTAATTTGCTCTTAAGTAGATCACCAAAAGCAGTTGCTTCGGCTAGAATCAGAAAGCGACAGCAAAATCCTGGCCGGAGTCAAATGCGTCATGCTCTTCATCTTAGGATGAGCAGCCTTAAAATTCGAAACTAGTCTACTTGTAGTTTTTTATTCAAAGGGAAGGTGAGGATCAAACTACCAAATTGATTATCCGTTCTCCAGATCGCGCTCGAGGATCCCTCGAGATTCGGCGATGGAGGAGGATGATAACGAATCTGCAGAACCTTCAAGGAACTCAGATATTTCGCGCAACTGATATGTTTCTCAACTGTGCTCAAATACTTGGCTCGTTTGCCTCTGGATAAATTCTTTTTCACCTGCTCAGGTTCACAGAAGAACAGGGCAAGCATTCTCCACATCACTACTCAGAATGTGATGTGCAGATTTTTCAGAAGGGCATTTCTTGACCTATGCATTTCATTCTTTTTTGTTCCTTTTTCCTGCTATGCAGTGATTGATCATGCTTCCTCCTGTGGAAAAAGTTTATGTAATGATATGGCCTAGTTCTTTGCTTAAAGTCCATGCAAAAAAAAAATTGATAATTTTTTTTTTTATGACCGAGGTGCCGTGACCCCCACTTAAGTAACGGAACACAAGTTGAGAGATTTGAACCAGTACCTAACAATGGATAGTTCATCTCTTAACCAACTTGGTCATGCGTGGGTGGGTAAAAACTTGATAAAATTAATGCTAGCAATATCGCCAAAAGTGGGTGAATAAGTTGATTTTAAAGAACTTGAAAAACTAATGCGGAACTTAAATTATCCAGTTCATAACCAAGTCAGAATCTGAACATAAACAATGATATAGTCAGATTCAAGTGTCTGCAATAAGCTATCATATGCAGTAGGTACGAGTTAAAGTGTTGATTCATAGCTATCTTCAGACTTTGAGATTTTTTATTATGCGCTCTGTCTTCTCTTCATCACCCCGGCTCTCCCTTTTGTACTCCTCTACTTCCAATTTGAGCGTTGGACAATTTTTAGAGTATCAATCTCCAATTAGCCTGTTGAGAATTAATTCAGAATCTCCAATTGATTCAGTTACCCATACAATCAAATTTTGGTTTGTTGTTCGATTGGAAATAGGTCTCATATGTGCCAAAGTAATCAAGATGTCCTGCTGCAATAATTAGATCGCGAGACAAATACATAATATTGATACTTCCCGAAGCACAAAATCCAAGCCAGATCACTAGCGGCTATGATAAGAAACAACTCGCGTCTCAATCTGAGTATGATGCTTTAGTACTCACCATTGTCAGATAACTCTCTATGTCTGAAGATATCAAATGCCTTAAGAATAGACGAATTCCAACTCCTTTAGCTTATCCAGGACTTGATTTATAATACCATCCATGTGGTATATAAAATAACATCCACGAAGAGACCCCTATAGTTTCGAATTTCACTCGTAGATTTTAAAATCTCAAACGACATTGAGTTATCGTATGCATACAAATACTTAGATGCATTTTATAAGCTTTAGATGATATGGATTATCTTATCATCCTCAAGATTCATTCACCTAATGACAGCTTCATTCTCTAAGCAACTTGGGGCCTGTTTCGTAATGTTTCTATTCCTCTATTCCTATTCCTTGAAACAAAAAAGAATCAAAAACATATTTGGTTACGTAAATGATTCTGATTCTGATTCTGATTCAACTCTCGGGAACACTTTTGGACCAAAAAAATAAGAAACAAAAAAAAAAAGTTGTTTCTTCAAAAAAAGAGCACTTTTGAGAATACAAAAGGCGACGATAATCTTTATTCGCTTTTGTCGAGCGTACGCAAGGCATGGGCCAGATCAACCTGAGCTAGTCCGAATAATTTTCTTTAATAAATTTTTGGAAATTAATCAAAAATAAAATGATTAAAAAAATTCAAAAATGGAAAATTCATATAAAAATATTTTAAAAAATTCAAGAAAATCTAAAAAATTAGGAGATGAATTCATTTCAACTAGCCAATCCTATTTTTGACGATTTTGGGTTTCAATTTCTCCCAAATGACGATTTTACTCTTTATGCCAAATCATTTAAGAAAATCACGAAAATTCCAAAAAAAAAATCTTCAAAAAAAAAAAAAATAGGAAATTGGTACATTCAACTGGCCAATCCTATTTTGGTGATTTTGCCTTTTGATTTTCTTAAACCTTGTCTAATTTGTTGTCGGAGTACCATATTGCATTAGTGACCATCCACATGGTATCAATTGCTCAGATCCACCATCAGCTTGGTATCAAATGTGATTATTTAATTATTTGATTTAAATGAAAAATTGAGAAGAGAAATTAGTTTTCATAATAGAAATTTTGTGCGGTTATCAAACGCGTTATCGTTCTCTAAAACTATTTCAGGAATAAAATAAAAAAGATTGATTCTAAAATAGAATCACTGTTTTTGGAATAGAAACTTTACTAAGCAGGACCTTGCTTATTCTGGGAAGCCCAGAACCAGAAAGGAGGGTTAGGCAGCTAGAATCTGACCTTCTTGGCAAGTGGGATGGCTCATGGGTACATGTCTCCTACGTCCACCCAGAATCAAGGCGTTATCGAGCTTTGCTCCTTTTCCAAGCCACTTGATCTGGCATTGTCTATCAGACATTAGATACGTGGTCGGTCGGCATGGCGACACGCGAGCACGAGCCCGGCCTCCAATGGTGAACCCAAGTCCCGACCCTTTAAAGTATTCAACACGCATAGCTAGACTCATTTTCAGTACGTTTAAAGGGTGCATGAAAATCATTCATTTCTCAATTTCTGTTTCAGAAATAGTTTCTGGAATAGAAAATCGTTTGGTAACGCAATCCTATTTTTCTATTTCTAAAATAAAAGTTTGTTTCAGAAATAGATTTGAAGCAGAAACGAGAAACAAAAAAAAAGTTACTTCTTCGAGAAATAGAAATATAAATCTTCATCGCCGATGGCCACCGCCACCGTCAGCCGGTCGCCGCCGCAGCCGCCGCCACCGGTCGGCGACGGCTATTTTAGGATAAGAAATTTTATGTCGTTATTAAACGTTTTTTTTTTGCTTAAAAATTCATCAATAAACAGAAATAAAAAAAACTATTTATAACCAGAAATGAATTACTGAAACAGAAAAGTTGTCATGCGTGCCCTAAGCAACCGAGCGATCACGAAAACAAACCAAGGCCGAAGTACTAGACTTCAGACCGACCTTTTTACAGTCAAAAGATGACCGCATAGAACGGACCCCAGTGGCGATTGGCGTCGGTGGAGAAAGGGAAAAGGTTTATTCTCTCTTGTTGGCACGATCTTCAGGGAAACCGGGTATCGGAGTGGCTTGAAAAGCACGGCGGTTCGTCATCTGGGACGGT
The DNA here is from genome assembly GCA_028455895.1 of Rhodomyrtus tomentosa. Classification (NCBI taxonomy): domain Eukaryota; kingdom Viridiplantae; phylum Streptophyta; class Magnoliopsida; order Myrtales; family Myrtaceae; genus Rhodomyrtus; species Rhodomyrtus tomentosa. The sequence goes on along the minus strand of JAPCWY010000002.1, from coordinate 12,038,453 downwards.
GCCAAAGAGTACGGGAGATATGCGTTGGTTGGGTTCACATCGATCTCACCAATCATACGAGAAAGCGGATGCGCACACATCAATTATTGAACCGTTTCTGTAAGTCGTATGAGAATCAAGGTCCAAAGAATGTGTGTGGATAGGTTTCGCTGATGTCCGGAATCCTTATCATTTCCCCATCGTTTTCGGTGAAAACGCCGTCAGAATTGTTCGAATGGTTCATAGCGCTCCGCAGATAATGGGAGATGCTGTCAAGGAATTAATCGGCAATTTAGACCTGGATGCTTCACATTCACCAGTAAACTGTCATGATGCATGCGTTAGTTGCGTTAGAATAGTCCCGTATTGGAGAATTAATGTGGCATGGAGCATTTAATATACCTAAGTTGGCCCATAACTCATTGACTTAAAATTTTAAGTGAAGTTGGGTCCAATTGGATATATTGACGGACTTGGGCTCATTCTTAATGATTTCCCCCAAGTGAAAGTATCGAATGCACTTAATTAAGTGAAGGTGGATTTGACTGAATATGTTAACTAGCTCGAACATGGACTAATCTTGGCGATCTATCCAGCGAAGGTATCAGACTTTTACTGTATGCGCTGGCACCATAAATATTACACCTAAGAAAGTTAGCTTCAGTGGTCAAAGCATTGCTTAGTCACCATCCGAGGCTGCTTCCCCCGGCCCAGCCTATCCGCACAAGTCGTACGACACAAGACCGAATACTGTTCCCAATTAACTCGTATAGCCTCTTCCTGGAACTGTACACATGCTGTGCAATATGCAGCGTCGTCCCTGAATAGTCCTTGAACCGTATGAGGTTGTTCAACATCGTCATTTAACGAATTTAAGTTCATGGTGGCTTCAAATCCATTAAGTTTAACCTGTGGACAAATGGCTTTAACTTACCGATAGTTACGAGATATCAACCTTTATTTATTTATTTGCGTGAATGAAAACTTTTCAATTAAATTACCAAGTAGTTCTCGGTTACAGTTCTCATTTGAGTGGTTTACCACCGTCCATTTGTTTTTTTTCTTTAATTTATTAAATATTTTTACTAAGTCACCTCTTTTGTCTGCATTACTCCAACTTCTTTACATTTTCCAACTCTTACCGACCTCAGTCCTGTGACCATCCACTTCTAGCCAATAAAGTTTTCAACAGTATTGAATTGCCTGTTCTTATTTAGTTGCCAACGAGCGCTTCGAATTTTGTTTTGCACTTACCTACTTCTCTAACCTCTGAAGGAAAAAAAAAAAAACCACTTCTCTATTTTTTTTTTTTACTAGTTTTTACTTTCCTTTCTTAGAAACACCTTGAATTTACCGTCCATTGTTTGATCGATATTTTTTGCATGACTTAACAAATTTTCTCCAATTGAGTTAGCAATAAGTTTCCAATTACCAATTCTTATTTGATTTTCTTACCTATGTTCATTTGATTCGTTTACTTTACCTATTTTTATATTGAATTGACACTTTATTTTCCTTACATCCCTTTTCTGCAATTAAATTACCAACTAATTTTGCATTTCTTATTTAAGTTACTTATGAGCGTTTCTTAATTTTGTGTAATTACTAACTTCTATTATCTTTGACAAAAGAAAATCTCTTACCATTTATCAACTTTCGTTCATCTTTCTAGCAAACAATTTAAATTAACCATTTATTAATCAACCTTTATTGGGTGATTTACTAACTTTCCTCCCTATTACATAACTAAACAAGATGGTTGGTAAATTAGAAAAAGTAAACATTTGTAATTAACTCACATGAGAGTTGGTAATGTAGAACTGATTGATAACTTAAATCGGAAAAAAGTTCATGAATAACTTGAACCAAAGTTAAAGATTTCCGTATAGAATTCGGCGAATGTAATTAGTAATGAGAGAAAGGTTTACAAAATTGATATAAAAAAAGGTTAATACAATGGAAAACCCCAAACTAGTATGTCTATGACAAATTTACCAAAAAATATTTTTTTGTCACAAAAAATCTCAAACTGGTACATTTATGACAAATTTACTCCAAACTATTTTTTTTTACCATCGAAAACCGTAAATTGATATTTTTGTGACAAATTTATCCTATATTATTTTTTTTACCAAGAAAAATTTCAAACTGGTACATTTGCGACAAATTTTCCTTCCATTTAATTGGATTAATATTATGAAAAATATCAAATTGATAAATATGTGACAAACAAAGGGTAATAATCTCAAACTGGTACACTCGCGAACTGCCACATACCATCAAACTTAGTAATTTGATGGTTAAATTTAACGAGAACTAAGGGAGGGTAAATTTATCACAATGTACCAGTTTAAGGTAAATTTGTCAAGTATACCAGTTTGGGTTTTTGGTGATCAAAAAATAATTTGGGATAAATTTATCACAAGTTTATCAATATGGAGTTTTCCGTGATATTAACCTTGAAAAAAATAATAAGAAAGTTGTTAATTAAGGAAAACTAAACTTGATAAATAACTAAAATGAGAATTGATAATCCAAAATTAGCTAATAACTTATTAATTTATTAAAATTTGAAGTTCATTTCGATTAAGTTGGTGATTCTTCAATATGGGGTTTTTCGTGGTATTAACCTTGAGAAAAATAAGAAAATTGTTAATTAAGGAAAACTAAACTTGACAAGTTACTAAAATGAGAATTGATAATCCAAAATTAGCTAATAACTTATTAATTTATTAAAATTTGAAGTTTATTTCGATTAAGTTGGTCATTCTTCAAGTACTTGGTAAATTAAAGCGTCCCCAAGAAATGCAAATAATTAAATAAATGTTTGTTTGTTTTTTTGGTCAAAAAATAAATGTTTGTTAATTCTAGGAAATTTGGTAAACTAAGAAAAATAGAACTAGGTAAATAACTCAACTAAGAGTTTGCAACTCCATCCTATGTGTCGATTAAAAAGGAAAAAAGTTGATTAGTCGCATTGATTTAGGTTGGTAATCATTCAAAATAGTTAGCAAATATAAGGAATTGTTGTTAATCAAGGCAAATAAAAATTAGTAGCAGAATTGATAAACTGGTAAACTTCGAAATAATTGAATATAAGTCAATTACTTAATTTAGAGCTTGCAACTCAAAATAAGTTGGCAATTTAATTCGACAAATTTGGTGAACCAGTCAAATTAGCTTTTTTAATTTCATAAAGACTTAGTAATGTTGAAGCGTCGTCAAGTGGTGCAAATAATTTTATACGAGTGTCAGGAAGTTGTCTAGCAAATGTAACCGGTAATTTTTATTTTTTTTACAACAGTTTTATGACATTTATTACGGTTTTTGGATTTACAGGCACGCAAGCGATTTCAAGTACTGAACAATAGAATTTTGCTTTCTATAGGTGAATCGTTCTTGATGACATCAGTCTAACTGCATCAATATCAGCACACATATATATCCTATCATACACTATACAAAAATGAAAGAAAAATATTTCCATCATCATCGGAATTTGCAGATATAGGTTATTGTTGATAATGAAATTACATTCCGTTTAACCAATTCTTCTAAAAAACACAATAAATTATTTTTTCAATTATTTTTCGCGAAATGAGTCCAAACCCACAATGATTTTGCTCCAAAACAAGAATCCAATAGGATTCAAGAAGTCACGACATTGGAAAAATTTGAAACGACCCAGCCAAAAGACTTGGGTGTTGGATGTTTTCAAAACATCCATTCATGAATTGACAATCAGAGTCAAGACAGGTTTTAGATCGCGCATCGCATTGTGAACTCTACATATAGATTCGGGCCATAACGAGCAAGCCCTTAGCACGTGGAATACGAGGTTAATTTGTCTAATGTGGTTATTGACTATGCCCAGTAAAAAAAAATGAAAACATTACAAGAACCATCTCTTTTTTTTTTCTTTTTTTTTTTATGGAGTGGTATTGGTACCAAAGTACTAAAGGTGGGATTTGCTTCCCCATGGCTAGAATTGATTCCAATTGATATGGAATTGAGAAAGCAGCGAAAGGGTCTTTTAACTGATTTGGTTCCTATCGAGAAAGATTTTCAAAGTTAGATTCTCTATTTCACCGAATTTCTCTCCGAAACAATGTCGTGGACCTTCTACCCTCCACGCACCATTGCTCCATTAGGCTTTCGCCTATTGCAGAAAATTCTCCACTGCTGCATCAACCAATTGGAAATCAGCAAGGGCATTTTTTTTTTTAAATCTTTTATCATGAGGAGGAGCAAGAATGTGGAGAGAAAAAAGTTAGCAACCGTGCAAAGGCGGGGGAGGTCAAGGTGATGATAGACTGGTGGCCTGAATCACATGAGAAGGAGGTAAGCTTGAGAAAAGGAAAAACTTTGACTAGTTATACCTCGTGCCCTAGATTTAAGAAAAAAAAAATTAATAGTGCTCATCCGATATCTTTTTAATTTCTTTTCAAGAAAAAAAAAAGGCTTCATACCATTAAAACCTAAATTACATAGACATGAAAAATTTATCTCAAGCTACTTTTTTTACCACAAAAAATCTCAAATTGATATATATGTTGCAAATATATCATTCATTAGTTTTTGTTAAATTTTTCCGTAGCTAGTGTATCAATTTGGGATTTTTCGTAGTATTAACTTATTAATCAAAAACTAATGAAAGGTAAATTTGTCACATGTGTATCAGTTTGCTATTTTTTATGATCAAAATATTAAATTTTCATAAATTTTTCACAGGTATATCAATTTGAAGTTTTTTTGTAATTAATTACTTTTTTTGTGCAGTGTTTCGTATGAAATTCTCTGGGATTTTAAAGGATCTACAGTTATTATTTACGCTTACCAGTTGTAATCTAGCTATAGAGTTCGTATTAGCACTTAATAATCATCGCTGATATTGTGGTAAGCTCCTTTAAATTGTCATTAGTGATACACTGATACTACCTTGACTCTCATGCACGCAGAATTAGTAACTTGGCGCAAGTTCTTGTAAGTATGAACATCCCACAGTTCATAAATTTAAGGAACCTATTAGTGATTAATTTTCTTTAGATGCCATAATCTTTCTTTTATTAGATAATTTATTAATCTTTAGTCAGTGACTTTCCCGAAACAATTGTGAGTTACTACTAAAGAAATAATGTTATATGTGAAGTAGCATCGATACCGACACTGACACGCGACAATGTCATGATAGATGCGACACTCCGACGCTTCATTTCTAAAAAAATAAAGAATTATGACTCGCTAGAACACGTCGTATATGTATATATTATCAATTTTATGATTATTTCAATCAAATTAATTTGATTCATATAAATAAATAAATAAATAAATAAGAAGCCTATAATGAATTTTAGGAGTATCAGAACTGCACTATAAACTGAACCAAACTGAACTGAAAATTAAATTGAACTGAAACTTCACACATTTTCAATTCAGTTCAGTTCAGTTCATCATCAATTCACCATTTGTTTTTGCCAGCAAATTCAACTGCATTCCATTTAACCCTTGATCTTTTTACATTAAACTCTCTCTCTCTCTCTCTCTCTCGCAAACTTAATATCAGATTTGGATTCAATATTTCTATTGTTATTTTTTTGGTCATCAAATGATTAATTAAGAGGCAACTCATGTAAAGACAAAGTATATAGGAGATTTTGAGCAATAAAAAAAGTTGTATATAAATACAGAGATAATCTTCCAAATCGGGGAAAGAGAATTAGAAAGGGGGAGACAGAGAGATGAGAAAGTATTCGGTAACTACCACGCGCGGGGCGTGCACTGCTCCAATAAAAAAAGTGACACGTGTCCTATGACACGGATAAAATGAAGAACGAGAAAACTAAAATAAAGAGCTCTCGTTTATAACTTTATAATAGCAGGAACCCCGAAACTCAGTGCCGCCGCTGGTATATCTAGCGTCGCAGGCCTCTTCCCCTAGTCCGAAATAGGGAGCGAATCAGAAGTAGAAGGCCAAGAAGAAGAGTTCGAGTAGGCCAATGGGCAATCTTTGGAGCGAAGCAACAAAGGCGACGAGGAGGGAGAAAATATTGGATAACCGGGCATTGATGATCTAGTCTCCATATCCACTAATTATGCGCCACGTGTCCTGAGCAGGCCCCACTACAGAGGTGGAAACGTAAAGAGAGAGAGAGAGGGAGAGATCTTGCTTGTGCTCGGTGCTCTTTGCAGTGGGGAGAGAAAGGAGGACTCTTTATTTTAATTTCTCATTCTTCATCTTTTCCATGTCATAGGACATGTGTCGTTTTTTTATTGGAGCACGCACCCCACGTCGTATAATGACATGGTATTTACCAACCGCTAAATAATTTCTTGAGAGGTATAGAGATGTAAACAGTACGTGCATATTCTTGTTTTTTTGTCAGGGATTTACTTATCATTATTATTATTTTGCTGGTGAGTATATTAATATTAGAGCGGTCAAGTATATGACTCATATATATATATTTGATAAATTTACATTTTGACTAATAATTTATTAAAAATATTTAAAATTGACCAGTGTATTGAATTGACATGCTGGAATGCTAGACTCGCTTGTAATTGGCGTGTTCGGAGCGTTGACCACTTGTCGGATGTCTAACACCTGTTGACCATGTGCTGAAGCATGTCGGACACATGTCGATCTGGCACTGGCATGGAGACCCTCAGATTGTGTCCATACTCGATTTTGGGCACGTGGCGTGAGGAAATATAGTGATGTGTAATGCTTTATTTGTTTCACAAAAAATTAATAATTTATCAATTATCTTTCTACAAGTGATTGCTAGTATCGTTTTAAGTTATTAGTCAATAAAAAAAAATTTGTTATTAAAAGAAAAATTTTAAACTGATACACTTGTGAATAATTTACCTCAAATTATTAGTTTTTTACCACAAAAAATCTCACACTAGTACAACCGTGATACATTTATTTCAATTTTTTGATTACCAAAAACTCCAAATCGGTATACTTGTAATAAATTTACTCAAAACTGAAACATTTGTGACAAATTTACCCCTACTTAGTTTTCCGTTGAATTTACCATTAAATTATTAAGGTAGATAACACGTGGTAGTCAACAAGTATGCCACTTTAAGGTTTTTACTCCATGTTTATCATAAATGTATCAGTTTGAAAATTTTTCGTGGCATCAATCCAATTTAATGGAAACTAACGAAGAGCAAGTTTGTCACATATGTAATAATTTGAATTTTTTGTGGTTAAAAAATTTAGTTTGGAGTAAATTTGTCACATGTGTAATAATTTGATATTTTTTGTGATAAAAAAATAATTTGGGGTAAATTTATCTCATGTGTATTAGTTTAGGGTTTATTGTTGTCAAAAAAATATTTTAGTGTAAATTTGTCATAAACATATCAGTTTAGACTTTTTTGTAATAAAAAATAATTTTGGGTGAATTTATCACATATATAGTAGCTTGAAGTTTTTCGTGATATTAACCCTTTCATTGTACGAGTGATCGACTTTAGAATTTTTTTGTAAAATTGTTTATTTCGAAAACAAACAAAGTCTAAATAAGTGGACTGTTCTTCGATTTTTAATTAGGGCTTTGTCAGCAAGGCCAGGCCAGGCCAGGCCAGCCTCCAGAAGTCCAGGCCAGTGTTGCATTAAGCTAAATATAACCTGCAGTGATGCGGCTACAGCATATGCCTGCGCCTCAATTTAGTTTAAGAAAACATCTTTTAAATTATTTGTTTTTTTATTAAAAAAACGCAGGCAAGACATTTCGGATTTTCCTTTGTTTTTTTTTTCTTTTGGTCGAAAGGATTTTTCTTTGTTTAAAGCAGAACTTAATACCAGTTTCCTAAGAAGACTGAGTCGCCTTCATACACGTGACTATTCCTGGTATATGTTGGAAGGTAATCTAGAGTGTGTTTGGCAACGTATCTGTTCTCAGGAACAATATATGAGCAGAAATTAGTCTTTTGATTATGTTACCGAGAACAGTTTTTGAGCAAAAAAAAAAAATATTTATCAACTGCACAAAATTTCTATTCCCACAATAGAAAAAGAACATAAATGTGTTTGATATGACCCTAAAAATTTATATTCCCGAATTTTTTTATTTGATTATAAATATATCAATGGAGGCAGCAACGACCGATGATCGGTGGGCTGGTGGCTGAGGCAGTCGACTCATGGTTGTAAAGATGATTATCAATTGTACACTAAGCTTATTTTTCATTTCTCCTTTTGTTCCCCGTAATAAATGATCTTCGATTACTGGCGACAGAAAATTGTTTTGGGGAATAAAAAAATTAATTTACATTTGCAAACGGGTTTTTGATCTTTTTTCTATTCCAAAAAATAAAAGAATGGATAAATAGAGAATCATAAACATTATCAAACGCATCCTTAATTTCCAATTATTACAAGGTCGTTTTTGGAAATATGGGGTTTAAAAACTGCATTTCTCTAAATAAATGCAATGTTCTTCAAATTTTGTTTAGTGCTTCGATAGCCTAATAAGCCCCGGGCTTTGGAAGCCCATATGGTCCGGCCTAGCGGTGCCTCACACTGAAATTATACGGGGAGAGTTTGAAAAAAAAAACTTCAAGTGTCCTCATTTTTTAAAGCAAGACTTGCAGTGAACTTTATTTCAAATAAGGACTTCAAATGCCCTCTTCATTTATTATTATTTTTTAAAAAAAGCCTCAGTAGGGATATTCTAGTCTTTTTACATTTTCTTTTCTTTTCTTTTCCTTTTTTTTTATTCCCCTCGCCAGTGGCAGTGGGCTGGCCGGCCTCGTGGGCCTCACGGCTGCCAGTGAGGGTTCAGCCCCCCCCGCTTGCTTGGCGAAGCAGACGATCTGACGCAGCGAAGTCACTGTCAACCCAGTGGAGATCGGAACAACATCAGGTCTGCCATGAGCGAAGAAGGTCCCAATCTCTAAACCAACAAACCCAAGAAAGGCAACCTCATCATCTCTCACTTTCACACCCTCACAAACAGACCCTTCAGATTGAACAAGATAAAAAAGTGAAAAAGGTCAAAAGCATCGTCAATCAACCAGCTTTGAGAATCCTTTGCCGCGTTTGCGTGTTTCGTTTTTACTTCAATAGTTAACGACCAAGGCAAGGGACGGCCTCCCGGCCGCTGGCGAGGGGAGCCCTCTCCAAATCCTGCGAGGGCTTAGCCCTCGCTGTCGGACCGGCCCTCGCGTGTGGCTGCGAGGCCACCCAGCTCGAGCAGATGAGCGGGAAGAGGGGAAAAAAAGGAAAAGGAAAGGGAAAAAAGGAATAATAAAGGAAAGAAAGGAAATAAATCAGAAAATATATAGCTTAAAGTGCAAAATCTACCGCTTCTAGAGAGACCAAGAGTTAGCGGCAATGACCATAATTCAATGTATCGATAAGGTTTTATTAAAATGTTTAAGTATCAAAATTATGTCTTCATCTAATATTTTAAGATTTTTGAACGGTTGGATCTATTAGAACAGTTAGTAACAGTCGCACAGAATTCGTAAGCTTTTCGCAACTCCTCCGTGTCTAAAAGCACTAAAAGCCCACACACCGTGCCCAGTGGTCTCCGATGCGTCCGGCGACCCCTTCTGGTCCAAGATTGTTCTTCACAGAATAAGACCTTTGTCAAGAACCCAAATGGAAAGGTGTTAAAGCCAGGCCACTCCGCGTATTTAGGGAATTTATCCCTCGTAAACGTCTCCCTATTAGTCATGTCGTTTAAAGTTCATGCCTCAGGTAGATATTTTAAACATGACCCCGTGTCGATTTTTACTAGTTCCATCGAAATTGGTTGCATAGTTCGGAAAAACGGTTCGAAATCGATGGCCATCACATTGCTGTCGACTCGTTCACGTCCACAAGAGTCGTACTCCATCTAATGTGAATGCAGTAAGATTGGAAAACGGTTCGAAATCGATGGCGTCACGTTGCTGTCGACTCGTTCATGTCCACAAGAGTCGTATTCCATATAATGCGAATGTAATGAGATTGGAAAACGATTTTCGAACGATGCTTTTTGTATTGAGCCCTTCCACAATCCTACTCCCTTTAGCTCGCTGGCCATTGGTCGATGCCCCGTCATCGGTAGGCTAGAAAGAAACGTCGCCCCGCATCTTATTTCACTAACTAGTAATCAAAACCAATCACGATTATGTTGGCATTCACAATATTATCATTCCGCGCGTTCTCGAATTGGATTTTCGGTTCGCTGTTTAGAATATTATGCGGCTTATATCATAATTTTCATCGGATAAGTATGACGGACAAATGCATCATAAGTTATTCTTTAACATTATAATTAGTTGTTCGTACTATATGCATATGTGCATTGATTTATCCTTTCCTTTCCTTTTTTTTTTTTCTAGTTTTGATTTTAAAAAAATTCCTATACCGATGCAATGTGGTCAACTCCATTTGTTAGATCAGCTCCCATTGAATCTCAGCTCTTCCTTTATGACAGAAAAGAATCACATGATCCTAAACCAATCTTACCTGACAATCAAAGTTTATGTGCATATATATCAAATCTGCCAAAAGGGATCATAAATTCATTTCTTAACTTATACATGTGGGCTGAGTTGTTGTGTGGATGATTTATAATCAATAATTGGGTTATAAAGAAGTTTAAACATAATATATGCATTAAATGGGCATAAACTGATATTATATGGGGTTTACAACTTACTTAGCTCAATCCATATCTATAAATATGTATTCATTTTCTCTCCCTCTCATTCGATTTCGTGGTCACTTACTTCGCACTCTCGCCTCGTTATGGATATGAGTTTTCCTAGATTTGATATATATGTGGAAGTGTTTTACGAATATGGATCGGATCGGATTATGTATTGCTAGATTTGCGTTGTAGTGAAATTAGTCAAAATGAGTTAAATGAATCCAATCGGATCGGCTGTGTTTAACCCGATTGGATCCATCAATTTAACGGGTCTAATTTTACAAAGATGGACGGGGCCAGCTAGAGCAGCCACGTCTTCTTTCTCGATGGCTTTGGGGTCACAATCTTGCCTCCAGTATCTGAAAACGTAAAATATGGAAGATAGTAGACAAGGAGACAAAAAAGGGAAGAAAAAAAGTATTTATTTTCCTTTTTTTTTTCATTTGTTGCTGTTTGACCTAGATGGTTGACTCGAGCCCACAAATTTTTTTTTTTTGGAACATGGCAAAAAATTTTAAATCTATTTTTGCAAGACCTTAGGTCTTTCGTGTAAGTCCATGAATAACGTGTGCTTTATTAAAGTAATCCGTTCACGCCTTCCCCTTCGCGCATCCTTGCTCTTCCTCGTGTGTTATTTCATCGGAATTGCTTTAGTCAAACAAAACAATTCCTTTAGAAAATCGATCCGGAAACGCCACTTATTTATTTCGTCGGTTTGATATTAAGACCGATATGGTCAGACACGGTTGGTCGATGCGGCATGAAACCCACACGGGATAAAAATACAAAATACGGGAATAAAAGACTTAAATATCAACTTGATGACACGACATAATTAATTTGGCAATTCAATTATTGTGCTTGTTCAGTACATACTGTGACATTGTAGTGCCAACCCACGAAGCACAAAGATGGATATGACTGATCGGTGATCGCCACGAGTTATTAGGTCAGATACATAGTACAAAATATAGAAAGAAAAGAGTTAAATATGACTTGACACGACATACTAAACTTGGCAATTTAATTATTTTGCCTGTTCGGCACATGTTGTGATATCTTAGGGCTAACCCACGAATCATAAAGATGGATATGAGGGATCGGTGATCACCGTGAGTTATTAGTTCAGGATATAGTTGATGGGTCTCTTTCAATTCCATCTCTGGATTCCCTGCTATCGAACCGGACATGAGAGTTATTAATTCCAAAGCCTCGAGTGTGAGAGGACTCGAAGCACAGGTTTTGACATGAATAATCGACATTTTTTGTCGAGGAAAAAATAAAAATAATCGACTTTTTGAAAGTAAAAATTGAAAGATTTTGTTGAACCACTACCAACTGTTCCAAAAGTTTAAGCTATATGCAATGTGGGACAATACATAACTTTAACACCCTCTCTCATATCCAAGCCGGATTACAAACAAAGCATGTGGAATTAGACGCATAGTCGCAAACAATAATAGAAGAGGGAGAGAGAGAGAGATAGATCACACTTAGTTTGATTTTTTTTTGCATAGTACTAAGTATGGACATATTTATTGGAGAGGCAAATAGGGGTTTGGAAAGATTTAAATGAACTCGAGACCTCTTGTTCTGATACCATAAAAGATTTTGTAGGACCACTATTAACTGTTCCAATAGTTTAAGCTATATCAGTAGACCTGTCAAAATGGGTCTAAAACACAATTATAAACCCATTTTTCTTTAAATGAGTCATTATGGGTCACTCTTATTTATCTTGTCAGCTATAAATGAGTTTTACAATAAGAAGGTAAAAATAGATGGGTCTTAATGGGTTTGGTCTAAACCCATGTACGACCCATTTAATTAAATTTCTTATTCTTCCCTCAATAGCCAAGGACCGGGGCCAACCCGGCGCTGGTGTTGGGGCCGGGATAGAGGCCGGGGCCTGATTCGGACCCCGGACTGGGACTAAAGTCGGGTCCGGGGATCGAGGTCGGGACCGGGGTCGAAGCCGGAGCTGGGGACCGAGGTTAGAGCACGGGGGATCGGGACTGAGGTCTGGGATAGGGGACAAAGGAGGGGTCGCAGATCGGGGCCGAGGACGGGGTCGGGGCCAAGATTCGAGACCATGGACGGAGGCCGGGTCCAGGCCCAAGATTGGGGACCGGGCTCGGGCCGGGGCTAGCGACCGGTGCTGGCAACCGGTGCCGACGACCAGCTACCGAGGTCGGCAATTGGCAACAGGGGACTGCACCCGGATCGAGACCGGGGTAGTTACCGGAGCCGGCGACTGGGGACCGAGTTCGGGGCCAATGATAGGGACAGGGACAGGGGCTAGGCCCAGGGTCGAAGCCAAGGACCGAGACTGGGAATCGGGGCCAAGGCAGGGATTCGGACCCGAGGCTGGCAATTGGCAATAGGGGGCAGGGACCAGGGCTAGGGTTGGGGGCGAGACCGATGGCGGGGCTCGAGGCCGAGTATGGGGTGACCCATATCCAATAAAAATGTCGATTTGTATTTCATGAAAATATCTCAGCAATATAATTTTATTAAACAATCATAAGAAATAATTTTTTATAGATTAAATTAGATATATAAGTGTTTTCTTAAATGAGTTCGGTTGAGTTGGGTATGGGTTGAGAAATTTGTGTTGTGCATAAATGAGTCGTAATTGGGTTAATGGGTCGATTTGAGTCGTATCATTTATGACCTGACCCAAACCACTCATTTGATACCCTTAACTATTAGGTGGATGGAGACCACATGAATATAAAGAGCATATAGGAGACATTCTTAAGCGATGTGGGACTACGAAAAGAGATCGTCTAACATTTCCTTAGAAGGTTAAGCCCTAACCTTGTAATTCAGGATGTCTGTGTTATGATGAATGACACAGATTATAACAAACAAAAGAAATATATAAAAGATTAAAAAAATTGCTCCTAAAAATCGGAGACCTGGGCGGTCCGTCTAAAAATGGATGGTCCGGATTGTAAGGTTAAGTACCTAACCTTCTAAGGAAAGGTTGGGCGATCCGGATCCACTACGACAACACATAACTTCAACAAAAATAAAAATTTAAACGTACATCTCTTCGGGAGAATTCTCTATGACTAAAAAAACGACAAGAAAATATAAAAAAATTAATTCAGAAATATAATATGCTTTGAACAAAAATGCTCTTAATCGATCGGAATTATTTAGGCGGTTGACATGTCAGACCCTTAGTTAAAATTGTCGGGTTCATTTCAGGCCATTATTTGAGACTGAAATAGCCACTTCATGACCTTATATTTAAAAAAAAAAGATCCATTTCAAATATTTATTAAGAAAGTGATGGCATTTCTAACTCTTTATTTGAAAATTTCTCGGATTCTAAAGCGACTTATAATTATTAAACTTTTGACCCGTTTTAGACCTGACCATTTTCTGTGCTCCGTCTCCATCATGAAGACGAAATAGATGCAACGTGACGACCAAGCACTCCTGGCTATCGGCTAACGTTCCAAGCGTCTTGCTCGTCGCTGTCGGTTGGCGTCAAGCATCTCATGCCACACGAAGAGCTTTTCTATCCCGATCTTAGTCTAGGTGACCGAGTTGACCAATGGGAATTACGGTATGTGATCATTGCTGAAGACAATTCGAGATTCAATAACCGGTCGCTGATTGTTCTATTTTGATGCTGAGAAAAATTCATTCTTATGGATGAGATTATACATTAAAAAAATTTATGCTTTATTATTCTACTTTACCCATTTTTTTTATGTGTTTTGTTTTGTAGTTTTCATATATCATCTCATAATATAAAAAATTATGTATTTTCGATCAACATCAATAACATTTTTATTTCGGATCGGCGGTCGATGAACCCTCAAAATATATAAAATAAAAATAAAAATAATCTAGAATAAATAGATAAATATGTAAAAAAAAATTGTGTACTTTCGATAATAACAAAAAAAAAAAAGAGGTCTCGGTCTGCTGCTATATAAAACAAATCTGACCCAAGCAAATGAAAATGTTGGTTTTGGAAAATGAACGGTCAAGATTCCCAAAAGCAGCCTCTCGAATCGAATCGTAGCCTTTCACGGTTTTGTCTGTAGGTTCACGACTTTGACCAGCGGAGTCAACGGTCGCGCATCCAGAAAATTCACCATGCCTCCTCTTCTGCGTCTCTCTCTCTTTTTCGTTTCTGTTTTATTCCCTGTTCTTCTCGACGCGGACCGTTTCTACCGCACAGGACGAAAGTTTTTGTTTTGGTTTTTGGATCAGTTGGTTGAGAAACTATTAATCTAGAGGTGATCGGTTTCAGGATGGATGATTTCCACCTAGAATTGAAAACGTCCGTTTGAGACTGATTTCGCAAAACACAAACCGTGAACCGATCGCTTGTTTAATGGATCCATTTGAAGATTGAACCATTGGTTTGGTCCGATTTTCGATTAGATCCCGATTATGGTCTTATCAAGTACCAACATCAATAAAAAAAGAAAAGGAAACTAATCTTTAACGGTTGAAGGAGGAAAAATTTCAATAATGCAATATAATAATGGGGACATCGATTTAGTATCATTGCCAAATGAAAAAAATTAAATATGTAAGATAACAAGTATTGTAATATTTGCAAAAATTATTTCAAAAGAATATGCATTTGTATTATATAAAAGGACCGGTCCGGTTGGGTCGATTGGATGGTTACCACCTGAAATCGAGACTCGAAATGGTACCCGCCGGTTTCAGAAAATAAAAATCGAGAATCGTATCATACCCGTTGGTTACCATCCAAATTAACCAATTGGGTACAGTTCGGTCTCGTTTGGATGCATCATCCCCAAGTTAAACTTGTGGATGCTTCATCTTAATTCGCCTTCGACTTTACCAAAGACCTCTAAATCTTAATTTTCGTGCTGGCGATATGACAAAGGCATTTCCCAAATTCGATTTATGATCACATTTCGAGGAAATTTTTTTTTACTAAGATGTCATTATCTAAAAAATTGAAAAAATTACAATAAAAAAAACCTAAACCTATTGTAATTATGTCAATTCAATTTTTTTTTGCCTGATTGAGTCTTAAAACTTTTATAATTATGTCAATTTAGTCCATCCGGCGAATTGTTGGCATGGATGCCGATCGGCCGTGGACATAATATTTTAATATTTTATTGATTTTTTTGTTTCGAATTTTCATATTTTTTTTTTATATTTTTATTTTTTACTTCCCCTTCCCAGCCTAGGAGGTCATCTTCTCCACAATGCTTTTCACAGGATCTTCTTCATAAGTCCTCCCCCTTGGACCTCACAAGAACCGTTCCCCATCAACGACGCCATCCACCAACTCCAACCAAAAGGATCGACGCCGGAACACCGCAATAGGAGAAATAAAGGCGAAACTATTAGAGTTAGTTTAATATATGATTATATTAATTGAAATTGTAATTACTGATTTTATCTAATAAATGTTGGATATAAGGGTTTTTAACGGGCCATATGAGCCTGGCTAGTGTAGGCCCAGTTCGGCCTAGCCCGTAATGAGAGGGTCCGCCAAAAACTCTACAAACAGGGTTAAGGCAACCCCCCTCTAACCCTAAGGATTCCATATGCCACTTCTTCTTGTGAGGGTGTCAAAGGAGAGCATGGAAGGTTGCATCATCGACGCTAGGCTTTCGAAGGTCACGGAGGGTAAGCGCCTAAGCATAGGATCGTTAGAATTCTGCATGAATATCGATGAATCTCAAATTAGGTGCACAAATTTTTTTAAACCATTAATGTGTTTCTAAATTCTAGTTATGTTGATTTTGGGATTGTCGTATTAGGGTTTATAACGACTTACATGTGGTATCGAAGCTGACATAGTTTAGATCTGGAACTATTGATTTTTGCAACTTTTCGAAAGTTTCGAAGGATGAAATTTAATTTTGATTACATATCCATGTTGTGCTCGACGAGGCCAGTGTTTTGAGTGATAGCGTGCATCTGGACGAGGTCATACGCTGCCGCACGAGCCATCGGAATTCTGAACGAGCACTATCGGTTATGCTTATTTTTAAAAATTTCGTCTAGTGAAACTTGAATTTTATCGCATATTTGTGATCTACTCATCGAGACGAGAAAAAAAGAGTGATTGTTGGCCACTAAATGAGGCCGGCAATAGCCTCATGCGCCCCACGTGGCGGCGCAGTGTATTCCATGCACGGACACCTAGGTGCGTGCATTGCATGCCCTCTAAGGCGGTTGTCTGTGTGCGCCAAGAGTGCAACACGTGTCCTGGGACACGTGTTAACATTGAGTTAATGCAGCGAGCGCACGAGTGAAATGCTGACACGTGACACGGTGACATCATTCGTGATGTCACTAATCACCTTTGACAATGGACCGGGTCGACCTGACTCGACTCGACCCGTGTTGACTGGGTAAACCCGTTGACTGATCCGATCGATGGACGATCAGACCGATGGTTGAATTGATTCTTTGAGCCGAGCAGTCTGGCAGGCTATCAAACCAGTCATTGGACCGGACCGACTGATGGCTGAAACGCCGCACGTGCAACGAGTCGCACGCACTGGATTTTTTTTGGCACATGCGGGAGCATCCGGGGTCCGATTTGGGCGATTTTGGTATCGTTGTTCTCGTATTGAAATTATCTACATCGTGGTATATATACTTTTAAAATTTTGAAGCTTTTAATGATGGAAAAATGCATAAAAACCTCACATTTGTACTTTTGATGGATATTTTAGGCTTTTTCCTTGCATTTCCATATGGTTTCGGAAATATTAAGGCTAGCTCATATGAATATGACCACATACAAGATGTGTTGAGTGTGTCGACATGTATACAGTTTAATATGCATCATGGTTAGAGCAATGCTTGTGGCATCCTTTGTGATTTTAGAATAAAATGCCCTATAATGCAGTCTAAAATCACTTGAATATGGTAAATGTGAGACATAAAAATTATATCTTCGGTATAATAGAGTTTCATAGATTCAATCGAGCAGTGACCGCCAAAATGGCACACATGATTGGATTTGAGAAATATCAGTCTCATGTTTTGGTGAGATGTCTTGTGTTCTAGTGCATAGTCATACTTCCAAAGGAGGTGATTGTGTGTTAGTACATGGAGAGACACAGTTACAACATATGATTGACCGACTCTAGTGAGTCATACACTCAAAGATGGTGATTCATGAAAATTGAAATATATTCTCATGGTCGCTGTCATATTGAGATTTTGCAACCGCATGTCACATATTTTGCCCAAAGGTGCTATGTGATCACGTATATAGCTCTCATGATGTGTATTTATGCAGTTCTAAACTGCACAATATTAATTTACAAGAGGTCACATGTGTAGCATAAGATTGAGTGACTAATCCTAGTGATTCATCTGCCCAAAGGTGATGATTCACAAAGGTTGTGGAATACTCTCATAATAGGTTGCCATGTATAAAGTGCACATTATGTATTCTGCCCAAAGATGTTTACATGATGGTGTATCTAACCCTTAATATGTGTACTTATAAGGTTCAATATATACAGTACTCACATGATGCCACTAGTATACATTGCTTGATATAGTTGTCACCTTCTCTATAAACGGTAACTCCATTAAGATTGAAGTTCATACTGATTTAGACTTTGTGAAGTAGGTAGAAGATTTTATGTTTGAGATATGGCCAAAAGTTTATATTACTCTTAATGAGGGTAGCTGGCAAGTTTTATTATCGGCAGTATACAACTTAGCAAGGCACATATTGTAGTCTCGGTTAAGAGCAATCAAATTTGATTGTTATTTCAGAAGCAATCCATTCAGTACCACTTTGAAAGTGGGTTGTTGTTCATAAAATTCTCAACGCAAGTGTACACGTCGAACAAGTGATATAATGATAAGAAAAGATATTGGGCCTAGAGATTGATGACTAATAAACTAATTAAATACTAAAAATGGACTAATTCTAAAATTTATCTGACAAATAAAAATAGAATTGAGAATAAAATAAAATTGACAATCTTAAAGATAAAATTTCAGAATTAGATGCGATAAAATCAATCAAATATATACGTTAGAGCATTCGATTTCACCATAACCATTAGACATGAATTTCATATCTTTATACCTACAAGAACGACATCAAACATGTGATAGCGAAATTTCCTCAGCTATTTACTATCCTATCTCTAGGCATAAAAAACCTACTTAGTTTATCAATCCACTATATATCTATGTGAATTTAAATAAGTATAAGTGGATTAAAATCTGTGAATATTCCTGATTTACAATGAGTATTTTGGATCATCTTATCACCGAAAGCTACACAAATAACATAGTACATTTCTATCCACGTTATAATTCATGATTGTATATTATAAGGAGCAATTTGCATATTATCACTTCTCAGTCTCAAACATGTAATCGAATTATTCAAGTGGTGGCCAGTCACTTAAAAGCATTAAGCATAATTGTCACGTCCCGCACCCCGGGCATGAGCACGCGAACATCCCTACAAGCAAACCAACAAAAATCTCTCGGCAGTCTCAAGATCCACCAATATGATCGAGAGATATAACAAAAACCATCAAGCATACGGAAGCGTTACTAACATAAACCCCCATACAAAATATAAAGATTAAGTGGGACCTGGATAGCATATATCATTCATACATCAAGGCGTACTGTTCATATAACTCGAATACTAAGCCCACTAAATAGAAGGCGGCAGGGTAAGCATATCAAAAGGAAACATCCACAAAATCCCTTAGGAATAGGGTCAGGTCGCCAGTCAAGATCGATCCATCAACTAAAGTATCCTAGGATGAGCTGTTGGAGTCGTCCGTGTCCTCTTCGTCCTCAGTAGGCTCATACTCAGAAAACGTCTCAGACAGAACCTCGACAGAATCCTCCATAGTCACCTCCAGTGATGACTCAGCAAGGTTCCCCTCGGATGCCTCTAGGATGATAACCTCCTCCCACTCCTGCTCCTCGGTGAACTCCATGGTCGATGTTCGCTCTGGTTCGTTCCTAGACCCTACCACTGACCCCCCCGGTAACTCCTGCTCGGCTACGGTCTGGCACCAATCAGGAATGAGACCCTGTGGTACCTCATGGGGCTTCATCGGCCCTATCTGTGAGTCACCCTCCTTCTTGAACCATGCATCGAACCTATGAGACTGCCACTTAGGCTTACCCTCGTCCACCCATACAACGGTACATTTCCTCACATATACGTTCCCCTGTCTATCCGGGAATTCATCATAGTACGCCGTCATCTCTTTTGGGTCCCTAAAACGAATTGGCTACATAACTATGACCTATGATCTGTAAAGTAAAGGTTTTCCCAAAAGGGGTGAGATGCACATCTCAGTAAGAAAAACCTAACCCCAAGTCAGGTTGACAGTCTACTCAGGTAATCGCATCCCTCAACAGGTCCAAACTCAATAAAGATACATGCATGTCAATCACAATCAAGAAACAACAACATACAGAAGACAGGCATGCGGTTATGATCTCGTGTCACGTTCAAGTGCACATGTACTCTCAGCCTATCACTTCACTAAATCCATCAACCTCCGCCTGCCTCATTCTCTAGCCCGCGAACTAGTCGCCTCAGGCTTGGTCCATGTAAACACATCAGACCTTCATTGGTGACCCGCGTAAAGGCATCAAGTCCCGATGAATTCTCCAAGCAAGGCTCATTAACTCATACTCCGTCCCGCGAATAATTCGCATCAGGACGGTGGCTATCTCAACCCTGCGACTTCGTCGCATCAAGGCGCCACCTAACATACTTCATCCCGCGACCTCGTCGCATTAGGGTCTCATCCTCCTACTCCGCGCCTCATAGGCCTCAGGGTCTCGCCATGCCACGCTCATGCCACATCACCTTGAATGCCTTGAATTTCAATTCAGTTTCACACTCACTGGCAAGCACACATTCAAATGCATTTCATAAATTTCGTGGCATGCAACTTAATTTAAATGGCACACAGACATGGCAAACAATTTTGGCATAGGCAATGTCATACAATCATTCCTTAACGTCTTAGGACATATCAAGCTATCCCATTTGGAAATTTTCTCATAAATCACTCCAATCGATTATCGACTTACCCAATCAAGTCCAATCCCCCTAGCCTCGATTTAGGAATTTTCTTACCTTAGCTTGACTACACCAATTACTCCTCTTTGAGCTCCAAAGTTTTGGCCAACCCCAAATCCAAGGGTCAATTTATCGCGCAAATTGGAATATTCAATCGATCCGTCAATTTTTAAGTCAAATCCCTTAATTCATCAATCCAAATCATCCATAACTCAATTCTCAACACTTCATTACATCGCAATCATCAAACTTGCAGCTCCAACCATCACCTAAAGCCCTTAACAGGTTCGGTTTGGCCCGGCATTGAACCGATTCCATTCGGTTCTGTTCATGCCGGGTCCAACCGGTCCTAATCTACTCCAGATCCATCAATTATACACTATCCTACCTCTTATAATGTCTACCTAAGGGTTTGGGAGGCTCACCGGTTATTTGGAGTCGGTTGATCGCCAGAAACTCGTTGAAACTTGCCGGAACGCCTAGGGTCAAAATACCGACAAATTCTGTCCAATATATACAAGGCCGGTTCCTGATCAAAATCTTATCAAATAAATCATCAATTTTTACCACAGAATGCTATATGTGTCTACTGAGCCTCCACGAAATTTGAGCTCAAGACTCAAAGGTTTCGGCCATCAAAGAGGGTGAGAACCGAACCTACCTCTGGTTGGTTCCTAATCTATCGGCTCGCGGGAGATCGCTTGCCCAGAACTTCACAGTGCTCCAAACGCCTTGATTCTTATTGGAGGACATCGGCAAGACGTGGATCTTCACTGTGGTGGTTGGCCGGTAGGTGGTCGGAAGGGCCGGTCGTGGCCAGCAAACAAGCGGCATGGGTCTGGTCGGCGAGCGGCAGAATGAAGGTGAAGGAAGAAGATGGTGCTCGGTGATCTTTGGGGAGTGGATGGCCGAATGGGGTTGTGAAGAGAGAGAAGAGAGAGAGAGTTTGTTTATATCCAAAATTTGGTCCAAGAGAGTTGAATGGTAGGTGTGAAAAAGGTGATATGACCTTGCTTCACCATCTATTGACACATGGCAAGTGCTTTATCTAATGAAGATCCAATGGCCATATTTAATCCTTGTTTTTTGGCAGCCTTGGGAAGGAAAAATGTTCAATTTGCCATTCTTCAATTATAAATACAAAGTTCTAAGTTCGAGAGGCAAAACTGTCATTTTACCCCCGACGTTCAGAAAGTCGTTTTTCTCGTTCCAGGATTATTTGATAGGGCGACGGCCAATTCAAATGACGTTGCAATTCTTGATTTTTTATTTCAAACTTTTCAGGACTCGTTTCTGATAGTTTTCTCTATCAGACATGATTCCAGCCTATCCCGAACTGACGGGCAGCTTTTGCAGACTTTACGCGTATCGATCCGGTGATTCGTGTCACGTTTAGGGCTCGTCAATTCATGGCGACTTTGGTTGTCATGTAATTGTGAGGGTTTATTACTAGTCTTTATGGTCTCGATAGTCACAGTCCGATTTAGGATAATTTTGCAAATCATACGTTGGTTAAGCGGCATCACCCGCGCTCCAATCGTACGACACTCGCATGGTAATCCTTAATTGTTCTTAGATCGGCCTTTTGGTGGTTCTAAATATCCCATCAACAATCCTTATTGTCAAAGCGTCATTTCTTATCTGAGTCGCCTAGGTCCACGTACCTCGTCTTGCGTTAGCCTTTCCCCTTTGATCAGTCTACTCAAATCGATCAGATTTGAGCGGAATACGACTGAAATACATTGCTTAATATATATAAACTTCTCATTACAGAGTCTGAAGTTGATTGAAAATCAAAATGTCACAATAATAATATATAACTCACATGAATGAAATCACTTATAAAATATAAACATCATGAAATTCATATCATCATGATTAGGCTACATTGTAATCCTAACGGAAAGAAAATTAGAAATAACAGAAGAAAAAATAAAGATCAAAATTAAATCAAACATCTTAAATCAAAGTACAAGAATTTTGTCACCACTTTGTCTTCTCTTCAAAATACTTGAAAAGCTCCAAGAACGACGTTGGAAGAAAAGTAAAGTGAAAAGATGAAAAAATATCGACGTCTCTCTAAAGCTAATCCTCCCTCTAGAATAACATTGCAGATTCATAAAAATAAATAAAATCTTAAATATAATATCAAGATATTCTAAAAATAATTAAATCTCTAGGATAAGATTGAAATATTCTAAAAACAAGGCAATCGTCTAAAAATTCTGCTGGTGGCAACTTGATTATCTTCTCTCTCTTTTTTTCCCCTTTATCTTCTCCATATATCATTATCTTGCATAAACAATAAAAATCTGAATAAATAGAAGGAAATTGAAATATTTTCTCACGGATAACACATTATTTGTTGCTTAAAATAGGTAAAATAACTCTATTTTTTTTATAGAGTTATCAAACCTCCAAACGTAACATTTTGCTAGTCCTTGAGTAAAAGCAAGAGATAACACATATCAAATCATTCCATAACTTTTTTCCATAATTGTTTTTTTATAACTGAAGTGTCCGGGCCAGCTTGCGCGCACCTCGACTATTCCTCATTCTTCCATAATTGTTCATATTTACAATTCAAAGAAAAATAAAATTTCATCTAAACATTGAAAATAAGTTAAACTAATTCTAATTATGCGATCCACTTGTGTGTGTGAATCCCTATCTTTTCAAATTATGCGCAATCCTGATAAATTCACATTAGTATGTAACTTCTCAAAAACTCTCAAGAATATGACCAAATCTCATATGTTTGCTTTTCATTCCTATCTCCACTAATGTAAGCTAATCATCCAACCAAAAATTAATAGGACTTTTCTGAGGTTGTAATGTGAGGCTGAGCAAACGATGAGATAAAGGTACAGTTAAGCTCAAATCATCCATTAACAAATTGATTTCTAGGATATAATTAGAGCTCGTGTCACTATCTTCAATTTCACTCCTTGAACATAATCATTCTGCCTCTGCTTATCATCAATTTATTTTTTTTCTTTTTCTTTTTTCTTTCTTCTCTTTTTTTTTTTCAATTGCTTTATGGCGGAGTTTCTTCCTAAGTCTCTCCAGATATAATATGAATATTCCCAACCCATTGAGTATCCAAACGGCTCACTCAATTGAAAGTTGGATAGGGAACCGTAAAAGCAATTTTTTTTTTTATCAATACACCCCAAACAACAATAAAAAAAAAATCATGTTCCACCCTTCCTCCCAACTTGCAATTATGCTCAATTTTTTTTAATCCTAAAAATCAACATGTTCATGGGTGTGGAGTAATGATATAATTTTGTAAAAGCTGGGCTAAAATCATGTCGGCGGCAATGAAAAAATTGAATAAAAATTACGACTCAACAAGATGACTAGAGATAAATAAATATGGTTGGCTTGAAAGGTTCAATCGGTCCAAAAAATTGCCTAAATCATTTTCTTAGTTAGATGTAGCTTAGGATTTCGCCTCAAGAAGAAATCAAACAAATTCTAAGATTTGGGTGAGATATAAGAAAATCACACACTTCACACAAATCTTCTCTGGATGCACACATAACTCAAAAAAAAAAATTAAGGACTTTTAGTGCTCAGTAAGTGGATCGACATAATCAAAATCAAAACTTACATAGTTGGAGCAGAATTCAAATTTTCCTAAGAATTGCAAAAATTCACAATACAGAATGCAACCATGAAAGAAAGCATGAATTATCACACACAAAAATAGATTTGATTTCTTCTCCCCCCAAACTTGAATAAACATTGTCCTCAATGTGAAAGACAAAATAAAAATATGAATAAGAAAACTTTTCTTATTTTAAGATATGTTCACTGATGGCCTTGATAAAGAGAACTCCAAATTGCTGATCCATCAAGAAAGAAAATTAACCTGCATAGAATAGAGAAAAATTAATCTTTTTTGTTTTTTTAACTTTTTGTAAAAAAAATTTGCTAAAAAAATGAATTTAAAACATTAACAAAGAAACATAATGAAAACGCTTGGGTTGCCTCCCAAGAAACGCTTGCTTTATAGTTTTCAACCAAACTCTTAGATAACGTTTTCTGGAGGATGAAGTTCAATGATGGTCTTTTGCTTGTTGTATCCACTTTCAAAGAAGGGCTTCAGACGTTGACCTTGTCATTTGCAACTTTAACTGTTTCGTATGGAAATACCTGTGTGATTGAAAAAAAGGACCAAACATCGGGATGGTAACTTTCCTGAAAAAAGTTTAAGACGATAGTTATAAAGTAAAACTTTTTGCCCAATTTTGAACTCTCTTCTAAATATTTGCTTGTCATGCCATTTTTTGTATGCTCCTTGTACATATGAGGATTTTCATAAGCCTCATTACGAAATTCCTCCAATTCATTCAGTTGCAACAATCTTCTTTCACCCGCAGACTGCACGTCAAAATTTAAAAATTTCAAAGCCCAATATGCTCTATGCTCCAATTTCACTAGTAAATGACAAGCTTTTTCAAATAATAGCCTCAAAGGAGACATCCCAATTGGGGTTTTGAAAGCTGTCCTATAGGCCCAAAAGTGCATTATCAAGTTTCATTGACCAATCTTTTTTAGAAGCATCCACTGACCAATCTTTCTTAGAAGCATTCATTGTTTTTTTTTTAATTCTCTTGATTTCCATATTTGAAAATTCTTCCTGACCACTAGTCTGAGGATGATAAGGTGTTGAGAGTTTATGGGTGACTCCGTACTTATTTAAAAGTGCTTCAAACTGTTTGTTGCAAAAATGTGTTCCCCTATCACTTATGATAGCTCTAGGTGTGCCAAATCAAGTAAAAATATTTTTCTTCAAGAATTTAACCACAACCTTAGCATCATTTGTTGGCAATGCTACAACTTCTACCCACTTAGATACATACTCCACAGCAACTAAAATGTATAAATTCCCATGAGAAGGTGTAAAAAGTCCCATAAAATCAATACCCCAAACATCAAATAATTCACAAACAGTAATGTTGTTTAAAGGCATCTCATTTTTTTAGAAATATTTCTCGTTCTCTGACACCGATCACATGAAGCAATATAAGAGTATGCATCTTTAAAAAGTATAGGCCAATAAAATCCAGACTGTAAAATCTTAGTTGCAGTTTTAGTGGCACTAAAATGACCACCTGTCTCTCCTTCATGACAATGATGTAAAATGCTTGCCCTCTCTTCGTCTGGAACACATCTCCTTATGATTTGATCAAATAAATTTTAAACAAGAAAGGCTCTTCTCAAAAATAATTTTTAACATCATAAAAGAATTTTTTCTTCTGTTGATATGACAATTTAGGAGGAAGAACATTACTTACCAAATAATTCATAAAGTCAACGTACCAAGGAATGTTTGTGGATTTGATGAAAAAAATTTCTCACCAAGGAACTCTTGTAGAATTGGGCTTACCTCTTCTTCTGAATTCGGGATTCTAGATAAGTGATCTGCAACTAGATTTTCAATCCATTTTTTATCTTTAATTTCCAAGTCAAATTCTTGCAGCAATAGAATCCATCTGATCAACTGGGGTTTTGATTCTTTCTTTTCCAGCAGATATTTAAGAGCAGAGTGGTCAGAATAAATTATAACTTTTAAGTCAATTAAATAAGAATGAAATTTATCAAAAGCAAAAACTACCGTCAATAGTTCCTTTTCTGTTGTTGAATAGTTCAATTGTACACCTGATAAGGTTCGTCTGGCACAGTAAATGGTTTGAAAAACTCCATTCTTCCTTTGTCCCAAGACAACTCCCACTGCAAAATCGATGGCATCACACATCAGCTCAAAAGGTAAATTCCATTCTGGTGTTGTCATGAATGGTGCTCACTTTAACTTTTTCTTTAAAGTTTTAAAAGCTTGCACACATTCATCAGAAAAATTAAATGGAGTATCTTTTATCAAAAGATTAGAAAGACGTTTAGCAATTTTTGAAAATCTTTTAAACCGCCTATAGAATCCTGCATGGCCCAAAAATTCTCTGACAAGTTTCACAGAAGTTGGTGGAGGCAATTTTGCAATGACCTCCACTTTGGTGCAATCAACTTCAGTTCCATTTTTAGAGATCTTATGCCCGAGTGCTATTCCTTCTTAGACCATAAAATAACACTTCTCCCAATTCGAAACAAGGTTAGTCTTCTTACATCTTTGTAAGACCAAAGCTAAATTATTTAAACAAGAATCATGAGCCAAAAATGGAAAAAATCATCCATGAAAATCTCAATATATTTTTCAACCATATCAGAAAAAATGGCCATCATGTATTTTTGAAAAGTAGATGGTGCATTACAAAGACCAAAGGGCATTCTTCTAAAAGTAAAGGTACCACAAGGACAAGTGAAAGTAGTTTTCTCTTGATCTTCTGGTGCAATAGGAATCTGATTATACATGAATATCCATCAAGAAAACAATAAAAGTCATGCCCTGCAAGTTTTTCCAACATCTGATCAATAAATGGTAAAGGAAAGTGATATTTTCTAGTGGCATCATTCAATTTTCTGTTATCCATACAAACAAGCCACCCAGTAACTGTCTTAGTTGGAATCATTTCATTGTTGTCATTTTTCTAAACAGTCATACCTCCTTTTTTTGGCACCACTTGGACCGGGCTTACTTAGAAACTATCAGATATAGGATAGATGATCCCTGCATCAAGTAATTTAATTACCTCAGTCTTCACTACTTCTTGCATTTTTGGGTTCAAATGTCTCTGAGGTTGATAGTGGGTTTGTATTGTTCCTCCATCAAAATTTTATGGATGCAAAGTGAAGGGCTAATTCCGACCAAAAAAAAAGTGAAGCACTAGTTCCCTTGATGTCAGCTATTTTCCATCCAATTGCATCCTTATGCTCTCTTAACACTCTGAGCAGTTTCTCCTCCATCAAATCTGTCAAAGAAGAAGATATAATTACTGGTAAAGAAGAATCTCTATCAAAATAAGCATATTTTAAGTGAGAAAGTAAGGAATTGAGTTCAAGAATTGGAGGCTATTCAATTGATGGTTTAGGCTTTGTTGAGTGTTGTCCCAACTCCTCAAATTTTGTTGCCTTTTGCCTTGAATATGATGGATTTGCTTCCATAAAATTTGCATACTCCTTTATCTCCTCATTCTCAATTTCTTTGTCCCTTTTGTTGAACCAAACATGCTTCAAGTGGATCTTTAAAAGTATTTTCCTTAAAAACTTTGTTCACCAACTTGTCAATTGTCTCAACTCTAAAGCAAGAATTATCATTAGGAGGATATTTCATGGCTTAAAAAAATATTAAAGGTAACAACATCATTTTGAACTCTAAGAATCAACTTCCCTCGTTGTACATCAATAAGAGCTCTTCCTAGTGCTAGAAAAGGCCAACCTAGGATAAGTTGTACCTCAAAATCTTCCTCCATGTCAAGAATTATGAAATCTGCAGGAAAGATAAACTTGTCAAATTTTACCAATACATCTTCGACAATACCATTACGATATTTAATTGATCGATCCGCCAATTGAAGCGACATTGTGCTTGCTTTTACTTCACTCAATCATAATTTCTTGAAAATCGATAGAGGCATCAAATTAATGCTTGCACCTAAATCACACAATGCATTTTCAAAGTAAGAATCCCTAACAGTGCAAGGAATTGTGAAACTTCTTGAATCTTTTAACTTCGAAGTTAATTTATTTTGCAAGATGGATGAGCATTCTTCGTTCAACTTCACTGTTTTATAATCCTCTAATTTTCTTTTGTTTGCCAAAATCTCCTCCAAAAATTTTGCATAGCTAGGCATTTGAGCTAAAGCATCTGCAAAAGGAATGTTAATGTGAAATTTTTTAAATACATCAAGAAATTTAGAGAATTGCTTATTTATTTTGTGCTGTTGAAGTCGTTGAGGGAATGGAACTGGTGGCACATATAGCTTTGGATCATCTGGAAAAAGTCTACTTTTGCTTGCCTCCTTTGATTGCTGATTGACTTCCTCTTCTTTGCCTCTAGAAGTCTCTTGTTTAGCATCTTTTTGTCCCATTTGTTTACTACTTCTCAATGTTATAGCTTTTACATCTTCAATTGGATATTTCTCTGTATTGCTAGGCAAAGAACCATGTTGTCTTCCTGATATCATGTTTGCTAATTGATCTACTTGCATCTCCAGATTTGTAATTGAAACCTTTTGGTTTTGAAATCTCACATATGTGCTCTTGATAAAGTCCTGAGTGGTGCTAGCAAGTTTGGTGACTATATCTTCCAAATTAGACTTTGTCTCTTCTCATTGTTTAAAACCCGGTGGTGATTTCATCACATTTTGATTACTCCATGAAAAATTTGGATGATTGCGCCACCCCAGATTGTATGTGTTGGAATAGGGATTATTCTACAATATGTTAAAATTCCAAACAAAATTAGCATTTTCACTAGATTGTGTAAAAATGTTACTTATCGAACATTTTACTCTAACTTGTCCTCCACCACAAAAATCACATGTCATATTCTGAATTGGCATGACTGAAACACTCATGTTATCTGTCACACCCCGCGCTTCGGGCACGAGCACGCGACTCCCTGCAAGCAAACCAAATATCTCTTGCGGTCCTAAGATGCACAATTAAGACAAGAGACGTGATATATATGTATGTACAAAGCATGCGGAAGCGACAATGAAATAACTCATCTGTACAAAATATAAGTTAAGTGGGGCTTGGATAGCATAAAACTGTCATACATAATAACCGACTGCTCATACTTAAAGTCCACTGTTCGTACAAATACATAAGTACTGAATCCGATAAGCAAGGGGGGTGACGGGGTGATCATACAAAATGGACCATCAACAAAATCCAAAATAACCATGGTCGGGGTCGCCACAGAAGATCAAGCCACAAACTAGAATTTCCTAGGAAAAGCTACTGAAGTCCTCTGTGCCCTCAGCATCCTCCGTCGGCTCATACTCTGAGAACGTCTCGGAGCGAACCTCAATGATATCCTCCATGGTCTCCTCATGCAATGGCTCAGCGAAATCCTCCTCGGTCGCCTCCAGCACAATAACCTCACCCTCGGTAAACTCTAGAGTCGGGGTCCTCTCCGGTCCGTTCCTAGAACCGGCTATCGATCCCTCTACCTAATTCTGGTCCCGACCGGGGTGGCACCAATCAGGGATCACTCCCTTGGGCACCTCATGGGGATTTAACGGCCCAATCGACTCGTCTCCAACCTTCCTAAATCACGCTTTGTACCTATGAGGCTTCTAGTTTATACTACCCTTGTCAACCCATACCACTGTACACTTCCTCCCGTATATGGTCCCCTGATCGTCAGGGAACTCATCAAAATATACGATCATTTTCTACGGGTCTCCAAAGCGAATAGGCCATATAGTCAAGGCCTAGGATATGTAAAAATAAAGATCCATAAAGGGGTGAGATACACATATCAGTAAAAGAGTCCTAATCCTAGGTCAGACCGACTGTCCACTCAGGCAGTTATTTACCCCAAAATTCCAAACTCATAATCACACGGGCACATACAATTAAAGATGACGACACACAGATGACAGGCATGCAACTATGACATCATATCACACTTAGATGATCATGCACACCTCATCCTGCCACTTCACCATAACCATCTCTTCCTACCTGTCTCATTCTCATGCCCGCGATTAGATTGTATCAGGCTTGGTCTGTGTAAACGCATCAAACCGTCATTGACAACCCGCGTAAACGCATCAGGTTTTATTGATTTTTCAGGCCAATATCGGCACCTCATATCTCCGTCTCACTATTAGATCGTATCAGGACCGTGGCCATCTCAACCCCGCGATTAGATCGCATCAGGGCGCCAAGCAACCTCTACCTCACGCCTCAGAGTATCAACCATCTCACCCCGCATCTCGTATGTATCAGGGTCTCACCTCGCCTCCGCCATGCCACAAT
The DNA here is from genome assembly GCA_028455895.1 of Rhodomyrtus tomentosa. Taxonomy (NCBI): domain Eukaryota; kingdom Viridiplantae; phylum Streptophyta; class Magnoliopsida; order Myrtales; family Myrtaceae; genus Rhodomyrtus; species Rhodomyrtus tomentosa. The sequence goes on along the minus strand of JAPCWY010000002.1, from coordinate 12,007,856 downwards.
CACAACTCATGCACACAAGGTCAAGTGTAACTCACGCATTAACAATGCATCCATGGCATGCAAGGCGATTCAAATGCACAATCAAATGTGGAAATTTACTCAGGGCACAAGCATAATCAAACAATTGAATCATCAAAACTCTTCTAGCATACACAAGTATCAATCATCTTGAAATCCCTCACAAATCAATCAAACTATCGTCCGACTCACCCAATTGAGTCCAATCGTCCTATTCTAAGTTGAGGATCCCCTTACCTTGAATTTGATATCACAATTTTCTCTTCTTGAGCCTCCATAATTTTCGGCTTCAAGAGTCCAAGGTCGAACTCACCGCGCAACCTAGGAATTTCAACCAATTCGTCAATTTCCTTTGTCTAATTCCTCAATCCATGAACCACAAATCTCCATAACATAGTCCCCATCATCCTAGTGTCTAAATCACCAATTTGAGACTCGAAATCATCAGCCCTCAACCCCAACAGATTCGGTCTTGCACAAAACTGAACCGGTCCTTTTAGGTTCTGTGCAAACCGAACACAACCGGTCTTAAATCTCTGCCAAATCCATCATTTACTAACTAACATACCTCTTAACATGTCTATCTAAGGGTCTATACCGTGGGTTTGAAGTCGAGTCGTTGCCAGAATCCCGTCAGAAGTTGCCGGATCTTCAAGGTCAGTAACCGGTAGTTTCTGCCCAAGGTTTACAAGACCCATTCAAGGTCAAAACTTCATTAAATCATTCTCAAATTTTTACCACAGATTGATATACATGTCTCCTAGACCTCCACAAAATTTGACCTCAAGATTCCAACATTTCGGCCTCCTAAGGGGTCAGAAACATCACCTACCTCAGATTGGATCAGTTTTCGTCGACTCTCGGGAAAACGCTTGGCCAGAGCTTCTCGGTGGTCCAAACAGCTTGCTTCTAGTTCGAGGAGGTCGGGAAGACGTTGAGCTAAGAGGGTGTGATCAGTGCGCCAGCAGGTGGTGGCCAGAGGATGGCGTCGACGGCGGCGAACGGGAGCGGCAAGGGCGGTCGTCGGGCGGTAGTGAAGAAGGAAGAAGAAGATGAAGATTTCGATGGTGGTGAGGTGTATGGCCGGTCAAAGTGAGAGGAAATAGAGAGAAAAAGGACTATATACAAGGCTCAAGTCAAAGAGTGGAATGGTAGATAGGGAATAGTGGACTTGACCACTCTTTAATCCATCTTTTGACACTTGTCCCACATGTAATTCATGCTTGATCCAATGGCCACCATTTCTCCACTTTTTTGGCAGTCTTGGGGGAGGGATAAAGACCAAAATGCCCTTCCTTATTTGCATGGGCAAGGCTTAAGCTTGAGGGGCAAAATGACGAAACGTCGTTTTTCTCGTTCCAATAATCTTCGATAGGGCGACGACCAATCCGAATATAACGTTGGAATTCTTGATTCTTCATTTTCAATTTTCAAGACTTTTTTCTGATGGTTTTCTCTATCAGACGTGGTTCCAGCCTATCCCGAACCAACGGGTGGCTTTTGCAGACATTACGCGTATCGACCCCGTGATTCATATCACGTTTAGGCCTCGTTAATTCGTGGCGACTTTGGTTGTCATGTAATTGTGAGGATCTATCACTAGTTCCTGTGGTCTTGATCATCACTGTTCGATTTGAAAAAATTTTGCAAATCATACGTTGGTTAAGCTGTATCACCCGCACTCTAGTCGTATGATACTCGCAAGGCATTCCTCAATCGTTCTTAGATCGGCCTTTTTGTGGTTCTAAATATCCCCTCGACAATTCTTATGGTCAAAGCGTCATTTCTTTTTCAAGTTCCCTAGGTCCACATACCTCGTCTTGCGTTAGCCTTTCCCTTTTGGTCAGCCTACTCGAATTGATTAGATTCGAGCGAGATACGACTGAAATACGTCTCTAGATTTACTTCTCATTAATGAGTCTGAAATCAACTGGAAATCAGAATGTCACATTATCTATCTTTTTTGTTGAGTACTTCAAGTTGTGCTGCAATTGCAGTGAGAACATCTATTTCGTGAAGTCTGCTAGATTTTGGCATAGGTATCCTCTCAGTAGGCCACTAATAACTATTGGATGCCATTTTCTTTAATAGGTTGTACGCTTCTTCTGGTGTTTTATTATTCAGAGTTCCCCCTGCAGCTGTATCAATTATAGAATGAATATTTGCACTAGACCCATTATAAAAAGTTTATACCCGCATCCATACGGGAAGTCCATGATGTAGACATCTCCTAAGAAACTCCTTGAATCTTTTCCATGATTCATACAATGATTCATTATCCATCTGTATAAAATTAGTAATATCATTACGTTTTTTTGCAGATTTTGCAGGTGGAAATAACTTACCAAGAAATTTTTTAGCCATATCATTCCATGCAGTGATTGATCCTGCAGGAAGAGAAGAGAGACAACTCTTAGCCTTGTCTTTGAGAGAAAACAAAAATAATCTTAATCTAATATCATCATCTGTAACTCCATTATATTTAATTGTGTCACAGATTTCAAGAAAAGCATCGATGTGAGCATTTGGATCATCGCTTGATAGTCCACTAAATTGCAATGATTGTTGAAGCTTTTGAACGAGTGATGGCTTGATCTCAAAGTTATTCACTTGGATTTCAGGCCTCTTGATGCTTTGATGTGGTGCCCTGAACTGTTGGCGCAGCATAATATCTCAAGAGTCTATGTTGATCTTAAACATCTCCCATCTTTTCAGTGTGATTTCTCTATTCTCTTAGTCTCTTTTTGAATGTACGTTCAAGTTTTGGATCAAACTCGGCAAGCTTTCCTTGTTGGCTACATGCCATACACCGATATATGTCTGCAAAAAAGAAAAAAAAAGTTGAAAGCTAGATTAAACTTAGAATTATCCTATATCAATATTAACTAGTATTAAACAATCAGTCCCGGCAACGATGCCAAAAACTTGTTCGCAAAATTCTCAACCCAAATGCACATATTGAACAAGTAGTATAATGATGAGAAAAGATATCGTCCCACAGATACTGATGATTAATAAACTAATTAAATACTAAAAATGGACTAATTCTAAAATTTATTTAACAAATAAAAATAGAATTGAGAATAAAATAAAATTGACAATCTTAAAGATAAAGATTTAGAATTATATGTGACAAAATCAATCAAATATCCGATTTCACCATAACCACTAGACATGAATTTCATATCTTTACGAATACAAGAACGACATCAAAAATGTAATAGCGAAATTTCCTCAGCTATTCACTAGCTTATCTCTCGACATAATAAACCTACTTAGTTTATCAATCCATTATATCTCTATGTGAATTTAAATAAACATAAGTGCATTAAAATTTATCTCCATTTACAATGAGTCTTTTAAATCATCTTATCATCGAAAAGTACACAAATAAAATAGTATATTTCTATCCATGTTGTAACGCATGGTTATATATTATAAAGAGCAATTGCATAGTATCACTTCTCAGTCTCAAACATGCATATCGAATCATACAAGTGGTGGCCAGTCACTTAAGAGCATTAAGCATAATAATATATAACTCACATAAACGAAATCACTTGCAAAATATAAACATCATGAAATTTATATCATCATGATTAGGCTACATCGTATCTTTAACGAAAGAAATTAGAACATAACAGAAGAAAAAATATAAATATAAATTAAATCAAACATCTTGAATCAAAGAACAAAATTCTGTCACCACTTTACCTTCTCTTCAAAATACTTGAAAAAGCTCCAAGAACGACGATGGAAGAAAAATTAAAGTGAACATCTCTCTAAAGCTAATACTTCCTCTAGAATAACATTCCAGATTCATAAAAATAAATAAAATCCTAACTATAACATCAAGATATTTTAAAAATAATTGAATCTCTAAGGATAAGCTTGAGATATTCTAAAAACAAGGTAATTTTTCAAAAATTTTGCTAGTGACGTCTTGATTCTCTTTTTTTTTTCCTTTATCTTCTCCATATATCATTATCATGCATAAACAAGAAAAATCTGAATAAATAGAAGAAAATCGAAACATTTATCACATATAACACATTATTTGTTGCTCAAAATAAGTAAGATAACTATATTTTTTTGATAGAGTTATCAGTTTCCAGCTGATTTCACAGCTATATAGCTGATGAAAGCCATGATGACTTGTAACTGTGTCTTATCTAGTGTTGATATTGTGATACAACTGCGAAAACTCTTCAATATAAAGTTAAGATGGATCTTACGGAACTAGAGATTACGTCATAAGGATGGTGGACACCTTGAGCAAGAAGCTTGAAAATCATACTCATAAAATAACTCATGAAATCATTGGTCCTTTGATAATTGGGTCCACATATAAATAGTGACCACAACTTCTTTTGTGAGAAAAAAAAGTCACATAAAGAAGGAATGCAGTAAACACAAATATTGGTCATCTAAGTATGAGTATACAGATAATGATTATTTGGTTTTGATTCGTGAATCTAATCTATCAGAAGCCTCATCCAGTTTATGGAAGCTAGATAAAGGTGTAACCAATTGTGTTGTGTTCACTATATAAGGATTCATGAATCGCAAAAGGCCAAATAAGAGTGAATCGAAGTTCACTGTAGGAAACAACAATGAAGTTGACGTCGAGTTCATAGGAGATATCATTTTAATTGCAGTTTCTGATTTTGATTTGACATTAAGGAACACATTTATTGTACCTTTTTTTAGGCGGAACTTAGTTTCGTATCATGTTTGGCTATGTATAGTTACTCTTTTGAATTGAAAGAACAACGGAATCTTTGTGTTCTCAAGTCAAATAAAGCTGGATGCTGTAATGTGTCCAATGGATTATACATATTGTGCTTCTCCCAATGATATCCTATAGAGTTATCCTAATGTTGGCTTATAATAATTGAAATTGTAATTATTGATTTGGTCTAATAAATGTTAGATATAAGGGTTCTTAATGGGCCTGACTAGCATGGGCCAAGTTCGGCTTGGCCCGTGATGAGAAGGCCCGCCATAAACTCTATAAATAAGGGACGCCACTTCTTCTCATGAGGGTGTGAGAGGAGAGTAAGGAAGGTTGTCTTATGGATGCCAAGCTTTCGAAGCGTCATAAAGGGTAAGTGACTAAGGGTAGGATCGTCAGAATTCCGCATGAAGATCGATAAATCTCAAATCAAGTGGACAAATTCTTTTAAACTATTATCGTGTTTCTAGATTTTAGCTATGTTGATCATGAAATTGTCGTATTAGGGTTTATAGAGGATTACACGAACAGCTTACCCAATCGGATTCGACCGCGCGCGATGTCATCCGTTCAAAGGCCGCGGATCATGATCACGACGGGGTTCGAGCAAGGTCCGGTCCGTGTGATTTCATTAAAACGAAGCATAAAAAAGCACAACACGGTCGAAAAGAAGCGTGTACACATTAAAGCTCATTTTTTTTCCAACTCTACTGCTTCTTCCACCTCTGCGAAGCTCTCTTGCGCTTCAGGATCTCTCCCTCTCATTTCTTTTGTTCTTTTTTCCTTCTCCTCTTCTCTTCACCCTAAACGAGAACCAGTGAAGTGACCATGAGAGTCCAAAAAGAAAGCTTCCTTCTTTAACAAAAGCTCTCCCCAAGAACTACCTCTCTCTCCATTTGGCCAAATGACAACACGGATTTTTTTTTTTTTGGGATCACCAACGATGTCAATGAAGGTTTTTTTTTTTTTTTCCGACATCTTCCCAATTCGATTATTCCCCGGCGGTGGGTGAACTATAGCAACATAGAAATGTAGATCACGAAGAAGAAGAGGAGAAGGAGAGAGAGAGTACAAATCTGGGCTGGGAAGACAAAGTAATATATATTAAAATATTATGTCGCCAGCCGATCGGCGTTCATCTCAGCGTCGGCCGATCAAAATTTACCGAATGAACTGAATTGACACAATTGCAAAATATTTATGACTCAATCGACCAAAAAAGTTTAGGACTGAATTAACACAATTACAATAGATTTATGAATTTTTTAGTAATTTTTTCCTAAAAAATTCGAAATGTTATTCTTTTCTATCAATATAAAAATCGTTATTTCTATTTTATATGACGGGTGAAGTTTGGATCGGCTTTTCGTGCAGAACCCACAAGTAAAAAAGCGATCTCCCCATAAGATATATTACTATTGGATTCCTTGTTAATTAAATCTGAACATTACTTTAACGGCTTAGTACAATGAAAAAACCCTAATCAGTACACATGATAATTTTATCTCAAACGATTTTTCACCACAGAAAATCTCAAACTATTATACATGTGATAAATTTATTTAAAATTATTTTTTTACCATAAAAAATCCTAAACTAGTACATCTGTAAAAAATTTATTCTAAACTAATTTTTTTTACCACGAAAAATCTCAAATTGATACATTTGTGACAAATTTACCATTTGTTAAATTGGGTTAATACCACAAAAAATGCTAAATTGATACACTACGTTAAATAGAGGATAAAAACCATAAATGGGTATACTCATGAACTGCTACGTGACTTCTCTCAGTAATTTGACAATTAAATTTAACGAAAATCGGCGAAGGGTAAATTTATTTCAAATATACCAATTTAGAGTTTTTGTGGTTAAAAAAATAATTTTGAAATAAATTTAGCATGAATATATCAATTTAGATTTTTTCATGATATTAACTCCACTTTTAACTAATGATCTACTTCTCACCTGATGCGGTGGACTCGGCATGAGGTCGATTTGCTCAATTTTTTTTTGGTTGATTTGCTCAATTTAATAACTTAAACTTTTTGTGGAAAGAAGTATGTGCTTAACCAATAATATTTTCTTGACTCGTAGTTTTACCTTCTTTTTTCAAAAATTTAGTCGAGAGTTTTCAGTTCATGTGATCTTGGAATTTGACCAGAAAGTCTTCCTCGGGTCAGCTCGTTGAAATGTCAGTCACCCCGCACAAGGAAGTAAAAAAAAAAAAAAAGATGATGAAGACACCACACTCTCTCTCTCTCTCTCTCTCCCCGTATAATAACGGGAACTTCACTTGAGATGGGCTCTCTTCTTTGACATTGTCCGTTTGTTATCCTCAGAACTCGCAACTAGCTCTCGGCTTTGACGGTGTCTATTCGTCTCCCTCTTGTGCAGACACTTTTGCTTGTCCTGAGCAAGATTCTTCGCTTGGAAAACCCAAGACAAAAATTATGTTTTCTTGGTGGTCTGGTTAGAGAATCTGCTGCGTTTCGTTTTCCCTGAAGACCCACATTGGCAGAAAAGAAGAAATGGTCTTGGTTCTTGCTAGGAGCAGAGCACGTACCTCTCCTCTCGGAGAGCTGTTCTTGGGCTTCTCTTCTGGCTGCGTGCTTCTACACTTCTGAAAAGGAGGGCTATTGCTAACATTATCTGGTAAGTCTCAGACCTTCTTTAGGTCGGTGTATCTTTGGAAGATTCTTCTGTGATTTTTGGCCGAGGTATGGCGGATTGCTGTTCTTTTACAAGGTCTCTCTCTGGTGATAGAGTCGGCTGTTGCGTGACAAAGATGATGTCTTTAGGGATTCGTTATGACAGTTTGCTGTGAATTTGCTATTTCTGGGAACTTGTTATTTACTTGCTTTGGGATGAAAAGAGAGAGAAGGAAAAGCTAGCCTCTGTATAATAATATGGTAGCACAAGAGCCATATTGCTATTGATGAGTTTAATTGATGTGTATCTTCTTCCCAATAAGCAGAGATAGAAGTTTCATTACTCTTCTTGGATGATAAAATTAAGGCATTTACTTTGCTAGCAAAGTTCAAACTCTTCGGGAATGGTGCTTTTTGAGCATGACATATGCAGACTCGTTGATGCTTGGAGGTTGAAAGAATCGATGGGACCATTGCTTGTGTGTAAGCATGAGAGTGCCAAGAACTGAACTCTGGAATTAGAGAGCTCTGATATCTTGTTAAAAACTATGGCATAGCTATTTATTCTGACTGGTGAGTTACAAGTTGTGGATATCATCACATGGAAAATTAACTAAATTCGAATGTGGGTTTACATGGTTGTAACCCATCAACGAGAATTGACAAGGGTGCCTGGAGGAAGTTTCCTCCAAGAAAACATAGCGCCTAATCATGAGCGAACAGTGCAATTCAGTGCAATGAATGGAAACCTATATGGCGTCGTGATTGTTCAATGTCAATTTGGTAGAGAGGATACATTATTTGCCTAGTTTTTCTGTGTGATCTTTGTCCTTTGCTCAAACTGGAAACTCTGGGTTCATCAAATCTCAGAACTATAATTCTTTGACGAAGATGTCCTCCCGTTCTTCAATTTGTCATCTAAGGGAACCCATTCTGAATATCCTATTTCCTTGTGGTGCAAATGTCCGTATGAAACCAATTCATCAAAAGTAATCTATGTATCTGATTCTTTCATGAGGAAAGGTAAATTTGTTGAAGGCACTAGTTAATGGCACCGAGAAGTGAAAGCTAAATAATTGATGGCCTGTGAAGTTTGTAGAGCACATCAAACACCGCGTGAAAGAAAATGATAGCACTATTGCTATAATATTCGGTGGTTGTCAGACTCCAGTTTAAGTGTTGCCAAATTTCTCGTTTCATGCTTTTGGAGGAATGCAGTCTATGTGATAAGTATTAATTTTTGCCTGTCAAACCTCTACTTTGAAAGGCAGGCAGAAATAAAATCATACTTTGCTGGTGCTTATGTCCCTTAAATGCTCTGTCCATTGTTTTTGTACTGGTAACATCTCATGTCTGCTGCATTTTCAGACAAATGATTTGTTGCGGTGATGCAATGTAATTCACATCTCAACATAGTATTTGAGTGTCTTGTGATTGGGTCATATGTTGGATTTGCAAAAGACACGTCATAGTAATCTTTTCCTGTCAATACTTCTGCATCTGCAGATCAAGGAAAAGCCAGTCCCTTTGAATGGGGAGTGGTGTCACTGTGGTGGCGGAGACACTCTCTAATTCTTACTGTTTCAAGGTAAAAAATTTTCAGGACTTAAAATTTCTATTCCTACGCATGAGATTGATCATTTAATGTCCTGATGTGCTGTCTGATAAATTTGTTACTTCCAGTTATTTAGGCTGGTGTGCAGTGTTAATGATGATAATAGAGCTGCATTCCAGCTTAATTCTCTTGAATGAGAAGAGTTTCTGATTTTCTATGCCTTTGACTTCCAGATAAAGTGAGATGATATTAGAAAAAATCGCTAGCATTGATGAAGATGAAGCACTATGTTTTTTCAGTTTGGAATTAACTAAGGACTACACATGTAAAAAAAAAAAAGCGTGGCTGGATTAATGTTTATTTGGAACAATATGGGCAACTCACGGTACATGTATTAGAGCTTTGAATTGATTGGTTGTTGAAATTGTCCATTTTTAGCGATCCGTCCTATTTATACTTTTCCATTTTTCTGATTTCGTGTAATGTGATGAGTATAGCTAATGATTGCAGGTCCACTATGAAATGTGCACACAACTTACAAAGTTGATTGATAAAGTATCAAGTGTTATTCCACTAATAGAGGCAGCTCGACCTCGCTCATCTGGAATGCTTGCACTTTCCTCTTTAATTTGTGAAATTGATAAAGCCAAGCAACTCCTCCGCTACTGCAGTGAATCTAGCAAACTCTACCTGGTGGGTACCTATGAGGTTGTTCAACTCCAAAGTGATGAGGTTAAAAAACATAGACACTTATTTGTCAAGTAGTTGTGGCTTCCGGAAAGTGGCAACTTCATCGCATTCCTTGTGAAGGTAACACAGTTCAAATTGTCAAAAAAAGTCCTAAAAGGGAAGAAGAACAAGCAGAAAAGTTGGACATAGATGTTTTGGTGCATCATCAGTGGGGGGAATATTGACATGCTGTATTGACCAAACATGTGACAGTCCTTCCTGTATTTCTTGTTATCTTCTCAGTCCTTGGGATTACTCCTTAAAATCTACGTTAGGTCTGCTCTCCAAAGTACGTAGGGTAGGGTAGATTATATATCAAGTTCATATATTTGTTGGCTTCATACATATGTGATCGTTGCAACTTTCAGGCATTAACCAGTGATGCAATAGCCAAGAGATGTCAAAGATCAAGCGAGCTATTGGAGCGCGGTTTAGGCATAGTTCGAGATTCGGTTCCGGTCTTGTTGGCTATCCAGGTGGGTTGCTTCTATACGTTATGTAGAGATTTAACACAGATTCTATATTCTTAATATTAACGTATCTAGTGGGCATACTTCTGTGGCCAACATGGAAAAGGACAGGCTTCTTTGCAGCTTCTTTTAATGATCTGAGGCAACACTTAGTCCTATGCCTTCTATAGCCAGAAGAAGAAAAGTGCTGATCCCTGCTCCGCTGATGTTGTTTTCATCCTCCCCAAATTAAGTCTCCTTGGGCATGCTTGTTCTGCACGGCTAACATTTGTTGCAATGAGTTGTTTCCCTGACCTAGCTTTCAGTTTATGTGAATTATCCTAGTTTACACCTAGTAAAGAAACCCTTATTTCGTTGATCGCATGGACTTCTTCTTCTCCTTCTCTCTCTTCTGTATCCTTAGCCTTAGCTACATCCACATCCTGTCGCAAAAAAAAAAAAACACCTATGCATTTGTTGCGGCTCTCTTGGTGTTGTCATTTTCATTGGATATGCATTCTTCTTATTGCTTGTGAGATGGAATGGTTTTAGTCGTGTATTGGGAGGTCAAACCAGGTTTCGTTCCTTTCTTTAGTTTCTTCGTTTGCTTGATGCGTCTGCAGATATGTCACATAATCAACGAGCTTAGAAATGCAAAGTTCGTTTTGGATTCTTCTGAAATGGAGGCTGGAAAGGTTCTTCGTGAATTTTTAAGGCCACATTTATCCATAGCTGGTCCGACAGAGACATTGGATATTGGAGCACTTAAATTTGCTGCCTCAAAGCTTCATATCATGTCTCGAAGGGCTGTCGTAACAGAGAAAAGATTGATCAGGAATCTTCTCAGCAAAGTTGGTGACAGAAACCCAGCGAAGAAAGAGAGGTTGAAATCCTTGTTGTATCTCCTGGATAAGTACGGAAACTCCATCGTTGCAGAGACACAAGAGAATGCTATCATTCTTGGCGATAAAACAAATGAATTTCAAACCTCCACATCCAGTAATGATGCTAAAGCTGATGTTTTGCCGGACCCTGTCCCTCCTGGTGAATTCATTTGCCCCTTGTCTCAGAGATTGATGTACGATCCCGTCATCATTGCTTCTGGAGTGACATTCGAAAGAATGTGGATCCAGAGGTGGTTCGATGAGGGTCACGATACATGTCCCAAAACAAAGGAAAAGCTGTCGCATCAGTTGCTGGCACCAAACAGTTTCCTGAAAGACGAGATATCAAAGAGGTGTGTAGAATATAGACTTAGAAATATTGACCCAAGCATAGGAGCAGAAACCCGTTGCTCAATGGAAGCTTCTTCAACATCCATCAATAGCCTCGGCAGTCTTGCTCTTGGATATGCAGATTCCATCTACAATCCTGACTCTTCGAGTGATAAAGTTCCGGATGACCTAAGTTCGACATCTATTCAGAGTGATGATGGTGATCAAAGATGCGACACTTCTACACTGAGGACCTTGACATCTTTAGCATTACTGCCTAAACTCAAAGAGCTTCCATGGAAGTCCCAGTGCGAGGTTGTTGAAGATGTCAAAAACTCTTTGGATTGCGATGATCAAGCTCTTTGGTCAGTGCCATTTGAGAATTTTCTTACGCTGCTTGTACAGTTTCTCGTGGATGCCCATGACCAAGGTGACCTCGAAGCTCAAAGGACTGGGTCACAGTTCTTGCTGACATATGTCAGCAAAAATAGGTATGTTATTCTCTATAGTCAGCCAGAATCCATAAATACTAGCAACATTATCATTCCTTTTCGGGACGATGTGATAATGGCACCACTAGCTTGGATGACGTGATTGCTTGACCTTGCTAAAGTTTTTTCATGGTCGGCACCTTCGATGCCGTTTCAAATATTTAAAGCAGATCATTTTAGGCCTGTGGGTTGCATCTTACTTCACTAATAGTTTACAGTTCATGTAAAATGCTCCCAAATCTCTGCAGAATCTTATTTCTAATTTCCTCCATGTAGATATGAAGTGACATCTATCAAGAAAGGTGCCTTCTCTCTCTTGGTATCATTACTCGATTCAGAAGTATCTGAACAAGTTCTTGCCACTCTAGAAGTCTTGTCCGCTTGTGAAAACTGCAGACCCGAGATTGCCGCATCGGGTGTTCTTGTCCCCATCTTCAAAATCCTCGGCTCTCAGAACAGACTACTTCAGGAATCTGCACTCAAGATCCTGAACAATTTGTCGCATGATTGCTATGTCTGTCATCATCTTATACATTTAGGATGCATCCCGAAGATGGTTCCTTTTCTTCAGACTTCCTCTTTTACGAAGCTTGCCCTGAAGATCCTGAAAAATCTGTGCAATAGCGAAGAGGGAAGCACTTCCATTGTAGAACTGATAAATGCATTGCTTCCGTTGCTGAATTTCTAGATTCTGAAAGGAGTGAAGAACAAGAATATGCAGTGGCAATTCTACACTCGGTATGCCGCGAAAAAGTTCTATACTGTAAGTTGGTCCTGGAAGAAAGTTTCACAGTTTATCCTGCTCTAATCAACATAAAGACCAATGGCAGCGACAAAGCAAAGGCAAGGGCTTCCGAGCTGCTAAGGCTCTTCCAAGATATTGAACGCGATGGCTTGTGCTCCGAGGCATAGAATTCTATGCCTTCTGAAAGGAAGGTATTGTCATTTTAAAAGACATAATTTCTCGAGCGACCAAGTTGTAACTTAAAGGTGCATCCTGAGCACTCTGCTTTTTTACCGTGCAGTGGTAGATAATATCCATCAACATAAGATAGCACAGAATCTTCTCAACTAAACATTTCTCATCCGGGCAAGATTCCGTGTCACTAGGAATGGATTCTTTTGCAAATTTTGCTTAGGCCAAGTTCTGACAGTAGGCTTTGTTTTTTCCTCTTTCTTCTCGGGTTTCAAGCCATGTTTTTTTTTTTGGGTCATGGTTTCATGCCATGTTGATAGTGTCCATACAGATAGGAATCAGTGTCTGTGCTTCAGTTTTCTCAAGCCATGTACTAGGTCCTTTGCACGGTTTTGAGTTTTTATTTGCCTTGAATCTGAAAGCAGTCATTGGATGCTGCCGAACTTTTGTCACGACCCTCGGTTCTTCCTATTAGAAAGCACAGCAAGTTTATCTGTAGCATTGTGAGATCATTGTCAAATGGACAGAGAAAGAGACCCTGCACAAACAAGGTATACTCACAAGGCTGCCTTTGTCAATCGTTAGTTCGCATGCCTCGGATTATCAATTCCATTCCTCATACTCGGGACACGCCCTGAAGAACCACCTCTAACCCAGTATGGTAGATAATGAACGAGGATGATTGCTCTTTATACCTTGAAACTTTCATGCAAACTAAGTGCTTTCATGAGCAGGCATTTGGTTGGTAATCCAGACGAGAGCATTCAGTAATGTCCTTCCTGATGTAATTTCTAGTCAGTTCCTTTCTGATGTTTTCTTTCATGTCCTTCCTGCTTTATTGGCTCGAGAGTTGAAATGCACACCCCGAGTCCTGACCATAGCAAACGGCTCCGCAGCATGGATAACATAGATGTGTAGGCAGGTACATTTGGATTGAAACGCCAAGTAGCCAGTTCTTTAGCAGCCACCAATCAAATTCATGAACTGTGTCACAGGACGTTGCTCGATATCTACATTGCTTTTGCTGGGTTACTGTTCTTGTCAAGATTTACAGAGCGTGGCTCTCCTAAACCAGTCTCGGGAGGCTTCGGTTTTCTGGATTAGCTTGGGCAAGTATGTCCTTTCCATTGGATCAAAATTGCATGGAAGTCAGGAGTACCAACGAAAAACATGGTCTAGTAGGGAAACTCTCGACCTCTGAAAATTCAAGCAGCAGAGTTCCGAGCTGTGGAAAGATCTCGGGGTCGAAACTCTGATTCGCAGCGTGACGATGATCCTATTCCTATCTTTCTTTGCCAAAGCGTCACGGCACGACATGAAAACCTGCCAGACATTTTACGGCGCATCGAGACCAGCATTATGGGAACTAATGCCGTTCGCATGCTGAGACGGTCTGACAGGTCTGCGCTCGAGGTTAACGTGTTGGAGAAACGATGATGTCGGCGTGCTTCGACATTCATTGGTTTCTGACTTAAGCAGCAGATTTCGTTGCAGGCATCCGTCAGTTGTGGAGTTTCGCCGCGGATTTTTCTGCAAATTTACAGTGAACTGGCAGATCTAATGCAGAAGATATGGGACCTCTCAATTTGATGTGACATGCGAATATGTTTCGAACCCTGAAGGGACATTCTCGTTTGAAGATTGTCTATGAGCTATTCAGCCAAAGAAATGAGACAAACCTCGTCACAAACATCGGGAGGAGGTGAACGAGGCGAGAGAGGATTTAGGAAATTCACCCTTCTATGGTACATAGAATATTAATGATTTGTGTGTAAGTGGGGGTGACAATGCTGGAGTAGCTCAGTTGGTTAGAGCGTGTGGCTGTTAACCACAAGGTCGAAGGTTCAAGCCCTTCCTCTAGCGCCTTCATTTCCTCCACTTCTCATCTGTTTCCTTTTTTTTTTTTTTTTCCTTGGTCTATTTTCATTGCCGATAAAAATTGTATTTCTTTTTTTTCCCAAGTGATTAAAGATAAATTAACATGCTAATATTAACCTTTAAAAATTTAGATTATCTGAAGCATTCATTTAATTCTTGTTACGCTACTGTACCGTTCTAGTTGAAATTGCAATGAAATTCACTAAAAATGTTTTAAAAAAAAAACAGAACAAAAAAAAATGCCAGATAGTATTTATTTTTGTGAAAATAACAATTAAAATTTGGATAACAGCGTTATTTACTGTATTTGTGGCTCTTTCTTTTGCAATTCTCATCGTCATTTTCTTTTTCATCTTTTTTTCATCTGTTTTCATCATCGAAAAAAAAATATATCTTTCAATTGCTTAAAGATTAATTAAAATGCTAATATTAACTTGCAAAATTAAGTATATCTGAATAATTGATATTTTTTTCCTCATGTTATTGTACCGTTCTAATTGAAATTGCAATGAAATTTAAGGGTGTGTTTGTTTGAGTGAAAGAATTTTTTGCAAATTAAATTTCTAAACTTTCACTAGTTTGATTTGCTGAAAATGATCAATCAAAGAAAAAACAGTTATGAGTATTATACATGCTTTATCTCTAATAAGGTTGTTTGGCAATGATTTTGATCCAAATAAATAATTATCATTAGAATTTATTTTTTTTTTCTGATTTTGTTCACTGGATGAGTCCTGAGAATTAAAACGTGTTTAATAACTGCATAAAAATTCTATTTCCTAAATAAAAACATGTTTGCTAACTGCACAAAATTTCTATTTTCGGGAACAATTTCTCTTTTCAATTTTTTTTAAAGTCAACTTACATATCGTCGCTAATAAAATAAATACATATCATGCATTATCCATAATTTATTTATTTATTACGTGGAGAATGAAGATACCAACAATGTCTCCCCTCTATTCATTATAGACTTTATCAACTATACATCTTCCAATTTCATGTAAATTTCCTACATTTCGCATTAATCGAAAATTCTACCTACGTCACTAAATTTCCTTGTTATCCCTTGTCATTTGATTTGTAATATTTTTTATAAGCACGCTTATCTCAGCTGCCTCCTCATGCGATATATCATCTGCAACCTCTTCTTATAGAGGTTGGAACGGATAATTCGAATATCCATATAGGGAAAAAAAATTTATGCATCATGTCTTGATCACGAATGCAATTATGGAGAGGACAAAATGCAATTATAATAAATGATTGCTTTCGAACTGTAAATGGAGGCATCTTATGCTGAGGAGAAGATTTTTCCAGAAAAGTATTTAATCAAGGCTGAAATATCTAGACTACTAGAAGAACAAACCCACGTGGAACAACAGCTCAGAGAAGAGGATTCACTTTTACGCTGTCTGGAAGATGAAATTAGAAAGGAGAAAGCTCAGAGAATAAGGACAGAAAAACAGCTGAGCAAAGTCATTGATCATATGAAAAGTGAACGAAAATCAAAATTGAAGCACCTCTACCCCCATCGTATTTCCCCTTCTTTTTCGAGATAGATCCAAGATTGGCGAGGGTGACCCTCGCTCAAGGACGACGAGGGAGACCCTTGCCCAGATCGGTAAGGGCTACCTCGAGCAAGATCTTTGAGAAAGAGAGACGAAGTGTCGAGACGCAAGAAAAGTGAACGACAAAACAAATTTCACTAGAGTCGTGCTACGAGGTGGCAAACGACGGTAATGGAGTTGATGGGTCATGGGAGCATGAAACGTGCAATGAGACTTCGTTCTTTTTTAGGTCGAGGGAAAAGTGAGAGTTCTTTAATGTTAGTTGAGGGAAAAGTGAGAGAATTGAGATTTCGATCTCATTTGTGATTCAAAAGTGTTTCTCTTTTTCAGAATCAACTTTTATTTATTCTTATTTCTATTTCAAAACTATTTTCAGAAACAAAGTTAGAATCATAATCATTTACGTTGCTAAAAATGTTTTTCATCCTTTTTTGTTCCGAAAAACGGAATCAGATAATCGGAATGGTTGTCAAATAAAAAGGAATCAATTTCTCATCCTTTTTTGTTACTAAAAATGCCCTAAACATGTTTGTCAATGAAACATTAAAATAAATAAATAAATAAACAAACAAAACTTAGCAAACAATGCTTATTTTTGTGAAAATAACAATAAAAAGGTTTGAAGGGAAAATTTCAAAAAAAGAGCCTGAAGTACTTTTATTTTTTCAAAAAAGGAC
Source organism: Rhodomyrtus tomentosa (assembly GCA_028455895.1). Taxonomy (NCBI): domain Eukaryota; kingdom Viridiplantae; phylum Streptophyta; class Magnoliopsida; order Myrtales; family Myrtaceae; genus Rhodomyrtus; species Rhodomyrtus tomentosa. The sequence continues at coordinate 11,990,972 of JAPCWY010000002.1, read as the reverse complement.
CATAAGCAAGTCTTGTTTCAAATAAGGGCCTGAAGTGGCATAATATGTTTTAATTAAGGGCCTGAAATGGTCATAGAGTTTCAAAAAAGGGCTTGACCTAAAGGGCATTTTCGTCATTTCTCATTTTGATTTTTTGTTTATTTTTCTCTACTTTTTTTCCTTTTTATCATTTTTAAAAATGAAAATTAATAATACAAAAAAAGCAGCCATAGGTAGGACCTTGCCCCTCCCTCTTGTAGCAACCGACCCACCGTTGGTGATGGGTCGTTAAGCGTGACCAAAGGGGTTGCTGATGCCTTCGCGAGGGTCGACGACCCTGCCGACCAAAAGCGGGGGCCTTTAGCCCTCACCGAGATTGGGAGAGGGTCAGGCCCTCTCCCAGATCTGGAGGGGGGCCGTCGATCCCCTTAGTCGCCGGCCCCTGGCCTGGCGACCCCTCCCCTAGTCAAGGCGGGGGCTGGCAACCCCTTGCCCAAATCTAGGAGAGAGCTTGACCATCTCCCCATTTTGGTGAGAGCCATGTTGGTTGGGTCGCCGACCCTCGTTGAGGAGCCGGCGACCCAGTCATCCTTTGCTGTTGCCAGCTCCCTCCCTCCCCCTCCCCCTCCCAGGGCGGTGGCCAAAAGAAGGAGGGGTAGCCTCTCAGCTCTATTAGTATTTTTTTTGTTAAATTTAAAGAAAGAGAAAATATAAAAGATAAAAAATTAAATATCTTTGGTTATCAAAAAAATATATATCTTTAAAATTATGCCTTTTTTCGAAATTTCATGGCCACTGTAGGCACTTATTTGAAATAATGTTCACTTCAAGTTCTTATTTGAGAAGCTAAGGACATTTGAGGTCATAATTTGAAATAATATTTACTTTGACCTTTATTTTAAAAAAAAAAATAGAGGACTTGAAGCATTTTTTTAAAATTTTCCCTACTTTTTAGGGAAAATGCCAAAAAAGGCCCCAAATACACACATTTTATCAATCAAGGGGTCGAAGTGCAATTTGAGGTCTCAAGTGCCTGAATGGGTACAGTTTCGTCTTTTGTGATTTTTTTTAAAAAAAACTTTTCTTGTTCAAGCTGCTGCCATGGTGGGTTCTGCTAGATCGAAGTGCGGCAGTGACCTGCTCTCGGCTCGTCTGCTCCGATCTCCATCGCTTCAGCTTCCGACAGCAACGGGAGCGAGCACGACGGCGAGGACGAATCCCTCTGCCTCTCTGAGCTCGTCCACGGCTTCCTCGAGGTCAACCCCGAGGTACGACCCCCTCCCCCCACAAACCGGCCCCTGGCAAACTGCGCCTCCAACTCCGACTTGGACCGAGCCTCCTGGACGGACGCGGTCGAGGGCGTCCTTGAGGAGGCTCTCGTCCGCAATGCAGATTCCTATCGGAGCCTTCTCCTCAGCCATGTCTCCGAAGCGATCGAGGCGTTCTCATGCCTGAAGTCGGACAAGCCCGCGCTGAGGCGCAACATCACGTTGCACCTGAGGGTGATCGGGTACAGACAAAGCATCGCTGATTTTTGATCGGGCAGGGTAAGCGTTTCCCTCGCCGGCCGCCGTGAAGCCGGCCCTCGCCTGAGCTGAGTAAGGCAAACTCTCGAGGCCGCTCAGGCCACGGAGGAAGAGAACAAAAGGAAACAAGAAATAAAAAAGAAAAACTATCCCAAAATGTAAAAAGACAAAATTATCTTCGTTCGGGCCCATGTTTGAAAAAAAAAAAAAAAGCACCACAGGTCCCACAGGCCCTTTTTTGAAATAAATTGCACTTTGAACCCTTGATTGAATAAATGTACTTTGGGCCCTTTTTTGGCATTTTGCTTGCTTTTTATTCACCGTCTTTGTGGCTTTTTCTTTTTCAAATAGCAAACCGCAGCTCCAGATAGCCACGCTCGATACTCTCCGGGGGTTCCAAACTTCCAATGGCGACGGAATCGTCGGAAGGTGAAGAAGAAGGGAAGATCACAGGAGGAAACCTCGTGCTCGCCGTGGACGACGACCTCCGCGAGATGGGCAAAAAAGCCTTCTGGAGCGTCAGCTCCTGCAAGACCGGCAATGGCGCCTCCTCCCTTCGCGACGACAACCTCGACACTTACTGGCAGTACGCCCTCCCTCCCTCTCTTCCTCCAAGTTCTCTGTTTCAGGAAGAATTTCGAGAATTTATCGTTAGGTTTGTTTTATGGTGGTTTTCTTGGGAGGACTTAGATCCGACGGCGCGCAGCCTCATTTGGTGAATGTTCAGTTCCAGAAGAAAGTGAGGCTCCAGGTTTGATTCTTCATCTATTCCAGATTTTAACTTACCGAATATTTCTGCTCTTTGTCATTGGTGATGCGATGCTTCTGAAAGTTAGAAGTGTAAATTGTGCTCTTTGGGACTTGATTTGGTTGAAGATGGTGGCTCTCTACGTGGATTTTAAGCTTGATGAGAGCTATACGCCTAGTAATATCTCAATTCGCGCTGGGGACGGATTCCACAATCTGAAGGTTGGTTTGTTTTGGGATCCGGAGGAGCTTTTGAGCTTGTCATAATTGATCATGTGTAGTTTCTTCGATTAGATTTTGATTGCTTATGTGACTAGAAGGTTGAGTCGTTTTTCTGGTAAATGTTTTCGATTCAGGAGATAAAGACCGTGGAACTTGTGAAGCCGGCTGGGTGGATTCCTATATCTTTATCTGGAAATGATCCTCGGTGAGTTCCGAAAGCACGTGCCTATAGTTAAGCAATGCTAGATAGTTCACTGCTAGTGCTTTCTATGTATGGTTTCATATTAATACGACATCGTACGAAAGACAGAAGCATTGTCAGAGGAAGTTTAGCTACGAAGATAGGGTGTCATGTCCTGGAACCTTTTTGCTGGTGGTCGTTGGTGCCAATCGTTGTCGTGTTTACTTTGTATAACATCTGGGGTCAATTTAGGACGGTCTCTTTCCCTGTTATGCGATGGAAGTTGGTTTATGAATATGACAATGTAATGTAGAACTATTAGTCAATAATCCCAGTACTTTTAGGGCAGAAAATTGTTGAACATGGAGAGTTTCTGCTCTGACATGGAAATGAACTTTAGATGAAAATTGCTGAACACAGAGATTTTCTGCTAGATTGTCCGATGAGTTATGTTTTTTGGATCTTTCAAGTGCGTTATTAGCCATTTGTAGACTTCTTGCTATTTTGCCACTGTTTTGACCCATAAGGTACTGAACAAAGTAGTGCATGCATTTTCTTGCATATTTAGTTGGTTGAGGAAACCCGGGGTTGGTGGGTAACATGGATACTTTAAGAACCGGAAACCATGTGCAGTGTCATATTATTCTCATTTTTGGTTACACACACTATTGATCTCCATAGGTTTGTAGAGAGAACCTGAGACATAATTTTACCACTTCCCTTTCGTTGAATATCTGGAATATCATTCTTGCAGACTCGAAGGTTTTGTTAAGTATAATATTCACTTCTTTGTGAGTTTTCTCTTTCTCTCTCGAGTAATAAGAGAAGTGTTTGGACAGGGAAACTTTTGTCAACACTTTCATGTTGCAAATAGCCGTGTTGTCAAATCACCTAAATGGACGAGATACACATGTGCGGCAGATCAAAGTTTATGGCCCTCGACCGTGAGTTTGTCATCATTAACTTCTAATTGTTTCGTCTTTTGATTTTTCATCATTCTACTTCTAGGAAGAGCCACACTGTCATCTGTGCCGACCTCAAAAGAACCTATGGTTTGGCTATAGTGGCTTCTTGCGCATTTCCAGGATCTTAACTTCTCTTTTTCATGCTGCATCACAGGAACCCATTTCCGCATCAGCCTTTCCAATTTACGTCAACAGAGTTTATTACTTACTCCTGCGTGAGATGAGCAACAAGAATCTTCGGAATATAAGGGGATGAGAAACGTGACATCTCGTGCTTCAAGGGCCCTTGAAGAGTTTCTTTTTGGAATGCAGTGAGTTATATGGCTTTCCTCTCTACCTCGAGGCCATCCTGATGTCTTTGCTATATGCCCAGGCAAGACTTCAATTGCGCAAAGCGATTCAGTGCTGGGGCAGTGCCCATCCACAAGCTTACTGGTTAATTGGAGAGGGGCCAGAAAAGAGACATGGAGGATATTTTTCAGTTTCTTCTCATCATTGCTTTAATGGACTGTTGAAATCGCAACCACATCTTAATGCTCTGGCAACCTTCATAATTTGATGCTTGTTGATTTAGCCTCCAAGTTCAATTGTCTTTGGGAGTTAAATTACGTACTTTCTACGGCGTGCTGCCTGATCATCTGTTCTGTTTAAAAGCTAAGCCCCGTAGAGCCTTCTCCACAGTAGTGCTGTCATTGTCGTTTCTTTTTCTATTCTGAAGTCGGCATTTTCAGATTTTCTAGTTGATTTCAAAAGTGTATTGCACCTCTTATTCTAGAGCCAGGAGGTCATCGGTTGAAATCTCCTCGTAAGCGACGTAAAATAGAGGTTTTTTTTTGTTTTGCACAAAAAGAAACAAAAATTTACAGATGAATTTACATGCTCAATGGTCATGCCCCTTGGTGCACGTTTGTTTCTCCCAGCCGATCCTTATGGCGTCCTTGAGCCAAAAGCCCCATAAATCTGCTAGATCGAGAGGTCCAACCATTCAGTATAGCCAAAGTTGCCCGAAGAGATTGTCCGGAGAGTACCCTAGGTAGATCGAAACAGAAAGAAGGAAATCACAAAGGAGGAAGGTCAGAGGAAGTCGGGGATTCCCGGGTATGTGACAGTGGAATAAGCCGAAGGGCCAAGGGCGATGCACCATTTTCCGGGGCATGATCTCATTAGCTCTGTCACGAAACTTGTTTTTTCAGCAATCATTTACCATACTCGGTAGGAGCAAAGTGCCCAGATTTTCAAGCATAGGCAAAAAGACTACATCGGATTTGTTTATTTATTTTCCTCGCTTTCACACTGAAGCGCCTTCTTCACGCTCCTATGGCAGCGGGAAGGCAAGGAGCCCTACTGGCTCTGTTCACCGGTCAAATTAGAGTGCTCCGGCTTTGAAGCTGAAATCCCACCTAGGATGTCATCAGAGCATTATTTCCATTAAAGATGGAAATACGGCCGGTGAGACCCATGATTTCACAGCCCTATTTCCATTAAAGATGTGCCAGCGGAGGACTAACTAGGGTGTATTCAGAAGCTCAAAGGTACCAAGAGTCCTGATAATTAAGAGTAAAGTAGCCAGCTAATAAACATACATCAAAAGTGTGCTAGACCTTAGGAGATTTGATCATAGGGCAATGCCATACAAACATAACATACAAGTTGTCTTTCAGTTTCACAATCCCCAGCTTCAATAGAGTCGCTATGGATGCTCAGCGAAGATTCTCCGCTGTTGATTTGCCAGACGAACTTCCACAAGTTATGATTACGCTTAAGCGTTCGCTCCGAGTTAAATGGTAAACACTGTCCAGAATGTCCAGCTGAAGCAAGCATCATCTCATTCACATGCCAGCTTCGTGTCGAAGCTACTCAAGCAGATTGCGAAGGCTTGCAAAGCAGAAAGTGGATAGCGATAATCCATGGTAAAAATGTCTTTTCCAATCTTTCCGAATTGTAGGATTACCTTCTCTTGTTCTGCGGCCGAAATTTTGTGGGAGGGATCAACAGCCGCCACCAACTGAAAGTTCTTAACAGATGCCACTGTAACGCGTCCTCGGAAATTCAAACACCAGCATTGAAGCTGCTCATGCCACCTAGGTGCCTTGTTCTTGAGAACCAGTGGCTCGCCTGACCCCGGAACAGGAACTGGAATATCAACAAGACTAGTGGAGCTAAATTCTGTGACCTTGTCTTTTCCTTTTGAGGCAGGTGATGGGGAAGTCGGTTCATCTAAGGAGTGAGTGAACAAGCTTGGTGTGGGGACGCTACCACCCTCTTGAAGGCAAGAGATAGGAATGGAGTCCATGACACAATGCATCCTCCTCGGCCCTCTAGTGCGGAGGACATTCAATTCATAAGAGATGGTGCCTACACCGTAGTTACATGCAGACACTCTTGGAGACACCTGCTTAGAATTGAACCTTCTATTCAACCGACTGTTTGATTGAATAGCCGCTTCACATGGAGGTTGGCTGTCGTATATGGTAAACTTCGTTCCCAGAAAATTAGACCTAAGAGATCAATCCCAAGAGGTTGGTATATAGCAAATACGATAGGTGGATGGAGAAAAGTAAATCTTACTTCAAACTTGCCTCAATTTTCCTACATATGTACTGCTGGCCCGAGAAAAATCATCTGCAACCAGAGATACAACAAAATCTGTGCATGTGGCCCTCCTGATCTTTCTCGCAGCTAACAACATTTTATCCCTCTCATCCTCGGCTGTCATTATGGACAAAGTGAATGAGATAATCTGAGCAGCTAAAAGAATCAATAATTTTACAAGCAAGAAAGGCTGGTGCTTCAGTCTTCATGAAAATAGCAAGTGAAAAGGGAAGGAGGCAGAATCTCAACATTGGTTACAATGGAGATTCCCAGTCACAACATTCTATTCAATAGCCATATTCAATGAACTCCATCAGGTTCAGCTGTTAACAAGCAATCACAACACTTAACAGATTAAAGCAGGTGGACTAATCCGGCTGCAATCCCATATAAATTTCGGATAATAGCAAGTTTTCTACTGGAAATCATTTACATCTTTACAATTCAGTCCCCAATTGGCAATTAGCTTCTATTCAGGATGAGCTTTAATGCACTGGACTTGGGGAGTACCTTCAGTTGTATAGACTAAACTGCAGTCTGCAGTACCTATCTGCTATAGAGTTTTGATTGGCTCAGGGACCAACATTACAATCCCTTAAGACAGCTAAACTGAACATTGAGTTACGTAGTAAGCTAGGCATGACTGACATCTAGCTTCTATTCGGGATGAGCTTTAATGCACTGGACTTGGGGAGTACCTTGAGTTGTGTAGACTAAACTGTAGTCTGCAGTACGTATCTGCTATAGAGTTTTGATTGGCTCAGGGACCAACATTGCAATTCCTTAAGACAGCTAAACTGAACATTGAGTTATGTAGTAAGCTGGGCATGACTGACATCAAGATTCTGGGTCAAGGAAGATAGCTTGGAGTTACCTTCATCATCCACTACACTGCTTCCATGACCTGTGCTAAAGATTGTAAACAAGGTAAAGAACCTACTCAAGTCTTTGATTGCTCAAAGTTATATACACCAAGAGCAGGCTTCTAGGGGTTTGACTAAGCAAATTCTCTCTCCAACTCTACTATATCAATCTCCTTTTTGCTTCAGCCTTTTCTCATTATCAATCATTGTTTCTTGTACAAATAGCAGTACTAAAACGCTAGTAAGTTCCAATACAACCCAAAGGAAGGAAAGGGATCAATCCGTTAAATGGTTATTGTTAAAGAAGTCTTTTTCCTTGTAAGCCTGAGTTTCCCACATCAGAGAATACAATGAATCACCAAGGCAGGAGAGTGACGAGAAGAATCAGAGAAAATTCATGTGGGAATAATTCTTATCTTAGTTTCTATTGATTCTCTAAAGACTTCGAAGATTAAAGATGCACAAAACTAAGAGGTTTGCTATCGAGAGCATAACACGAAAAAAGCAAGAAGTCGGCCGAAACTTACTTGGGGGAAAGCAGTAAAACAAGATTTAATGGAGTAGGAAATAGATTAGTGTACGGTTTGTCTTAGGACGGAATGGAGGGAGGCTATTAGTATTGCGGAGGGGTAGTGTATAGATAGATATATATATATACTTATTTATTTTTACATATTTATCTCTTTTTCCTTCTTTGATTCTGCTTTTATTTTTATAATTCTTTGGGGTTCATCGACCGCCAACCCCAACTAGTTTGAAATAAAGGTGTTGTTGATATTAATGTTGAAAGATGCACAGAACTAAAAAAATTTATAGGAGAGTGACAAGAAGAATCAGACTTACAAGGAACCAAACCAAAGTACAGCAAATAAGTACAAGTAGCTCTGTCCCTTTTGATAAAGCACTGGATCGGACATTCGCGAGGTCCCGGCTGTTTGTCAAGGAACAAAGTCAGAAAAAGAAGTTGTGAAAGAATGGGAAGAAAATCAACAAAGTCCATCTATGACCAATTTACCAATTAACATGGACTATCACCTGCTTTAAGGAAATAGGAAAGGTTAGCTTTCCACACTGCTCAGGAGTTTTAACAATCTCTTTGGTGATATCTCTCCACGACTTGCAAACCGATGCGCAAAATACCATCACAGCACGAGAAGGCCATGATGTCTCGCTCTCTTCTACTCTCTGAATGATGTCCAGAAGCAACTCAGGCGGTAGGTTTGCCCACTGGCCTTGTTCAACTGACGTCAAAGGTGGTGCTGCATGGTCTGGGGCTATGTGCGACCGTGTACGGCTACGCCAACGCCTCCCTTCCGATCCCCGCCTTGATACATTACCAATTCCGTCCCTGATCTCTTTCAGCTCACGGACAAAGCTTTTGAAGGACATCTTAATTTGATCTTACTGAACGTAACCCTCCTGGATGAACTGCCACCCTGGAGCAAAAGTCAAAGGAACGGTCATCCAATAGACCCCCCTATACATCAAGAAAAAAAAAATGCCTTTCCTCTATAGAAGAAAGCGATTTCAGTGCTCCATAATGAAATCAACTAAAATGCGGGATGAAATTCAGACATCTTCGGATTTCACCTGCGTCTGACCTCCTATCAGTACCAATGAACTTCAAATCGTGTTAATTGAGTTCATAAGTGACTCCGACTAAACAAACTACGCTAATTAAATTGCATCTCTCCCGTGCACCGCACTAATCCAAGATTTTCTCATACGAGCCCGGCAAGCATTTCACACCACCATTCGCGCATAAACACCGCAGATCACAGCCAAATGAAATCAAACTTCCAACAGTTCTAACAGCGACTCAGAAAAACCCCTGATGCACTGGCATTGTTCGAGGACTAACCTTGATCCCGAAGCGGACAGATCCAACCCGCACTCGTTCCAGAACCAGCTCAAGAACCAGCTACATTCGGAGCATCCGGAGAAAAGCAGATCCGAGACAACACCGAACCTTCCTCGCTCGACAGTGGGACAAAGAAAGTGAGATCAGATCGAGAAACCCCCGGCGAAACTTCCACGCGCGATCCTCGCTGGCTGTGCGAGAGAGGAGCACTTGACTTGGACCCAACCCCCCCAACCTCCGGTTCTTCACCGCCGCGACGGCATCCCCAAAAAACCGCCACCGGAACGCCACCACCGCCGAGGATCCCGAGAAGACAGTCGCTTCTCCCTCTCTCTCTCTCTCTTAAAGCGGATCCAAGGCTCCTCCAATTTCCGGTTGTTGCGACGAAGTTTGATTAAACAATAACATTTTCCTTTTTGAAAAAGGTAGTAAATTACGGAAACATCGGTCCGAGCGAACAAATGTCGCATTCGTTTGGTTCGCTCCATACTCCTCGACAAAAAAAAAAAAAAAAAACTTTCGAAATTTCGGTTTCCACCCCCCACAAAAAAAAAAAAATCGGTTTCCACCCAAAAAAAAAACGTTTTGCGATTACACCCAAAAAAAATCTCGATCGCACCACGTAAGAACAGTTTTCTGATCAAGAGAAAGATAAAAGATAAGAGGGAAGAGGAACAGTTATGTTGAGAGAAAAAAATAGAAATGAATTTATAGCCCGAATTGGTTTAAAAATTTCGAGGAAAAAGTCCGCCGAAACTCCAAATTATGTCCATTTCAACACTTTCACCCCCTTCCGATTAAAAAAAAAATCTCATTCACCCCAATCTTTATTTTGTCACACCAAAAAATCTCATGCTTGTACCTATGTGACTCGTTTATCCTCTCCGGCCAACGAGAACAGTAAAAAAAATCAGCTTAATTGGATGTCGAAAAGCAAGCGGATGATAAACCGTCCACGTGGCTTTAAGTGAGATAAACATGACATTGTTTTGACTTTAAAAAATATATCTTACGAAACTGTGACGAATGATAAATATATCACACAGGTATAAGTTCAGATTACTTATGTCACAAGAAAAAAATTTAAGGTAAATGTATCACAATGGATATACTTTGCCGGGTTTTTGGTGTCACGAAAAATAAAATAAAATAAATATATCATAATGAGTAAAGTTTGGAATTTTTTGTTGCATTTTCCCTTAAATTTTTTAACCGAACCATTCAATGTTCTCGTGTTGCTAAAAGGAAACATAATATATATATATATATATATGATTATAGAAATAGAAGAGAAATTATTAAGGAAGATTAAAAACAACGTATTTTAAGTTTGTTAGTCCAGTAGTTACGATATGACTCAAAAAACATGAAGTAAACACTTAAAAGATATAATAATTCGATAGCATTATATAAAATAGCAACATATATTATAAGCACAAGCAACATTATATATGACTAAAATATTTATGAAAGAGTTGTTCAACGTATATATCAAGAAACCAGTCACAAAAATCAATAAAACCAGTCACAAGCAGTAAACAACTTTGTATATAAAAGATTGCAAAAAGTATAACATAGATGTGACAACAGATGGTATATATAAAAAGAAATAAATTTTTTATCATAAAAATCACTAGTAAGGAGGCAGAGCCTACACAATCTGGGGTATATTACTGAAATTTAAATATGCAAAGTGAAGTATGTGCGGCTAGTCTAGAAAAGAAGACCACAAATCAATCTTCACTGGAAGCTATATGCAAAATGTATGCAAAATATAAATTGTAGCGGCTAAAAGTTTACCCTACCTTAGACATCAACAGGAGGCAGGGCCTTCCGATTCTAGGTCGTAATAGGCAAAAGATGATGAGAAATATACTTTTATTGAAAACAGATGAAAGATTACACAAATGAAACTTAAAAAATCTTCAGATCTGTAATTACAAGTGCAAAACTTAAAATGATTCAGGAAAGAACTGAAAGAGATTTCTAGGTAGAAATAGTTGGACAGAAAGGTATTAACCTTACGAATCTGGGTCCGGAAGGGTGTGGTTAGGTTCTTCAAAATGTAGTAGACAGAAAGAGTAGAAAGGTTCTCCGGTGAAGGTTGGCTCTGGGTAAAAGAGAGCTTCGAGGGAGAGAGTGAGCTTTGAGATGGAGTGTAGGTCAAAAAATGATAGAGAGGAAGCAGCCGAAGTCCCCCTGTCCGTTGGAGGAGATCTAGTTTTAAAGACAGAAATTTACTGTTGCTACAGTAAAGGTGAACATTGATCTTAAAAAGTCGCTACAGTGTACAGTAAGTAATGCACAATGTACAGTGTTATACGGTGTACAAAATACTAAAATACAAAATATTTGTTACAACCAAAACTTAATCAGAATCATGTGCAAGGTCGATGTTGATCCCGTAACAATCATCTTCATTGGTGTTGCCACTGTGGTGTGAAAATGATTCTGCTTGTGATTCTTCATACTCAAAAATAACTCTTTTCATCATGTCATAAAAATCTCTTTCATTGTTGACATCAACCAACTTTGAAATCGTCATTGACTTGTCATGCAGAAAGGTTGTCTTTGAAGTCGAAACTGGAGCAAAAACAGAAACTTTGCTGAGATCCACAACTTTTTATTGTTGGATCCAATTGTGGATGGCTTTCGAGGAAATTTTAAGAAAAACCATCCCACCGCTTTGTCTTGTATCGCCTGGCTAAAATTAAAATCTTTGGGCTTTGAGTATTTTTAGTATACTCGAGTTCCCATACAGAAACCCATGCCATCCAGAAATTCGCAGAAAACATGAGAAGAGGAGGAAACTGTTTATCATGCTGTGGCTTAGAACAAAAATACTTTGAAACAATTGGTAGGATTTCATAACTTATGGAGGAGAATGTCAAGAATTCGACCAAAATTATCCTACCAGCATATAAACCAAAAGGGTAACTTGGATATGTCAAAAGGGCTATTGAAGAAGAAAAGCCATGTGTGGCTACGATTTGGGTTCTGGCAAAATTGAACATTCCACCAGGCTTGTTGGTAATTAAAATAAGTTAAGGATGATCAAACAAAAAGGGCCTCAGTTACTCGAGAATCGAGTTTGACTGAAGTAAAAGGGGTATCATCCCACTCTGCAGGGTGGATGACCCACATGATTCTTGCAGTGGAATAATTCACAATGTTTGGTTGGACTTTGTCATTAAAATGTTTAAATTTTATAGATCCAGTCTGGATCAAAATCCTTTCATAAAAATCAACAGATTTGCAGAGATCATAAGGGGTATAAAAATGATTTTCCCCGAATATATTCTTTGCGAATATATAAGGATCCTCATGATAGAAACCTTTTTCTATTGTGATTATTTTATCAAAATTTTCATGAAAAACTTTGATTTTGATTTTTGAGGGGTTGACTGAGTCGTAAGAACCACCTCGTTAAAAACATTTAAAGGAGAAGGAGAAGGAGACTTTACCTCATCATGAACAGAAATATCGGTATCCAAGGATTTTTGCAAATCTTTCATAACATCCTTTGGCAAAATGAAGGCTAACTTAGAAATAAAAATTGATGGTGATAGTTGGCTGGGTGAAGCTTTAAAAGACGTATGTTGTGGTGTTGGTGGTGAAAATTGGGCTGCTTTTAGCCAACTGCGGATGAGAGTTAGCTTCATTAGTTTGGCAGAAATAATGGAAGCTTCTCACGGAGCTTTCTTTTTGTCTCGGTCTTTTCGGAGAGGCATTTTGAGGAAATTTTTTCCTGTAAAAATTCTTTGGTGAGAAAATTAGGAAGAGAATTTGTTTCTCTGTGTATAAATTTTATGTCAAAATCAAAAACAGAAAGTATTGATTGCCATCATGCAAAAATTTATTTTGATGCAATATTTAAAACATCTTTTTGCAAAATATCTTTTGCAGATTTACAATCAATTCGTAACAGAAATTTTTGGTTCAAAATATCACTTTGAAACTTAGATATATAAAGTACAATTGCTATAATTTCTTTCTTAACAATGGAATAGTTTTGTTGCGTCTCATTCCAAATTTTAGAAATGAATTGAACTACTTGTTCTTTGCCATTTATTTTTTGTTTAAAATACCACCATAACCTAATTCAAAAGCATCAGTTTCCACAATTTTAAACACAATGGGATTAAAAATATGCAAATATGGTATTTCCTTCACAAGTGATTTTATTCTTTTGACAGTACCAATATGCAAATCAGTTCAAGATTTTGGATTCTTTCGTAATCTTTGATGTAATCATTTGCAAATGATATCAATGTCAGGAATAAAATCAATTACATAATTTAGACTACCTAAATATCTTTGCAATTGAGTTTTGTCTTTCAATTTGCCAGGGAGCTTTCCTACGAATTGAATAAATCTCTCAATTGGAACAATTGTTCCTTGGTGAATATTGTATCCCAAAAATCTAATCTTTGTTTAAAACAGATAGATTTTTTTCTCAGAAAGAATTAAACCATTACGTTTGGCAATATTAAAGAAATGGTTCACATGTTTGAAATGTGAATCAATATTAGGAGAGAATATTAAAACATCATCAATATAGACAATTATGAAATTAGAGTAAGGATTGAAGATGTCATTCATAATTCTCTGAAATTCAGAAGGAGCATTCTTTAAACCAAAAGGCATTACGTTCCATTCATACTGATCAAAAGGAAATGTGAAGGCAGTTTTGTATCTGTATTTCTCAGCAACTTGAATTTGCCAGAAGCCAGATTTCGTGTCAAACTTAGAAAAAATCTTAGAAGAATGGAGTCGATTTAAAATATCTGATTGGATATCGAATCCATTTCAAAACTTTGTTTAAAGGTTTGCAGTTTACCACAAGACGAGGAACACCTCGTTCAATTTTAGCATTTTTATTTACATAAAAAGCAGATCAACTCCAAGGTGATTGACTTTTACGAATTAATCGTTTTTTTAACCAAATCATCTATTTCATTTTCACAAAGTTTTAAAAGTCACTATTCATTTGTGAATGACGAGCTTTCGTTGGAATATCTTTCTCAGAAAAATCAGATTCATAAGGGAGTATCACAATGTGATTATGATTACTTCTTTTCCAAAAAGCATTGTTAGGAATGAAACAAATTTCATCTTTAATTTTTTGTTCAAGAATAGAAATCTTCTTTTGCACTTCAGGATTTTGAAGTTGTTGTTCAATTTTTTGGAAATTTAGTTCTTCTTTCAAAAATAAAAGATGAGATTCTTTGTCACGAATGAGAAAATTAATCTCTTTAATGGCATGTTTTTGCAAAACATTTAAATTTCTTGTTTGAAGTTTTGTAACAAAACAGAACATGATTTTTTTACCAAAAATTTGGGTTTCAATTCCTTCATCGGTCACAATAAAGGGTTGAATTAGACCTGTGAAAGGAGTTTCCAAAATTACATTTCTTTTTAGATCTTTTACCAAAAGGAATGATGTTTTTTAAAAGAAATATTATCTTTTACCACAAAGGCTTCAAGAAGTTTGTATTTGATTTTTAAATGGTCACCACAAGCGGATTTTAAGGATTCAGTGGTTTTATCAAAATATTTTGTGGGAATTAGGCCTTCTTTAATATAATTTAGATCAACACCAGCATAAAAAAGGGCGGTTGTTTTCAAGATGAATTCATCATTGATTTTAATTAAAATATATATAATCCATTTTTTACTTGTTACTTCAATAAGTAGTTCAAAAAAATTGGAAGGGTCAAAATCAATTAAATTTGAGGTATGAGTGACCACTTTGTGAGTTGGGTTTTTAGGAACATTTTTTCATTTTAAAATCTGTTTTTTGAATTCTAAAAATTCTTTCTATTAATCAATTTGATTAATCTTTAACATTCAAATTTCTTTTTTGAGTTCATTGATTTCAAATTGAGGATCATTAGAGGTTGTTGGTCTTGTAGTAGACTTCTTTCCCCTATTGAAAATTTTAGTGAGGTTATAAACATGAACTTGGAAATGTTTAGAAAAAGAAGAACTAAGATTTTGAATTTGGTTTAGTAAATTCTTAGAATCAGAATGAGTATCTATTGAGTCCAAAAGGTCTTGTTCTTCTTTGGTTAAAACATTTACTTCCTTTTCATTATCGGAATCAGATTTAGAAGAGAGGTCAGAAGAAGATTTAATTTCATTAATTTGAAAACTTTGCTCTACTGGTTCTTCATCGGTTGAAGAACAGATATAAGTTTCTAAATCAGTTTCAACCATTAATTGATTTAACTGATTTAGAATGTCTTTATCAAGATCAAGTTCATTAACTTTTTATTTAATTTACAAAATCTTTTTGTGTGACCTTTTTTACCATAATTAAAACAAGTAAATTTATTAAAATCCTTTTATCTTCAGATTTCTTAAAGTTCTTTTTTTTGAAAAATTTCTTTTCTGGTTTTGAGACTTGTTTCTTATGAAAAAACTTTTTCTTTCTTTTAAAAGGTTTTTCACTTGGACAAGAACCAGAAAACTTTTTAGATGAAAAAAAAGAGTAAGAAGGGTCGTACTGACGACAAAAATCTCCTAACCCTCTACGAGTAAGAGATTTCTCTTTCTTGAGTTATTTTTGGAGTTTAATGTTGTTACACATTTGAGTTCCAGCCTTATAAATGTAAGAAATTAGTTCACCATAAGAAAGGAAATCAAAATGAATAGTTTCTCCAAATTGTTCACGAATTTTGTCGCGAACTTGGTTTCCTATGATTGTAGGATGACCTGCAAGAAACTTTTCTTTCCAAAAAGGTTGGTTATAATCTGGATGAAGTAACACCCTTTTTAGAAGTACATCCTTGTATTCTCGAAATTCTTCGATGGAACGACATTTTAGATTAGAAAGAAGATCTTGATTGTAATCACAAATCACAGAAGTATCTCCTATGAAATGTTGGGAAATGGAATACAAGAGAGTAAAAACTGCATCTTGAACCATTTGTCCATAATCATAAAAAACGGTTTTACCATTGTCATCGATTTTGACAGCATTTGAAATATGGTCTCTTTGATCTTAGATGAGATAACTATCCCAACAACCTTTCAAAGTACCAGAAAAATCAGCAACGATCATATAAGCCACTTGTTGATTTGTTGTATCAGGAAGTGTCATATACGTTGTAGCACACATTAACATTTGACTTAAAACTTGCAAGAAATTCTACTCAGAAATACCATCTATGCTTCACTCATAAATGGCATATGCAGAATACTTATTTTGAACTTTATTAAAAGATTCTTCGAAAAAAATATCCGGTGGAGTGGCTCGAGAATAGTAAAGTATTTGGGATTCTTTCCAAGAAATGCGATTAATTTCTGAAATATCAATTTTCTCAAGGACTGATATTTGATTATCATGTTTAGGAGAATTGATACTTAAAGGTTGATTAACTTTTGGAGTATTAAATACAGGCTGTTTAAAAACTTTTTCTCTTAAAAGTCTTTGGTTTTTTGTCTGGAGGGTTTTTTGGAATTCTTTACTGAAAGTTTTAGGCATTTCAAAATTCTTAAACAAAGGTACTTTTAAGGACTTAGAAATAGTGAAAATTGGCTGAATAGAATGAGAGGAAGATGAAGGAACAAAATGAACTGAGATTTTACCAATGGAAGATTCAATTCTATTCAATTGGACACCTATTGAGTGAAGATGTTGATTAGAAAAATTATTCTGTTCAATGATCGTCTTAAACTCATTATTTTCAGTTTTAGAAGGAGTCTTAAAAGGAACGGCAGGAATTTCCTTTTCGCGATGAGAAATTTTAATTTTTCTTAAAGGATGATGACTTGATTCGATGACTTGATCATCATCAAGTTTACACTTAAAAACTTTTTTCAGATTATAAATTTCTCTTTTTTCAAGAAAATAGCTCTCAAACCAATAATAATAATAAAAACATGTGCATCCCAATTTCTTCTAGAAATTCGTAAAATTGATCTTTAATTTTCTTAGCACATTGTTTGAAATTGTCAAAAAATCATTTTTGGATTTCAGAATTTTCTTCAGAATTAAATTCCTTGTTCAAAACTTGCGATCAGGAGTGAAATCTCTTTCAAGCATATTACACTCTAGATCGTCGTCTTCCATTTGGGACTGAATAGGTTCAGGGATTCAGGACCTTGTTGATGATAGACAGGTCTGAAGATTCCTGAACTAGTATCCAAACCAGAAAGATTTAAAGGAGGTGCACTTGGAGTTGCATGTCCTTGTGCAGGAATGACGTCAGAAACATTGATACTACCTTGACTACTCACATGGATTGTGATGACAGGAGGTAAATTTGGACGAAGATCTACTGACCTTTGAGAAGAAGACCCATGGAAGGAAGGTCTTGCAGAAATGAAAGAATTTGTATCAAAAGATCTCCTAGGGAATTGTATTGTAACTTTTCCTTCAAGATGTTGGATTACATTAGTAGGTGTGTTATTCTTAATAGAAATCTGAGGAATGAGATTTTCAATTTCCCATTGATTAGAAAGAACAACATCATTCCAACTTATGGACTTTGGAATTATGGAATTTGAACGAGAAATATCAGTCTGCAAAAGAAGGGTTTGTCCTTTCGAAGCATCATTCAATGAGTGAACATCAAAAGCAAAACTCATAACTTTATAGTGTCCTTTATAGATGAGGGAGAGTGGAATGGATCATTCATTTATATTATAATTATGAGTTTTGATCTGCAAAACGAATGACTTCATAATGTTTTTATCCTTTAAAGAAATTAAAAATTTTGGATAGCAATCAAAATGAATGGGGCCATTACAAAGACTAATATCTATTGTAGCAAGAATATAGTACTCGTATCTCAAAAGTCTTGCATCTCTTAAAATCAGAAGAATTGAAGTATTTAAACCTTCTTTTAATAGAGGTTTAATACCGACTTGGACCATACCAAAATGAAGATAATTATACTTTAAAGCATGTTTCTGCAACGAGTCTTTATTCAAAAGGGGAATTAGAGAATATGAGTAAGAAAGAGGTATATCACGTTCCTTAGTTGTGATGACATAATCGTTGGACTTAAAAAGTTTCTTAAACCTAGATTCAAAATAAATTTAGTCATATTTTACTTTTGGAATCTTCCAATTCTTAATTGGCTTGTTAAAATCTTTAAGAGTAATTGCATCTCTATTTAAAGTATCTGGGATCTAACTTAACTCAAATATATAACTATTTGAGAAAGAATTAGTTCTTCTAAAAAGATTCATCTTGTATAAAATTGATTTTAGTTGTTCACTTTTGACCTCTACTACCACTCCAACTGGACTTAAGCTACCTCTGCCAATGCTTTATGGCTCCAAATGAGATTCACCTTAGAACAACTAAAAGCTAGTTTATACAAAATGTTTCTAAAAAGAACAACAAATTCTCCTACCAACTGGCTCTGATACCATAGAGGAATACACACACACACGAGTTACCGCATTGTGTGTATACTCCAGCCAAAACATCATTTTCGACTTGCTTTTGTATTGACCATCGACTTTCTATAAAATGAGAAATCTGTGAAATTTCCTAATCGTCCTCTCGATGCCAATAATTAATTTTATCCTTATATTCTATTGTGAAAAAAAAATTAGAATGCTTTATCTTATTTCGGACTTAAGTCTCGCGTGATTGTTTTTTTTCACTTGCTTGCCTTTTGACATTGACATTCCAAACATGGTTATGCTCATCCTACGTGGCAACCGCACTTTTTTTTTTTTTCCCAAAGAAGTCTCAAATTCTATCCAAAGGCTTTCAAATTTGCGCGGCATTGTCAAAATTAAAGATGTCCAATCGTGTGTGTAGGACGGCCTTAATTAGGCTCTGGCCAGTCGCTAGTCTCATCTGGTGGCCGGCCATCGCCTGACCAGCCACTGGCAAGTGGGAAGAGCGAAAAAAAAAAATTGCAAAGGCGGAGACACTTTAGATTTTTATTTGGAAGTTTCTAAAAAATTATTGTCTGTGAAATCGAACGTGGCAATTAGTTTCTTATCGGAGGACTAAATGACGATAAGAAGAGCAATAAGGTGGTGGTGGGGTCAAGACATGGCACGTGGGCACTGGAACCGGGTACCTAGTGGCTCGGTCAGATGTGCGTTTGATTTGGTGTGGTAGTCCCACGTGCAACCTGGAATTGGCCAAATGATTTGGGATCATTGATCGAGTACAAGTGACATGAGAGGAAAACATTTATTTACTTAATGGCCAAAAAAGGAATGATAAAACCAAAATAACTATATATGGTTCTAAAAAGGAAAGAAGACAAGGACCGCTTATTCAGCGATTAACCTTAGATTCCGCTTATTTCGCAATAATAATAATAATAATAATGATTTGAAAAAGATATACATCATTTTCCTAAAAATGGTATCTTCTAGTATTTTCTATCACTCGCGAAAAATGAATAAAGAAAAATATCATTGTTTGCGATGATATTTAGAGATTAGTTTTTAATTGATAACTGAAAAAATTCTTTAGATTAGTTATTTCAAGAGACACAATCGATTACTGTTAGGAAAAGATTTTTCATTTACTCTCCATCTTTACATTGCTTGAAAGACTTAGGCATCGATTTTTTTTTTGCTATATATAATAATTTATGTCTGAATATCTTCGCATACGATGAGATGATTTGAAAATATACTTCGAGCATTTACTTTTGTAAGCGGGCCAAAAGTTGATGAACGAAAACCGTCACCTTAGTTTTTTTTTTTTTTTAACTCAAAGTAAAGATCCCATACATAGAAATGCTAAAAGCATATGCTAAGAATGACATGATGCGTTAAATCAAGTTTGTTTGAAAAGATTTTTTTCTATCCTACTCCTTGTAATTTTCTTTTCGGGCATCGATAAAAAAATTATTTTTTTAATAGAGAATTAAATTGTGAGAGTCGCAAATTTTACGAAGAGTTAAATGGTTAAAAGCATAATTAGCACAAAAAAAAAGTTATTAGCTTTATTAAGAGCCTATGACCCCAGTCTTGACTTTTTTTCACGCAACTTTTTTTTTTTTGTGGGGGGGGGGGGGGGGGGTAAGATTTTGTCATAAGACATGTTGTTTTAGCATCACTGACGAATTTTGGGCAGGTACTTTTAATTACTTTCGACCGAAATTAACTTGGCAAATGTCAAAAAGCGTGTCGTAAAGCGTTGGGCATCGGATTATTCCTTATCTTCGTCGATGTGTTCGTGCCTTTTTTCTTTCTGATAAAGTGGAGATGCAATAGACATGATAAAAGAGGGATAAAATGTGACAAAAAGAATCTAGCAAATCATTCTCTCTGACCCTAAAGTGGCGGTGCATTGGAAATGAAAGCACTTTCGCAGCATATATTACATTATTAACGGGTGACAAAAGATTAATCTTCATGCGTTAACTGATCAGAGCCAGGGCTACCTGAACCTAGACGTAATGGTGTCAATTTTAGACCAAACTTGAAAAATTAGAAGGTGTGCATGTTAGGACGGAATCATCAGGATGATACGCATGTTGGAGGGGTTGGGAAGTCATCGCTGTAACTCCCCCTCTTTGTGTCCTAACTCAGTCTCGTCCTCCTATTCTATATGGTTACATGTCCTTCTCTTTTGTAGTTTCTTTTTTCTTTTTTCTTATAAGATGGCGTGGTGGGTGAGAGATGATCTACCGCGCCGGCGGGGTCGCCCGCCTTCCCCTCCAGCCAATCATGCATTTCTATTTTTCCTCCCAACATGGCCTCAATCATCATCCGCTTCTCATTTAGATTAAGTTTGGAACCAATAGCGATTTCCGCCATTGCTTTTTTTGTCGTTGAGGCATCACGGAAAATCGATGTTGGACATGTTGGCGATGTCTGTATCTGTATTTCACGACGACGATGTAACTCCCGATTATTATTACGATATAGAAATGCCAATTTTGGGAGGGAGGGGGTGACAGTGATGGGGGACAAGAGAGGCAGGCAGTGCATGGGAAGTTTAAGAGAGGTTGGCATGTTTATATCCTCTCGGACGATGAGGTTTGGGCAGAGGCGAGCCATCTCTTTGCCAGCTAAATTCATCATCCATTGCCAGATTTTTGCCAGCGCGTCTAGGACCGATCAACGTCTCTCTTTATCTCTCTATTATCTTCTCTCTCTCTCTCTCTTTTGTTTTTAAACCTTTTGGCTATATAGTAATCTTCACCACTGGTGATCTGAATCTTTCTTTCTTTCTATTTTCCTGAAATAATTGGAAATAAATTAGAAAAACAAAGAACAAAAAAAAAAAAGACGTTTTGAGACGCCAGAGGGGGGATTAAGGGTGATCGTTCCCTTCCGGTCCGATCCCATTCCCAAATTGAGGACCAGATCTGTTCCTAGTTTCTAATCTGATTCTCGGGTGATCGAATAAAATTGTTTTCATGTGCTTAAAACCCATCTTCACATTTTAGATGTGAATAAGCACTCATAATAATTAAGAGTTTGAAGGATTTCTTTAAAGATTTTGAAGAAATAATACCAATGTTTTAAAAAAGGTCGATCTAGTCTGAGTGGTTTGGGTGGGGCAGTTCCATTCCTGGAGCTAGCAACTGGACTGACAATTATTGGTTCCAACTTTATGGAACGGGGAACCTAATCGGGGCCTTCAGGAAACGATCTAATCGTTTGGTTCCATCCGATTGGGGAGGTTCCCGATCCAATCGGCTCTTTTTGCTCACCCTTATAGAGAATAGGATGTTAGTGGTCTGCCCTAAAAACCAATTAAGATTGATACTCTAACATTAGTTGTGAATTAAGTTGTGTTGGAAAATCGACTTTCACTATACTTAGATAGTCATAATATATTGCTAGATACCGCTTATGACTTGTGGGCCAAAAGAGTTTTAGGCACACTGCTAATATCTAGTGAATCTATAGGGTCGCACACAATAGCGAATTGATTTCTTATTTTCTCTGCCCCTTGATCTACTTAAGAAGTAGAGTTTTATTTATTCTCCTATTACGAATATATACATAATCGTGTGCATTATGAGATAATAATTAAATGCATGATTAAGTGGACAGTTTAGAGTACGTCGTGGGCCCAGATTGTTATGTCGTAGGGCCCAAATCGTGAAGTGTAGAGTTACGAGTAATAACCCTAGAGGCACCTCAAACCGTCGTTATTATTATTTTTTTAATCTCGAAGGAGAAAAACAGATAATAGTTCTCTGTTCAGACGATTGGCAGAGACACTCCAAGATCTGAAAGTTAGCACTTGGATTGTCAGAGAATTTAGTTCGTGTGTGTGGATATCGGTAGAGGCGCAACATTTGGAGCGCTAATCCAGACACAACTGACTGTCAATTCGAAGACGACCGCAAAAGGTACGTCTTGAAATCTACTTTGATTTCGATATACACATGGATCCTGTTTAAGGTTTCGTTTCGTTACGTTTTATGATTCTAGGAAACCCTTCAGTGGTATCAAAGTTGCTTGTGTTATATCGAAATTGAATGGAAAACCCTAATTGTCGATGCATATGATGCATGCCTAGAGTGATTATTAATTAGGGTTAAATGAATTGTGAATACAAATTGATATGATCAATTCGACTAATCTCACATTGAAACAAACTTGAATTGATGTAATGATGTGGATTAATGTAATTGATCCAGAAGCGTTCTGTTAAGAAAATAGAATTACGAATTTTGTTTAGAGTTCTGAGAAAAAACAAAGAATGAATGACCTGAGAGATGATTTAGTTGAAATCGTTCGCCCTAGCAAGGTCGGTATAAGAGAAAAGATAGATTCCAATCAAAACAGAATTAAGAATTTTATCTAAATTTTGGGGGTGCTGCTCACGAGCCACTGCGAGGGGCGTTGCTCCTTCGAATCCCGCTCGCTTACCGGTCAGCAAAACCACCGCAAGGGGCTCTGCCCCTTGACCTCGCGAGGGCGCTGCCCCTTCGAACCCCGCAAGGGGGCGCAACCCTCTTGACCCTTGCATGAATTGTTTGTTCTCAGCATAATTGTTATGCATTTATTGTGATAATAGATTATGTTCATAACATGCATACATTCATCATTGTATGAAAACATTGTGAAAGTCCTTGATAAAATTAAGTAATAAAACGATGCATTTCCAATCATACATCTATTAATGCTTGAACTGTCAAAAGATGGGCCTGGCAAAGCCGGGTATTTTTAACTATTTGAGTAAGGTAGAGTGGATAATGGTTATCCATATGTCAAGATTGGTTTGCTTAACGAGGCTATCAAAACGGTTTTGGGCCTTGAAGCATAGGGTTAGGGGATGAGACATAAGATGTCAACCCTAATAACTAAGAGTTGTATTTGATACAATTGAGAAAGAGTTGTCTACCTAAATAACTGAGTCTTGAGCGATAAGCCAAAGTTTATTCGAGTCTTGGTGAAATATGGATCTTGATCCACTATACTGATAAGGAAACATTTTATAAAAGTATAGTGGAAGTTGATTATAAAATGTATTAATTAACAATTCACTTTGCATATTTATTGTAGATATGTCAAATACCTCTGCATCAAGTTTTTCACTTTGTTCTGTCCTTGAGAATGACAAATTGAATGGTTCAAACTTTTTAGACTGGTATAAAAACTTGAGAATTGTTCTCAAGTAGGAAAAAATGGATTATGTCCTAGAGAAACCAGTACCTCAGAAGGCACTTACTTCTAATGCTCCCCATGCTGAAAAAAATGCTTACCAAAAGCATAAAGATGATGCATTGGATGTATCTTGTCTAATGCTAGCTACCATGAAGTCAGACCTTTAGAAACAGTTTGAGAACGTGGATGCTTATGATATGATCATGAATTTGAAAAAATTATTTCAGGAGCAGGCACGCATTGAAAGGTACCGGACGATAAAGACCTTAATTGAGTGCAAGCTAGCAAGTGGGAGCTTAGTTAGCACACATGTCATAAAGATGATAGGTCATATTGAAAATCTAAAGCGACTAGGCTCTCCCATTAGTCAAGAGTTGGCTACTGACATTATTCTTCAGTCACTGCCTCATGATTATGACACGTTTGTTATGAACTATAATATGCATAATCTGAATAAGACTTTGACTGAATTGCATGAGATGCTCAAAACTATTGAGCAGAATATCAAGAAAGACCCTACTTCTAATGTTCTCATGGTTCAAAAGGGGAAATACTTTAAGAAGCCAGGCATGGTCAAGGGTAAGAGCAATGACACTAAGCCTAAGCCCAAACTCAAGACCAAGACGGGTCCGACTGTTGATGTTGTCTGCTTCTATTGTGGCAACAAGGGACACTAGAAGGGGAATTGCAAGAAATTTTTGGAGGATCTGAAAAAGAAGGGAAGTGAGACTTCCACTTCAGGTATTTATGTTATAGAAGTAAATGTTATTACTAGTTCTACTTCATGGGTATTAGATACCGGTTGTGGTACTCATATTTGTATGAATATGCAGGGACTGAAACAAAGTAGAATACTAGCAAAAGGTGAAGTAGAACTACACATTGGAAATGGAGCAAAAGTTGATGCATGAGCTGTAGGAACATATGATGTAGTTTTACCTCTGGCATGGTTTTAGAATTGAATAATTACTACTATGTACCTTCTATATGCAGGAATATTATTTATGTTTCTTGTTTAGACAAGGAAGGTTTCTGTTTTTATATAAAGAACAACAGTTGTTCATTTTATCTTAATGGATTGTTTTATGGTAGAGCCCATATTGTGGATGGAATATATGTTTTAAATTTTGATATGCCAATCTATAATATAAATACAAAAAGGTTTAAATCTAATGATTTGAATCCGACCTACCTATGACATTGTTAATTAGGCCACATAAACAAGAAAAGAATTCACAAGCTCCATAGCGATGGACTATTAAATTCATTTGATTTTGAATCATATGATACGTGTGAATCTTGTTTAGTTGGCAAAAAGACAAAAACTCCTTTTACTAATCAAAGTGAGAGGGCAAAAAAATTATTGGCCATTATACATACTGATGTGTGTGGACCACTAATTTCTACAACTAGAGGAGGTTATCGGTACTTCATTACATTTACTGATGATTTCAGTAGATATGGATATATTTATTTGATGAAACATAAATTTAAGTCCTTTGAAAGTTCAAGGAATTTCAGAATGAATTACAAAATCAACTTGGCAAGAATATCAAGGTTCTTCAATTTGATCAATGAAGAGGATATCTAAGACAATAGTTCAATGACTATCTTAAGGAGTGTGGAATCGTTTCACAGTTCACTCCCCCTTGGAACACCACAGTGGAGTGATGTCTCTGAAAGGAGAAATCGAACTCTGTTAGACATGGTTCGATTAATGATAAGTCATTCAGATCTTTTATTATCTTTTTGGGGTTATGCACTTGAGACGGCAGCGTTCACAGTAAATAGATGTCCATCAAAAGCTGTAGAGAAGACAACATATGAGATGTGGACAGGAAAACTGCCTAGTATGTCTTTTCTAAAAATTTGGGGCTGCGAAACTTATGTAAAAAATTTACTTTCTAATAAGCTTGGGCCCAAATTTGATAAATGCTTCTTTGTGGGATATCTTAAGGAAACGAAATGATATTATTTTTACAACCGATCAGAGAATAAAGTATTTGTTGCTCGAAATGGTGTCTTTTTAGATAAAGAGTTTCTTAATAAAGGAACCAATGAAAGTAAGGTAAACCTCGAAGAATTTATTGTGCCACAAGAGAGTGTTCTAGTTCATGAGGAACCTCAATTAGATCTACGAAGAGTCGTAGAGTCTACTCTAGTGGCACCTATAGTTCGTAAGTCTGAAAGAACACATCATGAGCCTATAAGATATTGCTTTCATGTCACAGAACATCATCATCTATTGTTAATAAAAAATGACGAACCTACGACCTATACAGAAGCTATGGTGGGCCCAGACTCCCATAAATGGCTTCAGGCCATGAAATCCGAAATGGACTCAATGTATCAAAACAAAGTTTGAAATTTGATTGATCCACTCGAAGGTGTCAAACCTATAAGGTGCAAGTGGGTTTTCAAGAAGAAAACTGATATAGATTGAAATGTTCACATCCATAAAGCACCGCTGGTAGTTAAAGGTTTCAAACAAACTCATTATATTGACTATGATGAGATCTTTTTACTAGTGGCCATGCTCAAGTCCATTTGGATTATCCTAGCGTTTGCCGCATATTATGACTATGAGATATGACAAATGGATATAAAGACAGTTTTGCTTAATGAAAACCTAGAGGAGGATGTGTATATGACACAACTCGAAAGCTTTACATCACCAGATAATACTGGGAAGATATGCAAGCTTCAACGTTTTATATATAGATTGAAGCAGGCATCACGGAGCTGGAATATTCGCTTCGATGAAACTGTAAAAGAGTTTGGCTTCATTAGAAACAAAGAATAAGCTTGTGTATACAAGAAGTCTAGTGGGAGCGCAATTGTGTTTCTAGTGTTGTGTGTGGATGACATACTACTAATTGGAAATGACATTCCTATACTTCAGTCAGTTAAGACATGGTTAGGAAAATATTTCTCCATAAAGGACATGGGAGAGGCAAACTTTTTCTTGGGGATCAGGATCTATAGAGATAGATCAAAGAGATTTATTGGACCGAGTCAAAGTACATACATTGACAAAGTCATTAATAAGTTTAATATGCAAGATTCCAAGAAAGGTTTTCTCCTAATGTCGCATGGCTTAAGTCTTAGCAAGACTCAATGTCCTTCAACACAAGATGAGCAAAACCGCATGAGTAGGATTCCTTATGCATCAGCCATAGGATCCATCATGTATGCCATGTTGTGCACTCATCCTGATGTTTCTTATGCATTGAGCATGACAAATAGATATTAGTCATATCCAGTAGAAGCTCACTGAATAACTATTAAAAATATCCATAAGTACTTGAGAAGAACTAAGAATTTATTATTAATCTATGGAGGTGAGAAACAGATCACTATAAGTGGTTACACTAATGCTAGTTTCAAAACCGACAAAGATGGCCTTCGATCGCAGTCAGAGTTCGTTTCTTGCGTGAATGGTGGAGCGGTGTGTTGGAAGAGTTACAAGCAGGACACTATTGCAGATTTTACGATAAAAGCTGAGTATATTGCTGCTTCAGAACCATCAAAAGAAACTGTATGGATTCGAAAGTTTATAGTAGAACTAGGAATCGGTCCTATTGATTAGGATCCAATGGACCTCTATTGTGACAACAATGGGGCCATAACTTTGGCTAAAGAGCCTAGGTCACACCAGAAGACCAAACGCATACTCAGGAAGTATCACCTCATTCGAAAATTCATTGAAAGATGCGATGTCAAAATGTGCAAAGTTGCAACAGAGTTAAATGTAGCTGATCCGTTGACGAATGTTCTTCCACGACCTAAGCATGAACGTCATTATAATGCTTTTGGCCTTAGACACATTAGTGATTAGTCTTGATGTGAGTGAGAGTATATGTAATATACATTTTCATTGTTCATTAATAAAACATATGTTATATTTGATTTTGATTTAATTTGAATATATGATTGAATGCAAAATTTTTATCCCCTAAATATTGAATGTCCTTAATAGAAGATCAAATACGTGATTTGATCGTGAAACTCTATTAATAGAATGTATATTGATATTCTAAATGTCCCTAGTCAATTATCATTGTGCATTGGGATGCCAATGGTGTTTGAGATTGATATGCGAGTCAACAGATAATCAAGTTTCACGGGTCATAAATATAGAGATATAATGTTGATCACATGAAATACATATTGGAGAACATTGTATTGGACAGACTCGCTATGAGAATGCTGTAGGATTGTTATATGATGTCATCAGTATTTCTCATCACAACTATAGACTATAGTCATTTCACCTGAGTCTACCACAGTTTCCTAGACGTGGATTAACATGCTTTAACATTACCAAACGTCAATCGTAACTGGTGATTATAAAGGGAATGGATGAGCATGTCATGAATCGTGCTGAGGGATATGAGTAGATAAGATGGAATTTGTCTCTCTCATATAACGAGAGTATGATATTATGGTCTTCCGTAGAGTTGAGATTGTGAAATGCATGGCCACGCTTGAGTGAGTTAAAGAGTCAACTACTTGGTTTGACAGTCTAACTGCATTATCGGGAAAATGAGTTTGAGCTATATAAGGATGACACTTGTCATGCCTTATGCTTAACTTGGATATCAAATGACAAAGGGATTTAATTTGTATAATTAGTTATAGTGCAAGTGGGAGGTTGTTAGTGGTCTGCCCTAAGAACTAATTAAGATTAATACTCTAACATTAGTTATGAATTAGATTGTGTTGAAAAATCGACTTCACTATACTTAGGTAGTCATAATGTCTTGCTAGAGACCGCTTATGACTTGTGGGCTAAAAGAGTTTTGAACACACTGCTAATATCTAGTGAACATACAGGGTCGCAAACAATAGCGAACTGATTTTTTATTTTCTCTGCCCCTTGATCTACTTAAGAAGTAGAGCTTTATTTATTATCATATTATGAATATCTACGTAATCGTGCGCGTTATGAGATTAAATGCACGATTAAGTGGACGATTTAGAGTACGTTGTGGGCCCAGCCCGTTATGTCATGAGCCCAAACCGTGAAGTATAGGGTTACGAGTAATAACCCTAGAGACGCCTCAAACCGGTTATCATCATTATTATTTTTCATCCCGAATGAGAAAAACAGAGAACGGTTCTCTGTTCAAGCAATTGACAGAGATACTTCAAGATCTGAAAACTAGTACTTAGATCGTTGGAGAACTCAGTTCGTGTGTGTGGATACCGGTAGAGGTACAACACTTGGGGCGTTAATCCAGATACAACTTATCGTCAATTCGAAACCAACTGTAAAAGGTACATCTTGAAACCTACTTTGATTTCGATATACACATGAATCCTGCTTAGGATTTCGTTCCGTTGCGTTTTATGATTCTAGGAATCCCTTTATAGAGCTATAGTGGGGCAGCCGCCTCCCTTTGCCGATAGGTGGGCAAGAATATTTGCCTTGTTGGCTTCTTTTTTTGGAGGTAGGTTTTGTAAGGGACTTTGGTTTATGCCTTATACAAGCATAGTCTATACGAGTCCAATTTATCTTATCGTTGAGATATCCAGACTCCATACGATGGGGAAATTATCAAGAAAATCTTAAATCTATTGCACAATGGCCATTTCGGTCAACTACTTAACTGTGTTATCCCGAACCTTTTGATAATTTATCAATTTAGGTATTTCTTGTCAATATTGGTAGTCTCGCGCTATTTTCACTCATTTATTGGTTTGTGACACCTCATATCACATTGATTTTACTACTTAACTGTTGTGGGTCACATTCTCAACTTAAGATTATTTCTTTCTTTCTTTCCCTCATTTTCTTTTGTTTCAATTTTGCTAGAGACAAAACTACCATGCCCCTGTGACGTCTCAGGCACGCCACTTACTAAGTGCCCTCTGCTTTAGAGAGTGTGTGTGTGAACATATATAATAGACTGTGCATGCGGAAGACTTTGAACGAAACAAGCACCGCCCATACATTAATATACAGTAAGTGCATTCAAAAGACATATGCACGATGCCTAAAGGGCATGGCCTTCAATAGGATTTCATTACCGGTATCTGATAGAGACAAACATTCACACATAAACAAGATCATCTGGCTGCATGTTTGTGTGTATATATATACATGTACGAAGCTCGGCGGTGGGGTTATCGGGAAAGGAGTCTTCTTGGGTGGTTCTTGAGAAAATGAGGAGAGAGAAAGTTTTGGGGTTAGGCTATGTCGGCGGTGGGATTCTTGGGGCTTTCCGGGGCCAACCGTCGCGCATACGATTCTAAAAGACTCAAAACACAAAACCGATCGCTAATCGGTTTATCGTTCTCATATCGTTACGCCCGTTATCTCATTTGATCCATCATTCTATTTCTACCACACCAAGACCTCAAAAATATACCCTTCATTTATGAATGCCCAATATTAATTACTTCACTCTTTAAATTAATCTGGCAAATTTCAGATCGTCACAAATCTTCCCACTTTAGAAAATTCAGTCCTTGTCCCATCCTTAACAATCCTTAAGACTCCTCATAGTCGATACCCCATCTAGCTATGTGGTCGCACTATGCTTTCGTTGCGCCACTCTAATCGCTTGTTTCTAAAAATCAGCTCCATGACTATCTCTCATCTATGTCTTCACATATCGTTCCGCAGTTTGTCATTATAGTCATCACTCATGTCATGCATCACAAATCCAAAATCCATAGTATTAAGGTTAAATGAGGGGCCCACTCTTGATTTTTTTAAATAATAAAAGGGACGAAGCCCAAAAGTTACACCAAAACACGCCTAACGAAACTTGATTAAATCTGATCTCCTAACAACAAAGGAATCAAACCTCTTAGTGGCCTATTTAAAATTAAGGTGTCATTCACATCATAAGCACATAAATTTCCTTCTCTGAAATTATGCAAAAATTTGACACGCAGAAAATTCAATAAAAGCTTTTGAATCTCAAAAAATGAGTGTGTCACCAAAGTGGAGAGAGGGTGTAGATTTTTGGATCAGTGAAATAGCAGCTTGCAAATCCACATCCACAATAAATTTAGGGATACCCGAAAAAATAACTAATTTAAGACCCAAGAAAATGCCCCAATTTCTCCTTTGAGCGAAGAGCACAGTACCACGAATTGAGCAATCCTGAAAGCTAGTTAACCAATCAGCACAAGAGGGGCCCACTCTTGATATAATATTACTCATTGCCCTCTTTTCTTTCTTTCTTTCTTTTTTTGGATTTTTTTCCTTTTCTTTTCCATTTGGAACAAAATTGGTGTTCTCATCTTAAAAAAAAAAAAATAGTTTATTTACTAGAGAGCCAACGAATTATTTTGTTGATGAATTAATATTTCTCTTTTTTTGTAATAGGAAATTATTAATCATAAAATAACATAAGGATAAGTAAGAGTGAAAAGACTCATTTACCAGTTTTGTTACGCATTTCATTCAATTACTATATTAATGTGTCATTACGTTGTAATCTGTGTACATTAATCGCTCAACTTTCATTTTGTTTGGTGAATGCAGCAGTCTTATAACCATTTATTTTCATGCCATCATTGCACGGTGTTTTAAAAGATGCTTTAAAAAATTAAAAAATAACAAAATTAAGCACATAAAAAATTTTAAACGTCCATTATTATACAAATGCATAAGAAAATGCTCCCTAAATATTATTTATTACAAGAGTACTACCTCTGCCTCGATCACTAATATAATTAGTTGTTGATAAGAAACTAAATCAATTGTAATCACGTTATAATAGGCCCAGTACCAAAAAAAAAACTTCAACTTTAGTATTTGTGACTATTATATCCACAAAAAAATTATCTCATAAAAAACCTCAAATTTTTACTTTTGTCCCAATTTTATCGGTCTAGTACCAAAAAAACCCAACTTTTACTTTTGTCTCAATTCTACCCAAAATTTTTATTTTTATCCCAATTTTATCGGCTTAGTACCAAAGAAACCATCAACTTGATGTGCGGCCGAGGTTGCACGAAATGGGGAGGACATAGGAGAAGGGGGGATGCGGAGCCCATCAAGCCCAAACGGAAAAAATAATTAGATGGGTTTTGCTAGGTTAGCAATTTTTAAATTGCTGAGTGAGTCGCGAGTGGATCCCATAATGATTTCTAATTATTTGTTTATTTTTTTGCCTCGACGTAAATTAAAGCAGTCATATAAGCACTTTCCTATCTATAAATGTAAGGAGTAGGTTAGGAAAATCTATAACTCTTGGAGAAGATAGAAGGTGCAACATTCTCTTCGCATCGGCCATAGCAATGCCTACTTTCTTTCCATGTCTATATTAACAAACATGACGAAGACACTGGTAGATTAAGGTTAATCCAGCAGAGAGCTCGTTTCGGCCAAGTCTAGATATCAAGATGGTGCCCCTGCCAAGTTCCTTCTGATAAACATGGTTTATACATCTGAATTTTGTAGACTTAGGCTGGACGGGTCGACTTGATTCATCTCATAATGACCACACGATACGCTCGGAACGGCCGGATGGCCAAGATGCAGGCAAAGGCCATGCCGACAGGGCCGCCAAGGTGACGGGGAAGCTCCGTTTTTTGCACCAGCACGAGAAAGGCCGAAGGCCGTCTCGGGTATCGAACTGAGTCTGTGTACTAGGGTTTTTCTTCATCAATCGACCATGAATTTCAATGATGTCTGACCATATCTCAACAATTCATACGGAGGAAGAGCACAATGAACATGCCAAGAACAGATCAACAATGCCAGATTGCTTAGGGGAATGAAAGCTTCCTAGCTTTGAAGAAGAAAGCATGAGGTTCAAATGCTCAAGAAAAC
Organism: Rhodomyrtus tomentosa; assembly: GCA_028455895.1. Lineage (NCBI taxonomy): Eukaryota > Viridiplantae > Streptophyta > Magnoliopsida > Myrtales > Myrtaceae > Rhodomyrtus > Rhodomyrtus tomentosa. The sequence continues at coordinate 11,958,680 of JAPCWY010000002.1, read as the reverse complement.
TTCCTATGAAACAGGCTAAATCACTCTCCAGGAATCTTTAATAACTTCAATCTCTTTTTTTTTTTTTTTCAAGACGCCAACAAGGAAACGAGGCAGACGAGCAGTATGATCACCACCACAGCCCATACCCACTTCACCCACTGCCCGCCCTTCCGCTTCATCTGCTTCGCGTAGTACAGGTTGCTCGTCCCGCCACTCACGAACGCGTTCGCGCAGGCCACGTTCTCCTCGATGTCACCCATCCTCTCCCCCTGCGTCTCCACCAGGACTGCCATGTCCAGGAACACCTGGTGGAGCTTGTCCAGGCTCTTCTGCAGGTCCCGCACCGCTCCGTGCCTCTCCGGACTGCCTAGGCTCAGCTTGGTCTTCCCTCCGAATAGCTCAATCCTCCCGTCTGTCGAGACGATCTTCTCGATCACCTCCTCGGTCGCAACCTCCCCGGTCGCGTTGAAGTACCTCCTCTTGAGATCCTCCTTGTGATCGGCCACAATCTTGTCCCTCAGGAGCTGGAACTGATTCATCGTCTCCCTGAGCTTGGTCCTCAGGCCACTTGTGACCGAAATCCTTGTCCGGTCCACCGAGCTTCCTTCTTGGAAATTCGCCGACAGCCCGCGATTCGTCAGGTTCGACCGGTCCAGGGACTCGAGCAGTGCTTTCACAGATTTTGCCTTGCGGAGGACCGCGATCATGTCCGAGTCCATCCTGTCCCGGAGGCCGCGAAGGGCTTTCGTGCTGTAAGTGGACTTCGCCTCCTCGTTTAGGCTCTGTAGGTCGAGCAAAAGATTGGTTATCTCCTCCATCTCAGACTTGATTGCGTCGACTTCACGGAAGAACTGTGAGAGGTTTTGTTCCTCCGTCGCATCGAGTTGGCCCATTTCGAGGTCGAGCTCGTCTTCAAGGTCTTTCTGGGCCTGTTTCTTCAACTCCACATAATTTAAGAACGACTGTGTCATGAGATCGTTCATTTTCGTGAAATTCGTCGCAACCTTTCACCTGCAAACGCAATAAATCCCTTCCCTCATTATCAACGCAAAACTTCTGCAGCAAGAAAAGGTTTATCGAATTCAGAACTCTGTATCGTAAGCAATTGATCGACTTCAACCTAGGAACAGAATGGAAAGATTTGGGCTATCTTCCTGAGAATCGTCGGTTATCAGTTCTCACTCCGATGTCGTCCTCCAAGTAATCTGAAACAAACCGAGCAGCCATGGCGGAGTTCAAGAACTCGAAGAAGAAACAAGAAAGCCGGAAAAATCACGAAAATCACAGAATGCAAGAATCGGAGGAATCAAATCATCAAGGCGAGCAGGGGGCAATCTATGGTTCAATCCCTTGACAGGAATATCCAAAAACAAAATGCCATGGACGACGGAATCGAAACAAAACGAACAAACGAAAACATTTGCGGAGTCACATCGATTCCAAGCCTAAGATGTAAAACCCATGAAAAGGATCGACGTCCTGAAACGAAGAAAGATGGCCAACCGAACGTTGTCGAAAATAACTCAGTTCGGAAGCAGAACCTTGGACAGCAATGTCGCCAACGATCTCTCTCTCTCTCTCTCTCTCTCGCTCTGGGATGATAGCAGAGAACAGAAAAATTAGGGGTGTGGAGTTGAAGAGTGAAATCTGTTTGATGATATACGATACCGAGCGATTTAATGATTTCGAATTTCAAATTTCGGTTTGATGGTGGCCGTTACGAGTCCAAGCATGGCGGTTACACTTCTGCAGAAACGATGTCGTTTTGGGCGTCTTCGGTTTTTCTGAGCAGTCGCCCCTTCAATTCAACCCTTTTTTTCCATCTTCACAATTTACAAGGAGAACAAATTGCTCTTTAGCTTTACCAATTCGAGGTCTAATAATTCTTGGCCCCCGAAAAAAAATGGGAAAATGGAAAATTGTTCGATCTAGAATTTGCGATGTATAATTGCTATGGAATGCAGCATCTCTCTCTTTTCTTAGATTGGTAGCGATAACTGAGAACGCCCGAAGTCGAAATTGTCTCCTCGTTGAGGGGTCCTAACTAGTGATTTGGGCTATTATTAATTACTGAGAAAATTAATTTAAAAAAAAGTCTTAAGCATGTTGTAATTATGTCAATTCAATCATATTTTTTGTGCCAATTGAGTTTTAAATCTTTTACATTTGTGCCAATTCGATCATCCGGCCAATTTTGACTAAAAATTACTAATATGGACATCGGTCATTCTACGTAACGTCGCCGGTTCTGGAGTGGATAATTTCTGAAGATATTTTCTATATTTTGAAATTTTATAGTTATTTTTGTTTTTACTTCTTTTATTTTCTTTCTCTCATTTTTTTTTCCATCCCTTCTTCCTCTAACCAGTCGCTCGACCTCGGCGACTAGCCATAGGCAAGAGTTGGCAACGCTAGTGGATGGCCATGGCGAGCCTCACCCGACGATGGCAAGGACGACCTTACCGGCCCTCGCCTCTGGTCTGTCTACTAAAGGAAGAAGGGAAATAAAAAAAAAGGAAAAGATAAGAAAATTGTTAAAAATAATATTAAAAATTATGCATGTCAATGCCAGCCATGTCGCACAAGACGATCAACGTTCACGTGAGCACTCCGAAATTGACTAGATGTAATGAATTTGCACAAATACAAAATATTTAGAACTGAACCAACACAGTTACGACATATTTAAGACATTTTATTATAATATTCAAATTGCTTATTTTCTTCCTATGACGTGGATTTGTTGTGGTATTGTCACTGTGAACATCGAGAAATAAAAATCGATTCACAATATAGACATTATAGAACATAACGTGCGCGCTCAAGAACAGGGAGGGACGTAGCGATCAAGACACAAGATCAGCGATGGGTATAAGTTGGTTCACTAAGGAAAAATGGAAGGCTCAATCAATTCCAGTAATTATTGATCAATTCGAGGAAGGACCAATATAATTTATTATTGGGTTACAGAGTAATTGTACCATTGTGTCTATGTAAATATTTCCACTGCGATTACAATTAACATCCGCATGGTAACCATTCTGATTCTGAAACTGATTCTAATTAAAATAATTTTTTTATTCTGTTCCTGAATGAGTTTTAAAGAATCAAAACGCATTCGATAACTGCCCAAAATTTCTATTTCAGGAATAAAAACATGTTTGATAACTGCACAAAATTCTTATTTCGAAAAATTATTTCTCTTCCTAATTTTTTCCATTTAATTCAGATAACTATGTGGTTACTTTGTAAAATTTCATCCAAATTTGAAGACTAATTTTCAATGCATAATAAAATAATTTAAAATATATTATTTTTTAGCATGTCATAAATGGATCATAAATTTTAATATATAATGTTTGAAGTTCGAGTGAAACATGAATTCGGATCGTCCAACCTTTCCATAGAAGGCTAGGCGCCTACCCTTGAGATCCGGGCCGTCCTTCATAACACGGACGACCCAGATCTCCTGTTTTTAGGGGGCAATATTTTGAATTGTTTTTATATATTTTTGTTAGTAATAATCTAGCACGTCCATTCATAATATGAACGGTCCAGATTTGAAAGGTAGTACCTAACCTTCTTAAGAGAGGTTAGGCGATCCCATTCCGTGAAACATGGCATAATTCCCATATTAAGAACTCATTTTTTTACTTAAATATTGCTTTGTCCAAAATACATACAAACATAACAGCCCAAAAATCAAATTATTTACTGACAAGAAAAAAATTAAAGTAAAGTGGATTTGAAAGATGATTTTAATGATTCAAATAGAAGGTTTGTGCGTAGAGTTAAAGCACGAGAAGTTAGGGAGGTAATAAAAAGATGAAGACTAGTGAAGCCGACCCGATTGTATTCCTATTGAAGCGTGGAGATACTTAGGTGATGTAGCAATAAGTTGGTTGACTAGTCTTTGTAACAATATACTCCATACTAATAAGATGACTGATGAATGGAGGAAGAATATACTTGTGCCTATATACAAGAACAAAGGGGATATCCAGAATTGTTCTAACTATAGAGGCATCAAGCTTATGAGTCATACAATGAAGATGTGGGAGAGAGTTATTGAGCATCGTTTGAGAATAAAGAACAAAATTTCTGTTAATCAATTTGGATTTATAACAAGAAAATCTACCATGGAGACTATTTTCTTAATACGACAATTGATGGAGAGATATCGAGAAAGAAAGAAGGATCTCCATATGGTGTTTATTGATCTCGAGAAGTCGTATAATAAGGTTCCAAGAAAGGTTTTGTGGTGGATTCTTGAGAAGAAAAAAGTACCTTCAAAGTATGTCGAGGCAATCAAGAACATAAATGACGGTGCTACTACATGTGTGAAGGCTTGTAATGGCATATCAAATTATTTTCCAATTACAGTAGGCTTACACCAAGTTCTGCTTTGAGCCTTTATCTTTTTGCTCTGGTTATAGATGAGCTAATAAAAAATATTCAAGATGAGGTGCCGTGGTGTATGCTATTTGCAGACGATATCGTGCTTATTGATGAGACCAGAGCTAGGGTTAACACTAAGTTAGAAGTATGGAGAAGCACGTTAGAGTCTAAATGATTTACACTAAGTCGAAGTAAGATGGAATACTTGAAGTGTGAGTTTGACACGGTAGGAAGATGAGAACAAGAAACTGTAAATATGTTCGGACAGGAGGTACCCAAGAAGTATACATTTAGATATCTGGGGTCAATATTGCAAAAGGATGAAGAGATTGATGAGAATGTAAGCCATAGAATTAGAGAAGGTTGGATGAAATGGCGTAGTGCATTGAAATTTTTGTGTGATCGCAAAATTCCTCTTAGGTTAAAAGGAAAATTTTATAGAACAGCAGTCAGACCTGCCATGTTATACGGAGCTGAATGTTAGCCAGCACAAAGTAAACATGAGTATAAAATGGGAGTAGCGGAAATGAGGATGTTAAGGTGGATGTGTGGTCATACAAGGATGGATAAGATAAGGAATAAAGAAATTCGACGAAAAGTTGGAGAAAAACTAGTAGTGGAAAAAATGAAAGAGCATAAATTGATATGGTTTGAACATATCCTCCGAAGGCCCTTAGATGCACTGGTACGAACAGAAGTTTGCTATCGAGAGCATAACACGAAGAAAGTAAGAGGTCGACCGAAACTTACTTGGGGGAAAACAGTAAAACAAGATTTAATGGAGTGGGAAATAGATCGGCGTACGGTTTGTCTGAGGACGGAGTGGAGGAAATCTATTAGTGTTGTGAAGGGGTAGTGTATAGATATATATATATATATATATATATATGTTGACTTATTTATTTTTACACATTTATCATTTTTCTCTCCCTTGATTCTGCTTTTATTTTTATGATTCTTTGGAGTTCATCGACCACCAACTCCAACTAGTTTGGGATAAAGATGTTGTTGTTGTTGATGTTGATCCTCTTTGATACGAAGTTTAAGCCTTACACTATCATTTTGTAGCTTCTATCCTAAATTTAAGTCAGTATTTGACTCCAGCTCCATATTTTTTTTTGTCAAAGCTCCAGCTCCACATTTAAATAGTCACATTTTGTAACACATGGCAAGAGTATATATATATTATCATTCGTATGTTGGATGCCCTCATATTCTGTGATATTTTTTGCGAAATAGTTTATATTGTGAAATCTAGAAAATTTAGGCCCAAATTTATGAAAATGAGGTCAAATTAGCCTAATCTAAGATTCTTCTATTTTTAGAGATTTTCTAAATTATTTTTAAAAAAAATTGATTTTTTTTTTCAATTTTTTATTTTTATTTTTATTTTTTTATTGGGTTTAGGGAAAATTGACGAGAAAACTGAAAGGGAAAAGTGAAAGGCGTGATACTTCATTCTGTTTTGTACTTTTCAAAAATGATTCTTTTTTCCACAATCAATTTTCTTTTTTTGGATTTTGCTCTAAAACTGATTCCGATTCTCTAAAACTGATTCTAGGAACATAAACAAAATCAAAATTATTTATGTTACCAAATAGGGTTATCATCCTTTTTTATTTCCAGAATTAGAATCTCAAAATGATTACCATGCAGACACTAGTCTCTCTATACTTGAAAATGCAAAAATTGAGAAATACAGGTTAAAAAATTGACTCAGTACATTGTAGCGGCAGGAAAAAATGGCAAAGAAATAGTTCCTGTAAATTATCTTCGGAAGCAAGAAGTAGCTTCCCTGGCTGCTATGGTTTGCACTTCCTTGAAGCCGTTATTTTTCAGCTGTCGGAGTATGCGGGGCCGGGATTTGCGTAGGCTGGTGGTTGTTGATTACCAGCCTTCTCGGCCTCAAGCCTTCGCAATGTTGTCGAGCTCAGCTTGTCACCACTCAATCCTTCGGAGACTAAATCTACAACTTCGATCTACATGAAAATCAAACATTCTGTCGGTCACATTTGTATTACTAGTAGTAATCTACAAAAAACTGAAATCTCGGACCTTCAACTGTGAAAGACCTCTGTCGGCTCTTTTTTTATTTACGGAGATTCCACCAGGTAACGTCTCCTTGCTGTCACCGAAAGAAATGAAGGAAGGAAGGAAGAATGCGTTAGCTAGGAAGCATTTCTGTACGATTTCTGAGAAAGTTGAGTTTTGAGCTGGTGCAAAACTGATTGATGCATAAGTTTCTACATAAAGGACTTAAGATGCCTAAGTTTCTACACAAGGGACTTGATATGCCTAAGTTTCCGCACAAAGGACTAGATATGCCTAAGTTTTGTGAGAACACATGCCAAAAAGGCCAATTACTATATCAACAGAGACAAACCTGACAACAATAGCCTCCAATTCTGCATCCACGATGGATGGCCCGTAGGGATCAGTAATGGGTTCAACTTGGACTGTCACATGAGGTTTAATGGACTGGCATATATCCGTTGAAAGGAAAGAAGAGAGAGAGAATTAGAAGATGAAATTAATTATGCTGAGCTAATGAGTTCCAGACGAAATATGGATGACAAACACATTGCAAATGAGATTCATCATAATGCTCCACATGTTTCAGCACCTAGTTGTACCAAAAGAGTTTCTGAGGACACACAAATCCCTTTTATGCATACATATTGATTAGGATAAACATGCGTCCTTCACAAGGTGCAAAGATATGAAGCTTGTAACGAAACATGTTGATTTGAGAGAGTATCCCCGGGGAATGTACCATGTTAACACCGCAAAATTTTGGATTGGATACCACAATCGGTCCATAGCGTCAAGTGTATTACTTGCACTTGGAAATCTATTTCTTAACAAGTTCAAAGCTACTTCCATTAATTTGTAGAAATAGACAAAATGGTAATACGAAAAGGTTTCTTGTGAAATTAAATTATAGGGATCAGAAAACATTAACAGAAGACTACCTTGATGTAGTTCTCAACATTTTGCATTCTCTCCTCGATTGGCTGTATTAGATCAGCGAACTGCAAAAAAAATAGTCTGACAATTACTCTGGAGTGAACAAACTGAGGAGAATGATAGGGCAAGAGCCATAAGACTGTCTATCGTCACGAAACAAATATTTGAGCAAAGAAAATGACAATAGCTCACAATTACTACGACCACCTTGGACAGCAATTTTTTGTTTTTGCTCTAAAGATTACTATAATGTGAAAGTTGGTAGCAGGAAAAGTTTTGTAATTATAACATATAGTACAGTGTAGTTCTTATGATGATAGAAAACCAAGCTTTCTCGACAATCAAAACTTGCCCATTAGACAGCTAAAAGTTACAAGACATCCCAAAAACAAACTATAAATACTTGAACAGAGCAAATTGAAAACGATTTCAGAGGAAGGATCGTTAACTATAGAAATAATCGCACTCCCCAGTAAATATACATGACAAATAAAGTCTGCAGAAGGATTATTCTACAGCTTGACCAATACCAGAGGGCATGATTGTTTCTGCAAGAGCAAGATCTCTTGCCATTTCCGGGGACATTAGTAATTAGGAAATGCTTTCGAAAATTGTTTCTATCTCAGACCAAAGTAAAAGATTACTGACAATTAGCTGTGTCTGCTCACAGCTTTACTTTCCCAAATCCTCAAGTAGTACAGGAGCGAATTAACTTGTAGGGGAAAAGCATAAGGACTACATAAGGCACAGAAAGTCAATAGACCCTCAGCTTCAACTCAGTAATGCTACAATCACCTCTAAATGAAAGATATAACTAACGCATGCCTGCGACCGCATAAAATCAAGATTTTCCTACGTATATACATCATGTAGGAAATGAAAACAGCAAAAACAATTCTCTAATTACTGATTGACCAAATTTCTGCAGACAAACCGCGAAGGTTCGCGCAATCCACAGAGTTCCCAATCTGTTCTGGCCTAAAAAGGAGAAACCATGACACTGACTACTACAAGCACAAGCAAAGATGCAATGACTACATAGCTCCCATAGACAAGCACCTGCTTCTTGGACAGCATAGGACCGTCACATACGCCCACCACAACGCGCTCTTTTGCCAGCTCCGCTGATGCCTAAATTTTCTCTTAACCATCAGATAAGTTCAAGCATAAGAACTGTCACATTTGCCAAGCTACCACATTACCAAGATAAGCAGAACAACAAGAACGACTTTCCCAACTAGAAGAGCAGAGATTACCCCGCGCTAGTATCCATACAGAGAGTGAACGAGCACTGACCTTAAGAAAAAGGCGATGCCCATCATGCAGGCGATCGAAAGTACCACCGAGGACAACCGCGCCATACGAGTCGGGCGGCGAAGTTGTCGAGCTCACCCGTAAATTCTCTGACACCGCCATGAGCCACCAAGCAGATCAAAGGGGATAAGAGCCGAAACCTATGAAAAGGCACCAATTACTAATCTTCTATCCTCCTCGGTCTCGTAATACTTGAAAAGGCTCAGACGCAGGGATCAAAAGGGTAATCAAGAAATGCGGCAGAGATGTCGAAGTACATCGAATCTGGACACAATTCGGATGCGTCCTAATAAAAACAAGGGGCTAGCCATCCTAGAAGAAGCCAACCGGAGTGGGCCCCAAGCCTCGGAATTTTTATTTTTTTTTTTTTGAGTGAAAAGCCTCGGAAATTAAGCAAGCTACCAAAAATTTAAAAAAAAAGGGGGTTACCTCCCGAACGAAACACAGTAACTGGATCAGCGTCGCGTCATGACTGTAACGACATGAAAACGATCGCGGCTCTGAGACTCTGGCATTCCATCAAACACCTCGAGCGCGATGAAGCGAGCAAAACGGAAACACCTAACTAGGACAAAACAAAGAGGTGACGGAAAGCGGGATTCTCCAAACTGCATGGATAGAAGGATGTCAGGTTCTTACTCCCCAAAAAAGACGAAAGCCGGGTCGATGCAATGCGAGAAGCGGAGAGGTTAATGCCAGTGTGAATGCAGAGAAAAACCTCGTCTTGGTCAATGTTCGATCGGAGCTATGTGCCGGAGAAAGACTGTGTTAAGCCACCGAAGTAGACCACGCGCGGAGAGGACAGGGGGGGTGGTAACGGACAGAGATGGGTTTGGTGGATGGTGCGGAAAAGTAGCGAAAGAGAGAGGGAGACGGCGAGTAATGTCGCGGTAGTTAAGCGGGAATATTCCTGTGGTGGCGAGCGCATTGTCGCTGGACCAATGCAGAACATACACGTGTTCATTGTTCCGCCGGCACATCAGTGTACCGTACCGTACCATACCATACCAGAAATCGGCGTGCGTATGCTGACTAAAGTAATGCACAGAAATAAGTGACCAATATCAAAATACGAAGAAATGTTCTTCAGATTTGAAATTTTATTAAGAAAGTTTTCGTGGAATAGTTAAATAAATTTTGTGAAATTATGCATTTCTTTCGTTCAGAATAAAAATATATATAAAGCAATCATTAAATATATTTATTAAGGAAGAAAATGATTGAGATCCCTTTGAAAAATAGGAGGCCCTCTTTATTTTATATACCGATATAGATAACCGTATACTTATATTATTTGAAATTCGGTAATGACCACCTTACCCTGATTATTGATATGTTAACATTTGCTTTTCATTTTCCTTAAATCAATCAAAGATATCATCAATATCCCTCTACTCTTGCAAAGCATACTTTTGCGCAATATATCTCGAACCTAGGAAACAAACAACCTGTGTTTGCCATAGGCCCATAGCAGTCTTGGCGACAGTAAATTTCGACTTTTTAGTGATTGCCATAGCAGCGTCCCGACCGGCCACCCATGAAAACCTGCATCATTATCATAGCCAATACTTTCTATGGCGGCCATCTCTGTGGCCCGATAACGGTAGCCAGTGCTGCCCGTGTCTCTTCGCCGAGAGGAGCCGCAGAAAAAGTTGATGCAGCACAAGCGAGAGACCGCCGATGTCCCAGCAAATTGTAACGTTTCCAGCCGATAAATTCTCTCTACATGCACTTCTTCATCAGCTCTCTTTAAGTACTTCAAATTGAATCCAACCTACTGATCCTTCATGAAACACCACCGCGAGAACAAAAGTGCTCCAATCTGTTTGCATGGCTTGATGATCCCATTCACTAGCAGAAGCTCAATCAAAATCGATCATGGTCAACAAGATGAAATTATGGCGACGCTTGGGCTACATCCAAAGATTAATTAGAGCATCCATACACATTTAATGTTTCTTGGATTTCCAGTAATCCAAGTCATCAAGGGGCGCACAAATAAGGAAACTTTCCAGGTTGTCAAACCAAGTTTGTCCAAAAACCAAAAAAAAAAAAGAACCCAGTTTGCCCTTTGTCCCCCCCGACCCTCACTGCTCGAGAAAATAAAGAGGTGAATTGCAGTTTGCTAAAGCGCAGAACATTGACTAACCAGTAATGGAACAAGCACCAGAGATGAATTGGTTAGTTTATCAGCATGAAGAGTGAGAAGCGCGATCAATGTCATAGGTCTCATCCTCGTTCGCAGGATTCACTTACTGGAGCAAGACATTCTTTTACGAAATTCTCGACCTGCGACATGTATAGATCAGGAAATGTCCTGTAGTGGTCCACGTGAGGAGATGATCCAAAGTTGAAAGATGACACTTTTCTTCCCATCCTCTGAGTTTCCATAAACGACTCCACGGATTCATATGGCATTACTTTATCGGCTGTACTGTAGAGGTAAAGCTGCGGACAATATGGCTGCGCCTCGGAGAGGATATTGACAATTTTTGTAAGCCTCCTACGAAAGCAGAAGTACATAACCATTACATTTGATCATTCCGTTGAAGACTATCTCTTCATAACAAATGGCCAGCAAAGCTCTTATCGTGATTACCTCTCCACATCAGGCAACTTCAGAACAGTAGAGAACAACCATTCCAAAGCAGATAGGACCGCTGTTTCAATTATCCCCTCATCTTCTTGTTTGTCTGATCCTCCACTGTTTGATGCATGCGCATGATTTCCCTCAACTGAAGAGCTGTTTTTCCTTACCAGAGCAGCGGAGAATCCGGCGGCCCAAACCTACAAAGATTGAAAGAAATCCAAGTACAAAATCCTAGCTTAATCACCAGGGACAGATCTAGAAACTTTCTTTATTGGGGACAGACATAGATGAATAAGTACAATTAAACCAAGCGTATTTGCTTTAGTAACTAAGGCAGTATCTTGAACCTTCAAAGTTCGATAAAAATAAATATGGTGCAGCTTATATTTATCCAAAGCAAGTACATGTTTGTAATTTACAGAATCGTATATTAAACTTTTGGTTTATTTGTGAGGGCAATCCAAAATGAAAATATTCAATCTTCGCTTACCTATACAATTTTTGAGGTATTTAGTTGGGGCAAAACTTATTTTTGTAGCCTAAAGTTATTTAGCATTACTTAAGGACTCTTAACTAATTCAACTTTTCTTGAGCAGGGCAAGAGCCCCCACTATGGTACATATCGTAACAAGTAATGAGTCTCCTGAGGTTAAATTGACTCGTCGAAGAGTTAATATCCTTCAAAATCAAATGCAAGGCAATGCTTATTATATCATCCAGCCATGTCAGCTACTAAGAGGCTACTGTCCTCAGCTTTGTCAGCATGCCCAAGTTTCCTCTAGGAAAAAATTGAGATCATGATCAACAATAACCATACATTCTCCTCTTGAAGTGGCACTTAGGTTTGATTCTCTTATACCTGAAGGCCAAGTCATGGATTACACTGCTATGCAGGATGACAACAATATCAGTCGGTCAGTAAACATGGTTTATAGGCATTGTAGTCTACATAGAGCGCGCTATGCTGTGGATATCACTATCATTACATAAGATTGACTCCTAATAGTTCAGCAATGCTCAAAATCAAATAAAGTAACGATTCTGTACAAGTGCAAAGGCCATTTTCCTCCCTTAATATCTGTGCACAAACTTCCTTCAGGACTCGCTAGAGGCCATTATTCACTACCAGTCACGAAATATGTTCCCCCCACTCTCAGATTTAGGTGAACGATTCTCGTCTACCCAAATACTTAGTCATACAAAAGTTCACTGGTATGGTTTTACAGAAGCAACCACATACTTAGGAGGATGGAGTACCTTGGAGAAGCAGCTTGGCCAAGTCTAAACCTTCTTGGCAAGTATAAATCTTGCTCATCCTCCAAAACAAGGAGAGTTTCAAAGCCATTATAGTCAAGGATCTGAGAAGTAGTGATTTCATCTCACATTCTTTTGGCTTCGAAATGAAATGTATTTTTGACAGTCAAGTCCCTTAAACATCTGATTTTCCCCAGGATTACTGTTAATAACTTTGACAAGCAAAGAACACCGTTTAAGAGTATCAATAAACTTGAAGGTTGTGTTACTTAAATGAGCTAGAGTACGATAAGTTGAAACTAAAACCTGAAATGCTACTAACAGAGCATCAATTTCTGCCTCTATGTAGACTGCTGTTGTTCATAGCGTTGTCCAATATTGAACAACTAAAGTTTCAAAACAAGGAAGGATATAAGACTCGCAACGTAATGATGCCTCGTTGCAAACACAAAACTACCTCAGAACACTTCCAGCAGAACATTTTCACTTGACAATAATCCCCAAGACGACTCTGCTCTAGTATGCTATGAATTCCAACAAAGAATAGCATCACCGGGTGAATAACCGAAACAAAACCAAGTAAAGAAAAGAGTTGAACGGCAAATTCTCACGAGAACCAGACCAAAGGTTTTGCTTTTATCCTTCAAATGTAGATAATCAGCAGAACGTTACTTAATTCACCTTTGGATTAAAGGGTTCGGCTCCTCCAGAATCAATGATACAGCCTTTGATTTTCTCAATCAAATCCTGCCTACAACGCATCCTCTCCAGTATCCCGCCATACCTGACCAATTCAAGATTTTAGCAAATATCTAACCCACCAAGACATTCTTAATCCTAAAGATATTAAGCTCAGGAAAATCAATCGATCAGTTGGTGAAAGCAATTAAAATCGATCGACCTACACAAACCACCCGGTGTTGCTGAATATGTGGAAGAGCAAACAACGCTCTCTGCCGTCCTCCTCCCTCTCCGAAACCCAAGCGATCAGTTCACTCGCCAACTCGTTGATCCGGTCCTCGACGCCGTGACCCAAGTCGAGTGAAAGCATCTCCCTGACGCCGACGATAAACGTGACCGCGTGGAACCCCTTGGAGTTGTACCACTCCACGTACCTCCTCAGGTGCTTCCGCTTCGCTCCGAGCCAGCCCAACAAAACCACGGTCACGGCGGGGCGCCCGTCGCCGCGGACCACCCCGTCCCTCGCGCCGTCGGAGGCCGCCGGAGCTCGGCTCCAGGCGAAGGAGGAACCGTCGCGCGCGCTCGTGAATGGGCCGCCGTTCGCACCCGGAGGCGCGGGATTGAGCGAGCGGTGAAGCGGGGAGAAAGACGACGGGAGGTGGAGGGAGTTCAACCCCGGCGAGGGAGGCCGAGAGTGGGCGCAGGCGACGGAGAAGGTGCGGCTCCGAGCGGCAACCGCGCGGCGGCGGCGGAGGAGGAGGAATGGGAACGGAGGGTGGATCGTCTGCAGAGATTGGCAGAGGAGGTGGCGATGGAGAGCGGAGGAAGCCAGTTTCGTGACGGGAGCTTCCATTTTGACGAAAAGGGTCGAGGAGTTGGAGAAATCCGAGTGTTTTCACGGCGATTTCAGATCGTCGTGGCAGGAAGGTCAACGACGTCGAGAACGAGAGTCAGTTCTTCACTTCTTCACCGCTCCATTTCCAGAAGGGAGAAGAAACAACCGTCTCCTTTCATTTCGGAAAACACGAAAAACAGTCATCTCACAAATTCCCTTCAATTTAAATGTTCTCGCAAAGGATAAATTTTATTTTTGATTTATTCATTTTCGTACCTAATATAAAACGATTATTCTTTAAAAAAAAACTCTTTTAAATAAATGAAGCTTTAAAGGTAATATCACAAGTTTTTTGGGAAAAAAAAACTATTTCTACAACAGTTTTCTAATAGAAACTCGTTTAGTAATGCAATTCTAAAAAATTATTTATAAAAAAAATTATTTCAGTAATAAATTTGAAGTAGAAATGAAAAATAAAAAAAAATTATCTCTCGAAGAAAATAGAAATAGAAATCTTCATCGACGACCAACCCCGTCGATAGCCACCGCCAACCGCCACTGATGACGCCAGCCGCCGTCGCAGTCACCGCCGATCACCGATCGGCCCAGTAAAAAAAAATTATATTCTAGAATCAAAAATTTTATGCTGTTATCAAACACATTTTTTTTTTGCTCAAAAACTCATCTAGAAATAAAAATTAAAAAAATTATTTGTGTTCCAAAAATTCAATCTGGAACAAAAATATTGTCATGCGCGCCCTAATACAAATGGTCCCTCTTTTTTCCCTAATAGAAATATTTTTTTTCAACTTTTCAATATATTTTATGGCGAAAAATCAATCTATTTGAAGAAAATATTTTAATAGATTGAAAATAACAAGTTTAAATTGGGAAATCACCTCCCCTTCTAGAAATCATTTTCTCCTGGCACTAAAACGAATGAAAAATTAACTAGTCCCGTTTTGAAAAAGGATATCGCGGGGGGAAAAAAAATCTTATTCCCGAAGTTTTCAATGAAATGAAGGCAACCAACCCTCCCCAATGCCGACGGAAAAATGCTAACAGGCATAGGAAATGAATACGTGACGCTAATGCGGTAGTAAAAATACAATAATCATGAAATATTACAAAAATGGCTCTCATCCTATTGCACATGTTCAATTTTGGCTCTCAAACTTTGTTTTTGGAGAAAATGTTGTCTAAATTTTGATACAATTTACAGTGTGATACTAAAATTTTAAATTTGCTCAATATGGTCATTAAACTTTTGATTTATTCAATTGAGTTTTCGAATTTTGTTATATGTTCTGTTTTAGTCCCTGAATTGAATAAAAATGTTTAATATTGTTCTGAATTTGAATAAATAGAAGGATAAAATTGAAGATTTTCATGTTGTTTGAGAATTAAATTGAACATGTAATAAAAGTGCAGAAATCGCATTGAACAAATTAAAAATTTAGAAATGACGTTACATCTTGAATTAAAGTTCAAGGAGCATATTGAACGAAATAAAATTTCAAAAATGACGAGCTGAAATTTATGGAAAACATTATTTAAAGTTCAAATATCACGTTATACATGGAGTCAAAGCGCATGGACGTTTGCGTTATTATCTTTTATTTTTACAAAGAATTTGGTCCCTGAACTAATCTCTGGTCCCAAATTCAAGGCCAAGTTTTATAAAGATCTAAAACTCTAGTGCCCAAATTCAATAATCTGGCGCTGCAAACTCTCTCCGGAAGAAACTCCAAAACGAACATCAAATGGCTCCGAGTCGGCCACAACTCCAGGAACTGCACCACCACACGGAGTCCCTCTCACAAGACCCACATTCCAAGAGCAAAAATATCGAATGGCTTCGATTCTTCTTCTCCAAGCAATGCCAAGTTCGAGAGCGTCTCGATTTCTTGATGCGATAGAGCTTCTTTAGTCCCCCCATTGCACCCGAAGCCTTCCCCTTTTCTGGGTT
Source organism: Rhodomyrtus tomentosa (assembly GCA_028455895.1). Lineage (NCBI taxonomy): Eukaryota > Viridiplantae > Streptophyta > Magnoliopsida > Myrtales > Myrtaceae > Rhodomyrtus > Rhodomyrtus tomentosa. The sequence goes on along the minus strand of JAPCWY010000002.1, from coordinate 11,942,690 downwards.
ACCCATGCACACAAAAGTCTCCATGTCTTCTTCCTGTGCTGTGCTCCCTTCTACAAGAACCGACTTCGTGAACCCGAGTCGTCAGAGACTGTTCGTGCCCTCGAGAGTTCACGAGCAAAGTAAGCTTGGGTCCTCCTCAGAATCTGTTGTGAATTTTCGATTTGTTGTTCGCGAAAAGTTGTTATCTTTATGCGTGCGTGGCTCTTATGTATCTTGGGTTCCCTTTTTCTGGTTTCGCTTGAAGGGGGCAGATGTCACTTGGGTAGGAGGAGTTTTACGTTCCGAGGAATCGTGGCGTCGGGTGTTGCAATGGCTGGGTCGTCCCTACTGACTGAACCTGTCAAAGGTCAGTGATTTTAGCTACATGTCATTGAGTTAATAGAGATTGCTTAGCTTAATTTACAGATTTCATCTAAATACACGTGACTATTGTGCCCATGTAAATATGTTTGCTTGATGGGTTAGTTTTTGGTTAATTTGCGAGGTGGGTGCGGGAATCTAATTCTGTTCTTGCCAAGAAGAGCTCCAAGGGGAAATTCATGTTATTTGTTATTTGGATTTTTTCTTTTTCTTGGTGCATTTTGGAATTTTTGGTAAGATTGTGCTCAAAGGTTGTTGACATTGTTTATGTTTTCTGTAGGAGCGGATAGGTTACCTTTTAAGCGGGAGGGGTACAACTACTGGACATGGCGAGGTCATAAAATACATTACGTGGTTCAGGGGGAAGGGTTTCCGGTTGTTCTGATTCATGGATTTGGTGCTTCAGCATATCATTGGAGGTTTGTCATACGATTCCATCATCTGTGATCCATCAGTTTTAACATGGCCGCATGAACTTAATTTGCACCAGGAAATGGGAGATACTGGTTAATAGTTAGCTACAGCAGAGCATTTTTTTTTTCAAGTAGTTTTTGTTATGGCTGCTGCTGAGAAAAGAGAAGTGTTGGCAACATAAAAAAGGTTGGAGGAATTGGAATTTCTTAAATACAAAGTTAACATGTGAGTTCTTCTAGAGAACTGGGTGAAGGAAGTCTGATTGGATGAGCTTTGTAGCTAGTGTAGTAGAAATAATGGTTTCGACCAAAAAAAAAAAAAGTAGAAATCATGGTTGCTAGGAAACTCTATGAACATATTTCCTTGGTTTCACCAGTTTGAATCTCCTGCAAAGAATCAGGTCTACCTCCAGTGAACAAGAGTTTTGTTCGGCATTTAGGACATAACTTGTCAGTGAAGAAGATTAGTTTCACATTTTATTGGGTGTGATGCGTTAGCCGTGGATTTTCTTTTTCACATTGTTTCAGAGTGGATCAGGAGCACTATGCACAAGTGTCCGTCAACCCACTTGCATGGCATTGCTTAGGTCCTTTTTTCGGTTGTCACAAGTGTCCGTCAACCCACTATGGGACCTCTAAGAGTGACAAGCCCGTCTAAGAGGTTTCCTCTCTTTCTAGCATAATCAAATTACAGTATATTCTACCAAGTCAATATCTGATATCATGATGCCTAAAAAATTTGGCTTTATTATACTCAACATTTTATCTGAATTGGTTTGCCATATTAGGACTAAAGTGTTCGCTCACTCATTTGAGAATCTGCGAATATTCTGCATGTGCAGGTATAACATTCCTGAATTGGCTAAAAGCTACAAAGTCTATGCTGTAGACTTACTGGGATTTGGATGGAGTGACAAAGCACTGGTTGAATACGACGCAATGATATGGAAGGATCAAGTTGTTGATTTCCTGAAGGAGATAGTGAGGGAGCCTGCAGTCTTAGTTGGCAACAGGTACTAATTAAGTGCATTAGATGACTTGGAAGCTTCAAAAACCACAAGATCAAGCATTTAATTCATTTATAATAGTGTACATTTCATTCTATAAGTATTTTGGAAAGTTAAGAGCACAAGTTACGCACCATAGTTCATTCTAAAGGAAGAACCTCTTATTCAAACAAAGTTTGGCACTTTTCGGGTCAAAAGGAATATTTGAATTTGTATTGTGTATTTGTTGCTTTTCCTGTGAGTGAATAATTCATATGTCGTTTTGATAGGGGATATTTTGATTTGTATACTCCCTGCTAATCTGACATCGAGTTTATTATCTCTGGAAATCTTCGATTTCCACTTGATTAATCGAAAAACCCTTTTGATTAATATCTCCAGAACCATACACAACTTAACTCCTTTTCATATAATTGTGAATTCTTGTAAACGTACAGCCTTGGAGGGTTCACTGCTTTGGTATGTGCTGGGGGATTGCCTGAGCAAGTTGCTGGAGTAGTACTGCTCAACTCTGCAGGACAATTTGGAGAACCTAGTGCTAAAGTCAAGAAGTCTGAAGAAAGTGTCTTGCAAAAGTTTGTTGTGAAGCCACTGAAGGAGATTTTTCAGCGGATATTCCTTGGGTTTTTGTTCTGGCAAGCAAAGCAACCTGCTCGTATCGAATCTGTCTTGAAGAGTGTATGTTGCTCTCTCTCTCCATCTCCGTTCTCACAAGGATTTGAATGGCCTAGGACCATATACCTGAGATGCAGCATTGCCTCCCAGCAAAGGGGAATGTGGACCTAGACTTGATCATTAGATGTAGGCTTTGTGTATTTAAAATTCGAAGAAATAAAAATTGAGAGAGTAGGGAAAAAAATTGAAAAGAACTGTTTCAGGCAAGTCAATGCCATAAATTCCAGTTTTAGGTTCTGTTCAGGCTGCAGAAGCTCCAGGCCTTCAGTTTCATAATCTTGATTAATCAAGACAGACTCCTTAAGTTATCTGTTCTGATGCTCAAATCTTCATTTGAGCAATTTGTGAGAAGATGAGAAAACATAGACTGAGATGGTTTGGGCATGTTCTTCAAAGACCACTAGATGCTCCAATAAGAACAAAAGTTTGTTACCGGAAGTATGACATGAAGAAAGGAAGAGGACGACCGAAACTAACTTGGGGAAAAGTAGAGAAACAAGATTTAAGGATGCGGGAAATAGATTGTCGTACGGTTTGTTCTAGGACGAAGTGGAGGGAAGCTATTAGTATTAGAGAGGGGTAGATTTCCTATGTTCCAGACTGACCTTTTTAGTCCTTAGTCCCTTTTTCCGTATTTTTTTTATATTTTTTTCTTTTTTCTTCAATTGATCTTTGCTTTTTATTTTTGTTATATTCTATTTTATTCTATTTTCCGTTTTGGGTTTATCGATCGCCGACCCCAACTAATTTGGGATAAAAGTTCTGTTGATGTTGATGGTCTTATTTACGAGTGTCCTAGGGTACTTTTTGCACATGCTTAAACATGAAACTTTTAATTTCCAAAGCACTGATTACACATAATACAAAACTGGCAGTGCATTGAAAAATGTAAATTTTTGCTATTTAAATTGCTTTTCGACCAAAAAAAAATCGCTTAAAAAATGCCTCTGGGTTACTCACTAACAAAATCCCTAAGAAAAACTGACAGGCTGAACTTGATTGGTGGCTTTTGATTATGTTTGTGGGCTGACTTAAGTTATATTGCCACATTGTAATTATACTTCCAGTACCTCAGGGATTTGATTTTTAATGTAACTTAAAGTGTCATTTGTTGGTGCCTCTGAATCCTGAAAGGAGCAGATTGGGATTGCTCCTGGTCCCGTCAGGTCTCTTTGCCAAGAACATGTAGTTAAATAGAACGCCAGAAAGAACATCTTTTTCAGCCAAGTGAGCCCGAATGAAGATGAGCTGTCTAGACTTACCAAGTTTCAAAATTCCCTAGATGGTTCAGCCACTCTGCCCTGACCAGATGAGCAAAAATTAGGCCTTACATCGCTGAGGCAGGCTTGTCACGGCAACTGGGTTAAGGCCTCTGAATGTGTCAAGAAAGGATGTAGCTCCTTATGCCAAATAAATGATCATCTTTTCCACTCCTAGACTCTATTGGTGTGATGCAATCTATGCTATGGCCATCACAATAATGGTTTTTCTGCTTTTCCAGGTTTACAAAGATTCCTCAAATGTAGATGACTATCTTATCGAGTCAATAACTATGCCGGCGGCGGACCCCAATGCAGGAGAAGTTTACTACAGGTACAAATTGATGTTCTTTTCTTAAGGGTGATCTACGTAAGGCAGTCATGTCGTCATGATTTCTTTGACTTACTCCATATGATATCCATTAAATTCGATCGGGAATGTGGTATCTTTCGTTATCCCAGTTTTCTTTTTTCTTTTTTAAATGTATATTCCATTTATGCTGAAGCGAAGAAATATGTGACGGCGCAGATTAATGTCGCAGTTCATGATGAACCAGAGCAGATATACCCTCAACAGCATCTTGAGCAAACTCTCATGCCCGCTGCTGTTAATATGGGGTGATCTAGACCCGTGGGTCGGTCCTACCAAGGCCATTCGTATCAAGGAGTTCTACCCAAACACATCCTTAGTCAACCTTCAGGCGGGGCATTGCCCTCACGATGAAGTCCCGGAACTCGTCAACAAGGCTCTAGTCAATTGGTTGTCAACGGTAGCTCCGAAAAAATCTCTTCAGGCATTGTAAATACAGATACTGGCTTTTTTTTTCCTTAAAGCGCGACTGCCCCTGCTTTATCTTTGGATTCAACCACTGCAGTGTAAATCCTATTTATAAGTGATTAATCAAAGTTTTGGCGGGTTAGGTTGGGAAGTCCTTGTCATTAGTTGCCTAATGGTTAGCTTGTGCATCTGCACATCTCAACTACCAGCTTGTTTGACATGTGATGTGGTCTAATATTTTGTATCAGTAGGTTTTGTCATTTCAGAAGGGTTGCAAACGAGTGAAGTTACTTGTCCTCGGCTAGGGATGGCGACGGGTTGGGTCGTATACGACACCTTCCCCGTCCACAGGTTGCAGGACGGGTTTGAGATTTACAATATCCTGTAGAAGCCGGGACTAGTTTCGGATTCGTCTTGCTGATAGGCCAAACCTCGAACTCGACCTATGTTACTAGCATGTTTTTAGTCCTCTAAAAGAAATAGGGCCACTTTGGAACTGTAGGGTACACATTACAACACTTTTGAATTAGAATTTCTGATTTTCAAAAATATTTCTGAATCAGAAATCTATTTGGTAACAAAATTTCATTTTTTTTTTACTGTTGGAGCCTCTTTTTTCTTTCTTTTTTTTTTCCTTAAAAGTAATTTTGGACCCACTTGAAGTAAAAAAGAAAAAAAAACAAAAACTAATTTTCTTTAAAAGTGAAAAAATAAATTTCTGCTCGAAAATAGAAAAAATTTGAAATAAAAAATTAACTTGCAAAAGTGTTGCCACGCGGACCCATAGACACCCAAAATTCTATGGATGTACAGTTTTGTTTTGTTTTGTTTTGTTTTGGAAGTGCATCGTCTCTACTTTGTTTTCATGATTCGTGGAATTTATACAAGAATCTAAAATTGATGTGGTTACATAATCTGGATTACTATGATAGTGAGAATGTTTATGACTAAGTTAACTCAATATATTTATGGCTTTTTTGGTATTATTCCCAATAGAGAATGCACAATTTTGATAGAAAAAAATAAATGCTCATTTAAATAGGATTGATAGTTTTTGTTTTCTTTTTCACGGATCGCGCTCATTGATTTGCCAATAAAGAAAGACAGGGAAAAGTGACAAAAAAATCCTAAGACTATTACAATAGTATCAATTTAGTCTTAAATCTTTTTTTTTTTTTGCATCAATTCAATCCTAAACTTTTTACATTTGTGCCAATTTAGTACTAAACCTTTTATTGGTATTATTTTAGTCATAAACCTTTTGCATTAATGTCAATTTAGTCCTAAATATTATGCATTTATGCCAATTGAGTCAATTCAGTCAATTTTGGTCTAAAATCATTAGCGCGAACATCAATTTACCTACGTGGCATGACTTGCGCTAACAATGATATTTTTTTATTTTTAAAAAAACCAAAAAATAATTTAATATTACTTAATATTTTACGAATAATATTAAAAAATATCCAAGTCAACGTTTATCGTGCCACGTAGGATAATCAATGTCCACATCAGTCATTTTCAATCAAAATTAGTCAGATTAACCCAATTGGCGTAAATACAAAATATTTAGGACTGAATTGACACAATGCAAAAGGTTTAAGACTGAATTAACACCAATAAAAAGGTTTAGGGTTGAATTGGCACAAAAAATATGACTAAATTGGCACTAATGTAATAAGTTTATGACTTTTTTGGCACTTCTCCCCAAAGACGGGCATGGTCAACACTTAAAAACCATAGAGGGCCGACAATAGAATATGCAAATGCAGAAATGGAGGATAAGTCTTGAACCTGGACAATATGACACATGTTCTTGTGATGGATTTGAAGGCTCACTTTGGGGCCGAGGATGGGGCGAGTGTCGAGTGCCGAGACCTGGTCAAGGGCAGGGACTTGGCCAGGGATCGGGTCCCGAGACCGGGGTTGGGGCCGTAGTTGTGACCATTACCAGGGCCGGGGATGGGGTCGGGACCCGGGTCGAGCACTGGGGCAGGGACCCGTGGCAGTCCCGACGATCGAGTCGGGCATCAAGGCCGAGACCAATTCCGAGACAGGGACCGGGATTGGGGCTGGGGTCGAGGCAGTGACTATGGTCGGGGCCGGGACCATGACCGGGGATGAGGACGGGACCTGGGACCCGGGGTGGGTGCTTGCCGCCAGGTCCCGAGGCAAAGGTCGAGGCCGGGACTCGGGAGGGTGCTAGGACCAGGTCCCGAGGTCTGGGCCGGGGTCGGGACCAACTTGGGCTTGGGATCGGGTCCAGGCGCCGACCCTTGGGTCGGGTCTCGGGACTAAGATCTGATTTAAGGACCGAGACCATGTCCAAGGATCGAGACCGAGTTCAGGGACTGGAGCCAGGGCCGTGACCGGGGTCAGGGCTGGGGACGATGTCAGGGTCAAGGCTGGGACCGGACCTAGGGTCGGGGTCGAGACTTGAGGCGGGTGCCGACGACCGAGGTTTGGACTCGGGACTGGGGCCGGTGCCAGTGCTTGAGACCAGGGACGTGACCTGGGTAGGGGCCATGGACAGTGTAGGGATTAGGGCCGGGGTTGGGAATTATTTTAGTAATATTATTTTCTTAAAATATCACTGTGTTTTAATAATATTTATCAAAACGGGTCGGGTTTGAGTCATTAAATATGAGTTAGATTGGTCAATATAGATCGGACTATATTCGACCCGATCCGACCCGCTCATTTAACATCTCTACTTTGGGCCAAGGCTATTTCCAAATAATTTGCCAAACACCAAAAGTTTTGCCCAAGGAGCTTTGACCACTCAAAGTCCATTGGCAAAGTGGTTCCCAAACGCACATCATACCTTCGAATTTTGTCACAAGGTTCGAAGTTTTTTTCCGTGTCTTTGTATTTGTTGGAAAGAAAATTTACATTACATATTTAAAAGATGCACATAACTTCAAAATAAAGATGCAAATCCCAGAAAGCAAGTAAAAATAGTAAATCTGAAAATTGAGTCAACTTGATACAGCCTTCAAGACTCGCTCATCTCACAAAAAGAAGGATATGTTATATCAGTAAAGCACAAATGACGATTGATCGTCGAACCTCACATCTCCATCGAGTATTGAAACATATAACAAGTATCGTTTTTTTGGCGAAAATTATCAAGTATCGACATCAATATATACACACGCAAAAAAAAAAATTATCACGTCGGATTCCATTTGCAATGTGCAGACACTGAGATTGGTTGAGAGAAAATGATCAAAAAAGTCATAAGCTTGTTACAATTGTGTTAAGTCGGTCCTAAAATATCTCTTTTTGGCCAATTAAGCTCAAAACTTTTGTATTGGTGTCAGTTCAGTAATTTTGACTAATTTTGGCCGAAAATTGCTTATGTGTCACGATCGTTGTTGACATGAATAAATTTTAATATTATTTTAATATTATTTTCTTTTTTCTGTAAACTTTTTTCCCGCTTGTTTTCCTCCTGCAGCCTTTTACTGGTTTCCTTCTCCACAAGCCTTTTAGCGGTTGAACATGAACAGTATAGTGAGTTGTAACAGTACCTCCCGCGTGACGAGGCAGGGCAAGGAAGGGCGAGGACGGCCAGGACTCATTATCTCCAACGCGGCGAGGCAGGGCGAGCACGACGAGGCGCGACCTCGCCATCACTGGGCCTCACCTAAATCTGGCGAGGAACGACGTCGCCCGGCCATGGCCCGCCCGGCCATGGCCCAGCCTCGCCGTCCCTCGCCCAGCCTCGACGAGGTCGCGCCTCATCCAGATCTGGCGAGGAACGATCTCGCCCGGCCATGGCGAGGTCTCGTCGTACTCGCCCTGCCTTGCCGCGCCTTGGCGCCCCTCGCCCAGCCTCGACGAGTTCGCGCCTCGCCGTCCTCGCCCTGCCTTGCAGTCTCTCGCCGCGATGAAGGTTGTGCAATTCAGTATGCTGTCAATGTTCATGAACCAGTAAAAGGCTTGAGGAGCACTGAGGAGGAAGAAGAAGAGCCAAGTAAGAGGCTCCAGGAGCAAGACGGGGAAAAAAATTAAACAAAAAAGAAAATAATAATAAATTATAACAAGTTCAAAAGATATATTAAAATAATATTAAATTTTAGCCACGTCATCCATCATGCCAGTAGGTGTTTTCCGGCCAAAATTGGTAAAAAAAATTAGTACTGAACATATTCTTTTACTTATTATTTTTTTTTTCCGAAACGATAAACTGTTCTATCTTATTGGTAACCCTTCCGCACAATACAGCAAGGTACATAGAGATCTGCAGAACATTATCCTCTGAAGTTATACAACCCTGTCGCTTGACCTCCGAAACTCGGGAGGAACCGGCGAGGGGGAAGTGATCTGCACTGCAGCACATTATCCTCAAGTTGCGTCAACAAACAATTAAGCAGCAAAAAGCCAAGCCTGCAAGGTCAGTCTGGTCAATTACCCTACATCTCCGAGGAGAAAAAGCCAAGAACGCAAGGTCAAGTTCTCATCTTCTTCCTTTTCAATTCTTGGGCCTTGAGGAAGTTTGATGAAAATGGCGGAGAAGAGCAAGGTTTTGGTCATTGGAGGGACGGGATACATTGGCAAGCACCTGGTGGAGGCGAGCGCGAGAGCGGGTCACCCCACCTATGCATTGGTTAGGGAGAGCACGGCTTCCGATGTCGAGAAGTCGAAGCTCGTCGGAAGCTTCGAGAGCTCGGGGGTTTCGGTAGTCTATGTATGACGCCGGAAAACAGCTTTGGGAAAGCAGTACTTCTCGCTGTGTTTTTTTTTTTTTTTTGACCGGCTGGTGGCGTAATCTCACGTTAGATTTGTCTCTTGTTCGACTTTGCAGGGAGATATCTACGATCACGAGAACTTAGTGGCAGCGATCAAGCAGGTTGATGTGGTGATCTCGGCAGTGGGAGGACCGCAGCTCGCCGATCAGGTTAAGATCATTGCAGCAATCAAAGAAGCTGGAAATGTCAAGGCAAGTGACGGTAGTCGAAACTATTGTCATTGGAAAACAAAAATGGAATTTCTTGTGCTACAGAAATGCTCTTAAGTTTTGGAAATTCACATTCTGTATATAAACTAGTCTTTTTGTCGCGATTTTCCCCATGAATCATTCCCTAACGGGTTCATTTTGCACAGTAAATATGTTGAAAAATGCAGATTGAGACGCTAGCAAAAGCTTCTGAAAGTCCAATTTTATAGTTGCACGCCTGCTATCCATGATTGATATGAATATATTTGCCGTTCTCCTCTGTATTAATTATGTCACTTGTTTGGAGCTCTCTTTAGACACGTTCATAAATTCTGTAGAGGTTCCTTCCTTCTGAATTCGGTGCCGACGTGGACCGTATCACCGCGGTCGAGCCGGCAGCGACCCTGTTCGGCGTCAAAGCTAAGATCAGGAGAGCAATCGAGGCCGAAGGCATCCCTTTCACTTATGTCGCATCGAATGGCTTCGCTGGATACTTTCTTCCAACCTTGGGACAGATGGGTGCGAAAGCTTCTCCAAGGGACAAGATCACGATCATAGGTGACGGAAATCCGAAAGGTAAATGGTTTTTAAGGCCAACCTTTTATTGTTGTTCTTTGAATTGTGACTTAGTGCATTCACATTCCCGGAAGACACCAACGATCCTCAGGCATAATTATCCGCCATCTAATGCATATCGAAACTACTCCAGAGTCCAGACATGTTATAGCTGACTTCCAGGAGTGCCTGCTTGATCTCTGTTCCCTGTTCTCTGTGTCAGTTGTTTTTGTCAAGGAGGAAGATATTGCCACATACACCATCAAGGCGGTGGATGACCCGAGAACTCTCAACAAGATCCTCTACATGAGACAGCCGGCCAATGTCCTGAGCTTCAGCGAGATCGTTTCCCTCTGGGAGAAGAAGATTGGGACGACCCTCGATAAGACATATCTCTTGGAAGATGAGCTTCTCAAGAAGATCCAAGGTTAGTGGATGCCCGTAAGCAATTCAAACAGGAAGCACACATGAAGATGTCTGCTTTTCCTTCGATGGTTTCTTGATCTTGGTTAAGAGCACTATGTTTACATTTTCCTTTCCCTATCTTTTGGCTGTTGTAGAGTCTCCGTTGCCCATCAAGCTCATTTTGGCCATAACCCATTCAACCTTTGTGAAGGGAGATAGCACAAACTATGAGATCGATGCTTCGACCGGAGCAGAGGCTTCGCAGCTTTATCCGGAGGTGAAGTACACAACTGTGGATGAGTACCTCAGTTTCTTTGCCTAGACCCCCCACCTTGTGGTGTTGTCACTTGGTACATGTGTTTCAGAAACCAGACTCAGCTCATGTGTACCGAATAACTTTCCGTGCACCTCGATATTGACTTCGTGCATCAATGTACCAGAACCATTCGGTGTGTTCCATGAAGTATATGAATCGATACGAGCAGGTCCTCCTTTTCCGCTTGTTTGATGTCACTTGATGATTGGATATAGTGCCTCGAGTTCGGCCAGCTAGAGTGCTGCAGAATGAGTGAACCAGCCATCAGAAAGTTGCTCTGCTCTTGCTGATCTTTTCAATCAACGTAAAAGTTCGATGAATCGGCAAGACTGGTGGTAGTACCAATGACATTGGGAATCGACAATGCCTCCTGCAGGCATAAATTATATGTTCATTAGTACATGAAAATTATTGTCGGGGTCAGCGACATAACAGAAGAATGCTTCTGCAGCTCTTCTTCCGCATTAACTAGACTGTTACGTCAAACCATCTTAAGGTGGCATTTTCGGGCTGATTTCTCAAGGGTGTCATCCAACATACAAATTGAAAAAATTTATGAAGATGGTACAATTTAGATAACAGCGTTTCGAAATTTCTTTTTCTGTGCCTTGTGACTTCGAGTTTTTTGATCTTCTCTCGAGTCTTGAGGACAGCGATAAGATGGCAGAGAAGAGCGCGGTTGTGATCATCGGAGGGACCGGAGAGCAGATACATCGGAAAGTACCTGGTGGAAGCAAGTGCGAAAGCCGGATACCCTGCTTATGCATTGGTCAGGCATGAGCCCGGCTTCTAATCCCGAGAAGTCAAGAGCTCAGGAATTTCAATTCACTGATCTATGGATGTGTGTACTGGAATAACCATCAGATCATCGCCTGTTCGAGTTCTTTTTTCCGCAGGGAGCTCATTCTGTTCGGATAATTGCCAGATTTTGGTCACGGCAATCAAGCAAGTTGAAGTGGCGACCAGTTTAAGATCATCGCAGCAATCGAAGAAGCTGGAAATATCAAGGCGAGTATGCGGTAGCCGCTGAAATTTATAGAGATTCTTGGGCGAAAAAATTGCTATTTTTCACCTCCTGACTGCATAGCCTTAGTAGATGACAGAAAACATTTCTCTGCTGCGATGTATACTTAGTCGATCCCGTGGACCGCAACTCTGGTCTTATGAAATTGATGAGTTGATCCAGAGCTAGAAGTTCCTTCCATTCAAATTTGAGGTCGATGTGGACCGAGCGAATGCAGTCGAGCCAGCTGCAAGCCTTTTCGGGATCAAAGCCGAGACCAGGCGATGGACTGAGGCCGAGAGGATCCCTTTTGCTTGTGTAGTGTCCCATGGTGCCGCCGGCTACCATCTTCCATCCTGGTCCAAATGGGCACTAAAGTCCCTACGACGGAAAAAACCACCATCTTAGGTGACGGCTATAGAGAAGGTTATTTGAACAAGGTCTGAAAATATACTGTCCGTGCTATGTTCGTTTTCGGACCGCCCGACTCATCCTTTGGCTCGTGTTTATCAGACATAACATGTTGAGCTCATCTTGGCTTACTTTTGCATGATTGCAGACGCTACCATAGTTCAATTTGAGTAATATCAGCTAACATGTGGTTAAATCAGCTTTTGGCTCGATGGTTTCTTGGCAGACACTCGGTCATTTTTTCGACGTTTCGTGCCTCAGAGTCTCCGTTTCAAATCGACATCGTTTTTCGTCGATCAGCAACTCAGCATTTGTGAAGGGGATCACGCAGCAAATGATGAGATTGACGCTTCGATCGGAGCCGAGGCTTCAGAGCTCTACCCGGGAAGTGAAATGCAAAAACTGTGGATGAATATCTCAATCTCTGTGTAGTTGAGCATCAAGAGCTTCATTGGACTCTACTCTACTTATGTCAAGAACAGTTTCATTGATTGCCTATGAACTTGCGCACCACGTACGAAAAGCCACAGTTCGGCTTCCATTGAACACACGGGTTTGTTCGATCTAGGAATGTCTGAATTGGTAAATCACCCTACAGGCCGGTGAATAGGCAAGAACCGAAACCAAAACATCTTCGTCAACGACATCGGTTCTCGATATTTACTCCTCGCGCGTCTGGTTGCATCCGTACGATATTTCGAGTTTTCCGGCGCGAGAACTTCGATGCCTAGATCGAAGTCGTCGAAACCTGTTCTCTTGAAAATCCCTCATGTGAACCGCGTTTGAACCCATGGCATGGTGATAGATCCGTGTTTCGAATCGCACACGATAAATGGTGCGACGAGAATGTAATGCATGGTAATTTGGGCATTGAGCGCGTAATGCGAGTCGCGACCATGTCATTGTTAATGCTGAGTAGTTAACTAATAGTGCCATAAATTACCTAAAATCTATTGTGAATTATTCCTTTTTCCATTTATAGTAACTTATAACGTTTCGTGCGGTTCTTTTTGCTAATGTAAAACACCTTGAAATCTTTAAGAATGGTCTTATACTAACATATCAATTTCCACACAAATTTTTCATTACTTTCTTTTTTTGTTAGGAATACGAATAAAATTTCGAACTTTGGAGGGGAAGAGGAAAAGCATAAAGTCACTTTTTGACTTTTAAAAAGTCTTAGACCAACAAAAATAAACAATGATTGTACGGAAAAAACATCTTTATCTTGAGGATATTTTTTTTTACTTTTTTGAAATAGTGATTACATGAAAAATCTTTCGGAGTAAATTTTATGCTCTAAAATCATTTTCAAAGCATAAATTCGTTTGATTACTTAACTTCATTTTTCTACTTTTGCAGCATTTTTTTTTGTTGCTCCACAAGTAAAATTAGAGCCACTTAAAGAATTAAAAAAAATTACTTCTCTCTAAAAATAAAAAAAAATCAATTTTCATTTAGAAATAGAAGTAAAAGTAGAAAAATCAATTTCTGATCAGAATTTGATTTCTAGAGTAGAAATGTTGCCATGCGAGCCTTGAAAATAATTACTCCCATCGCTCGACATGAATAGATATTAAAAAATTATCATCGACGAAATATTTTTTTTCTTTTAATTCATTTTGTAAGTGACATAAACTGTCATATCTAGAAAAAAAAATATTTCTAAACTATGTATCACTCACAAGTCGCAAGATAAACGGAGCCTTGATTACTTAATATACATTGCCTTGGATACCCGTTAACAAACATCAAAAGTTTCCGAATAAAAAACTCGAAAAGTTAAAATTCTTCAAAAAAAAAAAAGGAAAAGGAAATAAATGGCATCCAAAATATAATTCCCGGCATATTCTCCGTCGGCTTATCCTCCACGCCCACCGTCCACTTTCCGTGCGCCTCCGCAACCCGCAATTATTTGGAAAAAAAAAATATGCCGACCGCTCCACACACGTGTCCTCCGTTCATTGGCTGGCTCCTCCTAGTCCTGGGCATTTCCTGCACGGCGCAAGGAACCATAATTGGCGTAATTAAATTACAAGTATCAGTATTTTCCTTTTCAGTATTATTCAATTCTAATTTTTTTGAAATCAAAATTCATTTGAAAAATAACAGCATGGAAAACATGTTCATAATATCTCGAGCTCGTAACAACAAGCTCGCCAGTCTCGAACAAGCGGTCGTGATTTAGCTTTAAACGAGGGTAGCGCCTTTGAGTTTCCAAAACTAATTACATTTCTTAAATTGATCACATTAAGAATGCACTTAAAAATTATTAAGAATTTTTATTTAACAAAGAATCACGATCTAATTTTCTAAAAATTCACATTTTCATTTTTTTTATGTTGCATTTAATATTTCCAATGGTTTCGGATTTAATTTATGATATAAAAGTCTAATACAATAATTTCTCCTTGGAAAAAGAGTTGCGATCCTCGAGTCCGCATGAGATCCCGACACATGGTCCTGAGTCATCGACCGTCCGATCATGATCGGTTGCGCATCCGGCGGCGAGTATCCGGCTATGACCGGCAGCTGAAACTGCTTTGAAGAGAATCTTCCTTCTTCATCCTTCCGTTACTATAACACGCACTCTCGCTCTCTCTCCCCATCCTGCCATGCTCGCGCTAGATTCTCGAGACCAAAGAATCTCCAATCGCCGCCTCACGCCCGGTGTAAGTTGGCCCTCATCGCTCTTCAATGGCTGCGTCCGTCGCTCGTTTCCGTCCGTCGTTTGCGACCGATTCGTTTCTGGTTCTTCTTTAGCCGACTGTGGACCTCCCGATCTCGCGTGCTTTCGACGAGCGATTCCTTTTGTTCGCAGACGCACGTTGCATGTATAGGTGTTCTGTGTGGCTTGCTGGACTGTGCGTGGAATGAACTTATCCGTGCTTTGCTTGGGCTCGAAGGGAGGCTGAGCATTTGATTTATGCTTTTATTTGCTTTGGTACATTTCGTTAATCTTGATCGCAGTGGTTCTGCTTTCTTTCTTGTGTTGATCCTGCTACGAGTAATCCACATATGGTTTTGCATTTTCTTGTTCTGTGAGTAATCGGACTGTGCGCAGTTTTTGACTATGGCGAAGAATCTGCGTCGACTTCTTGCGTTTCCTAGCTTTCAGAGCAATTGGCTGGGTGCTCGGCTAATGGCTTTGATCAAGACGAATGATAAGCGTGTAGTTGATCTAAACGAAGCGTCTTAAATGGGGAAGCTTTTGGCTTTCCATTTACCCGTGAAATTTGCATTTTTGTGTTTTTGCTAACTGAATGGACCGATCGGCATAGTTGTGAAGAATCTGCAAGGTCTAATCTCCACCTGATGTTGATTCTGTCTCCTTTAAGTAACTATTCGGTTCTTCTACATTGGGTTCTAGCCTAGTAGATGCTCTTTTGGTTGTCAAACGTTCATAGCATATAGAGTGAGTTTTGAGGGGTTCCTTGTGCTTTGGAAGCATGTTAATGTACCTGATTTTTGTTTGATGTTTGTTCAAGCTCTTTTAAAAGTCGAGATATGGCCAACTCTGGCGGAGGAGCTAGTGGGAAGAGTTCAGGATTCCCTGCCGCTGCCCTGAATGAAAGGATTCTCACCTCAATGACTCGACGATCTGTGGCTGCTCACCCATGGCATGACCTAGAAATTGGTATCTCTCTGAGCCTGAACCACTTATCAGTTTCCAATTCTCGTGGAGTCTTGTCATTTACCTGAAGTAATCATTTTAACTCTTTTTGCAAGCCCTGATGTAACAGTTTGTCGGTGTTTGCTATTTAACTTGCAGGACCAGGTGCTCCAGCAGTTTTTAATTGTGTAAGTTTGAAAGAACCATCTTTCACATGTGGATTGTAGCCGTCATTTTTTCTAAATCGTGTGAATTCAAGAGATTGCAGCCTTTGCGGATTGTAATCGGCATATGATTATTTATCTGAGCATCATAGCCTTTGTGGATTCGTTGGGGTTCATCGACCGCCGACTCCAACTAGTTTGGGATAAAAGTGTTGTTGATGTTGATGTTGTTGATGTTGACTGTATACATGTTGAACCCTTTGTATAGGTTGTTGAGATTGGCAAAGGTAGCAAGGTAAAGTACGAGCTTGACAAAACCAGTGGCCTTATAAAGGTCCCTCCTCATCGCTGTTTATTTCCACTTGTCACAGCTTGTTTTCAGGCTTAGCAACGTTGCCTATGATGTTGCTTAGTAGTTGTGTTCTATTTAACTTGCTTCATAAGTTTATCGGGTACAATATGTGGTAGCATTTCTATATTAGGACAGGAATATCTTCTCAAATAGATAGTGGAAGTACTTCACTTATAATGACATGATTATCTAATTTGTCAATTAATACAAGTTGTTGAATTGAGGAGATACTCAATAATTGATGTTTTATGCGAAAAAAGTGGTCCTTGATCTTTCATTTTATTGATGTCAAAAGTTCATTAGCTAGCTCTAATGAGTGGAGAAATCTCTTTGAATCATGGTGATGTTATTTATCCTTAGAGAGAAACAATATTTGTTAGACATATCCTCTATTCTAGCAACACTTAGTTGTAAGGCCACCTTGTAGATGTAGAATTTGGCCTACTTGGGCACAGATACTTGTAATGCTTCCAGCTGATGCAGAAGTGCAGAGTGACTGATGCTCAAGTAATGATAGGTTGATCGTGTTCTCTACTCATCAGTGGTTTACCCGCACAACTACGGTTTCATCCCACGTACGCTTTGTGAAGATAGCGATCCCATGGACGTATTGATACTGATGCAGGTAGACTATCTTTAAACACAATATTCTAATCACTTTCCAAGCTTTCTACTTCAGCTTCTTTAATTCATTATAAGGATTTTCTTCTTCTTACAGGAGCCCATCTTACCTGGTTCATTCCTCCGTGCTCGGGCTATTGGATTAATGCCAATGATTGATCAGGTAACGGCTTCGTTTTAGATATGTTCTGTTGCTGATGCAGTATGCAATCACAAAAGCTAGAGAGTATACGAGAGAGGAAAATTTAGCATTTCATCTCTACTGTCGTGAGACCGCTGAACCATATCCTTTTGGTAATTATTTTGAGGTCTGATACATTGCATTGGTCTGACTCTTGTTGCAGGGTGAGAAGGATGACAAGATTATTGCTGTTTGTGCTGATGATCCTGAGTTTCGCCATTACACGGACATTAAGCAGCTTCCTCCTCATCGCCTTGCTGAGATCCGACGCTTTTTTGAGGACTGTATCCTCTCACGACAATTCAGTTCTCGAACTTTGCTTGTTAGGAAGTTAATATGGTCTACTAGGTCACCTGCAATCTTTTACATTGCTCAGTCACACGATCAAAAAAACTTAGTGAACCAAAGTGGTGCAGTATTGGTGAAGATGCTATAGCTACGTTAATTATTTCTTTAAGAAATCACTGTACAGACTAATATCTAACTGATATCTATATGATTCCTTACTAGCTGTGGTTGACAGACAAGAAGAATGAGAACAAGGTAGTTAACGTTGAGGACTTTCTGCCAGCTGAGGCTGCCATTGATGCCATCAAGTACTCCATGTGAGAGTCTCCTCTCTTTAAGTGGTTTCAGATGAGTTTCTTTGGTATAGTTGGGTACAGCTCGAGAAAAGTTTTTTTAGTTTGTTTAGGAACTAAATTAATTTTTCTTTACCTTGTCTGCAGGGACTTGTACGCATCTTACATTGTCGAGAGCTTGAGGCAGTGAGAAAGATGGGACAAGTGGATCGATGTTGTATCGAGTAGTTATGGTTGAGGCCAATAGACTCCTTGCTGAATGCCCTTCTTGGCAAGTTTTAGCATTTTGAGTAAAGTTTGTCAACTCTTCTTCTTCTGAACGGTCCTTAGGCTGCAGTTTCAGCCTTTGGTATATACTTCCTGTGATCAAAATGTCTGTCTCTGAATACTGCAAGTAAAGAACCATGAGAACGACAAAGTGTTCATCAGCCCTATGTATCCAAACCTATAAGTACAATGTAGCATAGTTTCGTCATATCGGAGTGCAGATGAGTTTTACAGTCGCTAGTTGTGCTTATTTCGCCGTGCCGATTTGCTTCAGCGGCTACACCTTCTCTGTTTTTGCGTACTTCTTGGTCATGTTCTCCTGAGGACAAATTGCACTCGCCTGTCAATCTTTTTCTATCCTTTCCATGAGTAGGACAATTGTTTCGGCCAAAACAGAGGGTGGATGGTTTGAGCTAGGAGATATTCAATCTTTCAATTTTTTCGACCAAAAAAAAAAATCTTTTCAATTCTTAAAGTGGTCTATTTGACCGAGCGGAAGCGTTTTTATTGAAATTGTAAGGGGCGGGACGGGACTTGGATTGCATGTTCGAAAAGGCGTGATCTAGAATGGGATACAGGATGACAATCACTCTGTTTCTTTCTCTATATATATCCTCTTCTTCTACATCAAAAGACCCTCTAATTGAATCCACTATCGATGAACTTTTGTCTGGAGCTTCGTCCTAGAGACTGAAAAAAGCCTTGATCTTTCCGCTAAATCATCCGCAGAGGCTCCAATAGGTCTTGAGTTTTTGTCCCTCCTGCCCCAGGCGGATGACCAAACGGAGCGCGATGTTGGGTCAAGGCACTTTTGCCGTTGTTCTCTGTATGAAAACTAGAAGTCAACTGTTGTTCTAGGTATTCAGATTCTTGAAAATGCAGTTTGTCTTGACCACATTGCGCATTCGAAAGAGCAGTGACAAATTAATTTTACTCGCAGGATAATCTAGAATTAGATCGGATAAATTTTTTGCTTGATGGGTTACGAAATATCCCTTTATAATTTTACCGCTGTCGAATCCCTCGACACTTTTCGACCTAAAAAAAAAACCCATGACACTTGAGGGAATATTTTGCTTTCATACCCCTGAATGTTCCTAAAATGTCCGACTTGTTTTACCCTGGATCTTTGGTTTTTTCTTGATTGGAGTAGTTTGCACTTGTAATATATTTTTTGTAAATAGTACAGAATATATAAGGAAAAACGTGTAATACTAGATTTTTTTATTTTGAATTAAATAATTAATTCACTGAGTGATGTGCCAGACCGTAAGTTCTAATTTAAACAAGCGACATATCTTAAATATTTAATACTATCTTTGTTGAAATATATAAATATTAAACCACGCACACCTCGACTATTACTCTGGAGTACTAGCACGACAACCACCAGCCTGCGACTCCCACTTAAGTCACGAAGCGTGAGTTGGCCCGAACACCTCAGTCATAAAAAAAAAACAAATCTTAAATGGTATCAGAGCAGAAGTTCTGAGTTCAAATTTTTAAATCTTATATGGTATCAGACCTAGTGTGAGGAGGAAAGTTAGCTGTGGTCCTACTAAATTTCAAATCTTCATTGTATCAGAGCAGGAGGTCTGAGTTCAGATCAGCACTTGGTAAGTGGTCCCACCAAATCTTACATGATATTAAAGTAGGAATTCATGAGTTCAAATCTTAAGCATGAGGGGGAAAGTTGGCTGTGATCCTACTAAATTTCAAATCTTACATGGTATCATACCTAGCGTGAGGGGGAAAGTTGGTTGTGGTCTTACTAAATTTCAGGTCTTACATGATATCAGAGCAGAAGCTTTGAGTTCAAATCAGCACTTGGTAAGTGATCCCACCAAATCTTATATGGAATCAAAGCAGGAAGTCATGAATTCAAATTTTAAGTGTAAGGGGGAAAGTTGGCTGTGGTCTTACTAAATCTATCCCGAGTTCAAATCTTAAGCGTGAGGGGGAAAGTTAGTTGTGGTCCTACTAAATTTTACAAGCTTGATTTTAACAGTTGATTGTGATCCTACCAAATGTTACAACCTTGATATAAGGATCCTTGATATAAGGATGGAAGCACCACATCATCTTTCGTTTTGGTTTTTCACTTAGAAGAATTTTTTTTTCTCCTAATAAGTTCCAAACTCATGTTCAGTGTGGGATTTGAGCTATAATTACCATTAATTCTGAGCAGGTCCTGTCATTGTTGCATCACCGAATGCAAGTTAAGATAAAAATGAAAATTATCACATGCTTCGTAGACGAATCGGGATTTTCATGATGAATTAACCTTATTTATTTAACTTGACTAGCTAACGCTAACGATATAGAATATATATATATATATGTATGTATGTATGTTTTTCACCACCAAATACTATGAAAGTTCGCCGTGGTGGCAGCTCCACCAGGTGACACGTGGCACATGAGGATAGGCTGTCTCCACAGATAAAAACACAAAAATTATGCTTCGTCAGCAGCCTCGTGCCACTGGAATTTTGCTCAGTTCGCTTGGTGAGACCCCCCCCCCCCCCCCCCTTCTCTCTCTCTCTCTCTCTCTCGCAGTCGCAGCTGGAAACACCATTGACACGGACCACCATCACTTAGCACTCCCCAATCGGAGTTATTACGAAGAGGATGGGCACATTGGGGAAAGCGATCTACTCCGTCGGATTCTGGATCCGCGAGACCGGCCAAGCCCTCGATCGCCTCGGTTGCCGATTGCAAGGGAGCTATTACTTCCAGGAACAATGTACGCCTCTCTACCTTTCATTTGGGCCGATTTCTCCCCCCTTTTCTTGCTGTTGCATTCGAATTAGCTTCGTTCAGTGTGGAGGCGATTGGAATGAGAATTGGCGGAAGAATCGGTGATTCCAAGCTGTGCTTTTAGTGATGATGTCGTTAGATTGGCGGAGTAATGATTTTGTGGTGCTTTTCGGCAGCGAGTGATTGATTGAGGTTTATGAGGATGATTTCACCACCGATGGGACTATAGTTGGATCCCGCTCTGAAACCGTCAATTCAATGAGTCAAGCGATAGAGGCTGGTGTAGAGTCTTGT
This sequence comes from Rhodomyrtus tomentosa, assembly GCA_028455895.1. NCBI lineage: Eukaryota > Viridiplantae > Streptophyta > Magnoliopsida > Myrtales > Myrtaceae > Rhodomyrtus > Rhodomyrtus tomentosa. Next base: position 11,921,733 of record JAPCWY010000002.1, on the reverse strand, counting down.
AAAGTCTTGGAAGTATCGGATGTGCCTGTATATTCTTTCGAACTTGACTCGAGTGGACCATAATTGCCTACTGGAATTTATCGCAAAGCATAAGGCATCGAATGGGTACTGTAACACTGAGCCTCCGTGATAGTGATCTTCTTTATGAATTTGTAATTATCGTGAGCATCGTGCTAATCTTCCATAGTCCACAAAACAATGAGAATTACTGCAAAATCAGTTGTATAACAACTGTTATACAACTCTCTCTCTCTCTCTCTCTCTCTCTCTCTGTATGTAGTAGGTTTTGCATAGTTTGCTTAATGGGCTCCAAGGCACAACATTTCTCTTCTGAGCATGAAAGGAAGTAGTATTATGTCCAAATACCTGATTGCCTCAAAGGGGAAAATCTCTCTTTTGAGTGGTTGAAATTGCTGATGCTATTAGACATGTTTTAGCTAGAGAAACTACAGAGACTCATTTACTGTTTGTTCTTTCGGAACCTTGACAAAGCATGTTTTGGGGAATTTTAGTTATCTATGGAGCGAAACTTACCACTTTTGTTCCATACCAAAATCTGTCAATAGCTTGGGGAAAAAAAAAAACAACAATGTCATAACCCCTCAAGGATATGTTTGAAGAATTTGTTGTTACCTAGTATCCCTTTTCTCTGCAAGGTGACCAACCTCTTTTTGGTCACAATATAGCTGAGTAATAATATTTCTCCGAGCAATTTAACGAAGAGGAGTCTTGGATTTACTGGGTCGATCTTAGTTCAAACTATGAGGAGAGTGGCTTATCACTTGTTGACTTCTTGTCTTCTACTATTATTAACGCTTGAAAAATGACATTTCCTCATACTTCGCAGTCGATTACTTTTTTGCACCTCATGTTCATCCTTTATTGAGTTTTAATCTGCAATTTGTCTCCTAGTTGTGTTAGTAGCTTAATATAGGCTACCCTCAATACATTTTCTCCTACTGTATCATGTCATGCTTCAAATGCTCAACTTTCAGTTGGTCATGTGATAAATGAGTAATTGCGCATGTTAAAGAAAGGAGAGACAAATTCGCATGTCATCAAAGGATTTGATCATTACTTTTAGATATTTCCACTTCTAGATGAATTAGTCCTTGAGTGCCAACTAAAATATAAGGCAAAAGATTTGCAAAACTAAGAAGTCTTAGTTGAACATAAACTTCTTACGAAAGGGAAAAAAATGTACTATGACTGGAAAGACTGCATAATCTCCTCAAAAGTCTTTGGAGAAGGCAACAATTATCATCACTGGCTTGGATATGATGAGATTTTTAACTTGAACAACTCCATGGAGAACTGTCTGGTATTGTCAATTTGCATTGCTTGTTTGAAGTATGTGGGAATATGTCAACTATTCCAGGCTGCCTTCCTATGCCATGTGGCTGGCAACATTGACTATTCGCTTGATGCAAACCAATGTTTGTATAAAAGGGGGGAGGATGTTAGACACATTCTTGGTATAATGGGAATGTTGGAGGAATTTACATAGTCTAGCACATGTTACCTGGTAAAATGCGGTCCTTTAGAAGCAAAATAACTGTGAGGGCACTGAAATGCATCATTTAAGGTGGTGCATTCTTTCAGTTCTTAAATTTATTTGGATCTACTTTTACATTCATCTTCTGTTCCTTTTCTTCTTCTTCTTTTGTTGCGCCTGCTAGGGCATTATACAATACCCTTTAAACTGTTTTGGTCCTGAAAATTAACGATAGATCTTTAGTGAAGGCATGATTTATAAAAACGAAAATACAGAAACATTTTGGATCCAAGTGGTTGCTATATTACCTTTGTATTTCACATGTTGGCCGTATAAGAATTGGACTTCAATCTTATACATTTACAAAGGTGAGAGGTGAGAGAGGACATTCTGTTCTTCCCTTATCTTTCTTTTCGTCTTGCATTTTTTCCAATCACATAAAAGTTTCCTCACCAATAGGGTGTAAAAGAGCCTTATAGCTGCCATTATTGCCCTGTTCTTGTTTTCGATTTTCAGTCCCTGAAAAAACTGGTATAGTAGTGCACGCTAGTTTTGCATAACATAATCTTTCTTACTTGATCTGAACTGATTAGGCTCTATCTGGTAGTCCAAATATGGGCCAGGATTCGAAGTGTGGTTGGTAGCATACTTTGGACTGGATAGACCTGAATTAGGTCAGATAAATCGGAATAAACTGTCCCACGTTTAGGGGTGGGATAAAACTATCAAAACCAGATTGGATGACAATTTTTGTAAAAAGAAAAAGCGAAAAAAGAAGGGTAATCATGTTAAGGGATGAACAGCAGTGCCACAACGCAATGGTCACCCGAGAACTCTCTCTCTCGTCCAAATATGAGCACCATGGACCACTGTTCTGTCGTCACATGTGGTGGTCGCAAACAAACCCCCTCCCCCCCCCCCCCCCCCAAAAAAAAAAAATTATCCAATTCTATTCTAGGTTTACCGAATACAGTGTTACATGTAGTTGCCCATCAGACAAGATATAGGATCTAGCATATTTTTTTCATATTTCTGATGTTATCCTATCTTATCATTATCCTTGTGCTGTCAACCAAACACAACATTATTGGCTCTGTATATGATATGAAATCAGAAAAATTATAGGTGTTTTTCTTTTAACTAATCTATCTTTTTTGTACAGTATCAAGGCATCGGACGCTCATGAATATATTTGACAAAGCTCCTGTAATTGACAAAGATGTATTTGTGGCCCCAAACTCATCTATCATTGGTGACGTTCAGGTTGGCAGAGGTTCCTCCATTTGGTATGGGTGTGTTTTGAGGGGTAAGCAGTGCCATATTGAATTTGATGACCCTTATCCAAACATTATATATTGGATGCAACTGCAATGAGGGGATGCTCTTTCTTCCATACATGAAATCAAGAAGTATGAACTGCTAATGAGTAAATTGTTGCCAGTGTTTTGAACTTTATTAACCAAAACAGTACACATCATAAGTGTGTGTTTGCATCTTGTCTGTATCTTTATTTGTGCTTATCTGTTAGTTTATCAATATGTAACAGTATAATTATGGGCGATATCATTTCCATGAGATCTAAGACGAATTCTGAGTTTGGTATAGATTTGTTCTTTATAACTTATTTGTTTGTGTCTTGTCTGTATCTGCATATGGGCTTATCTCTAAGTATATCATTGTGTGACAGTGAAGTCATAATGGTTGAGATAATTCCATTAGGTCCAACTCTGAAACTGAAGTTTGGCATAGTTTTTACTTATAAGCTATGTACTGATTAAGATTTGGAGTATGAAATCCAGATTTTTGGAATATGATCGCTCTATAATCTGCAAAAATTAGGAAGCTCAACTGTGTGAAATAACTTAAAAGCTGCTAATGCGGTCAGCCTAAAAGGGTGTTGGTTGAGGATGTGTTGGCATTTGAAGTAATTCTAGTGCCAGTGAAGAATCTATCTCGTGCTAAGTCTTAATGGTCAAGATTCTATTTTTTATTTCGCTTCCTCAGTCGTGCTGCTGGAAGGAAGACATACTATATCTAGATGCTGCTGGATCTTCTACAAGGATGAGTTATTGTCTGTATGTATATCATCTCTTAAGAAGTTCATCTTGAAACACGAATTTGAATTCACAAGGAACTTGACCCTTGCAACTTGTTCTGATACTGAAAAGGTCTTTGTGCTGATTTATGTTCTCACATTTCTTTGTCTGTAGGTGATGTGAACAACATTAGCATCGGATCAGGGACTAATATACAAGACAATTCTCTTGTTCACGTGGCAAAATCAAACTTAAGTGGCAAAGTTTTGCCAACTATTATCGGAGACAATGTTACCGTAGGTGTGTTACCATTTATTTGTTCCAAACTATAACCAAGTTGAACATCTAGTTGCATCATGTATGTTTCATTCTAGTGATTCAGTTTTTGCCTTCTTCAGGTCACAGTGCTGTTTTACATGGATGTACTGTTGAGGACGAGGCATTTGTTGGTATGGGTGCCACTCTTCTTGATGGAGTCTATGTTGAGAAGCATGCCATGGTTGCTGCTGGAGCCCTTGTAAGGCAGAATACAAGAGTTCCTTGTGGAGAGGTTTGTAATATTAACCCTACTGACTTTTCCCTCAAAATTCTGAATCTGCTGATTTGATTGTAATCCTCCTCCCATCCTTTTCATGTATGTTGATGTTTTTGCTGATCTTCTCCTCATCATTATCCTCCTTATATCTTGGTGCACCATTGTTTTTGTTACTGTTGTTTGCTAAGATTTGGATCTTCCATCCAGTTTGAGTACTATAATTTGATCGACATTACACAGCTGAGGTTTACAGCCAGATTTCAATCTGTCAATATGGTCAACTTTCGCATGATAATCTCCAAGGCTGACAGTGATTTTACTTTGCACGGTTCACATTTTACCTGAACGAAACAATGAGCAAACAGAAATTGGGCAGTGTGAGATATAGAAATTGGGCAGTGCATTTGGTTGAGGTCAATTGCATCTTTCTGAACCTGGCCAAAGGGAAATTGAATAATCTGGAACGAGTAGTTTGTGATTTCCAATATCTCTTTTGTATCTCATTGCCTGCCTTTCTCTGTGGTATCGCTTGACTCTTAACTGCTTTACATTTTTTAACTAAAACAACGGAATCACAGGTATGGGCAGGGAATCCAGCCAAGTTCCTGAGGAAGCTCACGGAAGAAGAGATGGCTTTCATATCAAAGTCAGCTGTAAATTACTCCAATTTGGCTCAGGTCCATGCTGCTGAAAATGCAAAGAGCTTTGATGAGATTGAGTTTGAGAAGGTGCTCCGCAAGAAGTTTGCTCGCCGTGATGAGGAGTATGACTCTATGCTGGGTGTTGTTCGCGAAACACCTCCAGAGCTTGTCCTTCCAGATAATATTTTGCAAGATAAATTGCAGAAGGCAACTTGATTTACCCAACCATGCTGAAGGTAGGTATCTCCAGTTGAAATTTGATTTCAGAGGTATGCTGTCATCTGAAGATTAAGCGACTACGCAATTGATGTCTAATAATATTTGAGGATGGATAAGAATTCACGATGCTTACCTGGCATCTGGTCCTGCTCAATTTTTGTGGTCAAGCGGGCACTCGTTTAACATTGACTTGGAGTGACAGTTCCTCTGATTACACATTCAGGTATTACGCTGGACATTTTTTTTCTTATTCTGTGTCAGACTTGTTGTCCATATGTTCTTTTATTAATAAAGAAGCACTCTCTTCTTCATGAAACGGACAAGTTCTAGGAAGTTGGTCATCATACTTTGCCACGTTGATTGAATGTTGATGTCTAGGGTATAAGTTCAGGAAGCATCTGAGATCATCCTTGCGCTGGTTTAATTTAATTCCTCCAAGACGTCAAAGAGCTCCTCCCTAAAAACCGAAGTACTTGTCCCGATACACTTCTAAAGACCGTGTTAGAAGTGACCGACCCAATTGACCTAGATTAATAAATTCGTTTTTTGTTACACTGGTGGTTTGCAATGTCCTGGAGCGGATGTCTGGCCACTGGCCCGACATATGCTTGGGTATCCGTAACTGGTGAAATCGCTCAGAACTAGCGCAGAGAAGTGGAAGGGACATATGATTCCCCTGAAATCTGCTCCTAAACTGAATTTTGCTTTGCCAAGTTGTCTAGCAGAATTCGCGAATCTAATTTGAGTAATCCAGGATAGTACCATACATCAGAGAAGAAGGTTTTGTAATCTTCCATCGAGTATTATCCGTCTGCACGAATAGTTCTCCTGTATTTCACTGTGATTTGGCCTGGGCTAACGGTTCTAATTGAATCTATCAGATTCATTAGTGCCTTAAGCAAAAACGCATGTGGCTTCTTTTTCGCGATGCTTGGTAGCTAAAGGTTCCCTGGATTCACGGGCATGGCGACCAATTTGCAGATACAATCTCATTCATCAGGATGTCTGATTACTTGAAAATTCGTTTTGAAAGATTAGATACTTAAATGGGTAACTCATCAGTCGTGACTTTGCAGACTGAGAATGTAATTATCAGGCCAAAAAAGTTGAAAGTAAAATACTTTCTATGCTTTTAAAGAGAGATGAAATGATTTCACTCTTTTAAAAAAGTCAAATAATACAAATAGTCCCTAAACTTTGACAGAATATGCAATTTGATCCCTGAACTTTTAATTTATTCAATTTAGTACCTGAATTTTGGTAAAATGTGTAATTTGATCCCTAAATTTTTAACTTGTTTAATTGAGTCCCTGAATTTTTAGTAAATGTTCAATTTAGTCCTTGGACTATATGAAAATGTTCAACGTTATTTTTAATTTTAAATTAACAAAAGTATTATATTGAATATTTTCTTATAATTCAGGGACTAGATTAAACATGTACTAAAAGTTTAGGGACTAAATTGAACACGTCAAAAGTTTAGGGACCAAATTATACATTCTGTCAAAGTTCAGGAACTAAATTGAACAAATTAAAAGTTCAAGGATCAGATTGCAATTTCTGCCAAAATTAGGGACTATTTATATAAATATCCCTTTAAAAAAAGGTAGAAGAAGAGGAATTCGAGGAAATTGCCCGTCTTTTCCACAGTAAGTCGACGGCAAAATGGTGAAGATTCCAACAATTGGCGGAAAACTATCAATACAGTGGAGTTCTATCTTTGTGATTCAATCAACATTGCAGTTTTATCCACTTCAGATAAAACTCAATGCGAACTTTAGCGGACAATGGGTTGTCGGGAATATTTGTTTGGGTTGATACTACGAAAAACTTCAAACTGATATAAATGTGATAAATTTATCTCAAACTAAATTTTTTACTATAAAAAATCTGAAATTGATACACCTTATCTTTCTTTAGTTTTCGTTAAATTTTATCGTCAAATTGTTGAGCTGGCCGATACGTAGCTTTGATGGGTGTATTGATTTGGGGTTTTATTTTTCGTTTACCACAGATGTACTAATTTGTATTTTTAATCCAATTTAACGGAACTTAACCGAAGGTAAATACATAGTAGATGTACTAGTTTGCGGTTTTTTTGTAGTCAAAAAATTAGTTTGGGGTAAATTCGTCATATGTGTATTAGTCTGGAGTTTTTGGTGAATTAAAAAAAAATAGCTTTGAGTAAATTCGTCATTGTGCACGTACCAATTCGAAATTTTTCGTGATATCAACCTTAATTATTTTGTTGCTGAAAATCCCACCTTCGATAACAATAGTAGGGAGTACCAAGCGAATGCACGGTGTATCACGATTTAACCGTCAAAATCATGAGAATGTGAGGACGGCACGTTATTATCTTCCGGATCAATTCTGAGTTTGTGTGATGTTCGCTTTAGCCGGATAAGCTAACGAGATTCTTTTCTATTGTAGGATAAAACCGCATACTCCAGTTGTTAGGACAACCTGAGTTTTTCCACAAGTAATCTTTGTTTGTTTGTACAATTCTGCAAGTTTTGTCTTGTGATGGTGTAGCTTCAAGTGCCTTTCTTCTTTTAGCCTTCTGTCACATTTGAGTGCAGCGCCTACTCACTCGTGATAGTGATGGTCACGCAAGATTTCTTGCTAATGAGAAACACCACGAACTCGAAAATCTCTGTTTCTGTTTAGCCACGAAACAAGCTCGGACGACATCAAGAAATTTGCGAAATCGACATGCTGAAACGGGCATAGAAGGACACTTTCAACGGAGGCCCGGATAGGCGTAGATAATCACGGCGTTATCGTTACGAAAGTTGTCTAAAAAAATCATAAATTTATCGCGTTTTTTGTTGATTCAACCCTGAACCTTTTAATTTTGTCAATTTAGTCCTAAAAGTTTTCACGTTTTGCCAATTAAGTACATCCGGTCAATTTTGATCTAGAAACCGCTGACATAGGCCAACCGTCCAACGTAGTATCGTCGGCACAAGGTAGACCAATTTTTAAATATTCTGATTTTTTTCGAATGTTTTTGTTAGTTCTTTTTTTTTATTTTCAAGAAATATCAAAAAAATAACAAACTAAACAAAGATCTTCTGTCAGAAAGCTATAAATTACTTCAAAAAAATATAAAATTAAACAAATAAAAACCCCAAACTCAAATCAACGGACTGAGGCCAAGTCCTCGCCACAGCCGTCGAGAAGGGTCGGCGTAGGTCTCCCAGTCCTTTCCGAAGCCCAGAGACCCTCACCCGTCAAGGTTTTTGCTGGCCCAAATCTAGGGAAGGCACAACGTGCCCCAGGTGCCTAGGGTGGGCGACATCGGTGCCGGCCGTGTTAGGCAGGACGGTCGGAGTCTATATCGTCGATTTCTACCCAAAATAGGTCATATAGTCCCACTTGACAAAACGTGACAAAAGGTTAAGGACTTAGTTGACAAAACCAAAAGGGCTGAGGACTCAATCGACAAAAGCGCGATAGGTTTAAGAAGTTTTTGGACAAAAATTTTGCCCCTCCATATGGTCCCATTTCCGTGCGTGATGGTTCCATATCCTGAACAATTCTCCAAGATGGTTAGGTCACTAGGCGAAGCAGTCAGAGGGACTAAGCAGAAGACCTCGTTTTGATCCGTTCAAAAGGGCAAGAAGGCGTGCCTAAGCTCGAGAATATTTCTTCTAGGCCTATAAGATCGATAAGAATAACGAAACCGAACAAAAAAGAAAGAAAGAAAAAAAATCACAACTTTTGCGTACCTAACGCTCACTATTTTTATCCACCAAACATCACACGTCTTCCCCAGTACACCGCACTGCCGTTCTATATTCAGACCTCTCGTTTAACCCTTCGCCACTCGTCCATATATCAGCAGGCCCGTCGCCTGAATCCCGGAGCCGAAGCCCGGAGATCGAGCACCGAGCCCGAGCCATGTTTAGAGCTTTCAGCACCCGAAGAGGCCACGGCAGATACGAGAAGTTAGGCCGCGAGCCCGCCGTGCCTCCTCCGGAAGCTGGAAAACTGAAGAGAACCGCGAGTTTGCCCGCTGGAGCGCTCGGCTCGTCCTCGAACCCGGCTCAGGAGGTGGCCGCCCTCCCGGCCGATCCCCAGGGGAAGCCCACGAGGAAAGCCAACAAGAGCCACCCGCTGCTCAGTCTCTTCGACGGGGGCCGCCGCAGGAAGAAGGCCACGGCGAGGCCCGAGCTGGCCAGGTATCTCGAGTATGTGAAGGAGGGCGGGTTGTGGGATGCGGACTCGAATAAGCCTATAATACACTACAGCTGAAAGTGGGGTCTATGCTTTAACCCTTTTGCCTTTATGTGCTCCTGCACATTGATTGTTTATAGAGGTTTGGGTAGATTTTGAGTTTCTAGGAGAGACTCCATGGAAGAACAAGCTTCTGTTCTCTTTTTTCTTCTTCTTCTTCTTCTTCTAGCAATTGAATGTGAATGATCTTGTTGACTGCCATAACCAAATAGGCTTTGCAAAGTGATCAGGAACACGATGTTGCACATGTACTTTTCGGTTTCCCGGGACATACATATAGGCAGGATCGATTCTTGCCAGGCTAAACACCGCCGGGATCTCGATCTGCAGTGATCCGAGCCTTTGAGGAGCTTCTTACACCACCTGCCTTGGTGCTTCCGATCTTAGGAACGTGTAAGTTATCTGTAAAGTGGATTCAAGATCTCTTTCGGAATTGCCAACTCCGGAAAATGCAGTTCCCTTTGAGTTTTTTTGCCAGCCAAGAAAGAGAGGCGCAATTTATCTCTTGGAATCACGGACGTTGTCCGAAAGAGATTCACGGGGAAGAAACCATCTGCAGTGACTCAGATCTCAGTCGGACCGTTTTCTTCTATGGGATATCCGTTCATGATCCTTTAAATGCGTTCGCGATTCTTTTGTTATTCTTCATTTTGGCCGTGCATCCTGAGCCCTCATGGTCTCAGGCTCGGCTGCAAGCGTTGGGGTCCCCGGACCAGGTTCGGGAGCAGGCGTTGAACCGGACGCCAAGGTTTCGAGCTTGGTCTTCAGGGGGTCAGGAACCTAACCCTTGAGGTCCCAACCGCCACCCTAGGTCGGCGCTTGGGGGCCGATTTCATCGGGACTTTTTTGATAATTTTTCTCCGAACCAAGCATATATGAATTGGGTTTTTTACGTCTTGAACGATCCAATTCCGCGTCCAACCAAACAACGACTCGAGCGAATGGCCGGTGGCTGAAGTAAACATAAAAAAGTCCAGCATGGGAAGGAAGTGGAACCAGTCGAGATGGTGGTCCATTTTGATTTAGACAACGTTTTCCAGTTTTGTACTTCTACAAAAATAAAAATGAACAAAAAAAAATCATAAAGTATATTAATCTTTTTAATGAAAGTGTATTTATTCAATCTGAATGAAAATGTTCTAGAAATATCGATGTCGTTTTTAAAGTCAAACAAGTGTGTTCTCATGCCCACTGTACACTTTGTTTTCGTTTCTTTTAATTTTAGAATCCTAGTAGTTTTAGACTTATGGTAAAGTCAAATTATACTCGCATAAGATCAGCCGCGTTTGACATTTTTTTTTATTATTTGTTATCAAGTGAAAATGAAAATAGATGAATAAGTACTTTTTTTGTCTAGGATAATAAATTAGAAATCTCGTACTGGTCTCCCGACTCGAAGCTATTCTATTTTAGCATTCCATTCAATCTCCTGTCAAAATACATACACACTGATTTATCAAGTTGGGTCAGTCGTTCTCCGCATCGAATCTAGCTTGAGATCAGGGTAAGCAAATCGGATCGGGAACCGCTTGGACCGGTGGTCCAATTCCTGGTCTTGAAAAATGAAACCGATGATTGGGAGGTTCGATTCTCAGTTTCAAGATTACAGAATAACTGGATTAGACTGGATCGGGGTAATCGTTTTTTAGTATTTAATTTAATTTTTTTAAAAGACGAGGACAGGACAAAAGAGACGAGGTTCTTTTCCGTGGCAGATGCATGCGTCTGATACTCCAATTGCTATTTCCCTAAACACACGTAAGACTTTCCCCGCAAGATTACATGCGCACTACTTGACAGGGATGTTACCAGGGGACATGATCGTGATGAAGAAATAAAATCATACTTATGAAATCTGTGTGATTTTTGGCATATCCTTATCATATTCAGTGATCTTGTTACTTTAATTTGGGGGCTAATTCCCTAAAAAATTATTAACTTTAAGTTTAATGACGATTCTATCCCGAATTTTTTTTTGTCTCATAAAAAATCACAAACTTTAGGTCATAGGACGATTCTGGCCCAAACTTTTTTTATCCCATGAAAAAATACCAACTTTAACTCAAGTCTTAAATCTGGCCTCCCTTAGTTTGGAACATTAGTTGTCCAATATGATAATTTCATATCATTAATAAATTTACTTGGCTTGTTGACATAAATTTAAGATACTATTCTTCGTTTTATTGGCACGAAATATAAAGTTGTTTATCCTTTTCGGAAAAAGTGTAGGGCTGGGCTTGTTTAAAAAAAAAAAAGACTATAATCCTAACTTAGCGGATCTCCTCTATGGCGTCTCCCTATGGGTGTAATACACACCTTCGAATTTTAGTTAGACAACTGATGCTTGTGGGTGAAATAAAGGATATGATGAATAAGTTATCTGTTGTCCTAGAGAGATGAACAATTTCAAATTATGTGCTAAGAAGATGAAACTTTGAATCAGCATCAATAAGCCATGTGGATTTATGATGTGAAATTATCACGCTGGACAACTAATGGTTCTAAATTAAGGATGTCGAATTTGATACTCGAATTAAAGTTTGTGTTTTTTCATGAAAAAAATTTGGGTTAATATCATCATTGGACCTAAAGTTTGTGTTTTTTTACGAAACTAAAAAAAAGTCGAGCCAGAATCGTCATTAAATTTAAAGTTGTTATTTTTTTAGGGAATTAGTCCTTTATTTTGGTGTTCTTTTGCAGTTTCCATTGGGACCGTCCGAGAACCAGACCACTCGATTTGGTCCGATCCAGTTTCCGATTCTTGAAGGGAATCAGACCAGATTAGGAACCATTCACCCCTAGTTGATATGCATATATAGCCAACAAACAGTAGATTTGGATTAGGGGTACCATTTTGAATTTTTTTTGTTAGAGAAATGCATTTTGAGATTTTTAATGGTATTGTCCATTTTAAATATTAGGTTTCATTAGACCCGTCAAACGGATGAGTCAAATCTAATTTAGGTCGGTTCAAAAATGTTTCGACCCATTTAACATGTTTTGATCAATTACCATGTAATACAAATATAGGGTGCATTTGATTGAGAGGGAACTCCATGAAAAGGGAAGTGATTTCTTGGAAATCATTTTCTAGGTAAACATTCATTAGTTTGGTGATATGCTATTGAAAATGTTTTCTTGTGTTTGGTTCTCATTTGTATAATAATTTCAATCTTATGATTTTATCTGAATCAAAAAGAAAATCGAATTTATTAAATAATTTTTTTCCTATTTTATTATTTATATTTTTTCTTTTTTTTCTTATTATTTCATTTTATTTTTTTATCTTTTTCTTCTTCCTTCGTTGCTGTCGGGCCTCGGCGACCGGCCACATGAGGTCGATCTCACCCAGAGGCCGACGAGCTCGAGCTCAAACAGGTGGGCAGCAAGGTCGAGCCTCACCGGGATCCGGCCGACTAACGACTGAAGAAGAAAAAAAACAAAGAATATAAAATAAATCAAAATATTAGAAAAAAATTTTAAAAAAAAATTGAGAATTGCAATTCTAGAAAATATTTTCATTTCTTAAAAAATTTACTTTTTTGATTTTATGTATGAATTTTCTGTTAAGCTAAAAGTATTTTTCGTTAGCGAGTCATTTTCGGGGAATCAAACTGGTGAAAGTCTAGAACAATAATTCCCCGAAAATACTTTCACCCTAGGTCCATCTTGGGCCAATTTCAACATAGGTGGCCACAGGTCGATTTGGGTCCGAAATTTGCCCATTGACCAATCAAAATCGGCTCGGCCCTCACGGGCCAGTTCCGAACTGCCCACCATTCTAGGCCCAATGGCTTTAAAAAAATTAAACAAAAGGGGGAAAGAGCCGACCATTGCATCGCAACGGCTCTTCCCCCTCTCTGCCCCCCCACCCCCCATTTTTTTTATTTTTTTAATGTATTAAAACTATCTTAAATCTCTATAAATACCACTCTTCCCCTTTCATTTTTTCTCACAATTTATCTCAAATACTCTCAATTTTCTCAATTTTCTGAATTGATTTTCTGCTCAATTCTCCGAAAAAAAAAAAGACAAGTGGAAGCAGAATTGATGACAAGGGAAAGAGCGCTATGGGGATGGGAGAATCCATTTACGCTCAACCTCATCAATATGTTTCTCGTGAGTTTGCATGTTGGGTAGACGATGATGATAATATCAATATTATTCCTAACGTCGAGCATGTACCAACACAAGAAAGTCTTCATCCTGTAGATATGTCAATAGTAAATGAGCCGGAACGAGAGAGTACATCCAACATATAGCAACACTTCACAAAGGAACATTTGGGCGGAGATAAGTATCATGTAAAATGTGAATATTGTCCAAAAACAAACAATTTTCAAATTGGAGTCGATTATGGAACATTTAGTCGGCATCTGAGGTCAAAACATGCAACGCAAACGGGAATCGACACCAAGCAATAACAAATTTTCAAGTACACCAATCATAACATTTCTCTTTCATCTCGTTATAATGAACAAGTTTATAAAAAAAACACTAGCCCAATATGACGTCATTGATCACTTACCATTTAATATTGGTGAAAATTTTAGTTGTAATTTTTTTTATAAACATTGCATGTACTTCGCAACCAAAACCTATTCTGAGAAATACTCTTAAACGTAATTTTTTTTGGCTTTATAAAAAAGGAAAAAAAGATTTGAAAGAGACATTTTGGTTGAAAAGGTCAAACGGACATTTCTGATGTCATGGACAGCGGTCGCTTGAATGTTGCCGTATAATTATCGTATCGTGACGGATCGTAATTTTTTTTCCTTACCCAAAAAAAAAAAAGATTTGAAAGACATAGTCATGTGTCACATATTTGTATATACTAAAAGAATTTGCGAGACATATAAATCGCGACGAGATGTTATTTGGAAAGCTTTGATAAAGTTAAGAACGGTGTTCCAAAATACGAGTAACTCTGCCGCGATTCATGATTTAAAAGGAGCATGTATCACGACATTCATATATTAGTAACGTAGAATCATCGTATTCATACCTAGACTTTACCTTTGGGGAATTCTCTTGAGGAATTAGGTCCAAAGCCAGCTTGAGGAACTTTTCTAGATTATTAACAAGAAGTTAAAACTTTTTTATTGCGTAGATTATTAGTACACACGCCTTGTTTAAATCTCTGTCCCATTTTTTTTTAAGTCTTTATTTTATTTTCCTTTGTTTTTCGGTCTAGGAACATCCGAATAATTCAAATATGATCCTGTCTATAATCATATGTCCTCAATCGACAGACATGCAGACAATCACTTTTAATATCGTCAACGATAAAAACAATAAATTAATAATGACGATGACAACAATATACTCACAATTGTTTACGCCGAATAGTAGCCAAGTGGTCGACGCACCGGCAATCACGCGACCAATGCGGGAACACTATTATGCATGTGACAAGTGACACGTCGTTGACGATCACCTACATAACTAGTTGGATCCAATAAAAAAATCCCTAATTTTAGTATTTATGATAATTATATCTAAAAAAAATTATCTCATAAAAAGATCTCTAACTTTTATTTTTATTTTAATTTTACTAGCCTAGTACTAAAAAAAACAATCAACTTTAACATATATCATAATTATATCCAAAAACTTTTTTTTAACTTCATCAACTAACCCGCCCTTTTTTCTTTTGACAAATAGTAAATTCTAGATCGAATTTGGATATCATAAAGATTACCAGGACTTGCATCTTGAATCCTGTTTTCTTAAATTGAACTCTTGACCGAAAAGAAAAAAATCCTTCCCAAATTGCATTATATTATAACAACAAATACCTACATTATCTACGTTATTGACAGCCCGTCTTTGTCTCAGTAGAGTCTTTCAGTGGCATGTTTCAGTACACTTCCCCATCACTTAGAAAAAGTGAGCCACCGGCAATTGTGGTACATATGTATCCTTATCATAGTGAAGCGACTCCCATTATTGGTATCAAACCAATATCGATTCATACAAGATAAATCTTTGAAAATAGGTTGGTTGAACTTGAGAATTCACTCATTGAAATGGAATAAGTAATAAACAAAATGGAATTGGATTCGGTTGGATGGTACCAATGAAATCACTTCTGAATCCCAAACAATTCTATTAGGGGTTAATACACAAATATTTAATGTCATTTCTTCAATTTACTCTCCATTTCTAAGTTTGTAGACTTCGCAGTAGCTTCATTTACCTACCAAATAAAAGGCTTGTTCAGGAAGACCATCTAATTCTCCGAAAAGGATCAATTTAAACCCTCTAATTGTTTCTGCTAGACCAACAACTAAGATTCATCCAGACGAAGTAACTAACAACTTCGAATTAAGTAATGGAATAATATTATTGAATTATCCGAACTACTTTTATATCAACCTCGATTTTCTTTTTATTGGATGAATGCAATATTTTTATTTTATTTATTAATTTTTAATTTCTAAATATTATGGAGAAAATGTTCTTTGTATTGAATCTACATTGCATTTTCAAGTAACTTGAGAGGATATATTCAACAATCTTAGACTTCTTCGAATATCAAATACTCATAAGAAATCATTCAATTCAAATAGTTATTGAATTGAAAAAAACCTACCGGGATATCACTATTTGAATAAAGTTTTACTAAAGATTACTTTTATGATCATAAATAATCCATCTTTGAATTAAAACTCAGTGATTAAAAAAATATAGTTCCATATACATCTACTTTGACTCGAATGAACGTTTTAAAAAAGCTTTATTAAGGTATGGCATGCTGAAGAAAGAGAATTCTTGAATTTTTCCTTGCCGGAATTTCTTCTTCAGTTCAAGTTCATTTCAAAATACTTCAACCGATACGCGCAAGAAATAGGCCAATTCGGCGGCTTTTTGCCCAATTTCAAGCGGAGTCAAGTTCTCATCAGTACGTGTCAAGGGAACGTCCCCCTGTACTTTTATTTCCATATAAAGGACACGACAAGCATAAATACCCTCTTTAACTTCTATTAAGATGTACCGAATATCTTTCATACGAAATCGTAGGAAGATACGACAAATTTTTCCAGGAAATCCCTAACGAAAAATACACACTATTCCTTATTTTCTATCGAACCGGTCATAACCACTGCCTATATTCCACGAAATTGTGCACCACAAATAAGAAATAATAAAGATACCTGCGATATCGTAGAAAGACATCACGATCCCTTGTGGAAAAAAAAGAATTTGTTGAGACGGAACTAAAGATATCCAATTCTTACCGAAATAACTGGAAAATCCAACTAATACGAATCCTAATGAACCTAAAAAAAGGATAAAGGCCCAGCAGAAATTACTTATTTTTCGAGACCCCACTATAAATACAACAGCTATGCACCACCTATGTCCGTGATATTAACTAGCTAATCAGACGCGAGCCCCTCCTCAGGCGGATTCCTCCTTTTGCTTCTCAGCCTACGGGGTATTAGCAGCCATTTCCAGCTGTTGTTCCCCTCCCAAGGGCAGGTTCTTACGCGTTTCTCACCCGTCCGCCACTAGAAACACCACTTCTCGTCCGACTTGCATGTGTTAAGCGGTAAAATACATATGCTTGTGAGAAGGAGTATAAGAAAATATTTGAATTTTG
This sequence comes from Rhodomyrtus tomentosa, assembly GCA_028455895.1. Taxonomy (NCBI): domain Eukaryota; kingdom Viridiplantae; phylum Streptophyta; class Magnoliopsida; order Myrtales; family Myrtaceae; genus Rhodomyrtus; species Rhodomyrtus tomentosa. The sequence continues at coordinate 11,904,959 of JAPCWY010000002.1, read as the reverse complement.
ATTACTAATATCCGAAATTGATTTTTTTATAGTAAAGATTTACCTCCGCGGAAAGGATGATTCATTCGTATCAACAAAAGAGTCCTACTCATTGCCAAAATACATGTTGCATATTTATATTTGAAAGAAAGAGATTGATCTCCTTGCTTCTCTCATGATACCGCGGTTCGAAGCAAAAAATAAAATTTGAATATTTTTCTGGTATTTCATTTTTTATCTGTCAAAAAAAAATGAGAAGTGAATTTCCTGTGAGTGAAATCTTCAGTTTTTTCCTCTTTCTCTATCCCTATCCTATAGGTACTGCCTTTGAATCAATAGAGAACATTTTCTTCTGTATTTATATGAATCTGGAAAAATTAGGAGATATTCTAGAAGAAATACGGGGTTCTGCTTCTGGCGGCAACATGCTATGGGGTGGTGGTCCCGCTTATGGGGTCAAATCAATACGTTCTAAAAAGAAATTTTTGAATATCAATCTCATCGATCTCATAAATATCATACCAAATCCCATTCATCGAATCACTTTTTCGAAAAAGATGAGACATCTAAGTCATACAAGTAAAGAAAGAGAATTCTTGGTTCATTTTTCCACCTTAACGATAGAAAAAAGGATTGATCAAATTCTATTGAGTTTGACTCATATTGTTCATTTATCAAAGAATGACTATGGTTATCAAATGATTGAACAATCGGGAGCAATTTACTTAAGATACTTAGTTGATATTCATAAAAAGTATCTAATGAATTATGAGTTCAATACATTCTGTTTAGCACGGATATTCCTTGCTCATTATCAGACAATAAAAACCTCCAACTTTTACTTTGTTTCCTAATTCTATCACCGTTTGCCTTCTGTCTATAATCATCATTAGTTAATTCCACATGACATTTACATGTCGTTAATAAACTAGACCTCAACAAAACTAACAAGAAAAAAATCCTCAAGCTTCTCTCCTTTTTCGACCAAAAAAAAACTTATCTTCTGTTATTTGCTTCCTCTGCATATTGTCGAGAGAAATAGAGCCACTGAAAATGAAACGTTTCATATTATCTTCAACACTCAATAGCCCAAAGAATGACTAGACAATGAGATATTTGGAAGAACGATCTAAGGTCTTGTCGACCTTGAAACTTTCTGTTCTAAATTTCGACAATTCATTGGTATGTTCGGCAAGAAAATTCGAGCCACTTAAGATTAACTAACGGTGATTGTGATCGTAGGAAGGCTAACGATGATAGAATTGAGATAAAATTAAAAGTTTGAGATTTTTTATGAGACAAAAAAAGTTTCAAATATCTTCCCATGCATGGCCAAGTTGGTTAAGAGATATACTATATCTTGTCAAGTCCCTGATTCAAGTATCCCAACTTGCGCTTCATGACTTAAGTGGGGGTCGAGATATAAAAAAAGTTTCAGATATAATTGTACATTTTTATATATATTAGACGAGTATAATTTGTTCAAAATTAAAAATTAAAAGTTTTTTATGAGATAAAAAATTAAATATAATTACCACAAATGTTTTTTTTTTTTTTGTATTAGGCCCTTAGCCATTGGTATTAGCGAATATTGATGATTCACGCTGACACCAATGAAGCATATTGAAGGAAATTACCAATCGGTTGCCGACGCACTATAACGAATGGCCAATGATAATCGACAGGGATACCAATGAGCAAATATTTTCGTTGAGGCCAGACCATAGAGCAGTTGCTACGCATTTTCATTGAAACAACAGCTCGAGAGTCGAGACCAACCGCAACCATGTTGCTTTTCTGCATTGTACTTTCATTTTCCAGACTCTGGGTCAATAAAATTTTATCGTGATTTTCAGCTGCATTTTCAATTTCACCTCGTCCTTTGGGATCCGGCATGTACCTTTACCCCCAGGTATTACGCCATCAACCAAATTTTGGGCTGATTAGCATGTCATTTTCAAACTTTATCGTCGATTTAATTCCGACATATTTTGTTTAAGGTGGTGTTGTCGAAGTTTGTACTTTTCAGATATTGCGGCCGATTAAATTCTGGGTCAGTGTCTGCCTATTCAAGTTGTTAATTCTCTAGGTTTTAGAATGACTCTTGCTTGCATTACCGAAACCACAAATGGACCGTTCAAAAGTCAACTTTAAACGGTGCACCGTGGATGTTGGTCCGATTTTCTAGAATTCTGTAGCCTCTTTGTCCACCTCAGCAGATACATCTTTGAGAATTGGATGTATTTAAGGATCATTTGGAAACGGTGTCCGCACCACCTTATGGGACCGATGATTGAAAAATAAGATAATATATCTCATCCATCGATCATAAATTCTTTATTTTTTTATGTGTTACAGTATATGGTGTACAAATTATGGAAAACATAGAAAAAATTAAGATCCGTCACGATACGGTAATTATACGGCAATATTCAAGCGACCGCTGCCCATGACATCAGAAATGGCCGTTTGACCTTTTCAACCAAAATGTCACACCTTCATCCTTTTCTTCTTCCTCGGAAAATTATTACACGAACGAATTTTGGACTCATTAATTCTATTATCACCACAAGGTTTTGATTAGTATAAGAATTACGTATGCCCACTTTAATCACGGATTGGTTAATTTAATTGAATTTCAGCAGATGAGTTGGACCATAGCATGAAAAATCAAAAGGTTTAGTAAGGGCGTGTGGGGCATTAGATTTAGTGTTGAATTTGCAAGCAGTGAACGCACGCATCTAAGTTTTCCATCGTTCAGGGTCATGAGTTGAAATGAGAATCGAAAATGACATAAATGATTTCTGAACTTTGATACAATCTCCAACGTCGTCCGTGAATTGAAGGTATTATAAGGGTGGAAGTACCAAAAAAAATATTAATCCCATGTCATTAGTATCAATTCAGTTATCAATATTTCAATTAAATTAATTTAGTCATTAACTTTTTTCATTTGCCTCAATCGAGTCCAATCGACCAATTTTGTCTTGAAATATCTGACGTGGACGTCAGTCATTCTACGTCAACCATCGTGCATGTCTCAATTCCATTGCACTCAGATTCCCCGATTTGTCGCCTCTTTTAAATGCCATTCGAGCACTTTCTGCTCAAATGTGAGGCCGGAGAACAATCTTGATCGCTGTCCAAATCATCTGGAGTTCAGATTGTCTCGATTCTCGTTGATTTTCTTCTAACAGATCTTTGTGACACGGATCTTTCTCAGTAGTACAAAAATAATACAATATGTACTAGATCAAATTTGGACCATTGAAAACGAGGGACTGTATATAAATCGCATGTGAATTCCATCAAATTGAATGATCTAAATCCTAGAATAAAAACCATCTGTGACCAAAAAAAAAACGTTGATCCTCAAGGGAACAACCTTAAATTCCCTCGTCAATTAGATAGACATTTCAAAATACGGTGATATAAAAAAAATAATCAAACGATTATCGCTTTAATTAGACACGTAAAGTAACCATCTAAGATGGAAGTTTCTCGATCGACAGTTGGTAAAACTACAAGAGCATGCCGAATCAAGAAAAGGACAAGAGAGCAATTACCGGAAAGGGAAACGACCGAGATAGCAAATTTACTCTGCCGGTACCAACCAAGCCATGGAAATGAACATTAAAAAGCTTGAATCAAGCTTGTAAACCATGCTTAGGGTCCGTCTGCTTGGCGAAGAAGAATGAATTATCTGGAAAACTGATCTTCTCTATCGCTTATAAACATGAACAAAAAAAAAATTTATTTCATCCTCCGTGGAGATGTCTATACATAAATTATTGTCGATAATCAACATTTTTTATTGACTAATTATTTTGAGATACATAAGCTATTATTTTAGAAAAAAATATTTCGTAAATCATTCAATTTGTTTTTTTCACGGAATAAATCGGGGCGTTACTTGAACTAAACTAAGGGTGTATTTGTTTTGGTGAAAGTATTTTCAGGGAAAGTGTTTTCTGGACTTTCGTCTATTTGATTTGCAAAAAATGATTTGATCAACGAAAAGTACTTTTCAGTAACAAAGATTTTCTTCATTGAAATAAGAAATTGAATTCCCCAAAATAAAAAGGTGAAAACATTTTCCTAAATATGAGTCTCTCACTTTCTTTTAAAACAGGGCTGGGGCCGATCTCGGAGCCGAGGCTGTCGACCCGGGCCAGGGCCGGTGATCGGGACCGGCTACCCAAGCCAAGGCTTTCTATCAGGACCGGCGATAGAGAGCGGTGCCTTGAAACAATTCCTTGAAACAAACACACCTTAAATTAATATGAGAAACCCAAAAAAGCAAAAAAGAAAGAGAGAAACTAAAAAATTAATCAGAGCTAAACCGAAAAGTGAAAAAAAAAAAAGGGGAAATACTCGGGGCTCGAGCAGAAATTCATGTGTATATCCTAGAGGTGGCAAATAGGCGGGTCGGATCGGGTTTGGGTTGGGTCGAGTATGGTCCGACCCATATTGACCCAAACCCAACCTAACATGTGACTGACCCATACCCGACCCGATCTATTTTGACTTATATTATCAAAACACAATAATATTTAAAAAATAATGTTACTAAAATACTTCCCAGCCCCGGTCCCTACATTGGCCCTATCCCTAGCCATTGTTCCAGCCTCGTCCTTGGTCTACGGCACCGGCCCCGACCCTAATCTCGATCCCAGTCTCGATCTCGACCCCGGCTTCGATCTCGGCCCCGGTCACTAGTCTCGACCCCAGTCGCCGTCACCCGCTCCGGGTCTCGACCACGACCCCAGTTCTGGTCCCAGCCTTGACCCCAATCCCGGTCCTAACCTCTGCTCGGCTCCTAGCCCCCGGCCTAGCACCATCCCCAGCCTCGACTCCGGTCACGGCTCCAGCCCCTACCCCAGCCCCGGTTCCTGAACTAGGTCTCGGTTCTCAAGACTCGGGAGCTAACCCCGAGGCTGACGTCGAGACCAAGTCCCAAGATCGGGTTGGTCCTGACCCTGGCCTCGACCTTGGTTTAGGCCCTGGCCCCAGTTTAGAACCCAAGACCTGGCCCCGGCCTCAGGACCCAATCGCCAGCACCCGTCCCGGGTCCCGACTCCAGCCCCGGTGCCTGACCCTGGTCTTGGCCCCGTTTCCGGCCCCGACCCCGTCTTAGCTCGATCCCAAGTCCCGGCCCCAACCTGGCCCCTGCCTCAGGACCCGGCCCATGGCACCAGCACCGATCCTGACCCCGGCACCTGCCCCAAGCCCCGACCCAGACACTCGGTCGCCCACACCCACCCCGGGTCCTGCCCCATCCCAGGTCACGGTCCCAACTCCGACCATGGCCCCGGCCCCAATCTTGGGACCCGACCTCAATACCCGACCCTTGCCTCGATCCCGATCCCTACCTCCACACCCGCCCCAAGTCCAGGCCCTGGCCCTAGGACCTGGTTGCCAATACCCCTCCCCGGGTCCCAATCCTCGGCCTCCGCCCCGATCTCGGGATCCAGCCTCGAGACCCGGCCCCGACCCCGGCACCCGCCCCATATCTTGGCCCTAGCATCGAGACTCGGTTGCCAACACTTCTCCCCAGGTCCTGGTCCCAACCCCGGCCCCAACCTCGGTCCTGACCTCGGTCCCGGCCCCAGGACCCGGCCTCAACACCCACCCCAAGTCCTGGCCCCGGCGTCGGGACCCAGTCGCCAGCACCCGCTCCGGGTCCCGACCCCGACCCCGATGCTCGGCCCCAATGCCCGGATCCATCTCCAACCTCGATTACGGTTCCGACCACAACCCCAGTCACGGTCACGGCCACCAGCCCCAGTCTCGGGACCTGGCCTCGGGACCCGACCCCGACCCCGGTTGTCAGCACCCGCCTCGGTTACAACCTGGGCTCTGATCTCGGCCTCGGTCACTGGTCCTGATCCCGGTCTCCATCGCCGACCCCGGTCTTTAGGACCATTTGTAACTTGTGGAAATATGTTGTACATATGGGTTTAAAGTGGATCCAATATGAGTCGAAAATTAATTTAGTGTGACCCATTATTGATTCACTTTTAGTGAACCATTTAAAATTTAATGACTCATATTCGATCTATTTTATATAAATATGGGTCTAATATGAATTTATGATCGATATTACCAGCTCTATTATATCCGCACGAAGAATTGCAATTGGAATTAAATCCCAGTTCATGTTTTCGTTTGGTGCGAAACCCTAAGGCCCGCCGTTCGCGTGAGAAGGAAGATGGAGGGGAATGACGACCGTCGAGAGAGTGCCATGGATGGCATGGGCATCCAAGTGGACCCCAGCCGAGCTTGGGTAGACGGTCGACGGTCACGTCCGAACTTTTCGAGGTGGGGAAGCTTCCGGAGGGAAGAAGACTGGTTTTTTTGGTTAATCTCCTCTTTCCTTTGACCGAGGGCAAAAAAGCCCAATCAAAAACCGCAATTCTGGAATCACCGAAGCGACGCCGTTTGTTTAGGTTTCACGAGATCCTCTTTTTAGCTACCTCCCACGCGGGCCCCTCTTCCGTAGGTCTCCTATGCTGCCGCGCACTCCCGCTTTTGGGAAAAAGTCCATATTGTCCCCTCACCGAGCGATATAAAAAAGATTGCGGAAAAACTCCTCACTAAAATTCAAACATCGCAGATAGGAATTCGAATACTAAGCATTAATATGTACTCTCTCTTTTTATATATATAGGAATCTTTCAACTTAAAGTGATCCGATTCTAAGGGCGCGCATGGTGATACTTCTTAAATATAAATCAATTTCTGACCACTCTACTTCTGATGTAACTTGACTTATGATCAGAGAAATTTATTTAGTAACGGTTGAAAATTTATACTCTTGAAACATTAGTAACAAAACCTTCGACGTCAGTGGTTGATGGCGACAGGCAATTGGCGGGCGGCTAGCGGCGGTGTGGTCGAATAAGTGATTCTGAAGTCGAGAAATATTTTTTTTTTTTTACTTTTCAAAATTGGCCAAAATCTTAATCAGAACTTGAAAATCCTATCATAAGTTAAAAATCCTATCATAAATTAAATTTTTTTACCAAATGAATTTCTATTTCGACATGATTTTTATCAAACGGATTTCTAGACTAAATTGGCTTCCGACATAGAAATGGAGAAGGAGAAAGAGAATTGTTAATATGCAAGCTCTTTTTCATGTGAATTCGTAATGACGTTATTTTAGTTTCTATTAAACAGACGCTAAATCTTTTCTCGCGCTTATTTAAGAAGAATGGTAGCACGCATCATGGGTTTGTACCTTTTAACTTTGTACTTTCTGTCTCGTAAATTATTAAAGAGGGGAAGTCGTGGGTTAGAAACTTTTTCGTGTCCGTCCAGAGTGACTCAAAGTCAGTTGGATTTTAAGCAAAATAGAGTCGCTCGAGGCGGCAACTAATAGTGACCATGGCAACAATTTTCTGCCATAAGGTAATTTATCTATTTCTTCTCAAAAATAGAATTTGATTTTTTAATTCTACTCTAGATTGACTTCTAATCAGAGAAATTAGTTTGGTAATAATTAAAAATTTCTACTTTTGAAACATTATTAACAAAATCTTCAACGCCAGCGGTGGTTGGTGATTAGCGGCAATGATAATGATCGGCGATTGGGGGTGTGGTTCAAGAAGTGATTCTCAAATTTGATCAAAAACCCTTCAAGAGGTAAAAAAAAAAAAATCTTACTATAAGAGATTCTAGAGCTGATAAGTCAATTATTTTATCAAATAGATTTATTTGTCGGATTGAATTTCGGTAGATGAATTGAAAAACGAAAGCGTTATTATGGAGGGCCTAAAGGAGGTACAAGCCGAGCGGGCTCTATTGCCTACCTACCCCAGCTTCCGTGACAAAAGGGTGCTGTGCAAAGCGACTTAAAAAGAAGGGAGAAATCAAAGTTGTTGAATTAAAAATCCAAGGGCAGTTTCGTCTTTAATATGGAGGAGAGGTGTCCCGACGTCCGAACGGGCCGCGATAGATGGGAGGGAGGAAGGAGTGGCGGAGGGCCGCGCAGCAATTCAGCTGGCTGGCGAAATAAAATAGAGAAATTCAACCCCCAATTAAAAAAAAAAACAGAAATAAAATAATATCAATAATATTTTTTTTTTAAAAACAACACGGAAAGAAACAACCCGTGGCGTTTGAATAGCTTTGCGTGGGGAAGAGGAAGGAGGGGGAGCAGGAGGAGAGAGGCGGTCATCGCGAGAGAGGGAGGGAGAGACTTGAGGAAGGGGTCGAGCCCCGAAAGAGTCAGACCTCCTCCTTTATATTTAAAGAAGAAGAAGAAGAAGCAGAAGATATATTTATATCGTGTTGGAATCCCGCAGATGGGAATGGATTCTTCTTCGTGCGTTCGTGTTTCGGCTCTCCCTACCCCCTCGCTCTGACCCTTGTCCTCCCCCCTCTTGTATCTCTCTCTCCCTCCGCCGCCAGCTAGGGTTTTTCTCCGAGATCGCCGCCTCCAGGTTAGGATTTTTAGCGCATCTGGTTTTGTTGCTTTTGTGTCGTCGTCGTCGTCGTCGCTGCTGCCTGCTGCTGCTCGGATTCGAGGCAGCTCTCGTCGTTGGATAGGTGCGTCGGGGTTCGGGTGTGTTTCGCCCAACAAGTTCGGAGGCGTATGAGGAATGTTCGCTCTCTGGATCGAGATTGAATGTTTTCCTTTTTTTTCCTTTTTTTTTTCTTTTTTGGTCTCCTCTCTCCTCGGGCGAATGACGAGCGTCTCGTTGTTTTTCGTGCTTTTCTTTGCTAGATTTGAGTTGCCTTATCCACCCCCCCCCCCTCCCCCCGCGCCCGCCCAATGGTTGATGAGAGTGTTGTGTTGTTGGGTTGGTGAGTCGGACTTATGCAGTCAGCTGAACGGTTTGAAAGCCTTGAAGTTGTTTGTTTATCCTTGGTTAATTGGTTCTTTATTTTCCCTGTGAGCTTGAATTCTCGACTTGGGTTCATTTATGGCCGTTTTTCGTTCGCTCGACTCGAATAGGTTTCCCATCTTTTTTTGGCATATGGATGTAGCTTGTGCTGTTGAATTTGTCAAAGTGGTTCGGCAATCTGTATTTCCTACTAGGTTTGTTGATGATCTATGCAATTACGAAGCTTGAATATTTCTCTGGAGAGTACTTGTTGAATCGCTTATCCCTTTTGTATGGGTCTTAAGAAAGAGGGTTTATTTGTTTCTTAAAAAAAATTCATACGGACAGGCGTTTTTATTTCTTTTGTATGTTTTGCTCTCTCTGAAAAAAGTCATTTCATGTCTTGTTTCCCAGAGCCATGCCAACTTTTACTGCAATAGCTTTGGATAGGCTATTGGAACCCAGAACACCCAGATCCGTCGACAACTCTGCTAACAACCCCATGCCTGTTCCTAAGTCGAAGCCTCCTAAGCATGAGCCAGTGCCTAATGCAAAGTTAGAGAGGAGGAGAAGTACCTCAGTCATGGAGAGGAAAGTTCAGCGGCCTCAAATGACTCCGGCACTTTATGCGACTCCAGAGACTACCCCTGTTCCATATTCACCGTCCTCATTCCCTCCATCCCCCTACGTCATCAATCACAAGGGACGCGGCCCACGTCTTGTGAAGAGCTTATCTGAGGATGATGTTCCCTCTAGAAAGAAGAGCATGGACGAAGCAAACACCAATTCTATCGTAACTGAAGCAAAAAGTGAGGAGGTTGCTTCTGTGGGGGACGTCCCTGTTACATTTACGATATTTAATCCTGTTGAAGATGAGCATGTGAGTGGCATGGACGGTTGTGAGGTCGGAGACAGTGACAGACCTTCAAATAGTGCTTTGGAAGTTGGGACTAGCAATTTGAATAGTGGTTTTGTGGAAGAAACTGATACGCTTGTTCCTGTTCCATTGACTACTGAAAGAGAGGTCGACAGCGAAGATTTTTATGATCCGCAGGAATCAATGAGTTATACTAGTAACACCGATGGAGAGGATAATGGCACCGCTGAACGTTCTGCAAAGTTCTCCACGCCTATGGGAGAGTTCTTTGATGCATGGGAAGGTATGTAAGATCCTGTGTTTTGCTATTGCATGTTTCATTTAATTTCTGGAATCTCGTTCTTGTTGTTTGGATATTTTAGACGAGCGTTTTGTTTTTAACTATAGCAAAAGATTAATTTGACTGTGATAACGTGAGAGTCTTTTATGGGTACATGAGAATGTCTATAATCTCTCTCTCTCTCTCTCTCTCTCTCTCAGTCTCTCTCTCTCCAGAAGGAAAAAAAAGGGGGGGGGGGTTTACATATTATGTAGATGTCTAAGAATCTGGTCAGTAACCATAGCATTTCTAAGTTGGGGGTTTCTCTATAATTATTTTTGGCACAATGACCATATTTGAAGATCTCTGTTTCCTGAAATTTTCATTGGTTAAGAAAGGCTTATGTGCATCCGACAGAGCTATCCTCTGAGGGTGGGGCACAATCTTCTCTGCGTAATCTTGAAGAGGAGCTGCGAGAGATCAGATTGAATTTATTAATGGAGATTGAGAAGCGGAAGCAAGCAGAAGAAACCCTGAGCAATATGCAAAGCAATTGGCAGAGGATACGGGAACAGCTATCATTAGCTGGTCTTACGATACCTGCAAATCTGACCTTGGAGTCTGACCAATTAAATGCGGAGGCTGTGGAACAGCTGAATCAGCAAGTTCAACTTGCTCGTTTTGTTGCTGAAGCAATTGGGAGGGGCATGGCCAAGGCTGAAGTAGAGACGGAAATGGAAGCTCACCTGGAGGCTAAGAACTTTGAGATTGCACGATTGTGGGATCGACTGCACTATTATGAGGCTGTGAATCATGAGATGTCTCAGAGGAACCAAGAAGCTGTTGGTGAGTTTCTGAACCTAGCCTTTTCGTGCTGAACTCTTTAGCCAAGTCTGTAACCTGCAGGATTCATAGCTCACTTGACCTCTCTATTTCAAGCATCCTTCATGGTCAATTTATTTTCTTTACAATTTATGTTTACACAATTTTATATCCTTCTCCTGCTCATTGTGGTAGAATACTGAATTGCTTTGTTTGCCTTAGTGTACATGTTCGATTTCGGATTAGGCTTGAAGGTGGCACCCCTAGACATTGTCTTGGGAGAAAAAAAAAGATGCTGACAGACTTGATTGAATGAATCCACATTTGGCCTTTGGAGTGTGATAAACTTGAGTGACAGAAGCATAGTCGTTACCAATTGGGTAGAAATAAACATGGGCTTAATGCTGAAATCGCTACAAATTTAATTGAAGTCTGGAAGAAGAGAGTAGCGGTTTATTTTCTGTAGCTGTAGAACCAACGTAATTCATACTAGTACAAGAAAAGGCGATCTTAGGAGCTCTGCTTAGTATTAGGGATGACATGATTACTTTGGAAAATCATGACCAAGTGTTGCTTAACCAGACTAGTCTAATCCAAGTCAACCTGAAACGGTCTGACAGTTACTGGTACCTAGTCATATTGGTTGAACCGCCTGGTCCTTTTTTTGTTTATTTCTGCTATCCTCCCCTGATTACAGCATTTGGCTCTATTTCTGAGGATTTGTATTTCTCATAGTAAACAACAAATCTTCAGATTTTCTTCCCAGTACGAGTTAGTTTCACTTTGAATAGTGGCTGTATTTGGTTGTGTACACGATAGTTAATGCTTAGTCCACCTATTTGTGATATTAAAACCTCCCTTGTACTTGGAGACAAATTTCTCTCTTTTTTTTTTTTTTGGGTTGGGGGGGGGAGGGGAGTGGCCACCTTGCTGTGCTTACCAGTTTCCTATCCATGCTTTGACAACATTCTTGTCAAGATTCCGAGGTATCTTGGCCACTTGTCGTCATTGTCCTTTGTATTAAAGCCAACATGGGTCTGGGTTTGTACTCCATAGATAAAATATTCTCTCTTTTGAAGTTCTCTTTCATGGGGTTGTTTGTCATGCAAAGTCTCGAGTTTTGACTTTTCCTATTGTTTGTCTTTGCAGAAGCTGCTAGACGACTAAGGCAGCAGAGGAAGAGAAGGCAGAGATGGGTGTGGGGTTCAATAGCTGTTGCCTTATCACTCGGTGCTTCGGCATTAGCATGGTCGTACCTCCAGACAGGTGACGGATTGCCCAGCGACGATAATCAGGCAAGCGGAAGCAGCAATGATGCCGAGTAAGGCATTCTTCCTCCAGAGTCTACTAAGATGGGCTCTGTCATTAAAGGGAGAGATTAAGAAAGGGCCAGTGCTGCTTCGTTAAAATTTTCATGTTCTCCTTGTAAATGTGTGCAACGCACGCGGCGCAGTATTAGTTCCGACAAAATAATACGCCAAGCTGCTATGTTGCAGCTAATCCAGAGGTTGATATACCGAGTTTGTATATTTGTTGGAAATGCATTGATTGTTTTGCTTTACCTCTTCCCGGCCTCTGGTTCCCGATTTGCGGGCTTTCGTCCGCGAGGATCAAGTTGTGGCCTTTGGAGGAGGCAAAAAAAAAAGGGTATTTTTCAGCCTGTGGATGGCGATTTTGAAGCAGAAGACATTTTAGGAATACTTTGTTTCAACGAGTGTTATGATTAGATTGATGTTTATTGTGTTCCGCAAGATATTAATGTGGAGTGTGATGCTTTAAAAACAATAGCAGTGATGTACACAGCGAATTTCAAATTGGTATACTTGTGCTGATTAATGATTTTGCATTTGGTACGAAGATTAGTTTCAGGTAAATTTGGCGGGAGGCCCTCGTTTGGACAATTTTTTGTGCTCCGTAGATCGATTTTGGGGAAAGGCGCTATAGGGGCACTACCAATTTAGGTTTTGTAAAAAAATATAAATTTTATTATTTAAATCTCTAGGCAGTGAGACACTGCCGCTGTTTTGACCACCAAAAAAAAAAAAAAATCACTGTACCCGTAAAAAAAAACTTTTTATTGCGTGAAAAAATTAGTTGTTGCTGGAGAGCATACCGTTGACCGGCCTGGAGTCATCCCATTGATCGGGTCAAGGTCCGGTTCTAGTTCCATATTTTTTGGAACTAGGATTTAAAAAAAAAAGGAAAATATTGTCTTGCCAGGTGCCACCTTGCAACAGCCGCTTACAATTTTTTTAATTAAAAAATCTATAAATACATCTATTCTCTCTTCATTTTTCTCACAATTTCTCATAATTATCTCAAATACTCTCAATTTCAATTGCTCAAATTCATTCAAATTCTCTCATTACTTTTTTCTCTCAATTCTGTCGTCATTCTGTGAATCAATTTTTCGATCAATTCTTTAAAAAATGGCAAGTAGAAGCGAAAATGCTAGAAAGAGAAAGAGCCCGATGAAAGAATCCGATTATCCTGTTCCAATATATAATTCTCGCGAATATGCATGTTGGGAAGACGACGATATTAATATCAACTATGTTTCTAATCCCAATGCCGAGTACATCCCACGGAATAAAGTCTTTATCCTCTTACTGGTGTCGAAAAAATGTCGATAGCAAAAGAGTCGAGACGAAATAGCCGAGATGGTATATCCGACTTATGGCTATATTTTAACAAGGTATGGAATGAAAATGAAGTCAAGTTTGATATAACCTGTAAATATTATCTGCAAATATACAAACTTGGTAAAGAAGATGGCTATGGACCATTTTGTTGGCATCTGATGAAAAAACATTCAATACGAGCGGGGATCGACACTAGCTAACAATAAATTTCTGGGTACGCCAATCGTAACTCTCATCCTTTATTCCGTTACACTCATGAACTTTATAAACAAACATTAACTGAATATGTTGCCATTAATGATACTCCGTTTAATACTGGTGAAAGTTTTAATTTTAGATATTTGATAAATATTGTATTGGCTCTGCAAGCACTATCTGTTCCGAAAACTATTCTTAGACGCGAACTTGACCATGTTTATAAAAAACAAAAAAAAATTGATAAATTTTTTTGAAGAATTCAATGGACGTGTATAAATAGATAGTGATATTTAGAGTGATTCTTGAAATATTAATTCTTATATGGGTGTCACATGTCATTGGATAGATGATGATTGAGTTATTCAAAAAAGACTTATTGCATTTCGAGTTTTTCCTAAAAGGCATACGACCCATAATATTTATAGATTAATTAGGCAAGTTTTAGAAGAATATGATTTGATTAATAAAATTTTTTCGATTGGTTTTGATAATACCGCCGCAAATACTGCTTCCATTCCCGAGTTAGGAAAAATTTGTAAACCTTCTTTTGGCGAATAATTTTTTCACATTAGATGTGTTTGCCATGTTTTGAATTTATGCGTACAAGATGGTTTACGAGTTCTTGTGACTTCTCTCTACTCAATAAAGAGTGCAATTAGATTTTTATGGAACCATCTTCATCTTATGAAAGCATGAGGCAAATTTTGTAAATAAAATGGGAGAAAGACAAAAAGGTTTTCAAAAGATATTCCAACTCTTTGGAATTCTGCTTGCGAAATACTTCTACAAACTTTTGATTACAAACGTTAATTATGTTTATTTATTTCGAATATTGTTCCCGATATTGCTTTACTCCAGCAACATTGGGACGTTTGCAAAAAAAGAAGAAGATTTTTTAAAAGTTTTTAATTATGCTACTGATATACTTTATCTGGTATTTATCATCCTACTACGCATTTATTTTTTAATAGAGTGTGTTAATATTGTTGTTGTTTTTAATGAATATGAAAAATATACTGAATTCCTTACAAAAAAAAGGATATTGAATTAGTTTCGAGTATTTTAGTAATGAGAGAAAAATGGTCGCATTATTATTTCAACAATACTTTTGTCTATTTAGTTAGTATTGTTTTCGATCAACGTACTAAATTAGATGATTTATTAGATTATCTTAGGAATTATTATTATGATTATTTACATTTGGATGAAACAATAAATATTTCAATTATACAAGTAGATGTTAAACAAGTTTTCGTAGCATTATATAATGAATTTTGTAATATATATGTTTTGTAGTAGATATGGTTTGAGTGACAGTGTATCTGCTCAACATAATGTTTCACAAAGCGGTGCAGGTGTTTCATTTAGTAGAGTGTACAAAATGCTCATGAGTAGTAAAAAAAAAAAGGGACAACTGATAGTATTTCCGAATTAGAAAACTATTTAACAATTGACTTTGAATTTAGCGAATCCCAACACAATGTAGATTTCAAGATTGGAAGAATCGTTCAACTAAATTTCTAACTCTCTCCCTCGTCGCAAAACAGATGTTAGTGGCCTCTTCTTCAACAGTGGCAGTTGAACGAGTATTTAGCGCTGGAGTATTAATTTTGAACTCCCGCCGTTCAAGATAAAGTCCGAAAAATGTGGAGATTCAAGTTTGTGTCGGTGATTGAACAAAGTCTAAATTTCGATAACAAGAGATAGATCAAGAAAACGAATTCTTTAGTGAAGAATGCAGAGATACTACCATCACAACAATAACGAGCATCGACGATTGATGATGAGGTAAGTTAGGATTACGAAAGGTAATAAAACTACATGTACTTTGATTCTTCTATCCAAAAAAATATGCAGGCGCTCATTGATAATTCATTAAGTTTAAGCCATTTCTCATTTTTTTTTTCAAATTTTATTACAGTTCGATTATATTTTATAATCCATAATTTTTTAATTTTATTTCTTTATTTTATATTTTTTAAAAAATAAAAGCGGAACCGGAACCGAAACTCAGCACACTATCCGGCTTCAAAACGGTGCGTTCGGGCCTTAAGGTGGAGTGCGTTTTCGATGAAAAAAGGAGAACGAACAAGAAAGCAGCGGGCACATTATCCAGTCAGGACAGAAGCTCCGCGAGAGAGAAGTATAATCGCTCGGAAAATGAGTGGACCGACGAGCGACTAGCACTGGCCGGAGCTCCGGCGATGGAGCTGTCTATGCACCCTCTCTCCAACGCAACTCTCTCTCCTTACTCCTACTTCGCCTCCGCCGGCAACTTTCTTTTCCCTCTTCGCAGAAGCACCTACGCGATTCCGTCAAACGGATGCCGGTTCCGAACTGGGAAAACAGCCGCCGACGGGGGAGGGAGAGACCGGCGCGTCTCTCTGGAGCTGCGCCGGCGGTTCTGGATTGACGAGAGAGAGAACGGCGGCGAGGAAGGCCGGGGAGAATCCGGCTCCTGCGCTTCGGACGACGACGACGACGACGACGACGAGGCTCTGTATCTGTCGTTGAGCGAGAAGCCGGACCGGAGCCCGGCGTTGGTCGATGATTACGAGATGGAGGAGCTCGGTTATGCTTCCAACCCGGATCATAGAAGCGGTATGTGTCTTGTGCATTCATTCAGAGGGGGTGTTGAATGTTAAGTTGCACTATCGAGCTTCGTTCAGTGGTTTGTGCCTCGTATGCCTTTGTCTCCTGAATATATGGATTAATGGTTGAAGGCTTGGTTATTCTATTTTCGTCGCTGAATTGGATTAAACTTGATCGAGTAGATTGTACAATTGCATCCTGTTGGAAGTTCTCCGGAAAAGTGCCCCCTATCCTGAAAATGCCTTGCAAAGTAGGCTTCTGGCGGCGTTGTGAGGTTTTGCTTAGGCGAGTAGGGAAACAGATGTGGGTTTGATTAATTGCAGGAATTTCTCCTAGTATCAAACTGTCGAGCATTAGAACGTAACCTTGCAAAGGTCAATGATTCCGCGTCTCTTTAGTGTTCCTGAGAGAGTATAATACATAGTGGAGCAAAAGTGGTCACGTTTTACGAAAGCGATCGGATGGCATGATAGTAATTGAAGTTGAAAATGTCAGCCTCTCATGTTTTGTTTCTCCATCACGTCCAATTGACATGTGCTGGAACCCCACTCCCTGCCATAGTTTCTCCTTGGCCTTTCCCTGGTGTTAGTTAGTTGTTCTTATACAATGAGCTCTCAAATGCAGGATATGTGGCTGTCTTAGGAAAGCCTAATGTTGGGAAGAGTACACTTGCGAATCAAATGATAGGCCAGAAGTTGTCAATAGTTACAGATAAGCCGCAAACCACCAGGCATCGTGTTCTTGGTATATGTTCAGGTCCACAGTATCAGGTACGAAGAGCATTGTGTTTTGAGTAACATTTTCTTAATTTATAATCCTGGATAGGATTGAAGCAGCAAGTGGTTATGTTAAGAGTTAATGCCATAGCTTGACAGCATAAAGAGAGAACCCTAGTAATGTCTAATGCAATGGACTATCTCCAATGGGATTTCTATGGTTGAATTATTCCTTGGCAGTGTCTTGTGTGTTTGGATCGTGTACATAATGGCAAAGGACACTATGATCCCCTGCCATACATGCAGGGGATCCGGGTCGGTGTCTTGTGTAGATTCACCGACTATCCTTAATATGCTTATTGATTTGGGACCCCTTCATTTGAGCATTCCCTTCCTTGTATTGTCCATTCTTATTGTGCATATGACGTGAGGCTAAATCTCTCATTTATCTATCTGGAGTGATTATAATCCTTCATTCGGTAGAGATGAAATTGTCGGTAAAAGGTTTGGATCTCTCTATTTTTCTTTCTTGCTTGTTGACATAATTCAATCATTTAAGAATTATTCCAGCGCCCATTTTCTGTTTCCTTGGTGACACTCAGATGGGAATACTTTTTTCATGCCCAGACAGACCGTGCTTATGAAAATGTCCAAAATTTTTAAACAACCTTATGGTAGTACTGTGAATCTGAGAGATTTTAGGTACAAAGACATTTGATGTGAATATAGTAACGTGTTCTACTGCAAATATATGAGTTAATGATGTAAATCAGTATCTCCATCGCAACTGTCTCTCCTTCCTTCTAATCTTCAACTATTCTATTCTTGCAGATGATACTTTATGATACTCCTGGTGTAATTGAGAAGAAGATGCACAAATTGGACTCCATGATGATGAGTAATGTTCGAAGTGCTGCTATAAATGCAGACTGTGTACTAGTTCTCGTGGATGCATGTAAAGTACCTGACAAAGTATGAATGTGTTCTAGAGAATGATTTGCATATCTTAGTTTCCGTCAGATTTATGTGAAATTTGCTTATGTAGATTGACGAAGTATTAGGAGAAGGTATCAAGGACCTGAAAAATAAGGTGCCAACTCTGCTAGTAATGAATAAGAAGGATCTGATCAAACCTGGTGAAATCGCAAAGAAGCTCCAGGTTGGAATTTCTTACAGTTACAGACATGACTGGGTGGACCTACATTAGATCAGACTCCTGCTGTCACTGTCAAAAACATTTTAAGAAAGGAGAAGGGGCAACCGATTTACTTCGCCAATGTGACTGTGCACCTTGTGCTTTCCCGCTTTCAATTTTTTGGGGATTCGGATTTTTTTCCTTGACCCCTGGAAGCTCTTATACCTCACTTGGAATATCAGTTTTCAACAGTTGTGTATTGGTGATTGTGATTGCATTCATAAGGTTAAATTTCTGCATATGCATGTCATTTCATACTAGCATATGGTCAGTCTCAAGGCTAAGTTTCCTTTATCAATTTATTGTCTCCTAGATGTCGTGTGTTGTTTTCTCTGATTTGTCTCTTCAAGATCAATGACTATATTTGCAGTGGTATGAGAAATTTACAGACGTGGATGATGTTATACCAGTGAGTGCGAAATACGGTCATGGTGTGGAAGATGTCAAGGACTGGATTTTATCCAAACTTCCTCTGGGCCCAGCTTATTATCCCAAGGCATGTACCAGATTTCTTCTTCTATACATTTTGCTGCAGACTACACACACACACACACACACACACACACACACACACACACACATACATACCTATGTTAAATGCAAGATGTATTGTTTGCTAAAAGCATTTCATGCAAATCGTGAATCTCAAAATGATTTTTGGTAGACTAAAATGACGAGAAGAGGCTTAATTTTATAATTTCTTTTCTTATCATCTCTTATGCTATACATAGTAAACAAAATTTGAATGTTCAGAGTGTTTTTGAACTCCACACCTGAATTAGAGTGGTTCTCATATGATGCTTCTGTTGGAGATCTGTGAGCAAATGTCCTCAATCAGTGTGTGTTCGACTGAAACTCTTAAGATAAAGTAGTTGAAGGATCAGCCGGTAACTGTGATTAGGTCGATCCAGTAGTTTCTTCATTTCTTGATTATGTGGTTAAGTGAGCAATATTTGGCAGGAAATGACAGCAAAGGTTTTCATTATATTCTGGTGGGCTTGACGGCCTTTATGCAGTATCTTGTGCCATGTCCATAGATAGATTCTAATGGCCAAGATTTTCATGACATAAATTTAATAGTTAGCAGTGGCGGAATGGCAACACATGATTCATGATAGGAGGTTGAGGGACATAGTGTGTATGTTGTTCTTCTTCTTGAAGAGCATAACATTGTAAAGCTCAGAAATGTACGAGATCATTTATCACTGAAACTAATTATCCTGGTCCTATTTGATAGAATGACTTGCTTCCTTTCTAATCGCCATCTTGCAGAACTATTGTTGTTCTATATGAACCCATCTCGAGGCTTTAGGAGAGTGTTGCTTCTTGCTGCTGAGGAGTTTGTGTTTTCCTTGGTTCTTTCAGGACATTGTTAGTGAGCATCCAGAAAGATTCTTTGTGGCTGAAATAGTTAGAGAGAAGATTTTCATGCAATACCGCAATGAAGTTCCTTATGCTAGTCAGGTATAATACAGTCTCAACTTTATCTCCTGCTTTCTGCCTGTCTTCCCTCGTTCTCGAGTTTTGAGTAAAAGTGTTGGGATTCACATAATAATTTACTCTTCGATTTTTGGCTTGTGAATACTCAAGGTAAATGTGGTGAGCTACAAAACCAGGCCAAATGCTAAAGATTTCATACAAGTGGAGATTGTTGTAGAGAAGAACTCACAGAAGATCATCATGATTGGAAAAGTAAGCTCCGGATCTTGCTTATGTAGGACAAAATATATTAATTGTTTCTGCGTGATAATTTATGGACTGCGCCATGTATGTCTGCTCCTTTCAACTGGAACTACATTGGCGTGCCTTCTAGTTTTTAGGGTGAGATAGTTCCATCCGGCATTAAGTTGTGGGGCTAACAGAGGGCATGGACAAGCATAAAAAGGAGAAGTGGAGGACGTACCTTAGCATGAGCAATTGTGGCTTATTTGCTAATTTTGAGTCTTAGGAACCTCCAAAGTCCAACATAAATGATTAAGTTGAGAAAATTGGCGTTTGTGCTGCAGCAGGGCACACGATTATACTTATTGAATCCCTGAGATTTGCTTGAACAGCATCTGCATGCATGGCTTGTAAAGCTTTAATTATATCTCTACTCATTTATGGCTTTGGATATGGAAAGTGTGGAGGGACTACTCAATTTTTTGCTTCTGATGTCTTAATCCGTTGCATAGTTCAATCCTATATTCCGACTTCTAGACACTCATTGCATAATCTGACTGACTAAGATTGTGCTGTCACTGATCAACAGCTATTTAGGGAAATATTCCGACTTAGGTGGGCTCCCGTCTGCCTCCTTGAGCAGATACTTTGAGGGGGGACCAACATTTTCTTGTCATATTTGAAAGTCTGCACTTTCAATTCTGTGTTGTCATGCATCATGCGGCATGCTGTAGGTTGGCTTTGTTTCTTGGTATTTCAAGAGCTATTGTTATATATTTTGCTGTTAGCTCTTGCATTTTAAATTTAACTGGTTCTTCCTTGTTCCCCCAATATATAAGAGAATTTCAGGTGATTGAAAAATAAGCTTGGACATAAGGAGATGGAAAAAGATGGATGTTCGGCTACATATGGTTTTGCCTGCTTTTCTGTTGGCTCACGCACAAGTTTTTATAAATTGGCTAATGTAGCTTAACATATATTTTGCAGGAAGGGAGGGCTCTCAAGCTACTTGCTACTGCTGCTCGGCTTGATATTGAAGATTTCTTGCAGAAGAAAGTATATCTTGAGGTGCCTAATTACTCTCTACTTTTTCTCTGGCCCTACATTTCTAGTCACAAGAATCGTCGTATATGTAAAAAACTTGTCTATTTTGTCCGTTACAGTTTCTCTTTCTAATCAATAACAGTTAAAGATAGGCTATTCCAGGTTGTATATTGATCAATAGTTAGTTTCAGAACATACATTTACTTATCCCAGTAAAGAAAAAGAGAATACGCATTGAGGCTAGCTGTCTGACAGATTGAAGTGAAGGTGAAAGAGAATTGGCGGCAAGACGAGGGACTTCTCAAATACTATGGTTACGGGGGACAGATTCGAGCACTATGACATAAATTTCTTCGGCATTTTTCTCAGCCCAACTTGCTGTTCGAGACGTCTTGTCAACGAGAAGTCTCACTAGCTGATGACGAGATCGGATGGAGCTAACTCTCAGCTTGTCCTTTGTGGTTAAACCGAATGGCCATCGCCATCTTCTTGGCAGCCGAAATTCGATCTCAATCTTTGTTGTTTTTCAAAGCAAATTTTGTTTTCAAAGTCCATATTTGCCTAAAAGAGTTTGATCGTGTCTTGGTTTGCCTGCCTTCTTTAGGAAAAGGTTTCATTGTCTTCCTCTAGCAAAGTTGAGGATTAATTTGTTTTCCATTGTTTTGTTCGGTTTCTTTCTTGGAAAAGGCTTGTGGTAGACTGACTTGTTGTCGGTAGTGTGCTTCATCTCCGAATGAAGCGCAAGGATGCAGAGAAGGAGCATTTCAGTATCAGACTGTACGTTTTCCCTCCCAAGCAAGAATTTCGCGCTAGTTCTGTTTTTTTTTTTTGGCAAAGTAATTTTGGCAAGATTGGAAAAGTTGAAGGAGCATTGAAGGTTGCAAATTGTTACATATGATCTTGTCCTTTCCATAGGATATCCACCCAATATCATTGCAATTTACTAGGAGGAAACATCATGCTAAGGTTGGCATTGCCAATCGACTTTTGCTTTCTTCGAGAAGAAAGAAAAGAGGCGCAATTTGATCCGTAATTTGAGGCGTAAATCGTGACTTGGCCACTCTGCAAGCGTTCCGATTGGAGTCCTTTTTTGTCTTTTCTTCCCGTTCTTTTTTGGCCTTTTCCTACGTCGTAGCTGAAGCGTATAATTTGCGCTTGATATACCGTTTCGAAATGATGACGCAGTGGAATCGATCCATCGTCATTGTTCGTGTTTCGGTGCTCACCCTTTTTTCGTTTAATGAGCTTGTTATAACAAATTTTTATTTTTTTGGGGGTGGGAGCTTGGTATAACATGAACGATACATTCTCGTAGCGGAGGTGGGGCCTCGTGCGGACCGACTCCCGATGTCCTTAGGTTAAACCATCTGCTAACAGAAAGGATATCACGTTACGAGCCGACAGGTGAATCGATCCTATCTTAGCAAATATCTGCCGAATCGTCCCGACACGATCGTAATCAATTTAAGGGCGCACTGCCCCATAGAGAACTTTGACGCCACCGGATAGCGATTTTCATCAAAAGGGACAAGCGTCGCTCCTGAGGGGAAACGTAACATTAGGACTTGGGGGGGAGAAGGGGCAGAGACACATGCACTTGTCGTACGAAAGATCTTAAGGAGGAAGGAAGAGCATCGCCATCATCAATTCAAAGAGCGAACATGGCTTCGTGTGGAGCTGTAGGCCACCTTCGCTTTTTGGTTGCTTCTGCTGCTCATGCAATGTTAGGGGATGCGGATCCGCCCTGATCAGTAATCACATCCGCAACAGACGATGTGCCGTTTTGTGGGCTGGGGTCAGTGGACCAGACGACCAGTGAAGACGCGAAGGGAAGAAAAGGAACGAAAAAGGGGGGGAAAAAAGCGTAAAGGGCAAGGCGAAATGAATAGTGTGTTTTCGCCCTTTCTTCGGGTTTTTACCTCAGGATGTCATTATTTCACTTTAGGGGCGAGCAATGCTTTCGCGCAAGCCGGGTCGGCATGAGCCCCAACGTACATCGTTGAGGGTGAGCATGATTTCAGGATAAAATCGAAACATATTGGCACCAGTCCGGTCCCTAGTTTTAAGGTATGCATGGTAAGTTTCAAGTTATAAAAATTGAGGAACCTGTTTCAACTGGTAGGTTCCAGATTTTAGGTAACAGAACCTGAAACCGTTAGCATTTAGTGCATGCATGATAAACATTCTCATTATGTGATTTTGATTACGATCCTCAAAATTGATTCTGATTAAAATGATTTTTTTTTATTTTGTTTCTGGATGAGTTTTAACGAATCAGAACTCGTTTGATAACTACACAAATTTTATATTTAAAAAAATTATTTCTTTTTATATTTTTTATTTAAGTCAAATAGCTATGTAGTTAATTTATAAAATTTCATCCTAAATTGAAGACTAATTTTCAATGCACATAAAATAATTTAAAATACATTATTTTTTAGCATGTCATGAATGAAACATAAAATTTAATATATGATGTTTGAAATTTGATGAAGCATGGACATGTTCTCATATTAAGTACTTATTTTTCTTTAAATGTTGCGTTGTCTAAATACATAGAAAGATATTAGATGCCCTTATCTTCTGTAATATTTTTTTTTTATAGAAGAGTGAAATCTATGAAATTTAGACCCAAATTTATGAAAATAAGGTCAAACTAGCATAATCTAAGCCTTTTTTATTTGTCGAGATTTTTATAATATTTTAATTTTTAAAAATTTCTATTTTATTTTATTTTATTTTTATTAGGTAGAGTGAAATGTGACGATAAAACTAAAAGTGAAAAGTGAAAGATATGAGATTCATTATATTTTGTTGTTTTCAAAAGTGATTTTTTTTTAGGGACTACTTTTTCTTCTTCTGGATTTTACTATAAAACTGATTCTGGAAACAGAATCAGAATCATAATTATTTACATTACCAAACGACATTCTCATTTTTTTTTCTATTCTGAGATGAGAATCAGAATGGTTACCATGCATACCTTTACTTTCCTTAGGGTTCACTTTCATTTTGTTTAATTAAAAATAAAAAAGAAAAGAAAAGAAATTGGCTGGTTCCGGGGTATTCTGGAATCGACCCTAGAACATGTGACATGGTAGGTTGTAACGAGTAGGTTTCAAGTTTCACGTAGAACTTGAAATCGCTTACCCTTAATCATCACCCGTTTGGAGCATGTGAGCCTCGCGTGAGGCTTGCTCGATTCAACGGCTAGTGCTTTTTCCTTCTTTTTCGGTACCGGCTCTCCTTCTGTGCCGACTGAATCGCCATTGATCTTTGGCCTGGTGACAAGCGAAAGCGTGTCGATTGTTCATCCGAGTAGTGCAAACGATCGCGATCGTTTCCCTTCACAATACGTCGATCGCTTGGAGGCAATCTGGTTCGGAATTCCTTTTTATAGTCTCGACATGAATGGCACGCTTCTGACTTGATCGGAGAGATGAACCCAAGTTCGATATGGATTACGATCCGAAACAGTGCTTGCTTGGCTACTACTCCAAGGAAAGAAGATAATTATCAAAAGCGGGCTCTGCGCTCACACGATGATAAAAGCATCGGGCTGCTGAATTATTAAACTCCGAAAAGAAACTCTATCACTAGTCGCGCGCGGGCGTGCGTGATAACCATATTATTATTTATTATTATTATTATTATTTTTTGGTCTATTTCTGAGAATAAAGATTTGGAATAGAAATTCAATTAGTGGCGCAATTTTATTTTTCTACTTTGGAACAAATTTTTTAGTCCAAAAATAGGTCTAGAGAGGAAATGAGAAGAATAATTTTTTTACTTTTCTATTTCTGAACAGAAACAAAAATAAAAACTCTCTTCTTTGCCGTTCCCGATTCACACTATGCGCACAGGTGGTCACAACAGTAGCTCTGCCTCCCATCGCAACTTTAGTATCCATTGTCATCGTAGAAATTTTGCACAGTTATTAAGGCTGCGTTTGGTAATGCTCCATAAATGCTCTAGAGAAATTGTTTCTGTTTCAAAGGTATTTTCGGAACACTATTGAAACAGAAATGCATACATCATCAAGATCAACAATAACTTTATTCTAAACTAGTTGGGGTCGGCGGTCGATGAACCCCAGAGAATCATAAAAATAAAAGCAGAATCAATAGAGGGAAAAAAGATAAATGTGTAAAAATAAATAAGTAAATATATATATTTATCTATACAATACCCCTCCACGACACTAATAGCCTTCCTTCACTTCGTTCTAAGACAAATCGTACGTCAATCTATTTATTAATCCATTAAATCTTATTTTATTGCTTTCCCCCAAGTAAGTTTCGGCCGACCTCTTGCTTTCTTTGTGTTATGCTCTCGATAGCAAATTTATGTTCGTACCGATGCATCTACGGCCCTTCGAAGGATATGCCCAAACCATTTCAATATATGCTATCTCATCTTTTCCGCCACTGGTTCTATTCTAAATTTTCGTCGAATCTCTTCATTCCTTATTTTATTCATTCTTGTTTAACCACACATTCACCTTAATATCCTCATTTCTGCTACTCCAATTTTATGCTCATGTTTCCTTTGTACTTGCCAACATTCAGCTTCGTGTAACATGTCAGGTCTGACTGTTGTTCTATAAAATTTTCCTTTTAACCTAAAATAAATTTTACGATCAAACAAAAATCCCGATGCACTACGCTATTTCATCCTACCTGCTTTGATTTTATGGCTTACATACTCATCAATCTCTCTCATCTTTTGCAATATTGATCACACATATCTAAATGTATATTTCTTGGATACCTCCTGTCCGAGCATATTTGCGGCTTCTTGATTCTCTCTTCCTGCCATATCAAACTCATACTTCAAGTATTCCGTCTTACTTCGACTTAGCGTAAATCCTTTAAACTTTAACGTGATTCTCTATACTTCTAACTTAGTGTTAACCCCAACCCTAGTCTCATCAATAATCACGATATCTTCTGCAAATATCATACACCACGGCACCTCATCTTGAATATATTTTGTTAACTCATCCATAACTAGGCAAAAAGATAGGGGCTCAAAATAGAACTTTAGTGTAAGCCTACTGTGATTGGAAAATAACTTGATATGACATTACAAGCCTTCACACATGTAGTAATACCGTCATATATATCCTTAATTGCCTCGATATACTTTGAAGGTACTTTTTTCTTCTCAAGAATGCACCATAAAACCTTTCTTGGAACCCTATCATACGCCTTCTTGAGATCAACAAAAATCATGTGGAGTTATATTAAGAAAATAGCATCCATGGTAGATCTTCCTAGCATAAATCCAAATTGATTGACAGAAACCTTAGTCTCTATTCTCAAACGATGCTCAATAACTCTCTCTCATAGGTTCATTGTATGGCTCATAAGCTTGATGTCTCTATAGTTAGAACAATTCTAGATATCCCCCTTGTTCTTGTATATAGGTACAAGCATACTCTTCCTCCATTCATCAATCATCTTATTAGTATGGAGTATCTTGTTAAAAAGACTAGTCAACCAACTTATTGATACATTCCCTAAGCATCTCCACACTTCAATAGGAATACAATCGGGTCCCAAGGCTTTACTAAGCTTCATCTTTTTTAATGTCTCCCTAACTTCCTGTGCTTTAACTCTACGCACAAACCTTCTATTTGAATCATCAGAAGTATTTTCCAAATCCACCTCACTTCTATCGCTCTCCCCATTAAAAGGTTTGTTAAAATAACTCATCCACCTATCATTGACGTCTTCATCTATTATCAAGAATGTTTGATTTTCATCTTTGATACATCTAACATGTGTCAAGTCTTTACTTTTCTTGTCCCTTGACTTTGCAAGTCTATATATGCATTTTTCTCCTTCTTTATTCCCAAGTTTGTTGTACATATCGGTGAAAACCTTGCCTCTGACCTCTCATACAGCTTTCTTAGCACTTTTTCTCGCAAATATAAATTTTTGTAAATTCTCTTCATCAGAACATTTATGTAGGTATTTGAAACACTTATTCTTTTACTTAATTGCCTCTTGCACCTCTTCATTTCACCACTAAGTTTTCTTTGTTTGATATCTACTCTCTATACTTTCCCATAATAACCCTTTTGCCACTGTCTGGATGTAGTTAGATATCTCATTCCACATCATATTTACTTCGCCCTCTAATCGTTATGGTTCTTCTTGTAGCATTCTTTCCTTGAATTCTGTTTGTTTCTCCTCGTGTAACTTCCACCATCTTACTCTGGGGTGCTGTGCACTTCTCTTCATCTTCTGTACTTTATTATACAGAACTTTTAAGACCATCAACTTATATTGTGTAACTACATATTCACCAGGGTACACCTTACAGTCTACATACGAAACTCTATCCTCTCTTCTAGCAATAAAGAAATCAATCTTGTTACAATTTTGATCGCTGGGAAAAGTTTTCAGATATGAATCTCTTTTCCTAAAAAAGTTGTTTGTCAACATCAAATCATAAGCTAATACCACACTCAATACGTCTTCGCCAGACTCATTTCTATTTCTATATCCAAAACTTCTATGAACTCTGTTAAAACCTCCATTACTCTGACTAACATGTCCATTTAAATCTTCTCCTATGAATACTTTTTCCTTGTGTGGTATCTTCCTTAAAATCTCTTCTAGATCTTCCCAAAATCTGCTCTTTTTGGACGCTTGTGGTCCAACTTAAGGGACATACACTAAGGGTATTCAGAATCAAATCTTCCATTACTAACTTAACTAAAATAATATTATATCCTATTCTTTTAACATCAACAACTCTATACTTGAAATTTTTATCAATCAGAATCCTAACTCCATTTATACTCTTTGTTATGCTTGTATACCATAACTTGAATTCGGTGCCATCTACTTCCTTAGCCTTATCTCCTTTCTATTTAGTCTCTTGCAGACAAGCAATATTCACTTTTATTCTAGCAAAATTATCTGTCAATTCTCTCAATTTACCCGTTAAGGTTCATACATTCTAACTCCCCAATCTAATCCCTATCCCCTGGGCTTTTCTTGCCCCCCACACTCGCCCACGGAAGTGTGAGGACCCTTGCTCATTTATCACCACATCCGGACACCAATGTGATGCATCACTCTGTAAATGATGGCCCAAGGCTAGCTTCCTTATCCTCCAGACTAACCTATTTCGGTGCAAAGATCCTTGCTCCTTTTTCGCTGCACCTGGGCGCCGATGCAACGCGTCGCTAAAAAGTGTACGCTCCAACGAAATATCAATATGGTTCATATTATAAAGGTAGTTTTTTATAAACGGCTCGCTACGCCTAATGCATATGATTCAAAATTATTCCAAAAGTGTTTGCGAAATAATTTTGTGTCGGGAAACACTTTTGAAGAAAAAAAAAACTTGATTCTGAATTTTAGAACATTTTTTTGGAATACTTTCAGAATCACCACTCGTTGCTGCCGACGCGGCCACCATTGCCCCCCGCGGTCGCCGACTATCATTGCCGGTCGTCGGCAGCTGCCGCTAACGTTCAACGTGGGCAGCGGCTAAAATATATATATATATATATATATATATATTTTACTTATCATGCGCGTTTCTGTTTTCAGAAATTATAGTCGGAAACATAAATACTTTTTTTGTGTTTATGTTCAAAAACTGTCTCCATGAACAAAAAATACCAAAGGCAGCTTAAAAAATCGAATTTTTATTCTGAGAAAATAAATTTTGCGTCGCTATTTGATGACTTTCTCAGCTCAGATCTCGTCCCGAAGTTTCTCTGCCTAAGAGTTCATCCCGAAAAATAAAAATAGAAAAATTTATTCCTGGCTGAATGGTTATCGTTGGCGCCCTTATCACCCCGTCACTCTAGCGGCTAGTCAGTGTACAGTAGCCGGTGTCCCCATGCTGGGCTCTGGTTCGATGAACATGGGGCATCCTGAATCTCCATATGGATTTTGCACCCAATCTGCATCTGCAGCAGAAACAAAATCAGGACAAAACCTCTTCTCAACTCAACCAGATTCATTTCGCGCAATAAAGTGAAAGACAGCTCCTTTAAAGACCTCTCTTTAACCATCCTCAACTGCATCCTCTGCTTTTTCAGACAACCCTTTCATCTTCTTCCCTTCCCTTTGCTCTGTTTCCCCCATTCTCTTCTTCATCAATCGCACCAGCCTCGGAGAGCGAGCGGTGGGAAAAAAAGGAGGAGGAAAAAAAAATGAGGCGTTTCGCGTTGCCTCTCCTCGTCGCCATTGTCGTCCTCCACCAAGCTTGTTTCCACGTCCGCCGTGTGGAGGCCGGCGATGGGTTCGTGAGGGCCAGAGGGATACACTTCCTGCTGAACGGAAGCCCTTACTACGCCAACGGCTTCAACGCTTACTGGCTGATGTACGTGGCCTCTGACCCTTCCCAGAGGCGCGAGGTCTCGGCTGCGTTCAGGGAGGCGTCGAGCCACGGCCTCACTGTTGCCAGGACTTGGGCATTCAGCGACGGTGGCTACAGGCCTCTTCAGTACGCCCCGGGTTCCTACAATGAACAGATGTTTCAGGTGACTTTGATTAGTTCTCACAACGATTCTTCGTGAAATTAGGACCGTGGGTCTTCAAAATGTCGTAGATTTCGTGAGCACAAGATACTGATCTGTTTCTTCTTTCTTCGTAAAGAGGGCAAAGCAGACAACTTTCTTGGTATATTAACGTCTGGGTTCTTGTTTTTCCCCCCTCTCTCTCTCTCCCTCTCTCTCAAGGGGTTGGATTTTGTGATAGCTGAAGCCAGAAGGTATGGGATCAAGCTGATACTGAGCTTAGTGAATGACTATGAGAACTTCGGAGGGAAGAAGCAGTACGTGAATTGGGCTAGGAGTCGAGGGCAGTACTTGACGTCTGATGATGATTTCTTCAGGAACGCTGTTGTCAAAGGTTTTTACAAGAATCATGTCAAGGTAAAGCAAAGGGATGCATCAATCAGCGTTTTCTTTTTTAATTAATCCTTTTCCGGTTTTTTTTTAGTTTTTTTTCCTCATTATGTCTCAGATCTTTCTTTGTGAATTATGGTTAAGGAATATGTTTGAGCATAGAACGGTGCTATTCTTTCTTATTCAATCAATCTTTGCTTCTGCAGACTATTCTGTATAGATATAACAGGTTCACTGGAGTACACTACAAGGATGATCCAACCATCATGGCTTGGGAGCTCATGAATGAGCCTAGATGCACATCAGATACTTCAGGAAGAACCATTCAGGTCACAAAAGAAGTTTGGTTTAAGTGAATCATTAATATAGTCCTTGAAGCAATGTAACTACTCTAATCGTATTAATGGATTCAGGACAGAAATCTCCTGAAAAATGCATTAGAAACTTATTTGCGGAGTTCAGATCCTTTTTTCTCTGGTTGTTAACTCTAATCGTCCTCTGGTGAATTTCTCCTGGCGTGCGCACATTCATTGAGTTCACATGTATTTGTACACGTTTGTTCTGCATCCTCGGCGACAACTTCATTTCAGAAGGAATTACTTGCGTCTGCATGACATTGCCAGTTTGGAAACGTAAAGTTCACATGTCAACTTGCCATTATCTACTTTTGTGCCACCACCATAATGAGCCGACCCCCTGCATGAATTGTACTAAGGAAAGGAAAGATTCTTTTAAACGTAGTTAGTGAGTAACAATTGCTGAACTTTCTTGGTATCCTTTGCAAAAAAATCTGAAGCTGATACCTAATTGTTGGTGCTTGGCTAACAGGCTTGGATAATGGAAATGGCTTCTTTCGTGAAATCAATAGACCGGAATCACTTGCTCGAAGTGGGTCTGGAAGGATTTTATGGACAATCAACTCCTCAGAGGAAGAGACTTAATCCCGGCTTCGATATCGGAACTGACTTCATCGCAAACAATCGCATTCCTGGGATTGACTTTGTCACCGTTCATTCGTATCCCGACCAATGGTAACTCTTCTCTCCACTGTGAAAGGTCGCCCTTTTGATATATGAGTACAATGAACCGCCAAAAAGTAGATCATGCTTGCTGTCTTAAACTGGGAATATGAAGATTGTAGACCAGAAACTTCTGTAGGCCTTAGGATCTTGATTTCTGTCGGTGTCCACCTGTCTGGAAGAACAATTTGTCTCAAGTATGCTAACCGAAGGCTGCATACAAATTTATGAAATGACATACGGTTACTTTAATTGAAACGTGCTTCGGCATAAAATCACTCCTTGTAGATGACATAGATTCTCAATTCCAGTGTAGATGCGATAATAAATAATCCTTAAGATCTTGATTATGCTACCTCTTCAGGCCTAAGAGACCTCTTTACCAATCACTGTAAAAAAGCAGATAAGTGAGATTCAAATCATATTAAACTCAAATATCATGTTACAAGTTTCATGAACACAAAATTGTTTCCCGCACAGTTTCGACGGCAGAATTTGCGTAACACTTCTTCATTATCTCCGTGTGAGATGAGCAGGGTATCGAGTTCGAATGATCAGTACCAGCTTTCCTTCTTGGACAGTTGGCTCAATTCCCACATCCAAGATGCTCAGTACGTCCTCAGGAAGCCGTTACTCCTGACCGAGTTTGGGAAATCATGGAAGGACCCTGGTTTCAGCAGTTACCAGAGAGACCAGCTCTTCAACATGGTCTACTACAAGGTGTATGCGTCAGCTAAAAGAGGCGGCGCGGCCGCAGGAAGCCTGTTCTGGCAGCTTCTAACCGAAGGTATGGACTCGTTCCGAGATGGGTACGAGGTCGTCCTCAGCCAGAGCCCCTCGACTGCAAACGTCATCGCATATCAGTCCCACAAGTTGTATCAGATTCGAAAGATCTTTGCGAGGATGAGAAACATTGACAGGTGGAACAGAGCACGGGCTGCACATAACAGGGGAAGGCCGAATGGGAATTGAGAGCGTGCATTTTAGCAAAAAACGCTATACCGGTTTCGCGAAAATTTGAAGAGTTACAGATTACAATGACGTTATGTTTGGGAGTGGGCAACCTCTCTTTAGTGATTGAGTTGGTTTCTCGTCCAGGAGGGTGAAGCTAAGATTAAGCATAAATGTGTGATCTTGATAGGTTTTTGGTCATGTTAAGGGCATCATCCACCATTTGAGCAGGCTGTGGTACGGGAGCTCAAGCATTAACGGCGACTTCAAATGGTTTCAAATCAAGTCTATTACCACACCATGTGTTATAAAATCTTGTATGTCGCTTCAAGAGTACTTACGACATTATGAGACTGTTGAGAAAACCACCTAATATATTTTGAATATGACAAAACTATCCATGGTTTTATCTTTGAATATAACATATGCATAGAAGTGTTTTTCTTCGAGTGCTGCTCTTGAAGTGAAGAAAA
The DNA here is from genome assembly GCA_028455895.1 of Rhodomyrtus tomentosa. Taxonomy (NCBI): domain Eukaryota; kingdom Viridiplantae; phylum Streptophyta; class Magnoliopsida; order Myrtales; family Myrtaceae; genus Rhodomyrtus; species Rhodomyrtus tomentosa. The sequence goes on along the minus strand of JAPCWY010000002.1, from coordinate 11,872,821 downwards.
AGCTGAGTATCATTTGATCGATCGTCAATCTTAAAGATTGTTCTGCGATGCAGTTCTTTACTTAATACATCTTGATTGATTGTCCGTATTCTCAACTACTTAACCAGTAGTTTTGAATCTATCGCCCTTGAAAGGCACGGAAGCCGGCGGAAAAGCGCGGCAAATGATTATTTCCGAGGATATCTTATCGGCGTCCATGATCCCTCGAGGGATCGATCCATTGTCCTAAAGAGCGTTATATTCTGCCACATTTTGTCGTATCTCACACTTGCTTCAAAGATTTTCAAGAAGATCGAGCTGTCTTTTTTCTTTTTCTTTTTTGACCTAACAAAGATAACCGATTCATAAAAAAATCGGATTCAAAGATGATATCTTTTAATAGTCTACATTTGTTTCGCTCAAAAATGAATGATTCGAAAAATATTTTGCTAAAAATGATCGATAATATTGCTTGAAATAATCAGTTAATAAAAGATATTCTCATTATTATTGGGGTGTGGTTCATGCTTCTCCGCTAGAGAAAAATCACGTGGATCCAGCTTCATGTAATCCTAGCAATTATTGATAATAATTTATATATAAATATTTTTATTATCAATTTATTCATTTTTTGCGAAATAAATGTAACTGAAAAACGAGAACATAGACCCTTTGTTAATGGTTTTCATGGGCCAGATTTGCTTTGGGCTGTTCTTCGGCCTCTCAGCTTTCTCTTCTATTCTACCGGGTAACAGGTCGTCGATGACGAACATGGGGCACCTCTTTTAGCTTGAATCTTAGGACCCAGTAAAGAAGAGGGGGAGAGAAACTACGACTCAATGGAGTCACGTGGCTATGCATGTACAAGACGATGAAATCGCTAGGCAGGCCTCGTGCTTGGAGGCTGTTTTCAAACTCGACCATGCCATGCGCTGATCACGGAAATGTTCTGTTCCAAGAGATGATGCCAGATCGCTTTCCCACTACGTCCAACGCAGCAGGTCGTCCGAATATGCCGGAGGCTAACTCGCGATTGAAGGAGCTGGTAAAACTCCGTCAGCTGAGCAATGCTCGCAGGATGTTCGACAATATGCCTCACCGGGACGAGATCTCGTGGACCACGATGATTTCCGGATATGTCGCTGCCATGAACGCCCGCGAGGCTCTGGGCTTGTTCTTGAATATGTGGGTTGTGCCGGGACTCAAAATGGACCCTTTCATTCTCAGTCTCGCGCTCAAGGCCTGTGGACTCGACGTGAATCTGAATCTTGGCGAGTCATTACATGGGTATGCTGTGAAAACGGGACTGGTGAACTCTGTTTTTGTGGGCAGTGCCCTTTTGGACATGTATACTAAAACGGACAGAACCGAGCTAGGTTGTTGGGTCTTCGATGAGATGCCACTGAGAAATGTAGTTTCTTGGACCGCCATCATCACCGGACTAGTTCATAGTGGTCGTTGTAGGGAGGGGTTGTCGTACTTCTCCAAAATGTGGAGATCAAAGGTGCAATGTGACACACATACATTTGCCATTGCGCTGAAGGCATGTGCTGATTTGGGTGCTTTAGACCATGGGAGGGAGATACACACTCACACAGTTAAGAAAGGATTTGATGAAATCTCATTTGTTTCCAATACCCTTGCGACAATGTATAACAAGTGTGCTAAGTTGGATTATGGAATGCGAGTGTTTGAAAGGATGCCAAAGCGAGATGTGGTTTCTTGGACCACAATAATTTCTACATACATTCAGATGCGTCAGGAGGCATCTGCCATCAGATCTTTTCTAAAGATGCGAGAATCGGATGCTAGTCCTAATGAATACACATTTGCTTCAGTCATATCCGGTTGTGCCAATCTTACAAGAATTGACTGGGGCGAACAATTGCATGCCCATGTTCTATGCATAGGTCTTTTCAGTTCTCTGTCAGTGGCAAACTCCGTTATGACTATGTACTCTAAGTGCGGACAGTTGACTTTGGCTTCAATTGTTTTTAATGAAATGACAACAAGAGATGTGGTTTCATGGAGCACATTGATCGCAGGGTATTCAGACGGAGGATATGTTGAGGAAACTTCTGAGCTTCTATCACTAATGAGAAGAGAAGGACCAAAGCCAACTGAGTTTGCTCTTGCTAGCATCCTCAGTGTGTGTGGAAATATGGCTATCCTTGATTCAGGAAAGCAGCTTCATGCTCATGTCCTGCTGATTGGTTTAGAACATTCGCCTATGATACATAGTGCTCTAATTAACATGTACGGCAAATGCGGGTGTGTGAAAGAAGCGTCACAAATCTTTGATGTGGCAACAAACACTGATATCATTTCTTGGACAGCAATGATAAATGGATATGCTGAACATGGTTATAGCCATGAAGCAATTGATTTATTTGAGAAGCTGCCTGCAGTGGGCTTGAGACCGGACCCCATTACTTACATTGGTGTTCTTACAGCCTGTAGCCATGCTGGGCTGGTTGATCTCGCATTTCATTATTTCGACACAATGAGTGTGAAGCACCAGATCATTCCTACAAAGGAACACTATGGCTGCATGATTGATCTCCTTTGTCGTGCTGGTCGCCTAAATGAGGCAGAGAACATTATTAAAAACATGCCATTCAAACGGGATGACGTTGTTTGGTCAACTTTGTTGAGAGCATGCCGAGTCCATGGTGATGTTGACCGTGGAAGGCTTGCTGCTGAGCAAATTCTTGAGTTAGATCCGCATTGTGCTGGAACTCACATTACGCTGGCTAACATATATTCTGCCCAAGGGAGATGGAGGGAAGCGGCAGATATAAGGAAGATGATGAAGTCTAAGGGAGTGATAAAGGAGCCTGGATGGTCTTGGATCAAGGTGAAAGATCGTGTATCTACATTTGTTGCTGGTGACCAGACTCATCTAGAGCATGAAGAAATATACAACACATTGGATTTCCTGAGTCTGGATGAAATTGATGTTAATAATGTGGATATATGTCTGGATGATGTTGACCATTGAAGAAGCAATGCTTCATCTTTCGTTACAGTTGAGGTGAGCTCCATTTATTTTGACTGTCTAGATCTTGTGAAGACACAGATATGTGGGGAAACCATTGCTGGTCACGAGCAACGGTGACAACGGCATGGAATTTGCTAGTTGTCCTTTTTGAAAGAATCATTTTGGAGACTATGGAGGTCATCAAATCATCCACTACACAAAAGTCTCCAAAGCATACTGCAGGGTTTTTGGTTTTTGGAGGGGATTGCTTTCTCAAGGCAAGCCGCTACAGTGTGAGAAGATGACATTTTTCCCCTTTGTCGCACACTAATTATGCTGGAGATTTTTCACATAGTGTTCCAGTATCCTCATTGGTCATTGGACGGTAAGAGTTTTTTCACATTGACGATACATAGGTCATTTAATGCTGAGACAGTGACAATTGTTCAAGGATACCTCTCTGTAAACTAATGTTTGGAAGTTTGAAGCAGGATGATGGTCTTTCAGACTTAAGGGCTTATAGGAATTTTTTCTCCCGTCAACTGGGTTGATTCTATTAAACGGAATTGACATAGGATCAGGTCTTCTGAGGAACTTCATGACAATGAGTGATCGAGACACTGTTTTTTATGTGTCTTTTTTTGCCCCAACTGAGTTTTGAAGAATAACTTTATTGAGGTTGGCTGTAGAAGTTATGGACATTCAAAATTTAAAGGGAGGCACTTTTCTTTCTTTTTGATATTCGGATGTTCTAATCATAAAAAGGCTGAAAAGTAATGATTTTTTTTTTTACTTAATTTTCCAGAATGGATCTGTTTCTGCATTATTTGCTATACAATTTGATAGGGGAAAAAAAAGTTCACAAAAGCTGTGATGGAACTTGATGGTCTTGGATTATGGTGAAGAACTGCGTGTCCACATTTGTGGCTGGTGATAGGTCTCATTTATGGAGTAAAAAACTATGCGATGTTGTGAATTTTTTTTGGGAGAAACTAGTATTGAGGATGCGGCTTCCCTCATGTAGATGTTGAGGTCTGAAACGGAGCATCCTTCTGACCAAAAAAAAAAGGGATGGGGGGCATCCTTTCACTGTTCCCTGTTAATGTTTTTTTCATCAGTCTTGTTGGTTACCAAAGCTGGCAACAGAAAAGGCATGACAGGAAAAAGCTGATGTTGTGCAGTATTGGTCTCAACCAACAGGTATGTGGAGGATGAATTTGTGTGGTTCCCTTGTTCCTGGAAGAATGGATGATTTCCTGATTGATATTTGCTTAAACCACATAGGTCCAGTCAAAATAGATATGAGAAGAATGTGCATTGTGCATGGTTGTCTTCTTCCACAAAGATGAACGGACAACAATGGATGATGCTCTTTAAACTTGCATGGTTCCAATCAAATTGCAGCTAAAAAAATCTGCTGGTACTCCAGGGAGACAGTTTTCCCATCTGTCTGTCCCCATACTGGCTTAATAGACTCGGTGTCAAATTCTCCATATATATGCTTTCTGTTTGTAGCAGTAGAATATGGATAAATTCACTTTCATCTCTTATAACATCAACATCAACAACACCTTCATCTCTTATAAGGAACTTTAAAATCTTTAACCATCGTCAAGCTCAACTGCATTAGCTGATTTGAATACAATCATTCTTTTCTCATCTTTCATTTACAATTCTCCAGCATTTAGTTTTGACAGGTCTTCGGAAGGAATTTTAACAACGAAGCATTTTGCATTGCCTCTCCTCTTAGCTATTGTCATACGTCAAGCTTGTTTACTTGTCCAGGAAGAAGCAGGGGTTTTGTAGGAACCAGAGAAATTAATTTCATGCCAAAGGGAACCGCTGTTTATGCCAGTGGCTTCAATACCTATTGGATGATGTACACAGCTTCTGGCCCTTCAGGTATATAAAGATTCACCTGCATTTGTGAAGCTTCAAGCCATGGCCTTGCTGTTGCAAGAACATGGGCTTTCACTGATGGTTGGTTACAGACCTTTATAGCACTCTTCCAGTTCCTAATGGACAGATGTTTTTGGGTCATTCACTGTCAGAATATTTTGTGAGGAAATTTTACGTCTTTGAATCTCTCACAATATCTCTAAGCACAAGACGCTGATTTATTTCCTCCATGTTGAGAAGGATTGGGTGAAAAATGGGATAATATTAGAAAGAGAGAATTTCTAATAGTTTACTCCTTTGCGATCTGAGGTTAGTATATGGTGAGAATGGTAAATTAAATAACTCTGTGATAATCAAGTAAGTTAGGAAATACTTTCCTTTTTTTTTGTGGGTGTTTCTAGTCAGGAAGCAGCCTCTCTGAAAAATCAGGGTAAGGATGCCTCTCCCCACTTCCCAAGAACCTATGCACCGGGGCATGCCAACTGCCAAGTAGTCTTATGATGACAGAGTTTCGCTTTGTTGCTGTTTGCTGATTATTCACTCAGGAAACAGTCTCGATGCACACATGCAAGATGCCTGGCACATCCTCAGGAAGCTATCAGTCATGTATCCTGACCGAGTTCATTCAATCGTGGAGGACCCTGGTTTCAGCACTCACCCGAGAGATCAGCTCATCAACACCGTACACTACCAAGCTTTGGCTACAAGAGGCGGAGCAGCTGCAGGAAGGTCACTGTGGCAACTTCAATTGAAAGCCTTGTCTCTACCCGAGCCAGCTGTGAAATCATCCTAATCCAGAGCCCCAAGCCCCTCAACCGCAAGTTTCATTAGATGTCAGTCCCGCAAGTTGTATCAGATCTGTAATATTTAAGCTAAGATGAGGAACATTGAGGAATTGAGGAGAACACAAGCAGCACATAGTAGGGGAAGGCGCGTTGGGAGCTGAAAATGCTGGGTTTACGTCAAAATTTACAGGGTTTCGTGTAAATATGACGAGTTAAAGACAGTATATATCTTGAGAAGAGGTGACCCCTCTCTGTAGCTGTTTTCAACCCTTAGGGTATCTAAAAATAGTATAAATGGATGATTTTTCCTGAGGTTCTGTCCTTGTCCACGGCTTCCAAATCTGTAAGCTGTCTGCTATGAAGCTGTTTGCTGTTTCACGTTGGTTAATTGCTACATAAACTGATATCCTTTGGACAAATCGGAGCTTCATGATGTCAACGAGGCTACAAGATTATTGGTTTACTTCCATTCACGGTGATGGCTGAGTTTATTCCGGGATCACTCATTGGATATGGTGTCATTTTCCCCCTTCCGTGAAAGGAAAGAAGTTGCGAAGGGAAGGGGAGGCAGCGAAGGTCTACAATTTGGACCCTCATTTCGACAACGCTCGTCGAGGGAAAAATAGGGGGAAAGGCTTCGAAAATTGCTTTTCAACTTTGTCCTATTCATTTCGTGGAAGACTTTGATGTCCACGAATCCTATGCAAATTGGTTACTTAGCATGTACCGTTGAAAAGTGATTCATACTCCCCATCAATAAAAAAATCAGGGCTCTCGAGCCGCCAAAGGACTTTTATAATTTGAATTCATAAATAGCTACTGTTATATTTTACCTCATTTTCTTGTAATTGAAGCATGTATCAAAGAGATGTAAGGTGCTAATTTTAGTGGAATAGTTTAAGAGTGAATTAGGATGAATCTTATGTCTCGATTTTTTTTTTCTTTTTTATGCTTTTCCTCGTTTGTTGTTTATGCACCGAATCATAAAGTGTTGTTGACACCAAATAATGAAAGTACCGAGCGGGCATCAAGGCCATTAAATCTCTATTCAGTCCTAATTTGGTAAAATAAAGAATGATTTATCGAGAATCAGCAAGTTGGCTGCGGTGCACTAAGAACTGCGAAAACCCGATGGTCGGGAAATGGAAAGTAAAGCTATTTATTTCTAAAAATCGGCAAGTAGTCACGAATCGGCAACCTTTTGAAAAAACATAAAAGCCAATGAAGAGGGGTCACAAACATGCAACGGATCAACCAAGTCAATCACGTTAGAGAGAAGGGTACGAGCAGATCACGGGAAGTTATTCAAAAGGTTCAAATCTAAAGTCATGGGAGTAGTTGAAGATCAATTTTGACGGACGAAAGCCATGAAGAATGTGGGAAAAAAAGGGCAGTTATTAAAGGCGCCATACTTTAAAATTTGAAAATGATAAACGTCTGAATAGTTGTAAAGTGCAAGAAAATACAAAAACTCAAAAGAAAAAAAGGAGACAGATCAACAATACATGCAAAAATATCCAATTTCCTTTGCACTTTACCTTTTCTCTTACTTTGAGTTTCCTGCACTTTCAATTTTTGCAAATCAGTTTCTTTTCGAGTCATTCACAACTTTGTATTGTAATGTAACTCAGACCTTTTGTTGATCTCAAATTTATCCAAAACCCGTCTATTTCCACACTTACTCCTTCTGATTCATTCTTCACCAGATATTTCTTTGAGGATTGAGCCGTATAACCATTATAATAAAAATTGAAGAGCTATTTTCGATGAAAGATTTTTCTTGTTACGAAAGCAAACAAACAAGTGTACATAATTTGAATTTGGTCCGTCATTCGAAATGCCGGAGCATATAAGGTGCCTTAAAAAGGCCATGTGCGAGGAGGAATCTGCATTACAAGCCGATGGCTGCAATTCGAAACAAAGGGAATCCTGAAGTACGTATGCCATTCTCTAGTTAGTGTGATCTATTCTGAAGGACACGTGATGTGGGAAATACCGATTTGATTCTCTCTAACTCTTATTCTTTATCAACTAAAAAGCTACTCTGATTTTTATAACATTATAATTTTCTTGAAAAATTTATGATAAAAAAAAAATTCCTTGAAAAACTCCACTGTATTGTTCCACGAAAAACGGTGCATATAGTGATGTTTCTATTTCCGAGAACAATTCACGAGCAGAAAATAATTTATGTTGATTCTGTTTTTGAAAATAATTTCTAAGAAGAAGAACGCATTTGGTAATAGCAAAAAACAATTATTTTTATAATAGAAAAAGTAGAAATGCATTTGGTTTGACCCTCAAAAGTTTCTCTATTCGAATTTTTCATTTAACAATAAAATGTTGATGGAGGCGGCAGGGATCGGCGAGCTGCCGCGGTGATTGGGAGCGGTGACTGGCGGTGGACCCGTGGTTGTAAAGATGAATATTAAGTTATACTGAGCTTATTTTATGACATTATTTATCTTTTTGTTCTTGAAAACAAACGGAGCATACTTTTTTATTATTATTATTTTAAACCTCTTATTTCTATCGCTTGCATCCAGGATGTATTCTTCTTATAAACTTTACGGGATGCCAATCTGGCCTTTTAAGTGAAGTGAAAACCAGTACCACGTAATCCAATGAATTCTAGGATTAGGAGAGACACATATTAAGATTCGATGAGACATGAGAGTCCCATAAATCAAGTCTCTCTCTACTTTACGACCTTCACAAGTTTTCCATGTATTATTCTCTCTCTCTCTCTCTCTCTCTCTCTCTTCTGCTGCTGCTGCTGCTGCTCCTCTTTACAGGCAAGAAGGGGTGGCAATTCGCGCTATCTCCTTTCGAAAAAGATCACCTCTTCGAATCAGCAAAGCTCTTTCCCGGAAAAAAAAGGGGTCTTTGGGTTAAAACGATCAAAGCAACTGGGTTTTCATCTCCATCATTGCTTGAATCAAGGGCAACTTTCTTCCTTCGTCACCCCTTCACCGTGTTTAGGATTCCATTAGCTGCAAATCTTTTTTCCACCACTAGAGTCTCTTCCCCCTCTTTTTCTTTGCCTTAGTGTTTGCTTTGCTTTTTCTCTCCTCCCCTCATGCCTTTTGAGATAAGTTAATCTATAGGAGGCATGCGAATGCAAAGTTATTGTTATTATTATTATTATTATTATTATTTTTTTGGTGAGGCAATTCGCCTGAAAGAGGGGAGGAATAAAGCAGAAGATGCAGAATTTATGGAGGGGGAAATGGAGCCCATCCATCCACACATCTTTTTCCTGGCATAGTGGGAACTAGGGAGAGATTTGCACACTATGCGCCCTCGTTTTACAAAGTGGATAATGGATGGCTCATGAATGCTTTTGCCACCCTTTGCAGCAAGGATTCTCTTTTGTTCTTCGTGTTTTTTTCTCTTTCATGTTTGGTTATCATGAGGAGGACAAGGATGAGACTCAGAACTCCTAGAAGCTCATGCCTGTGTCGCGATTCTATTTGTCGGTAAAAGACTAGGGTGAGCATGATTTTAGGGTAGAACTAAAAATCGAAGAAGCGAATTGGTGAGAACTAGCCGGTTCAGGTTCAAGTTCCAGCGTATATATAGCAGGTTCCGGGTTCCAAAAATTTGGGAACCGATTTCGATGGGTGGGTTTCATCTTCCAGATGGAACCTCGAATATGTATTTGTATTTTTTTTTCTCGTTTTACACGCTCGTGTGATTGTGCAGCTTTCTATAGCGTCCAACGATGACCATGTAATGTGGAACCACTAGTCTAAGATTTCATTTTCTGCAATATGCATGATTGATAATTTTATTTTGTTGTGCTTAATATTAGTTGTGGTTAGTGAATTATAATAGCAAATGTTGATCATTAAATATAATATTAATTGCAACTGGTTGAATTAAAAATACACATGAAACTTGAGTAAACCCTAAAACCCACGATACGAAATGATTGATTTTATGTTCCAAAATATACATGGTAGGTTCTAGGTTCCATATAATAGAGAACCGATCCCGACAGATAAGTTCAGGTTTCAAGTGAAACTTGACCGATCTTGAAACTGCTTATCCCTAAACTTACACACGTCGAGTCATATCAGTTTTGTGTTAGATGATTAATGGGTTACGGTTGAGAATTACAACACCAAAAAATTGCGAATGACGAGGGATGCGTACATTCATTATTCCTAGTAAATATGGGGCGCATACATCATCAGGTAAAGTTAACTCGGTCGATGTCATGATGCTCGCTTCTTATGTCGATTGATTTTACTTGGTTTGGTAATCGCGATGGTTCATGCACTCGATGCACTCGAGTCTAAGGTACATTATTCTCCCAATTCGATATTCCTTTGAGTGAACAATCTAATTTTACCATCTAACGAGAGATAAAAATGAAAAGGGAAACCCTAAAGAACAGTCGAAGTGCGCGCAAGCTGACTCGAACACCTTGGTTATAAAAAAAATGAAAAGGGAAAATTGCAAAAAGAAGACTATAGATATAATAAGGAAAAAATCACCAAAAATCTTAAACTGTACCTAATGTGGCACATTTATCTTAGTTTTTTGATGACGTTAAAAACCTTAAACTTGTACCAGTGACGCATTTACACTAAAGTTTTACTTTGTGGTATCGAAAACCACAAACTTATTTCACGCGACACGTTTGCCTCAATTTCTTTTTTTGTGATACCAAAAATTTCATGTGTCATAAGGTCATAAGTTTAACATTTTTGGTATCACAAAAAAAAAAAGTTTACAATAAATGCGTTCACAGGTACAAGCTGCAATAAATATGTCATGTAGATATAAATTTGAGATAAATACATCGGCATAATTTAGGATTTTTGATCGACTTTTCCCGTGGCATAATTAGTCGTGTATGTCTTGGAAACGCCTATAAAAAGAGCATCACTTCTCCCGCAGAGACAAAAAAAAAGGCCAAAAAGCTTCCCTTCCAAGCTTCACCCCCTTTCCCTCTTCTCTCTCTCTCTCTCTCTCTCTCTCTCTCTGTGTCCAGAATCCATGGAAAACCCCGGCTCCGACCACAAGCCGGAGAAGCAGACGACCGCGCTCTCCAGCTACTTCCGCTTCAATGTCGTGTTGACGGCCTTCCGATTGCTCGAGCTCGGGTTGGCTCTGTTCTTCCTCCTCCGCGTCTCCGCTCGCGTCCCGCTCGCCGCAAGACTCTCCTATGAGTACTCCTTCCTCCTCCTCGGCTTCGTCGCGCGGCCGCTGTTCGTCTTCGTTCTCTGCAACGCCATCATCGTCGCCCTCCTGGCCAAGCCCGGGCGATTCTGCGCCCACAGACAGGCCGATGACGGCGCGGTGGGGGAGCTGTACGAGGAGATCGTCAAGATCAGCGAGAGCCGGGCCAGGCCCGCGCATCCTCCGGCCCGCGAAGCAGAGGAGGTCGTGTACGAGGACAAGGAGATCATCAGCGAAGTCAGCACGGCCGCCGGAGCTCGAGGAGCCGGCGCCTTCGATTTCAAGGAAGAGGCCCCGGAGGAGGAGTGCCGCGGCGTTCCCCGACCGCCGGAGGCGGAGAAGCGGCGGAGGAAGGGGAGGTCCGGGGGGGAGCCGCGGGAGAGCTCGTGCAGCGATGAGGAGATGAGCAACGAGGAGTTCCAGCGGGCGATCGAGGCGTTCATCGCGAAGCAGCTGAGGTTTCGCCGGGAGGAGACGTTGGCCATCGTGCTCCAAGAGCCCACCGCACCGATCGAGCGCCAAAACTGATTTCAAATGCTGTTGCACAGTAGAGAGATAGAGAGAGAGAGATAGAAGAAAAAGCTCAGCAAGTGTGGCGTCGATGGCGGAATCGCGATTCTCGATTTGCGGTTAATGCCCGTGTACAGACGAAATCAAAGCTGACGAGTCTTCGGGATTTGCTCAGCGCCCCCCTTCCCCGTCTCGCCTTTTGATTTTGATTTTGATTTTGATTTTTTTTAAAGAAGCATACGATTCTCTCTCTTTTTCTTTTTCTTTTTCTTTTTTTCTTTTTTCGGCTAATTAAATTGAATTCTTGGGGGATTTTCCTTTCAATTCGATGTTAACGTGGGAGAGAAAATTCCAGAAACCGCCGCGCGCCCATCAATCAAATCACCCGGCAAAATGCATCCGGCGCTGAAACCCTCGGGAAAGCTTTTTGAATCGAAAGCGGTCGTTTCGCCCGTCCGAAAAATAATAATTCACTTAAGCATACATATATTTTAAATTCAATCTTGAGGCCTATTGTTGCTCCCTCCCCATCAATGCGCCGCGATAACAACCCGAAAGTCCCTTATAGACTCACTAGTGATTGGTTTTATATATATAAAATAAATTTGGGGTTCATAGATGGAATTTTATCTGACGAGGTGCCGTTCCGAATCACTATAAAAATCACAAGTTGTTTTCCGCTCTACGATCGCGACTTTTCAATCGGTCGTGCGATTGACGTAAACCTTTCAAAAGAATGCTTACCGCAAGTGCCTTAAGTGCCTTAAGCGCCTTAATTTTTATTGCAACGAACCAACAAAGTGGGCGCTATCAAAATTAAGGAATGACATCAAAGCCAGTGTTCGCAAGAGATTCATGACATGTTTTTTTTTTTTTTTCCTCCCATAATAAGACGAATCGAGTAGGACCCTTCAACCAACAAAAAATGAAATTATTTGCATTCCGATGGTACGAAGAGTTCTTTTATGCTACAAATTCGGAATATTTTTTATTATTATTTTATAAATAATTTCGCCGTAACTCCTTCCATAGGTAGTAGCCAATGCAACCTTCGTGTCTTCATTTCATTCCTAGCTGGTCGTTGTAGACGTAGAACAATTTGTCATTATTCATTTGCTACATTGAACGCCAATTATTTTGTCAGGCTACGCGTGTAGCATCCCTAGCTTTGTCTCGTCTCTTCGCCATACAAACCCTCACGAAAAATCCCATCAGTTCATATAAACGAGGAGTTTATCGGTTCCCGATTTGGTCCGATTTTTATTAAGAAACTAAAATCGGATAGGTGGTGTCGATTCTTAATTTTTCGGAACCGGCCGGTTCCGGTTCCTGAGCAGTTCCATTGGACTAGATACGTGTCAAATATTCTGAATCATAAAACTTTCAACATTAATTAATGTTATGACCTATGTTCCTTTCCACATTTCTTATTCTTATACAGGATGGGAATCCCTGGACATTAAATAGAAAAAGTTATGTCGAAGATTGTTATAGTTTTTTTGACAAGTTTTTCCGACAAGTTTTTCCAAGAATTATCTATTATATTGCTGCCAAGTATTAATGAGGATCATTGCTTTCTGTCATATTCACATGCATCTAATTCTGATTCATAATTAGATGTTTGAAGAATTTTTTATGAATGAGCTCAACATTCTCCATAGCACCTTCCATGTACAGACGAAGTTAGCTAATTCTGAAAAGACAAATTTATCAGTTTTATCTTTAGAACCGGGACTACTCCAGTTTTATGAAGACAAACTAATCAGCCCTCATCAGTTTTATGAAGTCAACTATTTTATCTAACTCGAGACTACTCCAAATTAATTTCGATTGGTCCGGTATTAGAGGACCTTAGAATCGAAAATTGGACCGCTTCCTCTAGAATCGGGAACAGAATCATTGGTCCCGATTCAGTCCAGACAGTCTCGATCCGGGAGTTTCGATTTGCTCATCCCTAACATTAAATGTACTTTGAAAAAATTTCCAAATTACTTGCATAGATGCAATGCAAAATCATCCATTTTTTCACATTACCCACCATATTATTTATCTAACTCATTCCCTTATTGCCAATCACCTAGCTAAATTTTTGCACTTTTTTTTAGGCATAAAAGATAATTTTTTGCATTTGTGTTCAAATTTGGTTCTAGAGTTTAATTTATCTTCAAATACGATTACGTGTCTCGTACCACATTTCACCTATAAAAGAATTAATTATGCAGTAATACTTTTCTTTATAGTAACGAAATGTGATTAATTAAGTTAAACATATGCTAAATAATGTGAGAAAATGTACTTAAATCTAGGAGTGTGCGATTTCAGGTTCCCCTAAAACCCAAAAACGTGCCAGTCAGAATACGTTCTTCATTTATTGGAACATGGAACGTACCCTGTCACGAGTTTCAGGATCGATTTTAGGGTCTACCTAAGTTCTATGTGTACTCTTAATTGAATGATCACGTTCAATCATTACTTTTAATGACTACTACTTGTTGCTATAATTTAATGATGACAACTCATATTTAAACACACGAACAAATAAGAAACATTAGAAAAATAATATTTTCAGTCATAAATATCGCATGAAATGAAAGCATTCATCATCAAACGTCATAGAGTACCGTAGGATTTCAAGAAGTCATACATCAAGAAAAACATCAAAAAAAAATTATTCTAGGTTCTCCTTAATTGGAACCTACAATTTACTCGTCAGAACGGATTCCTCAAATTTTATAATTTGAAACATATTCTGCATACCCTAAAATTTAGAATCATATCGATTATCAACCGATCCAATTTCAGGTTTCAGATTCCGCGGCAGAATCATGCTCACCCGTGCTTAAAACGTGCAGTACAAGGGAAGTTTCCTCTAATGATGTACCCAAGGCAGCATCATTAATCTCGTCATTAGGGCCAGGGCTTCTTTCCAATGATTAGGGCTAAAAAATCGAGATCTCGTTTTTTTTTTTTGGGGGGGGGTGTGAGGACAAGAATCATGATCCTAAAAAGTCTAGGAAACAACACCTATTTCTCGTCGAAATTGACGGGGGTTAATCATCTCCAATGAGCCCCAGAGAAAATAGCATGAGAAAAAACAAGCCTGAACTTTTTATAGAGATCAGACCACTTTCAATTTAATTTCTTCTTGTCATCTTTAATTGTGCAACTTTGGTCTGTCCTTAGTCGAAAGCAACTCCAACAAAAAGTCACTTTTGCGTTTTTTTTGTTTTGGCCCTTCGTTCGAACGGAGCAGATTCTTCTTGAATTTTTGGTTTCATATTATAATGGAGCGCCGAACTTCTTTAGCGTGTCAATGGCAACTTTTCTTGCTCTTTTGTCATCAACATCGAGGCGTAATGATTACTTCCACCATAGATAAATTGCGGGTCGGGCAGATTATTTTATATTTAATGAGGGATTATTGTACAAATTTCTCCCCACTTGCTATTCCCTTTTTTTTTTTTCCAAAAAAATTGCCACTAGGAGAAAATTTTAACATGTATCATATATTGTGATTAGCTCTATCCATAAAATTGGTTTTTTTTTTCCCGCCTTCTTCTAACAATCATAAAGATAATCTCCTCTATCTTGTCGTGTGGTTGCCAAGTTCTTCGAGGAGATTTCATTAAACTGAGGGGTGATATCGTAAATGGGTCTCTATAGTAAATTCAAAATAATTATTGACCGCGTTTGCTTCGGGTTTAGAAATGAGATTTTGAGAAATGGAAATGCTGAAGGCCGTTACCCCTTTCGGGAAAATATAAATTGTGTTCGGTGAAAACTCATTTGCAAAGCAACTTTGAGTTAAATATTATTTGGCAGACTCCTTGCAAAATGGATTTGATTATATTTTGTTTTTTTCAATAGCCTTGAACCTTTGCCAAGTCCAACGAAGGGCTCAGGTTACCTGCGAGCCAGATCTAGTATTGGCGACCCCAACAAGGGTCGCGCTGCCTAGGCAAATGTTGCCTGAGGTCGCGCGAGCCTGTCCCTCGCGAAGGTCACGTGACTATAACGAGGGTACCCTTTGCCAGAGCCAATGAAGAGCTCCAGTTGCCTGCGAGCTAGATTTGGTGTTGGTGACCCCAACAAAGGTCTTGCCGCCCAGGCAAATGCTGCCCGTGGTCGAGCGAGCGTGCCACTCGCGAAGGTCACGCGACTGTAATGAGGGTAATTTGTGTCGTGAATGAATGGCTCCGGCTGCTTGCTAGTCAAATCTGGTTTTGGCGACCCCAACAAGGGTCGTGCCACCCAGGCAAATGTTGCTTAAGGTTGCGTGAGCCTGTCCCTCGCGAAGGTCATGCGACTGTAATGAGGGTAATCTGGGTCGTGACCTCAAGTGGGCCTCATTTGGGTCGCATGACCTTTGCATTTCTAGCGACCTAGGCAATCACCGTTTGGATCAAGGGACCTTGCCAACCTCTCGTCAGCCCCATGCCAGGCCGATCTGGCCTCGCTGGGAAGATGAACAAAAACAATAAATGTTAAAGATGAATAGTAAAAACAAGGGCAAAACGGAAAAATAATAATAAAAATTAACCAATTGTAGTTTTAGAAGGAAAAAAAATCATTTAACACATTACCCAAAAAATAAAAAATCATTTAACCGTAGAAATGGCATTCTCGGAAATGCTGAAAGCCAAATCAAGTAGGGACAGCTTGCCAAGGCCAATATTTCGCCAAATTCCGAACCAAAAGTTGAATCAAACGCTTCATTATTTTCCTAAGGGATTTTGGAGGCTCAAAATGTCTTGAAAAAGATGAACCAAACATAGCCTAAATGTTAAATTGTATATATCACCCAGCTAGGTTATGTCACAATAGGATTATCAATGTATGTCTTTGGAGAAGTACCGAAGCACGGAAAATCTATACAATAGCTCCGTTTGGTTCATCATTTGCAAATAACTTTGCTGTTCCAAAGTGGGCAAATAAAATCATGTTTGATAATATTTTTTTGAGGGCTTTGAGGAGATGCAATTACATCTCCAAAACTTTCTAAAGCCCATAAGGGGGAAATGGAGCCTTGAAGGAAGTTACATTCACTGCATGCAACTTCCTGGTTTTAATGAAAATGTGAAAATTTCATAGTTTAGCCTCATTTGTTATCCAAAATTGTAGCTTTGCCCTTTGTTAACCAAAGCCCTATTTACTCACTTTTCTCTCCAGTCCTCTCGCCTTTCTTGACGAATACAAAAAAAACCTCACGGCGGCTCGCCTCTCGTCCTTCATGGCCGCTTGCCTCTCTAGACCGTTCGCTCGCGCTCGCCTCTCGTCCCTCGCGGCCGCTTGCCTCTTTGCTGCTGGTTTGTCCATTTGGTTATTGTAATCAGCAGATTCTTCAGTTATTTCGAGTTCCAGGGATGACGATCTTCGGATAACATTTTACAGCAGCCAAATTATCCACCAATTATGATTTGGGGTCTAATGCTTTCAATTTATCGTTTTGTGCTTGCAGGAAGACATCTCAGGCGCGGATCAAAGTCTTTTCCTCTGTTGAAGTTATTGGTTTTCGGATAACATTCTGCAGCAACCGAACTTAATTGTTCTTTTGATCAATTCTAAAAAAAATTAAATTTAAATTATTTAAATGGGTCACACGAAAGTACTTTGCGTATATATATATATATATATATATATATATATATTTATCAAACAATATTTTTTTCAAAGGTAATTTTTAATTACAATTTACCAAACAGTATTTACATTTTACTAAAAACCTTTGGGATAAGGACTTGCGTTTCCCTAAACATTTTCTACAAATAATGAACCAAACGGAGCCTGTTGGACAGAAAGAGCACTAAATATGTCAATTTCCTATTTGGTAAATTTCACACACGGGGACTTCTCACATGTGCAATAAAAATTTACACTCTTGCATGTCTGGTCTGACCCGATATTTTAGAAACAGTACTAATGGTTTTATCAGATTAGCCAGCTATTTGGCAGAAATTTCTATGGCGACAAAATATCTTTCACCGAAAGTTATTTTTTTTCATTTTTAATTAAAAGAGAATAGGTCCCGTGGCAACTCCGCACATGAAATATCCAGGCAAACGAGGAAATCAATAACTTGAATTTTGATAATATTGTATAAACACAATCCGTGCCTAAATTTAATCGACGACAAGGATTGAATAGTACAATTGTTCCAAACGAACCAAACATAGATAAACTTTGCTGGACTTTAATCAGCGACAAAGCTTTGACTAAGCGATGATACTATGCCGGAATTTAATCGACTATGTGAACTCGAAAGTTATAGCTGAGGGAAAAACATGAAGTACAAGAAAGTAAAGATTAAGATAAATTTTATTTCATTTGTGTGGGGGGCTCTTAAGACTACGATGTGGTTACTTAAAACCTACAATCAATGGTTATTAACGGAGGTTACAAAGGGACGTTATGAACGGTAAGCGACGGTTTCTTCGACTCCACTACCTTGACAGTTTCCTCGATTCTACTGTATTGACATATTTACTATGATGATAGTTGCTTCTTTGACAGTTGCGATATTATCGACTCCACATTTTGTCGATTCTTTTAATTTGTCGATTCATCATTGATGCAGCGTTCAACGAAAAATCAAGCAAATTTTATTTTGGGAGTAAAATCACGAATTCAATATTGATCAAAGTATATTGTGTCGTCCAAAAACCTTAAAACAAGCTTAAGTAGGATGTTAACCCTACCGACACCAAAACTAGCAAAATTACAAAATTACCACTAAAAATAAAAATAAATCTAAAAAATACTAAAATAATTCAAAAAACTATCTAAACGATCTTGGATCGCCAAAATCCATTGTCAATTAAAACCCAAAGGCATTAAGTATTCATAAGACGGTCGTTTGGCTTCAACCGACCGAATCTGAGCCTATTCTGACATCGTTGACTTCGAAGTTGAAAATTCTAGACGAATCTTCTCGACTTTCGTTTGGACTTCTGCCTATCCAATCGGTCCAGAAATGCACTGCTAATATGCTTCGCATCATTCTCCTCCACTTGGGAAAAAATCGTCATCGAGTTAGAATCAGAATATGGATACAACATGTTACAAGTTCATACTTCTGAAAGTATTGGATATGTCCATGCTACGCTGAAGGTCTATACCATAAGCATTATCGTTGATCTTTCTGTTGACTGTATAAGGTCCATACTTCTTCTGCTACAACTAGTTGTAAGAACCAGCTGGTAACAGCTCCTTACGAAGAAACACCATGACTTGATCATCTACTGCAAACACCTGCTTTCGTATGTGTTTATCTGTGACCAGCTAGTAACCGCTCCTTATGAAGAAACACCATGACTTGATCACCTACTGTAAACACCTGCTTTCGTCTGTGTTTATCTGCGGCTGCCTTATACTTCTGATAGCTTCCTCTAGCTTCTGCTTGACTTCACGATGCATCTCTGCAATCTGTTTAGCCATGTGATCCATTGCTACACTCTTGTATGCTTGCTTAGAAAACTGTACCAAATCCCGAGTGTGCTGAGGCGTCTTTGTATACATAACAGAAAAATGCGACCTGCCAATAGAACTATGAACTGCATTGCTATAAGCAAACTTTTTCTGTGATAAAGCAATATCCCACTGCTTTGGCTTATCTCCACAGATGCTTCAAATCAAGTTTTCTAGTGTTTTATTGGCCACCTCTGTCTGTCCATCAGTCTGCGGGTGAGCTGTGCTACTAAAATTTAAAGAAGAATCAAACAGCTTCTACAAAATCCTCCAAAAATGCCCCAGAAATTTGCTGTCTCTATCTGAAGTGATAGATTTAGGTACGTCGTGCAGATGAACCACTTCCTTAAAGAATACTATGACCACACTTATTGCATCAGAAGTCTTCCTACAAGGAATAAAGTGTGTCATCTTGAAAAATCTATCTACCACAACAAAAACAAAATTCACGCCTCTTTGGGTTCGGGCCAAACCAAGCACAAAATCCATGGACAAATCTTCCTATATATAATCAGGAACAGGTAAATGCATATATAAACCTGTATTCTTAGATTGCCCCTTAGCAATTTGATAAATATAACATTTCTGCACATACCTGCTGACGTCTTTACGTAATTGGGGCCAATAAAATCTCTCCCTGACTGCAGCAATAGTTTTATCTCGACCCAGATGTGCAGCCAATCCATGATAATACAAATCACGAATTACCTTCTCTCGTAATGATGTTCGAAGAAGGCAAAGTTGATTGCCATGCATTAGATAACCATCCATAATATAGAACTCCTACACAGGTTGGCCAGCATCACACGTCTCTCAAATCTGTCTAAAATTATCATTGTATGTATAACAGCCTTTCAGCTGCTCGAACCCCAGAATATACTAGCGCAATGTAATCAGTAAACCAGCTCTCCTGCTCAATGCATCTGCTACGACATTATGCACACCAGATTTGTGCTGCAACCTGAAAGAGAATTTTTGTAAAAATTGACATCAACACACATGCATATCTTTACCGATCCTCTTATGACTACTTAAGTATTTCAAAGCTCGTGGTCAGAATAAAGCACGAATTCTTTCCTAATCAGATAATGCTCCAATATCTTCAAAGCCCTTACAATAGAGTAGAATTCTTTGTCATAAGTGCTCAATTTCTGTCTCGCATCACTAAGCTTCTCACTGAAAAAGCAAATTGGCCTACGTTCTTGAGACAAAACAGCTCCTATATCCACTCCACTGGCATCACAATCTACCTCAAACAACTTATCAAAGCTAGGTAGAGTCAGAACAGGTGCAGTACACAACTTCTCCTTCAGAATAGCAAAACTATTTTCGGCTTTCTCTCTCCACAGAAGCCTACCTTTCTTCATATACTCTGTAATCGAGGCTACGATAGTGCTAAAATTTTTAATAAATCGCTTATAAAAGGTAGCCAACTTATGAAAACTCCAAACTTCACGAATTGTTTTTGGAGTAAGCCACTCTCTGATGGCTTTCACCTTCGTCTCATCCACATCTATTCCCTCAGCAATAATAATAAACCCCAAGAATAACAATTTATTAGTCAGAAAACTGTATTTTTTAAGATTCACATACAGCTTACTAGTTTGCAAAACTGTCAACACTTCCCTCAAGTGCATCAAATGATCATCCTCAGTCTTATTATAAATTAGGATATCATTAAAATAAACTACAACGAATTTGCCAATAAAAGATTTCAAAACCTGATTCATAAGCCTCATAAAAGTGCTCGAAGCATTAGAAAGGCCAAACGACATCACCAACCACTCGTACAACCCATCCTTTGTCTTGAAAGTTGTCTTCCACTCATCTTCGGGCCGAATACGAATATGATGGTAGCCATTTTTCAAATCCAGCTTCGTAAACCACTTAGCTTCGTGCAGTCTATCCAGCATGTCATCCAACCTAGGTATTGAAAACTTGTAACCCGCAGTTATCTTATTAATGGCTCTACTCTCTACACACATCCTCCAACTCTCATCTTTCTTAGGAGTTAGCAAGGCAGAAACAGCACATGGGCTCATGCTATCCCGAATGTGTCCTTTTTGCAGCAATTCTTCCACATTCTCCTTTAAAATCTCACTCTCCTTAGGACTCATCCTATAGTGCCGTAAATTAGGCAAACTAGCACCATGAATTAAGTCGATATGGTGCTGAATATCACGTATAGGAGGTAACCCATCTGGGATCTTTTCAGGCATCAGCTCACTAAATTCTTGCAATAAATGTCTAATTGCTTCAGGCTGCTAGTCCTCTTGTAATTCAGTCTCCGTGTCAATCGCTTGCTTTACTACCAGCACATGAATTTTCCTAGTCTTCTTAATTTCATATTCAAATTTCCTTGTAAGAGTAAGGAAATTATTATTTGCAACTTGTTTTGCTTTGTTCTTCAGGGGCAACAACGTATACTTCACCCCATCTTTTACCAGATTATACTGGTTACTCCTCCCCAAATGTTGAGCATCCACATCAAATTGCCACGGCCTCTCAAACAACACGTGGCATACATTCATATCTACCACATTACAATACAGCTCATCGTGATATTTACCAATGAAGAATGAAGTTTTACATCATTCAGTTACTCGAATGCTTTCTGCTTAAGAGTTTATCCATCCTAATGTATATGGGTTAGGATGTTTCTCCACAGGTATCCCCAGCTTCTTTACTGCATCCTTTCCAATGATATTTTTCATGCACCCACTATCAATAACCACAACAAAGATCTTCCCCAGAATAGTGCATCTGGTTCGGAATAGCTGATGACGCTGTCAATCATTCTTCTATTTTGGGGCTAACATCATCCTGCGCACCACACAGTTGATCTTTTCCTCTTCCTCATCTTGAAAATCTTCTTCATCGCCATCTGGTTCGCAGCAATATCTGTCTTCTTCCTCCTCTTTTCTTGCTGCCACGTTTACTGTATTTCTCTGAGAGCATTCATTAGAGCGGTGGTGCCCAGGCTGATTACACCTGTGATACTTAATCGCCTCTGGTTTAGGATAAGAATTCGAGTTTACAATTTTCTGTGACTGCAACCCCTTGTCCCTTACCTAGTTTAGAGGGCGCTTTTCTATCGCATTATCCCCTGATTTCGCTTTGCGTTAAAGCGATTGTTGAAGCCGCTCTGCTCCATGGAACTCTCTAAGCTACTGCCCCTATAATTTTCAAAGCCTATTTTACTTCATTCTTGTTGCATTAATTCTGCCTTCCTAGCCATGTTCTTAGCTTCAGTCAAATTTTGCAAAAACTGTACCCCAATTTTATCCCGATGAAGGGCTTCAACCCATCGAGGTATCTAGCTACCTGCTATCTCTCTGTTTCTAATAGATTATTTCGCTTTGCCAATCTCATGAATTCTGTCGTATACTCATGTACGGTTCGATTACCTTGCTGGCAACGCTGGTATTGCTGGAACATGATCTGCTCATAATCAGACGGAAGTAACACCTGCTTAAGCAACCTCCTCATTCTATTCTAGGTTCGCACCCTCTCTTTTACTTTTCGGTCCCTCCTATTCTGCAGTCTCTCCCACCATGCAGACGCACCATCTTTCAATCTACAACTACTAATTGCACCTTTTTCTCGCTAGGGTTTCTCATATAATCGAAGAATCTATCTACATCTGTAATCCAATCCATAAATTCTTCTACTCCCAAACTCCCATTAAAATAAGATATATCAACTTTTAATTTAAAGTCGTTACCTTCACGATTGTCGTAACGTCATTTGCCATCTCTTCTATCGCGATAGTCATAACGTCCTCCCTTCGAATTCCTCCATAACGATCCATGTCTTCATAATCAGCACGTCCTTCATCAGAAAACTTGTGCTCTTCTTCTTTCGAACTCTCGGAGAACAAAGGGTTATTCTGTCTGCGGACATGAACATGCCTATTGACAGGGTTATCGCGAGCAAAATCTACACCCGGCCTTCTATCATTCCGCCTATTCCAGTTCACATCAACGCCAAGACCATCAAATCGATCTGCTAATTCTTCAAACCGCTGCTCGATGCGATGAAGTTTGAGATCAATTCGTTGATCTATGTGTTCCATTAAACGCTGCTCCAAACGTTGCAACGTTTCGTCCTCAAGGATAGGGGCTCCAGTCTCCTGATCATCGTTACGAAGACCACCACTAGTCGCCATAGGCTCTGATACCACCTAACGCAGCGTTCAGGGAAAAATCAAGCAAATCTTGATTTGGGAGGAAAATCACGGATTCAATATTGATAAAAGTATATTGTGTCGTCCAAAAACGTTAATACAAGCTTAAGTAGGGTGTTAACTCCACTGACACCAAAACTAGCAAATTTTTAAAATTGCCACTAAAAATAAAAATAAATCCAAAAAATACTAAAATAATTCAAAAGACTATCTAAACGATCTCAGATCACCAAAATCCATCCTTAGTCAACGCTAAAGGTATTAAGTATTCATAAGACGACCGTTTCGCTTCAACCGACCGAATCTGAGCCCATTCTGACATCGTTGATTCCAAAGTTGAAAATTCTAGACAATTTTCTCGACTTTTATTGGGACTTCTGGCTATCCAATCGATCCAGAAACGCACTGCTAATATGCTCCGCATCAATCATGTTGTTGATAATTTTTTTGTGTATGACCAAATTCCGCTATCATCGACTAACTTTATCACAAGTTGACAATAAATAAAAAAAAATCGGGAATTTTTTTTTTTTTAATTTTTCAAACACTAGCGGTGTGAAATTCAGCGGAATGAATGGGCTCATTCACTTGTATAGTATTATTTACGTACGAAACCCATTAGGATAATGTCAAAGGAGATGAATCCTCTCAGAGATGAGGATTTACTGATTCAACAGGCAATCAGGAACATTTGAGCATTTCGTTCATCCTCCTCTTCAATTTTAATTTCGAGTTTTGCTTCCGCGAGACAAGTTGGGTGCTCCGACGGTTGGTTGACTGCGTGGAGTGGAGTCTGCTTAGGTTGATTTTTCTCGGAATAGAAAAAGATTAAAAATATGTTGAACGATTATGTTATCAAATTCTCAGAATCTGTTCTTGATAATACATTTGAATGAAAAATAATAATAGAAACAAAAGTTGATTCGTTGTTCCAAAATCAATTTTGAGAAACAAGACCAATAAAGTGAGAAGGCTTATATAAAGCTCTCACTTTGTTTCTCCGACCAAAAATAAAAAATAAAATAAAAAAAATGAAGCCTCATGAAAGAATGCTTGATCAGCTGGCGCCCCTCGCTGTTTCGCCGCTCAACTAGCCAATTGCGTCACCGCCGTCAGCCACCCTTGTGGCACGACTCCGTTGAGTTTTGTTTCATTGATCAGTTCCCTCGTCATCTCATCGTTTAGTACTCTACTCATCTCTTTCCCAAGGATCTCGCTCTAGACGGCCCTTGCCAACCTCGAGTGAGGATGGCCTTTGTCGATTTGGGAGAGGGTCAGCCTTGTGCGCCTCAAGCAATGGTCACCCTCGTCGATCAAGGGTTTCGTCTCGAGCATTTTAAAATAACTTGGACTGGCTCAAAGCATTTTAAAAAATAAAAAGCATCTATTTTTTTTTAAAAAAAAGCACAAATAGGAATATACAAAAAAGAATGTATTATGTAAATACGCTAATAAATCCATAAACAAGTTTAAATGCATGATTAAACATCAAACAATCGAGAAGCGAGATGGTAACAATATGGGTAGAATTTGAGTATTCTGGATGAAATTTGGAGATTCCATAATTGGGTATTGGGCTTGGAAACACACAACTATTATGATTTTAGAATGAAAAATAAGAATTTCAGGCCTAGGCTCGAACCAGCCTAACATAGACCAATTTAGTTCAATCCGAACCGGGTCAATCTTGAATTGAAGTTAGTTCTAATTGAATTCTGAAGCTGATTTTTTTTTTTTGGTCAGAGAATTCTGAATCTGATTGGTTGATTGGCCTAGTTTGTAATTTGTTCTTCGAACTATATTTGTGATTGACTGAACCCTTTTTGACTCTCAGAAGAATTTCGTATTTAGGGTGAGTTATGTTAATCTTCATTCGACTTTCCGTCCCCCCCCCCCTCCCCCCCCGCCCCACCCAAAAAAAAAATATTTCATTCAACTTACAAAAAAAAGGGGCAAAAATGTACCAAAAGTTTTAAAACTTGTGGAATCGAGTCATGAAATTGCGAGAAATGCAATCAAACCCTAAACTTGTCAGATTGGTGCAATGGAGTCCTTCCGTTAACACCATTAATTTATTTAACAAAACATGTTGACATGCAAGGCCAAGCCTGTGAGGCTAGGCAATTGTTGCCCGTCGTCGAAAGGGCTGGCTTGAGGTCGTAGGCCCTAGGCAAGGTTGATCGGTTCTCACTAACCTCGGGTGAAGCTCACCCATAGCTGGGTTGATGAAACCCAGAGTTGGGCGACGCCGAACCTCACCTAAGGCCGACGACTCGCCTAGGGCCTGTGACCTCAATCTGGCCCCTTTGGCGATCGGTGGCGGTGATAGCGCCACAATAGCAAGACCCAGCCTTGCAGTGCCTTTTTTTTTTTGCCTTTCTTTTTAAAATTTAATTTCAATAAGATTTGTAAAAGAAAATATAAAAAATGCCACGTGAAAAAATATAAATTAATGTACGAATGTCACGTCATCATATTCGGTTACAAAGATTGACAGTATTAATGATAGAATTTGATTGCATCAATTTGATAGGTTTTAGGACTTAATTGCACTTTTAGTAAGTTTTAGGACTCAATTACGCTTTCGTGATAAATTTTAAGGACAAAAAGAAATAGAAATGCAAAAGAGGTAAAGAAAAACAGAGGGAGATTTCATGCAAAGGCAAATTGGGGCTTCCAGATTTCCTAATTCCTGATGCAAGTACTGAGTACTGAGTACAATACAAAGCAAAAACTAGTTCCTAGATTCCAGGTCTGTTATGCTACCAACAACAATTCGTCGATCTGGGTCAACTGGACTAAATGCTTATCACAGATGCCGAATCCTATTGGAACCATGCATTCAATGGCTGTAATTAATCCGATCAGTTGAGGCGAAAGTGTTCGCTCTAGGTGCTGCACTGCAGTCATAATTTTGTGAGAGCCAAAAGGAAAGTGACTGGCCTCATCTCTTCTCTGGCCGCTTCTTCATCTAAAATCCTTGCATAGTTCTCAAACAGGCCATCCACAATTCCTTCACCAAAGTGGTGAGAGATCATGGGCTCTTGGATGGCCCTCACCGTGGTCGCCACCGCCGTTCCGTAGCTCTCCCCGTCTTTCTCCTCCCTCTCGAGTTCGAACGTCTCAAAGCGGTCCAACCGGAACGACCCCTCTCTCTCGATCTCGTGCTCCATTTCATCCCTGGAAGGTGCATAGAAGTGCACGTCGTAGGAATCTAGCTTCTCCTCTTCCACTTCCCCCTTGAAAGAATCAAGAAACAATTGAAACTTGCCGAAACACATGCGCTAAAATAGAAAAGAGCTCGAGGTTGCCTTAGGAATTGAGGTTACCTTTTCAACTAACATGGAGAGACTCCTAGAGAGGAGCTCCCAGAAGAAAGAGTTGCCCCTATCAACATGGTCTGCGCCCCTTCTGCCGAGCAAGATCAGCACCATTCTGCCTCCGGACACCAGCTCTTCGGATCTCAACCGGAGGAATGATGTGAAGTCCTCTTGGAACTGCCGCAAGTAAGCTTCGACCACACAGGGAGGGCTGGAATCAGAGATGTAGATGCTGCCCTTGTTGATCCGTCCTCCGTTCTTCTCATCACAGAGTGCTGGAGGGACCTGAAAAAAGAAGAAGAAGAAGGAAAAATATACATGGGAGTCGGGCATTTTGTGAGGCAGAGTCCATCTAGGACAGGTCGATTTCGCAATGCCTCGTATTGATCTGATGATATGATGTTTCTTCCATCATTTGCTGACTGTAAGTTAAGTACAACATGCCTTTATTATCGTGAAAAATGTCATTTAGAAGCAACACCAAACACATAAGCGTGTCCTTTTCTTTCTCGGTGGTACTTTTCGTCCCTTTCATTGGCACAATTGTTCCACTGACTGGTGTAAAAATGGGGCTCAGCTCAATCAGGATGTGAAGCTCTTAAAAAAAAATTCAAGATTCTTCTTGAAATGGCATAAAAAATGGGCGTTGTGACAAGTGAGGCTCTCTGCATGACCCAAACAGGCAAAAAAAAAAAAGTGAGGGAGAGGATGGAATCTTGTTACCCTTGAGAGCCAGTGCAAACTGTAGGATGAGTAGACAAAGTGCAAGCATTTGTTGGGGAAAAGCCTTCCATAAAAGGACCCAGGATGAGCCGCCATGTACAGAGGAGGATGGCCAAGCCCGCCGTCTCTCCTCCTTGCCTCCCTGAGCTCTCTGTGGAAATCTGGCAGGGCCTTGAAGATGGAGTTGAAGTCATTGGTGGGAAGGTCATTGAGGTAGACCCTGAACTCGGGGGCTGGGCTCGTGACCCTCTGGCTCGTCCCTTCCACTGCCTCGATCACATCCCTGATGATGGACAGCGTGTTGGGTCCCGAGGAACACCCCAAGTCGGCTATCCCAATGCTCTCTGGCACAAGACTCAGGTACACTTGCTGCACTGCCTCCATGGTTATGCTCTTCACCATATCAGATGCCTTCTTCTGTGCAGATAAGAGGAGAGAGACGGAGTTACAGAAGTGAATGAAAAAATCAAATCTTGAGGCATGGAAAAGAAGTATTATCTTGAGAAAAATAGAGAGACCTGAAGCGAAGAGTTCTTGGCATAGCTCGTGTTGCCAACACCTCCTGTCATGTGGAAGACCTTCTCCACATCCATGATCTGGTTGGGCAACAAGACAGAGGAAAAAGGTTCCCTCTCCTTTTGATTATCTGAAGAGAGCTTGAAGAATATATGGTGTCCTATGCGCTCACTCTCTTTACAGAGACAGAGAGAGCAGTCGCAATGATGCAGCTTGCTCTCTTCACTTGTTTTTCTAAAGATATATTTATTTGGTTATCATGGTGGTTCAAGATGCATTTAAACTCTAGTGTCATGATGATAGTCCATGATGATCATAACTTTGTGGCAGGGGGGCCTTGAACGAGCCATCTCTCTCTCTCTCTCTCTCTCTCTGATTCTTAAGAATGGACCCTGTAAAATTAATGCTCCATTAGTGGGCAGCTCAATGCATGGCTTTGCTTTTGTGGGCTTCTTTTTTCAGTTGTCCGTTTGGTTTTAGAAAGTAGGAAACTCTGCACAAGTGAAGATCCAAAATAGGTTTTTAAAGCTTGGGGAAAATGTCGGTTGGCTTCATGGGACAAAGTCGTCAATCTGTTTTTTTGCTTTGATCACTGCAGACTCACAGGGGGAGATGGATACCATTGTAATCTTCTCCATCACAGGAAACACACTCGGCAAAGCCTTCCATTAGAAAGTTTGAGCAAGCAAGAGTTTAGGAAAATCCATGCCGGGGTCGATCAGATTGTTCTGGCACGTGCGTGGCGCGGAGCTTCCCGGTGCGGGGAATTTTGCCGTATCGGACTTTTGTTACGTGATCAAACGAGGAGGGAAATAAAAGAAAAGAAAAGAAAAGAAAAATTAATCATTCGGAGGGTCTAATCTAAGAGCAGAGCATGAAAGGTAGCGCACGCAGAAAACAAGTGCATTGTCGCCCACTATCTTCCTTTTGACCCAATTTGCCAAAAACTCTGTGGCGCTCGAACAGTGCCTGCCATTCGCTACCCTGGAGAAGAATCTGGTACTGAGCTTTGTCCAATCTTTCTTCTTTTGACTTGAAGCCGATGGGGGGAAAAGAGATGGTGGTGCGTTCAATTAGTTCCGAAGCAAATGGTTCCTGTCTTGTACTGAAATAGGAGATCTCATCATTGTTCCCACTCAGTCCATGGCCCCCCTTTTTTCTTTTTGAGTCCATCAAATCGGGGGTTGCCTTCGCCGTGTGGGGAAAAGAATCTAACTCGGATCAGAGGGAGTGACTCAATGCCCTCCTAAAAAAAAAAGAGGAAGCAAAGACAAAATTTTATTAGTATTAATCGACAAGTAACAAATTTAGTCAATAACAAAATTTTGGTGGACAACTGAATTCATCGATTGTAAAAAAGTCAATCGACAACTTGGAGAAGTCATCGACAGCAAGCAATCGAATCCAAAATGTAATGCCGGGTGTGGTTATGTTCATTGTGGTCGTTTTAGGATTTCTGTGGCTCTTGTGGACAAGTGGTGTCATAACATCTTGTGACCGCAAGTAGGATTAATGAGTTATTCGTTCTAAAGATAAGATTAGGGAGTTATCTTTACAACTTTGTTTTATCTTTACTCTTTTTTTTTTTCGTAATTTAAACGGATTTATGCGATAGTCTCTGGGCTTTGTAAATTTAGATTTCTTGCCATTTACTTTCTTTTCCAAAATTGACCAATCACCCTTCATATCATTCATTTTGTCAATATTACATTTTATCGATATCTTTTGGCTAAACATCTTTTTGGCACGCCTGATGGGACACATTTTGTTGATTCGGGGAGACTATGATGGCAATAACTATAAATCAACAATACTCCGCTAATGCTGCTGACAACAATAATCCAATGCCACAACTGGCGATGAAGTTGTTGCGCTGTCCTTCCCTAAGCCACATATCATATTTAATTAAGGCGATTATCATCAATGTCGTGAATGATGTTATCTCGAGGCCAGGTCGTTCGCTCAACCAGCACTATTCAAGCCAGTGGGTAGTAGGGTACGTCCCTAACCCCTCTTTTTAATGATGCTAATAGTGTTGGTGAGGACAACCAAATTGGTGACAATACTTTGGCAAATTAAATTGGGCAACAAGTCGGTCAATTGCCAAATGTTGAAAATGTAAGGACAGCGGCTCCATTGATAAAATACAATGTAAATGTTCCTGTTAGGCTTAACATGCCGATCTACGTAGATGATCCCACAGAGTAGCATCCTTGCTTAGGGGGCAACATGGCCGATCAAATCCACGATACAATTTGAGGAAGAAGTGACATGGACGTCATCATACCTATTTACAGGAAACTACGTCGCGAACGTGTCGACTATCAACCTTTTTCAATAGATTTCAAAATGCCCGATTTTGCCATTTTTGCTGGCGAAAATGAACAATAAATCAGCAAATCCATTGTTAAAATTTACAGCCCATCGTGGGGAAGTATGGGCAAATGAGTTTTTACAACTCAAGTCATTTTCTCTGTCTTTGTCAAAAACAGCTTTTACCCGGTTTACTAGTTTACCGCCTAATTTGATGTGCAACTGGGCAGAGAAAGCAATATAATTCCATTCTCAATTTTATAGAATAATATCGTCTGTTTAAGAAGGCCGCGAATAAATGCCTTACTTTGCTCTTAGAAAAAGAGTTCGTGAGTTTGGCTTTCGGTATATTGAAGTTCAATCTCAGAGAAAATTCAGGTTTATTTCAATTGGCACTCAGTGTGTGTAAGCATGATTAACTTATTAAAGACTAGGGCCACCTTAAAATTTTGCATGATTTTAATGGAAATTTACGAGTCAGAATATGAATGACCTCCCTCGAACGACAAATATTGAAATAAATGTGGCAAATATGATGCTCAACGAGCCTTACGTATGTTGATTCTTAATTAAAAGTAAAAGTTCCCACCATTCTCTTTTTGTATTTATGTATGTATTTTTCTCAAATTTTTTTCTTCTGTTTTTGTTTCTATATCTATATAAAATTTATATATATTTCTTGCAAGAATAAAAGAAAATATAATGGCGAGAACCAAAGACATTCAAGTTTACTCGTTCGACATTAACGAGTTGAACAGAATCTTCAATTAACTCTTAAAAGATGGCCTAAACTGCCGTAATGTTAAATTATCTTGAGTTGAGAAAATTTAGCAAACAAAAAATATAGCAAAGCGGCACCATTCATAGAGCCACAACACAGCTAACTCTAATATTTAAAAGAAAATAATTTAGGAGGCAATTCGATAGGGTAAAATCAAATTTGCCGGTGCAAAGGGGCATACGATGACCATGATTATTTAATTTAAAAGAATCGAAAGATTGACTAATCATTCAGATTTTTAATTTTTACCGACGTGTCCATGACATTTTTTTTAGTCTTACTAATGTATTTTCTGCATTTGTCACCCTCGGTCGAGTCACGTGCCACATAACTTGAGGGAATGAAAAATTCAACGCTCGGTATTTTCATACCTTAGTAAAAAGTTTGTGAATTTTTTTTTGGATTGATTGAAAAGTGAAAATACTTTTACAATTGTTACAGCCTAAATAACATTCGTGGGTTGCTTCTTTGTGGAATTAGGCCAAACAATTTTCAAATAACAAAATCTCAAGTGCAAATACTTGGATAATATTGGACTATATGTATATTCAAGATTCCCCTAGGGTTTGTCTAGGGATATACATCATTCGCACCCCAGCTCTCTTGAACCAGATTGCTCGTGGGTGGGATCCATACTCCCACCGAGATTGAAAGATTACACAGTTCGATCATTTCACCCCTCGCACAATCCATACTTTTTTCCCTTAAAAGATGCAATGTTGCTGGACACGTGTCAGCCGAGGGATGACCGACAGTCTCGACCATTTTTCTTGTGGTATTTTCCTTTGTAATGTGTTGAGGCCCGAAGAGGGGGGAGGGGCCAGCTTGGGGAGATGCATGAAATGGCCATTTTTTGCTTAACATGCGTGAATCCTGTGTGGAGACTTTGGTCCCCCTAAGTTTGGACCTTGCTAGTGTCATTTAGTGGACTTTGACAAGACTATCCATCAGGCTTGTAGTTATGTGGGCATGCTTGTCAAGAAAGAGGGAGGGAGGTGAGGAAGATAGGGTTTCGCTTTTTAGTAAAAAGCCACTTGATGCTTATCCGGTTTCGATTCCAAATCGATAGGGTTGTCCATTTCTCCAGATCTCAGATCTTTCTTTTGGATAAAATCGTGATACGATCGATTTGATGGTGATTTTCGAGCTCCTAATCGATTTGGATCACATTGGAAATCGGATTACATGTGCCCATTTTCGTAGCATGCTTATACTTGTTATCGTAGCAATAGGGTCGGAGAGGGACGGGGCGGAGGTTGTTGCTTCCCTTGCAATGTTTTGGCCATGAGGGTTAAGGACCGTTGTCTTGAAGGATTAATGGAGGTAGGTTTGATCATCACGTCGTTCTTTCCATAAGAGATATTAGGATGACACGTTGCTGCAGTAACAATCACATGGACTACTTGGTTAAAAAAAAAAAGTGGGGTTTGGGATTTCACAATTATATGAATAAGTGGTGAATCAAAATCTCTCATTATCAAATCAAGTTATACTGCTCTTACTGATTTTTTGTGTCTTGGCAAATCAACTTTGGTGTACTTAGTGCAGAACGCGATTTTCGTGTTATGTCCGGATCCTCGATCATCTCCCTTGAGAAGGGACATGACATCACAACACAACACTATTGTCCGGTCCGAATGTCACTACTTGGTTGGACATCGACTAGCCGTTTCCCGCGTTCTTGGGATACCTGTTTATACACCCTTTTCAATGCCGCTGTTCCAGGGATTTTTTATTTGATCCTCCGTCACGGAAGCTCGTATCTTACTTTATAAAATCATAGTCACTCGTCACGTAGACGAGGAAAGTAAGAGGTTAATGCCAATACCTGTTGAAAACATGTCCCGTATTTGAGCTTGAAAAAGAACTTTGCTAATTCAAGTAGGTTTTCTATTTTCAATAGATTCACTAATTGATGGTTTTTCATAGTTGGAGAAGGTTTCCTATTTTCAATCCACCCCTTATCTATAAATAAGAAGCGGATGTTCTTGGTGAAGAGTATCAAAGGCGAGTTTTTATTAGTGAATTACATCCCTAGTGTTTTAAGTCAATGAAATCTTATGAGTAAGATTCGTTAATTTTTGTGTGAGATTGAGAGATTATTCCGTAAGGAATCGTGGGATTAAACACTGCTTGAGTTATTGGATGTAATTGAGATTTAAAAACATTGAAAGCGTTTGAGTGACTCGACTGTAATTTGTAGTCTCTATCGTATCATTTGTTCTATAGTAAAATTCGTTGCTATTCTACCTATGGGCGAAGGTCTCTAAGACCGAACCACGTAAATCTAGTGTCCAATTGATTTTTGTGTTATGTCTATTTTTTTTTGTTCGATCGCTTACTTCGCACAACAATTGATATTAGAGCCGATGATTGACTAGTGGGATCCTTATATGTTACGGTATTTTGTAAATACCTCAAGAGAAAAATCTCATGATTGATGCTTGTTTTGGGGGAAAAATAATTACCATCACAGTTGATCTGGCGAAAAAAAAAAAACCATGGAAAGTTAGTCTAATAATGTGAGTCTGGCGAGAAGAGACCATGAACGATTGGTCTAGAGACGTAAGACAGAGACCATGGATGATGCAATCCCAAATTAGCAACAGACGTTAGTTAGTTGGGATGCATAGTTGCGGGTGCATTGGAATGACTTGGAGATTTAAGTTGAGATAAGTTAATACAGAATGATATTTGAATTAAAAGAGGAGCAAACTTAACACTGGAGCTCGCATGTGAGGAGAAAAATATTTGGATGCATGTTTGAGTTACTTAACAGATATTCCACATCGAGGGCTTAACGTGGTGTTGAGCCGTTAATATATCATATTTGGTCTATAACTCAATAACTTAAGTTTTTGAACGAAAATGAATCCAATTGGATATGTTGATGAGTTAGTACTTGAGTTCCCTCTTGGCGATCTCCCCAGACGAATGTATTGGACTTCTGTTATGCGCTTCCAACAATATCAAATGGTGCTTGTCGATGTATAATTATCTTTTACTTTACATGACGAACTCCTAAGTAAAGTCGATTTTTGTTTCCCCAAGATGTTATGGGACTAAAAAGGACGGTGGAAATGGAACTAATGACGCAGATGAGTGAACTTTGGAGATTTTGAGTGTCCACTACAGGTTTAAAAAAGGAGGGGCACCACAAATGCAACATATAAGCAAGTATTTTGTACAGGGGAGAAAGCAGAACCGTTGAAGAGTTTTCTTATATGTTCTTTAGTGAAAAATGAAAAAGACTGAACTTTAATACCCTTCGATTTCCATCTTACACAATTTTAGTGGAAAATTTGATAAAATTGAAAAGTTTATGATTAAACACATGAATGAAAAGTTTATTATTAAATATGTAATTTTTTCCAACAGTAAACAAGTACGATTTTGCTGAGTCGTTAAGAAAATATTTCTTTTTCACGAAAATAGAATTCGAAAAAAGTATGTTAGTTCTCGACATATTTACGAATTTACAGACTCTAGGTTAATTTTCAAACGTTGAAGGTAATTTGGTAATAGTATTTGTAAGGTAAGTTATTAACAAGTTACTTGAAAAAAGTTACTAGTGTTTTTTTTTTTTACACTGACCGACCGACACTTAAAAAAAATTACCAATGTGAAAATTATTTCATATTTTTTGACCTGGAATAATAGAACTCTACATGCAAACAAATTTTCTAAGAGTATGTTAAGGGGCGTTTGATTTAGAGTTTGAAAGGGAAACTTTCTTGCAACATTAAGCATCTCAAAATAGGTAAACATGATATCAAGAATAATATTTTTATGTTAGATATATTGTATATAGGATATCAAGGTTTTCTCATATGTTGTATGTATTTACATTTATACTCTTACTTGTATGTAAAACTATATTGGCCTTGTCCCTGATGGTAAATCAAACATTCCGTTTGTCTTTTTCTCACTTTCTAACATTTTAAATCACCTCAAAATTTTCAACTATTTGGTTTGACTAATAGGCTAAAAACTAGGATCCAGATCGCCTGCCCTTTTCTTATAAGGCCAGGCGCCTCCCCTTAGGATTCGGGCCATCCGTTTTTGAACGGACAGTCCAAATCTATTCTTTTTAGGGAGTAACTTTTTGAGTTTTGAGTCTTTTTTTAGTAATGATCATGGCTGTCTATTCATAACACGGACGGTCCGAATTTCAAGGTTAGTAACTGTACTTTTGAGGAAAGGGCAGGCGATTCATTTCCAACCAACCAAACAAGGAAACATTTTCCGCCTCTGAATTATCATATGACAGCGGCACGTGGCGAAGAAACTCGACTAAAATGAAGAATACTAAAAAGATCCGTACATAGAATCAGTCGAGATTACATCGAGCGGACTCCTTGTTTGATCGATCATGCAGCCGGTGCATGAAATATTTTGTCCGGCGAAACAGGAGTGATTGCAGGCTTGCAGCAACTTGTAGAACAAGTCTGAAGATCCATGTGCAATTAAAACCTCAGAATTTCTTCATAGGAGTAATTAATAATACAAGGGATCTTTTTTCAGGTGCTTTGGTGACCCATTGATTATGTCATAAGTGGGTGACGGTTGACTTCAATGGCCCAATCAGATTCTTCTCTTTGGAATTCCAACTTATACATGGCAGCCAGCCATCATGGTAACTAACTTAGGTGTGCTTTTACAACTTGTACATATAAAAAGAGAGCGACAAAGAGCATGTCAATTCAATGTTGACATTCATTCTCTATATGCTAGGGTAGGTGCAACTTCCATATCTTCGTGAGGATAACAAACTAAAACATAACTTGATACCAACTCCGTTTAAAAAATTCTCTCGGCCCTAATCAGAGCGCGAAATCTTGTGCAGCTCGAAATATCGATCGCCGGTGATCACAGTCATAACTGATGAGCGGTCGATGGGCAAATGATCAACGGCCACGGGTCACATGAGGTCCGCACATGGGTCTTCGCAAGCTCTTTGGATTGAGCAATACAGATCCTTTTAGAACTTCATTCGAATTCACCAGGTGGCGAGTTCATGTGGTGGTTGACCAGGCTCCCATTCGACCCCAATCACATAAATCCAACTTCCGAACATTGGGGAAGATGTCAATATGGGATGAGGATGAGGGGGTTGGAATCCCCAATTTAAAAAATTCTCTCGGCCCTAATCAGAGCGCGAAATCTTGTGCAGCTCGAAATATCGATCGCCGGTGATCACAGTCATGACTGATGAGCGGTCGATGCGCAAATGATCAATGGCCGCGGGTCACATGAGGTCCGCACATGGGTCTTCGCAAGCTCTTTGGATCGAGCAATACAGATCCTTTTAGAACTTCATTCGAATTCACCTGGTGGCGAGTTCATGTGGTGGTTGACCAGGCTCCCATTTGACCCCAATCACATAAATCCAACTTCCGAACATTGGGGAAGATGTCAATATGGGATGAGGATGAGGGGGTTGGAATCCCCAATTTAAAAAATTCTCTCGGCCCTAATCAGAGCGCGAAATCTTGTGCAGCTCGAAATATCGATCGCCAGTGATCACAGTCATGACTGATGAGCGGTCGATGCGCAAATGATCAACGGCCGCGGGTCACATGAGGTCCGCACATGGGTCTTCGCAAGCTCTTTGGATCGAGCAATACAGATCCTTTTAGAACTTCATTCGAATTCACCTGGTGGCGAGTTCATGTGGTGGTTGACCAGGCTCCCATTCGACGCCAATCACATAAATCCAACTTCCGAACATTGGGGAAGATGTCAATATGGGATGAGGATGAGGGGGTTGGAATCCCCAATTGGCATAGCCTTGCAAGGCTATGCCACTGACATAAGATTTGCCAAAAAGAGGATTACAAAAAGGATGGCATTCTATGACTAAGTGACAAGGGAGTTGAACCACTCTGAATTTAGATCCTCAAACCCTAATGCCTGTCCTCGGATCCTCTCCCTAAAAACAATCTCCAGCTGATGCCAATTTGAGAGCTCTGAGGTTGAAATCAAAGCGAGAGAGAGAGAAAGAAGATCGTATCAGTTCCTTGACTATGGTGAAGAAGACGGTCTTAAAGGTTAGTATCCCATGCCAGAAATGCAAGAAGAAGCTCCTAAAAGCTGTCTCTGCATTACATGGTAAGTTACGAGCTCCCATTTCATGCACCCTTCTTGCCCTAATTCCTTGCTTCTGCCTATTTAATTTTCCAACAGTTTCTCTTCCAATGCATTCTTTAATTTGAACGTGCGTTCAGAGTCGAGAAAATGCTCGCTTTTCCTGTTGATTTTCGCGTCCCGCCTCCGCATTATCATATGGTACCGTGCTCCTGAAACATGAAGGAACTGAATTTTGAAATCTCTTATTGCTGTTTCATTTGGCAAATTTTGATCTAGATGATGCTTGATGGCTTAACGGATTAGTAATTTGTGAATGCAGGCGTAGATAAAATCGAAGTGGACTCTTCCAAGGGGACGTTGACGGTGACGGGAGACGTGGACCCTTACGATGTCATCCTCCGGGCGAGGAAAGCCGGCGAATGTGCCGAGGTCGTGAGCATCGGTCCTCCTCCTCCGCCGCCTAAGCAAGACGGGCAGAAGAAGACGGAAGAGAAGAAGGCCGAGGAGAAGAAGCCCGCGGAGAAGAAGCCCGATGCGAAGGCGGCGCAGATCCACACTCCCTACGATTGCCCGATCTGCCAGCAGATGGCGGTCGTCCACGTGCCGAGATGGGAAGAGCCCGATCCGTCCTGCTCCATCATGTGACATCCCATCTGCGTTGGAGAATCTGTCAATATCTGTGATTTGGCAGACGGGAGATAGGAGACATTTTAGCCATATTATTCTTAGCTACAGGCGCTTTTCTTGTTTGTGATCATACAATTGGAATCCAATATTTAGTTTCAGATAACCTCCAAATCTTATTTCAAAATGGAATAGATTGTAAAATAAATGAAGTAAAGAACTAGAGTTCATCATGGTTGCAGTTCAGCTATGCCCCAACTCCTAAGCCGGATAACATAAAGATCTATTAGAGATGGCGGCATATGAGATGGAATTCGTATTTCACGTCCAGTCTCGACTATATGTATCGACACGGCCAGTTTGGCCAATTTGAGTTAGTCATATAGTCGGCCATGTCGTGTCTTGGCTTGTGGTCAACCGTGTCCGATTTAGCTTTCTACTCGCGTGGGAGAGCTTGAGCGATGAATGTGCTCATTCGCTAAACATTTGTACTTACTAGGGCTGAGCAGAAAAACCACAATCCAACCAAACCGGATCAGACCGTATCCAACCGGTTGATTTTAGATGGTTTTTAGTGAGTACGGTACGGTTCTCCGTTTCAATTTTCCAGAATAGATTTTGAGTGCAAACTATCCAACCGGCCCATGAACCGGCCCCCTTATAAACTTTGATATGTTATGGTCGAATCTATTAAGCAGTCACAGTAGAGGTTGCTCTTATTTGCTTTCTCCTTACTCCTGTATCGCTTCAGATGCAATTCCAGACTCCAGACTACGCTACTTTGTTTTTTTTTTTTTTTATGCCGACAATGTATAGAGGCACGTCTAGAGCTATGTGAACTTATCATTTGAGTAACAAAAGGCCTATTTCTGCGATTCTACTTCACTTGGAGTGACAGATTTTGAAAGAAGTATGATTATTGATCATACAGTAAAAACTAGGTTGGCTGTTCCTCAAGATTGAGAATGAAATGTGGTATGAATGCTTAGTAGGATCATAGTAGATATAGTCATCAAGATGCATATTAATATGCAACTGCTCCGTAGCAACTCCACTATGCTCGACCAAACCATCTTCATTAAATTGTAGATGTGAATTGACATTTCGCACCTTTGGAATTTCACAAGGAGATTAAACATTTGGTATAATATAGGGATTATTAACAAGTCAGAAGCAAAACACTAGCCCTGGTAGTTTCATTCCACCATTTTTCAAATCCCACCCTCAAAAAAGTTAAACAAACAAGCCTATATTTGAGTTTTATCTCTACATTTATCTCCCAGAAAGGATGAAGGGCAATTCAACATGCAACCAATGAAATGTAATCGAAACACAACCGAAAACCGGACCAAACCGATGGTTCTGTTGGTTCACGGTTTACATTTTGCGGAACCGATTCCTAGCGGATGATTCTCGGTTCTAGGGTAAAATCATCCATCCTATGAACCGAACACCCCTAATACTTACCATTCCTTTTCCATGGACAAAAACAAGAGTGGATTTTCAATTCCCTCTTGACCGTGTGTTTCTATTTTCGTCAAAAAGGAAATTTTCTTTTCACATGAAAGGGAGGTATATAACTTCAGGATAAAATTTCAAATCCAACAAAGTAAGTAAATTTGAAAGTTATATAAACTTAAGTAAATTTGAAAGTTATATAAACTTGGTACAGACTGTAGAAACTCGTTTATTCCAAAAAAGGATCTGTCACAACATCAAAGCACAATTGACAGTCAATTATCAAATCTTACAATTTTTAATATTGTTTATGATTTTTTTAATGTTCTTTTTTATTTGTTTTGGGCTGAAGGCTAAAGGACCTCCGGTCGACCCTCACCGACACTAGATGAGGGCGTTGTAGCCCTCACTTAGCCCTTGTTGTGGCTAGGAAAGCTTGCAGAGGTCCTGTGCAGCCCGTTGCCTAGATTTGGGGAGGGTTGCAGCGCTCAGATTAGGCAAGGGTGCCAAGGCACTCCCACGCCCTTGGCAAAATAGAAGAAGTAAAGAAAAAACAAGAAAAGAAAAAGAAAGAATCTCTAGAATATTATTAAAAGATATCTACATTAGCGCCACCCATTCCTGGATATGTCAAGTAGGACGGTAGACATCCATGTCAGCAATTTTCGGTTCAAACTTACTAGATAATGTCAATTGATATAAGTACAATAGATTTAGGACAAAATTGGTCAAATTAAAAGGTTTAGAATTAAATTGATATCAATACAACATATTTATGAATTCTTTGTTACTTTTCCCAACATTAGACCACACAATAAACAAAAATTTTACACCAATGATTTTATTCGCCTTTGATTCGTGAACTGTAACTACTCACTCTCTCATATCAATTGGCATATAAAGCTACATTTCTTTTTTCATGCCATCATTATAATTGCTCAAATGTATAGAGAAATACACTAGAAGTGGCATAACTTTTGTACTGCGTTCACTTAAGTGTCATAACTTTTAAAAAGTGTTCACTTGAATGTCAAAGGTGATGTGGTAGCTAGAAAAAGGTGACATGGGCATCGTAAAATCTGACGTGGCGCCAGCAAGGCGATTTTTCGAAATATTTTATTGTACACATAGAAATTTTTATAATTTTCTTATTTTTTTTTCTAAATTTTCTTATTTTGAATATTTAAAAAAAAAACAGAGAAACCCTTGGTTTCTCACCGACCGGTGGGTCATGACCAACCACCACTGGTCCGCCTAGGAGCTAGGATCGACTCGCTCTGGACCGGTGAGGCTGCGACGTACCTCGGCGACGGCAATCACGACCTTAGGTGAGGCAGGTGAGGGCGCGAAACCCTCGCTGACGAGGGCCTCGTGCTAAGGGTGTCAATAGGTCAGGTCATCAGGTCGGGTCTTCATAATACCTGACCCGACCCGACCCGACCCGAAACATATTACTTTGCACACTTGACTTGACCCAAAACAAGATAGGTGGAACATGACCCAAACTACCAGGTCAGTCCAGTTCGGGTCGCGTTTTGTGTTCGTTTTTTTTAAAAAAAATTATAAATATTTATAATAAAAAAGAAATCCAAAGGACGTGACCGTGAGAATTTCACAATGCAAAAGAATATGTAAAGAAAGTGAATTTTAGATATATGCAACTTGCAAAGCATTTGGCAATACTTTACCCACAAAAAGAAAAAGAAAAGGGCATTTGTCAATGCATGATAACATAATATACAAAGGCACAAAATATATGTTGGTTCACTCACAGATTGACAGAAGAGGTGGATGTTTTCCTTGTCCACCAATTGAGCAGAGAAGGATTAACACTTAATAGATCCTATGATCCAATACAATCAAGTTTTCAAATCTCACATTAACTTCCCAGATCATAATCCAAAGGAATCATAACTCTTAGCTAAATGACGATCATCGTCGCATACACACACCCCCTCCCCTCTTCCCCACACACCCCCCCCCCCCCCCCCCCCAAAAAAAAAAAAAAAATCAAACACAAATCAGGGAAAGGAAAGAAGAATAATTGAAGCCCTTCTTTTCCTCAAGTAATTCTATTGCAAACCCAGAATTGCAGGATGAATAATAGAACTCCTCGAGTCTAGTAAAAAAGTGAAAAGATAAGCACACTCTAGAAAGTTTGAGATGATTCCACATTCAAGGACATATGGAGTACACATTAAACTTTACCAGATCAATTAAGCGTTCACCATTTGCATAGATGAAAGAAAATGACTGATTTTTTTTTTTACTTGAAACAAGAAAGCAATTTGCAGCACGTACAGTCCTCCGTCCACGAATAACTTCAGTAACTGAGCTAAGTCTCAGTTGCTTTTACTCTTGGCCTGAGTACCAAATCAAAAACTTCTCATCCTGAAACAGAACACTCATTGTTAGTGTTGGGTGCATGCAGCGAAAGTCCGGTATTTTTCACCTGAGTAAATCGCTAAGAGGAAGCCCAAGTCCGAACCCATCAATATATACAATCAGACCCATATTCACTCAAAAACTTAAGCCAATGAGTTATAGGTTAACTTGGATATATTAACTGCTCAATACTACATTAATTATACCACATTAATTCTCTAATGTGAAATTTATCTAACATAACTCACACGTGCATCCTAACAATCTCTCCCTCACGTGTGATAACTCACACGTGCATCCTAACAATCTCTTCCTCACGTGTGATCTCCAGTGCTAGATTTGTGATCTAACACTGTATCCTAACAATTTATTCCTCACGTGATCTCCAGTGTTAAATTTGCTCCTCCTTAATCCAAGTATACTTCTGCACTAACTTATCTCAACTTGAATCTCCCCCTTAATCCAAGTATCTTTTTGCAACAATTTATCTTAACTTGAATCTCCATCAAGACCCATTGAGCCCACGTTGTTACACTACAATGTACATCGACCCGGAAACCGGGTTGGTTGAGATATCCAACGACACTACAATGTACATCGACCCGGAAACCGGGTTGGTTGAGATATCCAACGAAACAGGTTGGAGACCCACCAATCAACAACCAAGTCCGAGCCCATCAATATATTCAGTCGGATACACCTTCACTCAAAAGCTTAAACTAATGAGTTATGAGCTAACTTGAATATATTAACTGCTCAATACCACATTAATTTTTCAATGTGGGACTTTTCTAACATAACTCATACGTGCATTAGTTTTCCTTAACAAGTCACAAGAGAAGAAATTTTTATCCACTTAACTGAAGAATAAGCAAAAGAGTGCTGCTCAAGAAAGCCAACCTACCTAGCAATGCTCGGAAGGTATTACTTCTATGGAGAATAACCATGTAGCACTAAATAGAAGTAAAGGGGAAAGTTGGCCTCGGAGGCAACATTCTAACTTAAGAGCAGTCGTCAAGCACAACAATAACCATGAAACAGTTGGAAGAAAAGATCAGGTGCACTTTTTTCAAAATAAGATGACTTGAAGTTCCAGAATGTGATGTTCCTCGTCAAGCTCACATGGGTTGCTGAGCATTGGAGGCACCATAGCAACTTGATACTGCAGATTCTGCACTTTTGCCACGTTCCCCTGCCAATCTAGACAAATGACAAGAACAAATATTAGCATTTGCAAAAGTAAACTAGACATCAACTTGTTGCTTTGTGATAAGTAACTACTTAACTAGACATCAACTTGTTGCTTTGTGATAAGTAACTACTTAACTAGACATCAACCTGTAATTAACATTTTCTTCCTTGCTAATAGAAATTATGTAGCCTCAGATATAAAGTTGGGAAGATCAACATAATAATCCAGTAATTAAAAAACTGGAAAAAAAAAAAAAGCAAATGGCTCGCTCCACTTTCTCAAGTACTTCTTTTGACGATAGGACATAGCAAAAAGAGGCACATTTGTGCAGCAAATTCATCCCATGACAAGAGAAAGATTGGTTCAAATTGTTAATACCACTGATTACCTACCAGACATAGGAACGCGCGACACATCCAACTTCATCAATAATAAAGAGATACCAAGTTCGGCTCCAAGGTCAGAATTTGAAGACTCTGCATTAAATTCATGATCCAAGTGAATTCTATTAGACAAGAGTATAAATATTAAAGCAACAATATTTTCTCACCTTATTCAAGATTTTCAAGTTCTTCTAAGCCCTCCTCAATCGAAAATGGAAGTGATGTGGATCGTAGCTAGTCCTGACCACATACAAGAGCCTCTACCATGCTTGGACTCAATGAACTACGAAAGGCATCAAGTACATGACCTCCGGTGCTGAATGCGGCCTCTGATGCTACAGTCGAAATGGGTACAGCCAAAATATCTCGAACAATGGAAGAGAGGATATGATATCTCAACGAGTTTCCTTTCCACCAAGTTAAGATATCAAAGTCAGGGTTATAGCGCTCACATGCTTCCTCCAAATACTTATCCAATTCAGATTACTCTTCCAAAATTTGTAGTCTCGTTCTGCGAAGATACTTTGTAGTCATAAAGTTAGCACCAATCATAGGAGACTTTGACACACTTATTGTCCTTGTACTCTTTAATTACCAGTTGCCCTGGGGGCATTTACCAGTGCGAAATCGCTCATACAATGATGCCAGAGATGATGTTACTTTATCATGTAAAATTTTTGCCTCATTGCTTTCATAAGCATCATTAATCAACCATTTCACATATTCCCATTTATGTCGAGGGTCAAGTATACAAGCTATGAACAAAGTAAGATTGATGTTGTTACATTGCCAAAGTATTTGTCGAATTTTGTCTTCA
This sequence comes from Rhodomyrtus tomentosa, assembly GCA_028455895.1. NCBI lineage: Eukaryota > Viridiplantae > Streptophyta > Magnoliopsida > Myrtales > Myrtaceae > Rhodomyrtus > Rhodomyrtus tomentosa. Next base: position 11,829,226 of record JAPCWY010000002.1, on the reverse strand, counting down.
ACTTTTTGACCATTTCCCGCAAACTTATATCCTCATTCTCAAGATATTCATTAATCATCCTAGAAATCCCAACGACATCATTTGCCAAATCATTGCTTGTGATATAAGAAGAGGCTGAAACTTTTACAGTCGTGTCATAGAACAACTTCAAGAAAGGAACAACCTGACGGGCATACTCCCAATCATCACTAGTAGGCAACCCTTTTTTCCTTGGACAGTTCTTCTCCAAATTTGTTATCTTGAATTTTCAATGAGAAAAAAACTTTTTTAAACTTCAAAGCTGATTCCAACATTATATACGTCGAGTTCCAACGAGTCTCTACATCTAAACATACAGGACACTTGGACTCAATATTTTCTCATTCAATACAAGTCTTAAACCGACTTAACCTCGCAAGAGAAGATCTCACATAATGTACAACTCAACGTATTCTAACAACAGAATCTTCTATGTCTTTCAACCCTTCTCTCACGAACAAACTCAATATGTGAGCACAACACCTCATATGGAGTAGCTCACCCCTCAATGCCAGAGAGTTTTGTAAGTTAAATCTCCTGGTTAAGTATTGAATTCATAGATCATTTGAGCTTGCATTATCTACAGTGATAGAAAAAATGCTTTGAATCCCCCAACCACTCAAGCACTCTTCAATTGCCTTTCCTATTATCTCGCCGGAATGACCCAAGATTTGACAAAAACTTAAGATCTTTTTATGCAGCTTCCAATTAGCATCAACAAAATGCGCGGTGAAACACATGTAATTCATGTTTTGACAAGAGGTCCACGTATTGGTTGTTAAACAAACTCTAGGACATGCGTCGACAAAATATTTGATTAGTTTACGTTTTTCCTCCATGTATAAATTATAACAATCATGCCTCAAGTTGTTATGCGAGGGGATTAAGAATTTTGGCTGGATTCTATTCACAAACCCCCCGAAAACTCTCATGTTCTACGAGCTTAAAAGGTAATTCAGCAAGAATAAAAATGATTGCGAGTTCTTTCCTACTAGCATCTTGGTCAAATTTCCATGGACCAGATGAACTACCAACCCCAGGTTGACATGATGCATCTTTTTGCCTCTTCTCGACGCCCGCATATTGGTATTCCTTACATCTAGCCAAATGATGATGCGTTGAACTAGTCCCTTGAGCATTAGAACAACCAATTTGGGTCTCGCAATATAAACATTCAGCCTTTTCTAAGCTCATGTCTTCACATGAACTCCTTTTAAAGTGATCCCACATAGAGGATCTCCTCTTTCTACTTCTGATTTTAGGATCTGTATATGAAGACATCTAATGCACAAAAAAAAAATGACAAAAACAACTATATGCAGGTTAATAATCTTAGTAAAATTGTAGTCACATATACCAGCACAAGGCTTTGGACTAAATAAAGGGAAAGCACTTACACAAGCTGAAGATTTGAAGCTGCTAGACTATCTGGAATGGAACCCACAAGCTGATTATTGGATAAGTACCTACAAAATGCAATTAACAGAAAATAAGTGTGTTTACTTATATGTCTACAAATTTCATAGTTCTACAAACTTGCCCTAAATTCTAAATTTACACTCCACAAAATTTGCCAAAAGTTCAAATCAACCCAGCTCCCTTTCTCTTGCAGCAGCCCACCAAGCTATGAATTGATGGTCACTGCATGTAAGAAATGCCTCTACCTTCCTTCCCTTCTCTACACAAAATGTACAGATCAGAAACCACCCCTTAATGTCATCTTCCCGCTGCTGCGACGAAGAGTCGCCCTATACCGGACTTTTGAGTTTTGTCAATAGTACATGATAACTATGATACAAATTGAAAATCCCACGACGGGTGCAAAGCTCTTATGATAATCTCCGGCGAGAGCCGCTAACCTTCATCCCTCGGCCAAACTACACTACTCTGTTTTCTTCTACCGCAAGTATAAACTCAACAAAATTCATCACAATCCAACCTAAATGAGAAAGCTGAAAGAAAAAACAACGAAGGATTATATACCACTACAAGAATTTTACTTATTTTGTCTTCCAAAGCAGCCTCTGCTCCTTCCGAACAAATCGATTTCGGCTATAGCTAAAAGTTAAAAAAGAGTCTTGAATTAACAAAGAGAAACCTCGTATGAAATACATAATCAGAAACATACGTCGCACTAACCAAAGACAGAATGACGCAAGGCAATTTGGAGGAGGAGAAGAACTAGTACAGGAGAATGACTCCGATTTCGCGGAGGAAGACGACGACGCCAACGTCGAGTCTCTTCGTCAGCAAGAAATCAAGCCTTCCAACACCCAGAAGCGCGCCAGAGTAACTAGCGCCAGCAGAGATGAGAAGCACGCGTCGAACGGGAGCACTGACCTCGCCACAGCCGACACTAACTAACACACCATCTCATTAAAAAAAACCGCACAACTTGTACATAAAACCTAACAAGAAAAACAAGAAGAGGAAGACAAAGATTGACCCACATTGCAAGAACTCGATACAAATCCGAAAGAAAGAACCTCATGAGGACTTGAAAGAAGGTGGAATGCGAGCGATTTGCTTCGGCTCCTGGCCCAATCTGACAAGATCTTTCAACACCCTTCAACCCTTCTTCTCTTCTCCGCCCTTTCCCTCTCTCTCTAGAAAACTAAACAAAAATATTCACACGGAAAGGAGACGAACGAGACTCACCAAGTTTCGCAGGACAATCAGACAAAGGGCAACAACGACTAGGTTGATCGGCGGTTGCGGCTGCTCCAAAGTATGGCTGGGTCGTTCAAGCAAGCAAGGAGACCTCGACTCTCACCGATGGAAGAAGAAAAAGAAGCTGCGCAGTGTTTCTTTCCTTCGTTCAAGGTTTTTTTTTTTTTTGCTTGTTTGTCGTTTGGGGCCGCGAGGTTGGGCTTGTATCTTGTTTCGATCTTTTCATCTTGTTTTCGTGTTTGGGCTTGGTGTTACTCAAACACAAACAATTTGAAAACAATACCCGATTAATTTATTAGTACTTGAAACAATTTGAGGCCCGACCCAAAAAGCTAGGAATTATCAGGTCGGGTATCTTGTTTTGTTTGGACACCCCTACCTCACGCCCTCGCCGGCCTTGGCCTCGTGACGGCGGCCGCCTCACCCCACCGTCGCGGCCTCGCTAGCCCAAGGTGAGCTGACCTTGGCCCCTGGACCAGCCACCATCGAGAAACCAATGGTTTCTTCATTTTTCAAAATATTAAATAATAAAAATAAAAATAAAATCATCAAAATGAATAAAATTTTAAAAAAATTCATGTGGTACTCAGAAATCAATAAAATAATAGCATGTCACTCAAGTGAATGTTTTTCACTGGAATTACACTCACCTGAATGATTTTGCTTCGATATGGGTACTCAAGTGAACGTTTTGAAAGTTATGACACTCAAGTGAACGCCGTACAAAAATTATGGCACTTATACTATACTTATCCCCTCAAATGTCTAACGAAAAAATGCAATTAAAGTGCTTTATGTTTCGCTAAAGTTACAAGGAAGGCTATTCCTTTAGTTTTCCAAAAGCCCTTGTTTTCATTTTGAAATGAAAATAACATATATTATTAGATTTGGAATAGCTTTTAACTTCATTAACCTAGTTTTAAGTTAATTGATACTCTACATTCATATATTGTATGACTTATATAAACATTAATTAGTTAAAACTAACGAAAGCGATAAATTTATAACACTAGGAAAGCACTTTGAATTCTAAGTTAGGGTTATCACTATTTATTGGATGCAAGAAAATTTTAGTAACTAATAGATGTCAATGATACTAATAACCCTTGTAACATGATAGTAGAGGAATGGATATTGATTGTAAGGAGAGTAAGTAGGGAAAATTCCACGTTTTTAAGATGACAAAATAAATCAAATGCTAATGATGTCTTTATTGATTGAGTAGAACCAGGTGAAAAATGCACAAGCTATAATCCATACATTGTCTTAACACAACGTCTGAAAGTTACGAGTTATTTCAATGGTTTACAAGACATTTGGGCATAGATGTGTATACCAGTTGGAAGTACATGTTGAATGAGCCCAAAACAAGAAGTTCAGTAAGGCTTGAAGAGATATTGGATAGGCAAACAATGAGATAAAGCCATAATGATGTGAATCGATACGAAAGATAATCATTCTACGAAGATTTGGAATATGCGAACCTCGACCCCTTATCGAACCTGTGATTGGTAACCTTAGTATAAATGTGACCTGACGAACCCGTGTTAACTAACCAACGCTATTGATGCCATGAACAGGAGAATTCGATATCCTGCTTAATAAGTCAAATCGACTGCCACAAGGGAGCCTTGATTATGTCAAGTCCTCAAAGACACTATCTACTTAGTCCGATCACTATTTTTCCAAGACTCTATGTTCTTTTTAATGATATCACGCAATAATGTCCTTAAAGTCCTATTAACTATTTCAGTTTGACCATCAGTTTGTGGATAACATGTAGTAGAAAATAAAAGCTGTGTGCCTAACTTCTTTCACATTATTATCCAAAAGTAGCTAAGAAATTTAGTGTCTTGATTAGAAACAATGTACCTAGGCATGCCATGCATAGTCACAATTTCACGAAAGAACAAATCAACAACATGCGATGCATCATTGATTTTATCACGGGATATAAAATGAGCCATATTTGAAAACCGATTAGCAACCATATAAATAGAATCTCTACCATGCTTAGACCTAGGCAATCCTAATACAAAATCTATAAAAAAAAATATCAATCCAATGATGCGTTGGGATAGACAAAGGTGTGTACAAACCATGTGGTTTAATTGTAAACTTAGCTTGTTTACATGAAATGCATTTCTCATAAATATGTGTGACATCTCTTTTCATGTGTGGCCAATAAAAATGTTCATGCAGTACTTCGTAAGTTTTATTAATGCCAAAGTGCCCCATTAAACCACCGCCATGCACCTCTCACACCAACAATTTATCGAAAGAATATCTAGGCAAATATAACTTGTTTTCACGAAAAAAATAGCCATCATGCCTATAAAATTTGTCAAATGCAGCGTGTTCACAAGCCTCAAACATCCTTCCAAAGTCATCATCATCGGTATATAAATCTTTAATATGCTCAAAGCCTAGGCACTTTTGCCTCTACAGTAGCTAGAATTACGTACCTTCGAAAAAGTGCATCAGGTACCATATTTTTATTAATTTTCTTGTACTTGATCGCATATGAAAAGGTCTTGATGAACTCTATCCATTTGACATGTATTTTATTTAACTTTTGTTACCCTTTCGAGTACTTTATGGTCTCATGGTCGGTATGGATCAAGAATTCCTTTGGCCACATGTAATGTTGCCAAGTCTCCAAAACTCACACCAAAACATACATCTCCTTTTCGTAAATATGATAATTCAATGTTACTCAACTTAATTTCTCTCTGAAATAAGTTATGGGACACCCTCCTTGCATCAACACAACTCCAATTCAAGAACCAGATGCATCACACTCTATCTCAAAAGTAGCACTAAAATTTGGCAAAGATAACAAATGAGCATTAGTCAACTTATATTTTAACATATTGGATGTTCTTACTTGCTCTTCCCTCCACATGAAACCCACGTACTTCTTGATAATCTCGATTAAAGATGTCACAATGGTGCTGAAATCTTTCATGAATCGTCGATAAAAACTTGCTAAGTCATGAAAGCTGCGCACTTCTCCCGGCAGTCTTACGTGTCGACCACTCATAGATTGGTTTCACATTTTCCTCATCAACCTGTTTACCATTAGTACTAACAACAAACCCCAGAAATATTAATTTGTCAGTCACAAAACAACACTTTTTTAGATTAACATATAATTGCTCGGTTGTTAAAACCTACTAAACAACTCGCACATGCTCGATAGGATCATCAATATTTCGATTGTATATCAAGATATCATCAAAATAGACAATCATAAATCGACTAATAAAAACACGCAAAACATGATTCATAATTCGCATGAAAGTGCTAGGTGCATTAGTTAATCCAAATGGCATGACTAATCACTTGCACAACCTATACTTGGTCTAAAATGTAGTTTTTCATTCATCCCATTCTTTCATCCTAATATGATAATAGCCACTTTTCAAGTTGATCTTAGTATATATATAGGCACCATGCAATTCATCCAACATGTCATCTAACCTAGGGATAGGATGTCGATATTTTACCATACTATTATTGATTGCTCGACAATCAACACACATTCACCACAATCCTTCCTTCTTCAGCACCAACAAAACAGGGACGGTGTATGGGCTAAGACTTTCTCGCACATGCCTTCACTCCAATTATTCACTATATTTCTACTGGAGTTCCTTTGTCTTCTTGGGATTGCTTCGATACATGGGTCGATTAAGTAGTAGCGCTCTAGGAATCAAATCGATTTGATGTTTTATGCCTTAAATCGGTGGTAACCCTCAGGAAGCTTATCAGGGAAGAAATTTTCAAAATCCTACAATGACGACACAACATATCTAGACAATAAACATAACTTCTCTGTACAAAAGTACAAGCATCAGTCTTTTCAGAATTAAAGCTCTTCTCACTTCGCTCGATTTTACATGGAAATTATTTTGCCTCTCTTCTTCTCTCTCTGATTTTTCCTCCTCTTTTATCACTCTACTCCTCTCGGCCTCTTCGTTTCCTTGTGTCTTGATCTCTCCACGCAAGCCCTCGGTTCCATCACCTTTTCTCTTCCTCTCAGCCTCAACATGTAGTTTCATTTGATCCTCATGCACCTCATTAGGTGTCATTGGTACTAAGGTGTAAGTCTTTTTGTTTATTACCAATGAATATCGGTTAGTGTACTCATTATGATGTACTTTTCGATTATATTGCCATGGCCTACCAAGTAAAATATGGTCAGTTTGCATAAGTACAACATCACACACCACCTTGTCTTTATATCTCTCCATCTCAAATGGAAATCAGACTTATTTCAAACACCTTCACCTTACTATTATCATTCAACTTTTGAAGCGTATACGGTTTAGGGATTTTGCAGTTTTTAATCCCAACTGCTCCACCATGCTACAACTTGCCATATTCGTACAACTACCTCCATCAATAATCAAATTATAAATATTATCATTCACCAAGCATCTTGTATGGAACAAATTATGTTGGTGATGTTCCTCCTCCTTGACTTGAACGCTAAGAGAATGCCTAATATCATCAATTCACCCTTGATTGTCATCTCAACGTCACTATAGTCCTCCAATAGTGGCATGTCATCATCCTCTTCCTCCCTCTCACTTTCGAATTCCACATCACCATGTCCAGTCACAATCATAGCCCTCTTATTAGGGCATTGATTTGCTATATGGCCTCTTCCCAAACACTTGAAATATTTAATTTCACGAGTCTTAGTGTTAGAATTTTTAGTTTTACTTAAAATTGGATTTGAACCAACTTTGCCATCCTTCTCCTTCTCCTTTGAAATTTCGACCTTGGTATGGTTTTCCCTCCAATTCGGCTTTTCATCTTTCTTTGATTGGGCTTCCAATTCAAACTCGAACCTCCACCATTCTTGTAATTTCGGTCCAACTTCAATTGTCTCTCAACCTTGATGGCTCTACCATCCTTGCTATATCTCGGCTCAAATCACACAAAAATTGCAATATTATGGCCTCACAGTCCTCCACCATATTAGCATGAATCATGGCAATCCCATCTCCTTATTGTACTATTCCATGCTTCTATTGCCTTGTGTGAAATTTTGCAGCTGATAGAACAAGTCTCGATGGTAATGACTTGGTACAAAATGCCTCTTCATCACCGTCTTCATCTCATCCCATATTTCTATCTGCTTTTCGCCATTGCGTCTTCTGCTAGTCACAAGTTGATTCCACAAGATTATGACATAATCAGTGAATTCAATAGCTGCAATTTTTAACTTCTTGAGTTCAGAATATTGTTGGCAGTCAACTATCGTTTCAATCCATTTTTCCCACTCTAAATATGCATCGGGATCATTCTTTTCTTGAAAAGATGGAATCTTCATCTTGATGTTGCCAATCTCATTATCTTCTCGATGTCTAAACCATCAGCGTCCGTTCCTTGTCCCAAACCTGCCATCTCGGTTATAATATATATCGGACTTATACTCATTATCAAATTGCCACTGCCATTTAGCATGTGCTCTAGGCTCATCCGTTGATTTTGTGGTCTCCCTCATGGTGGCTCTCAGTCACCGTTGAGTCTCACTTCAAACCTTACAACCGAGTTGCTATGTGCTTCAAATTGTGCGATCACCTACTGAATGCTTGCCAAAATCGCATCATCCCTTTGTTTGGAACCATCCTTCCTTTGATTCACACTTTCTTGGTCGTGTGACATGATTTAAACCTACAAAAAAATGTTAGAAATAAAAAGAATCTCACCAAACACTACCTCACTTGTATCGCTCAAGGTGCTTGTCACTCTCTTCGTGCTTAACTCAATTTTTGATTTTTTTCCTCCCTCAATTAAGCTCACAAACTCTTGCCTTTTACCTCTCGTTTCCTTTTCAAAAGCTCTTTATCGAACTAGAATCAGTCTCTCAATCATCTCACAACAATCGACCAAACCAACAAGCAAGATCAAAATAATTTGCAGCTGATTTGTTTTTTCAATTCGGTCTAACTAATAAACGAGTTGTCTTGCTGATTCTTTGATTTTTTTTGTTGGGCTTGCAACTTTTTTTTCTCGAATCTCCTTTTATTTTGGTTTAGCTTGCAACTTTTTTTTTTGGTTGCCGAATCACTTTTTTTTTTTTTTGACGAACTCAAATATAGTCAAAACACACTAGAACCAAAAAATGCAAATACAATTGAAAATGCAGCAAGAACAAATTGGAACCCTAATGCAGTTAAATCTGAAATTTAGTTAATCTCAGATTGCCGAATGAAAAGTAGTAAAAATTAGGAGAATTAGACCTTGTAGAACTAGCTCTGATACTAAAAGATATGAATCGATGCGGAAGATGATCGTTATACGAAGATCCGGAAGATGCGAATTGCGAACCTTGACCCCCAATCGAACCTGTGATTGGTAACCTCAGTATAAACTTGACCTGTTGACGAAGCCGTATTGACCAACCAACGCTATTGACACCACGAACAGGAGAATCGCGATCCTACTCGATAAGTTAGATTGACCTCCACAATGGAGCCTTGATCAAGGCCTCAAAGTACTCGGAGAAGGGAAAATTTTCTCGTTATATTATGAATCAATAATGAATGTCTGCCATCTCAAACCTCGAAAACTCCCTTAAATATGATGCTAACCTAGGAGATGCGATATTACGAAAATACCACTAAATTAAATAAAATCATGAAAATTGCATAAATTTAGAAAAATGCCTGAAAACTCATCTAAATGATTCCGAAATACCTAAAACTGTCGCAGTCAAGGCAAAGCGGTGAGTATTGATCATCCTTAAGTCCATTTCCAAGCAGCTGACCAAATTTGAGTCCATTCGGAGCTCACCAGCCTTAAGTTTGTTCGGGGTTCGATAGACCAAATGTGATCGTGTTAAGCCAATAAGCCTAAGATTCTTCTAGTCTCGATTCAAGATTGCCTCCACTCCAAAGATCCTGAATCATGATGCCAACAGTTTGCTTGAATTTCTTCGCCCTAGCTCGAGTGATCAGATCAAACAGATAGGACAACGGGTCCCTAGTACCTTCTCTTCGATATGGTTCGATGTCCATATCACATAATTGCCAATATGCTTGGAACGATGAGAAAATGGAAGCTCAAGTGAAGTTATAGATATTGCATCTAAAGCTTGTATGTGCTCAGATTCTATGAGAAGTCTCTAAAAACGCTAATGCAAAACAAGTTTAGACTCTGAGGAGAGTATCAGGAGCAATGTTCAGATTCAGACACAAATCATTTTTACAACGATTAGTGATTTGGCTTGGATTTCTTTCTTAGATAGACAAGTTGTCTTCCATAAACGAAGGACTCTGTTCATGGAAACCTAAATTCAAATTGTATAGGCGATTGAATCCACGTGGATTCTGATTTTATCCCTCAATGGCTAGCCAATCTTCTTTATACAACTTGTCCAATGGGTTGATTGGAAAGTGATCCTCTGAATATTGTCCAACCGCTAGATTGAAAGTGGAGGAGTATAAAAGGAGACTAAGGTGTCGAAGAGCAAAGAGAATCGAAAATTCCAAAGTTCAAATAGAGGTTCAATTCTATGTACTTTTCTCTAGTGAGCGTTCAATTGTATATTCTTGAGGTGGTAGCAATACTCAGCTTGTGTTTAGAGAGAGTCCTATCTTTTGTAATATTAGCACTTATTTTTAGAAGAAGTGATTTAGGTATAAAGTAATTATTTTTAGAAGAAGTGCTTTAGGTATAAGCAATATTTGTTTTTGGGCTAAAGTACAACACAAGTATTAAAAGTAGTGTATGGTTTGCACTTTAGTGCCAAATTTTTCTAAAAATGATCAATTAAGTATCAAATTTTTTTAAAATTGTTCACTTCAGTGCCAAAACTAACGCGGCTCACCGAAAATCTGACATGTGATATTTTTAATTATTATTTATGCTGACGTGGCTCATCAAAGTTGGCATTAAAGTGAACGATTTTAAAAAAAGTTAGCACTTAAGTGATCGTTTTTTTTTTAAAAATTGACACTAAATTGAACGATTTGAAAGTTTTGGCACTAAATTGCACGCCATACACAACTTTTAGCACTTGCGCGGTACTTTAGCCCTTGTTTTTGTAATCTCTGACCGATTCATTAGCGAAAGGCTATTAGATTTGAGAGTGGACATAAGCTTTGTCAAAGCCAAATCACTATAAATATCTTTTTCATATTGTGTGCAAATATCTTTTTCCCTTGACTTTTAATTACTGCATCTAAGAATTTATATCACAAACGTGAATCTAAATATGTTGCTGTTTAGATTCTGATTTAGTTTTGAACTTGATACTATAAATTTTGCATCAATTTATCAGGTTCTTTAAAATCAGCTATTCAATTCCTCTAGGTGATACAACTAGCTATATCATAGGTGACTATAACTGCCACTGTTTTTAGAATTGTCAAAAGAACCGAAAAGAATGATTTTTTTTTTATATCTATGAATAGACTCTTATCATTTTTTTTTTCTGAGTTTAAAATCTTGTGAATGGTACACTTTAATTTTTGTCTTAACGTGAAAAACCCGAAATAAAACAAAACTCGAGCTATTAAAATACACGGCTTATAATGTAACCTTAAATATTAAATTTATAATATAACCGAATGAATTCATTAAAACCAAGAAGATTATTTTTTTTTTCACTTTTACCTGTATGTTGGTTATTTTTAGAATTATGGTTTTCGAGTAAAAAAAAAAAAACGCTACACAACTCATTAACACAATAACTTGTTAGTTACCTGCCAAATAATATATTATACTTTGAAAAGAGGTATACCAATCTCCCCCCCCCCCCCAAAAAAAAAAGAAAGAAAACCCAATAAAGAAAGACAAAAACAATAAGAATTAATCTTAAATCAAGAGTCGGCTCTCCATTTTAACTTAATTTTCGATGTTTGAGTTGAACCCGAAAGATTTGTCTTTTAGTACATTTGAAATTAAAGAAACATAAGAAACAAAGTAAGAGATAATATTATGTTCCATTTATTTCGTGAAAAATGAATGTGTTGGAAAATATTTTTATAAAATTGATCGTTTGCGTCTTTTGAAATAAAATAGTCGGCGAAAAATATCAATAATAATTTGTATCTGAATATTTTATAAAATATTATTTATTTATTTATTTTATGAGATATAAATGGTTAATTAATTTTTGCGAAACAAATGTAGCCGTCGAAGAAGAGTGGGACCATAACGGATAACTTAAAATATTTTTGGCGACGGAACTAAAAAAAGCATAAGCATAGTGTAAGATCGATCGTCCCTTTTTATTGTTCTCTCGGACTGGTTCACCGTTCCTTCAACCTTCCGCTTCTGCACCACAGGTCCACAGCCAACCCGCCAACCTACCGCCACCAACCACTTCTTTCCTCTTCACATCCCTCCCTCACTCGCTGGTCAAGCTCAAGCTCAAGCTCACTTCCGTCGCCCAGCTCCGTCGCTACAAGATACGGGGAAGGAATGGCCGCTCCGCAGCCAGCTCGGCGAGTCTTCTGCGTTGGAACGGCCGATACGAAGCTCGACGAGCTCCGCTTCCTCGCCGGCTCCGTCAGATCGCACGTCGCCGCCTTCGCCGCCGACCCTCGCTTTACGGTACGTTCGCTTTTCCCCGTCCGATGGTCACGGCTCCCCTGCGTGAATTCAAACGGCATTCGCGCTGTTTAGAGAACTGAGATCGAGTTTTTGCCTCGGATAAGTGTGACTTGATCTAGCGAAACGTGGATATCCTAACTTTGAGATAATGCTTTGGCATTCCGTTGTGAATAGCCTTCTGAGTTTGATTCTGGCTTTTGAGTGTTGCAATTGTGTGAAACGACAGGTAGAAGTAGCTGTTGTCGATGTATCAGCCGGTCAGGATGAGATTCAAAGTGTTGAGGACCTAATCTTTACTTCGAGAAAGGAACTGCTCTCTCAGTACTTCGAATTCAATAACCAAAAGCCGCAAAAACTTCCGGACGACAGAGGCGAGGCTGTCTCGTTAATGAGCAAAGCGCTGGAGATTTACCTGAAAAGAGCTAGCGAGGATCAGATTCTAGCTGGAGCTATCGGACTTGGAGGAAGCGGAGGCACCTCTCTGATATCATCTGCATTTAGAGCTCTTCCACTGGGTTTGCCCAAGGTAATTGTGTCCACCGTGGCTAGTGGACAAACGGAGCCGTATATTGGATCGACAGATTTGGTGCTATTTCCTTCTGTAGTGGATGTGTGTGGGATTAATAGCGTGAGTAGGGTGGTATTTTCCAATGCTGCGGCTGCTTTTGCTGGAATGGTGATCGGGAGGATTGATACGTGCAGGGAGAAAAATAAGGTGGATGCGAAGTCAACTGTGGGTATTACTATGTTTGGGGTTACGACTCCATGCGTGAAGTCTGTCGTGGAGAGGTTAAGTAAGAATGGTTATGAGACTTTGGTTTTCCATGCCACAGGCGTTGGAGGCAGGGCCATGGAGTCTTTGGTTAGAGACGGATTCATACAGGTTTGTTCTGATTGCAACTTTCTTGCACTTAGTCTTTGAATGTTGTTAATTTAACTAGTTATCATATGCTGTGTTTAAATGGAGAAACAACAGGACACATGCTAATGGGAGAAAAGACTATTGATTCCAATGAGTATGTTTGTATGGACAAGATATTGTTTTTAGCTCCACTTTATGTGTTATTCAGGGTGTTTTGGACATCACGACAAGTGAGGTTGCTGATCATATTGTCGGAGGTGTTATGGCTTGTGACAGTTCCCGTTTTGATGCCATTATAGAAAAAAAGGTTCCTCTAGTCCTCAGTGTGGGTGCCCTAGACATGGTGAATTTTGGAGCTAGAGATGCCATACCTTCTAGGTTTCAGCAAAGAAAGATCCATGAACATAATAAACAGGTGATGAGACTTGAATATTTTTTCCCCTTCATCTGGCATTGTGTCATTCTGCTCATCAATTGTTTCCTTCTTTTTCTGATGCCTTGGTTTGTACTTTCTTTTTCAACACAATGTTATATGATTATTTTATTAAGGGAGATGGACCTTTCTGTTCATTCAAATCACAACAGACAAGATGAGGTGCCTGTATCTATTATCATAGCTGAGTCCAAGATCTCATGAAGGAATGAAATTTGGCAGGTTTCACTTATGCGAACTACAGTTGAGGAGAACAAGAAATTCGCTGAATTCATAGCGAACAAATTGAACAAGTCGTCATCAAAAGTCTGCGTTTGTCTTCCGGAGAAGGGTATTTCTGCTTTGGATGCACCAGGAAAGCCATTTCATGACCCTGATGCTACTGCTGCTCTTGTAAACGAACTACAGATACTTATTAACACAAACAATGACAGAAAGGTATGTGGTTGCTTACCAATTGTCATCAATTGCAATTTGATGCGGTTGTATTTGCTCTCCTACTTCAGCGGCACAGTGTTTCTTTAATCAGATTGACTTTATATTACCCCATTGTTATTTAACACAGATCAAAGTGTATCCTTACCATATCAATGACGTGGAGTTTGCAAATGCAATTGTTGACTCCTTTTTGGAGATTAGTAAGAAGAATGGGAAAGAATTCAGTCCTCAAACTTCTGTAGCTGTGTCTATAGAAGATTCCAATGTGGGAGCAGTACCAATGATGGGTTATTCAAGCTTCAAGGCCACTATTTACTCACCAAGTGATTTCCCAGATGCACATCCAGGTGATAATTTGAATCGCTTTACTTGTCAGGTGCATTTACCTGCTGTTCTGTGCATACATAAGGATCTGCAGCTACAGACGGAATAACTTTTGTGAACAACACTAACAACTTCAAGAAGGGTAAAGAAGTTTGACAGGGATTGTAAACAAGTTTGATATTGCAAATTGTTTCAGATGTTCAGTACGTTTGAGTGAACAGCACATCTTGAAAAAAGATGGCATACAACAGAAAGAAAGATGCTTGAGATTTGTGATGTTCCTTGTGTAGTGTTCCAGATTTCAATTCCGGGTTTGGTTGCTGTAGCTTATTTATCACTACTTCACGTTCATTTGAAAGGATGGAACAGTTGTGGCAGAGTTTCACATTCCTTCCAAATAGTCATGTAGGCATGTGAAATATGGTGATTCAATATGTTATTGGCAACAATGAGTGACATAGTTATCCACATCCTTCTGTGTCTTTTATTTCTGTTGCTGTAGCTTATTTATTGCGGCTGCAAGGCAACTGTATGTCACTAGGCATTGCTCATCTTTTCCTGCTTTCCCTACAAGACTAAGAATTGCATGTGGTGCTAATCTCGAAGGGCGGATGTGTGATCTCTAACTGTTTAAGTAGGTTCTATGTTGTTCAATAGCACTGGTACTTATCTAAGCAATTGATTGCAGAAACTTTGAAAAGAACACAAGCCATATTGCACCAGCTGCAATATCAGATAAATAGAGGGATTCCTATAATAGGGGCTGGTGCAGGGACAGGCATCTCCGCGAAATTCGAAGAAGCAGGTGGTGTTGATCTAATAGTTTTGTACAACTCCGGCCGCTTTCGCATGGCAGGAAGGGGTTCTTTGGCAGGGTTGTTGCCTTATGCTGATGCCAATGCAGTCATGCTAGATATGGCTAATGAAGTGCTGCCTGTAAGTCTTCTTTCCACTGCCATTAATCAAATTGAATCATTTGGATACTTAAATTTTGAATGAGCATACTTTAGTACCATGTAAGTTTTTCACTTTTCTATTATTGCCTTCTAAAACTTCACTGACCTTGAAAACATCTTCAAGGAAAAAAAAGTTAATTGGAGAATGCAATTAAGATATGTCATTCAGTGTATTCTTTTATTGTAACCTTTCTTGTATTTACACCGCGAAACAGAAAAGGATAGGAGACAAATGTGGTGCCAAAGAGCGGATAGTTTCTTTTTCGTCACCTATCTTGCGAAAGTATGAAGAAATTGATGAAGATCTCACTGGAAAACAAAATCATGTTGAATGAAGTAGATAAGCGCATCTATTGTCTTGTGCGATCGTAGAATGCCTTTTGTAAGATGGCAATGAAAGATTAGGATGCATTGTGGAGGTTGGAGGGTTAAGCATCAATATATGTACAAAATGAGGGGGGGGGGGGGGGATGAAAATTTTCTGTTGTGTATGGCCACTCAGCAAAAAGATAGGATACAAGATGAGTGTCTAATTGGTGCATTTGCTATAGAGAACAAGATGAGAGAAACTGTTTGAGGTGGTTTGTATATGTGTTGTTAGCTATTGGATGTTATGGTGAGAAATGTGACTCTCTCATTGAGACGCACATGAAAAGGAATGGGAAGATCTTAAAAGAATGCGAGAAGAGATTATGCTAAAAATGTGACTCTAGTATCTGGATCTTTCTATAAACTCAATGTGAAGTGGCGTTCAACAGCGTAAGAGGATCTGCCAAGTCGACCACACTCAGTGGGATAAGCTCGGTGGTGGTTGTTATTCCTCCTATCCACAATTTGTCTAAAATATCTCAGCCACTGAGCAAGAAAGGGGGAATGCAGATATGAATAAGGTGTTGGAGAACCTTGGCTGCACTGGTTGGCAAAGGGGAAAAGATTGACTCTTTGCATCTCACTATGGATATTTTCTTTCGGTTACAGGGATATTCGAAAAGATTGAGAAGGTTGAGTGAAATCTGTCAAGGTGGATTGGCTAGGAAAACACCTTCCCATGCTCACACAGTTTCCTTGTGAGGCCACAACCTAGGACAGTGCTAGATGTGACTGACATATTTGGAGAATTTTCAAAGTTTTGCTTATTTGATGTCTTTCCATGCCTGTGCTATATGAAAATATCCAATTTACCCCCTACATCTATTAATGTGGGAAAAGCATGTTCCTTCATGGTGTTATTTGCTTTTCTTCCACATAATATGCTTGAACAAATAAACGGATGCTTCACCTTTAAATTTAGTTTTTCATTACCTTCTTGAAATATTTCCTATCATATGTGGAGTTGTATTTGTGTAGGTTGTGAAGGCAGTACCCGTTCTTGCTGGAGTATGTGGAACTGACCCTTTTCGTCGAATGGATTACTTCCTAAGGCAAGTGGAGTCCATCGGATTTTTTGGGGTACAAAATTTTCCAACTGTGGGGCTTTTTGATGGTAATTTCAGACAGAATCTGGAAGAAACAGGAATGGGATATGGGTAGGTTTTCCCAGATAACATCTCTTGTTACTTCAACTTGATCCCTTACAGCTTAATGAGCAGCTTCTCTCTTTGGTCTTTGTAGCTTGGAAGTTGAGATGATAGAAAAAGCTCACAAAATGGGTCTATTAACAACTCCTTATGCTTTCAACGAAGATGAAGCTGCAGAAATGGCAAAAGCTGGTGCTGATATTATAGTGGCTCATATGGGCCTCACAACTTCTGGCTCAATAGGTGCAAAGACTGCTGTCACATTGGAGGAGAGTGTAGTTCGTGTACAAGCTATAGCAAATGCCACACGTAGGATCAATTCCCATGCTATCATCTTATGCCATGGAGGTATATCGTGAAAGCATCTTTTACGTCTTTTCTGTACTGAGTTCCTTCATCACCTCTGATCGCATCTCTCTGGAGTTTGATTATGACTGGCATTTTCTTTACTCTGCTCCTGCCCAACTTCTTGTGGTTAAGCCATTATCCAAATCATTCCAGGCACTTCAGAGTAATTTTCGTGTAGCATGACTGGAGAGATGTGTGCTGTTAGTCAGTTCTCTTTTCTAGGTGTTCTTAATTCTTCCTGCATTGTTCTTGTTTCTTCCTTTGAGTTTTTTGGTTCTTCCACTCTTTTTGCTTTTCTTGCTCACCTCCTTTTTACTTTTTCATAGATTGTAAAACATCAAATGCTATTCACGTTTCTTGCTTCAGCCTTGGAACACTCTGTACTACTTTCCTTATTTTGCCTCAAATTGTTTATGTTCTGATCCACACCTTGGGTGAGTAGTCATATTAGGGGTTCTACTGTCCCTGATCATCCAATCGTTCTGGAAATTGTGGAGAAGTGAATGAATTTTGGTGTGAATGCAGGTCCTATTTCTCATCCAAAAGAGGCAGAGTTCATACTGAAGAACACTGAGGGAGTTCATGGGTTTTTTGGTGCATCAAGCATGGAGAGGCTACCCGTTGAACAAGCAATTAAAAGCACAGTTCAAGAATACAAATTGATATCCCTGAAGTGAGGTTCAGTGTATCACTCTGTATACTAAGATGCTAATTGCAAGTTTGTACTTCCCTACACTCTGGGTACTATAATTTTAACAATAAATTAATTGGCAAATTTTTTGTGGCTTAATAATGAATAATAGCCCTCTCTATCAAGATTGAGAGTTTTTTTTTGGAAATGAGGGTGATGACTGCTAATTTATACTAATCATCCATATGTGAAGGTTGGTGAGAGGTTCTATGTTTTCCTCCATTCTGAATGGAAATGAAAATTACTCTAGCATCTTTGTCTTCGTGCTTTCATAAGGGTTCATTTAATATAAATAGCTCTTTTTTACAATCGACCCACTACGCTTGACACAACCCTTCTCCTTTATTTTTGCTTGGGACAGGCTATGTAAGTTGCATACACCTAATGCAACTCTTCTCCTCCTTTATCCTCGCTTTCGTGGGTGAGTGTAGAGGGCAAGAAAGGCTCAGGGGGTAAGGATGTGATTGAGGAGTTGGAACGTAGGAACCTTAATGTGTAAGTTGAGGGAGTTGACAGATACTTTTGGTAGAAGGAGAGTGAATATTGCTTGTTTGCAAGAGACTAAATGGGTAGGAGAGAAGGCTAAAGAAGTGGAAGGTACTGGATTTAAGCTATGGTACACAGGCACAAAAAGGAGTATAAATGGAGTTGGGATTCTGATTGATAAAAGTTTCAAAGATAGAGTCGATTTTAAAAGAATAGAAGATAGGATTATTTTAGTTAAGCTAGTAGTGATTGAATTGATTCTGAATATCTTTAGTATGTATGCCCCCCAAGTTGGACTGAAAACGGTCGATATGAGCAGATTTTGGGAAGTTCTGGAAGATATTTTAAGGGGGGATAGCACACGAGGAGAAGATATTTATAGGGAGAGATCTAAATGGACATGTTGGTCAAAGTAATAAAAGTTTTGACAGAATTCATAGAGGTTTTGGATATGGGACTAGAAATGAGGTTGGGGAAGACATCTCGAGTGTAGCATTAGCTTATGATTTGATGTTGGCAAATACCTTCTTTAGGAAAAGAGTCACATCTAATCACTTTTCGCAGCGGTCAAAATTGTAACCAGATTGATTTCTTCCTTACCAGAAGAAAGTATAGAGCATCATATGTAGATTGTAAAGTATGCTCTAGAGAATGTGTAGCTACGTAACATAAATTGGTGGTTTTAGAAGTTCGGTATAACAAAGTACAGAAAATGCAAAGAATTGTTCAACACCCTAGGGTAAGATGGTGGAACATACATGAGGAGAAATAAATTGAATTCAAGAAAATAATCCTACAGGAAGAACTGTGGTGACTGGAAGGCGAAGTAAATATGATGTGGAAAGAGATGTCTAATTGCATTCAGAGAGTGGCAAGAGGGGTGTTAGGGGAAAGTAGAGGGAACAATTATCAAGCAAAGGAAACCTGGTGGTGGAATGAAGAGGTGTAGAAGGCAATTAAATAGAAGAATGAATGTTTCAGATGTTTACATAAATGTCCTGTTAGAAAGTCCGACCCAAAAGCTTAAGCTATTAGGTGGAGGAAGACCACATGAATATAAAGAGCATACAAGACCCATTCACAAGCGATGTGAGATAACATCAGCTTCAACACCCCTTCTCACGTGCAAGCAATCTGCATTTGGAAATTAACTAATGAGAGGTTGGCCACCAATAACACTGGCTCTGATACCATATTAGAAAGTTCAACCTGAAAGCTTAAGCTATTAGGTTGAAGGAGACCACATGAATATTAAGAGCATATAAGATCCATTCACAAGTGATGTGAGATAACAACTTCAACATGTCCTAATGAAGAAAATTTGCAAAAGTTAAGATTGACGGGAAAAAATGCCAAAAAATCTGTGCGAGAGGCCAGAGGTAAGGTTTTCACAAATATGTATAAAAAACTTGGGAGCAAAGGAGGAGAAAGGTATTTATAGATTTGCAAAGTCAAGGGACAAGAAAAGTAAAGACTTGACACAGGTTAGATGTATCAATGACGAAAATCAAACACTTTTGGTAAGAGAAGAAGAAGTAAAAGGAAGGTGGATGAGCTATTTTAATAAACTTTTTAATGGAGAGAGCGATAGAAATGAGGTGGATCTGAAAGATGCTTCTGATGATTCAAACATAAAGTTTGTGCGTAGAATTAAAACGCATGAAGTTAATGAGGCATTAAAGAAGATGAAGACTCAGAAAGTCTTGGGACCCGATGGTGTTCCTATTGAAGTGTTGAGATACTTAGGGAATGTAGCAATAAGTTGGTTGACTAGCCTTTTTAACAAAATCCTCCAAACTAATAAGATGCTTACAGAATGGAGGGAGAGTACACTTGTGCTTATCTACAAGAACAAGGGGTATATCCAGAATTGTTCAAACTATAGAGATATTAAGCTTATGAGCCATACAATGAAGTTGTGGGAGAGAGCTACCGAGCATCGTTTGAGAATAAAGACCAAGATTTCGGTCAACTAATTTGGATTTTTGCCAGGTAGATCCACCATGAAGTCTATTTTCTTGATACGACAATTGATGGAGAGATATCGAGAAAGGAAGAATAATCTCCATATGATGTTTATTGATCTTGAGAAGGTTTATGATAGGATTTTAAGAAATGTTCTGTGATAGGTTCTTGAGAAGAAAAAAGTACCTTGAAAGTATGTAGAGGCAATCAAGGGTATATATGACGGGGTTACTACATGTGTGAAGGCTTGTAATGATACATCAAGTTAGTTTCCAATCACAGTAGGCTTACTCTAAGGTTCTGCTTTGAGTCCTTATCTTTTTTCCTTGGTTATGGATGAGCTAACAAAAGATATCCAAGATGAGATGCCGTGATGTAAGCTTTTTGCAGACGATATTATGCTTATTGATGAGACCGAAGTTAAGGTTAGTGCAAAATTAGAATTATGGAGAAGCACGTTGGAGTCTAAAGGATTTACGTTAAGTTGAAGTAAGACAATACTTAAAGTGTGAGTTCGACACGGTAGGAAGAAGAGATCAAGAAGCCGTCAATATATTCAGGTAGTAGGTACCCAAGAAAGATATTTTTAGATATCTGAGATCAATATTGCAAAAGGGGAGAGAAATTGATGAGGATGTAAGCCATAGAATCAGAGGAGGTTGGATGAAATGGCGCAGTGCATCGGGATTTTTGTGTGATTGCAATTAGCTTAAAAGGAAAATTTTATAGGACAACAATAAGATTTGTCATTTTATACGGAACTGAATGTTGGCCAGCACAGTAGCAACATGAGCATAAAATGATAGCAGCGGAAATGAGGATATTAAGGTGGATGTGTGTCATACAAGGATGAATAAGATAAGGAATGAAGATATTCAATAAAAAAGTTAGTGTAGAACTGGCGGCAGAAAAGATGAAAGAACATAGATTGATATGGTTTGGACATATTTTTCGAAGATCCCTAGATGCTTCGGTAAAAACAGTAATTTGCTACCGAGAGCATAACACAAAAAAAAAGAAGAGGTCGGCCGAAACTTACTTGGGGAAAAGTAGTAAAACAAGATTTAATGGAGCAGAAAATAAATTGGCGTACGGTTTGTCTTAGGACGGAGTAGAGGAAGGCTATTAGTATTGTGGAGGGACAAAATTCTCATGTTCATGGCTGTCCTTTTTAGTCCTTTCCATATATATATATATTGTTTATTTATTTTTATATATTTATCTCTTTTCTCTCGATCGGTCTTGCTTTTATTTTATGTATTTTTGGATTTATTGATGTCGACCCTAACTAGTTTGGGATAAATGTATTGTTGATGTTGATGTTGATCTCTGTTTTCGTGCTTTCCTAAAGTTCCTCTCTTTAAATTGGCAAAATGGAAACACTTCGGGGGACTGATCTCCTGCCACATCCTTTCACTTCAGCATAATTCAGACTTTTCTCTTTTGACACGACAAGCAAGCACAGTTTTGTTTTTCTGGCGAGCTGATATTCCTGAGAAGCACCATCAGAAGAAGCCTCAGGGTGCCTGATTATGATTTGTTCTCTGAGCTAAAATCAGATCAGATACGAAAGTCCTTGTTGAGGGAATAAGCTTGCACTGCTTGTTACCTACAAAGATCACCAAACTGTTTTATTTCTTTTCAAATATGGAGCTTCAGCTTGCTCTATCTGCTGATAAAACATGGTACGCACTAGTTGCTTGACATCTCCACTAGGATTTTATGAGCCGTCTTTCTTCTCCTTCTCTATCATATTGCCTTCAAGGTTATGGGGCAGCCACTCCTCAGCCTTGGAATATGTGCCTTCTTTTCTAAGCTAGTATCTGGGTCATCAATTGTCCATCTGTAACGAGAGCAAATCAAATTTCATTTAATGAGGAGGATGATTCTTTTAACATTCAGAAATGTTTCTTCAGGGTCATATGATATTGTAAAGGTCTCTTCTATGAATGATACGGTAGGCAGAGCTGATCATACTGAAGGATATGTGTGGAATTTTTTTTTTTTATTGGGTGGACCCCATTGGTTATTGATCTGTGATGGGCTGAATATTTTAGATCTAGTTTACGCAATGAAATTTTGGAAGAATATATTGCTCAGCAGAGCTGCAGATAGACATACCTGTATCCGCTTGTCATCCGGTGCAAGAAGGCCAACATGGTAACTTTTGCCATGTTCATTCCCAAGCATGTTCTGGGTCCGGACCCAAAAGGTATGAAACTGTATGGCTTCTGCATTTCCTGAAGATTTGTAGCATGTAAAACTATGGTCAGAGTTTTGAGATGCTCATCCATCACATACTGATCAATGAAATTACAGGAGAAGGAAATGAGAGGCGTCGAAGATGGTGTATTTACATCAAATCTCGAAGGGTTAAATTGAATGGGATCCTTGTATGTGCTGGGATCATAGTGAATGCAAGTCGCATCGACATTTACATGCCATCCTTTCTTGATATCGCGACCTGCGTGTTCCACGGATGATTTAGTATATAGTTTTCAGGTAAAGCTTCTCTGCAAAAGAAACCGCGACTTGCCTTGGATAGTACAGTCTGTGAGTGCCACCCGAGGGTACCACAGGAGCACATTTGACATTCTAAGCGTCTCTTTAACCACCTGGCATTTCATTAAACTTTGTCAGCATTGCTTTTATCATGTACTACACCGCATTGTTCACGGACTCAAAGATGACAAAATCTGCGGGCATGCATGTGATGCGGAGATTCTCACCTTTAAGCCATATGACATGCTGTTGAGATCTTCAAGAGTGAGAGCAGCCCCTCGTGGTTTCTTCCTCAGAATTGCCAACTGCTCTTCCTGAAATTTCCATCTTCATATCAGTTTACTGTTCGGCCTCTCCCTCTCCCTCTCTCTAGTTAAGAAGTGAAGCTCATAAGAACCAGAGCAAGGACAACTTTCGATGACAACATAGAAGGCAGTTACTCATATCCATGGTGTCTCATCCGGATCATACTGAAATATTTGGTTCATGTGGCTGTCAAATCTCTTCAATTTGCTTCGGCTTTCGGTTCAATAAAGATTTGCAAGTTAACATATTTGATTCGGTTCAGAACTCACCCTGAGCCTATCCTGAACATCTGGGTTCTCGTTCAGGTACTTGACACTCCACATCATGGCAGCTGCAGTGGTGGTTTGTCCAGCAATGATCAGAGTCAACAGATTGTCCATGATCTCTGAGTCATCCAGCTTCTCTTCAGGAGGCAATGAATCTCTCTCCAGCATTGACTGCAGGAAGTCCTCAGGAGCTCCTCCCTTCCCTCTTCTTCTCTCCTCTATCATTTTGCTGAATCTTCCCATCAGCCTATTTCTTGCCTGCATCAAACCATTTCACCATGTTCTATTTGTTTCTTTTACTCTTGCAGCCTATTGGATTTATAAGTGCAATTTTGGTTTTCGAATGGCAGGCAACGATAACCGGATTGAACAATTTTTTAATTGTTTTGACGAGATTATTCAGAAATGCAAAAAGTTTTCTTACCAAGAAGACATGCTGGGCGTGGGCAATATCATGAAAACGATTGAATTTAGTGATAAACATGAGATTTAGCGTGATTAAAAGAAAACTTTATGGGAGAACTTAATGCAGTACTTTTCTCTCTTTTGAATTTTTCTTTTTTTATTTTTCCGTATATTTCGAAGGAAAATATTCCTGTTTTGACATGCTAATCTCAACCGATTGAATTGGGAACTGATCATCGACCGGTGCAATTATAGTAATAATAACTTTTTACCCCCAGAGGCATTGGTCAATGTGTTATAATGTCATGAAAGAAGTACTGATGTTCTTTTGGCCTCAACCTCTGAGGTCAAGAGGAATTTTCAAATTCATTTCCTAGACAGAGGAGTCTTACTCTTAGAGGCGTGGCTCTATGCAATTCAGTTGGGTCCATCTACCCATTTTCGACAGTTCCATATATTGCCCTTCATGATTCAGCCTAGTTCTTCCTCTTGTATTACCATGCATGAAGGGGTCAAGAAACATGTGTTACCTTAATTCCTTTGTAGTATCGAGTGCCGGGTATCATGATGGGGAAGGACAGCATGGCGTTGGACACGTCCGTGCAGTCCCTCTCTATCTGTTGCAGCATCGACTCCTCTGTCACGCTCATCAGCATCTCACACATCGCATCAAACGCAATCTGTTCACCCATAGTTCGCAAGAACGAGTTGTGATGATATATGCTGTGAACTTTTCTAACTAATGAATCTCGTCACTTGTTTGTCGCAATCTGTCTTTCTATCAGTTTACGACACAAAGTCTCGTTGGTAGATTGAAGCAATCCTATAGCGAGTTGTCGTATCGACTCACCTTCATATTGAAATCCAGCACCACAAGGCTTTTGCCATGTTCTTCGAGCTTCTTCAGTCTCTGGCACAGCATCTTGTCGAACTTGGTGACGAACTTGGACAAAGAAGGCATGGAGAAAGGATCGGACAGAAGGCGCCTTATCCTTCTGTGGCTCTCATGAGGCACACAGAGCAAGCTCTTCTTCCCGACGGCGTCAGCCATGGACTTCACATACCCCTTGTTGAATTGCGCAAAATCGTTTGCAAACACCATTTTCGCACCCTCCGTGCTTGGAATGAACACATGGATCTTCCCAAATAGCCTCGTCTTGAACCATTTCCCGTGCCTACACTTTCACCAACAAATGGATAGTAAATTTGTTATCGGTACGCCTGGAGACATCGAATCATTAGCTAGTACTATACCCACTTAATATGATTCCAAATTAATGTGGATTTTCCTTGTTTCCCAAGCTCCTCTTCATATCAGGGTTGACTTGCATTTTAGAGATTAAGAAACTCCACATTCACATTGAAGGATTTTGTCTCCAATGCCAGTGGCAAACTAGTAGGCAAGTTTCGACAGGATCAGGTAAGATTTCATCAAAAGATCCATCTTAGTTACGTTTGAGATCGACGTACACAGCGTACCAAGTATGAACCGAAAAGATCGACATGATCTAAATTGGATGATTGTGGCGATATACAAACAAGTTAGTGGTAAAAAAAACTTCATGTCAATACAGATGATATAGAAAAGGAAAAGTCGAACAAAATGTGAAGAAAAAGAAGAAGAATAGCTGACCGGAGTCTCCTGAGTCTCACGAACTCATAGCATCCCTTGTTGCTGTTGGTGGCCGAGAGAAAAGAGAAGGTCTCTCCTACGAATGGTAATCCCAATCTACCAGGGATTCCGTCTCTCTCGCCTGATACTCTCTTGGCTTTTGCTGAGAAATAAAACGTGAACCCAACCGAAACCAGGACAGCAAGGAGGACTTCATAGTAGCTCCTCACAAAGAAGATCAACTCTTCCTTTGACCAAATCATCGTCGTCCTGGGTTGACTTTTTGCTCAACAAAAGGGAACTCTTTTGCAGATGAAGAACATGAAGTGATCTGCAATGGGGTCTTTAAGGAGAATCAAATTGGTGGAATCTGCAATAAGAGGACAGACGGAGAATAAGAAGTATAACAAAGAGACAAGATGCTTCGGCAGCAAGAATTATATAAAATGCAAAGGCATCTTTACCTGAGGTCTTGACAAAAATACTGGCACGATTCGTGAAAGTAAGAGACAAAATCCTCATTCTTTATTCTCGTTAGAAAGTCGACGTGAAAATTATAAATTTATAGGTGGAAGCCGACCGCATTTATATAAAGAGCACGCATAAACAGACATTAACAAGCGATGCCATGTTTCAAAGACTCTTTCTGGGACTCTAGTCGTGAGACGAGTGACATTGCTAGTAATAAAATAGGGCATTAACCCTCCATTTGTTTCGCGAATAGAAAAAAAAAATTGGAAAGGAAAATGACAATATTTTCCAGTGTTTGGCTGAGACCTGAAAATTAACTAGAAATATTTTCCGTTGTTTTATAAGAAAATTTTCATTTGATTTTATGCGTTGTCGTTTGATTAAAAATTGCTAACATGGACTCAACCGTCTTACGTGGCACGACAGATGCTAATATGGAAAATTTCTGTAATTGTTCTAAAAAATTTTGAACAAATTTTTATTTCTTTTCTTTTCTCTTTCTCCCTCTGCCGGTCAGTAGAAAAGGGGAAAAAATGAAGATATTAAAGAATTCTTTAAGAATTCAAAAATAACAAGATAAAAAGAACAGAAAAAATAAATAATAATAATTAAAAAGAAAAGAAAGACGAAGGAAGAAAGAAGAAATCATTCTCCTCACTTTTGAATGTGTTGTTTTAATTGGCAGAAAATATATTTTTTGACTAGTTTATTTTTTCTGTGAATCGATGCGGTAAGAGTCTTGTGACAAGGTTTTGCTCCCTCCTTAAAGAGTATTTAGCCTCGCAAGCTTTTTCCTGAAAATTATTTCTATATGAAATAAATAGAGCGTAAAATCGAAAGAATTTCAGTTTTTTTTTTCCTAATTGGATAATTAAGATGAATAATGCTCCTCAGTGATCCGCAGATGCTTTGCCGAAGCAGATTGCATGCGCAGATATTCCCATTCTCTCTCTCTCTCTCTCTCTCTCTCTCTCAACTTTGTGTGTATGTTGTTGGGGCACTATGAACTGTGGATGATGAGCAAGAAAAGATGTACAGTGAAATAATGGCGAGATGAGGTCCAGTCACGACGTAAGCCAACCGTCCCCACCCCCACAAAGTTATTTTAAGGAAGCGTGATTAGCTCCACAGCCGTGTCAACCCTAACGAGCCGAGTAGTCAATTCATCCAACCTTTATTTTTCTCTCCTCAAATGGACCACCCCAAAAGACATAAATGGACTATGCTCCACACTTTTTATGTCCCATGAGTTAATCCTAACAATACAAAAATTGGGACAAAGAAATTTACCGCCCCCCATTGGGCTCGCTGCCCTCGCACTTGGTTTGGCAAGCCCTTGCTACGAGGCGTGAAGTCCTAGCCGAGCGTGAGGGTAGCAAGCCCGTATTAGCTGCTGGGTGAGGGCTTGCGGCCCTCGCGATCCTCGCTCGCTCGGATGAGGAGAAGGTTGCAAGCCTTGGCCTAGGGGCTTGCGGCCTCTTACCAACCCTTAACAAGAAATAAGAAAAAAAAAGTAGAAAAATGGAAAGAAAGGTTTAAATATTAAAAAAAAATCACATCATTGTCGGCAGTGCAATATAGGATAGCCGGTGGACAGTCGATGCCAATGTCATCAATTTATAGTTAAAATTATCTGGATTGATTGTATTGACACAAATGCAAAAGTTTTAAGACTTAATTGGCCAAAAAAAGTTTATGACTGAATTGACATAATTACAATATGTTTAAGACTTTTTTGGTATTTTTTTCCCCTAAAAAACAGTATGCAAAGCTTCACGAAAAGATTTTTTTTTTCCTTTTTTTGGGCTAGATGAAAGATTATGTATTTTTTTTCTGGGAATGAAATTATTTTCGTTGAAGATGTGACTCGCCCTTTTTCTTAAGACAATCATAGTAATTCGTCACGTCATCAACTTCGTAACTCAATGGTTGTCTTTCTGGTGTGATCATATTCGTTTGTGAATCATGTAGTCGAAGATATTTGATGATTGGGAGTGGATAAAGCGATGACATGTTAGGGTTTTTAGTGGATGTTCTGTCCTGCTTCCGATACGCATGGATACCAAAGGACCCACGGGGGGAGAAGATTGGACGTCCTGAATTAATGGGACACTGTCCTTCGACACAGGTACGACGTCACAGATGGAATATTCATCGATCTGATTCGTGCGCGTGTTAAACATCCCACAAAATAGGCATGAATAACCAAGGAGTTCGAACGGGCGCACAATTGGCTTTCAATGGAAGATGCAACTCCTCATGGATGTCAAGCTGGTCGGCCTTACCGCCTTACCAGAGTTTTGGAGACGGTGGTGGCGATGGTGAGGTGGGCCTGACGAGGCATGGTCGGCGACAAGGGTCATGCACCATGTAAGGCTGTAGAGAGAGAAGAAAGAGCAAGTAGTGCAAGGTTGTAGACTAGGTGGGCCTGACGAGGCATGGTCGGCGACAACGGTCATGCACCATGTAAGGCTGTAGAGAGAGAGAAGAAAGAGCAAGTAGTGCAAGGTTGTAGACTATCTCCCATCTCAAACATGTACGATGGGTTTGGCTATCATATTAGTTAGTGATATTCGATAAATGGATCATGAATGAGTTTAAATAATATCAGTGTTAAATTGATCATAATTAGATCGTGAACGAGTCACAAATGGGTTTACAAATCACTCAAATCCAACCTATAACTATGACTTTCTTAATTTTTTTCTCGCCCTCGCTCAATCTTGCGTTCCACCACTCCGCACTCTCACATCAGTTTGGGTATAGATTTCTTATATTGGATCAAATGTCGGAGTGTTTCAAGATATGTGGAGAATTTTAAAAAAAAAAAATCCTAAAACTGTTATTCAATACATCCGGTCAATTTTGACAAAAAATCGCTAACGTGGATATTGGACATGTCACGAAGGACAGCCGATGTTGAAGTGAACTAAATTTAATATGCTTAAATAATTTGTTTACTTTTTACTTTTTTTCCTAGACTTGGAGCTGACGAGGGCCGTGGAGCCCTTGCCAAATCTTACCAATCGGGGGTCGCCATTATAAAATATTTTAAAAAATTTATTAATTAAAATTTATCCATATTAGCGCCAGCTGTCCTACGTGGCATGTTTGGCATCTACATTAGCTATATTCCTGTCAAAATTGATCGGATATACTGAATTGACATTTGTGCAAAATGCCAATTGGAGTTCTGACTACAGCCACATGGCAGTCTTGGATTTCTCAATAGCTGCTTAATGTGATATCTCGTACCTATGTTACTCGTCGTCAACAGGAGTTTAAGTTCTGTCAATTTGTACAGCTACCAAACAGTTTGGATGACTAGAAAGAAGGGAGTGGCAGTGGCGAGTTAGCCCAAATGGCCCATGCCATGTGATGTTCATCTTCAGCAAGGCCCACACACTCTGGATATTATAACTTTGCCCTCTACCTGTGTACTTTCTTTTTCCTTTTTTTGTCGATTAGTTGGCTTGTAAAAGACTTTGACAACCTTGGAGGGTTAAAAGTACACACATCGCGCAACGCGGTCCTCGAACTTTTAATTTATTCAATTAAGCCCATAAATTCTAGCTCAATGTGCAATATCGAGCCTGTAATTTTTAGTTTATTCAATGTGGTCCCTGAACTTTTAGTACATATCCATTGTTTCATTTGAACTTAAATTATTGAAGTGATAACATCGCGTATTTTGATATAGTCTAGGGACTATTTTGAATGCTTACTAAAAGTTTAGGGATCACAATAAATAGATTAAAATTTCAAGTTTCACATTGCATCTTAGAACAAAATTTAGGGACCAATTGTGCCGTTATCCAGAGGACAAATTACTTGATATGTTTGATTTATGTATGGATACTGGCATTTAGGTACCTCGTTCATTTAAGACATTTCAGTTTTTGTCCGATGTGGGAGAAATTTAAAGCGAGAAATGTGAAGAGGAACAAAAGACTGTTGAGAAAGATTGGGAATTCAACAGAAGAAAACACGCTATTTTGTTATAGGCACTCTCTACAATATTTGTTGGAAGAACTTCTTACAACGCTAACACAAGTGAGAGTACTTTGATTATTTATGTCCTTCACAGAATGATGGTTCACTCCTGGACCACTCTAAATATTATAGTTCACCCCCTAGAAACATCTGTAATTTTTGGGAGAGGAGAAAAGGCGAACCTTTTTTCTGCTCTGAATGGGATCTAGCAGCCTCGTCAAGTTGCTTGTGGCAAACATACATGCAACTTGATCACTTGTCCTTTTTGTGCTCGATCTCCGATCTCTCCCGGCAACAATTGTTTGCGCGAGAAGTGACAGTGTACTTCCACAGCCGAAGTTCTCAGGTGAAAGATCAGGTTCTCTGCCAACCGTACAACTGATTGATTGTCACAATGGAGCTAGTGACACTGTTGATTGCCTCTTGTTGTACCATGAACTATTCTCGATCTATGGCAAAACATATGTCCAACAGTTAAATGTCATGCGTCGTGGTCACCACCATAATCAGCATCATGACATCATTTTACTTTGCAATTTAATCCTTCACATGCCTTAATGTGCGTCTAACTACATCCAAGCGAGGCTTTCGTGGTTTGTCTAAGAACTGACTTGCTGCTCTCATTGCAAAAGTGGTGTCAGCCCACGTTATAGTCAGGTAGATTAGGCTTCCCACATATTCCCTATACATAGTTCATATTACAATTCTCTCGCCTCATCCGCGCATAGTTTATATTGCCATCGATAGGCATAGAGACCGGATTACAATCAAGCATCCCAAACTTCTCTAGACGATCCCGCGAAAATTTTTCTTGACATAGGAATAACCCTTCCTTGGTTTGCTTAACCTTAGACTCCTGGAAAGTGTTTTAGTTTTCTAAGCCACTTCATCTGACATCGCACAAAGAGATTAGCTCTAATTCAATACATCTCATCTTCATCATCTCCCGTAATCATCAGGTCGTTCACATAAATTAGTACAATTACAAGCCTTCATCTTTCTTCCTTCACAAACAGAATTGAATTTGCTAGTCGTATCAAATAGCAACTTTGCGCAAAAAAAGTTGCAGTCTTCTCGTACCAATTTCCTGGAGCTTGTTTCAAACATAAAGGGCTTTCTTTAATTTGCAAACATAACATGTGTTAGAGATAATTGAGAATTATCTAGGATAATTTTCTATGTTAGATGTATTGAATAAGTTTGTTGGTTCTGTGTATGTCTCAAGATTGTGCGTCTCTTCGTGCGTATCTTGATTGATATATACTACGTTCAGTGATTTCATACAATCTATAAATAACCTGATATAATCTTCATTATAACATATCGAAATACAGAGAAATTCCCCAATTCTCTCTTCTACAAATAGGCTGATATAATCTTCATTATAACATATCGAAATACATAGAAATTCCCCAAAGTTCTCTTCTGCTATAATATATTGATCCCCCAGCTCACTAAATGCCTCACTCCCGTTTGAGTAAGCACCAAAGTGGTCGTGTTAGGATGTTGGCGATGCGTTACCAAGTCGAGCTTTTTTTTTTCGGAGAAGGTTTTTCTTTTGATGCTAACCTATCTCACACAATGCCTCATTCCCATCTGAGTAAACACCACAATGTTCGTATTAGGATGTTAGCCACGCGTTACCAAGTCTTGCCTTTTTCACAGTGTAGGTTTTTCTTTCGATGCCAGCCACATAGGCTACATCTATTGGTAACTGTCGAGGGGATGTTATATATGTATATTAATTAAGATAAGCACAATGAAACAAGCAATCTCAAGAGAGATATACAATCAATAAAATTATTCAATACCTATAACATATGAGATTATCCTAGATAAATCTAATTATCTCTAACATCCAAATTAACTTGAGTTTGAAATTAAGTGTTATAGTGCTAGTGTGCGTATGTTTATGTTATATAACCTTCGAAATGATATTGTAAAACCTATGAATAGGCTGATTTAATACATCGGAATATACCATTTCTCTCTTCCGTTTCATCATTGCCAATTTGAGAGCAGAGAGAAAAATAAAATTTGAGAAGCCTATATATTTCGATGTATTACATCAGCCTATTTATAAGTTTTCTGAGATAACCATCAAAGGTAATTTATATATCAATCAAGATACATGGAATCTTGAGAGATACCTAAAATTAACAGAATTATTCAACACTAACATAGGCAATTATCCTAGATAAATTCCAATTATCTCCAACAACATATCTAACAAGGAGTTCTGAATTAGATATGGGTGCTTTATGTATATGTCTCGATCTAACTCTCTGTGTATGAAGGCATTTTTCACATACATCTGTCACGGCTTTTATAACTTGTTTGTGGCCAGTACTAGTAAGACTTGAACAACAGGAACCTTTGCTGTTATATTTATTGGACATCATCAATCATCCCATACTTCCGAGAGAATCCTTGAGCAACAAAACTTGCCTTACATCTTTGTATCGGCCCATCCCGTACATCTTTAGGCCCTGGCACAAAATCTCACGTCTTAATCTGCTGCAAAGCTTGAATCTCTCCTTGCATAACCTTCTTGCATTCTACCCCTTACGAGGCTGACGCAGAGAGAAGCGAATTTGAAAAACAATTCTGAAGAATACTCAAATTTGATTCAATGATGATGTTTTCATTACAAAGATGTATGTCTTTTATATAGAGATAGAACTCCTTTAACCATCAGAATAACTAAAGATAATATAAACAAATCTAATCTAATCTAATCAAACGGAATTAAAATTAAATATTGTGATTATTTATATTGCTAAAATTCTTAAAATAGAAAAATACCTAAAACTCTATCTAAAATCGTAATATTGCGTTTTTGCCAAAAATTATATGCTAGTTGTCCTACATCATTCGACCAAGTCAAAAGGACGGACATGAAGAGCAAGCACCATAGTTGAACAGCTCAACAGGGTAAAAGAAATTAAACCCTAAACATGATTAATGCAAACTTTGGCCGAAGATGTTGGACCAATTGAGCTCCGCATGAGGAGGCCTCTGATGTAGTACAACTAGCATATAATTTTTGGGGAAAACGCAATATTACGATTTTAGATAGAGTTTTAGGTATTTTTCTATTTTAAGAATTTTAGCGATATAGATAATCGGAATATTTTATTTCAATTCCATTTGATTAGATTAGATTAGATTTGTTTATGTTATCTTTAGTTATTTTAATACCTAAATGAGTCATATCTCTATGTATAGGACGTCTATTTTTGTAATGAAAATATTATCATTGAATCAAATTCGAGTATTCTTTGGAATTATTTTCTAAGTTCGCTTCTCTCTGCGTCATTTGGTATCAGAGCGGGATTATCCTGTGACGATGGTGAGTAACGTGAATGTCAATCTCCCCGTAGCTGAGGGTCGTGAAAACGAGTCTATTACACGGATTGAAAACGAGTCTATTACACGGATTGAGTTCAACCAATTCGTGGATCAAACTGATCGGAGGTTTCAAGAGATCCTTGAGGCCATCCAGCCTTTGTCCACAAACCAAGGCCCTTGGTATTCTTCCAGCCGAGCGAATCCCTGTCGCTCGTGATCCCGGAGTTGCCATGGAGCATGGAGGAAATTCCCGACATAAACATCAAAACTATGTCGAGGATACTGAAGATGAAGACGAAGAGGATTTTCAGGATATGCCTATTCATGGGGGTCACCGATATAGTGTATTCCAAGATGAGCATGTTTGTGGAGGTCGACGATATGTAGGTTACCGACGATATTCCGATCAATATCAATTGAATGTTCATCTCTCTATCTTCAATGGAAATTTGGACAACGCTTTAGCATGGTGAGAGCAGACACAAATATCCCCACGCCGAAAAAGAAAAATGCTCATCCGAACGTGGAGACGGATGAAACAGATGTTGAAGGTATGGTTCCTTCCACCCAACTATAAGCATGTGTCAATGAAGGGTGATGCAGTCGCCCTTGGCGAAGTTTCCCAGGTGGCGGTGCGGATGCACTGGGATTTCGTCGCATTCAAGGAGAAGCCGATGGCTAGGATTAATTTCAATTCTTTTTCCCAATCTCTTGCCATGGCCTCCAAAGTTCTTGTCAAGGGAAAAGACCAGATTTTGGAGAAAGAGGAATTGAAGGTGGAAATAGAGACGGAGCAAAAGGACCCAGAGAACGATCCTGAAGCCGAGACTTCCGTCAAGAAAGCAGCCAAACAAGATGGGGATGAGAGTCCAAAGAAAAGTTTAAATCTAGCAAAAAATATGGACTATGCCGGTTTTGTTGAGGAGGATTCTTTAGGAGATGGAAATTCAGATGCCTTGGCGATGGTTTTTGACTCGAGTAAGCTACCGTCCCTTGCTGCACTACACCATTGGGATTTTCTCGTGCTCGAGTTCGAAGTTCTGGAAAAATATGAGAACGATTGGACGCCTATGGCTAGCACTAGAAAGCTTGATCCTGTCATAGGAAGAGTTGATGAAATACGTGGGCGCATTCAAATTCTTTCCAGGAGAACAAAGAATACTCATGTGCTAATTTGTGAGCCTGGCGTTGGAAAGACCGCAATATCAGAGGGACTTGCCCAGAGAACTGTGCATGGTGATGTACCACGGGCTTTGATGGGTCGTAAGCTTATATCGCTTGACATGGGTGACCTGATAGCTGGTGCTAAATATCAAGGGGAATTTGAAGATAGGCTAAAAGCTTTATTGAAGGATCTGAAGGCCAGATCATCGTCTTTATTGATAAGATTCATACGGAAGTTGGTGCAGGTGCTACAACTGCGACGGCCAAGTATGGGGAACTCGTACAAAGCTCGGAGCTTTCCTGGGAAAAGCTCAAGGCTTTCCACCAATCTTTTGGCACCCAATTCATGCTTCCTACGGTTGGAGGCAAGACTCTTGATCTGCATCTCCTTTTTGTGGAGGTGACGTGGCGTGGTGGTCTTGAAAGGGAATTTAAGTTCATGAAGAGAATGCAACTTGTTGGACTTACTTCGAGTGTGATTACTTTAATCATGGATTACTGTAATTTGCATCAGGTTGAGGATGCTATTGAGCTGCTTGCCGAAATGCGTGCCAAAGGTCGTCCTCCAGATAAGGTCAGCTACTACACTGTCATGGATTTCCTATGTAGAGAAAATACGCGGTACTGGTTCGGGTACATAAACAAGAAGAGGAAGAGAAACTGGAAGTACAGGAGTAAGCAAATTCAGACACACGAACTCGAGGACAGAGTTCTTCTGAAGAAAATGAGAAATGATGTAGGACAATTAGCATATAATTTTTGGGGAAAACACAATATTACGATTTTAGATTAAGTTTTAGGTATTTTTCTATTTTAAAAATTTTAGCGATAAAGATAATCGCAATATTTGATTTCAATTCCGTTTGATTAGATTAGATTTGATTTGCTTATGTTATCTTTAGTTATTCTAATGCCTAAAGGAGTCTTATCTCTATTTATAGTACGTCCATCTTTGTAATGAAAACATTATCATTGAATCAAATTCGAGTATTCTTTGGAATTATTTTTCAAGTTTGATTCTCTCTGCGTCATCGAAGCTCTTCCGTTATTTTCCTATGTACACCTGCTCGCCACGGACTCTTTGATTTTTCTCGCAGCTGTGCTTTGATTTCTTCATCTGGATTCACCTTCTTTAATTACTTCTTCGATCCGTTGGGCCTCACTACATACCCATCTTCTTCCGCTCTTTATTTTGCTTCTTCAATTTGTCTTGAATCTGCTAGTACAACGGCGTGCGAAGTGTAATCCCGCCTTGTTGTACAATCGCAACATTTCCACCCTTTCCTTTAATAATTACACCCTACAAATTATGCGACGACTTGTCGAACTTGCTTTTGTCGGTGATCGAGTACAAATGCATAACATCCGCATCTAAATACTCCGGCGTGACTCACTGCAGGCCTGCAGTTCTACGACTTATCGTATGGTGTGTGCTATTATCTTCATACGCTCGGTCCAAAACTATGCCGGACGGGTATTCACACCGTTCGTGCCGGAACACTTTAAGATCGTAGTATCTCCATGTGATATATAGGATTATGTGATTAGGACCGTGTAAAAGTCACTCGCCATATCTCTCCTTTTCACAAACCTTCTTCTTCTTCATCTCCATGGAGGGGAGGGCTTGAGCTAGATCTCTTCCTTTGCTCCCTCTTATCTTAGGCTGTTTTGATTCTCCACTTGCTTTTATTGCTTTCCTCTTGAATTGGGAGGTTTTTCTTTCTATTTTGTCTATATCTGGAAGCTTTTTTTCTCCCGTTAATGAAAATATTTCTATCCTGATCTAGTTTAGATTTAGGTTTTCTACATGTATGTTTTTAGGATTTTACTCTCCTCGGATTTCGTTGATGAATGAGCCCAGTTTCAAAGGAGATCAGATGAGCTTTGTGAAGATTTTGTTTCGCATGTGTCAAATCTGTGCTTGTCAACCTTTTTACTCTGCATAATGATGATGGTAGGAACACCAAACCTAAGCACGTACTGCCGAAAGACAAAGCCAAAGTAACATATTTAGATCTCAGTGTATGCTCATTACTGAAGACAGATTTAGTGATCGATTGCCAATTTTAGTATAAAGAAGTCATAGATGTGCTCTAAGCGTATCCATAACTTTTTTTCCCCTTAATGTGTGATCAATAACTTTTTTTTCCTCATGATTTATCTTGTTATTTGGAGCATATTTCGTTTGCAGTTGAACTGCGATGTTTTTCTCTTGTATCTCTAGGAAGCGGATGAAATGTTTTGACCAAAATAAAAAATAAAAAGGAAATAGATCAACCATCGTCTAGCTAAGGGGCTGCATGATAACACTTCTGCTTCTGGATTTCTCTGCTAGAAGTCAATTTGGCAAACAAATCCATTTGGTAAAAGCACCATCAAAGTAGAAATGCGTTTTGTAAAAAAATTGACTTATGATAGGATTTTATATTTTTGACTGGATTTTCAGCCAACTTTGATAAGTAAAAAACTTCTACTTCTCAACTCCAGAATCACTTCTTCGACCACACCAGCCTCCGCCGACCATTGCAGCTGCCGACCAACGCATGCCTACCCCTGTCGGGACCATCGCTGCTGTCGTTGGTCGCCACCGACTGCTCGATTACCGCCACCGCCCAATTATCGCCACCGCCGCCAACCAACACTCGCCCACTGCCGTCGTGACCATCGGCCGCCGTCACCCCGTTCATCGCCCGACCACCATCGGCTGTTGCCGCCACCCACTGCTACCATCGCCGCCCATCGCCGCCTTCGCCCGCCGCCGACCTAGTTGACCACCATTGTCGAAGATTTGTTAATAATGTTCTAAAAATAGAAATTTTCAACCATTATCAAACGAATTTATCTCATCAGAAGTTAATCGAAAATAGAACTAGAAAAATCAACTTATGATCAAAAGTTGATCTCGGGCGGGGAAGTGTTACCATGCGCAACCTAATTCTTTAGAGTTCAAGTTGATGCCATATGAGTTAGAACCTTGGAAGAAAACATTAACCAAATCACTTATTATTTGTGAAATATATAGAGTCTCAAATTTCTGACCTACAAATTAAACAGAGGGATCATGGAAATATAGAGAGAAAAAGGCCGGAAAGTTGAAATTCAGCATGCGACGTGAAGGGAGTATTAAAGTCAACGGTCAACATATTACTAGAGTTGCACAATTTGACCAAACTAAACTACAAAAGATGTTCGACCAAAAAAAAAAAAAAACAACTACAAAGGATGGACACAACGCGTGGCTTCTTCTTCTATGGGAGTTTCCTGGCAACTTCGATCGGGCAAGGCGTGGATCTGCTTGAGACCCCTTTCCAAAAATTCAAGCATATTGACAAATCAACCATGAAGAGACCATATAAACTTGTCAAATCACCCTTCGACCAAAAAAAAAAAACTTGTCAAATTGCCCCAAATTTATTATGTGATTTTTTTTTGGGAAAAATTACCAAAAACGTATTAAATTTATTATAATTGTGTCAATTTAGTCTCTCTTTTTTTACTAATTCAAATATAAACCTTTTGCAATTATGCAAATTCAGTCCATTCGGCAAATTCTGATTAGCCGTCCGCCTTTAAATATTTTTATCCTCCTTTAATTTCCTTTTTCGTTCTATCTTTCTTCTTCCCTCTTTTGCTTCCAGTTGGCTACCGAACCTCGACGACCAGCACGATCGACCACACCATGGCAGAGGTGAGGCCTAGTTAGCCAAATTTGGGCCAACGAGGCCAACCTCGTCTACTGATGACAAGACTCAACCTTGCCCATGGCCGAGGAGGGCGAGCCTCGCCAACCATATGTTGGGAACATTTTCGCAAAATCTCATAAGAAGTTGAATGAGAAATGAAGAGTTGTTTCGGTTTGTAACCCTTCATCGATGAAACTGTACGGTATCGTGACGTTTCGTCAAAACTATACGACTTCCTGATGTTTCGTCGAATCCTTTCGACGAAATCGTGCTTTTTCGTTGACGAACCCTTTCGACGAAACCATATGTCATTGTGACTCTTCATTCTTTTGAAAGATGTCTATTCGGTTTTGTAACTCTTCATCTGTTTGAAAGAGAACAGTTCAGATTCATGACTCTTCGTTCTTAACCTCTATTTCGTGACTCTTCGTATTACTGTTTATAAATAATAGCATTGACCATCACATTAAAAAAAAGAGTATCAAACACAAGTATTAGATACAATTGTTATGTTCGCCATTCATTCATTATTCTCATCTTTTGTGCGATTATTCTGCAAAATTACGTTCGTCGGAGTCTTTTGAAGAAGTACCGCTTTAGAGGAACATGATCCGTTCTATCCTGAGAGACAATTGTCCAAAGTTCTCGGCATTGATTGAGGGGACAAATTCGTATTAAGGACACAACGTCATTTCGTTGGGCTCGGATCAACATTCTTTTTATTTATTTGCATTGACTTCAAGTTTGTCTTCAACCTAATTTTCCTATACTTTATCGAGTCCCGCTTATAGGCGATTAGAATTTAATATACGAACTTCTACCCTCTTAGTGGACAAGAATCTTAAGACGAATTTATTTTTTTGGTGCCGAGTTCGTATAGTTATTTGTTTATACGCATTCTTTTCTGGCGTATTATTATTAAATTATATCCGATTAAAATTATTTTTTCATCGCATGTCGAGATAGATTTCGTTGAGGAAAAAAAAAAGAATTGGTGATAATTCTTTGGGGGATGTTAAAAAGAATTTTTTCCTTTGGTTCTGAATAATAGCATTAATTTTTTTTTAAAAAAGTTGACGTGTACGTCAGTACGCGTAAACGAGGATGGAGAAGTGCGTGCATGCATTGTTCTAACTACAGGTGCGTGGTGAGATCCCGTGCAGGCACATGCCTGACACGCGTAAGAGTGGGCACGTGCAAATCATGAGCCCATGCAAAGCCTATTGGTGTGCGCTGCGCATGTACTACAATGATTTTACTGTTCTGCCATCGCGTGATGTTTTCCAATTTTTTGGCTCGTACGTGCTCCAAATGACGAGTTCTTGGTATTTATGTGTTAATATTAAAAAGCTCTATATTATGGTAGACTAATATCACATGGTGGAGACTTTGTGGATGGAAGAAAGCATATAAAACCTTATGCACATGTATTTTTCAAAGTATTTTGGGCTATTTTTACTTGGTTTCAGAAATGGCTTCATTGTCGATGATGAATATTACGTCTATCCCAACTTATAGAGAGAAGCCAGAAAAGTTCAATCGTCTGATTTCAAAAGATGGCAATAGAAGATGTTGTTCTATGGCATGACGTTGAATTTGGCAAGGTTACTCAATAAGGATGCTCCTAAGTAAGTTGGATGAAGAAAAGACAAATACGGAAATGATTGTTGCTACAGATGTGTGGAAGTATTTTGACTTCCTATGTCGCAACTAAATTCTAAATGAACTGGACAATTCCCTCTATAATGTTTATAATCGCTGAAATGGCTAAGGAATTAAGGAAAAGTCTGGACGAGAAATATAAAGCATAATATGATGGATTGAAAAGATTCGTCGTTGGCAAGTTTCTGGACTTAAAGATGGCTAATTTCATAATCGTCCTAATTCAAGTCTTGAAAACTCTAAGAGATTATGCATAACATTCTTGCCAAAGATATGGTTCTAAGTAAATCATTTCAAATGGCTTCTTTCATTGAAAGGCTACCACCGTCTTGAAAAGATTTCAATAATTATCCCAAAGTGTGGGGGCAAGAAATGTTATGTATATTGGTAAGACAACTTTTCTCTAGTGAAATTATCATAATTGACTACGTGAAGTCAAAGTATAATATTGCGGATCCATTAACAAAAGAAGTAACTAGAGAGATAGTTGAGAATACATCAAGGGGAATGAGAATTAAGGCCATAAATAAGTTATCATAGCGGAAACACTACCTAATTGACTGGAGATCCCAAAATCTAGGTTCAAAGGGGCAACCAAGTTATGAAAGAGGTGTAGAGTACTGTGAATTTTTCTATTCATTCCTGTATATAGATAGTGCTAATATGTGAAGGTTAAGTATAAGGTTTTAATGATTCTGAATCGATTATGTGATATACTGCACATTCAGAAATCACCTATGTGAGTGGGAAGTGATGGCCGCTTCTGTGAGAATTGAAAATGTCGAATTCTCTAAAGCACTCATGAGACCAGATGATGTTCATGGCCAAAACGAACACAACAGTGAGAACCAACTTTGTTCGAGAGATAGTTATGTGATTTCTATTGGCTAGGCTTACACCAAAAGTCGACAGTTCAAAGACATCAAGTCTACTGATTGACTGAGTAAGTCCGATAGATCTTACTAGGGAAAGTTCAAAGTCTCAGACAACTTATCTCTATGCAATTTTCTCTCATGGAATATTCGCACATTGCATATCATGCATTCATGGAGAGTTTTGATAATTAAACTTCTCATTCATGTGGGGGATTGTTGGAACTTTTTCGCAAAATCCCATAAGAAACTAAACGAAAAATGAAGAGTTGTTTTGGTTCGTAACATTTCATCGATGAAACCGTATGATATCGTAATGTTTCATCGAAACTATACGACTTCGTAACGTTTTATCGAATCCTTTCGATGAAATTATGCTTTTTCGTTGATGAACCATTTCGATGAAACCATATGTTTTCGTGACTCTTCATTCTTTTGGAAGATGTCTATTCGGTTTCGTGAGTCTTCATCTATTTGAAAGAGAATTGTTCAGATTCGCGACTCTTCGTATTATTGTCTATAAATAATAACATTGACCATCGTATTAAAAAAAGAGTATCAGACACAAGTATTTGATACAATTATTATGTTCATCATTCATTCATCATTCTCATCATTGTACGATTGTTCTGCAAAATTACGTTCGTCGGAGTACTTTGAAGAAGTATCGCTTCAGAGGAACGCGATCCGATCTCTCTTAAGAGACAATTGTCCAAAGTTCTCGAGTACTGATTGAGGGGGAAAATTCGTTTAAGGACACAACGTCATTTCGTTAGGCTCAGATCAATATTCTTTTTTTATTTATTTGCATTGGTTTCAGGCTTGTCTTCAACCTAATTTTTCTATACTTCATCGAGTCCCGCTTATAGGCAATAAC
The DNA here is from genome assembly GCA_028455895.1 of Rhodomyrtus tomentosa. Lineage (NCBI taxonomy): Eukaryota > Viridiplantae > Streptophyta > Magnoliopsida > Myrtales > Myrtaceae > Rhodomyrtus > Rhodomyrtus tomentosa. Next base: position 11,787,778 of record JAPCWY010000002.1, on the reverse strand, counting down.
AATTTAATATACAAACTTCTATCCTCTTAGTGGACAACACCATAGTATTTGGATAGCCGCTAAGTTCTGGCAATTGGTTAGAGGAAGAAGAGTGAAGGAAATTTTTTTTAAAAAAATTATTTATTAAAATATTATATCGCCAGATAGACTAGACCAAATTGACATAATTACAAAATATTTAGGACTAAATCGACAAAAATAAAAATTTAGGATCGAATTAACAAAATTGCGATAAATTGTCCGTCTAAGTAAAATGCGTGAGCCATATAATCATTGCTTTTGGGATGTCGTAAGTGATGACGAGCGGATCGCAATCTTCACCACAAACCACAAAGAAAAACTCAACCGGGCGCTTTTCCGCTCGGGTCATATGAACGTCCATGTTCACATGTCTTGATGCACCCCGTGTGGGGTTTAGGCTCCTGGCTTAGAACTACCTCGACATTGAGAATCGGCAGCTTCCTCCATTTCACCGCGCAGTGGCCGCCCGTGTCAGCACCACCACTGCCAAATTCACTGTCCTACCGCGCCCGCTCGTATAATTGAAACGTTCTCCCTCTTGGCACATGCCTAAGGATGCTCACGAACAATTGGGAATATCGGTCGAAAACGAGTCTGATGAACCGAAATAGGTCCCTACCGACCATGGTCGGGAGAAGTGTTGTCTACCGTGCGGTCCCGGGTCACGTGCATGAGATGAGCACTGTAATCTGAACCGCGAAGGCATCAAATGGAATCCGACCAATCTAAAGATTGGAATCAGGCAGGCCTATGCGATCGGGAGAACACAAAAATCGCTCCGGAGAGAGAGGCCATCCTTAACCCGCTGTCGGCTATCCCATAATTCCCCCGTTCTTTTCTTTGGGTGGTAAGTTGGAAACTGTTGAACTGTCAGTGTTCTCATGGCCACTACTCGAGCAAGCTGGAAGTTTTCTTACCACCACAGAGGAAATCTATATGTAAAAAAATGAATAATAAATTGACTACACTGAGGATACAACATCAAAAAATTATGAAATGCGTCAAGCCACATGTGATCCCAAGTACGATTTCAACCGAAAAAAACAAAAAGAGCACGATATTTGCACATAAGTTGGATGCACCCGATTACGCCTCCATCGCAACAAGCGAGGCCCCTTATTTTCCTTATCGATCGAGAGCATAAACCACAAAAATAATAATAATAATAATAATGACGTCGAGGTGATGGGGGTTACCCGCAAGCCTAAAGTAAATTACTTTGGGTCATTTGAGGTGGCTTGCTGGTAGTTGGGAATCCGATTTAACTCAGACGTGACCAGAGGAGTCTTACGTCTTACCGCAAACTCGGGCACAATAACCCGGCGGTTTTTCTTCTTTCACTTTTTCGCAACTTCAGCGTGGAATCGTTCAACAAATCAAACGATACAATGTGGAGCTTACGACTGCAACTCGTGTTACTCCAAGAGTCTTTCGGTATTCCCTAGCCCGTCAATCGATCTTAATCCCCCAAAAGATTTCGCAAATTTTGTTTTCTTTTTGCTCAGTACTAAGCATGGAAATACTTAATAGGAAGGACAAATAAAGGTTTAAAAAGATTTGGACTCACGACCTCTTGCATCATGCGAGATTTGGTAGGATCATTGCCAATTATTCCAAAAACTTAAATCGTTAGATGAAGATGCAGCCTAATTTATGTATTTTAATATTATCCTTTACACTTACTTAGTCTGATCTTTTTGCCTAGCAACATAAATCAAAACTCGCCTATGTACGATATTTGTATCCTCGACAAGAAATATAGGGAAATCTATTCGAACTTGAAAAACATAATTAAGCCGGGATATCTTTGCGGGTTCAAACTCGAGTTATATTTTTCGTCGGTAGTCGCTCTGGCTATCGTAAATGGGATCACAATGCAAGGCTCTCGATGAATTTGCTGAAGTTACTATATATCTGACTTGGATATGAGAAGTAACCAGGCAGAAAAGTCAAAAACAAAACAAAGCCACGATGTTTCCTCAATTTGGAGGTTCATTCAAAAGCTATTCAATCTTCTTCATGACCAAGTTCGACCCAAAAAAAAACCTTGATGACCAAGGAATCAAGACGCGTTCGTGTGTATATATACACACTACACACACATGAACTCCTCCAGTTTAACCTAAGAAGAAAAAGATATTCGATGGAGTCAACATCATCGTCCGAGTCCAAAATCGCCACGGCCAAGGCGGTGTTCTCGGCCGCCGCGTCCGTCACGGCCACGGTGATGCTTGCCCGCTCCATCGCCCATGATCTCCTCCCTGACGACCTCCAGTACTACCTCTCCTCCGCCGTCCACGGCTTCCTCGCCCGCTTCTCCTCCCAGCTCACCCTCGTCATCGAGGAATACGAAGGCCTCGTCAGCAACCAAATCTACGATGCTGCGCAGATCTACCTGTCCGCCAAGATCTCTCCAGTCACTCGCCGTCTGCGTGTTGCTAAGCCCGAAGGCGAAGACAACCTCAACATTTCAATGGAGCCGCGGGAGGAGGTCGTGGACACGTTCGGCGGTGCCCAGCTCAGGTGGGTCATGGGGTCCAGAAGGGTCGAGACAGGTCTCGGAGCCAGCCGAGGGAGGTTGAGCATGATGGGCCTGGTCACCACGGAGTCCGAAGCCCGCTTCTTCGAGCTCAGCTTCCACAAGAAGCACAAGGACATGGTGATGAGCACATACCTGCCCCACGTGGTGGAGGAGGCCAAGTGGATGAGGCAGGAGAAGAAGACGCTGAAGCTGTTCACACCGTGCTGGGAGAACATGTATAGTGGCAGCCTCTCCGATGCCTGGACCCCGGTTAACCTCGACCACCCCGCGACGTTCGAGACGCTCGCCATGGAGGCGGCAGCCAAGGAGTTCATCATGGAGGACTTGAAGAGGTTCGTCAGGAGGAGAGAGTACTACAGGAAAGTAGGCAAGGCGTGGAAGAGGGGGTACTTGCTGTACGGTCCGCCGGGGACGGGGAAGTCGAGCCTGATCGCGGCGATGGCAAATTTCTTGAAGTTCGACATTTACGATCTTGAGCTGACGGAGCTGACCCGGAACTCGGAGTTGAGGAAGCTGCTGGTGGCGACTGCGAATCGGTCAATCCTGGTGGTTGAGGACATCGACTGCACCATCGAGTTCCACGACCGCATGGCCGAGGCCCGGGCGGCAAGCCCCGCCTCACGCGGCGAACCAGAGAATCAGGTTCGTCTCTTCATACATTGATCGTTCAGATTCTTTCTTTAATATTATTGGGTGACTAGATAAATATACTCACCTCATGGATCTCGAGGCCACTCACAAACAATATTTTCAACCTAGTTAACTGAAATTTCCAATTGGTTGACTTAATCAGTCAAGATCTGACAGATTAATCAATTCTTAGCCAAAACATAATATAAAATTATTACAGTATACGACACGTGGCTTCTTCTTCATGGGAGTTTCTTGGAAACTTCATTTTTTTGGGACACATACCATGTATGTACTCTTGCTTCATATGTTAATCATCGTCGCCCTCGGGATGCCGCAGGTCACATTATCAGGCTTCCTCAATTTCATCGATGGGCTCTGGTCGAGCTGCGGCGACGAGCGGATCATAATCTTCACCACGAACCACAAAGAAAAGCTCGACCCGGCGCTTCTCCGGCCGGGCCGTATGGACGTCCACATCCACATGTCCTACTGCACCCCGTGCGGGTTCAGGCTCCTCGCGTCGAACTACCTCGGGGTCAACGACCACGCGCTCTTCGGAGAGATCGAGGGTTTGGTCTGCGCCGCCGAGGTCACCCCGGCCGAAGCCGCAGAGCAGATGATGAAGAGCGAGGAGCCCGAGGACGCGCTGAAGGGCATGATCGAGTTCCTTAAGATGAAGATTAGGGAAAACGAGGAGCGGAAAGCCAAGAAGGTTGAGCGACAAGCGTTAGCAGAGAAAGAGGGGGAAAGGGAGGCCCAAGAGGTAGAAAAGGTGAAGGGGAAGGAAGAAGACAACTAAGCAGATGATGACGAAATTTTACGAATGATGTTGGATCTCAACGAAAGTTTTGGTAAATTAAATTTGAAAATGAAGTTTATTCAATCATCCATATTCAACTGAAATGATTACTAGATACATATATTTATAAGCATAAGATATGACTTTACGTGTGACGTCCTGAAAATTCAATCTTTGTAAGCGCCAGAGGTCGATTAAATGATATGAATTTATAGTCATAGCCGACGTCTATTTTGGACTATAAGTACTAAAGAGACGAAAATTTGGACGAATTCCGAACTTTAGATTATTTCGAATTGAGTTTCGAAATTAATCCGCGGCGATTTTTGAATTGTCGTTTTCGCAATCGAGCTTAACCTTGACCGAGCTTGGCCAGTGAAATTACCGAAATTACCCTTCATTCAGTACACCAAAAATTTCGTTTCAGTCCCGGCGCGCCAAAATCATCGTTCTACCCCTGCAATTATTTACCCACAAAAGACAAAAAAATTTAATGTTGGCCTTCAAAGTCTTGGTCGTGGGCCATCTTCTCTCTGCCCAATACAACGTCGCTTCTCCGTCTACTTTTCTTCTTCGTTTCTTCTTCTTCCCTGTTCTTCCGTTTTCTTTGTTTTTGGCCGAACGACCGACTCCTCCTTTGCCAATCGTTCCTCCTTCGTCCGTTGCCATTTTTCGCGACCACCGCCCCACCACCACCAGCCACCGTCCTTAGCTACTCCCAACCGCAGCCCTGACTCCAACCGAGTCGCCGTCGCCGTCGTCTAGCCAAGAAAACGCCACGGCCGGGTCTGCTCTGTTTTCGGGTCAAAGGACTCGAGAACTCCGCGGCCTCCTCCGGCCTCCGCGGCCGCCACCGACGCCGACCACCGCCCCCCAGCTGACCCCCGACTTCCCCTCGACCGATCCAACCCCTCACCGCTGACCGTCAGCCGTCGGAGTCGCCGAAATTGGGCCTTGAAGTTCCGGTTCCCTGTTTTGGGCCAGGTTCAGTCCGGTCTTCGATCCGGCCGCCGTGCCTCACCGCCACCACCAGACGACTCCCCTGAGTCCCCTCGACAACCGCCTAGCTCACCTCCGTCGGTCGTCGGGCGTGATGACCGGAAACGGCCGCCGACCGAAACCTCTGTTTCGATGCTGAACAGGGCAGCCACTGATCGTGGCTATCCCCCGCCGCCGGCCGCCTCTCGCCGCCGTTCACATGCCCTGGCCGACCCCCATTGATCCCTGGGTGAGCTCCCGACCCTTGGCCGGCCTTCTCCCTGCCCGTGTCGCCGAAAAACGGCCAAAACAGTAGAGTTTGCCGGTTGAGTATATTGTTGTTCAATGTTTCAGGCCGCTGCTCGCTAGAGCTCCACCGCCGGCCACCTGTTCCGGCGACCTCGCCGGACTTCCTCGGGGTGTCGCCGAAGTTTGAGCTTGGTCCACCGCGCGATAAACCTTAGTTTTATCGCCGCCGCCACCGCCGCCGCCGCCGCCGCCGATCGAGCTAACTCACATTGTGAGTTAACCCCAAACCTTGGTTAGGGCGCTAATTTCGCTTAGAATTAGTTTTATTTATTTATTTATTATATAAAAAAAATCGATCGGGACCGGTTTAGATAGAAACTAAGGTTAGGATATATGGTCAATCGATTATTTATCTGTGGCTATTTGTGGTAATTTATCAATTAATTGATTGATTGAGTTGTTCGTGAGTGAGTGACAGGTTAGAGACGAGCGAAAGATTGATTAATATAATTTGACCGAGAATTAAGATTTATTATATGAATTGAGCTTGAAATTGCCGGGTTAAGTTGATTATTCGAGAGTGCGTGAATTGTTTGATTGGTTTGGTTGCCTGGCTGAAATGCTCAATTGAGAGTCTTATGGGCATTGGGCCGAGTGGATTGTATTTCCGTTTGGAGTTTGGCATTAATCAAAGATAAACAATGAGTTGATTGCCGAGTGCAATTTGTGCGGTCATAATTTGTGTGATTATGATCTGTATGTCGAACACAACTTCTAATCAAGTTGGACGTGCTCATCTCGAGTCATTCTAAAAGTTCCTTTTATCTTAGGTAAAAGTTAAATAATTCATCTATCGTACGCTTTTTATGACAAAGAAGATGGATTAAGCACGGCGGAAGTCATAAACCAACCGTGCCATGCACACATTTTTTTTATTAAGTAGACGAGCATTTCAGGTTTTAAAAAAAGTGCAATCAAATTCTCGACCCATTTGTCGATTAGCACTTGTCGGTGTTGAAATAAGGCGATTTCGATCGGTCGACTTGATTCGATGTCTTGGTGAGAAAGTGGAGAGCTTTAGTCGGCCAAAAGTTAGATATTTCCTTAAAACAAAGATTAATCAATGGGGCATGCGTTTCCTGTCCGAACGAATTATGTGACGGCAGGGGATGAAGAAGAGGCGGAGTGACGTGTGCACGGCGACGTCGGCATGACGTGTTTGGGATAAATTGCAAGTTGGGCGAAAATTTATGTGGTCTCTATTTGTCACGTGGCTCTCGATTTTATTTTAATTATCTGGACGTTGCTTTCTCCCCCCGCGTTTTGAAAGTTTCAGGAATTTCGTGCATTGAATTCAAAATTCAATCATGCACTCATTCGTTCTTTCAACGCACTGTTTCGTCTTCTCAGTAGGAAAATGTTAAACGACCAATAATTTAGTTATGGTGGAGACCCATGTTAGCTTTGAGTGGATCTTTTCCCCTTAAAGATGAATCTTTAAGGAGGAAAAATTATATCCTATTACATCAATATCAGTCTAGTCGTAAATTTTTTTAATTTGGCCAATCATTCCTATAACTTTGCGCAAAATTTCTATATAAATCTCTTTTATTGACGTGGTATTCCAGTTATCACCAACTGTCCTATGCGTCACGTCACCACGTTAGCAATATATATATATGGAAATTTTGCGCAAAGGAATCTAATGAATCGATGACGTTACCTGGTAAGTTCGCATTGTACCATTGGTACTCGTGTCGTACCTATTGTATGGAAATTCGCGACTTGTCAGAAGCACGATAATCCATGCCTCGTGCCAGTCGTACGATTTTAAGGGATTATTGGATGCTGGTCGTAGCTTGTAATGGACCGAAGCTCCTTTTTAAGGAATGCCTACTTGCAGTGCCGTGTCGGGTGCACTGGATACAACTCTTATAGTAGTCGTCGCTAAGAGGGTAAAGTGGACGTAGCCTGGTCCTGCCAAAAGAGTGTGGGATCGCACTATTAATGTATCTATCATGCCAGTCGCGTGGGTCATTGTTTAATAATGGACTTGTGTATGCCTGAGTGGTGGTGCTTCTGTCGGTTGTTGATTTGACAGATTTATTTTGATTGATATATATATATATATATATATATATATATATATTTGTTGAAATCTTGTGACTTATTGTGGTGCTTAGGACGTCCTGGGCGAATTAGTATCCTAACCGAGATTAGGCTTGATTCACTGAGATTAATTTCTCACCCCGTCGTGGGACAACTTTTTAGGTCCGAAGTAATGGAGAGACCGGTGCATTTTGGTACCTCCACCCACTCATCACTTGATATCAGTCTCCACCCGGTACCAGGTACGGACCAGATGTGGGAACGTCACATCACGATGATATGAGTCGATGAGGGGATGCCACAGCTGGTGGCACACCTCTTCAAGGCCTGGTATCTTCGTGATGGGATGGATCTCTTTGGTCTGCTTAAAGGATTTGAGGGGCCACCTTCTCAGAGAGTCCCTAATATCCTCGCTTGGGACCCGATGGATATTGATACACCCGATAGGAAAGTGGTGGATCCCGCACTCGGTATGCAGCCCGAGCTCGAGCCTGAGCAATTAGTAGCCCCCTTTGTGCATTCTAGCCAGAGTTCTTGTGACTACCCAAATGACCCGACTCCCCCGGTTGGTTATGACGATCCGGATGTCGAGTTTACCCAGTAGAGGGTTAGGTTCCTTTTGTGGTCAAGGAACTGATGATGTTTTTGTGGGGGTACTGTTTTGGAATAGATGAGAGTTAACCTTACCTGACTTCTGTATCTTTTTGTGAGTCCTAGAGGGTCGCTCCGAAGCATGGGGTTGTAATTATCAGTTGATGGCTCTGTAAGGTTATAGATCATCTATTCTCATCAGCTTATTTATTGTTGTGAAATCTGACCTTACTTCCTATCTATCACATATGATTTTATTGGATGGAAGATTGTACGTTCCGCATGCGCAATATAATCTTAGGTCGACAGCAGTTGCCTGGGACGCTATCTATTATGACCTAGTGGCGATTTGGCAAGGGATGTCGCGGGTTCGAGAGTCGGGACGTGACATTACGTTTATTCTAGACATACGAACAAACACGTGTAAATACATAACATTTAAAGCTATTTTAAAAGACTAGAAACAATAAATAGACATGATCTCTTAGGTAACAACTCCTAGGTTCCAAATATCTTGATGAACTTGGGTTACAAAGAGTCTCTTTGAGACCCGAAAAGTTTTTTGAGGTTTTCAACAGCCTCCTTTAAATCAAGCTCATATTGACCATGCCGATCATTCTCTTGAATTTAATGAAGGAGTCCGTCTTCAACGGCTTCATGAACATGTTAGTTAATTGGTCTTCCGACTTGCAATACCGTAGCACAATCTCTTCGGACTTCACTAGATCTCGAATGAAGTGATACTTATATCGATGTGCTTAATTATTCCATGAAAGATTAGATTCTTTGCAAGTGCAATTGCTGACTTACTGTTACAATAAATCACCATCGAATGCTTATGCTTATGACGAAGCTCAGCGAGCATCGAACGTAGCCAAACTGTTTGAGTAGCACAATAAGCTGCCGCTATATATTCTACTTCTGCACTAGACAAAGCAACCACCTATTGGTTCTTTAAAGACCTAGAAAAAATTTCATTTCCCAAAGAAAAATCATAATCGAAAGTACTTTTCATTTCTCTAATATCGCCTCCCCAATCACTGTCTGTGTATCACACAAGTTGAAAATCAATAGAAAAGGTGTAGAATATACCATCATCCACATTACTTTTAATGTATCGAAGAATCCTTTTTGCCGCCTGTAAATGCGATTGTCTAGGAGCCTCCATAAATTTGTTTATTATCCCAACACTATAAACAAGATCTGGCTGAGTAGAAGTCAAATATCGTAGACTCCCAACAAACCTCTTGAAATATGTGGGATTGATTTCGGAACCACTTACGTCTTTTGTCAACTTCAATCTTTCCTCCATGAGAATGCTAATTGGTTTACAAGTAGCCATTTTGAAATGCTCAAGAATATCATTGGCGTATTTTTGTTGACGAACAAAAATACCATACTCCAATTGTTTCACTTCTAGGCCCAGAAAATAATACATGAGACCCATGTCCGCCATTTTAAACTCAAGGGTCATGGCCTCCATAAAGTCACAATTCATCTCTTGACAATCTCCAATAAATATAAGATCATCAACATATAAGCAAACAATAAGCATCTCACCGTTCAAGCAAACATTGGCATATGAGGTATGCTCATAAGGACAGCAGATAAAACCATGATTCAAGAAATAAGAATCAATTCTGGTATATCAGGCTCGTGGTGCTTGTTTGAGTCTGGAAAGAGCTTTCCTCAATTTGTAGATGAAACCCTCTTGTCCTTTCTTGACATAGCCCTCTAGTTGTTCCACATACACCCTATCCTCAAGTACACCATTGAGAAATGCGGACTTGACATCCATTTGGTGTATTTTCCAGCGCCGTTGAGTTGCTAAATCAAAAGTCATACAAATAGTATTCATTCGTGCAACCGAAGCAAATACCTCAAAATAGTTAATCTCGGGTTTCTGTTTGTAACCCTTGACTACAAGACGAGCCTTCAACCGATCAACATCACAATTTGGCTTATACTTGGTCTTATAGACCCATTTCACGTCGATGGACTTCTTGCCTTCTGAAAGAGACGTGGGTTTCCACGTATCATTCTTCTCTATTGCATATATCTCATCATCCATGATATGAACCCAACCATCATCTTAGGAAGCCTATTTAAAGTGCGTCGGATCACAATCTGCAAAATTAACAATGTATTCATCAGAGGGATCATCATCATTTGACAAAGCACAATCTCTCAGACAAGCAGACAAAACTCATTCTCGTCGTGGATGGGAGGAACTTTCGACAAAATTGTCGATAGGAGTTGATCGAATCTTTACTGTTGAATTAGGTTGCGTCAAACTTATTGTTGGTTCAGATTGACTATCAACAGCGGGTTGAATTGACTCTTTCTCATCGAGGACAAAGTGAAACTGTTTCTTCTCTTCCGTGTTCCACGTCCACTCAGCTTCCTCATCGAAGGTGACATCTCGATTGATAACCACCTTCTTCATTACATGATTATACATCCGATACCCCTTTGTCTCATTGTTGTAACTGAGAAAGATGCACTTCTCACTCTTCTCATCAAGTTTTTTGCAAAGCTCATTTGACACACGGGCATAAGCAATACACCCAAACACACGAAGATGCTAAACTAAAGGGATTCGACCACTCCACACTTCAGCCGGAGTCTTGAAATCAAGTCTTTTAGTAGGACATCGATTCAACAAGTAAACAGTATAGGCAACCGCCTCCGCCCAAAAATATTTAGACAAATGTTTGGAATGGAGCATGGTACATATCATATCGACAATAGTACGGTTTTTTCTCTCCGCTACTCCATTTTTTTAGGAGTATATCGTACTGTCAATTGATGCTTGATGTTGCACTTCTTGAAGAAACCATCTCCAATCAAATATTTTGTGCCACGATTAGTTCGGAGAATCCGAATTTGATATCCACTCTGGTTTTCAACATAGGATTTAAACTCCTTGAAAGTTTCAATGGTATCTGACTTTTGCTTCAACAAAAATACCCATGTTTTTCGACTAAAGTCATTGATGAAGGTAACAAAATACCTATACCCCTGATTCGATGACTCGTCGAGAGGTATCTCCATGATTTTCTCGAAGGAAAGTTTTCTCTACACTTCTTCCCAACAACACATGGTTCACAAATCTCGTTCGGAGAAGAAATTTCGGGTAGTCCACGTACTATCTTCTTCTGAGACAACAGCTTCAAGCTATCGAAATTCGCGTGTCCGAACCGCTTGTGCCAAAGCCATGTCGAATCTTGCACCGAAGCACTAAAACATGACGTAGCATAATTAATATATAAAGGGAAAAGTCGATTTCGAGCCATTTTTACCTTCGCAATCAACCCTCCTTTGCCATCATGAACCGTGCAAAGTTCTTTCTCAATGATCATGAGATAGCCTCGCTCAGACAATTGTTCCATGCTTAGAAGATTTTCTCGAAGACCGGAAACATAATAGACATCGAAAATGCTTTGAACCGACCCATGCTTCGCTTTGATTTTAATTCTCCTTTCTCATGATAGGAACTTTGGTATTATTCCCGAATCGAACCTCCGAACGAAAAGTGTCACCGAACTTCGAAAATAATTCCTTCTCGCCACACATGTGATTGCTAGATCTAGTGTCTAAGTACCAAACATTCTTCTGGTTCTCCACCGTAGAATTACATGTGAATAAAAAAGCATTATCTTGCTCACCGACGCCATCGACATGTCTATCGACAGATATTGTTACCTTAGCATGGAACTTTTGACCACTAGTCTTCTTGTTTCGACATTCAGATTTATAGTGCCATACCTTTTACAATTAAAACACTAAATAAGAGACTTATATTCGTTGTCCGGCATACTTCTCTTACCGCTTTGGATCTTTTCTTTGACTAGAAAAATTCTTCTTTTCATCGAGAAACACCAACTAGCTTTGTAGAGCTTCCTCCACAGTCTTGGATTTTTCCTTGAGTCGTTGCTTGTGCATTTATAAAGACCCCACCAACTCATCGACAGACACGATAGAAAGGTCTCGTGACTCTTCAATGGAAGTCAAAATATATTCGAACTGCAAAGTTAGAGTTCGAAGAATCTTTTCAACAATCTGTTGATCAACAATAGTCTCACCATTGGCCTTCATTTGATTGACAAGAGCCAATGTTCGTGAGAAATAGCCAGAAATGGACTCCGATTTTTCCATTTGAAGAAGCTCGAATTGTCGACGAAGAGTCTGAAACTGAACTTTCTAGACCTTCTCAACGCCTTTGTATATGTTGAAGAGAATGCCACAATCTTCTTTCATCTTCTTTGAATTCGCTATTTTTTCAAAGATTGACAAATCTATCGCTTGAAATATATAAAAGAGAGCCTTACTATTTTCTTTTAGTGTCTTCTGCTCATTCGTTGTCAAATTTGTTAGCCCTTGTGGCTCCACGAATCCTTCTTCCACGATTTCAGTCAGCTCCTGAAACCCGAATAGCACCTCCATCTGGATTTTTCAATGATCAAAATTCTTCCCATCGAACCTTGGGAGTTGAGGTTGGACCATTCCGACACCACTAACATAAGCCATCCAACTCGAGAGTAGATTTCACAAAACTTAGCTAAACTAGTTAAACTGGCCAAACTGGCTCTGATACCAAATGTTGGATCTCAGAGACACAACACTCTGATACTAAAAGATTTGAAGAAAGAAATCTGAAAATGAAATTTGTTCACTCATCCATATTCTACTGAAATGATTACAAGACACATCTATTTATAAGCATTAGATATGACTTTACATCTATTCTAGACACACGAACAGACACGTCTAAATATATAACATTTAAAGCTATCTTAAAAGACTAGCAACAATAAATATACATAATCTCCTAGGTAACAAATCCCTAGGTTCCAAGTATCAAGATGAACTTGGTTACAATCAGTCCAAAAAGTCTTTTGAGATTTCTAACAAATGATTTAATAGACAACCAAACATATTTGATTTATGGAAAAACTTTACATCCGTTGTAAAGAAAAAATCTTCGCAAATGACCTTTGTCTATTATTGATATGATGACTGTAACATATACATTTTCAACTGGCAACTAAATCAATGGCGGATAAAACCATATGTGAAGAGTCTTTATACAGATACTGAATGCTATGAAAATTCGTAATTCATACCCACTAATGGTTAATGATTCCGTAAATCGTGCTTGGGCACTACACTACGACCCTTGCGATCGACACCTTTCACCTTACTTTATTTGGACCGGTACCGTCACTCTTCGCCATCATCGAGACTTCACCGCAACTGCTGTCGCCACCGTCGGCAGTAATTCACCGTTACTGTTATCGTTACTAATCTCCATTGAACCATTCTGATGCCGATCCCATCTATACACATCATACCATGTCTCTCTAAACTTAAATAATCTGTTTGTTTTTTTTTTGCACGTATATTAGCCAATTAATTGATGTGCGCTAAGGATTATCAGACGCAGTTAAAACTCTTGGATGTTGAAATACACGCCCTTATAAACCAGAAAAAATAAATTAAAACGAAAGTAGTAGAAGAGTCTTATTAGGCCTGGCCCATTCATGAACTGAAGCGTGCAAACGGCCTGACGTGATTCTACATTGAGGCCTGGGAAACGGGCCGAGCCGTTCCGATCCGAACCTGCCCGTTTTCCCTTCTCACGTCCTCCGGCTCTCGCCTTTCGCCAATCAGTTCGCCATGATTTTCCGCTTTTCGATCTGGAGTGAACAAGTTTTCGAAATTCTTAGTTTTGCTTTTGCTCTGCCGTCGATCTCATAGCCTATTGCAGAAACGAGCGGTCCGGATTCAACCGATCCAGCTCGCGAGTTGGTATGAACACAATCTACCTTCATTTTCGAGGCTTCGAATGATCCTGCTCTCGCGATTTTTTTTTTTTTTAGGTTTGTGTAATTTCTCTGTCCCGTTTGTTCAATCAGTGTCGATTCGATTCGGGTTTCAGAGAGACGAGAGGGCGAGAAAGATACGAGATGGACCCAGATTCAGTTAAATCCACTCTCTCCAATTTAGCATTTGGGAATGTGATGGCTGCCGCTGCTCGCGAATATCAAAAGGTATATATATATATGAATTTTCTAGCGTTGGGTTCATTTTCTTTTGTTGTTCTATTCGTTTAATTATCTGGGCTGTCGAGATTTTTAGTTCTCAAAATTGTCGAAAGCTGGGAAATTTTCAATGACTATACCTTCCTGTTGCTGGGATTGCTGCGTTTGATGTAGTGGCTGTTGAGATTGGATTCGATTGCAGCAACTTGTATTACCAGCTAGATTTGATTGATTTTCCTTCTTTTTTGGATTCTTCCTGTTTTTGTGCAAGGCTTTGAAAGTTCAAGTGTCAGCTCTAGCCTTCTGTACATTCTTTTTTCTCCGTGTTTGGCTTGACCATCTACTGATTTTCACAGGAGGTACTAGCCCAACAAAAAGCTCAAACTTCCACTTCTACCAACCTGGAGGTTGATCTTGATGACTTGATGGATGTAAGTCAGCATCTTCTGTTACGATCCTTTACGTGTAAATTCGTAGGCATGTGCTTGCACCATTGTTTCTACTATGCGATTTAGTGTCGCTTTATGATGATAGGATCCTGAACTGGAAAAATTGCATGCTGATAGGGTTGCAGCGCTCAAGGTGAGAGCTTCCTACTTGTGAGTTGTAAATATGATATATCAGTGGTAGGTTTGTCAGTTTCACTGTTTGCTTTTCTATTCTGGTTGAACAGAAAGAAGCTGAGAAGCGGCAAGCATTGAAGCTGCAGGGACATGGCGAATACAGGGAGATAACCGAGGGCGATTTCTTGGGTGAAGTCACTGGAAGTGAAAAAGCAATCTGTCACTTCTATCACCGAGAGTTTTATCGTTGCAAGTAATGTCACTAGAATATTATTCCTCGCATGATTTTAGTCTTGGTGTTTTCTTGGTGATCAATTGTGCACGTGTTTATACTTTGGGTAATGCCTTCATAGAATAATGGATAAGCATCTGAAGACACTTGCTTCAAAGCATTTGGATACCAAGTTCATCAAGCTCGACGCAGAGGTTAGTTGACATTTGCTAGAAGTTATCCCAAAGCAATGAAAATGAGAGTGCTAATTGCTGCTGTTAGCTGCGATGCAGAATGCGCCGTTTTTCGTGGCGAAACTAGGAGTCAAGACACTGCCCTGTGTAATACTTTTCAGGTCAGGGCTTAGTAATATATTTCTGCGATGTATGTATTCATTATTCATCAGCGCGTGCAACTTGTTTGCCTTGATTTTGGAATTTAATTGTTCATTAGACTGTCAGAGTCCCGTGACATTGAAGCATGAGGTGATCCAGAGTAACTCTGTTCATGAAGAACTTCCCCTTAAGATGAAATGTTAAGCTCAAGATTTTCTTTTGTTCTCGTTTCAGGAAAGGGATCGCAGTAGATAGACTAGTGGGATTTCAAGATCTTGGAGGGAAAGACGATTTTTCTACAAGGGCACTGGAGGCTCTTCTGCTGAAGAAAGGTCTCTCTCTCTCTCTCTCTCTCTCTCTCTCTCTCTCTCTCTCTCTCTCTCTCTCTCTCTCTCTCTCTCTCTCTCTCTCTCTCTCTCTCACGCGCGCGCGCGCGAGCGTGCAAGCACACGTGTGAATTTGATAATTAAACGCTCATTGACATACAGGCATAGTAAGTGAGAAGAAAGATGAAGATGATGAAGGTAGCGAATATCTGGAAAATAGGCACAGAAGTGTGAGATCTTCTGTGGATCCAGATTCCGATTCTGACTAAAAATGGGAAGCAAATGCCAGCTCTTTTCTTGAAGATTTTGTAGCTTTTACGGCGCGTGCTGTGTAATTGTTCTCATATTTTTGTTCGAATATCTTGTTTTCAACGTTCAAATGCAGTCGTCGACATGCATTTCCTGGAAGTTTGGAGATTGATTCAGTATCTGACTAGAAAAAAGAAAGCCAAATGCAGCTTTTTCTTAAATTTTTGTAACTTCCATGCCACATGTTTGTATAACTATGACAGATATGTTAAGATTTCGCTAAACGTTGCTCTAGTTTTTGGATTACATAGCTTATGTGCCTGGGACACCTTCAATCAAAAGACGTCACGAATAGTGAAATGAGACCTGAACAAATTTTGCATCTCTAACTTAGCTGCGAATTCTATTTCTATATATAGGAAAAATTGTCGAAAAAGTCTCTAACTTATTGCACTTGTGCCAATTTAGTTCTAAACATTTCAACTGTGCCAATTCAATATCAAGCCTTTTTACAACTTGCAAATTCAATCATAAATTTTTCAATTATGTCAATTTAATCTTAGATCTTTTAATGATTTGCCAAGCTAATTCTAAACCCTTTAACGAATAGCCAATTTAATCTTTTCGGTCAATTACTCAAATAATAGATTTAGGACTAAATGAAAAATTTCAAAAGATATAAGACTAAATTGATAAAATTTCAAAAGATTTAGGACTAGATTGACACGATTGAAAAGTTTAGGGCTGAAGTAGCATCAATATCAACAACACATTTATCTCAAACTAGTTGAGGTCGGCGGTCGATGAACCTTAAAAAATCATAAAAATAAAAACAAAATCAATGGAGAGAAAATAGATAAATGTATAAAAATAAATAAGTAAATATATATATATATATATATATATATATCTATACACTAACCCTCCACAACACTAATAGCCTTCCTCCACTTCGTCCTAAGACAAACCGTACGCCAATTTATTTCTCATTCTATTAAATCTTGTTTTACTGCTTTCCCTTAAGTAAGTTTCGGCCAACTTCTTGCTTTCTTCGTGTTATGCTTTCGATAGCTAACATCTGTTCGTATCGGTGCGTCTAAGGGCCTTCGGAGTATATGCCCAAACCATCTCAATCTATGCTCTCTCATCTTTTCCGCCACCGGTTCTACTCAAATTGTTCATTGAATCTCTTCATTTCTTATCTTATCCATCCTTGTATGACCACACATCCATCTTAACATCCCCATTTCCGCTACTTCCATTTTATGCTTATGTTTCTTTTGTGCTGACCAACATTCAACTCCGTATAACATGGCAGGTCTGACTGTTGTTTTATAAAATTTTCCTTTTAACCTAAGAGAAATTTTGCGATCACACAAAAATCCCGATGCAATGCGTCATTTCATCCAACCTGCTTTGATTCTATGGCTTACATCCTCATCAATCTCTCCTTCTTTTTACAATATTGATTCCAGATATCTAAATGTATCTTTCTTGGGCACCTCCTGTCCGAATATATTTACGGCTTCTTGATCCCCTATTCCTGCCGTGTCAAACTCACACTTCAAGTATTCTGTCTTACTTCGACTTAGCGTAAATTTAGAATTGATTAACACAAGTGCAATAGGCTTAGGACTTTTTTTTTTTTTTGGGTAATTACCCCCTTATATGACTTGCACTGTTGTTGGTTTGTGCTTTTGCTTGTTGACGCTTCCGCCATGATTCAAGACACCGCTCGATTTGAGAACTAAGCACAGGATTAGGAAAAACGAAGTCTTTTTACTCCAAATAGAAAAAGTCCAAAGAAAGAAATTAAGTCTTTTCCCACTTCTTATAGTGATAGAGAAAAGTATATCAAAGAATGTACTATGAATAGAATGAAAAACAATAGATCCTCCAATATTAATTGACTTCTTATTAAACTTGTTAAACGGGTGTGTCGGGTCGGTCATAAATGATTCGATCCAAATTGACCCGTTAACACATTTATGTCTCATTTATACATAATGCAAATTTCTTGATCCATAGTCGAGGTATACATGATCCGATCTATATTATTATAACATTTTAATATTTAATGCAATCTAGGATAACTTATTTCTTATAAACTTTTGAATAATTATATTACTAAATCATCGTGGACAATTATTATAATTTGAAAAAAAATTGAGGTTTTTCATTTTTTTATCAGTTTAAGAAAAAAGCTATTTTTTTTTATTTTTTCTTCTAAGTCATCTATGCCGGCCACCCTCGTCGGCCATTGGGCGAGTCCCCAGTCTGGTGAGGGCAGCGAAGCCCTTGTCGAGAGTGGGCAAGAAATTTCTTGCTCACATGGAACTGCTAGCAGAATAAAACCTCGAATACTTGGTGACGAACATTATTAAACTGGCCAAAGAGTTAAGCAAGCTTTACACATTACAAAGAACTTCAGGATATTATAACTATCTTTGAATTGGATGAATTATCCGAAGAGAATCGCTTAACCAACAAGAGCACAAAAAATTGAGCATTTCTTATCCCCAACCTTTTTTTGTGGCAAAAGTATTGACAGGCTCCTCGGGAAAATATGTTGGTTTAAGCATAAACAACCCTACATTGATTGGGATTTAGATTACCTGACATTGGGGTTTCTGTGACATGCTTACCATTATTCAAATCAAGTCGTTCAAATGAAAATGGACAGTTTGATTTGAGAGAGGGTTGGGATTCAAAATTTTCAAACCAAAAAAAAATTTCTATCCATTTTTTTCCCTCTCCCTCAATGAATGACGTGGTCTATTCTTGGCCATCTATTTTCATTTGGACGGCCTGACTTAAGTAATGGTAAGCATGTCAAGGAATCCAAGTCCCATTGGTTTTACATCCACCTTGCATATATATGCCAGACACATTCCCTTGTTATGGGCTTTGTCTTATGCAGATTAAAAAAAAAATTGCACGTAAATTTACATGCCAATCTAGAGCCAATGTGAAAGGTTTCAAGCATTTTACAATAGAAAGTTTGATAGTAGGAAAATTGTCCAAAAGTCTTAAACATATTGTATTTTTATCAATTCAGTTCTAAACTTTTTAATTTTGTCGATTGAATCCTAAAACTTTAACTAGTTTTTCCAATTGAATTAATTAGGTCAATTTTGGTCGAAACAACTAACATGGACGAGGGCCATCCTACGTGATACGGCCGATACTGATAAGTACAATTTCAACGCATCCTCGCACCAAACAAGGGCGTCGCGGTCATTGTCGGCCGTGCCACATAAAGCGGCTGGCATTTACATCAATGGCTTTTGGCCAAAATCAGCCGCATGAACTCACTTGACAAAATTAAAAGCCTTACGACTGAATTGACAAATGCGTAACAAATTTAAGATTTTTTTGAACAATTTTTCCGGTTGATTACAGTAGTGATACCCCCAAAAATAAACGCTAAAGTAACAAATAGCTCCTTTTGAGATCTATGTTTGGTCGGCCAAAAAAAAAATCATTAGGCAAGGTTTTTCATCTTCACAATCGCTTCCCCTTGAAGAGTTCCACGAGACCAAAGCAATAAATTTGCAAGAAATAAAGAGAGATTTTTATTTTATTTTTTTTTGGCAAAGTGTTCAAAACTCAAGTGGAGTCAAGGTCAACACTCTAGAGAGAGAGAGATGAGAGGGAAAGGAAAAACGAATTTTCCCGGGAGAATTTGGAAAAGACGTTGGTGGAGTCGGTTTAGGCTTTCCAACATGATATCAATTGCGTTTTGAGCGGGTTGGCCTTGGAATTCGCATGACACTGCGTGAACTCGGAGAGTCTCCATGTTCCTGTCTGTTGGGAAACCCACGTCATGTCCGAAAACCGCTCCCCTCCACTGGAAAATTGTGAGGCCACGCTCCCTCTTCTTCCTCAAAACCCTCTCCCTCTCCAGGAGGAAGAGCAATAAAAGATTATAACCCATTCTTCGCCTGCTTTCTGTTCTTACCCTTTTCGATCAGGTACGCCTTCTTCAGCTGTGAAAATTTTTTCTTTTCATTTTGGTTCGTTTGTTCATAGCTTAGATATTTGGACTTTGGGATTTCGAATCGCGGTTCGTTTTGGGGGTTGGCTTCTTGCTAGGATTCTTGTTTGCGCGTAGAGCTGACAATTCCTGTCGTCCGGGGTGATGCATTCGCAAATATTTTTGTCTGGCGCGATCGCAATTGTCATCCCAATTTTGCGTCAACCGTGGCATGCCTTTGTTGCGGGAGGGCATGTGGATTGTGTGATTTCGTGTTTCGGGGTACTTGTCAAGCTTTTGTAGATTTGTTGTCCCTTCCTAATTTGCTTCTTCGGTTCTGCAACAAGGTCCTGGCATCGGGATTCATTGACGCGAAATAGGAACAGGCGGTACCATGTCGGGACCACTATCTCCCAAACCGGGTAATGCTTTCCTCTACGATTCGCGACTTCATTTATTAGCGGTTGCGTTAATGCATCGGAGTTCAAGATAGGAGAGATCGGTATGGCCGGTAATATTCCAACGTATACAAGAACTGTTAGCATATGTTATTGATCCATACGGAAAAAGAAAAGAAAGTACTGAAAGCAAATTGAAGTGCTGTTGTCGTACCTCGTCGCATGAAATCTTCGTGAACTCACGGGGACTACATCTTATATGAAAAGCGAAATATTTTGTCAATTCTTACGGTCTTAGGACAGGATTTCTGATGTTTTTCTGCTCCTGTTGTTATCAATATGCAGCTGATGAGAGATCTGATGTCGAACCTCAAGAGAAGAACAAGATTTCCTCCTTCAAGAAGAAAGCTATCAATGCCTCCAACAAGTTCAGGCATTCTTTGACCAAGAGGGGTAGAAGGAGCAGCAAGGTCATGTCCGTTGACATCGAGGATGAGCATGATGCTGAAGAGCTTCAAGCCGTCGATGCTTTCCGTCAAGCTCTGATACTGGAGGAACTCCTGCCATCAAAGCATGACGATTACCACATGATGCTCCGGTACCTGACTTTTCGCTTCTTCTTGTGAATACATAAGTTTCTGACTTGCTGCAACATGAGGAGCAAAAACATCAGTTTGTTCTGACTAAGATTTTGTTTTGTGTAGTGTAGTGTAACAATATATTACATTCTTTTTGGCAGAAGTAGTTTTCCTATTTTCCTAAATCACACAAAGAACACTGCTAAATATAAGAAGAAATTTACTTTACCTGACAATTCAGGCCATGATACTGTAGGTTCTTGAAGGCCAGGAAGTTTGACATCGAGAAATCGAAGCAAATGTGGGCCAGTATGATCCAGTGGAGGGAAGAATTCGGTGCCGACAACATCATTGAGGTGATTGTTGCAGGAACTGTTGTTGAGGCTAAAGAGTCTCTCTAGGTGTAATGCCTCAAAATGTCGACGCACACTCCTTGTCACGAGCTTGGTTTCCTGTCATAAGAGAATGCATATCCTTGAGTTACGATATATTTGTGCTAATTCCTGTTTGTTTGTCAGGAATTCGAATTCGAAGAGATTAATGAAGTCCTCAAATACTATCCTCAAGGGCACCATGGCGTAGATAAGGAAGGACGTCCCGTGTACATTGAGAGACTCGGTCAGGTGGATGCCACGAAGCTGATGCAAGTCACAACCATGGAGCGATATGTGAAATACCATGTTCGGGAGTTCGAGAGGATCTTTGCTGTGAAATTCCCGGCTTGCTCCATAGCAGCGAAGAGGCACATCGATCAAAGCACCACAATCTTGGATGTGCAGGGAGTGGTAAGCCAAAAAACGATGATAAACATCAGTTTTGGTACTGCTGATATGGAAACAAAAAATTAGTCGCTTGTCACAAGTACAAGATGTACAAGATCAAACAAAATTAGGGCCTTCTCTTAGAATTTGTTAACTTTGCAGGGGCTTAAGAATTTCAATAAAGCCGCCAGGGACCTTGTCACTCGCCTTCAGAAGATTGACGGTGACAACTACCCCGAGGTACTACATCACTCTTACCTTATCTCAAGGCCACTCGCTACCGAGCATCCATTGTTAGTCCTTACTAGCTATTGGTACTTTTAACTTCACATGATGCGGAAACGTGTTTTTGTCTCAACTGCAGACCTTGAACCGGATGTTCATTATCAATGCGGGTTCTGGCTTTAGAATGCTGTGGAACACTGTCAAGTCTTTCCTTGATCCGAAGACCACAGCTAAGATTCATGTAAGGGCGTGCAATGTGCATCATTTACGTTTGAGCTATTAGACTTACATGGAAGACTCGAATTAACAAGAGATACACACTCATGCCAGGTCCTCGGTAACAAGTACCAGAGCAAGTTGCTTGAGATAATCGATGCAAGGTAAGCCTATAATTGTTCTCTCTTTTTGTTTTGCCACGCATTATCCTATTTTTTAGGGTCCTGATCATTGTTCTTTGATTGTTCGGCAGCGAGTTGCCAGAATTCTTGGGAGGCACTTGTACTTGTGCTGACCAGGGCGGCTGTATGCTCTCTGATAAGGGCCCATGGAAGGACCAAGATATAATGAAGGTCTCCCAGAACAGCTCGCTTTTTGAGTCTTCATAGTTCATTGGTGTCGGTTGTTTTTTTTAGCTGCAGTCTTCGACTGAGTCTCACTCACGCTTTGCAGATGGTTCAAAATGGTGAACACATGTGCCGAAAGATTTCAGTGGTTGCTGATGAGAAGACTGTTTCTGAGGAGACGTCAAATGCCAAGGTTTGCCTTCTTTCTTAATCTAAATTGTCTGCTTCTTCTGACAATTTCTGAGGATGAGATGGTCAGTACCGTAGTAACTTCTAATCGTCAGGTCATTTTTTGCAGTCTTTGCTCTTTTTCATTTTGTTGCCTTGCTAAGATTTGTTCCTAACTTCTATAGGGATGTGATCACGCCAATTCCGAGGCTGTGAACGCGCAACCTCAACCTCCCCATCTTTCTCCTATTGTCGAAGAAGTACGTACAACTAGCTTCTTAACCTTTAGAATGAATAGATTAGCGAGTAGAAGGCACAAGAGTGTGTTATCATAGGCTGGCAACCACTTTCTTGCTTACAGATGTGTTCTTGTTTCACTTCGTTCATAAAATTAAGAAGCCAAGCAAGAAACTTCGATGACCTGCGTGATTTTTCAATGTCTTTTTCAACTCGGCACGATTCGTTTGTTTAGACAAAAAGCTTTAAGGAAGCATGCGCTTTTTCTATATCTTTTCGCTCCCCTTATGTAAACAAATTAGCCTGGCAAGGCTATCTGCACTTACTTCCGTTGCCTCCGAATAGTTCTTAGTTCTTCCAGTGGTCTCTTTTAGCCGGAAAATTGTTCGTTCTATTCCTTTTCATTTTCCTCATGTATCCGCGTTTATCAGATATTGCTATGTCCTGCGTTCTTAAACACGAGGTTTTTGCAGGTCCATGTTAGCCAAACTTGCAAGAAATCTCTCAGGCGTGAGGATTTCATCCCTGTGGTCGATAAAAGCGTCGTCGTCGCCGCGGCTTGGGAAAAGTTTGCACATGATGATAAATTGGCACTTCCAAAAGGTTCATTTATATCCTCTTTTTTCGCCTGCCGCCCGACCCGCCTTGTCCTTCATTAAGTTAGTTGTCTTCAGTGGCTTGTGCATAGATCCCTCCAATTTCTGTCCTACCTGTTAGGAATAGTATGTTGCACCAATGAATCTTCCCAGCTTTTCGGTTGAAGCGACCCCTGATCTGTGTTTTCTTCATGCTGGATCAGGAAATCAATTTGTCATGGCTGATCCTCACAAAGCCCCCGAGACTGATGGCCTTAGCTCTCATCTTTTCTCCGGCCTGATGACATTGGTCATGGGTGTCGCCACCGTCATTAGAATGACGCGCAACATGCCCAAGAAGGTCACTGATGCTACCTTGTACTCTAGCCCAGATTACTATGCCGATGACATGGCTAAGAGCCAGCACTTCTCTGAGTTCGCTCCGGCCCCTATCTCTTCGTCTGATTACTTCACGATGCTGAAGCGCATGGCTGAGTTGGAGGAGAGGGTCAGTGTCCTGAACATGAAGCCTGCTGCCATGCCAGTGGAGAAGCAGGAAATGTTGGATGCTGCGATAAGCAGGGTCGGCACATTGGAGCAAGAGCTTAAGGCCACCAAGAAGGTTAGTTTTAAAAGGACACAGTCATCGGTCAATACAACACTTTATCAGAGCAGTTTTAGCTTGACATCTACTACGCCCAATGCTTGGAAGCGCGAATACTATGAACTTGAAAGTGAAGTTTTTTAAATTTGATGTCTTAACATCCATCCAAACGTCTCACCGTCCTAGCATCCAGGCTTTGGCCCTAAGTAAGAGTTCAAAAAAGATTCTTTTGAAAAGTTCACGGTCGAGCTGCAAGGATTCGAATGGCCATGTAAATTCTTGAAATCAGTTCACGGGTTTATGTTTTTATGCCCGGATGGACAATTTCAATGGTAAGTAGTCAAGAAAACGACATGTTTTGTTGCTTGTCCAGGCTCTGGATGATGCAATTAGCCGACAGCAGGAGCTCCTGGACTACATCGAGAAGAAGAAGAAGAAGAAGTCGCTGGTAAGACCACCCGCTTCTTTTTCTCTTCCTCCATTCTTGCGCAATGAAGATCCGCGGTTTCATCTGTCTCGAGTGAAGAAGATACTTCACTATCTGAGCTCTTTTCGCTTTGTTGTCGTTTCTGATGCAGTTTGGCTGGTAAGGGAGAGACACTGAATGCCCCCGAAGGAGATTGCTGGTGATCCCATATGTGGTGGTTAGGTTATGTTCAGAGTTTTTCAAGGCCATCCTGAAATTCCCAGTCTTCTGTCCTAAAACAGTTCTCTATTAATTTGTTCTACGAACTATTTAAAAAAACATTGCAAGGGCTTTCACTATCTGGTGTATATATCACGCGGAAGATCTGTTTCCCGCTCTTTTTTTCCTTCCCGGCAGCGGACCGCTCCAACGCCGCATTTATTCTGTCGGATACTAAACAATCTCCGCCTCCGTCGTCTGAGGGGGAGATTCGAGAGAGCAAGAGTTCTGAATTTAACTACTAACTTTTTCATTACCACAATGAGATCATGCATCGGCTAACGTCCATCGGAAGTATATATGATCGGTTTCTCAACGGGTCAAGTCGAGAAACCGGTCAGTCACGGGCACCCCGCCTCATCTCGCCGGAAAAACTTCAAACCTGTCGCAAAATGACATTATCAGGGAGGAACTGGTTCTATCTGGCCTGAAACATTATCTCGGGAAAGAACATGGTTGAAGAAGTCTCTCACTTTCTGCTAGGGAAAACTAAGAGGACAAAATGCATCAGTTGCTTCAAAATTCGAAGGGAAATGTATCATTTATTTCAAGCAAAATGAATGTTTTGAGAAATATTTTTATGAAATCGATCGCTTGTATCTGGTGAAGTAATGGAGAATGTTTTCGATTCGCTAGATACAAGCAATCAGTTTTAAGAAAATGTATTCCGCACTATTCATTTTTCGCGGAACATACGGAGCCAGTAATCTCATGTTCGACTCCACACACCGTAATAGCCATGTCTTATCATCTCTCGTATGCTAGTCACGATGCTACGAGCGTCGCGTCACTTCAAAAGCAAGGTTTCGACTTTGATGACTTTGGATTAGATCCTTATCAACTTTGCATCGCGGTCGCGCCGTTTATTCTCTAAAGATCCCTACAGCGTCACTAACGACGTTGCACTGCATGATGCCTTGTTCTATACACAAATATCAGACATGATCACGCAAGTGGTACACGCTTTTCGTCCCTTCATTTTGCGAGCGATGAAAAAGATGGAAAGTGGCTCAAGCACTCAAGAATTTGCTCTTTAAAAGTTAGTGGCCAATTCCCATTTTTTTCTTTAAGGGATATTTACATAAATAATCCCTGAACTTTGACAGAATATGCAATCTAGCTCTTGAACTTTTAATTTGTTCAATTTAGTCCCCGAACTTTAGCAGAATGTGCAATTTGATCCCTAAACGTTTGACTTGTTCAATTTAGTCCCTAAACTTTTAGTGCATATAGGAAAATGTTCAATATAATTCTTTTGTTAATTTAAGATCGGTGATAACTTTAAACATTTTCATATAGTCCATGAACTAAATTGAACATTTACTAAAAGTTCAGAGGCTGAATTGAACAAGTCAAAAATTTAGAAATCAAATTGCACATTCTTCCAAAGTCTATGGACTAAATTAAATAAATTAAAAGTTCTGGGATCAGATTGCACATTTTGCCAAAGCTTGGGTTGTCTTAATTAGTGGGGGAGGTTAAGGAGAGAAAAATATCCAAATTAACACCGAAGAGCGACTCGAGTGAAATGGCTGCGTCAAGCATTTGCCAATGTGCATATAATAAACACGTGTGTGTCGCGTGTGTGAAAAATTCAAAGAAGGCGGGCTGCTAATCTTCTTTTGGATTCATCCGAAGTTGACAAAAACTATTTGAGCTCTTCCTCATCCGGATCTTTGCCAAAACCTAACAACAGGTTGTGTAATGGCACATACGGTCTCTTCGAAGATGTACGAGGAAAGAATAAGATTGTGGATCACGATAATACAGGGATCGATAACGTCGGAATTAGCTGTTGAAACCTACCGCTCGCTGCTTTCATTGCGTGCGATTCAAAAGGTGGGGAAATAATTTTTCGGGATTACTTATCATTCGAGTCCATCGATTTCGAAGACTCACTTTGAATTGATTGCGTGTTTTACTAGCTTTCTTCCTATTAATAAATCGACTAAACTGGACCTCTTCCGTGTATGATCAGCATCATCCTCTCCCCTTTTGTTTTCCCATCTTTTCCTAATTAAAAAGACACAGAATTTTTGTCTTTTCTTAGGAGATGGAAGATAAATTGGGAGGGAGAAGTACGAAAGAAGGAAAGAGTCTTCTCTTAGGGGCGGTTGGCATTTTCCGCATCAGTCAGTGGGCTTTAGTCATCATCCTAGAGCCGACATCTTGGAGACATGACATAGTGTTCCATATTGAATTTATCAAAGGATGTAACACACGCGCCGCCCCCCCACCCCCCCCCCCCCCCAAAAAAAAAGTTATTTGTCAAAATACATCTTTGTATATGATAATGGGTATCTTGACCCTAAAATTATAGTGGTAAGACAGATTTTTTTTTTCCTTTTCCTTTTATCCTGAACACTGTAACGTTTGTCCTAAAATTAGCCTTTATCGCAATTTGTGCGATTAATAGCCAACGAACAGCGAAACATCCAGCATGAATTGTTGTTCGGAGCAGCGATGATTGCTTGTATCATAGATCATGTAATAGTCAAAGCCCACACAAGATCCATGTATGAATTATCCACAGTCGTCGAGTTTTATCAAGATTTGGACCGAAATTGCACGATAGAAATGGGGGCTGGGACTTCAAGGGAAGCTTCCTAAAACTACTCCTACCTATTCAATTTCGCCAAGAGACAAAGAGAAGGGAAGGCTATTTTTCAATGCATGCATGGATCATTAGATAACCAGAGCAGCAGTCAAATGTTAGACAAAAGATTTAAAAAAAAAATTGAAAAATTGTGGCATATGAAAGTACCTATTATAAGCACATGCTCATATCATTCGCCTACCACTATACCTACTACTTTACTTCTTCGTTGGCCATGGCATTCGTGGCCGAGGTCATTGAATGGACCACTTTGTGTCCATCGGGGGATGTATTCAAGACCTCTTTGTCTATCGGAATAATAGATATGATTGAATGAAAGTCATCAACTTTAACTCTGTGGCGAATAAAGTGGGTTGGGGAAATTAAAAATATTTAAGTTTCGATTGAGCACGTGCTAGTGATTTCCACTTTCTGTCCTTCAAATTGTCGCCTTTAGGCAAGGGAGGGTCCATGTGAAGGAGCAAGACTGTAAAGTTGAGAAAAGGATTCGAATTCAATTCAATTCGATTCAATTCGAAGTTACACCCCGATGGGCTGCTCTTCAATCGCTTTTGCAATGACTGAATGAATGTGATATATAGGGGGGTTCGACCCAAAAATCGTTCTTCTTTATGGCACGTCGACCTCATTGCTCGATGGGTTTGCAACCGAGCTAAAGGCACCTCGAGAAAGTGCGCTAGGCACCATGATCTTGACATCACATGTCGTGTTTGAGGACGAGATATGGTTTTTATTTTTTTATACCTGCGTAATGTCCATTATCGAATATGTAATCTCGCCCCCGCTTGATCACGTACTGATGTCACTCGTCCATGGTAGACTAATGCTAGCCATGCAATGTTTCTTTCTTCTCTTTTTTTTTTTAATTGAAGACGAGTGAGGCAGTGGAAGACGGTGAGACATAATTAATTTGTTATATCACCATAGTATTTAAGCGTATTTAGGTCGTTATCCAATGCTATTCTTACTTTGTGATCAAAGTTGCCACTTCACACATAGGTAGAGCTACGGCGGAATTCTCATTCTTGCTTTATTCCTCCATTTGCGATTGAACATCGAGTTACCGTATGTTAGGCAAATCTCGTCCGACACGTCGTATCTGCGATGTCCTCGCCCCCAAATACATCTTTCTTCCGAGCCAAGAGAAAAGGGGGGGGGGGACAAAAAAACCAGCATCAATAGACATGGCATAAGGTATTAGAAACAAGGGATTGTATAGCATATCCTCTTCCAATACCTTGTCAGATTGGACTAAGGAAAGATCAAAATTTGGATTTGCTCACATAAAGCAAAGATGACAAGAGAAGGGAGAAAGAGCACGAAACCGTGCACCGATTCCCTTCTTTCTCATTCATGTTTGTAAAGTAAGCAAGTGGTTTTCTTGATGGACTTTCCGTCATCCACTTATCATCGCGAGCGGAATTAGGGCTTTAAAGTGTTCATCTCTCACCCTGGCCATGAAACCCTAGAATGGGATCTCTTTTTTTTTTTTTTTTTAAGGAGTTGTGCCGATCTTGCTAACCATAGCCGCTAGCCAGATTGCTCAACCCCGAGGTTGGTGTACTTGGTTAGAGTCGTTAAAGGATTCTCAGCTTCTGAATTGAAGTCGACTCGCCTGATTGAATTCCATCAACTGCGAGCAAACGGATTTGAATTAGGCGACCCATGCAAGCCAAAGATCTGAATTTAACCGGTTCATGTGGCTTGGAGGATATACATTTGATGAATCTCCTGATAGCCAAGTCTGGACACTCATCCTCTCCGATTTTTTTTTTTTTTAAAAAAAATTGTAGTGAGATTGCTCTACAAGGCCTAGACAACCCTCAGGCTCATAGTGCCCTTACGCAAGCCACAAAAACAAAAAGGGATTGGGAGTTTTAAAATATACTTGTCAACGTAGATTGGTTGGCTTTCTTATTCTGTTCATCGTGCATTAGTGGGAGGTGATATTTCTTTTCAAGCTGTTGATGTTTGCATCATAATTGTTTTTTTATGAATGATTTACATCGTCATTGGTGTAAGATTCGATTCATTCACAAGAAAAATAACTAAAAAAATTCATAAATTTATTATAATTGTACAATTCAATCATAAACTTTTTTTTGTCAATTTAGTCCTAAATATTTTCATATTTTGTCAATTAATTCCCTCCAATCAATTTTAGCTGAAAATATGTGAACATCGACCGTCCACCGGCTATCTTACTCGGCACTGCCGAGTGCTGACATGAAATTTTTTATTTATTTTTGTCTTTTCTTTTCTTTTTGATGTTGCTAAGGGCTAGCAAGAGGCCCGGTGACCTCTGCCAGCCACTATGTGAGAGCCTCTAGTGCCACCTAGGACGACCGATGGATAGTCAGCATCCATATCATCAATTTTCAGTAAAAATTGATTAGATGAACTCAATTGCATTAAAAAAAATTGGACTGGATTGGCACAGTTGCAATCGGATTAGAACTTTTTGATAATTTTTCGCTTGGTGATTTCTTTTTGCTTTTTAATGCATATTTTACTTATTTGTCATGGAGGGTTCACCTGAATATTTATTTTCTTTCGTCAATAAAAGTAAAAATGTCAATCTATATGGGATCCAACGTCCTAGTCACTTTCAATAGAAGGAAATGGCAAAAAATAAATAAACAAAAAGAAATGATTTCGTTGATATAAAAATCCAATTCCTTAGCATGCAAATGAAAACGAGAAAGGTGTATAATTAAGTTGTGACACCAACATGTGAAAAGATGACCAAAAGGCCATTTTAGCAGCGAGCGCTTGTTTACGGTGTGTCGAGTCTTTTACAATCGCCTTGTTCGTCTTCACCCGTAATTTCAAATTTTCGGGTCGGACTTTCTAATAACGGAAAAGTTATCGAGCGCTATCTAACAAATATACCTCGTATCAGGTAGATCTTTTAATTGGTTTATTCGAAAATTTTGGGACAATTGAACCAGGATTAATTAATTTCGGTTTCTTTTGAAAAAGGTGTTGCGTGCATCAATCATATCTAGTGCAGTGTTGACGTGGTAAGCCAATAATTACGTTAATCGTCATCATCCATTCTCCTAACATACATATATATGAAAAAATTTCAAATGACGGATTAGATTACCATCATTTTTTTTTAAATAAGTATCTAAAGTGACATCATTTAAACAAAAAAAAAACTAAAGTGACCATAGCCATTTCAAATAAAGGACTCTCCTCTCTAATCGCTACATATTACAATCGATTAAGAGCATTTTCGTTCAAAGAGAATTTTAACCCATTTTTTTTAATCTTGACCAAAATTTTTATAAAAAAAAATAGAAGTTTTTAACAAAGAGAAAAGAAAAAAAAATGTAGGCAAGAACCCACCCATGGGTAGCTCAGTTGATTAAGGAACACTTGGGATTATGTAGTTAGGCACACTGGTACAGGTTCGATTCCCTAAATGAGCAACTGTGATTTAAGTGGAGGGCCATGACAGTATATTGCTATGCTAGTCTTTCCTAAGGAATAGTCGAGGGGCACAAAAGACGGGCCGGGAGTTTCGTGACCAGTTTCATGACCCTTAAACAAAATAAAGAATTGAATGACGGATCGAACGACGGGTGTCGTAGGGTCCTTCTACACTTCAAATCCTTAAAGCGATTCTTGTTGATGCTAAAAACATAACTCATGAGTTAAAGTGATTCTTGTTGATGCTAAAAACATAACTCATGAGCGATGTAGAGAGAGTGAGTGACTGGGTCGAGCGTAACATTAGATTGGGACTAGATAGAATA
This sequence comes from Rhodomyrtus tomentosa, assembly GCA_028455895.1. NCBI lineage: Eukaryota > Viridiplantae > Streptophyta > Magnoliopsida > Myrtales > Myrtaceae > Rhodomyrtus > Rhodomyrtus tomentosa. The sequence goes on along the minus strand of JAPCWY010000002.1, from coordinate 11,756,977 downwards.
CATTCCTTATGAGCTCTAAAGGTGGGTTTGGCCTCCCGCATACAAACTAGTCGGGAGCTGATGTCACTCTCCTAATGAGGCCATGGCAGGCTAAAACCAGTCGTAGTATTAAAAGATCGTGTGTCATATGACTCAATTTAGTAAAGATATGCGCTTGAGTGTTCCACGGATAACTAAAGAAAAGGTTGCATGGCAAGCTGGGCACCCCACGGGCTATTCCACGGCCAATGAATCTGTCGCCCCGTGACAAATGGTATCAGAGCAGGAATACCTTTCAGTAAATGTGTTGTTGGATGAAATCTGTGGTCTTCCCAGTCCACAAGTGTGGAGAGTAAATCGCCGGAGCCAAAACAAAACAAAAACAAAATGCTCGAATAAGGTGTGGCTCTCGACTTGCTTCTGGGGTGCCAATGGAGTCATAGGTGAAAACTGATTTCACACTGAAATGGGAAAACATTCTTGGACGGTACTCGGCCAATCTTAAGATGAGTCCTCTACCATGTCTAAAATAAGCAAAACCCTTCGTTGGTTAGCTAAAACACATCCTAAAAGAAAAAACCCACGGTGACGACCCGAACGGCCTTCTAGAGACAAGAAGGGAGAAAAAGTCCAGGGTAATGACCCGAACGACCTCCCGAACAAAAGGAAGAGCAACACATAGTTAGAAATGGTGCTGCTGAACAAAAAGGCAGTTGGCCAATGGCCACACCTGAAAACGTGCAAGTGACCGACTCGAAAGGCCTTCCAAACAAAATAGAGCAAAAACGAAAAAGCTAATCAATATTGAGGAGAAAAAGTTCTGTTGGGTGAGTGTGCCTCCAACGAAGGATAAAGCTTAAGGAAGCGACAGAACCCGCAACGAGGGCGTTACGGAAATGAGTAGGGGACAATGACACGAAGCATGAGTTTCATGACCTTTAAACAAAATAGGGGATTAAACAAAATAGAGGATCGGAAAACGGGTGTCGTGGGGTCCTTCTACACTTGAAATCCTTAAAGCAATACTTGTTGATGTTAAAAACATAACTCATGAGCGATGTAGAAAGAGAATGAGCGACTGGGTCGGGGGTAGCATTAGATTGGTTTGTACTAAGAGTTCTAGGAGTAGATATAATACATTACTTAGGAGCTCTGAAGGCGGATTTGGCCACCCGTGTACAAACTGGTTAAAAGCTGATGACGCTCTCCTGATGAAGCCACGACAAACCAAAATCAGTTGTAATGTTAAAAGATCGTGTGTCATCGCTCGATGCAAAGGACGTTCGAGTTAAGCTGGGCGTGGTATGACTCTATTCAGTAAAGATATTCGCTTCAGTGTTCCATAGATAACTAAAGAAAAGGGCTGGCAAGCTGGGCATCCCACGGGCTATTTCATGACCAAGGAACCTGTCGGCCCATGACACGTCCCTCCCGCCGGTGGCTGCGTGGCAAGGGCTAGTGAGCCTCTCCAAAACTGACAGAGGGCTACCATCCTTGCCTAGATCCAGGATAGGGTCGCTGCACTCGTCGTTTTTTCTTTTCTTTTTATGTTTTTGCGTTTTTTCTTTTTTGATTTTGTCATTTTTATGAATTTGTTTTTAGATTTTTAAACTATGGTAATTAAGATTTTGTGTAAGAATTAGGATCCCAAGCAAAACGATATTGTTTTGAAGCTTTACTTAAAATACAAGTCCTCATGGGCAATTGGAGAGGGACACCTCATACAAGTCCTTATTGGCTGCAGGCAAGGTGATCCATGCCTAGATCTTGCAAGGCTAGCCTTGCCTATGGTCGGCGAGGTTGGACCTCTATAGGCATTGTCGATGGCCGTCTATCGCCTGAAACCGACCACTGCAAAAAGGAAAGGAAAAAAAAAGCAAAAAAAAAAAAGGCAAAGGATGAAAATGTCATTGATCAGTCCATGAGGTCAGTCCCCTTTTTTTAGACTAATATGACAAGTTCATATCCTTATTTGAAACAGTATCCAATTTAGATCTTTATTTAAGAAATTGATCGCGCAAAAAATCTTTATTTGAAATAAGGTCCACTTTATGTACTTATTTGAGGAAATGAAATCACTTTGGTCTCTTGTTTTGAATACTCCCTAGAAATGGCCACATAAAAATTTTGAAACTTTTTTGAATTTTATAAGACTTGGTTAACTTGATAAAATTACGTCGCTGCAACATATGTAACGCAGATATGATCCTTTCCGAAGTGTCATTCCATGGGTAGAACGCCCGCATCATTCGCATTGGATTTGACAGATCATAAGCCCATGTGATGTAATTATTTATACAAAAGAAAATTATTCTCGTTCCACACACGATGAAATTTTTGCACAAGTTAAAGATTGAAGGGATCGTACATTATAGCCATTAGATTATACAACAACCACACGGTACCCACGATTACGACCAACTGCGATTCATGTGATGTCCAACATAATCAATTTTAAAGAACTAATTACCTTCACATGAGTAACTCTCTCATGGAAACATAGAATAACAATAGGGGGAAAAAAAACCCACCTTGAATCGGATCCATGTTCCATGATTCCAAATTCGTACAATGCACGACCCGGATCGAATCCGGACAACGTTTCTTGGGGCCCTGGCCAGTACGGTACTGCCGGAGGGGCCAACTGACTGGGGCCCACTGCTCGGGAGACCCGACACAGAGCGCACGTTCTCTCGTACGGTGAAAGATTTTAGTGCAGATTCGCCACAGGGTACGGTGCTCGTCCGATGCGGGTTCAAAGAATTTTTCAACAACTTTCATTGGTCCTCACTCCCACGTAAGCCAACTGGCTTGCGCCACGTGGAACCACTTCTTCATTTCCACTTTTGCCCCTCCGTAAAGCGCACGGTTAACTGCCAAACGGTAACCCCCACTCGGGGCTCATCTGGCAGTTAAAAATAGAGAGAGAGAGAGACTCCGCTCGTGCCGGGTGCCCCGGCACGCAAAATTGTACCGGCGGAAATAAAGATTCTCATTGATCCACACCTTTGCCAAATACAAACTAATTATGTCAACACTATCCATTTTTCATCCAAAATATTTGAAAAAGGGGGGAAAAATATTTTTGAATTCCCGAAAACTACGAACGTATCAAACATAAATTCACACTTTAGTAATTTTAAAAATTTGAAAGTTATTCGCAGTCTTTAACAAATAATCAAGTGAATCAATAAGTCAAAATGATCCAAAAAAAAAAATACACCGGCAAATAAATTTACGATGCATGACCAATCATATCAAATCACACCTACTCGATTTGAATTTATGCTTAAGCACATTTCATTAAGATCAATGATTTAATTCCGTAGATTATCGCGCGCCTAGTTTGCTGAAATTCTTACCTCATAACACTACGTTTGGGAAGATGAAAAAGTGCAATTTTCTAATGTTAATACATCTGAGAATAAATAGTCGCCGCAATTCCAATTAAAAGGTGAAAAAATTAGCCAAGCATGATCCTTCACCTAATGATATAAACGTTAAATCCCCAAAAAAAAAAAAAAAAAACTCAATGATATGGGCGCCCAACTTCTTCCTCAGCCCTCCCTTAAAACAATCATTTCCCTTTTAAAAGATTTAAAAAAAAAAAAAGATTCCCACGGAGCTTTCAGCTTTTTCATTTGTTTATTATTCCTCGATTCAGCAGCCAGCAAAATTTCTCCGTCATTTTTCCACCATCTCCCCCTTATAAATTCCACCGCCCATTCCTTCAGAAACCCTCTTCTCCTTCTCCTTCTCCATCTCCATCTAACCTTCTTCCCTTGCTCTTAGCTTCTCCTCCTTCCTTCCTCTGCTCCATCCCGTTGCTCTGTTTCTGCGCTTCTCGCCTTTCTCCCCTCCGACTTTCCTTGCCCGTGCCAGAACCGAAGCTTTCTTCAAGAACTCTGGTCCTCCCTCCATCCTGTTTTCATGCTTTCCCACGAGACGCTGCGGTTCTTGATGCTCCGAGACCCATGACGTCTCCGGTGCTCAGCGAG